>OX344761.1:76587838-77980338 GCA_947034895.1 Rhytidiadelphus loreus
AAAACAATCAATGGCCTTTAAAATTTTTGAGAGGGTGGCAACTAATACCCTTGGCACCCTCTCTATACTAACATTGTGTACTTTTCCTTGTTTGTTGGGTGAACTTCTGATTTTCACAATGGTAAGGCATTGTTCTCATAAACAATTGTTGAAATTGCATGAGGAATTGTAGCTCCATTAATGTCAAAATTTATAAAAAATAAAATAAAATAAATTACAACCATTTCATATTAGGGAGTCAACTGCACGGACAAGGCGAGGCGCCATAATTGGGAGAGCAAGAGCCATACTGAGTACCGACTTCTACAACCGAGTTTTCCCGTGGGGATTTCAGTGCCCCACAGCACTTGGTGAATTGGTGAATGATGCTCTTAATATATAAAATACATGGTGATGCTTCACGTGGGGATCTCAACACCCCACAATGGCGATGCTCTTACATAAAAATATTTCCAATTGTCCATGGCCTTAGTAAAAAGCGTACACAAGTTGCATGGTGGGGAGAGCAAGAGCCACAGTGTCCAGGATTTCCACAAACGCGGGTTCCCGTGGGGATTTCAATGCCCCACAATGGTGATGCTCTTACTGTATATAAAATATTTGTCGGGTTTCCCATCCATGGGGATTTCACTGCCCCACTGACAGTGGCGATGCTCTTAACTGTATATAAAAATATTTTCAATTGACCATGATTGGCCTCAATGGCGTACAGAAGTTGTTCTGCAGAGTTGCCAGTAAGCTTCAGGCATGGCGACACTAGCATCGTCCCACGGGGCTCTGGAAGGTCAACTTACTGGTGAAATACGTACTTTAAACTTAAACTTACTTGGACCACAATTTCAGCAGAGGAGCTACTCAACTTACTGCATTGACGTGCAAGAGTGTCACATTACTTATTGGTAATAACAGAGTGTCGGTTTTCTAGAAGCAATAGTTCTTTCAAGGAATATGTCACTCATTTATTTCCTTAGATAGTGGACGCATTTAGAACCTGCTCAGATCATAGACCTAACTCTTACCATTTGTCACAAAATTGGATTTGATTTGCAACCATGCCAATGTATCTTAATCCCGGTACTATCCTTTCAAGGAAGGTCCTATTCAAGCTTCCTCACAATCACGTTTCTCAACACACCTTTCTCAATGCAAAGCTAGCCTCCTGGGGGGGTCTTGGGCTCCACGCCTCCGCCCCTTCGGCAAACGGAGTCAATAATGTTACATTCCAGCACATTGATTTCTGCTTTAATTTGTACTTGAGTCCGAATTGTCTGTACAACTGTAGACTGCATTAGCCTCTGTGGTCGTCTGAAGAATCTCCACGACTCCATCTAGACATCGTCGGTAAGTACGTCAGTCCACCCGAGAACCCCTCCCCCCGAACGTTCCGCACCATTTCTTTAAACAAAGCAAACCCAGCACGTACAGCTGTAAGGATCAAGTACCCTTCCGCAGTGTCTCAAATTACGTACAATCCTTGACCGATTCCTAGAAAACCGAGCTTCAATTCTATTCAATTCAGTTCAGTTCAATTCAACGCGCGATGACTTGACGTGACGTACGTCGTCCGGAACGCGTGCAGACATGTTCAATTCGATTCGATCAGGATCGAATTGAATGGCGCCCCGTTTCGTAAGAGATCATGGCCCCGAGCTCCCTCCCGAGCTCCATCCCGATGCACAAGCTGCAGTCTTGCGCTAGCGACCAGGACGACTCCCAGAGCGCACTCTCCGCTCCTCTCGCCGAGCACATCGCCCTGGACGTCCGGGAACATATTACCGACATCGATAATGTCGACCGGGTTGGGTTGCAGCAGGGGTTTGCGAATTTGAACGAGATCGAGGCGGACAACCTGAAGGAGATCGAGGGCGACGTGCGGCTGAAGCTGATTCTTTCCGACTGGAAGAACCGTCTGCGGGAGTCGCAGGAGCGGAAGGAGCGCAAGCTGAGTCTGAGTTTGAACGTGAAGAACGAGATTTACCAGCTGATTGGGTTCTTCAGTGTATTCCAGGGCGTGGTGCTCACCACTGTGGCGCAGGCCAGTCAGCTCACGTGCCACAACTGGTGGGGGCCTTTCACGCTGTCGCTGCTGGCGTCGCTTACGACCTTGGTTGGGGTGGGTAACAAGTTTCATAACTTTATCAAGTGGAAGCGCGCCACGATCTTCGAAGTCGAAAACTCCAAGGTCAGTATGGCTCAATTCAAGGTATCATGCATGGTCAGTATTTGCTAACGTAGCTAGCTCCAAGCTATGGCCGGTACCTGCTAACTTAAATAGCTAGCTCCGGCGGTCCTATCGACGCAGGAGAAGTTAAATCCTGAAAGTCCCTCTGTGGAATTTTTGAAGAATTTCATAGTCAATATAAAAATGTCCAGTAGTAATAGAGTAGGATACACTACGAATGGAATTTGGACAAAGATCAACATTCGTCCAATTTCCATTTTGGATTTCTCCTCCGTGATCAATTGACATGAAGATATATCAATATTTATAAGTCCATGCTTGCTTATAAGTCCATAATTATGAAGGTGCATGCTTGAGAGAGTAGAAATCTAGTCAATTGTGTTAATGTGACTTATCCAATTTCACAAGGGCTACGAATCCTATTCAGGGGAAAGGCAGGGGTCAGTATTCTGAAATCGTTCAACTATTTGGTGACCCTGATGGAATTTGGGGCGTTACTTGGCTCGTTTTCACCCTCTTTTTGAAGTTGGATAGAAATTACACCCTATCTGTGAGTTGAAGGACTCATTTGAAAATTGTGTGGTATATGTATCAATCAGGTGTTGAAGCGCCAAATATCTCACTTGAAGAAATTTGGAGCTAATTTTAAATTCTCTGAACACGCACGCGAAGTGCCTTGCAAAAAGAAGGAGTCGGGGACACGGTTCAAACGTTATTACATTCTCGCGGTCTTGGTGATTGTGTCCATGATGGGCTTCTCCGTCATCATGCTCATCTCTTGTCAAAGAATCCTGTGTGACAAGGGTCCTGCCTAAAGATTTGCAAACCCTTCTCTCTTCCTTAACAACGAAACCTACACAGGTATGTGAAAATGGCATTCAGTACTCTCTTCACAGAAACCTTTCTGCATAATTACTGACGCAGTCGTTTTTGAAGCATTCATTTGCTTTAGATTCGACTATTAGGTTTACCTATTCGACTATTTCAACATTTCAACAGTTCACACTCATTTGCAGAAGCATTCACAACAGTACGTAACGTTGATTAGGCAAGTTTGGGTATGTGTGATGGATGTCATGCCTGCAATAGAGCCAATTTCTTTTGAGGTGGCATCCAAGGATTCGATATTAAAGATCATCATTATACCTCATAACTTTGTCAGTCTTTAGAATCATGTTGTCCTTCTAGACGAGGCAACCCTAATGAGCCTACTGACTGGTGTCCAGAGCTCTGTAGTGACTAGAAATAACGTCAAATTTGTTATATTGGCAGACATTCAAGTCTCCATTGGCACTTTTACGAACGCCATAAATTCCAGAAACTTAGATGTATACCAGTCCTAGTTTTTGTGCACGTGAATGTCAAATCTCCAGCACTCAGAATTGTGAATTGTGGCAACAATCTAATGGATTTGAGAGTAATGTGAATACTCAATTTATGTGGTGCGCGCGTCTTACAGGTAGTCGCTGAGATTTTTGGGACCGAGGTATATATTGAATTATGGTGAAAGTCGCTACCGTTTTAGAGAATGGCACTTGTTCCCCCTTCGAGGTGAGGTCGGAAAGTTCATGTGGGGTGCACACCGTTTTGAAAAAACTGGCCCCTCAAGAGAAGTTTACATTAGAGAGAAGCTCCAGTGATACGTACCTGCAACACTGGGTGGTGATGGGCTCTGCACATGTGATCAGCTTTAGCAGCGATGAGCTCATTGATTATGACAGGATCACAATTGTCAATGAAGGCAGTCTCTACAGGAAGGTTGTGAATCCCAGGGTGGTCAAGTCCTATAGTCTGTGAGTATTCTCTCCTAACTTATTAAAACCTACACTGTTATGGAAACCAGCTGTTGATCCAATTTTTAAAATTCTGATTTAAATTCAAACTTCAAGCAAATTGCTCAGAATATTTAAAAGGAAATCTATTTCAAGTAAAAGTGCACGAAATATCCGAAACATGTCAACGAAAATTGGATTTAATTCATTATGAAAACTAAGTATGGATATGAGCTGGTGTTAGCTTAATTGACGCTAGAGCCAACGCCAAATTTCATCAGAGTGGCATGTTCCATCTAGAACCTCTCAAATCTATATACGTCATAATTTTAACCCTGAAGCACTTGAATGTCACAATTTTGGTGCTCTTACTTAATACTCACCAGTCTAACAAATGCAGACAGATGGATACAGTGCACCCACATTCTTAAAAGTACTTTCTATTTTCTTACTACAACTGCCACACTGCAGAGTTTGAGTTTGACGATGTGATTAATATAACGGTGTTGCTGATTAATTCCAGGCCCAATCGGAAATTACCCTCTGTACAACCTGAAGGTGAAGAAGCTTCCTATCAAATGCAGAGCGCCTGTAAACCATCCTTGAGGAAAAACTTGAAAAGGTTTTTCAAAGTCTCCACAATCAGACGTAGTCTTGATTCTACCTCAGAAGAATCAGACGGTTCTACGTCAAACATGCACCCGCCGAACCGACTTCATTCCATATGACTAGCAGATTTAATTCATTAATTAACTATAAATCTATTGCATTGATTAACATTTGGTTTAGTTAGAGTTCCGATACCTAATCTTTGGTACGAACGGTGCATGCTTACCAGTGCAGTAGATTGTGAGACTCTCAAGAATGTACCTTCACATGATTATATTAAGAGGAGGTTTTCTTTTGTTGGGAATGCTCATAGAATTGAATCTGCAGAACTAGTGCCGATTTCTGGGTCTTTGTAGAATTGCCCGATTGCCAGAGGAGCTTTCAATTGGCATTGCAAGCATTGCAATTCAAGCTGTAAGTTGTTTTGTGAGATTGGTCCAGAGCGTTGAACTTTGAAGGATTGTCTGGAATTCAGTAGCTAGATGACAGGCATATATTTACCGTCAATTTGTTTTTTAAAGTGTTGCGATTTGGTCACCTCATTAACATGGTGAGTTTGTGACATTCATCTGCACAAAGCTCTGAGACTCAGCTTACTAGGACTGGTATTGATACATGGATTCACGTTTCAAGCAGAGAACAGTCCTGAGAAGTGCCAAAGTGAGGAATTTTGCCCCGGGCGCCAGGGAAATTGACGCTATCACGAACCAAGAGTTCGATTATCTATCGATCTAATCGTAAAACTAGAGTTTTGAAGAGAGTCATTCCTTTGTGCACGTTGAAATGTGAACATAGATTGACAGAAACAGTCTCAGTCTATATTCTTACAATGTGAAGGGGTTCTCAAACCCTAGACCCTAAACCCTAAACTAACTCTAGACCTTGGAACACTTGCTCCACAATGTTAAGGTAGGAATACCATAAATGGCACCTCCCCTCCTAATGGCACAATAGGGTGTTCTGAAACGCGCGACGTTAAATGGATGATACTAAGGTGGGCCAGGCCACAGGCCTTAGCTGTGCCCCAAGACCGGGTCAGCCCAGCTTCGTCCATGCGCGACCCAACAGAGCTCCGACAATGACGCGACAGAACGACCCCATCTTACACAGACTTAGGACGGACTGCAACCCACAAGACACGATCCCGTAGGAAAATAATTTTGGAAAACCTAATTCACGTCTTATGCAAGGCGGCGGGTTTAGGATTTATAACGGAAGTTTAGGTTTTCAGAGTCCTCTTTTAAATATGAACTTATTTACATATCCCATATTCATTGTGTTACCTCCTACCACCCCGTGTATGTATAATAAGTTGTCTTTTCAACTCGTACCACAAATCATGCATAAATGGCTTTTGAAGCAAAGTGAAATAGATGTGGTGGCATACCACATCAACATGGACCTATTTCAAATGGATGATTCTTTTTTTAAAATTTAGAAAAGGACAAAGTCCAAACAATTTTTTTCAAAGTTTTATAAAAACAACATTATGTGGAACAATTGGAACAACATTTTTGAAGTTCTCGTAGGACTTCTAAAAAAATTGATAACACTTAAAACAAATGAAGAATCCACATTTATATTCAATAAAATATTCATTTTTGAAGATTTTTTTTTTGCATTCTTTCTCATCCTTATTTGTGCACACATTGAGCTGAATTTCTCAATGAATTTCCCATATCTTATAGGCTAAAATGTTTATTTTAATCGTTTATGGTATTCCTACTTTATGTAACCACCATGCCTCTATCCCAAGGGAACAAAACCAATGTAGGATGCAAGTGGAGACAGATGGGCAATTTTGTTAAAATGGTGAAATTCTGCAACTTTGGCAGTTTATACAGTTCAGATCAAGTAGTTTGAAATACATAATTGTCCTAGATTTCATATGTGTCATTCTTAGATGTCTGAAATCTATATGTGTCATAGATGGCACTTTTATAATTCAGACTGCACGGTCTAAAGGGTGATTGCAAAAAAGATTGGTATTATTTTTCATCACAGTTGGAGTAATAGAGCTATACTTTTGGAAAATGAGGTCGACTTGCTTGAAATTTTTATTGGAGATGGCTCACATGGAAGTTATGAGATACTTTATTTTTCTAAAAAAATGAAAAAACATTCTATAATTAAAATTCAATTTTGCTAATTTGTCACACTTTGCTTTTTAATACTATGAAGTATCCAAAAATTATGATCATTAGAGGGAATTTCAAGGTTTTAAAGGGCTACAAGTTTTTAAGTTGTAGAAAACAAAGGTACTCTACCATTGCACCACCACTTTAGTTTGACCACATCAGATTAAAAAAAATATATATGAAATTTTTTTTCAGCTCTTTTTTTCATTTCAAAACTAAAAAATTAAATTAAATTAAAATTAAAATTCTAACAACGAGCCGTTTTTTCACTATAGGGGGAATAACAAGGAGAACAAGCTTGAATGGCCCTCCACTTGCCCCAAATCACATCTAATGGTACACATGAATTTTTTGTGGGCTATTCCCACACTAGACAAGGACCTACCTACTAAAGGAAATTTAAAAAAACATTATTTTTTGTCCTCCATATGTGTGTGAATAGGGATCCATTGCATGTAGCATTCTGAACATTCAAGATGGTTTTGACTTTTATTTTTTGGTGAAATGTGATCACTATCAAGTCTTTACAAATGGTCAATTTTTAGGGGGTTTCCCATGATTTTTTAATTATTATTAATTTATACCTAGTTGTATCTATTTTTATGACAAACTATCTTTTTTTTCAAATAGTCCTTTTTAGTACTTACAAGTAGTCAAAGTACTATTAGTTGTCAATTTTTCAGATTAACAGTTGGATTGTTCTATTTTCTAGTTGACATTCAACTAGACAACAAAAAATAATAAGGTTGGCACATACCAGATGATGTGTAGGTTTAGAGGGGATGAATGTTGCATTGTAAATGCGTACATAATATAAAAAGATATAGTATTATCTTATTTTGATAGATATAATTATAATAATATAAAAAGAAGAATGCCATCATGCTAAATAGCTTCAAGGTGACGCCTTCTTGTTATGGCATGCCATCTATTTAAAAAGATGCAACCACCTTTGAGCTTCATCTATTTGATTTAGTTTTTCTTTATCTTTTTTTTACTTTAGATTTCAGTATACTGAATTGGAGTTTTTTTCTAAGTTTCAAGATGAAGAGCCTCAACCAGAAGCAGAGTTTGAGTTTTCTCACAACTACCAAGTCAACATCTTTTGTCACTAGGTCTTGTATTATCGCATGAACGTCTTAAAGAAGAAGTTGGGCCTTCTTGACTGCCAAAGTAACCTCATGTGGAACAACATTGGCACGAGAATCTTCAACACAATGCTCGAGCGTTAGTAATCTAATTGCAAATCAGACAGCAACAAAGAAGTGACATTTAAAGGGTGTTTTGAGGTTTTAAACATCGATTAATATTATTATATGATGAAGCATGTGAAGGGGAGTTGTGACTACCAACAATGGTTAGAGGGGCCAGTCAATCCTTTAACAAAAACGGATCATGTAGATTACATTGTTGCTACCGTTAAACGCATTCTCAAGTTTTTGCAAATGAAGTGAAGTTTTTTTGGAACTATGGTTTTACTTCTAATAAACATTCAATTTACATTATAGTATTTTATAAATTTTATTTCGTGTGTGTAAAGTCATAGAAGGTCAAATTAATAGCCTTCTGGTGATTTTAGGATGATTTATTTTCTAGTTAGGAGGTGAATTTAATAGTTTGATTAAATATTTGACCGATGGGTGGTAGGGTAACCTTACGACCATGTTATAGGCTGATTTCCACTTGTTTCACATTATTGAGTTGTATTATTGAGGTGGAAAATAAGATAACACTATTCATTGTCTTTTTCATTGTTGGTTTAAGAGGCCCAAATGTTTGTGTTGTATCTGGAGAATTTTGAAATGAAAATTGAAGGAATTGTGTATTATGGTGTGTAGTTTTTAAATTGATCTCACTTACTTAATTTGGAGTTATAAATCAAAAGTTATATTAGTTTGAGTGAAGAAAAGTCTGTTGCTTCATATGAAGAGTGTCTGAGACTTCGACCGACCATAAAAGACAAACAAAGCTTTTATTTGCAATGGAACTTTGAGGAGGTGTAGGAAATATTGTTAGCTTTCTATGAAGATATCATTCATTCAATTTGGAGTTCATGTAAATGAATTGTAAGTGTTGAAGTGAAGGAGGGTTTACTACCCTTACTTTTAGAGGCGGTCATAGATATTGAATAGAGTGTTGGATTGAGTTGAAATTTAGAGGGAATATAAAAAATTATGTTAGTTTTTCAAAAAGTTATCACTCATTCCATTTGAAGTTCTGAAGTAAGGGTGACACTCATTCAAAGTTCAGCTTTGAAATTGGAGTTAAAAAAAGACTTGTATATTATAGCTTGTAGCTTGTAACTTGTCTTTTCTTGTAAACTTTATTGTTGCGGGCGGCATGGGTGAAATCATTGTTTAACCTCTTTTTGTGTTGCGCATGCGATGAAGTGGGGGTTTTCGCTTACATGGTCGTACTTTTATGTTGTTTTCATTGGTGAGACATGATTGTTGGTCACCGTGAATTCGAAGTTTAGGAGCCAATCCCTCAGATGGTTTAGCTTGTGGTCTAGCTATCTCGTTTTACACGTCCAAAGCCCGTGCTTTACGATAGCCTAATATTTGGGCCTATTTAGAACCATTACAAGATAGGCCAACGAGTAGCAGTCCGAAAATTTGAAGATTCGAAGACTTGAAGATTCGACATAGTTTTGTATCAAGCATTTCTTATCGTAGCTAGAACCCCCGTAATTTTCCAAGGCAAACCACTCTCTACTCGACACTATCTCATCAAAAGCATCAGTAGAAAGCAAGTGCATTTACACAACCAAAATTTCAATACAATGCAACAAATTGAAGCTCCAATATAATGTGGTAGAAGTCAAATAGAGATGGAGCAAAAGAAAAAATACTAACTAGTTACTAGATTGGATAGTCTCTAATACCTAGCATCAAAATGCACAAAAGAATCAACAAATCCTACCTGTCCAAAAGTAATGTCTACAAGAAAAATATTAAAAATGTATCTTCTCACCATAGTATACCCAAGAGCTTTGGGAGCATTATGAACAGTTTCTACTAGTAGAAGATCCTCTTCTGCGGCTTCACTCACCAAAAAAATCAAAAGATTGTTATCCACGGTTGACAACGCTAAGGAATGAATAGACCAAGAATCATGTGCACTGTAACTTTCGGTGTTGAGCTGCAATACACCAATCATACTAATGGGATTCAATATTGTCCTCTAGATAGATCAAGATTTACAATGTCAACTTGATCAAAAAAACAAAGATGCCTACTCCATCGCTTATTTGTGAAAGCTACCACAAATCTAAATATAATAGAACCTTAGCTTTGATAGACTGTTGTGTAGTGGACGTCTAGAGATAGTTGGCTAATGACATTGTTCATAGTAATCTAAATGCAACCCTATTGATAAATACTTGACATTTTTGGCCTCTACACCTTTGCTTTTTCACTCTTGTTGACACACTTGTAGAAAGAGTATGGGAACTTTGTCTATGAGTTGAAGTTGGTCACGATGAATAGATGAAGTAGGTCGGAAAGACGTAAGAATTGTAAATCACAATAGTATTGATAGATTGAAGAAGCGGAAAGAAGGAGGGAAGGAAATATAGAGCATCTAGGTCAACTTAGATGGCGATGGGAGAGAGAGAACAACAAAAGAGATAGGAAGGTAGAGAACACAATGACGGAGAGTGTATAGTCAAAGAAAAACACCCACGGGGGACAACAACGAGAGGGAGATAAAAGACAACAATAAGAGAGCAAGGATAAAAACACATGAAGAGGGAGAGCGAGAGAGCTATGGAAAAGACGCAATGAGGAAGAGTCTTCAACAACAAAGAGGCAACAAAAGAACCCTGAATCACAACAAAGGAAGCATCGTAGTCAACGGAGCAAAGGTTGGAGAGAGGGAGACAAAGTCATCAGAGTTAGGGTTGGAGAGAGGCAGGCAAAGTTGACGAAGCCAAGGTTGGAGAAAGGCAGACGAAGCCAACAAACCTTCCATGACCGTGGAAGGTTGATATTATTAATAATAGGTAGCCGTTCTTCCAAGCAAAAAATCAACAAGGGTAAAAATATTAAGAGTTCAAATAAAGAAGTATCTATATACTCTTGTGGCATCCTAAATTAAGTTAAAAATAATTTTTTAATTTATAAAAACTTTAAAATTCAATATCTTTTAGGCACAAAAGAATGCAAAGGCTTTGTTGTGGTGTGAGAAGTTGAGTTATTGATACAAATAGAAAGCTTTATGCAAGAAGGATTGCAAGGGCTTTGTTTTGTGGCGTTTGGACATGCAATGTGAAAATATTAGTGTTCTACATTAGTGGTTTTTTGTCACAATTCATGATTGTAGACAAAAATTATCTATGGAATTGACGATTCATTGTTTTTTGTTTATAACATAAGCAGATTTTTATAACTTTTTTGTAAAGGAGTTTTATTTACTAGCTTTCCAAAGTTTTGTACACTTCTTGCCAAATAGCTATACCTAATTGAGGAATTAATGATTTTAAACAAAATTTTGATTTGTTGTAGTATAAGTAACATATTGGCATAAAACAAAGTTTCTAAGTTTTAAATTAAATGCCAAATTTAACTACTTCTAGACTATTCAATGAATTTTGGACAAAACATTTGGAAATCTACACATAATAACATTAGGAAATCCCTTGATGTTTGTATAGATCTCTTGATGTTTTGCTGAGGTCTTCCAATGTTTTGTTTAGGTCTCCCAATGTTTTGCCTAGATCTCTGAATGTTTTGCATTATCTCCTGATGACTAGTTTTTCTTTTGATGACCATTACTAATTTTGGACTTTCCAAAGTCCAAAAGTAGTTAAATGTGGCATATAATTTTTTTTCTCATCATTAAATTAAATGTTTTAGTAGAAAATAGCTTTCAAGGCAAGTATATTTATTTGAAGATTATTAATAGATGGAATGACAATCTTTTCCAAAATATTCTAATAAGAATCTTGCAAATTTTAAATTTTATTGAGTGAAATATTACTAGAAATAATTTGATTTTTGAATTGCATGTTTTTTATAATTCACTTTGAAAATCTTCAAAATTTGTGGGAATTTATAATTGTGTTTGGAATGTATATATGTTAATTGTATGTCTTTTTGTAGATTTTTAGAGTAAGGTGCAAGAAACCAAATAACTTCAAGTCATATTTTAGTCAAAAATATTTCACACAATTGATTTAAAAAAATTGTCTCATGTTTAGTGGAGCATTTTGAATGAATTTTAATTGCACTTAGGAAAAAATGTAAAAAAATTTTACTTGTATAAAAAAATTGTCACTAACTAGTTTAATTAAATGATACAAAAATCATGAAATATTTTAGAAATTAAAAAAACAGACTTTATAGAAGTGTATTATTTGTAAATGAACATGTCTAAAATTTGATGTACATTTATTTTGATTCGTTATAATTTCTATACTTTAGAGTTTGTAGTATAGATTTGTTGCTATGAAATGTTTTTATAATTGTTGGACGAGTGTGAAGACTTATTTACCCACCCTTAATAAATACACGTGCACAACCAGGTTTTAACAATTGCGGTTAATTCCTATGGGTGCCTAACGTCGGTCCATTGTGCCTTTCAAGCAATGAATCTTTTTCTATATCTTAAGTATACAAAACATGCCAGATAAACAAGAAATCCTAAAATGATCTAAATTTTTACCTTATTGTATCAACTAACTAAGCCTTTGTGATTTTTAAATAAAAGTGAATTCAGTCTAAATTTATCAATCCTAAGTGATAGACAATCTTATGCCAATTCTAAAAACTTAAAATTCACCTGGTTCCGACTTCCTTAGCAAGAGTTATGGACAGATGAATTTTAGCCTTTACAAGGCTCTAAAAACTTCATCCACTAGCTTAAAAGGGTTACCAATTTCAATTCCTTTTTAAACTTTACCTCTGAACTTAAGTATCTTACTTATAGCTAATTTTCAAATTTGAGCTTAAATAGATGATTTTTGTTCTACTTCATCCAATTTCTACCCTACACTTTATCCATCTCTATCTTCTTTGTTTTTTTATCTTTCTTTAAGTATAGAGTATCTATGGACTTCCCTTGATTAACTCTAAGTGTTTGAATTTCTAAATCTTCCTTTTAAAACTATCTTCTAAGTGTTTGATTAGGTTTTCATCAACTCTAAGGTTTTGACCTACTTCTTCCAGTTTATTATTTCTAAAAGCTTGATGATTTTATTTTGTAGGGTCTAATTCTAGCTTTCCAAATTACTAAGATACTTGTTAATTGGACTTTCCTACTAGATGTTATCAATGGATGATGTTTGATTGCTAATCGGTTCTTTGAACTTCATCTGTTGTCTTCTCCTAATCTATAATTCCAAATTGACTTCTGCTTTTGGCTATGAGTTTAAAATATTTGTATCTTCACTCTTCCAAAGGTTGACTTTAACTACCTTCTATTTACACTCTATCTACATTCTTTTGGTTCAAAGTGATCCCTAGGATTTCCTCCCAATCCTTTCCTTCAAATTCTTTCTCTTTCCCTTCCCACAACTAGTATAAATGATCTAAATTTTTTGTAGTTCAAACACAAACTATCATTCTATTTGAGTTTTTGAATTCAACTTCTATTTCTTATTGTAGTTGTAGGCTAATTGAGTGAAAGAGTGGTGACTTTAGGGAATTAATTTCTACACTCTTTGATATTAATTGATGTTTCTATCCTCTAATTTCTTCTTCTAATTGCTAAACTTCTTTTCTCTACTTCTACTTCTATGTGTTCTAACTCTTGGTTTGTGTTTTGACAAATTACTATTTCTAGAAGTTTGTAGTTTTCAATGAATAGAACCTCCTACTAGCTTTCTGAAACTATAAGACATTTGTAATTTGGACTTTCCTGATAAAAGTTATGCATGGATGAAGTTTAGTCTCTAATTAGTGTTTAAAAACTTCATCCGCTCATAACTTACTCAATTCAATTTGAATTTTTGCATATTTTATGGTTTTGGAGAGCTCTCAACCTCTACTTTGGAATTCCAAATTCATATTGTCACTACTTCTCTTCACTTTTAACCTCGGCTCTAATTAAATACTAATACAAAGAGATGGCCAACACTTCTCTTCACTTTTAACCTCGGCTCTAATTAAATACTAATATAAAGAGATGACTAACTTAGCTAAACTTCTACTAACAAAGCTAAATGGTTTTAATAATATAAAAGAGGTATAAGAGGAGGGAGTTCAAAGCTTTGCCGTGATTTAGAAATTTTACAAAATTTCTATAGAAATTCTAAAGACACAAAGCCAAAGCTTCGCCGTGTTTTTAACACTTATAACAACTCTAAGCAAATTTTCAAGTTCCCAAAATCAAAGCTTTGCCGTCCCAAATGGGACAAGGGAAAATATAGACAACAAATAAAACTTTATTAGTGCAGAAACAAAGCTACACATGTGTTAGTCTAAAAGTCAGTACAAACTAAAAACAAAAAAACAAGTTAGTATAAAGGTGTTAGTACTCAAAAATCAAGCACTAGAGGTCTTTCCTAAGCGGCATCACCAGTCATAAGGGAAGGAAACTCTCTAGGATTAGTATAAATGTTTGAAATAAACACCAAAAACTTCAACAAGGTACCAACTTTCAACAAAACATCCACCAACGCTCCAAAAAACTTTAACGAGAATGCAAAAAAGGATAGCTCAGCTTAAAGGGACCCTAAGGCCTTCAAGAGAGCTCAAAAAACAACAACAAAAGAGCTTGAAATGCTCCCAAAACAAGAGAATTTGGCAACGTGGCCTAAAATGGCCAATATCCAACTAAATGGACCCAAATGAAAACAAGGCGATTTAAATTGAACCTAAGGGGTGATTTGAGAAGAAAAGGGATGCTCTTATATACTCTTCCAAGGGCACTTACCTCTTGTCATTTCTACAAGGTAAACTTATCACTTAGAATTTTCATCCTAATTTCCCAAATTTTGACTTCTACATGTGCAGTACTAGTTGGCCTTGGTTTCTTCAAGGAAGTGCATCTTTGTTTTTTGATAGTAGGCCACATCCATGAAGACATTGATTAGAAATTCAATGTCATTTTCAACATATTGAAGAAGAAAGACATAGATATATTAGAGGAGATGTTGCAACTAGTAGAAAAAGGGACATCATATATGGAAGCGTTTGTAAGTGCTCGCAAACTAAAGCACATTTGAGATTGGAAGGCATTCATCACACCTCATTTATTACAAGGAGGGGATAGCTTGACAGATATAACATTTCCACACGATATGAGGCTCTATATAGAAAACGGATTTATCCGGGTGCAACACAAACATTTCAGTTTAGATGAATGGGGTCCAGAAGGAGGTCATTTAAGTATGAATTCCTTACCAAGCATTGTGGAAAGACCAAATTTTGCAAAGGTGTTTGCAGTTGATCAAAGAGAATTGAAAGCACTAGACAAATTTATTGCATACAAAGAGAAGCTCGTACTGAGAGAAATAAATCCAGAGAAGAATTTTGAAACTGTACAAAAGACAAGGGAGTTCAAAGATCATTTGCAGGATTTTCCATAATTGAATAAAGAATGCTTTTATGATTTACCGTTTTGGCCAAGTGATGTGTTGAATGAAAACAAAGATAGCAGTGTTGTACCGTTTGTTGCAAAAGCAAGTACAGATTCAAGTGCAACAACAAATGGGGATGGAAACTGCAACTGTGGAGTTGATTATGGCGACTATGCCTAATCATGAGAGGAGGGGGTATTTTGGACCCCGTAGGAATAGGCCTCCACAAGAAGCATCAAAAAGAGTAACTAAAAGAAGGAAGATAGGCAGAAGAAATGAAATAGTACCACAAGTAGCGCAAGGTGGAAGTAAAGATCCTTTTCTTCCATTCAATCCAAAGAATGACATTGTTGTAGGCCAATTTGTGGCTTCCAATGTAGAGTTGATGGAAGTAAGAGAAGTACCATTTTATGTGGGTAAAGTGTTGGAGTTTGGATAGGGGAGGTGGGCCTCCAAGATGAAGATTTTGTGGTATTGGCCAACTATGAGACCTAAAGTGTAAGAAAAGGCAAGTAGTAATAAAGTTAGATATACAAATTACATGGAAGCTATATGGGAACATCTGGTGAGAGGTTAGCTTGGATTGAAAAGGAAACAACCATTTATTTATGGGTGGATGTCCCTATGAGAGGAAAAAGAGGCCGTGCAGTACATTCAAACATTATAGTGCATGGTATTCAAATTGAGGAAAAAATGTTGATTCGCCAAGAGGCTAAACCACACCTTCTAGTATACCAGACAATGCAGATGGAAGACCTAAATGACGAGCGCTTTACAAAATGATTTGAATATGCATTAAAGTCTAAGTATCATGTACTTCAATGTACTTTATACCTTGTAGCTGTAGGCATTTAGATATACTTGAGTGTGGAGTAAAAAGTATAAAAGATTTTACATAAGTAATTATGAAAAATAGATTATTACAAGTATTTTCTAGAAGATTTTTTGTAAAAAGAGTGAAAAATGTATCTAATGTTTTTTTTCCCCCAATTTTTTTTGAAAATGTATTTTCTGGTTGGCAAAATAACCAAGTGCAATCCCATATACACCAAGTGCAAGAATGTTTAACTCAGTTTTTTTGCACTCAATGAAAACATCCATAACCATCCTTCTACCCATTTATATATCCTAAGCTTCTACTAAATGTGTCCCTAGACTTACATTAAAGTTTCCTTTAAAAGCCTCATTTTATTGTTGACTTGTTTAATTGTGAATTTGTTGACAGTTCATTTTTTAGATTTTAGTTTCAGATCCAACTATATAATGATTTTAGTGGTTTAGAGAGTTTCTACTTTGAAAATTCATAGAAATTGCATGCCATATCCAAAAACTCTAATTTTTTTAATTGCTTATTTTGACGATTGTGCATGCTTCCACTATAAATGGTTCACTAAAGAGAGCCGTAGTGGAAAAAAAAGGCCTAGAAAAAAGTAGATGTCCAAATCTAAGATGTTCAAAATCTTTGTAAAATTCAAAGTTTTGCTTATGGAGTAGCTATCTTAAGAATGGAAGATTTAACTCTACAAACTCAACTTTTTAAACTTTAATCTGTCATCCAATAGAAGACATCTAGACCATGTGCAAGCTCGTTTGATTGCATAAAAATGTGCAATTATAAATAACCATATCTCAAAAATAGAAAATTGATAAAATTAATTTTTTTTCCGATCTATATGATCACCGAGCCATGCAGGACTGCAGACTAAAAAAAATTCAATTATTTTCCTCAAAAATAAAAACAAAACTTTTTCCCCTTTCGATTTATGAAATTTGCCAAACATCAAATGGCCCTCCACAGGGGCCAAATTTTCTCTAATAGAATGCTCTTGCACTATGTGGAAAGAGTGGAATGGCAAGCTTGTGGTAATCTTCCCTAAGGAAGGAATATTTGTAATGTGTACCGTGGCATCTTCTTGGAACTAGATGGTAGGTTCACTTTCTTGATGGCAAAGGAATATGAAGATTTGCAACATCAAATTGATTGGTACTTGTCAACAACAAGAAAAAATTGTTGTTCATTTTTGAAAACAAATGTGGAAGTAATGATGTGTAAAGTTGCATTGGAAGTGGAGCAATTGCATAGTAAAGTCATTATTTACAAGGACCTCAAAGCATCCAACATACTTTCACTACAACAAAAGCAGTGTTTTATGACTGCAAAAAACGATTGCAGTGAGTCATAAAATCAAAAAATATGACTCGCATAGAAATCACTGTAGATGACTCGGAATATGACTAACTGCAGTCGTTTAGAAGCAGTCGTTTTAGACATCAGTCATATTGACAGTCATATAAGTTGAGGGGTATAATACCCATAATTAGCCATAGTATGCTAACAAGGCGTATATTTTGACTTTCTTTGACTTTTTCTTGAGCTGCCCGGGTAGATGAAAAAATACTACGTGGAATATGACTGCGTTGAGTCATATTTTTTGATGATGTGGAATATGACTGTGTTGAGTCATATTTTTTAATGACGTGGAATATGACTGCGGTGAATCATATTTTTTATTACTATGAAATATGACTACATTGAGTCATATTTTTTGATGATGTGGAATATGAATGTAGTGAGTCATATTTTTTGTTATTATGAAATATGACTGCGGTGAGTCATATTTTTTATTACTATGAAATATGACTACATTGAGTCATATTTTTTGATGACGTGGAATATGAATGTAGTGAGTCATATTTTTTGTTATTATGAAATATGACTGCGGTGAGTCATATTTTTTGATGATTTGTAAAACAACTCTTCTCAATCATAATTTTCAATCATATTGAGAGCACCTAGTCATTTTTTGGAAATTATTATAATCATTTTGTGACTCCAAGTAGTCATTTTTTTATTGATATGTATTTTGAACTATGAATTGAACAAATCATACAATGGTTGTAGGACACCTAAGCATATTTGCAATCATACATTAAAATGATTTAACAATTGAATAAAAGATTTCATGTAGTTAAAAACAAATAAATATGATTTTAAAGATATACAAAAAACAATTATATTGGAGAGGGAATATACAAAAAGGAATGTGACTCCTTTCAATGACATTTATAATTTATTAGTCACAAATATAAAATATATATATCACAATGAATTATTTACACAAGTCAATAGAGACTATATTTCTTACAATAATATGAAGTGAGTCGTAAGTAGCCTCTAATGACTTTGTTCCAATTTTGTTGCCTGCATATACAATTAAAAAAAGAGGAGGTTAATTTTTAATGAACATACAACAAAGCTCAATCTTCAAAAGTTTACAACAATAGAAAATATGTAATACAAATTTAGGGTAAGAAGAAAAACAATGGTGATGCAAGGAATAAGAAGAAAAAAGGCAACAAGTGCTAAAAGATAACAACAAAAACAAGTTAAGATGCACAAGAAACAATAAGGAGCAACTACTAAGAGGTAACAAGAAACAACAAAAAAGAATTAAGATGCAACAAAAAGAAACAACAAACAACAAAAAATAGTTAAGTTGCAACAAAAAGAAATAAGAAACAAAAAGAGAGAACAAAAAGTAAGAAATAAGAAATAAGAAGAAGAAAGAATTAAGATGCAAGAAGGAAAAAACAAGAAGCAAGAATGAAGATGCAATCAAAAACAACAACTCTAAGAAGTAAGAGTAACTCAAGATGCAACAAAAAACAAGTTAGACAACAACTAAAAAGTAGGAATGAATTCAAGATACAACAAAACACAACAATTAAAAAAACAAGAGTGAACTCAAGATGCAACAAAACACAACAATTAAGAAACAAGAGTGAACTCAAGATGCAACAAAACACAACAATTAAGAAACGAAAGTGAACTCAAAGAGACAAGAGACAAGAGACAACATTAGGTAAGGAAGAAGAGTAAAAAGAAGTAGTGGCTAGGATTTCAAAACCCTAAAAAAATGACGACTAGGGTTTCAAAATCCTAAAAAGTAGTAACTAGGGTTTCAAAACCCTAAAAAGTGGTGGCTAGGTTTTCAAAACCCTTAAAAAGTGGAGATTAAGTTTCAAAATTTTAAACAATGGTTTGTCTATATTTTTTTTGATTGTCCATGTTTTTCTTAGGTTGCCCAAAAACAAAAAAATGTTATTTCTATGAAAATATGACTAATAATATAACTCAATGTTCTCAAACAAGTTCCCTACCGTTTCCTATGAAATACTTTGGTGTTTCCAACGAACATATAATATACGTCTGTGAAGTACAAGGCCCAAAAATGATTGGTAGTCATATTTTGCAGTCATATTTCTCCCCAAGGTATTGACCTCCAAGAATATGATTGCAAGTAGTCACCAATCATCTTTAGTCATATTTTTGAAGTTATAAAGTACTACCGTTGTTGTAGTGTTTGTATGAAAATCAAATTTGGTTGGACATGTCAAGTAGCAAATTTTAAATGCTCCATTGGAGCTATTGGAACAAGGTTCTTAAGGGCTTCTGAAATAATGGAAGCATGCAAGGATTATAGTATCAATGACAAGTCAGAATTGTCATTAGGGGAGATTTTAGGTCCTTGGGAAACTGTTTCAAGATTGTTCCCATTGACAATCAGAATATAATAATATTAAAATAATAAATAAATAAATAAATAAATTTTTTTTTAATAAGATTATTTATAAAAAAATTAAAATTAAAATTATTTTTATTTTTAATTAAAATTTTAAATAAAATATATATTTAAAAATATATTGATTAATGATATCTTCCATGGCAATCGCTTGGCCACATCAGATTGGCTTTTGTATAGCATTCCCAAAGTGTTCCTGGAGTTTCCACAGTTTGGGAATTCATAGTCTCTTGGAACATTGATCTCTTTTAATATTACAAAAGAAACAAATGCCTACATTCAAAGAATGATGTGTTTTGAGGTCTCGACAAGAAAGCTTCCATTTGAAGGCTATAGACATGGCGACTTTGAACATGTATTGTTAGAACAAAGGCCCAAAAAAACAAAGTATATCGAGAAATAGTTACAAAAATTATTAAGAAGGTGTTGGCAAGCCAATCCTATTGTGGTAGAAAAAAGCGAAAAGGAAAAATATATAGTTTTAACCAATTTTTTCAGTTTACTAAGCCATAATTTTTTCATATTTATTTCTATCATAATTGTCTTTCTATTTATTCTCAATTGTATTGTAAGCCCTTCAAGTTCTTCAAGTCCATGGGAAGAAGTTGAACATAGATTTTGAGTTTTTTGGACGAAATAAATCATGGCATTAGTAGAATCAAGACATTTTGCAAGTTTTTATTTTCTTTCCATTTCTTCATGAACTCATTCAAAACCTTTTACAATAATTGTGAAGCATTTAGTTTATTGTAACTCTAGTAGCAAGCTCTTGAAAACATTCATAATCCAACTAATGGATGTTAATTCTGTTAAGGGTTAAATAAAAAAATAAAGTACTACATTAAAATTAAAAATAGATTTATATTGTTTGTTCTAAGATATGTATGTAGAAAAGTAATTCCATCAATAATAAGAATTAAGCAATTTTGATGCATTATTTCATCTTTGTTTCTTTAAATTTTATGTTGAAAAGTTAAGTTGAAAAAAAACTTGATTTTCATTCTTCAAAAAATTGTTTAGTAGACATAGGAATAAGATGGAAGGAAAAACTAAATCAATAATAGTTTGAAGATGGAATTAAAACTCCTCAATTCTAGCAATGAGATTGTTATAGTAAGCAATCTAAATACTAATTATATACCTCTCTTTTTGGAGAATTTTAAGAATTGAATTCACAAATGGATCCTCTAAGATATTTTTCAAGAAGATGCTCAAATTACTAGCTAAACAAAACTCCCTCTAACTTTAATATCACTAAATAATCCAAATGGAACGAATAAAAACTTAGTTTTATTTGACTACTTATGTTTGGTATTTTACGGCAAAGGACTATACATTTTTATTGTATAGTTGATGAATGTAATTACAATCATATCATTCCAAGGGCATTATTTATTTTCCATAAACTCGAGGGTTAGATAATTTTAAGTTTGATATAGATAATTCAAAAATATTGTGAACAATTGCAGCATACTAAATGGTATCATGGAAATTACATTTTGATAGAAAAGTGACATTATATTTCATTAGTTTGAAGTAACTACAACTGAAATTAGCATCTCCAGTAGCATATTGATCCCTAATTTTAAATGGGAAATAAACAAACAAATTATTCAAAAATTTAAGTAGTAAACTAGAAACAACAATATTGAATTTGGAAATATTTCGCATTACAAATGGATTGATGTATAGAATAATGGAAAGGTGTTACTTTTGTAAGAGTCAGATTTTTCTTAAAGTCTTGCTCAATTTAATTTCTTCATTGTGCAATGTTTTAATAGAATTGTGGACCAAAAAATCCATTCCTCACTTGGACCTTTTACACAAAGTTGATTCCCAATCAAATTGAAAAGTGATTACATATTCTAATAGCTTAGATTAGTATTAGATTGGAAGTGTAGCCTTCTAATCATGATTTCAATGTATTATTTCTAAATTTCTATACTGCCAAGTCTTTTCATTGTTTAATATGCCTAAAAATTTAATACCTTTTGTCTCTCTTTCAAATTATGTAATTAATTAAAAAATTTGGTGAGAATTTGACTATAAAAAAAATCTAAATGAAGAATGGATCTTTTTGACCCCAACTCTATTATGCTTACCTTTCTTTAATGTGTCAATTAGATGGACTTTGGATTCATTTTGGTTAGACTTACAACTTGGGAGGGGGATATCGATGTGCATCTTACAAAGCTAGATGAGTCCAAATATAGGGGGTCATTTTTGCTTGGCATGTCAAAAATGAAAGATTTTGAAAATCAAGTAGATATTTCAAAAAACATATAAGAAAGCATTATCTAAATATTATAGAATTTTTTTTTCAAGCACTTTAATTAAAAGATCTATAAAATATATGCTTTATTTTCTTATAATTACATATCATTACAATAATGCCATCCTTCAATCTTACAACTTCCTACAAACTTCACCTTTAAAAATATGTAAATATGTAACTAATTGATTGTGCCTCTAAAAACATTGATTCACTATTAAAAAAATTACACAACCTATTACATTTTGCTCCATAAATATTTGCCAACATAAAAAGATAGTACTAACATTATTTTCTTTTGCATGCCAATAGCCAATTCCATAGAACTTCATGAAACTTCACTCCCACATGAATTTGAACACTTCATGTGTCTAAAATAGATTATTTTTTAAATTCAAAAGGTCAAATGTGCCATTTTTTCTAACTTCCAAATTTTAGATGAATTATTCCAACTTTATTATTGCAGATTTATAAATAATTTAACCCTTTATACAAGGTTGATAGATTTATAATTTAAATTGTTTATTTTATTATTCACATCATGTATTTTACAGTACTTTTATTTTGATTATATCTTATTATTTGATTCAAAGTAGCCCTTTTTTTTACTTTATGAGAAAATGCCAAGATGGCAATGACTTAAAATTTGGTGAAGCATTGTATTTCTACATTCATCCATCTTTTGGACCAAAAAACACTTTCCAATTAATATTCATGCACTTTCTCATCCAAATTTGGCGACTTCAATCTACATTTTAAATAGAAATGGGATATTTTTGGTGAAAAAGATTATTTTTATTTGGCAAAAAGTAGAAATTCATTTTAAAATGATGCAATCTGCCCCCATGGTGAAGAGAAAAAGGGGTGAAGAAAAAAAGGGACTGATTCGGAGTATCTGAAGAGTGTGAAATTCACATGCTCTACTACCATAGCCACTGGAATCTTCGAATTCCGTGTTGAATATGCCTCACAGTCAACTTCGGCAAGCCACGAACCCAAAACCCTAGCCCCAACATTTCATCCACACTTGGATGAATGTCCAGTCATTCGAATGAACGTACTAACCGGACTTTCTCACCCCTCACAGGTCCTATGACTCACATCGCTGACATGGCGCCCCGCAATTCGCTACCATGACCGTCACCATCCCCGCTGCCCGTCCAATCTACTACTCACCTACATCCACAAAACAGACCGAAACCTAGATCCCAAGAACCGTAGATTCCAAGTCGAAGCCCATGACGCCTGCTGCTCCTTCTACGCCGAAGCCCTTTGTGTAGCCGTCTCAGTTCGCTGCTGCTTCTATTTCGATCTGGCGTCCGCATTTGCAACTCGCGGAGTCGATGCGCAGCTGAAGCGCCGGACCATTTCTCCCTCGGTACTCATTCCTGCTTCTTTTGTGGTTCGATTTGGATGTTTTGGGATGTTTTTTTGGTATTTTTTCTGGAGCTGGGGAGTCGATCTAGGGTTTGGGTTTTAGATCTGCAAATGGGATTGTGGCGAGGTTTCTTTGGATGGCTTTAGGTTCCTGTGGAAATTCGGGAGTTTCCTTGCGTCAAAGCTCTCACCTGGAGTTCACCTTTCTTATTGCGATGAGTCCAGTTGTAGATCTTGTGTATTAGGAATTTGTTTGGGATGGATGGAGCGCGTTTTGTTTTGCCTTTTGTATGTGGTAAGTTCGCGGCTTTTGACGTGAGAATGTCAGGTTAGTTGCGTTCATGTGGGGTATGTGTGTAGCAATCTTTCTGTTTGGCTGTGTGATGGGTGAAGGAGAAGAATGTTTGGATGATAAGGAAAATTTGTGGAGTGTAATATTGAATTAAATGTTTTCTGCGAACTGATTGTCGGATTTGGAGGAAAAGCTAACTATGTTTTTGCTGCTTTTGCAGGTTTTTGAGTTCTTGTGGTTTTGACCATTAGGGCTACGGTGATATAGATGCGGTTCGGCTTCTAGGGTTTGTAGACACTTTCAGGGGGGCTGTGTAGGGTTTGTAAAAAACCGGTTAGAGATGGGGGGCGGCTTTAGAGTTTTGCATTTGGTCCGACCGTTCTTGTCGGTGCTACCCGAGGTGCAAACAGCAGAGAGGAGAGTGCCGTTTAGGGAGAAGGTTATGTACACTGTAGTGTCGCTTTTCATCTTTCTGGTTTGCAGCCAGCTGCCTCTGTATGGAATCCACTCCGCGACCGGGTCGGACCCGTTCTACTGGATGAGAGTGATCCTTGCATCCAACCGAGGAACCGTGATGGAGCTAGGTATCACTCCCATCGTTACGTCGGGACTCGTGATGCAGCTTTTAGCTGGATCGAAGCTCATTGAAGTCGACAACAGCGTGAGGGAGGACAGGGCTCTTTTGTAAGTAGTCATCAACTCCACCTGTAATTTTTGTTGGCCAGATTGCCCAGATTGGACTAATATTGAAGTATTCTTTAGGGCGTATCCACGTTTTTTAGCTTTGACTGATGACTTGTTTATTCTTTTCTGTTTATTGTATTGCCTGTTAACTACAAGGGTGGATTTTTAATAATTTCTGTTGGAATCTGTGTAGGAATGGTGCTCAGAAGCTCCTCGGTGTTTTGATCACCATCGGAGAGGCAGTCGCATATGTCTTGTCAGGCATGTACGGAAACGTTAGCGATCTCGGAGCTGGAAATGCAATTCTCATCATTATCCAGCTCTTTTTCGCTGGGATCATTGTTATCTGTCTGGATGAGTTGTTGCAGAAGGGTTATGGACTGGGCTCCGGTATTTCTCTGTTCATTGCGACCAATATCTGGTAAGCTTTTAGGAATTGATCATTCTCTTGTAGGGTTAGCTTCACTATTGTAATGATGGGATCTGTGGATTGTTTGTTTGTGATGTCCTTTGTGTTGTGTTTTAGTTATTCATATTGAACTGTACATTCAATTGTCAATATCACTCATCCCTTCGTGCTATCCTGCAGTGAGAATATCATCTGGAAGGCATTTAGCCCAACCACCATCAACAGTGGCCGTGGAGCTGAATTTGAGGGAGCTGTTATTGCGCTCTTCCATCTTCTGCTAACGAGGTCGGACAAAACAAGAGCATTGAAGGAGGCATTCTACAGACAAAATCTTCCAAACGTGACCAATCTGTTGGCAACGATCGTTGTCTTCCTTATTGTTATCTACTTCCAAGGATTCAGGGTTGTTCTTCCTGTCCGTTCCAAGAGTGCACGTGGCCAACAAGGATCTTACCCAATTAAGTTATTTTACACTTCCAACATGCCCATCATTCTTCAGAGTGCTCTCGTCTCCAACTTATACTTCATTTCACAGGTATGCTTAGCGTTCAAATGTCTTCAATTACCATTGTTTCTTCACTTAAGAAGCGAATTCTCAATGTCGTAAGAGGTGTTATCTCACCATCTTGGTTCTTTCTTGCGAATTTCCAGCTTTTGTTCAAGAGATACAGCAGCAACTTCGTTGTGAATCTACTTGGCAAATGGAAGGAGTCGGAGTATTCACAGAGTGGGCAACTCATTCCAGTGGGAGGCCTCGTTTACTACATCACTCCTCCTACTAGGTATTCTGGACTGCCTGTGAATTGGTGCCTGTTCCTTTGTATTTGAAATTGCTATAAGGCTGCTTATATATCTGGCTGCGTTTTTATTGGAGAAGGTTGCTAACCTCCACGTACTGGTTGTTTTGTGTAGCCTTGGAGACATCGTTGCGAATCCATTCCACGCACTTTTCTACCTGACCTTCATGCTCACAGCTTGTGCGCTTTTCTCAAAGACATGGATTGAAGTGTCAGGATCATCTGCTCGAGATGTTGCCAAGCAGCTTAAGGTAACTTCTAAAACTTCCTTTTCCCTGTTTTTTTAGGGCTATTTGAAACCTGTCAACGTCTGTTTTCAGATTACCACGATTGTCAGTATTTCGAAGTCGCAGTTTCAGTTGCAAGTGAGAACCAAGGAAGAAAGAAATCTTCGAATCTTATCATTCACTGACCGAAGCTATTGTAATATCTTCGACAGGAGCAACAAATGTTCATGCCAGGTCATCGTGAATCCAACCTTCAGAGGGAGTTGAACCGCTACATTCCCACTGCGGCTGCTTTTGGAGGCATGTGCATTGGAGCATTGACGGTTGTTGCCGACTTCATGGGCGCCATTGGATCAGGAACTGGAATCCTTCTCGCCGTCACCATTATTTACCAGTACTTCGAAACCTTCGACAAGGAGCGTGCCAGTGAGCTTGGATTCTTTGGGTTTTAGCTCCTGAGTTTTTGTTGCAGGTTACTAAAATTGCAAGCTCTATTGGTGACTTCTGTAACTCAATCGGATGCACTTGAGAGGACGATTAGTTACAATCAGGGGATGTCCTGTGTCTGGAAATTAGTGAGAGTCAGGGCGGTACATCCTGCCTAGCCACTCTGCCAAATTTTGCAGTTGGGTTATGTCTAGTTCTCCCATATGGTTCTATCTTCCGACTCTAGGGTATGGAATTCAAACCTCAGCTTTCCCGATTTGCCTACTCTTCTGTGAGTTTAGTGGCAACGTGTAACTCAATACTGACCTCTCATACTGGGACACTGTTTTTTTAATTGAAAGAGTTTTTTTAATCAATAATCTTATTTTTTGGCTTTGTTGTGTTGGTGTTGTACATTACTGTTGTTTTTCTAATGGGACTTTTGTCATCAACTTAGAAGGTGTCAAATGTCAATAGAGCTTGCAATTTCTATTTTGAGGCAGGGTTTTTTTTGAGCGCCAAATTCCTGTCTGAAAGGTTTAGCCCTACTTGAGATCGTGCCAGTTCCCAATTCATCTCTGCACCGGCACACTTTAGGTATCGCAAAGTCGTTACCTAAATCAGCAAATAAATGACAGTGTTAATAAAATACAATCATTGTCAATTGGAGGTCACTTCTTTTTTACCCTCTCTTTTCTGGTATTCCCATTGTCCCATCATTGTAAAGAAAGAACTTAAGTTAATTCTAGAAGGACGCTCTGGACACTAAGTGTTCAATGTATGACAAAATCCTTCTAAGTTATGTACAATGGAAGTGTGCATGTTCATCATTGGAATTTTGAGTGAAAAGGAGAGGTCTTTTACAGTAGTTTGACCTCTAATGAGCACTCTTGTTTTTTTTTAAGTAAATGATTCATATAATACCAATAAGGTTGATTTTTTCCAACCAATCTTTGTTGTGATAACTTTTAACCTTTAAAGGATGAATTGGTGACCATAGAAATCATCCTTTTGGGAATCATTGACTTCACAAAATGCAAAAGCACTCATTGGAAGTTAAACTATTGTAGAAGATCAACCACTTTGAGGGTTAACTTTGTAAGGACATTGTGGACCTAAAAGGTTTGATAGTTGACTTCATTGCTAATTGTAGAAACAAAGAATGTATCTAAATTAGGAAGTTGTTTTTGTCTAGGGTCAAATTGGTTTACATGAGAATAATATTACTAACTTGAACTAATTTGTGAATTATGAAAATTTTGAAGATCAACCTTTGAAGAATATTGAGGACCAAAAGTATCCGATGGATGACTTCATTGTTCACTATAGAAACAAAGAATGAATCTATTGGTTCAATAATAGGAGCATTTTGGTGACTACCTTGGTCATAGGTAGTTGTGTCCTTTAAAGGTTAATATGTATAGAAGTTTGAAGTATTTTAGATAAAATCAATATAATAAAATCACTCTAAATGTCATGAAATATAACCCTCTTTTATTCCTACTACACTCCTTAGTACTCTTTATTATAATTAAATTAATTTGAATTCAAATTGCATTTTTTAAAAGAATAACAAGGAGGTGCAATCTTGTCATAGTTGAGGAGAACCTTGGCTATAATGTCATGGAATCCATGTTCAATTGTTATAGAAAGTTATATTCTTCCTCAATTGAAGCCCCACTTTTGCACAAACAAGGAAAAAAAGTTTCTTTAATAGAGAATTGTAAAAATTAATTCCTAAAGTCTCAAAGCTTTTTCTTTTTGAAAAAACATTAAAAGGTACAATTACTAGTGCATTATGTGAAAATATTTTTTGAGTAACCAAACCAAAGGATGTTGTACTACTCATGTATAAAAACATGTAATAGCCTTTAAAGCATAAATCGTCAAAAACTTCCACTTTTAGGTAAATGAAAAAAATGAAAAAAAAGTTTTTTTTGAAATTCACCTATACAAATTTGTACTAGACTACAATGATAACATGTGGAAAAAAATTCAAAAACTTTGATTGTAAGGATTAAAAAATTGTAGCATTTGAAGTTAGAAGAATTTTTTTTTTGACCATGTCCAACATGGTCAACAGATTTTAACTCCTATTGTCAAATTTTTTCACTACACATGGTGTTTTTTTTGACAATTGCATCCTATATTGTATGAGTTACATACCCACCAAATTTTAGAGGTAGATGTAGAGTTTAGCAAAATATTCCCTAACTACTTGAATTGTATAGAATTTTACAAGTAGAATAATTTTTTATCCAAGCATCCAATTGGAAAAAAAAATCCCTTTGAGGGATTACATATTGCATATCTAAACTTTGTATCAAAATTTCAAAAAGATCCATTGAAAATTGACATTGTAGAAACATGTCTAGTGAATTTTTCAATTGGTCCTTCAAGGGTTAATTTTTTGTGATGTTTGGGGCATATAAATATGAAAAATGAGTGTAGGACTATTATTTTATAAAACAAGCCAATTTGGTTTTGAATTTTGCTACTTCTAATCTAATTATGAGTACATGAATTGTTTAGAAACTATTATTTTTATTAGAATGTTGTTCAATATTATTAGGATAAGGGTAAATAGATAAAAATAATTGCAACATGGCTGACAAAATTTTGTTTTAAAATATGCACCTTCTAAATGATTTTATTCAAATAAATGCGGTCAAAAAAACATATGCTAACCAAATCTAGAATCTTCTTTCAACTGTTACTAGACCATTACAATTTCAAGAATTGACGTGGCACTGGTAGTGCCTCATCAGTTTGGCGATTTAAAATTTATTTATTTATTTTCGTTTGTAGAAAAAAAATTTATTTTCCATGTATTTGCACCAGGGGTAGAAAGTTAAACGGCCTTATTTGGCCTTAGATTTTTTGTAATGTCTGCAAAATTGACACAAGTTAATGATAAACCATACTCAAATGCTTATTAAGATATTATTAGATGTAGTTAACTTACAAATGGATGAGGAACAAAAATTGATTACAATACAAATTATAAGCAAGTACAATTTTGAGATTAATAATTACTATTACTCTTTCACTCAATATTAACCTTGTGAGGATGTTGCAAACCTAAAAGGTCCAATGGATGACTTCACTATTAATTGTAGAAACAAATAATGCATTTATTGGTCTAGTAATTGAAATATTTTGGTGACTACCTTGGTCATGGAGGTGTATTCTTTTAGGATTAAAGGATGTTAACCCCTAAGAGTCCCTAGCATTTGGGAATTTAAAAAACATCATTGCTTTTGAAGTGTTATAGGTCTAAATGTCACTAAGGTATAAAAATCTTCAGAGGGTTCACCTAGAGTGTCCATTAGAAATCACTTGCGAACAAAACTTTGGACCCCTATATACTTTTTGAATTTAAAATAAAATAATAAAAAATAAAACATGAATAGTTTTTTCTAATTTGAAATTTTATGTTTTGAATTATTGATATTTTTATTTGCTAATAATAATAAGTTACAAATTTTTGAAGTAAAAAGATAAACTGTTGAACTGAAAAATAACTTTCACACCCCTATATTATGTAAGAAAAAATTGTCTAAAAAATTAACTAAAAATTCCAAAAAATAACTCTCTATTGAAAGCTCATTTTGAGTTGAATATTGATTCAATGGTCATCTAATTGTGTTCTCTATAATTATTTGAGTTGAAAAACATGCCATTTTAGTTCATTTTCAACCTCTTCTAGAAATGATTTCATATTTTATTGGAAAATTTGGCAATAAAAACCTATAGTCATTATTAAACAATGCTCAAAATTTTAGGTTGAAATTATAGTTTATTAGAAACGACTTGTTCGCACGTGGTTTGTTGTAGTAGAACTAAGTACACCCCCTGAGTAAAAATCTCAACCATACAACCTTGTAGTGTATGTGTTGTAGATGATGTAAATCAAATTTGGAGTCATTTGGTTGCATAGACTGCAAGATAATAATGTTTTAGTGTTGAAAAAGAATGTTGAAATTTTTCTAGTAGTACATGAGAAGTGAAATTCGATTCCTAAACCTAATCAAATAGAAAAACTTTAAACTATAAAGTGCTTCAAAATTAGCCTAAAAACACATTGGTGAAAAATAATCATTCAAATGGCTCATTGTGTTTGCAAAATGGCTTTGAAATGTCAAAAAATAGCAATAACATTTGCAAAAAACAAATACAATATGAAAAAGAAACAAGCCACCAAAGTTCACTATACGTTATCCAAAAATGTCCAAATTCTAAACTTTAAACAACTCCCAAACATTCAAAACAACTTGGATTGATATGAAAATTTCACCACAATAACTAGACTTCAAAAGGAATCTAATCCAACAATTTTTTTATTTATTGAAAACAAACATTTGATGAAGGAGATAGAAGCCCCTGAAGCCATCAAAATACAATTTACAATTTCAGAGCATCGTCAATTGTGCTCTCGATTGTTGGATTGTAACATTATGATGTTTGAACTCTGAAATTTATGTGTTGACTTTCACGGGCAGATGCATTGTTGCTGCTACTTTTGCTTGAGATATGCACTATGAGTATTGAAAAATGTGAGGACTCATGATTTCATAGTGTAATGTTCTAACATAATTTTATCATCTCAACATGTAAAAGTCACATGATTTTGTGAAGCTTGCAATTGATATGACTAACCACATTTGGGTTTTAGACCCTTAGATTATGATGTGTCTACCCTCTTCGAAAGGTTTAGGTATTCAATTCTCATTTGCCTTTGCAGAAGAACATAAGGATATCTTCAAATCTTTTTTGATGGTGACAGTTGTGAGGGATAAAGTAAACACTACATGTGCTCATCAAAAGACCGCAACAACAACGAGACCGAGGTTGTATGTGTCAGATCATGTTGCAACATCAATATGTCCATCATAACATTAGGCTTCAATCCCAACTTACCTCTGTCAAGATAGAATGTGGATGAAAACAATTGCAATTAGGATGTACAAGATTGTTTGATTGAACAACTCGATAGTTTTTGATGTTGTTTAGCTTGATGGATATGCCATTCAACTTGATGGATAAGCCATCCAACTTGACAGAAAAGCCATCTAACTTGATGGCCCACTTGATGGACATGTTGTTTAGTTGACTTGGAGAAGACCTTGTCAAAGACATGAACTTGATCAAGTAGACAATGCACAATATTGTAATACATGTTGCACAACTATAGGGAGCGCCAATGACCTTTGACATCAACCCATATTAGGATAACAATCTGAAACTCATGACTTAATTCTATGCGCAAGTGCAATTCATAGTACCTTGAGCTAGCACAAGCTAGAATATAAAATCTAATGCAATATTTTGATCCATTCTAACATCCTACTATCGCATCCGTTGTCTTCAAGTCTTCTCTAAGAGTATCTAAAGCAATCCTATCACTACAAGAAAAGATCGTCCAAATTGACATGTCTGAATTGACAAACAATGTTTGAATTGACAAAAAAACATCTGGATTGACAAAAAATGACAACATTCCCTTGTAGTGCTAGCATTAGCTTCTAGATTCTCAACGTTTGCAATAGGAATATGCATTGCCGCTATTGGAATATCTTTTCCTTCTATACAAATATTGGTTGCAATATTATCCATGGATTCCCTCTCTAGAATGGGAAGTCTTGTGTGTGTAATTCTTTCTAGGTAAGGAAATATCCAAAAAATGAAAATCATTATCTTCAATCTTATGATTTTTTAACAACTACAGAGTAAACTCATGGTAATCACTATTACAATGGTTGATATGAAGGCAAATAGTAAAATCAAACCCCCATGCATAATCCTAAAACCATTGTTGAAGGGACATTGCAATCTGCCTATAAATTTTTTTATGATTCTGAAGCATTGTCAATACAATTAGGGAGTTCTATTTTGATTTGACTTTGGCTTTTCCCATTGGGATGTCCATCAACGTTGGTTGGGACGTGTCTTGACACATCAGAATTCATGTTAACTAAAAAGATTTATTTTTATTTTTTGGACGGCTTAATTGTTATGTCTTTCAATTTGGACAAACATGCCGTCCACAAGCCATCAAAGATATTCAACAAATTGAGGAGAAGATGACCTAGATGGGCTATCTAGGTTGTCTAAATTTTAATTTTTAATTTTTTAGGATCTTAATGGACACTAGGTTCAATCCTAATGTTTCGTTGGTCTGATAGACATCTAGACGTGACGTGACACAAAAAACTCAGAATACAAGTATTTTCTTTGAATTAGCCAATCATGTCCAATGCAAGTGTCACCGAGATATTAATGTGATCTCTAAGATATGAGATGATTTCTAGTTTCTATCACAATGAGGATTCTTGAGAAGATATAATCATCTATGACAATGCAAGCTCGGTGAACATCCAAGCTTTTGTTGCATCATCCCACAACCTCATGTAGTGGGCTCGCCGTTTTTATTTATTTCTTGAGCTGAGAGTTATAGTTCCAAAAGTCTTTGGTAAATCTATGCCCTATTGTGCACATCTCCATTTGCTACAACCTTATATAAGATTAATGGGAGGAATTTGCATTGTTCATTGAGTTCACAAGGATCATGAAGGAGCTCAACCCATACTAGGATAATAATTTAAAGTCAACCTCAATGGATTGGGCAATACTACTAGAAAATTTGTGTCCAAATCAACAAAAGATTAGCAAAAAAGTGTTGATTTTGTTGATTTGATCACATTGATTTGGACAATGTCCAACAAAAAGTTGTTGATTTTTTTGTTGATTTGGTCAAGTGCAAAAAATAAAAAATAAAAAATTTGGTGTCACTAGCCATAGAGAAAATTGCCACAAAAATTGTCATATGAATAAGGGCCACCTAGATAGTTGCCACGCAAGTAGGGGGGTGCCAAGGGGATTGGAACCTTGCACCCCATGCTTGGGGTCAAAGATCATTGTCCATTGCACCATTCATGAATTCACTTAAATATATATATTGCAAATTTAGTTAGTTAGTTTTTGTAATGGTTTCCCATTTGGTTTGTAAACTCAACAAACTTCATTGGTTGTTTTGGCATAGTAGAATAATTTATTTTCAAAAAACTTTGAACTAAAAAGGTTGGAAAATCAAATTAACTTTCATCTTCAAAAAATCCATTTAAAATTTTAAGTCTCCAATCAAAAGTTATGGACAAAATTCAACAAGGATGTTTAAAAATGTTAAAGAAAATCATTTGGTGACTATGTAGGTAATATAGTATCCCATGTGTCATCTTTAAGACAACATGAGGCTCAATAACAATGATGTCAAACTCAGTCATAAATTCAAGATAATTTTGAGTTGTTATGCTTGGAATATTTTCAAGATTTATTTATTTAGCCAATTAGATAGTTGTTGGAGAAACTTATCAATTTCACTCATTTGGTCATTTAACTTCTTCCATTTGACCATCCAAACTAGCCAATACAAAACTATATCCAACTTAAAAGTAGAAATTAACCTTTATCTATCCGCAATTAATACTAGAGGAATTAGAGAAAGATAACAATAACTATTTAGTTATCTTCTTTAATTTGTATTCTTGTAAGAGTACAAAAAAGAAAACTACTAGTGAGTTCTAGTGCATATTTTTTGGTAACCATTAGCTAGTTGTACAAGCAAGTTTGTTCCACAATCATGATTGTTTGTTAGGGTGGTTTGGTATCTTCATTTTACTAAACATGGTCTTTGTATTACCTACTCATGCAGTAAAGTTCTTTGAAAGCTATGATTGAATATTAGTGAAGTTTGATATTTTTATTACCTAGCAGTAAAGTCTTTGGTGTCCTATATGATGCTTTGATTGTATTGTTAGACTTTTGTAGATATATTGTGAGTCCAAAGTTGATAGAACCATATAAAAGGTTGCATATCCACTATAATCTCTTTCCCAATTGCCTACAACTCTTGGACAAGTGTAGATAGAAAACACAATTGAAAGATGGCTTAGGCCATAATTATTGCCATAATATGTACACTTGATTTTCTTTGATACTCAAGAAGGGCATCATCAATGCTTGATTGGTATGTGCACCATGTATTGGTTCAAATAAAGTTGGCTCTCACCCCTTGGATAATGCCTGTTTGTATGACAATTGCTTCACCTTAATGCTTGTCCAAAAAGTGAATCCGCTTGGATGATGATTTTGTACTATTGTACGTTGAGGTCAGATTTGTTAGGCCCATACAAAATTGTTTCTTTTTTGGTTGATTTTCCTTTGGTTTACTTGATTTAGAATTTTTTGGAAGTTCATTTTACAAGGTTCAGAATATTTTGAATCCTTTAGCTTTACTCATAGCTATAGTGATATTTGTGGCTTTACTAGTACTCACAACTTTGGCTTTGTGTTTTTTTGAGGATTAAGATTATTTTCATTGATGCCATATTTTTTTGTTTTTTTGCACTATTCAATTATGTCACATTAAAATTTCTGAAAATTTCATTAGATGCCATATTTAATTATATTTTGATTTATTTTTAATGAATTTGATCCTAATGTAGGATAGAATGAATGAGTGGTGGACAACTAGCAATTGGAGCTTGAGAGTGTTATTTAAGTAAACATAGTTAGAGAATCTTTGGCTTGCAAAGGGTTGCCAAAATCTAGAAATATGTTGACTTGCACTAAACAAATGAAGAACAAAATAATATACAGATTTAAGTAACTAGCCCACTAGGCCCCAAATCTAATTATCTTTGGTATACCCACCAGTTGTTGTTTTTTGGACATGTGTCCCTATGCTGGCTTCACTACATAGGCCAATTTTTGGAGGGATGAAGCCAAAGAGGTCAGATTTCTAACAATTTGGCGAAATTTCGCCCAAAACCCCCCCCTAATACCCACCTTCTCAATATTGATACTCTTTAGTTTTATTGAAGCATTGAAGATGGCCTAACGTTGATTCACCTACTATTGTATGAGCAATTCAATGCTAGTCATGATTGTTAATTAATGAGGTTTGAATTTTTTAATATTTAAATAAGATCTTTGTTATCCTATATGATCCTTTGATTCTATTTTTAGACTTTCATGAATATATTACTTTGCTTAGGTTGATATAATACATACATAAGGTTGGCACACCTATTATTCTCCTTCTTCCTATTTTGTTTCCTATCTATACTTGTCCTACCTAGTTGCACTTAAGCCCACAAATCTTTCAATAGTATAGATGGAAGACACAAGTGGGAGAGGAGCCATACTGCCCAAATGAATGTATTCACATTATTTTCTTTGATACTAAATAAGATTGTATTACTTCCTATTGCTCAACCAATCTATCTTCTCTAATTTTTCATGAATTCATAATTGTTTATTAGTGAGGTTTGACATTTTCATTCCCAAATAAATTCATTACTATCCTATATGATGTTATGATTCTATTCATTAATGGTATTTGAATATTGTTTGTGAATATTATATAAAATGTTATGATTTAGATTTATAATAAGTAAACTCATTTGTGACATCTTAAAATTCTCAATTCTTGTGTACATGTTAAAAAACAACATGTACAAACTATAAAAAAAAAAAAAATTGTTCCATTTTTCTTAAAAAAACTTAAACCAATACTTGAAGTCAACCATTTATTTTGGGAGGGGGACACTAGAATAGGAGTGTCCAAAGGGTTTCACTTGCTTTCTTTTATAGAATAGTACTATTACATATTTACACAATGACTAAGGGACTTGTGTTTTTGGTTAAAAAAACCTGATTTTTTTTTTTAGAATTAGAATTATTAAGCATTCCCAATGGATAGCTTTTGTTAAACCTAATTCTTAAAGTACATGCAAAAATTAATAAATTGATTTTTCAAGAATATGAATGAAACAAGAAAATCTTGGAAAAGTATTAATAAATTCAACGAATTTGGCTTTTGCCTTACAGAGTATAAAAGAAATTTTAAAATAACAAGGACGGTGTGAATTGGGTCACTATATTTACAAGTTTCCTACATATGTATTTCGTAAGGCATACCCATTACTCTATACTGTACTTTGTGAACCTTTCAATTGAGTCACAAGGGTTGAACACATAACACTAAGTTCATCCATAGAACAAAACATCACTGAACAAGTGAGTGCAATAGTCACAATAGACTTTAGATGGGCAAATGTATGTATCTTTATTTGAAAAAGAGATTGAAGCTTGTATGCAATCCTAAACACACAGTCTAAGCCTAAATTTGTAAATGCCTCAAAACAAAAGTGGCCAACTCTAATATACAGTGTTTGGAAAAAACCAACAGCTAGTTCAAAGTTAGCTGGTGGAATTGAGCACCTTGGATACTCACAGCTACCAGTATTATCTAAAACTACAGTATCTAAAACTACAGTTAAGCATATCACAGACTGACATCAGCTCCTCCAATTCAGTCACAGAAATAAATATTCAGACGCACCTTTCGATTGATTTTGAAAACCCGGTTTGGATCACAATAATGGATCAAGGTAAGGTAGAACATGTATGGAATGTACAAGAATGCCACACAAGCATGTTGTTTAAGGTATTATGTATATCATTAATAGCAACAACTCCAAGCTTACATTCTCAACTGATATTCGGATGAGAAATTACATGGACAACCTCATCCCAGCCCATTTCGAGTGGGGGAGAAAGTGTTGGGCCTGCCTGCAACTGGTTCCACAACTCACAGAAAGCTCTATCAAATCTCTTTGCACTATACACTACTACTACTACTATAACTACTGAGTGCCAAATTCTAGGACAAAACCAAAGTGTAACGACATGTTTATGTAAAGAATCGTGAGAAAGAGGAAAAGGATCAAAGGAGCTGACGAATAAATATTAACCAAACGATCAAAGATAATGTACCATGTGTTAGTAAGATCGGCACCTCTCTAATTTTAGATCAGGGCATGGCGGGAATCTGGTGGTGTTGGTTGTGAATTTCAGCAGCTCAATAGGCCGCCAGTAATACATTCTCCTTAACGCAAACTCTGGCAGGTTCTGCCTTCAAGATCTCATGCTCCAGTCTGGAGCAAACAGCAGGTTTGTTCCCTTGATATGCCTTGCATACAAAGGCAGCCACATCCTCATAATTCTGCCACATACAACACTCCTATAAGTGGTCATCATCCTTTTTCCGTCAGATTTTCATCTTTGATTCAATAACATTATGAATGTTGACAGATGCTCATCTCTGCAACAAAGGACCTGGATTACACTTTCACTAGTCTGTCTCTAGCATTACTATAGTAAACTAGGAAATAAATGACCAAAACAAGCCACCACAGCAGCAAGAGTATAGCAAAGAAAAGACTTACGTCTAACAAAGGTTCGCCATTTACAAGTACCCACGGCACATATTTGTGTGGAGGTTGCAACCTGTCGGTCTCGGCAGCGAACTCCATTTCCAGCTGCCATCCCCCAAAGCACAAAATTTTTGTATAGAAATATAAAAATAAACAAGTGACTAGTTGCAAGTGTCGCTATCCCAAGATAGAAATTAAAGTTTTTTATAGTTCTCTTCCCATATAAATTTCAGTACAATCCTAAGTACGGAATATCATCTTCACTGATTGAAATTCAGTATTACGACAAGAACAAACCTTGGCACCAAGAGGGCTGGCAGAGCACTCAAGCAGGGGATCAAGATCAAGATGTGATGGGTGTACACATGATTTCCAATTCTTAGCTGCAGTAGACCTGTCCAGAGTTTCCAGGCAATAGATGAAGGGGAACCAATCCGTCTGTCACCACATCAGACACCCAATAAAATAAATTAGTCAGGGGCAAATACAACTGAAGTACACTACGACCACAAACACTTGATTAATGCCTACTATAGCGTTTGGATTACTCGAACCTTATTATTGTACCCATTCAAGGGAAGAACCTACGAGTGTGCAAAGAGTATGTCCACTCTGAAACACTAATCGCCACACAGAACCCTTTTCCAGCTACACTGATTTGTCCTAATAGTGCGAGTGACACTAATTTACCAAAGTCACCATATTTTCGGTTAATGTAAGCTGAAAGATTACTGTACTGTACCGATTACCACAAAAATAAAATTTCGCAGTGCCACTAATTTTCTAGGTGACGTTAATCCACACATCATGAATGAAAATCGTGTTGTCTACGTCTCTACAACAGTTTCACTTTGAAATTGCATAAGAAATTCATGCAGTGATAAAAAATTTGATCTTCTCAGATTTGGCTCCTGTACCCAAAGTGGTCACTTCCACAGCTCTATGGAAGAGATCTACCAATGAAAGCACACTCCCTACTCCCTATATATTTTAAATCGCTTAAAGCAGCGCAAATCGTATCTTCGACTTCACAGAGTATTTTGATGAAATTATACCGGCAAATGAAATATTGCACCTGAAATATTGCAACTGATTGGGTGGCAAAACTGTTCAGAAGACTCATCCACAACAAATTGCAGTAGTCAGATATCTCACCACTTTAGGCCATAACCGAATAGCGCAAGTCTGTATGATGTTTAGCTCGCACTCATCTGGACCATGCTGAAACGTCATCCAGCACCAGTGGGTTAGCACACTACAAATTCTCTTCAACACTTGTCCAAGAACAGAGCAGTCTGCTTTACCAGGAAACAAAAAACAAAAGGCAGGCTAGAGATGGGGGCTACAGGAGCTACAACTTCGACTGTTGTAGCAACACATTTTTACCTGGCAAACCAGTTTGCCGTCTAAAACGCGGGCATTTCCGTAGGGGATGATGCGAAGCTCCACAATGTCAATCAGTCCATTGTTGAAAAACGGATTTAGGTAATTGACAATGAACTGGGCGCAATACGGACATAAAGACTCGGAGTACAATTCCACCTTCACCTTCTCCACACCTGTTTGTCATACGTTGGCGCATTCATGAAACACGTTTAGTCTAAGTCTGGGCCATGAAGGTGCAAGACCAGGAAAGTAACAGAACCCCACATTCACACAAGAATTCTAATTACAAAGCCTGTGCACACAGGAGAGTGAGGAATCGAAACAGTGAAGCTCTTTCAAAATTATTCCCACGCAGAGTGTCACAAAACAAACTGCAGAAATAATATAAAGAAATTTCACCACCAGTGTCGAATTTGATGACTTACCTTGGACAGATGGAAGAGCTATGAGAGCCAAAACCAAGAGAAACGCACACCTAAAAGGTGCCAGTTTCTCCATTTCTCTTGTGGAGAGAAGCAGCCAGCCCTGCCAAAACACCAAAGATTGAGCCACTGAATCAGGATATGTCCACCAAGTACATCCACAATTGTAAGAGCTTATATGCAAACGTGACACGCCTTAAACACTCCACTACTTGAGGTCAAATCAGTTGAACCAGACGTCCCAAGGTTTCGAGTAGAGTGCTGCTCAGGAGACACTCAGTGTATGTTCTATGAATGGACTGTACCAGAGGTGTACATTTCAAGGTTCCTATCTCCTGAGCAGCACTTGTTTCTGCCCTGAATTTGCTAGAAACTAAAGCGTGAAGAGGAAAGCTTCACCTGAGATTGAATTGCCAGTCTAGGTTGCTATTCTAGAGCAATCCTAAGAGAGTAACATACACAGACAGATTTCAAGCACGAAATGGAACCCCCACTTCTTCTTTTTTCCCTATCTGAGATACGAGACGCCCGTCTTCTTCTACCTCTTTGATACTCCACATAGTCTATAATATTCTAAGGCACAGATTTCTAAGATTCCAACACGCCTTATCCCCAAAGCAACCTCTCTACCCTCATGCACTTAAAATATTAGCTACAAACAGCATCCCACACAAGATCATTGCCCCAGACGGATGCCTAATTTGCAAGCCCCCACAGTACGAATCAAATCCTCAAAAGAAGCAACAGAGATCACACAAAAATCTGCAGTAGTACTACAACTACAGCTTCTACTACTACTACTACTACAGTGTGCAATCTACAACGAGGGGCCACTGCATGCAGCAGGGACAGTTACAGCTAGTGCCAGCTTGATTTGAGCTTTTACTCGTCCTTGCAACAGAGAAATCTCTCCCCCCCTGCAACCCAGTTGCGAGAATTCGGGACCAAATTGGGTGAGCAACTAACTACAAACAGAGGAAAGTGCACATGATCCGCGCAAACCGCAAAGCTCCTCACGCTATCATCACCACCCCTGCGTAATATTCTAGGTTTGGCCACAAGAAGCTCCAAGCTCCAAGCGTGCATTCGATTCACAATTTCAAAACGGCAAGCAATCTGGATCCCAAGAATCTGTCCAGATCCCGAACCCTAGTCCAAATCACGCATCCCCCCAAACCGTCCCCAAATGAAGCGTACTCGACCTTTGCAACAAACGTTCAGTGAATGTGTGTAGTACCTCAGCGATTCCTTGCGACGAGAATCCCAGAATACTAGTGAACGCAGCAAACAAGGAGCAGGGGATTCAAGGCAAGAAGAAGAAGCAGAAGAAGCCCATCGCTGGGTAGACAGAGCCAACCGTTTCGAAGCCAAGCACGCTACCTAAAAGACTTCCAGCCTAAATGGAGCCCAAGGAACGGCAGCAACAGCCACTCCCAGATGGCGAAGAAACTGAAGTCTAGCCTGAAGAAAGCTGGTTTCAGTAGTTGCGCAGCGGAATCTCTGCCTCGTCCTGCGCTCTTCCTGTTGCTGATGTGTGCTTCAAGACGAAGATAGACCAACACTCAACGGACGCCACGGCGACGGACGAACTCACGGCAACTGCAGTCTGTGGCTCACGGACGGATGACGACGACGCAAACATGCAGATGCCGGAAGGAGAAGCGATTTGGAGCACATTCGAGTTGGTAATTGCTAATCTTAGCAACCGAAGCGCCGGATTCTCTGGCCTCTTGGCGACCCGTGAGACCAACACTTTGGTGCCAACACTTTGTTTGGTGGTTTGGAACTGGCGTTGGGACATGCGCTCCAGCTTGGCCAGCGACGCCTACGTTGTGAGCAACGATCCCCCCTACGAGTGTCCTAGCTGCCACTCCAGTCTAGTCCAGTCCAGTCCAGTCCAGTCCCTCTTCACTGATCAGACTCCTCACTCTTCCGCCAGCTTGCGTGCCAGCTCCTTTGGCATCCCTAATTCTTTATTCGTGGATACCCCCAAGTGTGTACTGTAGCGAATCCCAAAGATTCGCGGCGTCGGGATGCTCGCTCTCTTTCCTTTGTGGAAAGAGAAAGAGAAAGAGATGGCCTGGGCCAAGCTCTCGGGGCTCTGTTTCTCTGTTTTTCTGACGGTTTGAGGTCAAGGCCATCACCGGTCTTTGAAGGAGTCCGTCGGACTGAGCAGTCGGAGATGAGTGCCGAGTGATGATGTCTGCCAGGGGGGAGCTTCCCCTTCCCCTTCCCTGCAAGCACTGTCTGGGTGTTGTGGTTGTCAGATGGGTGTCAATTGTTCCGTGAATTCGCGATGGCGATGGCGATGGTACGCGCGTGAGGAGGAGGAGGAGGAGTCGCGATGGCGTCTTCGCTACTTGAACGCTTGCGAGATGCGTCTCTTCGGTGCCGTGGGGTAGTCCTCTCCTCGATCAGATGCTGTTGAGACCGTTTTTCGGTGAAATTGTGAAGCGGATTTTGAAATCAGGGGCGTTCTTTAAGTTTGTGGGGATTGCGTAAGGTTCGTTGAAGTGTTGTGAGAACTCACAGTTTTGTCGAGGGTTTGCTGAAAGAGTTCAGATTCGTGTTTGCAGTGGCTTCTGTTGAAGGAAATGTTGGGTGGGTGGGTGGGTGGGGGATCGGTCGATTTTGAAACGCATTTTGGAAATCAAGGTCGTTCTTGAAGTATGTGGGGATTGCGTAAAGCTCTTTCAACTGTTCTGAGAGCTCACAGTTTTTTCCGAGAGTGTGAAATGGAGTTCAGATTCGCTGTTGGAAAGACTTTTGTTGAAGAAAATGTTACGCGTGTGAGGGGATGGTCTTTTTTGAAGCGCATTGCAGGTATCGAGGATGCTCTTGTAATTTGTAGGGATTGCGTAAGCTGTTATGAGAGCTCATCCTTTTTCCGAGGGTGTTGGTGCTGCTCAAAATGAGTGTGAATGCTTTAAATTCGCAATTGCATCTGTTGAAGAAATGTTATGTGTGGGGGGGGGAATTGTCCGATTGGGGCAGGATGAGGCAAGCGAGGAATCGGAGGCTGCTGCGCGTCGGGAGTTTGTGGAGATTCTTTGCAGCCCACTCTGCAATGTGGAGCTTCGAAGAGCTTCAGCAACGAAGTGGCTTGCGCAGTGCGAGTAAGTGCTGCAGCAAGCTGTGGAGTTGCTGGATCCATCGGCTTCTTCTGGCCTGGTAGGAATTGCTGACATTCGTAACCCTGTAACTTCAAAGGTTTTTTAAATACACTGAAAAGTCAGCCGGAGGGCTTAGTGGCAATTATGCCCTAACCAGCGATTTCATGACATGAGAATCATGGTTTGGGGATGTGCAGGATCTGTGCGAGTAGCTAGGGTTGGAGCTTCTGAGGATGATTGTGAAATTTGTGAATCTATCTCAGGCTTGCCAAGACTACTGTCTGAGCATCATTGAAGGTTTGGCGGAGAATTGCTCCCCCCGTGCGATGTTTGCAGCTTTCGTGGAGATGAATGATCGATTCTGTCCATCTTTGTATATAGTTGCAATGAAAGATGTTTCCTAAAAATTTTGTTGCAAATTTGATACGTGCTGTTAACTTACAGGCAATGCTTTCTATTCACCAAGTCATTGTCTCCTACTCTATGCATTTTTACCCAATTGAAGCGGACCCTGGAAATTTCAGGAAACACGTTTCATTGCAACTAAGTTTGTAAATATTCGAGTGTTTAGGTTGTGAGTGCCGAGTAGTAGCATACTCTGCTGAATGAAATTATATCCAAGAATTCAAGTTTGATTATCTGTTTATAATATATTCTCTTTATTTTCTGGATGGTTCCAAAATCTTGTCCTTCCTTGTGATTCGCTATGTGAACTAGTTGTGCAAGTTTTTGAATCTTCCTTGCTTGGGAATGTGCAGACCTGGGACGTGCACACTGCATCTCAGACTTTGGTTTGCTGTATTCCTCTTGTACAGGGACTCTCTTTGCGTAAGTATTGAACTGGCACTGAAAATCCTTGGAATTATTACACACCACAATTTGTGCTCCTTAGACCTCTTTAATGTCTCAGCCCACAATGCATGTGTTAATTTTGGAGTTTTGTATCATTGTGGCAAAGGTGGACTGATGCATGTAAAAATGACGTTAAAGAAGTGCTCGGGATTGCAAGGTGGTTTGAAACCTTATTGAAACTCCATATTATCTCATTTGCGTTCAATTTCTTGTGACATAGAGTGAGGATCCGCGGTAGATTAAGGATCCAAAGTAAGTTTTGAATTGGGTATGTGTGTTCCCTAGGGTTTGGTGAGAGAACGTAAGATATGATTTTAGAGAAGGGGATATTAAAGAGGTCTGGATGTTTTTACAATGCATTATCGTTGTACACACGTTATGCTTCACATTATCGTTGTACACAAGTTTGAGAATATGAACTTCATTATTACTTTATTCCTGCTTTTTGTGCAGTTTTTTCACGCCTTCAGAGGCGGCAGGCTCAGTTTTTTCAGGAGGGGAGTTCCGGGCTTCTTGCATTAATGCACTTGGCTGCTCAAGATGGTGGAGATAATGATGAAGTTGAAGAAGATGAAGAGTCTAACTTATTCAGGCGATGGATGGACACAACATGGTACCTCTCAAGTAAGTTTGTGCAGCCCTTGTGTACGAAATTGTGCAGGTTGCTCAGGTTGTCAGAGAAACTTGCGATGCTGTGAACGTAAGTTTCCGCAACATTCTAATGTGTTTGCACCTAGAATCGTCACCTGAAATGTTCTGACTGCATTCACTTCCAGTGGCGATTGTGGGTGTACCATGTATTACGATATCATTCCTTAATCCTTCTGTGACTCCTATAGACTATAGACTACTGGCTACTGACTATAGACTCCTGACTATAGAATATAATATCCTTACAATTCTTGGGGACAGATTCTCAGTGGAGAGACGAGCAGCCATTTTGCGAAACTCTGTTAGAACTGGTTAATAAAGTTATCTCAGGGTCTCAAATTGTGGACAGGAAAAGGAATTGTGTACATAACTGCTTTTTTAATATGCTTTACTTAACTGTCATGCATTATATGGCAACCTCTACAGCTTTAGGTTGCCTCGATTTTGCCAATATTGCCAGTGTCGTACATATGCTCAAGGTGTGGGAGAGGTGCAGGTTGATGAACATCGTGAGGATTTCCAGCAAAGTTTTGGACTGCTTGCTCTTCAGATACTGGTTTGTACTTCTTTATTTATCGTTCATGAAAGCTTCAGTGGATGAGTCAGTCTTGACCCTGTTGGTGGTTTATTGCTAAGCACCTTAAACACTGATTTTCGAATGGAAAGGGGTTTATTTGCTGTCACTTCTAGTGGTCTTCAACCTCCGACTTTGAAATTGCATAAGAAACTCAGAGAGATAAAATTTGATCTATGGCTCTTTTACCCAAAGTCATCTCTCCACAATTCTGTACATTTTGTACCCAACAATCACACTCTAGATGTTATAAATGCTTAATATTATCCTCTTCATTGTTTGCTTTGCTCATTTTGTGAATGCTAGTCGAGTGCCGGGTATTACCGGACACACCCAGGTCGCACCCATGTTTGCACACAAACAACTGCTGCCTACAAATCATCTGCACGCCGCGGAAAAGGGAAATGGCATCGCCCCGTTGGCGACGATCAGTGGTTCAGGAGTCGGAGGTCTTGCAAACTTGAGAGCGAGGCAAATCAATGTCCCTGAGACAACGTTGAGGTTGGCAGGCTCCTGAGCTGCTGCGAACTTGAGCGGAGGCTCGGCATCGTTAATGGCGCTCCTTGACCCTGCACATCTGCGAAGATAACTTGTAAGGAAGGGAATAGGACAATGGCCAAGCGAACCCCCCGACAAGACCTGCATACCACCACCATTTCTACAGACAAGCGGCACATATCTTGCTGTGGAAAGAGAGACAAGTTTTTGACGAAGAAAATACATACAAATGTGAAAAATAATTCTTAACTACCTTCATGTCTATCTTTAAATCTTTCAAGTGTTTTTTTAATTTAACTTTTATATGCATCACTGTATCATCAGAATGTTCCAAAAATCCATATCACGAGCATATAGGGGACGCCTAGGCTGTGACATTAAAGAGATATAGGTATATATATGAATGGTGGAATTTGAATACAAACCTAAGGACTCTGGATAAGGATGAACTGTTACATAAACAAGCTCTCAATTAGAAAAGGCCAAAAGATTTTACTTCAAGAAATATTTCTTCTAGATGAAACTTCAATTTTTGAATTTGCAGAGGTGTTGAGAAACCTAAACGACTAGTATGGCATATGCTAGAATGAGAAAACTGCCACAAGGACATCTTGATTCATTTTCTTGCATCATTAGCATTTGCTTCATCTCACAAGGCAAAGCAGCTACCATAGCTTATGAAGGATTTCATTAGTGCATGGACAAAATCTCCATTAATTTAGCAAATAGGTCTCATCAAGATACTTTTAGATCCATTCGACAAAATATTACAAGCAAATATAAAAAAATAAATTCTCGATGAGTGCATTGCTTTGATAAGTTTAAATATCTTGAAGTTTGTCGCTGATGGATGAAATTTCATAAGATTTTTTATCTTGATTCTTTTATTTAATCCACTAAGTTTGGAAATAAGTGTGCAAAACTGGAAGCTTACAGGATCGATTTGAGCTGGTAAATCAGGAGCCCCATCCTCCGGCCTCAATACACTTCCAATTACTTCAAAAACCTCTTCGCTGACAAACGGAGATGTGGGAGATTTGAATTGTGAAGGCCAAGCTCTTACAGCCTCGTCTTTTATACAAGTTAAATGAAGGGAGACCTGGAACAAAATTTCCATCGTGTTCAGAAGCATTGATAATCCACTGCACTTACGTACACAACACTAATTAAGCTTCTTGGACAATAAAAGCCATCAAATTGTAAATGCTTATTGATAGAGCATCTGAAACCATGGAACATATTTCCAATAAAACATGAAGTTCTAATGAGCTATACTAACAACCTTAAGAACTTCTAGTTGGTGGACAAGATGCTAAACAAAAAAATCAATGAGAATTAAGTGAGACTTACCAAAGATGGATAAATACAATCGTTGACGAGCATTTGTAGACATTGCAACCTAATATTCTTCTCTGGAAGTACATCTTGAATAATCTATTTGAAATGACACAAATCTTATCTTAGAAAACATAACATTTTAAGACTATGGAAATGTGTACCAAGGTTGAAGTAGAAGATAGAGAATCTTCCTACCACTAGCTAATATGAAGCCCCTTCACAACACTCATCTTCGTCTACCACCACTAGTTGCTCACGTGGTTTGCTTAATTTCTCCTTCAAATCAAGTACATAGTACAAAAATGCAGTATAAAGAGACACTTCAAAATATAGAGGCTCACTTTTTGGAATGAAGCATAACCATGGCACCTCACCTCTATATCTTGGGAGCATAAACAACTACACTTTGAAGACCCTACAATCCAAGTGCATGGTTAGAAGATTCCACAGTCACAATATATCAAATGAACTTCTCACAATTATGTAGAAAATTACACTTCATCATGAAGAATAATAAGTGTGATTGTCAATGGTTAAGTGTGTTTTCTATTTTTTCTAGAATTTGTTGTGAATCTTGTTCCCATTAATTCAGATAATATTATATTGGATGGTCAATGTTTGCATTACTGGTTGATGGACCTTGAGCAAATGCTGGCTAGCTGAAGTCCCAGCATTTGCTACAGGGAACGAGATTCAGACAGACAGTTGCTACATCTAGTTGCACCATTTTGTGTCGAATGTGTCAATAGGATCCCAATTTTTCACTTGTTGCGCTTGAATTGTACCCACAATTTGACCCTGCGTTTTGTCCGCGTCAGAGCTTCCTTGCTAATGGAACAGAGTCCAGTCCGCCTTGCCCCATCTGGGTCACGAAACTGAAAAACATCACAACTCAGATTCCCTCGAGAGTTATGTTTCCCGGAAGGTCCTTTGAATCTCTACCCTCCAATAAAAATCTCGCATTTGATGCTACTTCATTGGAGATGCTTAACCCTTAAAGGACGAGGGGGTGACCTTGGAAATCATCCCTTTTCATTACCGTGTGAATCATTGGCTTAAGAAATAGCAAAAGCACTCATTGGAAGTCAAAGTACTATAGAAGACCTCCCCTATTCACAACTAAATTCCAAGGATGAATAGTTGCACTTTTGTCCTATTAGAAGGATTCCTTATCAGACACCAAATGTCCTCCCCGATGTTTAAGGGTTAAAACAGCATACCCTAAAGCACTCTGACGCCCAATTTCTAGACTACTAGCAAATTGAAACTCAAGTTTCATCCTCATTACTGCTTGGATGAAAGTCATCTTAATTTGTGGAGATACTTTATCAAGCTGTTGTCCTATCTAATGGTTGGATTTGGTGTTCTTTGAGTACATAATTTTCTAAAATTACAAATGTGGAAGTATGTCAAGTGGTTGACCAAGCCCAAATTGCATTGACTCTAGTTCAAAATTAGATTTGCAAATATGAGGTCAAGATTTAAAGAACACAAAAATTTCAAAAAATCACCATGTGAAGAGAACCTCATTTCAAATCCATTCCAACAAGTTTTACTCAAAAAATAATACAGGAGTAATATTTTGTTTGTAATTGAATTAAGAAGGAATTTTAAAATTTCCCTTCAAATTTTATAAAAAAATATTGGTGATAGCATTGGTGAATCTAACAAAATTTAAAACTCAAAGTTGACAACTTTCATTCATAAATCAATTCCAAAATACTCTTCCAAATAGTACTTTATGAAGACTCTGGACGTTTAGGGGTTAAGCTCAGGCCATTTGATTTTGTATTAAAAGAGTAGCTATCCAAACCAATTATCCATGTTATTCATTAGAAGAGCTTTTTCAAAGCTGAATTGTGGCCTCCAGAATCCAGGATTTTGTTCTGGAGGTTGAAATGTTTGGGTTGGGAATTAGCAATTTTGTTCTTTTTGCCAATGGATTTTGGGAGAAATCTCTTTTTAAGGTTTAATTTTTTGTTACAATATTGCAATAAGTCACTCAATTTTTGGAATGTGGAAAATGCACAAGAATGCTCAACAGGAACTTCAAAAGTACACACTTTGATGCTTACAAAACTTCAAGAGCAAGAGCACGCATTCAATCATATGTGCAAATCTGAAACACATTCTAACCAACTTTTGGGGGGAGCCCGACTGAGTTGCCACCGAGTTCAAAAAATTGGATCACAACCTCCGTATAGATCTCTGTTTCTCATCACGGCAATTGATAGCCTCGCCCCCCACAGACACGATTTATAGTAACAAAAACTAAAGTTCTTGGTGAGAGCTACAACTAGAATCTTCCACCAATTTGAAACGGGGCCAAAATTTTATTCGCGTATCATCCTATCTTATCACTCTCCTTATGGGAAATCTAGAAGATGGAGAGAACTGCTAATTCTGTCATTTAGTTTCATTGTACAACTACTTATGATTTATTAGCTCAATGGCCTTTGACATAATATAACAGGATTTGTCCTGAGCAGTGCTATTATTGTCAATAAGGGTCGCCATGAAGCAAAAAAACTATCAAAAATCCTTGATTTTTCTCTCACAGAAAGTCGGGTTGTCCAGTGGATGTGAGACACCGGTGCCACATTCGACTGTTCGGGTCGACATTTCTCGGGTAGGCAATCACCTCAGGAATGGGAAGCAGAACGTAGTGATTGTTGGCGAGGCCCACAGTGATACCAGTAAACCCGGCGAACCCAGCATGAACCTGTTGAATCAAAACATATTCAAGGAAATAAAAATAAAAAAATAAAAAAATAAAAGTATTCTTTCTCAGTATCAGAGTGTGGTGAACGAACAGTAACACACATTATTGAAAAGATGAAGAAACGAAATCAGCAAAACCCTCCGTTTCGAACAAACAAACTGACGTACCGCATTCTGTCCAAGTACAGCACACAGGATGCGGTCGGAAGCATTTGCTCGGCACGCACGGATCATGTACGTAGGATCAATGTACTTCACATCCGCTGGCATTCCAATGTCTTTAAAATGCCTCTTCACCTGCAGACAGTGCAAACGATTCATGAACATGTTATATGCCTTGCTTGTTGATGACATGGTCTAGAATCTGAACAATCGAGAATCGAGAAAGAATAATGAAGAAATGGAGAAATGAAGAAGTGGACGGAAGCATTTCAAACGGTTGGCAAATCCAAACCTCTTTCGTAAGGTGGACGCCAATGTCTCCCAGGACTGGGTTTCCAGAAGCATCAGTGCTAGTTGAAAGGTTAGCCATCAAATCCTGAACACAAAAGAACAACCCACCATGAGCATATCTCTTCACAGGCACTAGCACGAGAATTTATATCAAAATTTGCAGAGCGAGAACACAAACGATTGCAAGGTTGGTAGAAACATAGCTGCTAAACGGGACTACTTCATGAGAAGCACAAAATGATAAATTCAGTGTAGCAGAATTTTTTTAAATACAGGAGGCTCATAAAGTCATCGTAAAAGTGATTCTATAGCAAAAAAAACTCGTGCAAACGTATCCACCGTAAAGTGAGAAAATGGTCAAAATTAAGTCGAGGTGGAGAACAGCTGACCTGACCAGCACCTTCAGCTACACAAATGACAGCTCGACCTTTAGTCTCCAACAAGTACTGAATGTGCTGCAGCATTCCCTCGTGACCTTCCAAAGTGAATTTTACCTACAATAAATAATGATTTTGTATTGTCAATAAAGCGCCCAAAAGGTTAAAGTGGTTGCTTCCAAGGGTTGACATAAATCAACTTGGAAGCTCAAGGACAGTACCGTTACATACCCGACAGAAAAAAGAAACCATACCCTACATTATTTAACAATTGGAACACGTTTCGAAAGTTACTATAAACAAATACAAGCTTTGAGAATGGACTTTCTATATTATAGCTCTGGCACTTGCGGTGTTGCAGAGTCCCAGTTGCAGGAACATGATACAAATCTACATAAGATGACTTTTTGTATCTAAAAGTACGACAATATTAACCAACACTATGTTGTGTACTTAAAATTAGTTCAATAGAAGAAATATACGCGACCCATGTGCTATTGTTGATGAATGACATTACTAACAGTAATTGTTCAAACTTGCAAGATCGAAAAATTACCTCTGGTATCAAGCACACATCGACCTGACCACTGGCTAAAGATGCGTGCATAGCGATGAAACCACTTTGCCTTCCCATCAACTTGACAACGCCAACACCATTGTACGCACTCGTAGCCTGCATGACATAGCCATGTATTGAGATTTAAGAGAAAATCTTGGAACATCATAAAAATGGGTTCCAGTATAAAGCAAATTTTAAAAGAGAAAATGAAAAGACTAATCATACTACTACTATGAATCAAACGGATAATTTTCAAAAGAGTTGACTGTACCTCAATGTAAGCTGCATGGATCGCTTTCTGAGCCTCCTCAACAGCGGTGTCAAATCCAAAAGTTCTATCCATAAGCAGAATATCATTGTCGATTGTCTTGGGAACTCCCACAACCACAACTTTCATCCCTCGTTTATGACACTGAAAAAAAGCAGTACAACCCACTGTCAAGAAAGAAACAAGTTTCGTGTGATGCCTGCAATAAAAGCCGTTATTAAAAACCCCAAAGAGGTCACTTTTATATCTAATGTTGAAATAAATCCTTGAGAGGAAGCTTCAAAGGTACGTAGGTAGGTAACAGAATGTACCAATAAAACAAAAAAAGCATAACTCTACATTTTTTAACAATAGAAACTTGTTTTAAAAGGTAACAGCAAACAAGGAATCTGTTTTTAGAAGAATCGGCACTTCGGGGTTCAAAAACAACATGTGAAGATTGAGATGTTGAAGAAATTGTGTGGGCTTGTTATACCTCTTCGTGAATGGCATGAGCACCGGCATGCGTACCATTCCCTCCAAGCACGAATAGCATGTTGAGACCCTTCTTCTGTATGACACAAGCGTTCAAGTGTGAACTGGAAATCCCTGGACCAGGAAGAATACATGGAAACCATGAGAAGAAAGTACGACAAAAATCAGCGGGACAGTGGTTTTTTGCACCACTTCGAGTTGGTTTTACCTTCGTCTGAACAAGTCTTGAGGACAAGAGGCTTCAACCGTATTCTAGGAAACCGAGTTCTCCTAAAGGACCTCTTCACACTTTCTTCAAGAATCTTGACAATAAAATGAAGCGGATGCTTTTACATGGCAACACTTTTCGCAAGTGATCTTGTCTGTTTGACGATATCGAGCAATGCTCAAAACATCATCAGTCCAAACGGACAAGACCACTTGGCCTACCAATTTCTTAATAGCTATGTCTTGGCCTCAATTTTTGGCTTGTCCTCAAAACTTGTTCAGAGAAAGCATAAACCAGCCCCGTCTTTGAAACAGAAACCCAAACACTTACCTCAATACTGTCCACAATGTCAACAGTTCTAGCTCCTCCACGAGAAACACCCAACAGACTGCCTCCTTCCAGGTGGATATTCTGTACAATTTGTCTCGACAGCTGCACCAAATAGCCACCATAACAAGCAATTTTCCTCAGTGAAACTCAACATGAAAAAAGAAACAACATTAGTTACCTGCTCTAATTTTTCCCATGACAAAGCTGCCAAAATTAGTTAATATATACAGTGCTAGGCCAGAACATTGGAACTTACAGGGATATCGTGAAGGTCTTCCTCAAAAAAACCTCGGTATCCATTACTGATTCCACGAATTTTCTCCACACCGTAGCAATCCAAAGTCAAGACGACCTGCAACAATTCACACCAAGAATAAGTAACAGACTTTTTGCAGCTTGCACTAACAGAAAACCTACACCCCAGAGGTATTCTAGAAACTTTAGATTGGCAGGCTCACAGCTCAAAAACAAAAGGTATTGATCACTGAGACACCACTGAGGGCAGCTTGCACTAATAAAAAAAAAAACCACCAGAGGTAAATTTTGAAAAACTTAGCCGTATTTCAAGTGGCAGGGTATATATGTAACAAATTGCCTTCTTTTGCACCTCCCTCTTAACTAAATGATAAACTGAATAAGATGCTTAATTACCTGTCGAATGACATCATTTAAACCAGGGCAAAGTCCTCCACAAGTGACGATGGCAGCGTTCACCTCCTCTGGGTCGAAGTAGACCTTCTCTCGAGGTCCAGCCCTTGCAACCCTGCACCAGATAAAAACAACAAAAAACACTCGTTGAAAAGATTTCTCTAACTTCGAACATGACATACAAAAATTGCTGCACTAGCAAGCTTGATCCTACTTGCTTTAACAACATTAAAAAGAAACTGGTAAAACGGATTTATGTTCCACGGTCATTATTCAGCGATCCAGCAAATCAAAAGCTCTTCCAGAGTTCTTAGTACGAAACTACATTGGAATTCTTCAAAAAAGCCAGATTTCTTACCACTGATGCTCAAAATTGCAATCGCGGTCCACACATTCAGCCCCAGCTGACGCCGGTGATGCATACTTGATCGTCTGTTCACAATCAATCCCATGCTCAGAAAAAACTCGAGCCACAAACACAATAATCTCTTAATACTGAAAAACATCATCCCATGTAGTAGTAAATCACCAGAAATGAGTTCCATTCCCCAAAAAATAACTAATCTGCAACAGTGTATCCAAGGAGGAGTTCTGTCGTCTATTCACAGTCATTCTCATATATAGAAAACTTCGTTGGAAAATCTAATTCAAGGTAAAATTACACTCCAAAAATTAGATTCCTTCTAAAAGGATATCCAATCGGCAGCAGAGTTTCTAAAGGAGGAGATTTGAGCTTCAGTTACCTTGAGGAGCACGCGATCGTCTTCGTGAACAAAAATCTTTCCTAGATCGTTGCTGAAGCGATTGATCGTCCGACCGTCTGGCAGACTGTCACGAATGCGCACAGGTAAGCTATGATGCAAGAATTGCAAGCACATGCAATAGGAAGTCCAAAATTTCGAAAAGAAAAAAGCAATTCGCACACCGGTAAGCTAAAGTCCACGAATTGCAAGCATAAGAAGCCCAAGCTATATACGAGAAGAGCAATTTGCAAATAGGTAAGTTAGGGTGGCAGGATGCAAGCATATGCAATATGAAAAACGCATTTGCACAGAGGTTAGCTGTAGTCCACGAATTGCAAGCATATGAAGTCCAAGCTATACATGTACGAAGAGAAGAGAAAAATTGCAGACAGGTAAGTTAGGGTGGCGGGATGCCAGCAGTTGCACTAAAAAAGAAGGGGGCACCAAAAATACAGTAGCACGCACAATCTGCACACGGGAATCAAAAACCTTTCCAAGCCGAGGATGGATGTGCAGTTCACCTGGTTTTGGCGCAGAACGAGGATGGGCGCGAGGGGATATCGAACAAGTCCGTAATGTGAGCCGGCCTAAAATTCTCCGCATAATCTTCGCCGTCGTCGTCGTCGAAGAGCGCCCCCGCGTAGCCATCGCGCTTCTCCGTGCTCACCGCATTCCGCACCGCCAAAGGACTCTTCTTCCCGTCCTTCTGTTCCTGCTGCTGCGCGGCCACAAAGAGCGAGGATGGCACACGCCGCGCTTGCACTCGTGAAACCGACAAGCTACTTCGTAACGATGACGGCGAAAGAAAAGACGACCCCAACACGTTCCTTGAATTCTCGTGACGTAAATTCTCAACTTCTAGAGCCCGCAAGCCTGTCGTCGCCGGACTCGGCAACACCCCCGCAACCACCATGGCCACAAATCCAAGGTCACAACACCAAAATCCTCTCACAACGCCAAAATCCTTGCAAGAATTCTCAAAACCGATCCGCAGACTTTCACGATCCGATCGCCACAATCCGCGACAATCCGCGACACCGATCGGCGCCCAATGAGTTTTCCTTCGGTTGCAATCCGCACCAATGCGCGATTAAAAAGTGAAGGCGACTGAAATGAAAAAAGCAAAAGGGTCTGGCTACCAAAAGAGAAATTCTGCAACGGGTGGGAGTAACTTAGACGGGAAAGGAACCTAGGAGCGCAAGAGCAAGGCTTGCATGTAGGAGTACACTACTCCGATCGGGGGAGAGAGCAGTTGGGTTGGCAGGCAAGGAAATGAACGCGAAAGCAACCAAAAGGGGAGAGGAAAAGTCACAGTCTCCGGACGTGGCGACCTCTGTTCAACCCCTTCGACAGGAAGGAAGGAATAAGTGGTATGAATATATCAGTGGTAGGGAGCCGAGGGGAATGAGGGCGCGGGGCAGCGGAACAGGAACAGAAAACCGACGAAAGCTTCTAGCGACCCACAAGCGACACCTGGTGCCTAGTGACTGCTCCCGAGCGCGCAAACAAGCGCACAACGGAGGCGAGGCGCCTCGATTGCCCTCCACACGGACTGCGTGGCTTCGTGACTTCGGCTTTTCTAAACCGTCAGCAGCTTCCTAAACCGTCAACAGCTTCGTAGTTGCGCTCCGGTCGCGGCCGGCGCGCGTCTCCCGTCACTTCCGTTTCCGTCACGTACTCGGTGGAGCCCAATTCGGGGAATTTTTTTTCATGGGTGGGGCTTGAAATCGTTCGATTCTCCGAGAATTACGGTTCGCGGATCGTGAATTTGATGCTTTTTCAGGGCGAATTTTGATGCCGCTCGAGTGGAGGCTGGAGATGAACTTGAAGCGCGCGATCGAGGATGCAGACGGACCCACCGAGGCGAGGCAGGGGATATCGGGGGGATGGACTCTGTCAACCGTCGACGAAAAAACAGTTTCCGTCGAGATTTTCAGTTGCTTTCTCGGTCATACTATTATCTCCGGGTACCGAATATAAAATATTTGTTTGCTTTCTCTTATTTTTATACTCCGTTTCAACATATTCGTACTATGTAAAATCTCTGCAATATTTTACTTTGATCTTATTTTATTTTAGTTTCTTATTAAAATAAAATGGAAGTAAAAGGTGGTCTGTAAATCGTCGTTGTTGGGACAACAGCCGCCCTCATGTGTGATGCAGCTCTTTTGGCTTTTTTTTTCCTTTTTGCACCACTCAAAGAATGACACGTTTCAGGTCAAACATTATAGGCACAAAGGTGTAATTGGGCCAGGGAGGACCGACCCCCTTATTGCCCTGTGGTTTACCCACACTGGAATTTTTTTGTTTTGGGTGCCACATATGATAAAATTTGCAAATTCTGAATTCATATTTGTAGTTTCAGGTGAAGAAATACAAATGTTATGTGGCTCAAAATAAGGGGGGTAATTTTTCCATTTCCCCCTAGATATGGCAGTAAGAAGGTCAATCCTCCCGGGCTGGTGGTGTTAAGGTAGGAGGTCCATAAACTGCCCATACATCGACAAAGCAAAGGCAATGTCTTGTTTGTAAACAATAGAATGAAGAAGTCCATCCAACTTTCATACAAATTTCATGAACATGCATACATTCTTCATCTTAAATTCATCCAATTATTCACACTAATTTGGGTGGACTTCCATGTACAAAATTAGACAAACAATGCAAAAAGTACAAAAGATTTTTTGGAATTCTACACTTAAGTTTGCAATATTTGTATCTTCACGAGGATTGGAATTGTTGGCTAGCAAACTTTCAAAGAGAGACCCATAAAAAGCAAAGAACAAACTTCTTGGCTTCTAAACAACTAATTTTAACATTGAACTTAAATTCTTTGGTTGCTTTTAATTTGACAACTAGGCACTAAACTCGGTAGTTTCTTCCTACTCACATAGAAGTGCAAGAGCAATTTTGATTATGGAAAACTTGAAAATTATTTTTTGATTCTAATATAGTCTAGACCTTCAATGTTAGACCATATTCGTCTAACATTGTTCTAAATTAGAGTGGCTCTGGACAAATGTAACTATGCCTAATTTTGACTGCTTTCTAAAATCAACAACTCTAGATTCTTGTCTAAAAAGTGTACTCCCACTATTCATGAGAGTTCATGGTCAATTTTAGAAACACTTTGAAAATTTGTAGTTTACTCCTACAATGTCCAAAAAATGCATTCAAAGAGAATTTAGAATCCCCTTTCGACTACCAACAAGACCCCACTAAAGGTTTTTCAATATTTTAAAGGGAACCATCTGAATTCCTTGTTTTTGCAATTTTAGGCGTAGTTATCTTGTAGGGTAGGATGCTTTCCACAAAAATAAAAAGATGAGGAAGTTTGAGTAGGTACCTTCGAAAAAGCATGCCCACGCTACAAGACAAAGCCCAATTGTCGTGTACCTTGCTTGCTCAGTACTTTCTACAGCGCAAATCGGAGCATCTTCTTCTCCAAGGCAAATGAAACCGCCTCGTTTGGGGGGGTTTGACTGGGGGCTCCCCAACAAGCTCCTTCATAGTTTTCCTTTTCCTCATTGGACGCCGCATTGGTCTCTTGGGATTCCCATTGGTTGAACCTGTGAAGGATGTAGCCCCCATGACCAATAGGGGAAGTCACCCAAATGCTCCTATTAAGCCGTAGGACGCTTGTAAAGCGACCCTTTCAGAGTTGATTGCATTTTCAGGGAAGCTAAACTCCTTGAAACAATTTTCAGAAAATTTTGGAAGGAAGAAAAATGGAATTGACATCTAATCCAAGTCGTTTCATATTTTTTGGACCTTCGTGGAATTAGTTACAAATTTTTGGGGTTGAAACACAGTGGTTTCTAGAAGCGACCCCCTCTTGAAATGTACGTTGTTGGTACATTGAGGAAAGTAAAATGTATCTTTACGTTAGAAATCGCTTTTAGAGCCAGGTCGATTATAGAGCCACCTATCTTAGTGGACCAATATTGGGTTGTTGTTTTTTATAGTGAATAATGAAGTCATCCATTGGGCAATTTTAGTCCTCGATGTCTTTAAAGGGTTAATCCCTATGCACGTCACAAAGCAAACATTTTTCGGATGCTCGAAATCAAAATCTACAAAAAAAACACTTGTTCATCAACTGTTATAATCTCCGAATCCGCTCATAAGATTCTCGTGGAAATTGCCAACTTTGACTCATCAGGTAGTTGGTATGAAAATGCAACAGTGATTTTTTCCCGGAATCAAGTAGTTTCGAAGTTATTGCATTATTTCTCGAACGTACCAACAAGCTCGTCACTTTATGTTGTTCGGGTTGTGACGCATAAGGGTTAACCTAGAGATGATGCCACATTTGTTTTGTGTTCGATGAATGACAAAGAATCCTTCTGAGTAGTTGCAAGAAACACTTCACGTTTTTCGTTCAAAACTGCGTTTTTTGGTCATAGGACTGGCAGTACTATGCAATACTACTAATACTATGTTTTAGAAGCGCCCTGACAAATCTACACCGTTGATTGAAGGTGTCTGCAAATCTACACCGTTGATTTAGTACTATGTTGTACTATGTAGTACTACGGACTACTACGAAGTCCTGCAGAAGCCACTGGGAGCAAAAAATAGCAAAAAAGGGGTCTATAGAGATTTTCGTTTTTATTAATTCAAAAAAAATTCAATAAAATTCAATAAAAAAATTCATTTTGCTAGAAAAGACTGCACTCGCATTGCACCAAAAAATCCATGAAGGAAGTTTTTTCCCTCTTCATAGCTTTCGTGCAAAGAAAGGTCACTTTGACCCCATGTGCGCAATCGACATGATGCTATTTTCATAAAAACTCATTGTGAGCTTTTTTAGTGTTAATAGACCTCCAACATATCCAATTTGTGGCTTCAAATTCGCATTTTTTAGTCCATCAATAAATATAATTGGTTCATTAAAGAAAGCAATATGTACCTCTTAATTGAGTTATTTTAGGACCTCCTACCTTCACTAGAAGAAAATCTTATTTCAGTCAACACAACTCCAAATCTACAACCCATGTTGAAATCCAGCTATTCAATAGCTTTGCGGATGGAAATTTTCTTGCTTCCTCTAACTATCAAGTCTTTTGAACCTTATCTCTATAACATAAATTCAGATGCATAATGTGGCAAAAATGATTTTAGTCCCTCAATTCCAATGGGTATGTAACTTGCAATTTATTTAGGTAATTTATTTGGGAAATTTAGCCAAATTTGTGACCCTTGATGATGTCCATGCATCTATCAAAGAACACAATAGCAATGAAGGATGTTCAAAAGGGCTTTAGCAAAAGAGCATCATCAGTGAAACACTCTAAATGACTCACTACATATATTACTATCTTTTACTTGGTGCAAAATTAGAATTTGTAATGACTATCATTGGAAGTACATATTAAATAAATAAATAAATAAATAAAATAGACCCAATTTAGATTTGAAAATTAAATTGATGAACTAAAGCCCATTCAAAACATGCTAAGAGACAAAAAAATTTAATGTGCTATGGTAAATCGTGCTTTAGAAAGAAAACCCATGGGAACAACTCGACAAATTTCTAAATACAAAGTATTTTTTATGTTGGGCAACTAAATTTTTTAAGTCTATGGGTAAAATACGGACTTCAAAATTCAAATTAGACAACCTTTTTAACTACCATAAATTTAGGACAAGCTTCAGGTGTCCACCTCTTTATAGAATATTTTTTTTTTTCTGAAAAATAAGGTCCAATGGATGTTAAAAATAGATTTTTTTTGCCAATTTTTTCATTGTAAAAATTTTATGTTATTGAAATAATTTGGCATCTATTTTTAGGATTTACTTTGTAAGCTATATTGGGGCGGTTTCAAAAAAATAACATTTTCTTTTAACTTCAAGTGCTATTATCTTGCAATATTTGAAGTCAAAATTCTTGAAATTTTTTCCACATATTCCAAATGATTGTCTCTAACTTTTCACCGTTTGGATTTCAAATAAAACATTTCCTCATTGCACAAGAAATCATCAAAAAATGACTCAAGTATTGCCAAATCACTTAACCTCTTTGCATTGCAAGGTGATTTAGTGTATTCTAAACATCTCATTTGCTTCTAAAATTTTTCATGAGTGAACCTAACATCATATACTTATGAATGGTCAAAATCCTCTTTTTTGTATAGAGTAAAAATTGTACTTCAAGAGGGCCCAATGTCTATTGACCTTGGCTTGTAGGAATTTTTTTTCTCTCACTTCAAATGTTATAATCTTTCAATCGTACAATCAAGTGGGCTAAATTTTTTTCCACACTTTGGTAAAATATTTTACTTCAATTTTGTATGGTTGGATTTTCAAGAAAAAGTTTCAATTTTCATTTTTGAATAACATACAAAAAAAACACAGTTTTTGACATAGTCCTTTAGGGGTTAATTCATAAAAAATTTGAAACTCAATAACTTTTACACTGTGGTTTCAAATACCATGGAACAAAGCCCGTGCACCCTTCCTCATAGAGAGCTTTCTTATGATACTAAGAATATGACTGAGGGACGCACGGTCCAAGAGATCTCATTGTAACAAACAAACAAAACAAAACAAACCACCTCATTTAAGGCATTGATATAATACTCAAAGCTTTATTTATTTTTCTTTTATGTTTAAAAATAAAAATAAAAATAATTTCATTCTATTTTTTATTACAAATACACATGGTCCTATGCCTAATACATTCTTTTAGCAACCTTTGCTTCCAATTGGGTGTATGTTTTTTTTTAATATTTTTCTTTTTATATATATTTGTATCTTTCTAAAATTACAAGAGCAATTTTATATCAAATATATATTTTCTTTCTAATAACTTTTCTCATAAGTAAAATTTAAAAACCCTATTTTTAATTCTAATTTTATTTTTTAAAACCCATCACTCTAGTTGTTCCATTTTTAACCATAAACATGATCCTACTAGACAAGATAACTTTTTCAGTTCCACTTACACCCAAGTCCTACTCAATGTCCAGCTCAAGTTGAAAACTAGTTTTTTTAATTCCGTAATTGGCTGTGCTTAAAACTACAGACAGTTAACTGAGAGTTATACAAAAATTAGTGTGAGTCTTTAGTATTAGTATGAATCTGGGAGTATTCATCAAGTCTTATCTCTGTGTTGAAGCTTGTCTCCTCTAGTGAATCCTTTGGTTTTCCAACACTCCAAGTGAGTATTAACAATTGCTGTTGAGTGAGTATGGTGTTTTTCATGCACACTTTAATTTTCTTAACTCTAGTGGTGCAAGTAGTGTTGTGGAATGTTATGGAATTGAGAAATAAAAGACCTAGAGATGAAAACAATGTCAATACTCCTGTTGAAGAAACAGCACAACCGCCTCCTGATGATGATGCTTCAGGTAAGTATCCAAACAAATTTTTCATTCAATTATTTTTTAATGTTGTCATAAGCTTTCGAGATCTTTTTTGAATTTAAGTAGCTATGATTTTCCTATAATTTCCATACTGAACTTGGGGGGATTCAAGCACTGAGTCTTTTTTTTTTTCTTCCTTCCAATATTTGTTATTCAAGTAGACTTGATTAACTTATTTTTTATAATAGTTTTACAATAGCATATTTAAACTCTGTCCTATTGAATTATGAATGAACTAGATGATACCAATGTTACATCACCACCTCGTTCTAAACGTAAGAAGAAAGATGATGAGAAAGATGGTGGATCAAATTCCTATTGCCGATTTTGCAAAAAAACATTTCCGAGTCCTCAAGCACTGGGCGGACACATGAATCGTCATAGAGGAGGTATTTTGCTGCTTTCTTTTTCTATGAATCAAAGAATAGTAGACCTCTGTGAATTGTTTTTCTTTATGTTTATCCATCAACCTTGGGTTCTATTTTACTTGCACAATCAACTATGTATGAATGATTTATCTTTGATTTCCGTATTGCCCTTTTTTTCAAGAACTGAGTTTGTATTTTTTTTCTATTTTAAACTCTAAATAGAAGTTTAAAGACTTTTTAAGGGGGTTCTAATGTTTTCAAATTGCAACCGATTTTTTTTCTCCAATTCCACTAGCTAATAATGAATTAACCAATGTTTTTTCTAAAACATTACTTGATATATATCAAATGAGTTATTGGCTTGTGCTTGAAATTTTGAATGTTTTCAACTTTTAAGTTTTGTAATAACAATGTGAAAGGTATTCTGTATTCTAGCATCTTTTTATGCAATCTAACACTAAGATTGTCTTGTTGATGAATTTCAGAGAGGGAAGCTGAGGAGTTAGAAAAAGCTAATATTCTCATTCAGACAAGAGGCCAAAACCTTGCTTTAGGGTACTCAAGTGGAGGTGCATCCTCATACTATCAGTGCGTTTCATTCAACCCTCCACATCATCTCCAAGATTTTGTCAGTATAATCAAAACATTGTATCTCTAGAGATTCTAGAATGTGGAATTTTGAAACTCTTTCTTGAGGATATATGTACTCCGTGTGATTGACAACAAATGCCCGGGCGGGTGGGCGAATTGATGTAGACTAGAAGGGAATAATGGATATCATTACCAAGGTGGAGGAACCCAAATAGCTAATGCATCCATGGTGGGGAACATGGGTGGCGGTGGACTTCAAAGACAAGTGTATCAAAATTCCAATCAACAGTTTGTTGGAGCTTCACAAATGAACTTGAATTATGGAAACCAACAACAAATGGCCCAAGCTAACTACCTGCCACAACTTCAACAGGGAGGTTTATATGTTAATTACAATCAAGGTGATAATAATGCTCCAAGACCTCATATTCCAAGTGGAGTGCCGCAGACTTCCTATACGCCTCAAACCAACTCTGGTAAATAATTTGTCAACCAAAATCTGAAATTGATGAAATCATATTAAGTTCGTAACGTGGATCAAGCCAACTCTAGAAATTTGTCAATCGAATTAATCTAAGATCAATGAAATTACAAGTTTGTAATGTTGGCTGGGTCAATTCTAGTAATTAAATTGTCAACCGAAGTTTGAGATTGATAAAATTATCAATTAGTAACACTAGCCTAAAGACCATCAATTATAAAGATGTTTGCGGTAGGACTGTGATCTATAAATTTTTGAGAAATTGGAGCTCCAAGAAGGATGTATTTACAAATTGTTGAATAGGATATGGAACTAGAAACTGCAACCATGTTTTAAAAATGAAGTGAGTTGCTTGGTTACTACAACACATAAGCTTCTAGGGATCATGTTATCTTTATAAAACAAAGTTATAGGAAATCATGGATGCACCATATTTTTTAGAAAATACTATAAATCCTAAAACTTGAACCTTATTTGTTTTTATTGGATCATGGCAAAATTGAGAGGCACATGAGTGATTTTCTGATTTTGATACGGTGGATATAATTTGTTTTTTATCCATACTAGAAATATATTTTCTTCCAAAGTCAATTTCCCAGAATTTCAACATTGATTTTTAGAATTATTTTTAGAAATTCAATAGTGGATACATTTTGAACAAGTGTGAAGTTATTTGGACAAATGATCACTTTGAACATCATTTGGGTTCCTTTGAAGTGTGCTCCACGGTTCATATCTTCAATCCTCTAAAAGAGACAAAAGCTTATATTTTTTTTCTCTCTCAGTCACAAACTCACTTTAAAAAGTTGGCATGGCTTGCTGTAGGACAATACCAAGCCCAAGGAACCAAATCATTGCAAGATGTAAAGCCATATGCGATACCACATGGAGGCTCAACTAGTGGGGTTGCACACCATCAAAACAACACTGGTTTCATTAGTCATAATTTGAATCAAACTGCAAGAGGAGCTAATAGTATGCCCAACCTCAACAACATCTCCTCCCTTGGAACCTCAACAATGAGCAATTCAAATGTCGGGCTACATCAGTCCACTACTAACCAAGCTGTAGCTCAATTTGTCGATCAATTAGGAAATAGAATAATCCAAGGGCCTTCATCGGGATACTCGACAGGACTCCGCCCACTAAATGCATCCCATTTCCAGGACAATGTTCAAGCCACAACGCAATACGACCAAGGGCCAACACAAGATCATTATACCAACCAAACTTCAGATGTTGACACAAACATCTATGGTTCTATGCACGATCAGAGTGACCAGTATAATGCTACTGTTGAAATGGAGAATCAATATAATAGCCCAGGTAAACACTTGTCTTCAATTCCTTGCTTCAAGTTTGGAAATCGCTTGCTTATATCATTTATTTTAAGTGTTATACATTTATTCAACAATGAGATTAGAGTCTGATCGTGTCTTTGAGAATCTTTATGGCATGGCTTATAGTCAACTTTTTTGATATGAATCACCATTGTTTTTCTCCTCCAACTTAGTCTAAAAGGTTCAAAACCTACAGAAACTAACCTAGAAACTCATTGTTCTTGAAACCTTTAGCCACATTTGGAGATAATCTAGTATTTCCCCTTTCTTTTCAACTCTTGGAATTATGAAGCTCACCAAATTATAATGTAATGAGTTGCCAAACAAATTACAATTTTAAATGTAATGAATTCTCTGTGCATTTGTAGCTTTGGAAAAATCATTTGTAGCTAGAAATGTGACTAAACTTCAAGGAAACTTGGAACATTGCAGGTGTGGACATGTTGAACTTTGAAGATAAGTATGATGGAGATGAATTTGGAATTAGACGCTTGGATCAGAGTACCATTGTAGTGACAGAATCCAAGCATGGTGGTAGTAGTTCTACTGGCAAGTCTGCTGACACCAAATCCCACCTTTGAAATTATCAAGTACTAGACAATTTGCTCAATCTTTGTACTAGTATGCATGTTGGTTGCCCTTGGTGATGAATAATGTAGCCGTGATAGTTAATTGGTTGCTTCAGTTGCATCAAAGTTTCATAGAAGCTAAAAATATAATATTAACGCGATTTGGGACAATCTGTGATTGTCCCTTGTTCATCATCTCATCAATATAGATGTCTCTTAATTTTTGAAACACCTTTTGAGTCCTAAATTATATGCGATGTTCTTTCCAAAATTTCTTTCTTCATCTTCATTCATTTTTGATTGATTTATTTAGTATTGATTTGTTGATTTAGAATTTTGTTTGAAACTTTGGAAGTTGAATAAAATGAATAACAGGGGAATTTCAGGTGAATAAAATGATCAAGTTTGTTGAATTGGTGATATTTCCTAAGCCAAAATTGTGACATCTATCTTTACAAAAGTCTCTAATTTCAAGTTATAAATTAGGACATGCATAGATTTTGGTTTTGCCTAAACTATGTTGAAGTAATTAATGGAATATCACCAACTTAACAAAATTGATATTTGTTCAGGAGTTTTCACCAAAGTTTAAAATGTATAAATACTCTTGAGTTTGTAGATATCAATGAATTTTCTCTTCTTTCAAGTTTCAAGAAACTAACGTAAAAAAGAAATGCAAATTCATAAAATTGACTACCGGTACGCAAGACAAACTCCGATCTATTTTATTATGTGTGAACCAAAACATTGATCTACAATTAGTGTTGCATGTTGTTGTGTTATGGTTTGTAGTTATGACGAAATGAAATGAAATTACCACCAAAAGAATGATGTCTACTTTGGCCTCCATCTTAGTAGCCAATCTTACCAAAAGCCATCAAACCAACTAGTGGAAGTACATTATAAGTGTTCAAAATGTAAGTGTCAAAATTTAGTAGAATTGTCAAATTTGGAGATAATACTACATGTAGTGTTTTCAATCTCAATATTTTACCATTGATTTTAGATGATGAAATTTTAAATTTGTATATATACTTTAGTACTAGTTGCAAATCAATTCTTATTGATATATCAAATGAGTTCTTTTAATGATATAACGTTGCACAATACAAAGTATTATGTTCATCACAGTATACGAAAAATAGAGAAGAAGTGAATTGACAACCTCAAGCAACGGGTTAGTTGGAGCGGCACCATGCATTTACATGTTCTAATTAAATAGAAAGCAAATAATTTATTGTCTATGGAATTCACGACCCAAAAGAATTTTCATTATTTTCTTGTGGATTGATTATATTTCTTATGGAAAGCATGTATTTGATTTGTTGTAAGAAAGAATGCAAAGCATTGTCCATCTCAAAGCATTTGGTAGTGGGGTGAATTGTATGTTGGACCCTACTAAATGTTGTCTCAGAATTACATCAATCCATCGCATTGTTTCTTCTTTCATGGCATTCTTTCAAAGTTTAATAAGAAATAGTTGAAATAATAGTTGAAAATTAGTAGAATTTAGAAACTCAATCTTTTGCTACAAAAGACAAGTTTTTATACAAGAAATCAATCAAATGAACTCCATTTTTTATTTTTCTTTATAAGTGATGTGGGCTATACTAGAAATTATAGCATTTGGAGTTTACACAATTACACCACATATCTTGGCACCTATAACTTTTTACAAATAACAAAATTTTTAATGCACACCAATTCTATGGTTTATGTAGAGTAGAGTTTCATTTCTTCATGTGGAAGTGCCATTGCATTACAAACAAAGTGCATTGTTCATTGTTGTGTTTTTTTGTCTTTCCACAATGAATTAATCATTCAAAATTGTTTGGACTAGGAAATTCTCACATGACAATTGTGTATCCTATCTAACAACGAACATTTCTATTAGCTTATCAAACCATATCTAGTTCATTTAACTTAAGCCTAGTAAGAAACAAAAATCAGTTATATTCTCATCCCAATATCTCAAGTGCTTGACTCAAGGTTATTTAGTACTAAAGAATACGTTGTGTTCAGATCCAAAACCTTTCTTAGTCTCAACGTATTCTAAAGTCAATGTTCAATTTTGCAAGTATTCAATTTGATGGAAAATCTTTGATATACATAACATGTATTCCACTAAAATATTTGAATACAAGAGTAATTATCCTTTACTCCAAACACTTAGGCCTTTACCAGAGAATCTTCAATTTGAAAGACATTGCATCAATGCATAATCCCAATTTCTAAAACGCTAATTTCATTAAATTGGTGCAATTCCACCTCAAATTTCACAATTTTGTCAATTTTCAAGATATGTAAATCTATACCAGTTCTTTGAACTAGATGTAGATCGATGCATGCTACAAATATTGGCAAAATTGGCATCATTTCCTTAAAATTTTCTATCCTTAAGATAAAAATTTGGATAACAGTTTGAATTGGTTGGCAATCCAACCTTATTGTGTCGTGCTATGAAGTTTACTCTCCTCACCTTGACAGTTTAATAATTTCAAGTGTTGACTTCTTCGGCAAATTTACATCACATTCTTCCATTTTATTTTCCAAAATTCACCAATGCCTTCACAAGGGAACGAACCTTGCTTTAAAGAACTTTTATACAAGTGAAAACTCAATGCAGATTGTTTTGTACCTCGTTTGGAACATAACTAAATAGGGATCACCAAAAACACACCAAGAAAAAAGTTTGTTAATAACAATTCTTTGCAAAGAATTATACAAATAACATTTACTTACAAATCCTTTTGGTGTCTAAAATGACATTATAGAATGCAGTCGCTAGGCATGATATTCCAAAGAGTTCCACCTAGTGATCAAATCACTAGTGTCCAGCCTTTCATTTTTGTACTTGAAGATGAACATCATAATGTTGGTACCGTTGATACTACCCTTGAAGGTTGGTGAGGATTCTATTGAAGCAAACTTCCCAAAGACGATGGCAATTAAAAAAATAGAATTAAAGACTATGGATGCCTAAGGGGAAATGGTAATTGTGGGAGTCCATTTAATTTGAAAGATAAGTGATCCAATTAAAGATTGTCCATGGCAAGGAAAGGACAAAGAAAAACATGTACAACCACTAAATGTCATTTGGAGTGGACAATTCAAGGAGGGGTCATTAGATATTTCAAAACAACAAGATTTTCACTTAAATTCCAAGCTTATGACGGAAGAAGACCAACTACCACAATATAATATATGGATTCAATGAAGAAGTCAACAAGAGAAATAAAAAATGGAAATAGGACAAATCATGTCCTTTTGTATGTGAGTGATTTTCACCGTGAGGCAAAACTGTCCACAAATTTGGTCGGAAGAAGAGTGTATAGAACCTCTACATTAATTTCACCTCCAAGCAATGGACTCCACTAAGTTTTATATTGATTTTCATTTTATTTTATTTTTATCTTAAAAGATTTTTAATACAAACCATGAGGGTTGTCGTCCAAAATCCCTCAAAAACAACACTGAGGCAACAAAAACACTCTAAAACATGATTTAAGAAGTCCCAGTATCCTGCTAGACCAAATTTACAATAAGAAGACTCCAATTAGGGCTCAAAATGAAAGAAATCTAGACCTATAATTTTGTGATAGCACCTCTTCTACCAACCTTAGTGCTTTCTAACATTCTTTAATTTTTTCTCAACAATTTCATAGAGTAAGACAAGTTCTTAAGCAAAAATCTAGCTCATAAGTGCAATTGAAGACTTTAAAGGTTAGAACGAGCCCTAAATGAAAAACTACAGAACACATCATCACCCTAAACATTCAACTTCTTATTTTCCATTGTATGAGTTTTTTAGACCTCAAGTTTTAATACCTCCACATCTATCTTACCATATTCTGTAAGTCCCATCTCTCACATAATTCCATAGGACACCAACAAGTTTATAAAAATTACAATCAAAATTGCAAGTGCAACAAGCAAGAACTCTTGGCATACCATTGGCCACTTGAATGGCCATTGTTGACTCAATTCTTGTCCAAACACCTTGATGCTAGACTCATTGGAAAGTTGACTTGATCTTGCACGTTCTCTCCAAAATTTAGTTCTAAATTTGTTGTAGAGCTTCCAATATGCTCCTTCAAAGTTGTCACTGTCCAACTGCCGCCACAGTAGACCCTCTTTAGCCAAAACAACCACCACTGCCTCATAATAGCTTCAAATTGGGCAAGATTTGTCTCATTGGAAGGCCAACTTCAAGTCGTTTCATATCACAAAGTTTCAGATCCAAATTCGATGGTGTATTTTCTCTATAGCCCTCTAAAATCATTGATTCCAACTTGTCGCGGTAGCAGAACCTCCTCTGCTAAAACAATCACCACTGCCTCATACTAGCTCCAAATGGGGCGAGACTTGCTCCATTGAAAAGCTAGCTTCAAGACGTTCCATTGCACAAAGGTTCAGATCCAAATTCAATGGCGTCTTCTTGTGATGGCTCTCTAAAGTTGTTATTCTTCCTCTAAGCCGCAGCTACCCTCTTACCTTAAATTCTCCTTCAATTTCTCCATTTTCCACCCCATTCTCTCACCATAGGATGCAAATCTACTTGACAAACTGCCTATGATCCTAAATCTAACCCCTTGCCATCATTGCTTTAATGTTTGAACCATTTTTCCCAACTTTTTCCACACACTCTCCCACACACATATGAACAGTCAAAAAACAAGAGAGAGAGAGAGAGCGCTTCTAACCCTAATTTCGACTATATCCCCAACTTCCTAACTAACTAACACTCTTAATTGCTTCATCCATCACTAATTTACTGAAAAATTCATTAAATCACTACTTATTGCCTAAAGTAGTGTTTCTACACTATATTAGTGTTCTCATAATAGTTTTAAGTTTAGTAGCTTTTTTGTGCTTTTCATATTTCTTCTTTTTTGTTGATTTTCAATTTATATTTAGATTCATTTTCAACTTCTAATCTTTGTTTTCAATTCCTTTTTGTATTTATTATCTTTTAAATATTTTTCATTTTTCATTTTGATTTAGTTTCTTGTCCTATGTACTAAAAGCCTTCTAACTAATGGCTATAGTTTAATCTAATGTACTAACTCTTTTAAACTTAAAATCTAACACATAGTTTTTATTTTTTCAATTATCTCAAAGGTGAATCAATATGGTGGTTCACATTGTGTCTAATTAAATTCCATTCTTATCTTGTGTATTGTAGTATATTCTACTCTATCATAATGGACATTGATTACATGTAATTCTTCAAAAATTCCATAGATGGGTATTTTAGATTTTTCCTATGTCCTATGTACTAAAAGCCTTCTAACTAATGGCTATAGTTTAATCTAATGTACTAACTCTTTTAAACTTAAAATCTCACACATAGTTTTTATTTTTTCAATTATCTCAAAGGTGAATCAATATGGTGGTTCACATTGTGCCTAATTAAATTCCATTCTTATCTTGTGTATTGTAGTATATTCTACTCTATCATAATAGACATTGATTACATGTAATTCTTCAAAAATTCCATAGATGGGTATTTTAGATTTTTCCTATGTCCATAGATTAGAAGCACTCTACATGGTGTAGAAAGTAGATACTACTTGGTTGCGTTGTGAACATGTAGTCATCTGGGCACAAAATCTCGATGACGTGCCATCAACCCATAGAAGCTTGGTTGCTCAATAGTAACTTAAAGTCTTCGTGACATTTGATATACACTACCAACCAATACAATAGGAATGAACAAACAAATGAGGAATAAGATGTTTCACATCACTCGATGCTTCCTCGTCAACAAAATATGATAACATTTGGATAAAATGGTTGCTTTATACAGTATTGTTAGGAATTACTTTCAATATTGTTGCAAGAGCTTAATAGTTTAGTATTGCGGCAATATTGAAACAGTATTGAAAACAATACAAATGAATGTAGTATTGCAACTTCACTAAATGAATATTAATAATTAGTGTAGTATATAGTACTGCAACAAAAATGTAAATTTAATACTTCAATATTGTAAAAATATGTTGTTTAAAAGAAAATAAGAAAAATAATTAATTAAAAAATAAAAAATAAAAAATAAATTCAACCGGTACCAAGGTAGACAACTCGCCAATTGGACACCACCACCAATGAGGTTTCAACCTTGGACCTTGTTGGTGAGGCCCAAGGGTTCTATTGTTAGTATACCATACAATAAGTGAGATGAACATGCGAATGTACAATTCTATTTAATTATTTTTTCGAATTGTTTTTTGTTTGCTTGTTAAAATTAGTAGACTTTGGAGGCCTTTTCAGCATAGTAGAATAACTTTTTCCAAAAAAATTTCAACTAACAAAAGTTGTCAAATAAAACTAAATTTCATTCCCACAAATCTGTTTGAGATTTTTAGACTCCAATTAAAATTTATAGACAAAATTTAGGAAGGATGTTTGAAAATGTCCAAAAAATGTCCTTTTCAACCCCTCTTTGAACTTTGCCCATAACTTTTGATTGGAGCCTCAAAATCTCAAACGGATTTTTGGAGATGTAAGTTAGCTTGACTTTACAACTTTTCATAGCTCAAAGTTTTTTGAAAAAAGTTGTGTTTCTATGCCAAAATGTCGAGTTTAAAAAACACTGAAGTGTGAATGATTAAGTTTAATCTCAAAAATTCCACTGCTTAGTTCCCTCTAAGAAGTCTTGCAAACCCACTCTAAAGTCTAATAAAAAATTTGTACAAAAAAATTCTCAAAATTATAATTAGGTTTGGCAAACCAATTGAGCTATCATACTCAAATATATAGAAGTAGTTATAATACAAGGATTTATTAGTAAAATATAATTATAATTTAGAAGTACCTATTTAATAAAATTTGGGAAGGCAACACTATGATATTGAATTCTTTCGAGTGAATTTTTTTCACCAAGTTTCTTGAAAAATGAGCAAATTGATATTTCTTAAATGTTTCCACAGTAAAAAATTTGAAAAATCCATCACCAACATTTTTCAATCACTTATTATGTAACACAATGAAGAGCACACAAAACAATTTATCAAAAATTAAAATTTTGTTTTTTGAAATTGAAATTTGGTGTGTTGATGGATTGCATAAAATAATAAATTTAATAGGATAGTTTCGATAAGAGTATTCTTAAAATGATACGGAGTACCATTTTCTTCATGCCAACCAACAACTTTTACAAGAAGTACAGAAGGGAAATGGTAGTAGAGGAAATGAATAACTGAAGCACTTGCTCACAAATAAGCTCACTTGCTAAAGCACTGAAAGTGCTAGGTGAAAATTAGATGCTCTTGAAAAGAAAATGGAAGAATGCCAAAAAAAGCAATGAAAGCGCTTGTTAAGCGAGTATTAATCCTTAAGTGCTCCAATGTCCATATTCTAGACGATGAACAGAGGTCCTACCCTACAAGCACTGTTTCATCCAACTACCTTCTCATTCGTCCAATGTAACACTTGAATCTTGAAAAGACAACCTTCTTTTATGTCCAATTTCATGAAATTTTGGTAAATGGTACTCCGTATTACTATACAAAGATATAAGCAAAAATGTGTGAAAATTTGATAGAGGATTGAGGCGTTAAGGGGTTAAAGAAAGTTATTCAACTGCTCGTCTAGTGGTCCTAAGTTCACACCAAACTTACTGTCTTTAGGATTTAGAGTTATTTGCAGTTGAATGACACAATTGTGTTTCCTTCAACCGTATACGTGCCTACAAAACAAATTCGAAGTTCAGTTTCATATTTGTGAAGGTACAGGCAGGGTTGAAGTAACGTGTGATCTGATCTGCAAGGAAGTGTCGACAACTACTGAAGCGAGTCTCTCCACACGACGCATAATCTGGAACACAAAATGCGAAACCAAAAAGAATTGCAACACAACTAAATGGAACTAATCAAAAAATTGAAGGCACGAATCTCGAAAATGTACGTTAGAAATAGCTCCATAAAAAACCAACAAGACAATTGTTGGAATGATGGATCACCAGCATGTTGGAATTCGTTGTGTACGTGCATATACAGCGACAATTTTTCTAAAGGGATATCTTCAATTTTGTAAAATTCGTGTCTTTGGCGTCTGAATAAGTACCACACAGTCACTAAGTAGAACAAATACTTAGGAGCCTTGAGCTCGATCATGTTTTCCTTCTCAATTAATGCCAAATGAATGTTTGCGGAATGTTGCGCATACTAACGTCAAAATTTCGAGATATGTATATGGGCTCCATTCAGATCGAGTTCTAAGCTTGTGGCATTCAACTACACCATTGCTCTAAAATCTAGAATGGTATCGATTGCGTGGAGTCCAGCTCTGACGAAAAGTGCCACAGTCGAAAATTTCCTCCAATTTGACGAAATCAACGTTCGTTTCCAATAAGCGCCTGAAGGATTGTAGTGCATGTTAGTTGTGTACGAACACAGTCACCATCATTCTTCTCGTTCGGGTGGGAGCTCGAGCTTCATTTCCGCGTTCCTGGATCGTTAGATTCTACTCCAAATGACCAACCAGGCCGGGAAGCTTCAAAGGAAACAAAAATCTCCATGATGCACAAGTTGGGGTATCTTACTACACGTAAATTGGTGACCATGCTGATATGATGATACCTTTGTCTTTTGTGTCCAATTCAAGTTATAACCTCTGCACGACCTTTCAAATACCACTGAGAGACATTGGTACGTTCAGCCTGGGCCTCACTGAGCTGAGGACATGCAGGGCGTGTAACAGCACTGCATCCTTGTTCCATGCCCGGAAATGAGATCTCACATGGTGTTTCGAAATAATCTTCACCGAGGTAGCCATTCCGATTTCCCTCGTGACGATTTCATAACAGACAGTCAATTCAATTTACCGAGAATCAGTGAACAATCGATCAATGAATTTAAGTTGATGACCGAAATTAACAGACATAGCCCGTACCCAACGAAATAGGAGCATGCAAAATCTGTTATTGGGCCAGAATCATATATCGTTAGCTAGCAACCCCCTCTGCAATCGTAACCTGTTCGTCGCAGGCAGCTACCGGTGGATCACCGGTAGCCGCCTGCGTCTCAGATGTTATGTAGATCATAAAGTCAGCCGAAGCTTCGAGAAGATAAGTTGTGAAGCTGGGGGGTATGCCTGCGCGCATATCGGCCAAGCACTGTGCACCTGTCGGCCGAGCATTTCCTTTACAAAAATTGTTTCCATTTGGTACAAATGACTTTTATTTTCATTGCAACGGAGTTCAAAAATTTACAAGAAAGGTAATCCATGACATAAAGTCTGACAGTCTATCCCCGGCCTTCACCCGAAGGCAAAACTGAATCATCCTCCAATTCCATTGACTTTCATTTAGCCGATACATAAATGTCTGGAATCGTATTATTAGTATGACTGTACAGACACGAATCTTTGCATCAATACAGACAATGCCGAGTCCTCGTAATTATTCAACAGGCAAATTTTGGTCCTGTTTCCATTAGGGACGATTTCAGTCGGCACCGCCCAAAGACCAAAGTGACAGAGTTTCTGTACGTATGTCGGCACCAAGAATTCATCTGAGAACCCTCAAAGCCGACGTATGAACAGACTATTGGATCATTCTACATAGAGTGTCAGCCAGAGTTCCATCGCCATCATTTCTGACTCTGAAAATACGTGACGAAACTCTGACTCACAAGTGATTCGATTTGTTTTCTGAATTCTAGCTCTTGCAAACAATTGTGACCAAGGTCTCGAGTCACCTCGATTCAGGAATTGAATCTGGCTAGGGCTTTGCAAACCGGGATCTCACATACTTTGCGAATGATACTGCTACTTTGCTGTCTAATTTCCACCGCAAGAGAGGTGATCGAGGGTGAGGGTTATGGAAGCCGTTCTCATCGGTGCAGCAACAAATCTTGTGACAGAGATCATCAAAGTGCTGATCTCTATCGCGAAAACAGCAATTCGGTGTCAAACAGAGTGCCGCAAACTGCAGGTGAAGCTCGAAGCCATCCAAGATGATGTGGAGGTTATCGAACGCCAACTGCACGAGCTTAAAGAGGTATGTAATTTCCATTAAATTGGCAAAGTTCCCTTAGAATGGCAAAGATTTGTATAGCTCGGTGCAAAAATTCGATAGATGTAGATAGATTTATCCTAATTTTTAAAGGAAGAATCACAGCTGCGGTACACTATCTGGATTATCTCTAGTTCCCAGTTTCTGGAGTTGTTAACAGGCTAGGGAAAGCTTGAGCCACTGATTTTCCTGTTTGCCTCTTATGCTGTGATTCCTCCGTTCCTTTTAACAGTGCCAATTTTCGTTAAATTGGCGGTATTCCTGAAACTTAAATCTGTACAGGCTGCCTTAGTTTTTAAAGCTACGTGCAGAAGTGTGTCGCGATTTTGGCGCTCCAATTTACCGACAATTCTATGTAGAGCAAAATGAACCGTCATTCTGGGAAACTTCTGGAAAATACCCCTGTAAGTTAAGGGGATCACCTCGTTTTGGCGATTGGAAAAATGCTAACTTGATGATTTGATTGTGTACGTATACATACCACCAGAACGACCCCAACTCCAAACAGAACTTGCAAGTGGTGGACAAATGGCTGTCGGAGCTGAAACAGGAGCTTCACGTGGCCAGCATCAAGGTGCACAAGTGCAACAGCGGCAGCAAAATCGGCCGCCACTACAACGTGGTGAAGAATAGCAACCTGAAGACGAAGATCACGGCGCAGTGCGAGAAGATCACGAGGCTGGCGGACCAACGAGTGTCGATCAATCTTCACCTGGTGAACATGCGCAATGGAGAGTCGTCGTCATCATCCCACAGCGAGGGCTCCAGGGAGTTTCAGAAGTGGAACTCCGAGAAGAATGCTATTGTACACCGTGAGGAGTTCACCAGACTCTCGGAACGGGAGCGTGAAATGCACAATTCCTCTGTGCACCAGCATCACTGGCCATGGCCGCACGGAACTCACCACTGATACTCTAGTGGCGCAACCTCTGTACATGTGACAAGATGGGACAAGTAGAGGAGTAGAAGATTTCTAACACATACAACATTTATTTAGAGCATGCCAACCCGCCTTGCAAATTGGATGGCTTGTTAACAAGAGGTCATCCACTTTGCAAGGCGAGTAGGCACGCCATACATGAAACATAGATGGTTTTGCAAGCTTGTGAGATGGCCTTCCAAAAAACAATACTTGGTTGCTTGGTGTTTGATTATGTACTAGCACATCATTCTCTTTTTAAGTTGTTTTTCAAAACCAGATTATAGTGATGCCCTAACATGTAACAAATAATATATATTTAACTTAATATCAACTTTTAATGGGCTATTAACAATAATATGTATTCTAATTTATCAACTTTGGGGCTATTTTAACACATACTTAGCAAGGTATGTTTACAAAGGATGTTTTTTCAAGAAGTAGTATCATTTAACCCCTAAATGTCCAAGGCCTTTTTTGAGCTTTTAGGAATTTGTTCAAAATTGAACAAAAAACGAACATTTTGATAAGTTGTATCCATTTTTCTTGGAATTGTAACCACACAATTCAAATTTGACATGTTAGGGATCATATAGGAAAAGAAAACACAACAATGTCACTTATTAATTGAAAGATTATAACATTTGACCGCTGTTGTCACTTATTAATTGAAAGATTATAATGTTTGATCAAGCGAGTGTTAAAACTACGAAAGTGATTTGAAGTCTTTCAATCCTCTTTTCACATGTCAAAACTAAAAAGTTGGTCACCAAAAAAATATGAGGATAAAGGGTCTAACATACATAGCTCCAATCAATTTATGGCTTCTCAAAATTTACTTTACAATTTCTTCTAATGAATTTCTAATATGATTTTTTCTCCAAGATCTAGTGTATTTGAGGCTCATTTCCAAGAGCCCTCAACATCATTGAAAGTCAAGATTGCAATGGACACCCTTGCACAAAATCTTGAATAAAAAAATGATCATCAATCATTTTAAAATTAAATTGGATTTTTGATGCTAAAACTAAAGTTCAAAAAGAATTTTTCAAAAATATAACCTACTAGAAATAGCAACTTGTTTAGGTTTTATTTAACTTCAAAGTATTGTCAACACCAAAATTTGGTGCCTCCAGCATTTAGGGGTTAGCATTTCACATATGAGGATCTAGAAAGGAAGGTGAAATTCTGAAATGTGTATGAGATTTTAACACTTATCAAGGTAACAAGTATAGAGGTTTGACTATACATATGTAAATATTTGAAACAAGACAACATTCATTAAGCAACCATGCTTAGATTCATTGCTAGAAAAGAGTGAGAGCCTTCATTGGGAATTTGGAATATATAACCCCCAAAAGAGAATAGGCTCCCATAAAGCTTTTTGAAAGCCTAGGTAGGATCGTATATGCAATTATTTTTTTGAATAGATAATTTCAATTGGACTTTTAATAAAAAAAATTCAACTACGTACTAGCTTTGTGAAAATAATTGTAATTTTATTTCAAATTGGATGCTTGGACCAAAAGTTGTGTGGCTCAAATGTTTAAGGGTACCTTGGGCATTGTGCTATTAGAGATGGAAAGAGGTCAACAAGCAAGTTTATTTTATTTCATTCACTTTGAACACTTGTATCTTGTAATCTATAAAGGTGAATGGCTTGAAATTTTTTACACACATTTCATAGTAGTGCAAGTTAATTTGTTTGTGGTAGAAAACAAAAAAAATCTTCCTTTCTCAATTTTCATTGAACTAAATATGGAATTTTTAGAACAACTTGGCAATCATTATCTCAATTTTTAGTGTAAATTCATGAGATTTATTTTATTACTTATTACTTATTTTTTACTTGATTTAGAGAATGGAGCTTTCTATTGAACTATTGGATTTTGATTCTTCCCCAAAATGGTTTCCCTTGGCTCCAAAACACAATTGAAATTTGTTCATGTAGTTGCTTTGTTTTGTACATCTTGTAAGTGCAAGGTGATTTGGAGTATTATTAGCACTATAAGAATCCGACCCATGTTTTATGTGACATTTTCATAATTTTCTATGAAAGATTTTAGTGGATGTCTACTAAAATCCATCACAAAAATTATGAAAATGTCACATAAAACACAGGGTTCTTATAGTGTAGACTCCTCCATTATCTTTGAAAATTGGCATGCAAGTAACTAATATAACTCCCTACCCAATGGTTGAAGCAAGGGTTGAAGTTCCCAAAGTTGAATAGTGCCTCTTCTATACAAAGTTGAGTGAAACAACACTAACCTTATTAGGCAAGGCCCAAAAATTATTTTCTTCTAACCTCAAATGTTATAATCTTGCAATCTATGTAGTAAAACGGTTTCAATTTTTTTTCCACAAATTTATACAATAGACTAGTACAATTTCATATGTTTGAAAGTTTGAATTTTCTTATTTATTTAAATTATACTCTAAGCACCAACAAGTGACAATTTTGGGTATTTTTTTTGTGAAAAATAGTCAAGGAACTTTAGAGGATGTGAGTTTGACAGTGAGCACCTCAAATTTTTTTAGATTATTTGACTGCACAACTTAGGAGATATTGAAGTTTGAAGTTTTTTTTGGTTCAATGGAAATACAAGGCATCACACTTTGAAGAAGCAAATCTTTGTGAGAATATTTCAAAATCATGCCTTTTTGTACTTAGAGAAAGATAAGAGAGTTGGGAATTTATATGTAAAATTTCACAGCATTCCAAGCATTTTTCAATTCATAGTGGAGCTTCCAATGCACGATGCGGTCACTGAAATGAGAGTAGTGTTTGTAAGAAAACAAGAATGAGACACTTGTCTTCTCCTTGAGCTCTTTGGATATGTCCTTTCTGAGCTAGGCAAGAGCTGCATTGGTTGGCTGACTTTTGTCGTCCATGTCCACAACGACTCCCCCAAAATGAGTTGTAAACTACACTATTCCACTTAACTTTGAAAAATTCCACCAGGCTGAATTTAACTCGAAATTTGATAAAACTACCGCCATTGGATTCATAACGCAGTCTATTTTCTAGAAATAATTTTCGTTTTTAAAAAAACTCAAAACCCAAAATTTGAGATCGGGCAGCTCAAAAAAGAGGGTCCGCGACCAGAAAATGGTAGCTTGGGTCATTAGGGTTTAGGGTATGGATGGGCACTTCTTCCGTGCGAGCTTTCTGTTTGATGGGCACCATTGAGTTTTCGCGTGCGAAGTTTTTCACCGCTCCGCCTCGAGCTTTCACCGCTCCGCCCTGCCTGCCGTTTTTACATTCGTTTCGCGTTAGAGAGGAGTGCAGAAGTGCGTGCACCTTGGAATTGAAGCTACCGCATACGTTTTTTCTGCATACAGACAATTCATTTTACTTCACGTTTTTTCTCGTCCTTCTCAGGTCATCCTCGCCGCGCTGCACTACTCTTGTTGCCATTGTCATTCCTCTATAGAATCTCTCTTGTTTTAGTTTCTTCATCGAAAACCACAAGAATTTTTGCTCATCTTCTAAAATCCAGAAGATCGGGGCTTAGGGTTTGGAGTTCTGTAGCGATCGAGCACGCAGGATTGAAAGAGGTGGAGCTATTGGCGCAAGTGGATTCGTGTTGGATGTTTTGCTCTTGTTGTATAGAGCCTTTTTCTTTAGTTCCTTCGTCGAAAAGCATTGGAATTCCTGCTCATTTTCTAAAATCCAAAAAACTTGGGGCTTACTTAGGGTTTGGAGTTTTGTAGCGATCGAGCCTGCAAGATTCATTGAAAGAGGTGCAGCTACTGACACAAGCGGATTTCCGTTCGAGAGTTTCATAATTTGCGCAGGTAATTCTCCATTCTCCACAGGATCCAAAATGGGTGTCACACCTTCTTCATGGACAAGGGCTCTTTTTGGCTCCCCTTTTCTCTCCATACCTTCTCATTCTTCATAGAAGTTTCATCCTTGGAGAAGGTGTGATAACCCCAACTCTCTGCTGCCGATTTTACCGTCGTTGTTTTCAAGAGAGAATTAACACTGGTTCATGACACGTATTGAAATTCCATTCGTGTGAAGGCCTGGAACTGAAGATCGTTGTTCAAATCTCAATGTTGAGTTGATCTGACCTTAAGGAGCTAGCCTGAGCTCTTGAACACAATTGAATGGCAACATTGTCTAGTTTTAGTTTTAACACAGAATGCATTCTTTTCAGGTTTTGTTGAATCCCCGAAACAGATATCCTAACCTTGATAAGGTTGCCCTTGCTTTTGAGAAGGTGTGTGCTCTGCTGATCTGATTTTCTGCCAATACTATTCACTAGGATTTTCACTAATATTCACTAGTAATATCCATTAGGATTTTGATTTTGGGAAATTCACTGATTTGAGGATTAAATGTGGCAAACTTCTTGAATTATGACGCAGCATTACACCGGCTATTTGGAAAATTGGCGTATGTGATTAATGTTTAATTGAGTGAGAGTCGTACCTTTGAGCCTGAGTGAAACCACCCCTCGATTCTTTTGATTTTGTATAAACTTTGTAAAGATTTTGTTAGAGTTTGAAGTTTGGCATTCTGAGGTTTGCAGTTCAGAGGTTTAGGATAGAGCGGTTTAGAGCATTTGTTGAATTTTCTTTCGTCTTAGTCTCATTTATTGCACACAATGCACTCGGATTTGCAGGAAGATCCATTCACAGTTGTGATGTTTGAATGTGGTATGTCATTTTGCACAATTGAGCAGAAGGAAAAAATCTTACCCGAGGAGGAGTGGACGCGTTTATTGCCACTTTGCGGAAGCCCTTGGCAACAACATTTCGCGTCAATGGCAGGTGAATGACGGTATATTTTACGTTGTTTCAGAAAGCTTGATGTTCTAACTGGTTAAATCCTTAACCATCAGTTATGCCAATTGTCTTAAAATTTCCTGTTTCAATTATTTTGATGACTAGGTGTCGAGTTGCTCTTGTCCGGAGCTGGTGTGTTCAGAAAATGTTATCATGCTTTGACTCTGTTCTTGTTTTCGTTTTTCAGTGGACAATTCGTGCTCGATATCAGAGATCAAATACAGGGCGACTTCTTTGATCAGTTGAAAAGTGAGATTGAGGTGAGACCGGATGTTTTGGTTAAAAGAATTATTCACGAGTGGTGAAAACTGTTTGCTGCATTGGACAAGACGAGAATACCTTGGAATAGAAAGCATCCAGCTGGCCGTGTTTTCGTTGTCAGCAGTTCAATTTATATTCAACTACGAGACTGAACAATCCTGGTTAATGAGTGAGAATTATTGTTGCTGAGCGTTTGACTTGACGCAGGATATCCTTCTTGGATTTCTTTATAGTTTGTTCATATCCATGGTCCATTTTAAGGTCCCGGGCGAGGTGTTGTAAGACTTCGCTTGAAGACTGTTCAGATCCTTTATTTCCATAGTCAAAGTACGCCACTGCGTGGTGTCGAAGATTAATTGAATATAGTTTGATTTGTGATAGAAGGAATTGCTATCAGCTTCCTCAGTTCCGTGTTTTCAGTCCAGTGCTTTGAAGGCCTTTCGAGGTCTTACTCATTTTATTTTTAAAGATCTGTGTGAGGTCCTATCTGTCAGTGACTGGATTTCAATTTTAAATTGACGTAGTACATGCAGAGTAGTGCAAAGTACTTTGTGACGGAGCCTTAGTGTTCACTCAGAGCTAATCTGGAAAATTACTGCATCTTGAATCGCAGGAAAATGTCATTCTGGAAAAATTAAGGTCCAAGAGAGCTGCGGAAGGGCGGGTCACGCTTCGGTAGTTTGTGTGGTCGCAGGTATGGATGCCGTCTCTGTTGTGGGTTTTTTAGGGTCCTTTGAATTCGATTTCACCTCTCCCTGCATGATGTTGAGATGAAGTATGTTCTGTTTTTGGTTTTAGGTCTGGCGAGGAGGGACTCAGATGTGAGAGCTGTGATTTTTGCCCTCGTTAGTAGTGCGGGTTTTGCGACGGAAACAATCACATGTGTATTTTGAGTTTTGAATGAATGTGAGTGTCGTGTATTGGATTCCGGCTGTAACAGGTTCGAAAAAGAAGCTCTAAATTGCTCTAGTTTTACACCTTCGTAACAGTATCATTTTGGGACTCTAATTCCCTTTGCATCGGGCCCCTTTGTTGGAAAGTCAAGAAATTCTGCAGAATGTGGGTTTTTGATTTGTGCTGTCTGTTTTTCTTTCCAACAAATTTTGGTAATTTCCGGTTTAAAATTGTAACAATTTTTGGAATTGCACTAAACTTAAATCTGCACCTGCTGTCGTTGTCACTGTTTTTGAATGCACGAAAGAGAATGACTGTACAAACGCATACTCTGCCGCAGGATGACATTGCAGGAACTGATTGAACCTTGATCCCAGATTTTGATACAGCTTAATTGTTAGCAGGAAATGATTGGATCGTACCTGCAAATGTGCCATAAACTTTGACGATCGCGGAAGCTTGAGCTGGCGCGCAAAGGACGTGACAGTACATGCCCTGAGAAGTGTCGTTGCATAAAAGGACCTCGTCCGGAACACAATACTCCCCATTAGCCGATTTCGAAACGTGGACCTCTGAAATAGTTTGTACTCATCCCTTCTGCTTTGATTCTTGAAGGTATGTCCATCTGCTTCCCGACAAAGGCAAGGCTAAGTCCCTTGCCATCCTTATAATCTGAAAAATATCTGTTGCACTTGGCACGAATTAGAACTAATGCATTATTCTCAATTCAAACCAAACCATTGATTTCCTCGCGATACCTACTGTCAAACAGGTATGTGTTTCTAGAAGCTCATCAAACAGAAGTTCAAATTTATACCTGCGGTATAACGCCCCCGCATAGGCGTGTATAAACATAAAATTCTCGATCGATCTTGCTGTTGAATCAAATACTTACGAAGAAGAATCCCCGAGGGGGTAATGACATTGACTTTTAGTTGTTTTAAGTACAATAGGGTCCGCCTTTCTACTAGCCTCCCAGATGATTTCATCAGAATGCAATACCAAGTTCCAAGAAAGTTGGATGTGAGAGTCTTAAAAAAAGAATTCACGAATATGGAATGCAGTCTCCGTATTCGAAATTAGTGAAAGGCTTCGTGCAGATTTTATGATGCCGATTTTGTTAGCGATTGCCAGTGTGGCGTGTTTGTGAGGGTCAGTATTTTGATTGATTAAAGCCTTGTTAACTCTTTTTTGGATTAAAGCCTGGATCCTTCTTTGGATTTTTGCAAATTTTTGCTTGTATCTTTGTACAAATACATTATTTGCATCAATTTCATCAAATTGTTCATAAAGAAAGGACATCTCTTAAAAACTCAAGAATTGCTTTGTATGAATGAGAAGGTATTTGGACAAAACGTTGACCTGAAGCACTCTGTTCATCATCCAGAATATGGATGTCTGGGCATAGGGTTTAATTGGATGATATTTTGTTCTGCAGCAATCGGGGAAGGGTGGGTTCGGACTACAACTAGCGAGGATGGGAGGCTGGTGGACCTTGGTGAATGGTCTGCTTTATGTAGTCGGAGGTCTGACTTGCGCCGGTGTGGCGATGCTAGTAGCCTTTCAGGAGAAGCTGGTCTACGTTCCGGTCCTTCCTGGAATGAAGCGTGGGTACCCGATTCTTCCCTCACGGCTTCAACTTCGGTACGAGGACGTGTGGCTGACTGCCAAGGACGGAGTACGACTGCATAGTTGGTACATTGAGGCACATGGCAACAATCCAGGTATCATAAATGACTCTTAAACCGTTCCTTTACCGCACAAGCAATTGTCTGGATTTATCTCGCGACTATTTATCTCATGACTATTGTTTTAGTTCAGTTGGATCTCCTAAGTAGAGATAGGAGAGGTTTGCCTTAGGTCTTTTCACTGTAGATTGGGGACCGAACTTTTTGTTCAAGACTTTCGCCCTGATAGTTTTGACTATGATTCTTTTCATTTCTAGAGCTTCATTGTGCTGAAGTAGTGCAGGTGTGGCGTGGTTGTTTCCTCTTCTCATCTTTTGAAGTACTGAGGCGTAGCTTTATTCAGCTGAACTGCGTAGTTTCTTATTGCAATGGGTTTGATCTTGCAGGGCCAACAATTTTATTTTTTCAAGAAAATGCTGGCAGTATCCAATGATGATTTAATCTAAAGGTTGCTTCGTTTTTTATTATGTGTCTTTGCTTTGCTCTTTGCGTTTGCCGCCTTCATGAGATTCAGCCTATTCATGTTCTTGGCAGCCGTGGCGTGTCGGTGGTGCAGTCTTGTCAAATTTAAATAGTTCTATGACAATAAGTCCGGAGATCCTATGAACTATGTATTATAAGCTCTTGTTGTTCTTACATTCCTTGTTAAACAGACATAGCACACCGTTTGCAGTTTGTGGAACCCATGGTACGGCGATTGCAGTGCAACGTGTTCATGCTCTCGTATCGTGGGTATGTTCTTATATCCTTTGTGATATTTTTCTAACGTATACTGCTGAGAGTACTTGACGTTGAAGATTTATAGAAAGACACCTTTTAACTGTTCGAATTAATGATAGGTGTACGTACCTGTGATAAATATAACAGCTTGCCTTTGCACGCTGCAAGTTTGGGTAGCTATCCATGTCATATTATTTGTAACATTTCAGGTTGCATGGTCATCTTTAGAATTTGCACATGATGGTTGTTGATGTGGTTTGGTGAAGAGGGGTTATTTTTGTCCAATTCTGAATAAATAATTTTTGGTTGCATAGATATGGAGACAGCGGGGGCATCCCTTCTCAGCATGGTCTTGAAATGGATGCTCAGGTGTGCATTTTATTCTTCGCATCGATTCCACCCTGCGGATAGTAAAGAGCATAAATTGTAGACTATCAGTGCATATCTACTGTGACGTGAAATGTACATTTATTTCTTTCAGTTTCTTTATCTGCGATCGGGAAATCAATTTTGTTGGGAGTTTTGGTAGCTATAGATGGCAGAATCTCTGAAGGTGCTTGTTAGACGCCTTTTTTTCATCGTTTAGTGCGCAGGCAGTTTTGATTTATTGGTGTTGGTTTTGTGCGGTCGATGCAACTCATAACTGGTTATCTTCACAGTTATGGCAAGGAGTATACTTGATGCATTTACGGAGTTTTTAGATGTGTAATTGGGTTCCTGCTGGTAGGAACCCAAGGTTTCACTGCCTTCAAAGAAATTGTGATCATTTACTTTTCCATTCACAACCAGTGTTGTTTTATGCTTGTCAGGCAGCACTGAACCACTTGTACGCAAGGTCAAGTGTTGATTCAAAAAGGATCGTGGTGTTTGGAAGATCTCTTGGTGGAGCTGTTGGGGCTGCTCTTGTGCGTGACAACCCTGGAAAGGTTGACCATTTGCAATCTATCATCTGTTAGTAGAACATTCGTATGATTTTTTCTTCTGTTGGTGATGCGATTCTGACTAAGCTTGTGTGCTCAAGGTGGACGTCTTTTAGCAGTGCGGGCTCTTGAACCCATCCCTATCAGTAACCCTGAAATTGTTACTATGTGCTGTTCGAATGTTCTATGTGCATAATGGAGTACCTACATGGTCGGTTTTCAATGAGCAATGGGTGTGTAGTGGTAGTTATGCAAACTCGTGGTTTTCATTAAGATCCATTGCACAAACAATTTGGTTGTCCAACCAGATCTCATACCTTGAAATAAAGAATCTGAAATATTTACCGAAACATATTTCAAGGGGGTCTAGCCCCCTCATGATTGGACTAAGATGGTAATTGGTCACGTTATCACCTTATGACCATAATGGCTGACTTTAGTTTCATTGTTGCTGGCTTGCGGAACAATTATGCTTCCGGTAAACATGGTTTGTATTTTAAACCACCTCCTCTTTTGGTTGCAGGTAGCTGGTTTGATACTGGAGAACACGTTCACTTCAGTTCTTGATATGGCAGGGGTCATGCTTCCAGTTTTGAGATACATTGTCTGTGGAAGGGGGGGATTGTTGAATTGGTTCGTGAAGTCCCCTTGGAAAACCATTGAACTCATAAAACATGTAAGCTATTCTGTCCTATCCATCGCTTTGGACGCTGGGCTGTATTTATATTTGGTTCTCAGTTATTTACTGTCAATTTTGGGTACAACATGGACGTGTATTGTTAAGAATAGGCTGGTCATTTATTCCCCCGAGATGTAAGGTCAGTATACCCTAAACCAACAAACTAAGAAAACTGACACTGTCTCAGAATCCTACGTTTAGGGACATCAAATGTACATCAACACTACACTGTCGTTTTTTGGTACACTGTTGATACTTAAACACTATTCTCGTCATTTGGATCCTTTCATTAATGGACTTTCTTTTTATTCTGTGATTGCTTCACTTATCCTCTTGTACTCTTGTTGACTTCCAGGTTGATGCACCCATTTTATTTTTGTCTGGTCAATTGGACGAGATGGTGCCTCCAGCGCACATGCGACGACTATACGAGGCAGCTCAGGAGACTTCTAGTGCTCAGCGTACTTTTGTTGAATTTCCAGATGGCATGCATATGGATACATGGATGCAGGGTGGTGAGCGCTACTGGCGCAGTATTAAGGTTTTTCTGCAAAACAACGCAGCTGGTAGCGGACACAGTGATTAAAGGTATCCGACTTGGTTGTCTCTTGCTGTTCTGTAAAGTAGTTGTGAAATTGTTGAAGAGTCGATTAAGTTCTGTCACTGTACTGAGTTGTGGCAATGTAGAAAGGATTAGCTACAGTAAGGTCTTTTGGAATTTTTAAGTGCGGTAGTTCAATCAGACAATCTATTGCCTGGACTGTTGTGTTAGGAACCTATGTACTGGCATCTTGCCTTAGTTCCTCTGGTGTGACGATTAGGTAGACGTCCACCTTGTCAGTATTTCATATTTCTGGAGGGTTGGTGCATATAGGATCGGGGAGCTTGTGATAACAATTGGAATAAAACGTTTCGTAGACATCCTCTAATCCGGACTTCTTTATTCTACATGTGTCTGTTCCAACTATGCAGTGATTGTATGATGATGATGATAAGCACCAGCAAACATCAGTGACAATTTTATGGAAGAAATCATGCAATATCAGAAGATGGAAGGTACTTGTGGTGAAGAGGTAAAGATATAATACAAATCTTTAAAGTTGCCAAGAAGGATTTGGGGGATAACTTTCTTGTGTTTCACCGTAACACCCTTCAGGAATTGTAGTTGGGGTCTTACGAATTCATGCTGAAAATTGTAATCTATTCACTAACATGGAGAAAATAATTAGTGAAGAATACCATTTACAATTGGTGTCAAACTTTGCTTCATTGTAAAGGAGATAACCCATTTCCGACCAGATTCTCTTTCACACATTAGGTTGCTATGTTTCCAATCAACTGTGTTTTAGGTGACAGCTCACAAAGGTACCAAGAAATGTCTGGGAGGTGTACATTGAAAGCATACAATGATCACATGTACATTGAAATTCACAATTTTCACCCACATGACTATGGTTGGAAATGGGTTTGCCTATATATATTGAGAATTGGACAAATAGAATCTTCACAAAAAAATTCTTGGTAATTTTGTTTTTGAGGAAAAAATTGTAAAAAATTATGAAATTCTTCTTAAATCTATTTCTCTACAAAGAATTTTTTCTCCTCAACCTTCTCCATGTTGCACATGTACCAAATTGCTTAAATGGTTGGAAATGGGTGATAATTTTGGTAGATACTTGTTTGACATGCTTCTTGATTGCATTATGCCATTTATTTTACCTACATGGTCAATTTTGTTAAAATGGCGGTATTCCATTAAAATGGCACAAAATGAAACCACTAAAAGAATGAAAACAATGGAAAGATTGTCCGAGGGGAGTGGAAATGTGTGAACTAGGAGTGATTTGAATGTGCTAGGCATAAAATTGGCACATGTATGACCCTATCGTGGTACACTTATTCTCCATTTGTAGAAGATATTCCATTAAAATGGCATGCGGAATACCTTCATTTTAACAAAATTGACCATCTACAATCATCATTATTCCAATTGTGGCCCTACATTTGTACCAAAAGGGACTTTAAACCTTAGATATTGATGACATAAGGTCAATTATAGAATGAAGGCATAGAAGAGACTATTGTCAATTTTTGGTACACCTACAAATAATACTTTGAAGTTTCATAACTTATTCATATGATGTCCTAATAATGCATGCTAATGTGTGTTTCAATGTTCCTTGATTTGCCAATAAGATTCAATAAATATATTTTATATTTTATAATAATAGGTACAGTCAATTGCAATTACTATCAATTACATGTGAACTTACTTTAGGGTATGTTCATAGTTGGTGTTAGAGGTGATGTTTGCAATGTGAATCTGGTCCATACGTAGGTCTAAATTCGCTCCTAAAACCCTCAAGAACAACACTCTTTAATACCAAGTGAGAACATACTTTTATTATTGAAACTAAAGGTATACATCCTAATTCACTTGCTTGTGCAATTTTTACCTCTAAACTCTTGGGATTTTAGGTAGGCTTTTGTATCCTCAACTTTTGATGTGATTTTTTAAAACTGTTTTTGAAGAGAAGAAATCACATTAGTTGTCTAGGAATATTATTTTATTTTCAATTGTTGCCCAGGAGCAAAAATTATGCCACCCTAAGTCTAAAAAACAATTCAAGGGACAACCTCCAAAAAATCCCCCCAAATGTAATTTTTTAATTTTTAATTTTTTTTTCGATGGTTATATTTTTTTTCAATATAAATCTTGGATTCATTCTACTTGGATTGGTGATGAGAAAGTTTTGGACAATCTTGTTTTTCAGGCAGTCTAAGCATCTTCTTGAAAAAAATAACTAATAGAATTCATTTAGCTACAATTTTGCAATCTAATACCATTTCACCATCTTCGGTAATTACTATTGAAGCTTTGGTTCAATGTGTTTGCACATTCTTGGAGCACGTCATGATCTAAGTTGATGACATAATAGAATGGTTTAGAGAGAGTTTGGTTAGGTAGTTGCTCTTAGAGCGACCTCTTAAAAAATGTTCTTATGAGTTAGTGGTAACTTTTAGAGAAGGGTTGCTTTTAAAGCACCCTACCTTAGCAAGAAAGAACTAGTTGTCGTGTTTTTGCAATTTTGGGTATCCATACCTATTATCATAAATTATTTACCAAAATTTTAGTAACAAAAAAACTTAGTATACAATGAAGATTGCATTTAGGTGTTGAAAACTTGAAATAGTACAAAAAATGATAAAAACAACGACTAATGGCAACATTTTAAGCATTGAACAATTAGAATGATTGAAATTATTTGATTTTTTTGTCTTCTTGTTAGCAAATGAAAGAAGATTCCAATGCACCAAAGAATGTTTTACTTGGATACCATATGAAAAATTTGTAGGGATTCAATATGTTATCTTAAATTGGCAAGAATTCTTAGGTATAATTCTAAATTCTCAAAATCTATGTTATGACCTTGAAAGACTTCAAGATGTTGCATTCAAGTATGTGTCTCACGTAGGTTTCTCTACCTAGGTCGTTGTTGAAGGCTTTGGTCAAGCTTAGCATGTTTGAGCATATTTGTGGTCCAAGAGCATCGCCATAAAGCCTTGGCAACACCATTGCAAGCTTGTTGTGCTTGTTCAGACAAAAATGACTCCACACCAACACCATGTTATGGTACAAGTTGTGTCGTTCCTCCCATCACTCCCACAACTGCTCGGCCACCGAAGGCCTTTGCAACGCGCAATCTTACACTCACGCCAACTTGGTCAACTTCGACTATGGCCTTAGTGAAAGACATGGAGGCTAGTGTGAGACAAAAGGGAAAAACTCTAGGAGAGTGAGAACTTTAAGAGTTTGTTGGGGCGGAGAGCATCATGTCCTGAGTGCACTGCCACATCTCACGAGGCAGCAAATGCCTGTCCACTTTTTGATGCTGAAGTCAAATGGAGTGCTACTGGTTCCTGTCACTGATTGCTGACCGAGATCAGTGAAAGCTTAGGCCAGTTGGCGCACCCTATTTCCAATCTCCCGCCCAGGCACCCCATCTTCTTCGATGCCAACTTGCCAAGCCAAGTTCACGTCGCGGGGCGCGGGCCACTCACGCGCTCCGCAACGAGAGTTTTGAAACTTTCAGTCAGTACCTAATTATAGAAATGTTGAACGGATTGCCTCGTCAAATCTTAATGCTAATTCGAGCGTTACAAAGCATAAGTTTTACAATCATAGACAATGCACGGTACGTGAGTACGTCCCTTCAAGCCTTTACTCTCTTCCAGGGGTCATCATTGACTTTGCTACTCCTGTTCCGGCCGCGTACATTCCCAAGCCGTAAGAAATAGATGTGGGCGCACTTTCTACTGACAGTCGGTACGAAGCATAATCGGTAGCCCCTCTGCCAATGCAAATGCGACTCCACAACTACTTGCAAAACTGCAACCTTGGAAGGATTATTGGATCCGAAACTCCGAAGTCCCGAAGTCCCTAGTTCACAACCTTCTACATGATCGATCGATGCTCACCCCTCTCTCTCTCGGTCGTTCCAACTAGTCGAATCTCCTGTCGACGTTGTTGCAGTAGAATTCTCGATCTAGGCATGCAAGTTTCTGTGCAGGTCCAAAACCAATGACAAATTTCAGGAGACCCTTTGTGATTTCGTGACTTCGTCTCTCTCGGTCCTCTCCTGTCACCGAAACCAGTCGACGTTGTTGTTGCACTCGGACTTAAGTACTGTGTCGCTGGTGCATGAACATTGTGCAGATTAGCTTCTGATTGGGTGTTGTGCAGATTAGCTTCACTGCCAGTTTGTTTGTGAAGTTACGTTATTGGTCCCGAAATGGCAGAAGGTCTTGTCGCGGGTGCAGTGGTTTCCATCATCATCGAAAAAGTGATCAAGTGCGCGAAGGACGCTCTGATCTGCACGCGGGTGTGCAAGAAACTGCAACAAGAGTTGGAGCAAATCCGCCCGGATGTTCATAAAATCGAGCAGCAAATGGTGCACCTACGTCGACTCTCCTCGGAGCCTCTGGAGGTGGTGGAAGGTTGGTTAGTCAGGTTGAAGGAGAAGCTGACCGAAGCGGACAGAGTGGTGCACAGGTGCAGGTCGGAAAGCAATGCCAGTCGGTTCCACTTGAAGGAGAATCACGAACTCACGAAAAAGATCCAGGGGCTGCTTAGTGACATTCACAAGGTCGCGGGAGACGACGTCTCGAGAGCGACGCTGTCGTCCACCATCGCATATGGCTTACGTCGCAACGGTGAGGGGGCGAAAAAACCCTAGTAACTCATATTCACATTCCCGGACTGGAAGTTTCACATTGTGCTCACTTCAGAAACTACCGATTCTTCTGTTTTAGTCTGGTTTTCAATCTCGTTTTCTGTGCACTTTGGCTTTCAGGTTGTTGCAGCTCCCCGGACACAAGCCAACATGGTTCTTCCCACCATGGCTATGGTGGCTCCCAAAGTGTCGGTGGTTCCATTTCGGGACTTGCGGCGCAAGGCTCTCTGCTTCACCGACAGAGGATGTACGAGATTGACAGCATTCTGGATGCAGAGCATCAGACGCGGCAGTCCATGAATCTTCGGCGTCACACCCTTGCGAGCTTTGATTTCTCCAAGCCAGCGGAGCAGCCTGTGGCGCATGTGCATGTAGAGGCTCCAGTGCTTCACTTCCAGCAACAACAAGTGCAGCAACCGTATGTTCAGAACTTCCAGCAGCCTGGGCATTATTACGCGCCGCAGGGGGGTTTCCAGCAGCAGCCAGAGTGGTTCCATTCCTCTTTTCATGGTCACAATGTGCACCATGGGTGAGGATGCTGTGAGCCTTTCGGGCTGAGATGGTTACTTGGAGATAACCCTCTCCCCCATATTGTCACACTAGTGGAAACATGGGTTGCGTAGTCAGAATGTGCAAGGATGTTGTGAGCTTTTCGGACCGAGATTGTGATCAGACATAAGTAACCCTCTCCTCCATATTGTCATCAGTGGAAATATGGTTTGCAGAGACCAGGGAAATGACTCTCTACAAGATCCACACGACTAAGACTCATTCATGAGACCTGATGAGACCAGTTGTGTTTCCACCTGCGTGTCGGATCTGAAATTCTATGGGCCTCTAATTAAGAATGTCAAAAGTAGTCATTTCTTGGGCATGTTTCCACTAGTGTCAGATCTTCAAGGTCTATCAATGTCTCTCTATGACCAAATTGAAGTTCTAGCTACAATGTGTCATGTGGCGATGCATGTGAGAAGGTTATGGGGATGACATTCAAGGGGTCATTGCTAAATCTTTCAAGAGTGTGGCTAGATTGATTCCTATGTAGAATTCATTGATCACACTTTTTCGGAGCCACACTATTCTTGAGAGGAGTATCTTGGATAAAGGTTCCTAGTACAACTTTGGAGTTGAATGCTTGAGAGGAGTATCTTGGATAAAGGTTCGGAGCCACACTATTCTTGAAAAGAGTATCTTGGATAAAGGTTCCTCGTATAGCTTTAGAGTTGAATGTAGGAAAGCCACTTAAGTTGGTTTTCAGATATGGGTCGGCTCTGCCTAGTGTTATGTTTCTAATACTTCGTGAATAGTCATGTATAGACTTTTTTAAATGTAGGAAAGCCACTTAAGTTGGTTTTTAGATATGGGTCGGCTCTGCCTAGTACTCTATTTCTAGTACTTTGTGAATAGTCATGTGTAGACTTTTTTATCGGCTTTGGGGTAGGAGGTAGGAGGTGACATTGAAGTTTGAGATGTGAGGAAGTTTGAATCGGAACTTATTCCAAAAAGGAGCTGGTGGATGGGGGGTGGGAGGCCATTGGATCTTTCACAATTTCTTGAAGAACTGTAATGCCAAGTTTTGAGACAACAATGTCATTGGATGGGGGGTGGGAGGCCATCGGATCTTTCACAATTTCTTGAAGAAATGTAATGCCAAGTTTTGAGACAACAATGTCATTCTCTTGTTGGTGATAGGGCCTCTTGTAGATTGGCAAGGAGAAGACATTGTCTAAAAAATTGTTTCATTACTCAATGCCCATTGGATCTTTCACAATTTCATGAAGAAATGTAATGCCAAGTTTTGACACAACAATGTCATTCTCTCGTTGGTGATAGGGTCTCTTGTAGGTTGTCGAGGAAGGAGACATTGTCTCAAAAAATTGTCTCATTACTCAATGCCCATCGGATCATTCAAAATTTCATGAAGAAACATATGTAATGCCAAGTTTTGAGATTGTAACCATGTCACTCTCTCAATGAGTGAAACCTACAATCCTTCTCTTCTTTTCATTGTGATTAGATAAGGTAAATCTGACAATAGACACCTACGGAATGATCCATCATGGTGTTTTTTTTCCTTACATGAAAGTGATGAAGTAATTAGTAACCTCTTTAAGAGCTTTAGGTGTGCTTTAGGTGAGTGAGAATGTGAGATGGGCATTATGGATTCAGATTTTGTTGGTGGGTGAATGCAAGAAACACCGGTACTATTTGGCGTCACAATTGGAATGATGGAGATGCAATTTGCCATATCTTTTGGGAAATGAAGTCCATGTACTTGAAATTTTTATTGGAGATGGCTAACTTAGAAGTCCTCAGATTCCTTACTTTTGAGAAATTTTGAAAAAAAATCCTTTAATTAAATTGTAATTTACCTAATTTGTCACACTTTGCGTTTTAGGGATTTTTAGTACTGTGGCCACAATAGAAAGGCATGTGCCCACCAAAGGGCATTCAAAAGAACACAATTCTTTGTCTTCAACATGCATGCAAATAGGGATCCCTTGCCCATAGCGCTCCTAACATTTATGATGGTTTCAATTTTTAGTTTTTGGTGAAATGTAATCACTATCAAGTCTCTACAAATGGCCAATTTTTAGTTTTTTTTATTCATGATTTTCTAATTATTATTAATTTATACTTAATTTTATCTACTTTCTGTGACAAACTGTCATTTTTTTTAAGTAGTACAATTTTAGTATTATAAAGTACTCAAAAGTACTACTGGCCGTTGATTTTTCGGATCAACGGCTGAGATTGCTCCGTTTTGCAGTACTAGCAGTACTTGTAGTACTGGGCAGAAAAAACACAGTTTTGACAGAACGCTCCTTAAATTGTTCGATGTTTCTTGCATCCACCCTGGTTTTGAGGTAGTCTATACACTCTTTTGGGCCATGGGCCATGATGCACTATGAACACTTCAAAAATTGATTGCTAATTCATTAGTCATAAACATATAATTTCAATTGCTCATGTTGTTTCTCACACTTGTCCTTATTTATGTGGGGAAAAAATTGAAAAATTTCAGTAACACCATGAGTCCAAACTCCTAATTCTGACCGTCATGGGCTGTTTTACCTTGGATATTGACTCGGGGGAGCTATAGATGGCGATGTAATTCTGTTGAATTGATTAATCTTACAGTTTCTTAGCACTTCAACAAGTGCGTTTCTTGATGCAAAAAAGCTTGATACGAAAGAGTCTGGTTAGATTGGTTCATTCCACAGGTGCTTGTTGCTGCCCTTGAGACATTGCTGACATTGTAAGTGGAAAACAGAACATTATCAGAATTATATCAGTCATTTAAAAGCTCAATTACATTATATTGGCGTGAATTCAGATTGTCTACTGTTAAAATGCCTAACCACATTAACAGTAGATCTTAAATCTCAACGCTCTCAGATCGTCCACTTGAAGTCACATATAAGTTCACGTAATTCCCGTCCAACAAAGAATTCGATCGCAGTAGTGAATCCCTAAATCCTTATTGAACGATCCAATTTCAGGATCGGAGGATTGCCATCCCATTTGCATTAACAATTTGATGAGATTGTGTGAACACACAAAGGAGTTTATTAGAGTTTACCATCTTATTTGCACCTGATTACCACTTCCAAGTGGTTAACTCCATTTCATTACTACGATCGTAAACTCCACTGACTCCCTTTTGAACAATCAAATGGAAAAATGATTCAAACATTACTCAAACATGCCAAAGCAAGCACCGAATGAATTGAAGGTAAACCAAAGGAGAACATATGCGATCGAAAGATGAGTATTCTAGCCATCTGCGCACATGGAAGGAAACACTTCTTCAGAGCAATGAAGATCCCATGGACATCCTCGTCTTATACAAGCAGACACACTCACAGGAAACCATAACGGCTCTGACTCCTGGTCTCACAAAAACACTGGACAGTCGCACCAAACTCAATCTTTTATGCAATTCTTCTGATCACATCGATTACAACCATAACAGTTGTAACGTGGGTTATAGCAGAAATTTCTACCCATCCGAAATGGAACCACCAAAAAAGGAAATTTCAAAAATGACAGTCTCAAGAAACACAATGCAAAGCAAAGCAAATCACCAGTTATCAAATGGAAAAAAATGCGCATTAGTGATTGAACGATGCAATGTAGCTTCTGACGCAGTCGTAAAGCTTGCACACCCCGAAGACAACACTTCCAACACCAGCTTTCCGTCAAAGAGACAAAGGACAAAATTGAAACAAGATTGGGAAAAACGATGAACCAACCCTAAACCCCTAATCACATTCAACAACCATGTCAAAAATGAACCTGCATTGGGCTCGGACACTCGTCAGTTCAGCACTGAAACCAAGACTATGCACTCTGAATAAAAAAAAACTGAACCCTAAAACCCTGAACCCTAACTCCTAATCACATTCGAATTGGACACTACATGTAATTTTGGGACCTCAGTTGGTAAACAAGAACATCAATTTCATTATATTGGTACAAACCAGAGCACCAAAGTTGTGACATATCTATTGTACAAAGCTCTAAAAATCAGGTCAGATGTAGACTTAGGCTTCGAGACGACCATCTAGAAAAGTGCCAATGCCGTGAATTTTTGCAAATATAACAAGCTGGATGGTCCATTATTCACGACATTAGTACTTTTCAAGATAGGCGTTTGAAACCTAAATCGCAGCAATATAACAAATTCGACCTTTTCTATCTTTACACATTGAAGAGCATTTGGATTGAAACTAAGCCTCGTCTCCTTAAGCTTACGAAGGATGAGCTAGCTCTTGGAAACTGCAACAATGAAACTCAACAGTTCAAGATGTGGAGAACCCTAATTCCAGAGTGATGATCTCCACCAACTCAAATTTATTTCTATGCTTGTGCGTGCCTGTGGACTTCCACCTCTGTTGGCTCTTCAGCTTTGCAGAGTGAATTTCAATCGACAATGGCCCTTAATAAGCAGTTACACTTCATCTTCCAACAGATTCAACTTCCAGCAGATTGATCCTGCTTCAACCAAAACTTAATCCTTGATTTAAGAACATAGGTGGAAAATCTTGAAGAAATGAATGGTCGAAGAGAACTACCTGAGTTCTCTTTGATGATCTTAGATTCTAAGGTACTCTTTTATAGACCCTCTCCCATTTGCATGCCCTATCTACACCAGGCTAACATTTAAGCCCAAAAAACTTGGACGTGTGTAAAGAGGGGACGCAATTTTATTGTGAGAGGTTTCATAATAGGTATTCGTACCTTAGTATTATTTTCTAGTCTCCCATTGAGGTTCACTCGAAGGCAGGGTTGCTCTCACCAAAAAGTCAAATTAACAACCTCCTAATGTCAACTTTGAAAAATCAATAAAACGATTCCAGAAAGGTCCCCAAAATATAACAACTTAGATTCCATTTGAGATTTTTGTAAGGAAATACACACACAATTACAAACAGCTGATTAATTATCATTAAAAGGCTCATTTGCTTTGTCCTCAAATGTCAAGTGACCCATTTTCTGACTCTGAAGGTGGGCACCTAAGCGTATATACATGACAAACCTCTGGCTTGGAGATTGCTCCAACGTCCTTCTCCATTGCGTAACAGATGTACAGTGTGTTAATCACAACCCGTATGACTAGAAGAAACTGCAGCATCCCAAACATTATTGGATTAAAGGTCGACATGGCAGTCGTAGGATGTGAATTTGTAAAATACTTCAGCACTCCGGAAACCTGCAATGCAACATTAAAAGCCAATAATTTAGCCCATCGAGGTTTGAGAAGTATGTTTGAGATACCCTCAACCAATCGACCCCACACATCAATGAGATCACTCATCATCATCATATTAATTTAATAAAATGGCAAATTTCAAGAGATTGCATATCCCAAACCTCAAATCCAGCAAGTTCTAAATTTTAAAAGCTCGGGAGTGTCACATTGAAACTAACCATTTGTGGAAACATGGTTTGCTTAGACCAAGGATGTGACCACAGAAAGATCCATAACTGCCCTCTATTTGGTCGAGTGCGTCTGTCATTTCCCAGATCTACACAGACCATGTGTCCGCTACCACCACAAATGGAAATCGAATCTCGTGGAGTGACCAACTTACAAGAAATGCTTGAAGAAAAGCATATGTGACAATCATCCAGGGAAGCACCCCAATTGTCAGAAGAGCGACATCCGTCCCCATGGTGGGAAGAGAATTCCGTCGCAATAGACTCTGTGACCGTATTGAAGACACCCAGAAGCTCTCCCCGGAGATGGCTGCGAAGCTGGAAGCAAATCTAGATTGGCCATCCGAGAATTGGGCCGTCCATGAAAACCATCGATGGAGGATGATGGAGATCACCCCGGCTTTCCGGTTGCCACTTGCAAATCTGCTCGCCATCTTCTTAACGAGTCCAGATCCCAAGAGCTTAACAACTAACGTGGTGCCCATCGTGCCCATCGGGATGCCCATATTGCACGCTGTTCCGAATGATGACCCAAATGCATTTCTGGTATCACAGCCAAATCATAAAAATTGAGAAAATGCATCCACTGCTAAGATTCACTAAAAACCACAGGTGATTGTTTATTCAAGATCACAAAAAGAATTATGACAGTCACCCTACGGACCTCAGTGAGCGTTTCATGACGCCAAAGGTCGAAGCGCATTCTGGTGTAGAGTACCACTGCGCAGCTGTGCTGCTCACGATCAAAATTTGGAGTTGAAATGTGACTACAAGCACCCAGATCAGCGTAAAGCCTGCAATAACAAATCGATCCCCATGTGTTGAGACTAATATCCATTCAATGACGTTTCAGAGGCAGCAGCTAACTTAACATTCTGTAGTGCATCGACTGTTTCCTTTAGTCCAGTCTCGAGGGAACACAAGTGGCGGTATTAATTTGACCCAATTGAAAATTTTCAGAATTGACAACCCACAATTAGATTCTGTGAAAATGATTTAGATTCTCTTACATGAAAACCCAAGAACTAATAAGCTCCAAATCTTGAAACACAATCAGTATCCGAAATAAGAATCAAAAGAGAGTAGTAGTAGTAGTAGTACAGTACTTGCCAGAGTAACATATGCAGCGAGCCATCCTGGCCATTCTTCTTTGCAGCAGGGATATCCCGTCGCTTGGTCACAGCCCTTGGATGGATCATGAATCACATCGAAATCGGGAACAATCTTGCCATTATTGAAGGCATACCAAATGAAGGAGACGATGGGTCCAATCACCAAAACCATGGAACCCAGAATCAAAATTGGATTCAGAATCAGAACGCAATAGTGTTCTGTGAGAACATGCGTTGCTGTCTTAAGAACCTGAAGGATGCTTTCAAAAGAGGCTCTGGACCAATTCTTCCGGAGCTTGTAAAAAATCAGACCTGACATAGCCAGAGGGAAGACCATGAACAGCATCTGCCCTAAAACCGGGAATGCCAAGATCGTGCAAATGCCAAGTTCACCGTAACACGATGTGAGGCCAAAAGCAAGTGGAAAGAGGGGCACCAGCAGCGCAGCCGACAAGAGAACTCCTCTCGTGTAACGATGTAGCAACCAAAGAAATAACATTCCGAAAGGTACGGATATAACCACAAGACAGAAGTCTCTCAGAAGCTTCGGAAGGAGAACTGGAAGGAGCAGTACTGTTTGGACATGAAGCTCCGAATTCTCCTCAAATTGCACTATGTCGCACTGGTTTGTGGTGCGATTGAACTTGGAATGTTGTAATAATTTTGAGTCGAGATTGAAGTCAGCATGTGTGAAGGCGAAAAGACCAAATCCATATGTGGTGAAAATGGTACCAAGGAAGAGGAAAGTGAAGACGGAGTCTCGGTATGGCCTTGGGCCTGCGTTGAAGGGGAAGCTCCCTGATGGTGGAAATGATAGGATGGTCGTGTCGTCTTTCATCTGGATTGCGGTTCTGTGTGGCTCAAGTTCGGATGGTAGCAGTGGCTGACCATCTTGCTGCTTTTGTTCGCACTCAAGCTTGCCCTCCATGTTTGCCACTGAGATGCCATTGGTGTCATGAGAAGTGGAATCGGGTCAGAAAACAATTTAACAAAGTTTTACTAAGCATTTGTTGTGATTATCAAGTAGAGGCTGTATATATGGCCTTCGTTGCACAGCTTCAAAGGTGTAAGAGACTTTGCACTCCAGCTTATTTCACAGTGTAGCTGCAGATGTAGTTTATATCATGTTAAGGACTAGGGCTCCATTTTTTAGTAGCAACAAACATTCTTCAAAAGAACCTACTCAATCCTCAATCATCTGGTACATAGCCTCCATAGAACGTACACTGGGTGTCCCCTGAGCTGCACTCAACTTGGACTTGCTAAAATGACGATATCATCACAGACTTCGCTCACCTGGAGAACTCATTCAAACTGTGAGCTCTATTACAAGTCATGAAAATTGAAGATTTCATTGTGAAGTTTTAAATTTGACAGGTGTACTGCTTGTGAATTTCATATTGAATCCCCCAACAGGTTTTTGAATAGGTAGTCTGTTAAAAATAAATAAAAATATAAGCTACGCCACGAGAGGCTATGTTCCTGTAGCACTGGCCAGCTTGCTTTTCGAGTTAGGTTCTCGCTACTCAAACTTCCTCACATGTTTATAACTGCGCGCTGTCAATGCAAAGCCTCCTCCGCTCCGGCCAGAGCCAACAATTTCACACTAGGATTGAAAAGAGCAATACCTTGTAATATGTACAAGCTTGGATGCGTACGCCCTGCTCTCAGCTAGCGCCTTTGTTTCCAGCTCAATTGTTCCACCCCCAAAACCAGCTGTACGTTACGTTGTAGTTATCTCCTTCGTCTACAATTTGTCTGTTTCCTTACAAACATGCTCGCCAGCGACAACTAAAATCAAGCTACAAATCAGAACACGCAAGAGCAAACACTCTCCTCGACCTGATTGCCAGCCCGCTTCTTCCAATTGCTTATCCTCCCAAACTAGATATCGATGTCTGTGCTAGCTACTGAGTCTGACTTCTCTTATGGGAAAATTTCTCAGCTACCTCGAAGAGATGAGAAGAAAGAACGAAAAAGAGGAAACTGATTAACACGAACATGTTTTCAAAACATAGTACAATCATAATTCCTTTGTTGAAGAGACTAAGGCTCCAATTGCAAGGGCGAAATTAAACAAGGAAACCTCCGAAATCAAGGCCCATCGATCGATCGATCGAGCTTCAATTATTTCCATGTATTTTGTAAAACTTTGTTGTATCCTGTCATGTATTGATTGAGAATGGGGCTATGGCAGAGTGCAATCAGTGCATTTCAGGACTCCGAAAGTCCAAATACCGACAGTACAAGTTGCCAGCAAACTCGTGGGTTCTGACATTAATCGTGACAGTCACTATGGCAATCCACAATACTTGCTGGATGATAGGCTTTTGTTCTTGGCAAGAGTTCCAATGGAAAACTTAATTTTTAATCAGCAATTGATTATGCAATTAACTTATAAAGATTCAAAGTCTTAGATTGAGTTTTTTAAGATTTCAGGTACTGGTTTCTATGGTGTTGAATTCTACAATGATAATTTGAAGAGAGAAAAAAATTGGAGGTAAAAGAATGTACTAGCTTTGGGGGAATATAATTTTTGTTTGAATCAATGTCTGGGGAAAAAAAAATTAAGCTAAAAATGATAGACTTGGGACAACCTCCCTTGAACTCTCAAAATTGTTATTTTGTATTTCTTTTCCTCCTAGATTATATTTATGGGTCAATCAAGGGATCTTTGAAGCTCAATTTTCACAATTTTCAAAAAAAGAAAGATACAATTATTTGGATGTAGGTTATCTACTACAAAAATCTCACTATTAGGATTGACATGTACTAATTCCATTATAGACTAATAGTGATTTAATTTTTTCTTGCATCTTGTGTTTACTTCTAGATAACAATTTTGTAAAGAATGAAATGCTTTTTTTAAATTAAATTCTTTTTCTTCAGGTTCTCAATTCAATTTTCCATCAAAAATATTTAAACCTCAATATTTTGTAGTGCAAAAATACCAAGTGTAGAGAGGTCAAAGTCTAAATATTTAGGATTGTTAGGTTCAAAAAAAACATTTTTTCACTTTGGATATTGATAGTTTACAATTTGTAAGGTCAAAGTTTATGAAATGCTTTCTAATTTCTTTTTTTGTGTATCTTTTGGAGGCATAAGTATATACTATTCCCTGCAAGGGCTAGTTAACCCATAAACAATGTAGACATTAGATGGGTTTTCCCTACCGGGGAGGGCTATGAGTTCCCAACCTCGAATTTGGCCGAAACTGCTGAAAGAAGCCGTTCGCAGGCTCTGCTGACCTGGCAGAACAACTGCCACGTCCTTTTTAAATTTAAAAATAAAAATAAAAATAAAAAAATAAACTTTGTTTTTCATTTTAAGAACTTAAATTTTTTTTTTTTTTTTTTGTTGAAAAACAACAACAACTAACACCCGCGTTCGATGGGGGACGGGGGAACGAAGCTGGGAATGGGCCTGAAACGGCCCTCCAGCCCCCCCAAATCCCATCTAATGGGACATTTTCTAGCCGATAAATGACAGATGAATGACAAAAAATCTCTCCATATAGGACAAAATTGCAACTTATTATTCATCCCCAAAAGAAATTGTGAAAAAGAAAGGTCTTCTACAATAGTTTGTCTTCAAATGAGTGCTTTTTCATTTTTTTAACACTAGTAGAAAATGATGTCCAGATCAACAAAAAATCATCAATTTTTTGTTGCGTACCACTATTTCTCACCCTTCACATTGCGGCTATTTATTTTTCTGACTCCGATAGTCCCGTGCTGGTTCCCCGTGCTGCTTCCAGTTGGCCCGCGAGCCTCGTCCTTCCCCCCGTTTGACATTCCGGTACACCGTCGTCTCTGCCCGGCAGTTTCTGCCCGCCAAATATTCGCAGTGTTTTTGAATCAGTGTCTCGTGCACCATACATGCCCCGAGCCCCATACATGCCCCGAGTCCCATGCATGCCCCGAGCTCCCACTACAAAAAAACTGCCAAATATGTGACTGGCACATACGACTGCAATTTAGTCGTATTTCAGTCACGCGACTAGAATACGACTGCAGGCCCTATAGTCATATTAGTTGAGTCGTATTCCAGTCACGGGTTCTATTATAGAATCATCCAACGAAGTAGGGATGGATGGAACTTTGGATGAAAAGAGGCTCAGTTGAGGGAGATAAAGATAGAAAGCCTTAAGAAAGATGAAGTGAAGCTGCCATGTGGAAAGGGATTACCAATTTGGATTAGGTGGATAGAAGATTGACCCTTCGAAAATCTGACGTGGACATTGCAAACGTAGTCACGGTGTAGTCATGGTGAAGTCACGCTGCAGTTGCGTTTGACCACTTTTAAATTTGATGTGGACTTTTTCACTACGTTTGACCCCTTCTAAATCTGACGTGGATATTCTGAATGCAGTCACGCTGCAGTCATGCTAGAGTTGCGGAGGACCCTTCTATAATCTGACGTGGACACGCAAATCAGAAGTCATTGTGTAACCATTTTAAAGTGATATGGATTTAGGGTTTGGAATATAGGGTTCGGGAGTTACGGTGATGTATGAAAAGCATTATACAGTCCCGTATGAATACATTGTAAATATTATAACATTAAATCATACACCATACATAGTACATCATACACCATATACATTACATCATACACCATATATAGTACATCATACATCATATACAATACATCATACACCATATACAATACATCATATACCATATACAATACATCATACACCATATTCAATATATCATATATTGAATATTTGAAAAATATGTCACATGGCTTTTAAAGCCACTTAGTGTGTGACTATGATAAGTTGAAATGACAAATCTTTTCTACAAGTGGAGTGATAGGAGGCAAGACAAATCATGTGGGACATATGAAACACAAAAATTGTGTTATTAGTTATAATTTAGAACTGTAACACGACTTGCATTTGACTAGGTGCAGTCACGTCAAAGTCATAGTTGGCCCTTAGTGAATTAGAATCATAGAAAGTCGTTATTGTTAGTAATGTTGTTCTATTTTTTTTCCAATGTGGTTCTTAGGAGTAGGCTTAACAATCGAATTGTATGCATGTACAGGGAATTAAGGTTCAACAAATGTGCAAATCCATCCAGTCATGGAGTCATGGAGTGATCACTTTCCGAAGTGCAGTCATGTACTAATCATTGTGTAGTTACGTGACAAACTCGCCGCAGTCATAGTGTAGTTACATGACAGACAAAGTCATACTACAGTCATAGTGAAGTCACATCGCCTGCAATTGCAACCTGACCATCTTCTCCCCTACCAATTTGAATGTCTTCCCATTTATTACAAAATCAGAGGGTCATGTTCACTTCTTTTCATTCATGCTATTATGAAACATGGACAAGTTCTGGCCTCAACAACTTTAAACATTTTCCTACACCTTGTACTTTAATGCAAACCTTGAAGTTAACAACAAGTGTGGAAGTGCATTAAACATTGATAACACTATCCCTATTACGCCTTCCTCAAAATGAGTCCGTACAGCATGTGTCCACCACACGACAACCCTCCTGAATTTCCACAATTATTTCATTCTTCAACTAATCTTCAATCTCTAAAATAGGAACAATAAGGCTTGTAGACCTTGCTCTCCTAAAATTAATTCATTTACGGTACACTATTACTATATCTTAGCTGACTTGCATTCATTCGGACATTCCTAAACCCCAATATTTCAATTTCCTGCCCTATGGCATGCCTCTCTTCTTATTTAGTACTAAAATATAGCGCCAGTCATAAAGCAGTCATACTGTAGTAACATACCGGAAACTGTCCACACCCTATCTTTCCTATACTATGAGGCCCCATCTTTTTCTTTATCCATATGTAAAAGAGAACACCAACTTTGTGACTCTTCCTAGCGTTGCAGTCATTTTGCAGTCACTTCTTAGTCGCGTTGCAGTTGCAAAATCCGGAACCACACAACTGAACAATGACTTTGCCTTCTGCAGTCACGTTCCAATTCGCCACGTCACTGCATCGTTGCCCCTGTGAACGGAAAGTTGTGGATGAAGTGCACAACGCGTTTCATGTTCATCCTGAAGTCACAATCACGACTGTAGAATGACTGCAGCGCTCTAGATGTCAACTGGTTGGTGCAATTAGGGAGGTGAAGTCGCGTTGCAGTCGCGTAGTTATATTTTGCAGTCACATATTTGGCAGTTTTCTTGTAGTGTCTATGCATGCTCCATGCCCCATGTTGAAGGCCCCATGCATGTGCTGTGTCCTCGGTTTAGGGTTGAGGATAGTGTTCCGGCGGCGTTCTTTTAGGTCATTTTAGGGTTTAGGGCCAAGAGGTTCCGGGATTGTCCTAATTTAAGCGGTTTAGGGTTTCAGTGCCGCTTCTCGTTGTTTTCCTGCATTGCGCAATTTCGGTGTTCCACGACGTTTTAGGGTTTAGGGTTTATTGGGTTTCAGCCACCTTTTCATTCAGGTGCTTTAGGGTGTAGGGTCTGCATCTCCATTGTTTTACTGCATTGCTGTATTTTGTATTGCTTTGTCAATGTTACGGCGAAGGATTGTGTTGAACACGGCTGTATTCCGTAGTGCTTTGACAGTGTCGAGGGGAGGGATTCTGTGAATGCTGCATGCTACGCCTTCAGTCTCACAGGCATGGTTTAGGTTTTAGGGTCTGCATCTCCATTGTTTGATTGCGTTGCTTTATTCCGTTTTGCTTTGGTGATGTTTTAATGACGGATTACAGAAATAGGGTTGTATTCCGTAGTGCTCTAACAGTATTGCGGCGACGGATTCTGTGAATACTACAGGCTATGCTCTCAGGCTCCCACACTACGACTTTGTTCCTTTCCTGCTACTATGGAGGTTTGGAGCGAATGCCCTAAACCTTGCTTTTCGTACTATGAGGGGAGGATTTCGGGATTGTACACTGTATGTATCAATAGAATTAGGGTTGTAGGACCACCTCTCAGGTTCGCTTCTTCTTCTTGCTTTCAGGAACTGGAATTATTTCCTTGCCATGGCCGCGTCGAGGTGGAGCTGCACACCCTCTGACCACTCCGTCGACATTCAAACCATTTCAACTGGAACTGCTGCATGCCCAGTGTCTTGGGCTGAATTGTACAAGGATCAATTCCAGGTCAACCTTGAACATATCGAAGCCAAAGTTCAACGTCCGCCCCTTGGCCTTATATGCAAAGCAGACTTGCTTTGGGAGCTACGGGAGACACAACGAGTCCGCCAAGTACCCGGCAGTCAGAAAAAGCGTGCAGTTGTGGTCGAGCAGTGTTTCATTCCCACTAGCAGAGCTGAGGACTTCATACGCGGTATGGAGGCTGGCAGCGGGGTTACCCCATGTAGATATGTGAAGATCCGCACGAAACCAGAAAACGAACGCAGCAGCTTCTGTGCTACTGAAAGTACGCCGAAGGAGGTCACAAGGTAAGGGAAATTCCAGTCCCATGTCCGTTTTGGTTGTCTCCCATCAGTGCTCCATTGTGCTTTACAAATTCTTTGTGTTTCTCACAATTGCAATGACTGACGTTTGGCTTGTAGTTACCACTGCCAATACAGTCCACAAGACCACACCGGGAACGTGAAAAAAATATCTTCGTTGTTGCTGCCTAAACAAAGACCAAAGGTGTTAGTCGCGGGAGCTGCCAAGACCAAACGTACCCGTAAAAAAAAGAGGGCGGTTTTAGGTGAAGGTGAATTAGAACCTCAGAAAGAAAAGAAGAAAACGGGGAGGCCAAAGAAAACCACTGCACTTCCGAGTGAATGCGAGCCTACGGCAGAAAAGAAGGCAAGGGGCAGGCCGAAGAAATCTGCTCCAACTGAAGGTAAATTGCAACCTCCCAAAGAAAAGAATACAAGGGGTAGGCCGAAGAAATCTGTTGTAGGCGAGGGTGAATTGCAGCCTAACAAAGAAAAAAAGACAAGGGGTAGGCCGAAGAAAGCCACCACAGGGAATGCTCTTGACATTGGAGTTCTGGAAACCAGACGCTCCCGAATAGTAAAAAACTGTGCGCATGTGACGGCACCTGCTAAAAGTGCCATGTCGGTGGAAGATGACACGGTCTGCACAGACATGCGGACCGCTGTACAGAACCCTACGAGGCCTAGCTTGTGGACAATTGAAAATCTTCCCCGAAATCAACCACAACTGAACTCTGAAGCAGAGAGCGGACGGGGACCTCGCCTCAACAGTCCAAAAGCAGATGCCGTCTCTCCCAGTTGTGGCAAGCCCCGGACACATTGTGAGCCCCAAATTCGTTACTTGGGACTCATTGTTTTTTTTTTTTTAGTTTATTACAAATTAAGGCATAAAGTAGTACAAAAAGCCCAAAAAAGAGTGTAGAACCAAAATAGGTATGTCACGTACCAGTATAGCATTTGGTCATAAATAGCCTTTTATCCATAGATTACCCATAAAACCCACTTGTATATAGGTTAGAACCTGTAATTAGTGGGAAACAATAGGGCTACTGGGAACTTACCTAAAATAGCCCAAAACATAGTGCATGTGACCATGATAGGCTAAATTAAGTCTTAGGAGAGTGGGGGAGGTCTCCACATAAATCTCCAAAGATAGGTTCTAGTTTCTCCATTCCACCGACGAAACATTAGGAATCCAAATTGTTAGCTTGCAGGTGTTACTTGTCCCAGACAGGTTGCATGGAGGAATCCACAGCCGCCAGATAGTGTTCTCGGATCTGGAGCATGCCGGGATGTCCACGGCAAAACCCATTCGCCAAGATTCCCTCACATGTGAAAGATTCCCTGACTGCCGGTGATTCAACCAAAGTCAGTTTTCACCACGCCACTAAGTGTGTGCCAGAATAGCCTAAGACTTGGCACGTGGCTTGAGGGACTCCATGAGAGGTTCCCCAAAAAGTCTCGGTTTTTTCTAATCTCCAAAGGATCTTTTTCCGAGCGGTCAACCGCCAAAGGCCATGTTGGGAAATTCATGGAAAATACCCAGGCCACGGTAAAATCTCACTAAAAATTAGACTAACATCTTTTATGTTAATAACGCGCCTCGACAAATTTCATGATGTTCCAATAGCGGGAAGCAGCCGAAACTGACAACATCCCCCCAATTAATAATTACGGCAGGATCTTTGCGGGGTTGACCGGCGTCCCGGGAGCGTACGAAGTCGGAACGAAGACATCAAGGAGCCTTTTCTTACTCCCTAGAGCCTCCCCAACAACCCTAGCTAGTTACCCAAGCCAAAAGAGGTAAACCCCAAAAGTTAGGTTTTTACCCTTTTAATTAGCTCCAGTTGGCACTAGTTTCCGATGGTTTTTTTGTGATAGAAATAGGGGTAGGGAGTCCCTTAGGCTAAAAATGGCATTCTGAAGCCATTGGCGCAATCCATTTGCGATTCTGAGCTAAACTCCGAAAGTTAGAGGCTAGGACTAGCGTAAAACCCAAAATTAGGTGAAAATCTCAAACTTGGATGAAAATCCGGATGGATGAGGTTACTCGTCGAGGGGGGGAGTGGGCCCTTGGAAACCTATAAAAGGGGGCCCTTCTCTCTCCCAAAACACCCCCAATACTTGTTTTGGGTCCGTGGGTCCAAGTTATCTTGGAATTTTTGGCGTTTCAAGCCAAGAAACCTCTACGGTGTTTTCGGAGCACTTTTGGCTCCCTTTGTTGTTCTATTTCAAGCTCTTTGAAGGTCCTTTGAGGTCCTTCCATCTTACCTTGTACTTGTTGCGAGTCAAGAGGGTTTCATTTGCTTTTTGTGCATCTTGTACTAATCCTAAAGTTACCCCCCACCGTACCTTGGCGATGCCGCTTTGGGGGGCCTTTAGTGTGTAAGGTGTTGTTTGGTTTATGCTTACTTTGTGGGTACGGTTGCCTCGTGTGTACACCTTGACCATAGTCACCCCTTCCGTGTTGTTTGTGTGTGGACCCCACCGCCCGTGAGACGGCGAAGCTTTGAACTTACAACTTACCCCAGTCTTAGAGTGTGTGTCAAAATAGGCCCAGACGGCAGAGCTTTGAACTTAAGGACATTGCAAGTCTTAGAGTTGGTGTCAAAACCAACCTTACGGCGAAGCTTTGACCTCCTACGTACTTTAGTTCCAAAGTTTAGTTTCCAAGACCTTCTTAGGAAAGCCCAAAGTTTAGCCCCCAAGACAAGTGTGTTTATTTTCCTTTTTTTTTGTGGTTGACAGGCCCCCGGGCCCAGTTAGAAGTAGAGAGGTCTTTTCCCTTTGCTTTGACAACAAAAACCCCATTCCTTTTAGGAAAGAAAGTCTAGTCCTAGGGAAGACCACCTCCAAGAAACAAAGTCAGCCAGCCCCCGTAACACCAGCCAGCACCTTCAAAACACCAGCCAGGGTCGCCGGGTACTGGGGAGTCGGGACTAGGGCATCGGTATTGGGGAGTTGGGACTGGGTTCGCCGGGACTGGGGCTCCGGGTACTGGGGAGTCCAAGTACTGGGGAGTCAGGACTGGGGTGTTGGGACTGGGCGTCGGGACTTGGTTCGCCGGGACTGGGGCTCCGGGTACTGGGGAGTCCGGGTACTGGGGAGTCGGGACTGGGGCGTCGGGACTGGGGGGGGGGGTCGTTGTGGGAGGGGAGGTCGCTGTGGGAGGGGAGGTCGTTGTGGGAGGGGGGTCGCAGTGGGAGGGGAGGTCGCTGTGGGAGGGGAGGTCGCTGTGGGAGAGGGGGGGGTCCAGGGAGTCCAGGGTTTGGGAGAGGGGGGGGGTCCAGGGAGTCCAGGGCTTGGGAAAGGGGGTAGCCCAAAACAAAACCCAGCCCATAACCGCAATTAAGGGGGGGGGAATGACTAAAAGTTGGGATTAGGAGAGACTTAGGAGGAAGCTAAGTCCCGTAAGGTCAACGAGAAAAAGGGGGAAGAAGGAATAGAGGTGACATCTCCACGGCCACACCTGCAAAACACGCACCTCTCACTCTCTCATCACCACCAAAACGACAAAACAAGAATGGTAGGAGATTAGGAAGAGAGGTTGAAATAGGAGTGAGAAGGAGAGAAACGATCCATAGTCACTTCGATTAGAGTGCACGGGAATCCCCAAAGCTTTCCACGGCCATTAGGAGGGAGATTAGAATGACGCAAAGATGACAACGTAAGAAGGGGGGTTGAATTTGCAAGGAGTTAGCGTCATAGCGTAAGACCCCCATTAAAGGGTTGGTGGGAATAGTACCAAGGCAAAAGAAAAGGGGGAGATAAGGAGGGGAGAGAATGCCGTAGGGTACTAGAGTGTAATAGTTTCCACAACTAAGCCGTAGGCATTTGACCACTTCAAAATACGTGTCCACTATGGAATACGAGCACGCGGCTGGAGGTATGGAGGAAAATGCCGCACATGCTAATGACGATCAGGTAAGTCAGTAAACTGATCCCCGGTGTTTTTTTCCCTTCTAATTTACGTTAGACTCTGTTAGGTAGTGATTAATTTTGATTAGCAAATAGGAATTAGGGGTGGGCCTTAAGTTTAGACATAGAAGTTTATCGATAGGACTAGAAGTATCCAAGCCCATTTCATACATAGAAGTTGACCATAAGAGCAACCAAATTAGGCTAGGGTAGGATAGGACTAGGAATTAGTAACCGTTAAGGTTAGAACTCAACCGAGAAGTGAACACTACATTAAGACAAAATAATCCAATTAGGAGCTAGGGTTAAATTAGCAAATCGGACATTGCCTTAGGTAATAAAAAATTTAGAGAAGAGATAAATTAGATTAGAAAGCTAAATTAGATTAGGAGATAGATTAAATTAGGAGACAAATTAGATAAAAGATAAATTAAATTAGAAGATTAAATTAGGAAAAAAGATAGATTAAATTAGGAAAAAAGATAGATTAAATTAGGAAAAAAGATAAATTAAATTAGGAAAAAAGATAAATTAAATTAGGAAATTAAATTAGATAAAAGATAAATTAAATTAGAAGATTAAATTAGGAGATAAATCAGATAGATTAAATTAGAAGATTAAATTAGAGAAAAGATAAATTAAATTAGGAAATTAAATTAGGAAAAAAGATAAATTAAATTAGGAAATTAAATTAGGAAAAAAGATAAATTAAATTAAGAAATTAAATTAGGAAAAAAGGATAAATTAAATTAGGGAAAAAGATAACTTAGATTAGGAAAAGACCCAATTAACTCAGGAAACCATGGAAGGGACTTAGGTAATCCCTCCCCAGTCTTAAGAAAGGTCAATTAGCCTCAGATTCCCATAGATTAGGATAGATTCGGTGGTAGTTCGCATAGGCTGCCGTTAGGGGACGGTTAGCCCGAACTATTCCCTCGCCAATTGGGGGCAACTCCATTGTCACCTGCGGAAACTAGGAACTTAGTAAAGAAGATCCATTGCTTGGAAGGCACAATGGACCGACGCTTAGTCATCCATTAGGTTAGAATTTAGTTAACCCCTAGAACCTGGTTGTGTCCGATTAATTACCAAGGGTGGGTAATTAAGCGCCCACACACATCCAGCGCTAGTTCCTTGCAAGCGCACAAAGGCTGCTAGGAAAACTAGAAGAACACTGTCCGCAGGCCTAATTGAACTTGACCTCAATGTTGTCCCAAGCGATGCCGGAAATGAGAACACGCACAGTAAGGCAATCCAGGCGAAGCCTCTTCAATCTTCTACAATATCGGACAGAACATTGTGCGCAGGTCTTCTTGAACTTGACCTCAATGCACTCCCTGTGCACTCCCCAACGGAGATCATGTCAATTGGCCAAAATGTTTCTGGCACGGGATCATGCATGTCGTCTTCTACTGCTGGGGAAAATGCTGCTTTCGTCAACCACACTAAGACACATCATAACATGGTTGCACCACGTCACGGCACCAGCGACACGAGTGCTGGCGCAATCAGAAAGTCCACGTTGCCCCATCAGGTTCAGGCAGCACGCGATTGCGGTTTAGGGGCGGACCCTAATGTTGTCGGTTTAGGTACCTCCGATCCAATCAATACTCCACTAGTGTCCTTCCAAGCGAATCCGAGTCCTGCTCCAGAGGGGGCCTCTCAAGGTTGTCTTGTCTGACATATTTTTGGGTTTAGGCGTCGTGTATGACGTCTGACGTCGCGTGTCGCGTGTCACGAAGTGTCGAGTTTACTTGACATCGCGTCGCGGAGGGGTAAAAAATTTTACCCCATGGTAAATAGATTTTGCCTATGTGGCAGGGCTTCAGAACTGACGTGGATAGCCAGCGTGGGCGACTGCGGGTGTGGGCGCGTGCAGGTCTGCCTTGGGCGACTTCGGGTGGAAAAATTGAGGCGACTACGGGTGAAGGGGCGACTGCGGGTCTGGGGCGCTAGGGCGACTTCGGGTGAAGGGGCGACTGCGGCTTCGGGTACTGAGGGCGACCGCGGGTCCGACAGGTAGGGGCGACTGTGGGTTACAGGGCGACTGCGGGTCGGAGCAGCAGACAACGACCGCAGGTTCAGTTTAGGATTTGAGTTTGGCATATTCAGTCTTTGAAGTAACACGTCACATAGGTGTTTTATAAGCGCAGAATTAGGTGCTACGTTATATTGGGGTTTACAATTTACAAGTGCAAATAATAGAGCCCATGAAATGTAAATTGGACAAACTTCTCTAATCCCAAAAATTCACCCAGTATAAGGCCACAATAATAATGTCAACAACGATTATATTAATTAGTCATCGATATTGCTTTGAGGCGGACTTCAAATGTAGCCATACTTGCATTGCACTTTTATAACCACGTTGCAGTCATCACCTAACTACCTACCAATTAGAACTCAACATATATTTTAAAACCGGTAATCTGTCCCTCACTCTAATATGCTCATATGCTTGATGAAGCATTACAAAATCCTTACACATCAGGATGAAGGCTCAAAGCTTGAACTACAAAGTTTTGCTACCTAACATATGAGCTAAAACCTTATAACTATAATTATAACTATAACTATAATTATTGTCTACTTCTCTAGTACTCTAGTCACCAGGCGTGAATGTGGAATCGCTCGGCACCTCATCAGCATTAGGGTCTGTATCTTTGTAAGACTCTTCGTTGCTCCTGTTGTCGCCCGAGCTTTCGATTTCATCATCTTCCCTTGTTACTACTTCGATTTGTACCTCACGCTCTACCTCTGAGTTCAGATTTCGAACTTCTGTATCTACACCACTGAACCCTTCAGTTTGCACAAGTCGTTTCGTGAGCCTCAACGCATCCGTAGTTCCATCCATGTTGGATGCAGGGTGTCGCCCTCCTCTACTTGATTGTCCAACATTCTGGGTGGAACATCCCGCTCCAATGGTACACCGTTGGACAATTTGAGTGGGTCGTTTAGGATTTCGAGGTTCCCTCTCGTCAACCCTCCTAATACGCCTTTTCTGGCCTCTATTGTTGCGCCCCTGGATTCCTAATGATGATTCGCCAGGGCCAGACACGGATGAAGGTTGAGTGGGTTGTGGAGCTGAGCCGTGAACCTCTTCATCAATCGTCCGTAGAGCACCTCCACGCACCGATGGCCTTGTTGGAAGGGTTGGGATAGACCTCCTCACTGTTGCCACATTTGTAGTCGTCTCTGGATTCAACGGCACATTCCGACTTCAATTCATAACATATGCCAATGGCACATCATCATCATCATCTGTAGTAACAGTTGTTCCGAGGGTAGATGCGTTCAATACAACGGGATTTGGTATTCCCTCGTGTACAACTTCATTGACTTCGATGGCCTCTTCTTCATGTTCGCTTCTCATTGGAACTTGTACACTACTTCTTAAATTGCGGGCCATATTTGGAGGCGAACTAGTTGATATTGGAGATCTAGCTTCTTCCTCTACGGGTGCCATGGGAATAGGTACGCCTTCGTCGTTGTTGTCGGGGGTGCTTTCCCTCCTCAGTGATGCATGTGCCGGCGAAATTGCATCCATATTGTGCACAACGTTCTGCGGTGGACTGCGTACAAGTGAATTTCCCGGAGAAACATATCCATCGTCACTAAAATCAAATGTATTCCCGTATATTGGTCATGGAGGACTATGTGGCGGCCTAACCATTGCATTCCAAGGATTGTTGTGCAACCGATCCTCTTCATCCCTGCGGTTCTCGCGTTCTCTCATAAAATCTGGAACAACGTCGTCTTCTTCCCCTGAAGACAAAGGCCCATCACGCTCGTCCTCATCGTCTCCATCTGCAAGCATCTGGTCGTAAAAAATGGCTGGGTTGTGTCCATGTTTTTGACGTTCAAGTTTGCTGTTCGCGTAGATATACACCAATGTCTCTGCCTTTGTCGTGGCCAAGCGGTTTCGCACTTTATTGTGCACAAAGGAATACATGCTCCAATTCCTTTCACACGAAGATGCAGAGCACGTCAAACCGAGAATTCGCTTTGCAATTTTTGGAAGAGCATTGCCCCCCACACGATTCCACCATTGATGAGGCAATAATTGACATTCAATGATATCGGGAGCCTCATGTAAAGGATCGAATGCACCTGTCTTCTCTTCAAATTGAGTTAGCTCCTGCATTGCTTCCACCACTGACACGTTCAATGGTACGCTCAGTTTTCGTATGACTCGATTCAAAGCTCCCTTCGCGTAGCCATTGTTATGAATAGCCTCCACGTCACTCAAGTATGGATTTAGTAGTGCCCCCGCATAGTGTAGGTCAGTAATCATCAACTTCCAGCGAGCATCAAATTGTTTCTCATATCGTGTTGCCACCACTGGATCAAGGAAAAATGGAGCATTCTTGAGAGAATAAATGTGCTCCTTCAAGGCTGTCATCATTACTAAAGCTTTCGGCATTGCCGGGACTTTTCCATCAAAATGACGAAGACAAAGCAGCACGGGCTCTACCATATGGAGGAAATTGTCGCACTGAACCCAGAACTCTTCTGAACGGATATCTTGCCTTGCAAGTTTGGCCTTGCCCATAATGAAATGTCCATTTCTGCGGTTTTGCAAACTCAACTCGAACGTCATGTATGTCTCATCCAGTGTCACGTTGTGCACTGCTTGCTTGCAGTCTACCAAACGATCAATCATCAAGAAATTTGTGGCAAAACGTGTTTTGCTTGGAAGTCTCAACACTTTGTTTGGTGAAAATCTCCGAAACAACGCCAAAGTATGTTGATATTTCTTGATGAACTTCACAATTAATGAAGCCTTTTTTACCAACTCCTTTACTCTCTGATCCTTTCCCCAGTCTTCTAAGAGTAAGTCCAAAATGTGTGCCGCACAACCCTGCCTATAAATGTGAGGGTACCTTTCTTCCAACCTTGCCATCGCCCCCGTCATGACTGCAGCATTGTCCGTACACAATTGCACAACGTTGGTAGGCCCAACTTCCTCAATGTATCGTGCCATCGTCTCAGTCGTGTAAGATATATCCTTCTTCTCCCCAGTACTATCCACTGATCCCCAAAAGACATCCCCGGCGGGACACACCAACATCATATTTAATAACGGCCGCGAATTAGTATCGGACCAACCATCTGAACAAATTGTCGTTCCATACTGACTTATTGAAACCCTCGTCCGCTCCGAGACCATGACTTCAACCGATGCCTTCTTAACATCTATCATTTTCGTGCGAATCGCATTATACGGTGGCGGTTGGTACACGAATCCAGCTGCTGCAGTTTGTTTAACAGCATTCACGAAGGCCGGGTGGCGCACAACATTAAATGAAATGTTCGCCTCGTAAAAGAAAGAAGCCCACAACCTATCCAACTCTTGTATGCGGCCCGTCTGTAATGATTCATCCATGCTTCTTTGCCGAGAAACAGATGGCATGTTCCTCCTTCTCTCAAGCGTTGTTCCAGTAGAATCTACTGAATCAGGCGTAGGATTTGGTCTTGCATTTGATTCAAAGGGATTGAGAGACCCTTCTTCTTCGACATCCAACGCAGGTGCGACAATAGACTCTGCAACATTAACTGGTGCATCATGTCTAGCCGGTGCATCATACATCTCTTTGTAACTCATAGACCTTGGAACTTGCCCCTCGCCAGTCCGAAACTTTTCTCGTACAATTCTAGGGATCTCCTTACAACGCTCCGATGTAGTCGAGCCACCATAGCCAAAGTGAATCAATGCTCTTTTTCGTACAAATGCTTTGCTCCACCCACAAAACACGCATTTTCGAGCATGGGGGGAATTATCAATTGGGGTACACGGTACTAGCCAAGGGTCCCAATCCTTTGTGGACCTCCGCGTATCATTCATGGTCCCCCCCCCCTCCCAACACCTTGTCCAGCCATGTAGTAGATCAACACTGGGTCTTCAAAGAAAATGACTACAATAATCACACTAATACTATGGAAGATGTAATGACAAAGCAACCCGCTTAGAGTGGTCTTGTAAACCCTTCTAAACACGGTTGTTGCCCTCCGAAGAAGTTAAACGTCCGCATGAAGCCTCTTTCGAAGGTCCAAGACAAGAGTTTTATCAACGGAGCCAAGGTGATAAAACAAGGGGTACCCCTAGAACTTTATACAAGAAAACTCCTTGGACTCGCGGTCGCCCCATGAGAGAATGCGGGTCCAAAAACCTAAAATCAGTCAGGTGATGGGCGACTGCGGGTCCAGTAATGGGCGACTGCGGGTCCAGAAACAAGCGACTGCGGGTCAGGAATGGGCGACTGCGGGTCCAGTAATGGGCGACTGCGGGTCCAGAAACAGGCGACTGCGGGTCCAGGAACGGGCGACTGCCATTTGTTTGGATAATTCTTGCATCCCCTGGGGTAATTTGGGGCCTATAATTGAAACTATGAATTCAGAATTTCCACTAAAAAAATAAGCCTTGAAAATAAAAAATTCTAGTGTTTGCCCTGGAGTGGCAATGAGTAGGTCAATTCACCCTAGCCGTGACAATTGCTCTGAACTTCAATAACAAGTTCTTTTCCAATCCGGCAAGTTTTTAATTTTCCTTTTTTTCTTAATTCTCTTTTAATTCCGAAAGTCCGAACTCCCAAGGTCATTTTCCTGCCAAAATTCCTAGAATATTCAAGTATTCACAACATTGCAAACATAAATAACCAAAAATTCATATCTATATTTATGTACTCTTGTCAAGGAACTACATAGAATTCAATGTGCTTGCATTAAAATGTTCAAAATGGATAATATCCTTTTATATGTACATAAGATGGAATATACATAGTCCTCAAAAATGTGCTAAAAATGAAAATCATTCAACATCCATTTTGGCCTTTTCTTTGCGGTCATGAGCCTCACGTTCCATCTCATACAAGACTTTCCTACCTTCCAACTGCAAATTCCTAAGGTATCGGTCATCCTTCCTCAACTTCTTTTCCAACCAAAATTGCTTGTATGATTTTTGGAACTTCAAAAGCGCCTTCAGTGCATCCCGATGTTCTTCCAATTTTGGATCCAATGACAAAGAAACCCCAAGCTTCTTTTTCAAGTCAACTACTTCCGTAAGAGACAATGCTTGTTTAGTAGCCACGTCTTTCCAACCACACATTTCTGCAACACGGTCAAGGGGGGCTTTGTCCTTTAATGCTTTCAAGGAATTTAATCTTGATCGTGCTTCTTCCACCCCTCGCTTCTCCAAGTCTATCTGATCTTCCTCCAGCTTGCATGCTTCCATAATTTTGGCAAGCCGTGATTTCGCAAACTCATTGCTAGAAAAACTAGATCCTCCAGCATGCCGAGAAGAGAATCTAAGGTAAAATGCTTCCAAGTCTAAAATCTTTGTTATTTGCGTTGACAAAAGAACTTGCCGACTTTCAAGTTCAGCACGTAAGCTATTTACAATATCTCCACTCAAAGTTTGCGTTTCTTGATTGCGAAGCTTCTCACATTCTAGATGCTTTTCATCCAACTCATTTAGAAGCTTCTTGAGTTGAGCTTTGTAAACAACTTTGGTGTCCAACATTACTGTGTCAGGGACAGTTCCATCTTCAACAAATTCCTCACTTCGGTATATGTCATCAACACAATCCAATTGGAACAAAGAAGGCTTCACATCTTCTTCTGTTTCCATCTCTGTCCAAAAAACATCATCTTCTGCTTCTTGCATGCATGCAAGCACATACTGCAAAACTTCGTCTTCTTCAGTGCGAGGGACTGTAATCGGATTCACCATAGCAAGAGGCAAAATATCAAGATTTTGTGGTTGCCTAGCTGGTTCACCCTCTTCTTCCATTCTCGGGGGAGGTAAATTTTGTGAAGTAGAAGCCACCATCGCCATGTTTTGGGGTTGCATTGGAGGGTCTTCACCAAGGTTGTCTTCCTCTCCCGAAGATGAATCAGATGACGTCCAATGAAACTGCTCATCGGGCACTCCTTCCTTCAAGTTTTTCTTCTAGCCTAGCCCTTCACGTGGATTGGCAGATAGAGCCGCCCTTGGGATGCCTTTTGTCGGTGGAAGGCGAGCATGCTTCACTCCCTTGATTGAACTCCAATCCACGCTTCGAAACAAAATGAGTTCCGCATACACCATTGCACATATGTAATACGGGACTTCGCTCCTGGGCACTGAATATGTGCCATACAAGTATCGATAAATTTCGATACAACGTTGCACAAATGCATCATTACGGCATGGATGCAAATTGGCCGTATTGTTGCGCTGATTCGTGTAGTGCCAATGATAGGGGAATAATTTGTCGATGTGGCACCACCCCACGAAGGACTTACAAGTCTTGGCGGTCCAGTGGCCCGTAATTCGATCCCAACCTCGGTAGGCCACACACGCTGGGTCCAAAAGGATGCGTCGTTGCCTAGGGTGCATGGCTCCTTTTGCCTTGGTCTTCTTCTTGTGGTCCGCCATTGGAGATGCTCTTGAGATTTGGGGCAAGGAATCTAAACTTAACCCTAAACCGCAAAGTATTATCTAGCTAAAGTTAACCCTAAACCGCAAAGTATTATCTAGCTAAAGTTAACCCTAAACCGCAAAGTATTATCTAGCTAAAGTTAACCCTAAACCGCAAAGTATTATCTAGCGATTAGTGAGTAATGGAGTAAAATCAAGAACATGAGCCACATGTAAGTGAAACTCAAAACCCAAGCTCCCGGGCACGCAATCAGCCACTGTAAAGTAGGTGAAAGGCAGTACGCAGCAAGAAGGGAAAGTGGCGAAGTCGGGTGGGGAGACAACTAATTAACCCGCAATCGCCCTGGGGCGAGTGCGGGAAGGGGCGCGTGCAGGTCTGAGAGCGACCGCAAGTAGGGCGACTGCGGGTCTAAGGGGCCGACTGCAAAGGCGACTGCGGGTAGGGCGACTGCGGATCTGGGGCTACTGGGGATGGGCGACCACGTGTGGGGCACCACAGAGTAATTTCTGGACCCCTACAGTGGGGCGACTGCGGGTACAGGGCGGGATTTTGAATTTCTGAACCTCTAAGACTTTCACTTTGAAGTTCTCTTATACAAAATTGTGGACATAAATTTTAGTTACCAATGCACTTCATAAAAATGTATTGCACCTTTTCATCTTTTATTTAAAAATTTGGGTTATGCATCTTTAGCCATTTTATTAATTATTGTTGCAACTTATTAGATTTGACATGCAAAAAGAGGATTCCCACCCTAACATGACTTCTGCAATTTCAATAAGAAAATAATCAAACATAAGAAATTTACCATCCATGATTCACATGGTTGCGTTTTATTTTCCAATGCAATCTCTATTATGTTTAGTTTGAATTTGTATGGTGAATCCATTGTAAAACAAGATCCAACTATGAAGAATGTGGGATTCTTGATCAATGTAGACCACTTTCGGAGAGCTCCAAAAGAAGGGGTTTGGGAATTGAGGGATAAATACCTTTTATTCATTTATGGTCAAGTGTGATTGACACATTATAAATTGCGTGAGAGAACAAAACTCAATATAATCAATTATACAATGCATAGGATAGGTGTAGTAAGATGGTTGTTCAAATATCTCATAAGGATTGGGTGTGACAGCATGAGCTCCCATATAACTTTCATCATGTGCTTCATCAAGCACCGTGAAGGTGTAGTTGGGAACTAATTGTCACAATTAATTGTCATAGCTATTTCCCAACTGATTTCATGGTTTTGTTCAAATTTTATTTATCTGTACATTCATAGGTATCCAAACAATAAAACTTGTTTCATATTAATTAAAAGTGTAGCCATCATATTTACAAACAAAGGGATTAAATCAAGGGCATACATTTGTACATTTTCAATATTTGGGGATTTCAAACTTGTGAACCAAGAATAACAAGCCACAACATTTATGGGTATATATTTTATTGGGGGGGTCACATTTATGGGTATATATTTTTTGGGAGGGGTCACATATGTAAACCATTAAAGTATTGGGTACTAATCAATTAAACATTCATATACCATGGACTGTTTAGCAAAATATGATCATCCATCTGAGATAAACAATCCATGCATTGTTTAGCAAAATCATAGTATAGAAATGTAAAATGAAGTTCTTTGTCAAGCACATTGCTATTTCACATGTCTAGCATGACTTTAGTACTATTATCTTCATAAATAACTTATTTCTTTTTATGATCCCAACTCAAAAATCAAAATAGGGTCTTATGCCATGGTACAAGGCTGCCGTTTGATGCACCACAACAATGTCTCTAGTCACGAACGATTTGCCCGTGGCACAAGGTTGTCCAAGTTTGCGCGAGCTTGGTTTAACCTATTATTGGTCTGCTCAAAGATATCCGTGGTGTTGATTTGAATGCTCAGAGATTGTGTAAATGCGCGTTCCGTCCCGTGCTCATCATCCTAAGGTGGAATTGTCATTAGTACATATGATATTCACAGAATGGGGTACAAACAATACTAACCTAGCAAGTATATTAACTCGTGTTGTGGTATTGCACTAACCTTAATGAGTTGTAACAACAAGCATCCATTCTCAGACTCGGAAAGTTTCTCGACATCCTCAAATTCTTCTAATAAAGCCCTGCATCTCCCGGCCCCCCATATCAATGAATATTAAAACATAACAACTACATATGGGTATTTTTAGCATATAATCTTATAATACAAGTTCTATACTAGAACAACCGAACCTGAGGTTTGTGCAATCTTTTCCTTGCCGAACCCACACATATTCTTCCATCATGGCCCACCCCTCCCTAATGGCCTCATCAAATTTGGCTCCCCAAACAATATCGCGTGTGTTTTGTATCAAACACATCACTCGTCCTGCAGCAAATAAGCACTAATAGTGAGATGAAATGTCCACCACCAACTATTCAACTAGAAATGTTCATTAATACATGTTCATTTCATTATTCAAGGATTCAAATCACCTATACAAAATGAAGGGCAATATTTTACTCACCCATTTTGCTGGCTTGGAAATGGCCTTTGGACTCATTGCATTGGCCATAATGAGCAAAGCAATACAATTTGTAGCCTTTCCAAAAGTCCTTAATCCTATTTCAAAGATCACAAATCAATTCCAATAGAATAGTCATTGTCATGGTGATTCTCCCACCTATTAAAAAGACATTGTCTACAATACAAGTGGATGACAATAAGGAAGTCAAAGGCAAACTAAACAAATTTTTACCGGAAATATTCATGGTCGAGAATAATTATGACTTCCTCTGAGCACTTGCTAAATTGAACACCTGCCATTAAGCCTGTAAGGAGCCAAATAACTAATCATTAGCAATGCAAGAAGATTAAATTTGAATAGGCTACATAACAATTGAGGCCCCCCTACGTTACTATAACACCCAAAAATGAAAGAGAATCAATGAAGAACCAAATGAATCATTTTCATTTGAATTGCTAATTGTTTTAAATGTGAATTTAGTGTACCCTTTTTCGGTGACTTCACACCCATTTGTGTGTGCATACTTATTATTCAACAACTTTGCCACAATGAATGCAATTGCCGTTTCAAGGCCCTCTACATCAAATGGCTTTGATATTCTCACTATCCTAAACTAATGGAAAAGATTTTGGGTTCATTGAAGTATACAAGAAGTGTCTGCTGTATTGTTGGCTGTTTGTGGGAAACCAAAAAAACCACGAGACCTCCACAACATTAGGCCCACATTCAGCCACTACAAGGTAGGTGAACTACAAGGTACAGTTATGAAAATTATGGACCACAGACTGGAACAGCCCATGAAATACCCGCGGTCGCCAGGGGCGCATGCGCTAACCCTAACACGGATACTAGGGCGACAGCGCATGGGGCGACTGCGCGTGGGGCGACCGCGGGTCCGGTCCAAGGATCCCTCACGTCTTTCAAGGGCGACCTCGGGTGAGGGCGACCTCGGATCAGGGCGACCGCGGGTCAGGGCGACCTCGGGTCCTCGAGGGGGAAACACATTTCAAAATCCCCCCTCCATCAGGGCGACTGCGCATAGGGAGCGACTGCAGGTCAAGGAGAAAATGCAAACTCCTTGACCCGCAGTCGCCCCCTACGCGCAGTTGCCCATAAGGAAGGGGAGGGAGACACCAAATACTTTTCCGCCCTCTATCAGGGCGACTGCGCGTAGGGGGCGACTGCGGGTCAAGGTGGGAGCAACCTAACTATTTCAAAATGCAATCTCCCCCCTTCCATCAGGGCGACTGCACGTAGGGGGCGACTGCGGGTCAAGGTGGGAGACACCAGAAATTTCGAAAATGTAATCTCCCCCCTTCCATCAGGGCGACTGCGCGTAGGGGGCGACTGCGGGTCCCCAGATCACTTCCAAAATCAGACCTGGGGTTGTAGGGCGACTGCGCTTTAGGCGACTGCGGGTATGGGCATGTTTCACAAGATTAATTTTTTTTTTGGGACCCCTCTCCCTTATTGTTTCTAATTCCCTTTAATCATATGTTACTTCCTCCATTTTGTTTACAAATTCAACAAGACAAACAAATCCTAAGTTTTGCATTAGCTCTCCAACACTCCTTTGGCAAGAAGTTCCAAATGAAAGTTTTATGTACATTCTAATAGTGGGGAGGTGTAATTAGATTTATTTGGGCATGATTCACGAGATGGTGTTTTTTTTGGGACCTCTCCCTTATTGTTTCTAATTCCCTTTAATCATATGTTACTTCCTCCATTTTGTTTACAAATTCAACAAGACAAAAAAGACATGATTCTGTTTTAGGTCTAAAACACTACATCTCGTGTACGATGTGTAAGTATTTTATGTAGGTTTAAGGATTTGATTCTAGATAAAAGTTGTATTATTGTTTTGCAAGGTCTAGGGTCTAGGGTTTAGGGTTTGGGAAACCCTTCACATTGTGAGAATAATTCTTCCATTGCCTTGCTATGTCTTTGATATGACCTGACGCCTAACATTTATTACCAATTTTGGATGTGAGATAAGGAAAAATCAATTAGAATATGCTGCAGATGCTAATTAGTGTTGGGTCAGATTGGTTGTTGGTTTAGGGCGACCTCGGGTCAGGGGCGACCGCGGGTCATCGACGAAGCAAAAAACACATTTGAATCAGGGCGACTGCGCGTAGGGGGCGACTGCGGGTCAAGGAGGGAGACTAATTTTCTGGAAAATGCAAACTCAATCTCCAGTGGGGCGACTATGCGTAGGGGGCGACTGCGGGTCGAAGAAACTTCTTTATGGACGACCGCGTGTGCAAGTTTCGGGATGGTTTAGTTGGTACCCGCGGTCGCCCACGATCCGCAGTCGCCCTTGATGCGCAGTCGCCCATTTCAGTGCTCCAAAAACACGCAGTCGCCTATTCCCGCTGTCTTCAGACCCGTAGTCGCCCCTCCTCAAACCCGTAGTCGCCCCACTTCAGACCCGCAGTCGCCCCCTCCCGACCCGTAGTCACCCAAACGCACGCGTCCTGAGGCGACTTCGGGTACTTAAGCGTTAGCCCCACTTTTGATTCTCACCTTACTTTAGCCTTGCGCACTGTCTTTCACCTACCTTCAGGTGGCTGGATGCGTGCCCGTGGGCTGGGGTTTCAATTGGGGGGGGAATTTTTACCCTTTCAATCTACAAATTTTGAACTACGGTTTTGAATTGTTTTTAAGTACAACATGGCTTTTCCACATGAAGGCAACACTACAAGGAGAAAGTCTTTATGGGATCTGGACCTCGATAATCCAATTTTTTTCGAGGTTCCGATAGTTGTAAATGAAAACGAAGAAGGAGGGAGTCAAGAGCGACGGAAGGGCAAGAAGCAGAAGTCAGCACATGACAAGGACTCCAACTATCCTCCCCCGAGTTATACCCGATATGCATACGAAGCGTGTCTCCAGTGGTACGCAGGGAAAAGTGTACAATTCTTGGAGGCAAGCTATTTGAGGTGTCCTACAACTGGTAGTGTGGCCTTGCCAAACGATTTACAAGCACGGATTTTAACCAAGCTAAAGGGATCCGATGATTTCGCAGACATTGACTTGACATATTCTTCGAGACTATTTGAATGGCTTGATAACACATTGAAAGCGGTGATGTTCAATACCAAGAAATTGATGGAGGAACATCGACCGTTTCTTCCGATAGTAGAGGAATTAGAAGACATCAAGGCATTCCGCCAAAAAATGGAGTGGTGGTCCAACGCAGTGAAGAAATTGGCAAGAGGCTCGGCAAGGGGTTTTAAGTGGAAAAATGCAGCGGTGCAGGCAACATTTGCACGAGATGGTGGATTGTGTATCACGTGGATCCCCGATACGGCGAAAGTGGTGCCCCTTAGTGCTTTTGAACGTGAAGGGGGATATGCAAAAGTGCGTAAGGTACGCATTGAAGGAATGGATACAATTCCAAGCTACATCGCTTTTGCTGGGAAAGTATCCAAGGCAATAAACCCGCGCGAGGGGAGAGCGCAATGATCCATGGAGGCCCTTGCATGCCCCTTGAACCACCCTGGCATCATTAAGTTTTTTGCCATTCATTCTCGCACGAATGAAGCGTACACTTTGTGCTGGAATGGGGGCCATTTGAATGAGTTGAGGCATTTAGATCGTTCTGTATCACCAACCATTGACTGGCATGAAATGCAAAAAGCTACAAGACTTCCTGAAGAGAAACAAAAAGAACTTGGTCTCTTTCGAAGGCACAAGGCAAAGTTGGCATGGGCTTTAGTATATGTGACAAATCTCATGCACAAGTGCCGTGTGCTACACAATGACTTGTCTCCCATGAACATCATGTTGCATTTTCCGGATTATTCAACGACATAATCAACATTGGAATTTGTGATTTTGGAATATCAAGTCGTTTTGACGAAAACGCGCCTTCACATTTTGGAAAGCCATCTGAGGCCGAGAGGGATCAATACCGAGAAGGTCGTTGGTGGGTTGCCCCGGAGTTGTTTTATGCATATGGACCTCCAAATTCCGATACAAGCATACCGATCATGCAACAACAGTATAAATATACGCAACAGTCAGACTCGTATTCTATTGGGAAGTTGACCGAATGGATGAGAATTGGTGATATGGACGATTGGGACAAGGATTTGTTCAAGAGCCGCGAGGGATCAATGTACTTTGGAATGAAGTTGCGTGAACTCGTGAACACTGACCCAAAGAAGAGACCAACGTGTATAGAGATCACAAATTCCCTTATGTCTCCACCATGGTCCATGATGCCCCCCGAATTGGTGTTCCGAGACTCACCTTTGTAATAGGATAGTCTAGAGCAAGAGTTTAGTGGTGCAAGCAATGAGCTTGGTGGCCAATTATGTGTTGCTTACTTTGTAATATTATCCTATAATATATGAAGGAATTTTATGCTACGCGCCTTGTCTTTAGAAAAACAATTACTCAATGGGCTATTTGTCAAATTGTATATATTGAATATGGCCTTTTACACATTGTTATGCAAAGTATAACAACTTTTGAATTCAAATGTTCTTGGTCCTTTTTGATTCCGTAGTATATAATGGACGCAAGGAAAATAAGAAAATGAAAATAAATTAGTTGGTAATTGATGTTGAAGACTTGTATTATTTCTTGAATAAAATGTGCTAGTATGCACTTGAAAGGAGTTTTACTTTCATGGTCATTGAATTCAAATAGTTGTTTTTTCAATCCCTAAAAAAATGTAAGTCATACATCATTTACATTCTCTTATTATTTTTTCTATTTCCAAAAATAAAAGCAAGTTGGGTTTTTTTTCCTATTTATTCTAATTCAAATATAGGAAACATACATTTTAGACTTTTTTAGACTTTTCCTTTTTATTCGTACTTTACCTATTTCAAAATAGATGAGAGATGTTTTTATTTATTTATTTAACCTTTTTCGCTCTCTTCCTATTTATTTTATTTGGAAAAAGGAAGTTCATTGACTTCTTGCGACCCCTTTTTTTTTTTGAGACAATGAAACAAGAGTGGATATTGCAAAAAAGATATGTAGCCATAATCTTTGTCATTTATTAAACACGCAATTCGAGAAAACTTGGATGAATTCAATAATAAATGTAAATCTGGTTTTACCATATATATTATTCCTAGTAGCATAATGTTTTCCTACCATATTCTTTTTTTTGGTATATGTCATCCAAATTGATAAAAACACACATTCTTTCATAGATGGTTGGAGTATGATATAAGTCCAACAATGACTTTCATTTATAGATTTGTGTCCGTACAAGAAATTTAGTTATTAGGCATGTAATTTACCAAAATTAGTGTGTGTAACATAGTATGTAATTTGAGTCTACATCCAAAAATACATAATGAACATCTCATGTCAAAACAATTACAAAGACATTATTGTTACAATTGCAATGGTTAATACTTAATAATCATAACATTGGTTATTAACAATTGAATTAGTTATTAACAATAAAATTAGTCATTAACAATGAAATAAGTCATTTACAATAAAATTAAGAATTAACAATGAAATTAATTAATAAGAAAAAAATTAGTTAACAACAACTTCTTCTAAAACAATTGCAAAGATTTAACTTTTGTTCAGATAATCAATGAGGAATCCATTTGTACCACAACCGACCTCAACCCTAATGGCTCCCCAAATATAGTATAAAGTATAAACTAGTATTCCATAAATTTTGCAACACAAATGGGATTGAGCTCACAATCCTTTTTTTTTCCCTTGAGATTTGGTGCTCAAAAGCAACAAAAAATTTAGGCTAGCTATAAGCTATAGGAATTTTTTAGGAAAATTTTGGATGAAATTGCTAGAAAAACTTCAACTTCTAGAAAAGTCTTCGATGAAATCGCCACAATGTAAATGAAAATAGAATTTTAGATACTTAGTATCACATTTTCTATCCAGTACGTGGATGAATGTTGAAGCTTGGAGCCCCTCCGTAACATTTAGTATCGCCACTTTCCCAGCGCAAGGAAAAATGGAAAAAAATATCACAATCTATAAACATGTACTAAGAAAGAAAAGAAAAGTCCATGTATTAATAGATGGACCCGCTGTCGCCCAGGACCCGCGGTCGCCTTCGCAAAGTGGACCTGTGGTCGTCCTGGACCCGCGGTCGCCTAGGACCCGCAGTCGCCCTAGACCCGCAGTCGCCCTGGATCCGTGGTCGCCCACTCGCCCGGGCTCCTTCGACCCGTGTTCGCGTTGGAGCACCTGTCCAGACCCGCAGTCGCCCCACTCTAGGACCCACGGTCGCCCTCAAGCACTTGCGCTGACCCGCAGTCGCCCCACTTCCGGACCCGCGGTCGCCCTGGAGCACTGGGCTGACCCGCACTCGCCCCACTTCAGGACCCGCACGCGCCCCAGGGCGACCTCGGGTACATCAGCGTTCTCCTCCACCCGCAGTCGCCATTAAATTTTCCCTGGCATTCTGCGCACTGTCTTTCACCTGCTGACGTGGCTGAATGCGTGCACAGAAGCTAGGGGTTTGAGTTGTGGGGGGGGATTTTTGTCCCTTTGCACGGCTCATTTTATTCACGCTTGGATGACATAGGGTGTTTCACGAGAACATTGTATTTTTGTAAATGTTAAATGTGATAGGATTACGTTTAGCATTTTTTACACCTACGGTTTAGGCTTGCAACCCTAAACCGCATAGTACTTAGTTGGCTACTTTTTAGACGAAGTGATCGTTATGGAGGGCGAGGACTCTCAACCGCCACACGGTATGTCAAGATACCGACTTCGGCTCAACAAAAAGGCGGTTCGTGACAAGGATCGTAAAAGGAGCGGCAAACCTTGCAAGAAGCGTGTACCCATCTTGTTGCATCCAAAGATGAAGGCCTTTTTGGGATGGGAAGTAGAACCAGAGCCTTGGACATATGAAACTGTAAACAAATATGTGGATTGGTGCCACATCAACAAGTTGTTCCCGTTTTGGCGACACCCTTTGCACGTGAAGTCTAATAAGGCAAATTTGGCTTACTGCAAGAGTGTTGTCTTCCAGCGAAGGTGTTTGGAGGTATGGCAGCAACTCTATTTGGAGTCCCAGCCTTATCGAAATGACAACTTCTCTTTCTATCTTGTGCAAATGGTGTACGTTGAAGTTCAATTGAAGAAAAAGGTAGATTGGACAACTTTGAAGGAGCTTCCTATCGGTGACCGCCCGGACAGACCGATAGTGCTGGATGAAGAAGGACTTCTTCAAGCAAATCAGAAGCTTTTAGAGGCAAAGCCTGGCAAGTTGGCTGTTGGTGATGACCAAGTTCAATGGTCTTCAACTTCTAGCTCAGATGAGCACACTCACAAATACGATGGATATTCTTTTGAGAGTGACGACGAAGACATTGGCAAAGAAAAACAAGAGGCGGCTGAGGACGTTCAAGTTGACAAGAAGGGAAAGAGGAAGCTTGAGGAGCCGCAATCATTGTCCAAGATTCAAAAACAAAGCGAAGATGTTCATGTACCGATCAATGTGGACCGTTCTGGTGCAGACATTGGGTCTAGCGGAAGTAGTGACAATGATTCGGAAGACAATTTGGAGATGTTGGGCACTAAGATCGAAAGTGCACGAGCAGCTTTGACTTCAACAGTAGCGGATCTTATGAATTTGAAAGAGAAGGTACAACATCTTCCAGTGAATCCAACTGTTGTGGATGGGTTGAAGAAGGAGTTAGAGGCGACTGAAAACGCCGTTGCTGAAAATGAGAAGATTTACTCTAAGTTAAACAAAAGTAGAGTAAATTATTTCAAGAAGATCGAAGACGGGCGAGCACACATTTCCGATGATTTAGCGGTGCTTCAAAATAAACTTGATCTTTTGCAACGTGATAAATGGTCCCATCAAAGCGAAAGGAGAAGCTTGAATCTTCAAATACGTGAGCTAGAGATGGAATATTATGATGATGCCTTAAAAGAAGCCAAAAAAGAGGGCATCTTGGCTTTAGCTCCGGACTATGGTAGCAATACAGAAGAAAGAGCAACGCTTTTTTATTTGGTGAAGCTATTGGAGAAAAAACAAGAGTTGTTGCACGAGGGCATATTGGACTTGGAGCGCCACATCCTTTATTTTAAGGAATGGCGCAAGTGGGCCTATGAAGGCATAGGTGCCACCCGTGCGGAACTTCAAAGAATGAGACCGGAGCCCAAAGAAAGTGACTTTGTGAATAGTGAAAAAAATGCTTAGTGGTTGGATCTAGTGTGGTAGAAAAAAACAATTTGGCCTTCCAATTTTTGATTTTCCAAAGGTTTTGTGGAATAAAGAAATTCACACCTTTGTTTTTGAAATGTACATATGTTTTTATTATATTTTGAATACGAGGGCTATGAATTTGGTGTCTTTGCAAGAATGGATGTCAGAGATGGTACCTACGGGCTGAAATTTGGGACTGAATTTTTGAAACTTTATTTGAAGATAGAAAAAACGATTACCTTTGTCGTAATATAACTTTTTTTCCAATCGGTGCCCGGGAACAAAAGTTATGCCCATATAGTCCAAACTCCAAAGCAGGGGAGAATGGGCATCAAAAAAATGTGACAAGCATTTGAATTTATTTTTCTAAGTTTTTTTGCCTCATAGATTATAATTTTGTCTATCCGGAAAGCTTTTTTTCATTTCATTTGGATATTTTATGAGAAAGTTATGGACAATCTTGTTTATTGGGCAATTAGAGCTTCTGGTGGGAAAAATACCTTGTAAGATTAATTTAGGAACGCAATTTTGGCAATTGTTCAAGAAAAGAAGTTTGACATGGTTTAGTTTGCTTGCAACAACAATTTGACCGTGGGGATTAGTGCATTTTAATTCTATCTTAGAAAGAAAATAGATTTTCATTCAATCTCATATGTACTTCTATTCTACAAGTTTTTTAAGAATGAAAATTAAGTTTTTTTGAAAACCTTTTTTTTATTTAGACTCTCAACTCAATTCTCCACTATATTTGTTTAAAGCTCAAAACTCTGTAGTGCAAGAAATTAAAGTGAAAAATGTTAAAAGTCAAATAATGTAGTCCAGCAATGTGCTGAAAAAATTGTTTTTTTCACTCTAAATGCGGATATCTTGCAAAGTTGCAATCTGTAAGATGAAAAATTCTGAAATTTTTTCCACACATTCTCATACTAGTAAGGTGTAAGATCCTATGGTTATGTGTGGGAAAAAAACAATTTTCAAAAACAATTTTGGATACTTTAAGAAATTGTTGAGTAGAAGTAGGTAAGATGTAGTTGTAGAATTTAAATAATGAATATCTCTAAAATGAAATGAAAATGGTGAGAGTGTGCTATCAAGTGAAGTTAACTATGTGACCGGACCTAATTTCTTTTTAGATTGTAGAAATTGCCTGGAGAAACAAATCCTACAAGCAACTTTTAAAAGAAGAAGCTGTAGACTCAAGTTGCCCACCAAACAAAATGGTCCATAACTTTCTCATTAAAAATCTGAATGGAATGAATCAAATTTTTCCATGTAAACAAAAACATGTTGTATGAGAAAAAAATCCAAAAGGAAAAAATTCATTAAAAGATTTGAAGATAGCAATTTTGTGGGGACCGTGTATGGAATCATTGTGCGAGGCATTACAACAAATGTATTTGCATTTCACCAATTACATTTTAGGCTACAAATGTATAAGTATGCCCAAACCTTCAAAACCAAAGCAATAGAAGGTTGTTGTCCATAAGCATAGTAGTACAATATACAGCCAAGGCGGTATAGTTTTAGAAGCCAATATCTTAACCCTAACTTTTGCTAGAGTACTACATTGTGCGAGTATGGATATACTATGGGCCTTACATCTTGTATACTACTACGATTAACTAGAACCACCGTTGAAGTAAGTATCTCATAGAAATATTTAATTCAAGTCCATTGGATTGTTCTGAGAACCACTCGTTGCACCTTGTTCGTAATCATTGGACTCTCCAACAACGAGTTTCTTCTTAGCACGAGTCCTTGAAGCAGGTCCATTTGCTTCTAAAATAGATTCCAAGACATTGGAGTTCTTGAGAGCTTCAAGTGTCCTTTTAGTTTGCGGAGAGTGTAACTCCAATAGATAATCGAGTGCTTGGCTTTGATAATAAGGCCCGTATGTTGAGTCGAGGTAAGCCATACTATTCAAGTCTTCTGGAGTGGCATTTTCATCACGATTAGCCCCTTGTTCACCTTCAAAATTCCAACGGTGTCCTTCCGGATGAGCACCCCACTTGAAGGTTTGGGATGTCTTATCAAAATATCCACCAAGGCATTGAAAAAAAAACGCCCTCTTCCCTGCATTGTGAGCTCCTTTTCCCATAAGGTTGAATGCCACTCTTAGAATTTCACGCGGGTCCGTTTCCCAATTCAATTGTGAGGCAGCAGCTCCCATTTCTTGATCATGTAGGCCTTCTCGCCAACTCCAAAGCAAGTCTCGTCCCCAAAATCGTGTCTCTGCCGTCGTGTCTCTATTGTGTTCCCAAGAAGGTGGCATGTAAGTCATCAAGTTGAACATGGTATACAAGCGATCATGGAATGGTGCTGTACAAATCACACATCGTCGTCTAATCAGACATTGAGTGATGAGACACTGAGGATGGTACACATGTGTACATGATCCAAGTGCCCATCCTCCTTCTGGCCCAAATTGTTCTAGACATATGGGGCATTTGGTATGATCCAAGACAAAATGAGCTGGCTTTGGCCACAATAGACTTTGGTCTTTTTTGTTGAAGTGACTAGACATCTGCTTTCCATGGTCCCAACCATTTTGTGCCCAGTCTATGACATTTTTTTCCGCCACGTCAAGCATGGACATGTTATCCGGAAACATGTCCTCCATCAATGCCCATGATGTCAATCCATTCTCTCGTTTAGGGGCATTTGCTACAAAGTTCTTCGAAAATTTGTCTAGCTCTTTCGCAACTTGTTGAGATCGATCCACGGAGAGAATGCACGCGACCTTCCAATGATAGTATGTCGTTGCCAACACTGCCAACTTCTCTCGAAGCATTCTATTTTCCTCAGCCAAATCAAGTTCCTTTGATGATTGTAGATGTGGAATGGTAGGAAACGAAAGTGAATCCTGAGTCCCTTGCAAACCATCAACGTGCGGATTGCTAGAATCTCTTGAGACGAACGGAAGTGGTGCCATTGGAAGAATTGAAGAACGCTTCGTACGCTTGGCAGGGGGAGAAAGGTGAATGACATCGCTGGTGAGGTCCCCAACAAGCTCGTCCAAGTGATGTGGATCCTGCTCAACAAAGGTTTCATCCATGTCCGACAATGTGAAAGTTTGACGCTCTTTTTCTCGAAGGCCTTGTAATTCTTTGGATTGTTGAGAAATGAGAGCATTTTTTTGTTCACATGTAGACCGCCATTTCTTCACATCACCTTCTAAGGTTGCAATTTGTGCATCCTTGGTCTTCAAGAGGTCGAGAGCCTTAGCCAACGTCATCGCATTGTGAACAACATCAGATTTAGACTGTGGAATGGGAATGTGACTTGTGGCACATACGGGTGAGTCGTCACTTAAAGCAAAGTCGAAGACGTTGCTGGCGTCTTGTGGTGGCAAGATTGGAGTTGCAATTGTGGTTGAGGCTGATGCCAATCTAATTTTCGTGGTGGACCGTCGCACCTTCGCAGGATGTTTCATCTTCTTTCCCCGCGATGATGAAGTGGCTTGAACATTTGGATCTGGAACTGGAACTGGAACTGGAACTTGGACGGGGGTGATAATCTGCTCCTTCACTCGTACAAGCTTAGGAATTCGTGTGCCATCTGAATCATTATCCTCTTCTGATTCTTCCGTGTCCACCTCTTGAGTTTCTTTGTTTTGTGGATCACTTCGAAAAGGCCCAAGTCCACCCTCCGGAAATTTGAGAACCCCTCTTGGAATTATTCCAACTTCTGGACGCTCCACGTAGGTACTTTCTTTGATCGTGGTCCAGTCAACTTGTTTGTTCAAGGTGACCTCAGCATAGGCACCTCTAGCAATGAACAAAGGGGCCTCATTCCTATCTACAAAAGGGGTTTTGTAGAGGACCTGCCACAATTCTAAACACCTTCGTATGAAAGCTGGATTTTCACAATACTTCAAATTTGCCTTGTTATTGTGTCGGTTGTGATGATGGCGCCATGCCGGAAAGAACTTCCCGATGTGACACCATTCAATGTAGTCTTCGCACACCTGCATACTCCAAGGCTCTGGCTCCTCGTTCCATTCTTTGAAAGCTAGGTGGTTATCATTGTTCAACACATGCCATCGCTTCTTGTGAATGTTACCCCTCCTTTTTCTAGTCTTGTCTTTGGCAGCCTTCCTAATTGCACCAGGAGTGCGTACAGTGGAAAAAACCGGAAGGGACCCATCACTGCTACCTCCAGTTGCCATGAAATTTGCGGACGTCGCAAAATTCTAAGAACCAAATGATAGCAAAAAATAGTATATATATTATCCAAAAGGGTCACGCATGCAGCCAACAAAGGTTGCAAGACAGAAAGCTTCAATGGAAAATGAAGGTGATAGCATGATGATGGGCTACTGGCTATATAGGGCGAGTGACTTTGGTCTAGGGGGGCGAGTACGGATAGGGCAACTGCGTATCCAGCGACTGCGGGTCTGGATAGGGTGATTACGGGTCTGGGTAGGGCGACAGCGGGTCTCGAGAGGGCGACAGCGGGTCCAAATTGGGCGACTTCGGGTCCACCACCGGGTCTAGGTACCTTTTGCGCACCCGCGGTCGCCCACCCGCGGTCTCCCTCAGAAATCCGAAGTCGCCCTCGCCCACCCGCAGTCGCCCACCCGCAGTCGCCCTCGTCGACCCGCAGTCGCCCCTACTCGCAGTCTCCTACCCGTACGCGCCCTCCAGTTTGCCAAGTGGATGCCATGTGGCATCCACTTGGAGGGGGGTAATTTCCTGTAAAGTCAAAGGTAAATTTGACTTTTCGTGACGTCGTGCGGGCTCTACTAGACGTCGCGCGACGTCTGTCTGTCGCGGTGTCGCGCTTTCGCAGCGAACAACCCTGGGGCCTCTGTTTCGGGCGCTACAACTACGACGCCACGAGATCTACCCACAAGCACTGCAACTCAAAGCGTCTGTTAAAAAAACCCAGAGATTCACTAAAGCAATGGGGAGGGTCACTGAAGCGTGGATGCCTTGCATCCTTTAGTCTGAAGAGCCTATACCTCCTCCCGCACGTCACGGAGATTTGCATCTACCAAGGGCAGCACATTAATACTGTGGGCGTTCAGTGTCATGGCCTCTAGAACACTGGAGATCGAGGTGCGTTTTCATGGCACTTGTCTCCAAAAATCAAGGAGTTTGTGCTGAAGTTACTGCGTGATGGGCATAGTGTTTCGCAGATAATGGTCAAACACATCAAAGTTGTGAAGGAGTCCATCATGAACGGGAACAACATTTCAAGAGACATGTTTCTTCATGAAAGAGATGTGCACAATTTGGCCACTAAGGTTGCACGCGAGACCTATATGCTAGACACTCATGATGCTAAGAGTGCCCAGTTGTGGGTGCATTCGAACCGAGAAAGTGTTTTCTACTACCAAGAAACTGGTGTAGTCAGAGTGGGAGAGTTGACAGCATCCACAATGCCATTCACTATTGGCATTCAGACGCCATGGCAGCGGGAAGTTATGATTCAGTTTGGGCACGCTGGGGGTGTTTCGATCGATGCCACTTTCGGCACCAATGAGAATAAGGTAAGTCAAGCAGTCATTGGGGGCATCTGTAGTGGGTTAGGCATTGGATTGAATTTGACGTTGGCTACGGCTTAACTCCGGAAAATGGGCATTCTGTGCAGTTCCCGCTGTACACGGTCATGGTATTTGACGACTGGTACAATGGAATCCCAGTCGCTTTCATCCTCACGTCGCGTGCAACTCAGGAGGACCTTACTCCTTGGATGAAGGCGTTAGATACAACCTTGAAACGAGACAGTCCTGGATGGAAACCTTCTGCCTTCATTGTGGACTGCGCATAGGGTGAAATCAACAGTCTGCGGTATGTGGTTGTTGGTTAATCAGAACACTGTCATACCCTCCTGATATACAGGTTTGCTTGTAGGGGTACTCTATCAGGGCATATATGTGACCCATGACGGATCTGCACTACTCTCCAGGAGTCTATGCTACCGTAGCCGGACACGATGAATTGCCTGCGGCAGCCCCACTATAGAACACTGATTTCATATGCCTGGTTTGCGCAGCTTTGTCTGGCCGGATACAACGATCTTTCTCTGCTTGTGGCACATGCACAGAGCATGGCAGAAGCAAGTCTGCATCAAGATAACAAACGGAGGCATGCAAGCTGAAATTTTGAAAGGGCTATCTTCTATCATGTACGACCGCAGCGGACCAGGGGGAGACTCGGCCTCTGAGTGGGCTATTCGGAAATTGGAACACCTGGAGTGTTCTTTCCCCGCTGCTAATGAATTTTGGGCTTACATGAGGGAACAGTGGTTACCCAAAGTTCACATGTGGGTGGTTGGGTTTAGGAATCTGCCTTATGCAGGGCAGGATACAAACGCTGCAGTTGAAAGTTACCACAGCTACATGAAATCGGTCCTCAAAGCGGAAAGGAGTCGAATGATTGGCCGGCGTGTGGACTGGTGCGTCCATGTCCTTACGGGGGATGTGCTTACCCACTACTGGTACCAACGCTTTCATAAGGAGGGTGGCTTCCGCGAAAACCGAAAGGAGCGTGGAATTGTAGTGTCCGCACTTATACTCGCCCGAGACATACCAGATTGCGACGTGACATTGCCGTTGTGCAAGGGGGGGCCTGCATATATTACATCGGCCACGCATAGACATTTGCGATACGTCGTGTACAACCCTAGTGACATGTGGGCCATTTGCAACTGCGTGCATTCGCAGAGAGGAAATACCTGCAAACACAAGGTGAAAGTGCTCATGCTACTCCACCCGCAACTAGCCGAGGGGACTGTTGCAAGGTACTGCAGCACACTTAAAGGAACGGCTGCAACAGGGAGCAACCCGTGCCTAACGCCCGCAAGGACCGCAGGGGCATCGTGCATGGCCACGCCTAGTCACGGATTAAATACGGCTTCACGACGGCACGAAACAGTAGGGGACTACATGCGAAAGATACAGGACCTACCGGGAACATTGACCGGCCAGGCCCAAGATCTTCTGGACTTAGTATTCGGAAACATTACACTAATGGAACACCTTCATACTAATTTCTACCAACTGCATGGCAAGATCAAGAAGTTGGCACACGAAATGGAGTCAGGAATTATACATCTGGTGAAGACAGTTCCAACGTTGCTAGTGCGTGAGCGTAGAGCGGGGAGCGGGGAATGAAGAGCACGGAGCGGGGATTTAAGAAAGAATAGGAAATAATTAATGAAAAAAATGAGAAATAGGGGGAATATAACTTAGAATTTGAGTATATTCTGTGAAATTTGGATGCAAGTTAGCGTAAATTAAAAATAAGTTCAATGATAAGATGGATGAAAATAAATAGAGGCAAAGAAAAAAATAATAGGAAAAATACCATTCCAAAAGTAGATGGAAGTAGAGTAGGCGGGGATGAAAGCATATGATAGAAATGGATGAAAGTTGTTCACTATTGAGATGAAAGTAGATGAAAATTTAGGATGAAACATTTGGATGAGAAATCGTGAAAGAGGTAGATGGATGAAAATTTTGTATGAAAATATTGAAATATTGAATTTGGATGAAAAACATGGATGACAAATACGAAACAGACAATTGGATGAAAAACTTGGATGAAAATATTGGAAATAGGAATTCGGATGGAAAAAATGGACGAAAAATTTGGGTGAATATATTGGATGTACATTTTGGATGGAAGTAGTGCACAATGAAGATTAACGTAGATGATAAAAGTTAAAGGGTTTAGGAATCTAGGATCATGTTGAAAGTTGATTAATAAAATGGAAGACATTACCTCCTTGTTACGAAGACAGTACTTTGAAAAAGTTTAGAACTGAAGTACTTGTTGACGATGGAACTAAATTATAGAATTGGATGAAAGTAGTTTCACAATAAATTTAGAATCCATCAAAGATTAGGGTGAATAATGGCCTACATTAAGGCGATTTGCATAGCACGAAGGATTTAGAGTACCTTCACATCTCTACGACAATATATGAATATTTTGAACCCAATGGAGGAAGAAGGTACCGCTGCAAAAAGTCTACACTTGTAATGTATGATCTAGAACTGCTTACAATAAGTACCCTATAACCGCGGTGGCATGGCAGCTACAATTCAGGAAAACTGCAGAAGACTTATTTTCAATGTAATTCACCGAACTACTTGAGACATTGCCAGTGTGCTTGCACACTAACAATGAAGATCCCGTTTGAAGGTACACAGTCATTTCAGATATCACTGAATTTATTAGAGAAATGGATGGATGTCAGAACATGTAGAAAATCAGAAGATGACTATGAACATGTATACATTAACAACATGCAAAAAGCAAATAGAATGCAAGCTCAATGTATCGAAGTAGTGGCCCTTGTAGTCTCACTACATTTTCATTCATATATGTGAAACGAAATCAACATATTGACAACAGTATCCATGCTTCAAATAATCCTAATTTGATCTCAAATGTTTCAGGATTCCGCTAAGAAGCACTCGTTTGACCTCATTGAAACTAAATGTTGAAGCATGGATGAAGACATCTGAGGAAGATTGAAGGTTGCAGATGACATTGAGAACAAAGTACAGATGCTTGCAATTTGACCAAGCTCCACGCTTCCCCAAGCACTTCAACTTCATTTCCTTGAAATAAGGGCAGGTGCAGTCCGGAAATGAGGAAATAGTAAGCATGTACTTCTCAATCCGAGGCTCTATTCCCGAGTCCATTGCTACTATGCATCCAAAACCAGGGTGAGGGACCATAGTTACGCTTACAATGCGGGCATTCAGAGTTAAGGCCGATGCACAGTTGTTTTGGTGTTTTGTTGTGGGAGCCTTTGGATTTCGGCGAACGACCTTTCCAGTCCGAGTTGTAGGATGTTCATCAGCTGAATCTGGAATGAGATAATTACGCACAATTTCAATGCCCGCTTCTCCACCAAACAACCTCCGTGGGGAAATGAGGTGGCGTTGTGGAAGTTGGAAACCGGCCGCTTCAAGAGCTAGAATCTCGGCCACCGTCAATTGGGTGCCTAATTTCACCGGCCAAATAACAGGAACAGGTGGTACAGAGAGCACCCATTTCCGCCGTGATCCTTTGACACATCGTTCAATGTCGTCATTGCAAAAGAAAAATTGCATACGATCATTACGATTTTGCTTGTAATTGACCATCATACCTGTGTATGTCGGAGCCGCTGTTGCAGTGCTGTTTTGCACTATTAGAGCTGTGCATTTTTTCTTTGTCATTGCCTGAAGAGCAAAGCACGCCTTTGCTGATGTTTTTGGTAGTCGTGAAATGTGCCACTGCATCTCGTCACACATGCTTTCTTGAACTGCTGATACATGAGTCGAATTTGGAATTGCAGTCTGCCTCAAATTCACCTCCATTGAAAATGCATCTAGAACTTCAACATCTTCACTTGGAGTAATGTCCTCCACTATTGTGTTCAAATTTTGAACACTTGAATTCGCTCTGAAGGATCTCGTTTGCCGACGAGGATGTGAGAAGTTCACTTTGTCCGGTCGGTGTGAGTCGTATTCGCATCCAAGTGGCATGTCTGCTTTCCTCTTCTGTGATCCAAAAACTTCTTGACCTTTGAGATGAGGCTCTCTGTTGATGAAAGCTTCAACACTTGGAATAGACGACAGTGCTTCAGTGAGTGACTTCGGGTTACCAGTTCGCTCTGCCGAACGTTGGGCAACTCGTAACAATAACTCTTCCTTCCCCGGTCCCATCCCTCCTTCATTTCCCTTTAAATATTGGTGATATTTGACCATTTGCATGAATGCTCTGACAAAGTCATCGACCGTAGCTACGTATAAGTCGTTCCCACGCTTCCCAGATTGCTGAAGCCACTTATTGTGTACAGTTTCCGCAAGGTTGCAAGACGGCATTTCGGCTTTCTCGGATGCAGTTAGATCCTGAAATCACAGGGGTATATACATGTGTCAGCTCTACATACGAGTCTTCCCAGGATGCCAAGCAAAAGCATAAATATATTTGTCAGAGACCACATAAGACTGAAGACTATGACCACAGATGAAATGGAAAAACGCGAGTTTTAATTAGTCAACGTGCAGAGCGTTGAGGTTACTGACCATCGTCTCGGGACCGAGACGTTTGTTATGGGGAACCTACGTCTACACCACATCTAACCGAAGTGGAACATTTGACAATGTAACAACAGAACTAATTTGACAGAAGGCATAACAAACATTGTTACAAATGAAGGAGAAAACAGTGAGGAAATTACAAGTTCCATGAAGCCTCCCCATTGGCGATAACGGAAATGCCAGAACGAAAGCCACAACTCTAGTTTGCGCAATCCTTCCACCGTGGTGGCACCTGATGACAACCACCACGCCCTGATGGCTAAGTACCGTTCCTCGGATTGTTGCGTTGAAGTGGCGTTCTTGTACTGCTTACATAGCAAACGATGTTGATCCTGCAAGTCTCCTCGAATGTCTGCCTTTGTATGCTTTTCCATGGATTGAGTCCAGTGAAAAAGACATGTCCTTTCACGGTTGAGCATTGGTACGGAAATATCCCCCGATCCATACACTGTCCTCACCGCATTCCAGTTTGCTTGCGCGCTGTCTGCCATAAAGCCCTTGAATTGCGTCCTAGGCACACCATGTCGTTCTACAACTGAATTGAGGTTTGTCCAAAAAAGAACCTGCGCTGCGCAATCCTCAGATTGCATGTCACAACAAGCGATTGTCATCACACGACAGAATCCGGAGTCATAAACGTGACACGCCATGGTCGTCCAATCCTTAACACGCTTCACGTGATCAAACATAATCCATGCTTCCTCAAGGTCTCCTCCAGTTTGCATTCGCTTCACCAAATCGACTCCACTCCCTGGCCCCACTTCAGACATTTTGAAAAGGAATACCTTATCTATGTCGGTCCCTTGACCTGGGAATTTGCTCTCCTGCACAAAAGCCCATGTGCTTGACCCCCTCAACCTTGTAATGCTGTCAAGAACTCCGAACTTACGCAAGAACTTGAAGGAAGTTACCTCATTCCTTATACTTGGGGAGCTTAAGTACTTGCATTTTTCTAGTACAGGAACAAGGGTGGCAAGGTCCATACTCTTCGGTTGCATTCCGTCAGGACATAGAAGAAGACCTCCTAACAACTCCTTTGTTGCTTCTAGGACTATAGCGGAATTCGTGGCAGAAGGAGTCCTTTCCAATTGCTCCCCAATAAGAGTTCGAGATATGGATTTCATATCTCTGAGTTCACCATCCTTAACTGGATGCTGGTGATGACCAAGATGGACGTATGCCCTACTAAAAGTGCACTTGCCTGCAACGTAATACACGTGCACATTACAACGCGCTATACAAGCAGGCGGCTCCTTACAAATCTTGCATACAAGCGTGGAACCAGGCGGATGTGGTTGTCCAACATCTAGTGGTAGCGGAGATAGTCCTTCCCACTCTAATTCGTTTACATCTCTCATTCTATGAACTCGATGAAGGAAGTCGCATTCAGTATTCACACAACGAAGGTGACCCACGCAAACAGATTTACGGAACGACAAGCCCATTGGATTAACTATATTCGTGGTCACAGTCTTTGACCAGACGTGTCCATCGTAACGCTTGTCCATCCCGTACATTTGTTTCGCTGATGAGACGGTACTACTGATATCAAGAGCGGGCAATTCAAATATGACATCGCCATTGAACGATGGAGGTAGTACTACCACTTTACGAATTGGAATACTACCATAGTCTAGTTTCGATAAGATGTTCCTACAACCTTTCAAAGTCCGCAAGGTCCTCAAGTAACTGACCACAAATGTTCTGGAATCACCCAGTGGACCTAAGTCTATCGACTCCTTGGATTCCAGTACCCTAGACGAGGGTTTAGATTCAACCAATGATGGACTCTTCATAGTGCAGCGTGTTGCTGGAGAATTTCCATCAGAGTCAGAACTCAAGTTCGTGACTATGTTTGAAAAAGTTTCTACCTTGACATTGTTTAAAGCCGGAGAGAGAAATCTGGAAGAATTGGACCCAGGCAAAGTTCCCGTAGCTGTAGGCAATGATTGAATGACAGCAGGCACTCCGTATGCCCGATATCGTCCTGGTCTCAGGTTCCACAATCTATTCTCAGAATCAGTAGTCGGCATTTGCCCAATAGTGTGAAGAAGGGTACCAGACTCTTTATCATAGACCTCTTCATCTACATGAATGGAATCATGCAAAAGATCAAATCTAAGCGATAGTCTCAATGCCGAAACGATAGCAAAACCATCTGCACCTACAGGGAAAATTACAGGAACACCTTTATCTATGGCCGTGACGACCACCATTTCTAGGAGGGCTTCCATGACAGGAGGATGTGAAGCAGAGTTTCAATGTCTGTGAAGAACATCAAATGAGAAGAACACCAAGGTAACATATCAGAGAAAAGAAAAAGGAAGACCCCACCACTGATATATCCTGATGACATCTATTCAAACGGACATATGAAATCCGTAGTTCAAAATTAACAGGGTCTTCATATTTGATTATTAAAGGACGGCCCCTCAAGTGGCGGCGGAGAGCATTAATTTGCTCAACTGAAAATAATATTTATATTGGCCGAATTCCTTCCATATTTTACGTAGTTAAAGCAGTATTGAGACATCCAATAAAGACAAGGATCCCACTATCATAAAACAGACATGTCCCGTCAAGCTAATTTGTCAAATTCTGAAAACCATACACGAATAATCAAGACAGCCCGCCACTCCAGTAATTCATATTTGGTATCATCATTGAATTTGGAACTTGAAATGGTCATCATCTATTATATAGTAGGAAGCTGGTTACTCTATGAATCTCACAGATTTTCACTGAATCATCTACAAATAGTAGAAATAGTAATCGAAATTTCAGAAACATTGGTCACACAATATGTAGGAAAAAGGATTTGGATCCATTGAATTGGGATATTATAGGAGTAGGATTAAATCGTCAGAATATTGATTCTGTATGGTCCAGGTATGAACTCTTCGTAACGTCTTAATTATACGGATGCTTATAATATATTCCCATTGAGGAGAATGTCATCTCGCACAGAGCGTAGTAAATATAAACTCATGCGCCATATGAAAAAGTACCATTCATCCAAACACAGCACCCGATACCGACATAAGCCCATTCATCCATCCGCTTTCATCCGCTGTCTGAGGCGTCAAGGATTTTCCGAACCCTAATACCCCTTTCAGCGTACACCACAAATCCGCACATTTCGGGGCACCCGTCGTTCCCGACATTTAATGCCGACATTCCTACACCGACAGCAGGCCTTGACCAAAACATCGTCGTCGGAGATGGGAAGCAGTTTCCAAGCCTTTGCCGCGGACCGCAATTGGGGCAGTTGTATCAGCTTTGTCAATCGGCATCATGGCAGATCGGAACCTCAGGTCGAAGAGAGGCCAGACAAGATTGACAGCAACCACAGAAGGGGGACGAGATGCATCAAACCCTACGCGAGAGGTATGTCCGTCAATCTCCGATGAGAATACGGAACTTTGCCGCGGCGAGAGGGAGATTTGCTCACGGGGAGGGAGCCCGGTACCTCCCCTCGCACTTTCTGTTTTGTTTTCAAATTTCCGGTTTATGGATTCTGTTTCGTGGGGAGGTGGCTGGTGAGCACACCCCTCCCAAGCCCGAGGGCAGTCTCGGTCCTGAGGGATCCCCCAAGGGGTGACGGGCCTTACACTTGCTCGTGGGGAGGGAGTCCAGTGCCGCCCCTCGGACTTTCTGTTTTGTTTTCAAATTTCCGGTTTGGGATTTTGTTTCGTGGGGAGGTGGCTGGTGAGCACACCCCTCCCAAGCCCGAGGGCGGTCTCGGTCCCGAGGGATCCCCCAAGGGGTGACGGGCCTTGCACTTGCTCGCGGGGAGGGAGCCCAGTGCCGCCCCTCGCACTTTCTCTTTTGTTTTCAAATTTCCAATTTTGGGATTATGTTTCGTGGGGAGGTGGCTGGTGAGCACACCCCTCCCAAGCCTGAGGGCGGTCTCGGTCCCGAGGGATCCCTTGAAGGGTGACGGGCCTTGCACTTGCTCGCGGGGAGGGAGCCCAGTGCCGCCCCTCAGACTTTCTGTTTTGTTTTCAAATTTCCGGTTTTGGGATTTTGTTTCGTGGGGAAGTGGCTGGTGAGCACACCCCTCCCAAGCCTGAGGGCGGTCTCGGTCCCGAGGGATCCCCCAAGGGGTGACGGGCCTTGCACTTGCTCGCGGGGAGGGAGCCCAGTGCCGCCCCTCGCACTTTCTCTTTTGTTTTCAAATTTCCGGTTTTGGGATTATGTTTCGTGGGGAGGTGGCTGGTGAGCACACCCCACCCAAGCCCAAGGGCGGTCTCGGTCCCGAGGGATCCCTTGAAGGGTGACGGGCCTTGCACATGCTCGCGGGGAGGGAACTGAGTGCGGCCCCTCGCACTTTCTGTTTTGTTTTCAAATTTCCGGTTTTGGGATTATGTTTCGTGGGGAGGTGGCTGGTGAGCACACCCCTCCCAAGCCCGAGGGCGGTCTCGGTCCCGAGGGATCCCCCAAGGGGTGACGGGCCTTGCACTTGCTCGCGGGGAGGGAGCCCAGTGCCGCCCCTCGCACTTTCTGTTTTGTTTTCAAATTTCCGGTTTTGGGATTATGTTTCGTGGGGAGGTGGCTGGTGAGCACACCCCACCCAAGCCCGAGGGCGGTCTCGGTCTTGAGGGATCCCTTGATGGGTGACGGGCCTTGCACATGCTCGCGGGGAGAGGAGCCCAGTTCCGCCCCTCGCACTTCCTTCACTGTTTTAAATATGTTCACCTCTATTCATTGGTATGCAGGGTGGTAATATCGCGGTTGAAGAGCAGGCTGTTCTGGCGGTGGAGGAAGCTCCACTATTGCGCCCGGGTTTGGAAAAGGACGTCACGCTACCTGACGGGACAGCATTACTATCGGGAGCTCAAGAGAATCCTCTAGTAAGGCCACTGTGGACATCATCCCAACATTGTGATAGAGGATTAGTTAATCGTACTGAGGGTGTTATGTCATCAGCAGCATCATCCATTGGATCATGCGATGAGAGAGAGTCGATATTTCTACCGGGAGAGAGTGTTGAATACTGTACTTGTGATCACAATGATTTAGAAGTGACATCCGCTGATGACTCGGATGCGGGCATATTCATTTGGTGTTGTGGGCATTATAGATCACTCAGTCACAAATGCGATTGTGGGATTTGAGTGTGGATCTCGTTCATTTATGAAACGGGTTCTCTGCATACGATTTGAAATGGGATTGGAAATTATCTCCTATATTATCTGCTCATTATTTGTTTCTAATTTTTGTGTTTGTCATTCCTACTATGACGCAGACTACCGTTGAGTCTGAGACAGAGATTATGACCCCCCAACCTTCTTGTGATGCTATTGTTGAGGTAACTCCAAATCAGGAGGTGGTCTCCGAATCAGAATCAGAGGATGTCGATATCCCTGGTGTGCGGAAGGATGCTCTGGAGGATGACATTCGGAAGTCACAGAAATTGGACATCATGTCAATTCTCTATGGCTTGAGGTTGACATCCACGGATGCTTCACACATGAAGATCCCGTTGTGCAGACTCGTGCCCATGCCGATTGTTCGTCCGACGTTGGCATGCGACTTAACGTTGCTAGAGAATCAATTTACGGGGGGGTATGAAGAGGGAGCCAAAGTTTTCTATGTTTCCATATCAAACGAAGTTGGGGACGGTGAGGTCTTCTCTGTTGCAGAGAAGATTGAATGGGGACTACACTGGAATTCCGTCAATGACGAGTTTAACAACTTGTTGAGGTCCGATCCTGTGCTGAAGCATTTGGTGGATCAGAAATTTTTTATTTGTGATGGAAACCACCAAAGGATTGCGTGGATGAACCACATTTCTCGGCTACATGCCACGGAGAGGAGTTGGCACATCAGCGTTGACTCTATCGTCCTTGATACAAGAGGTCGTATTGGAGTTGCAATGCAGGCTATGCACGATATAAACAAGTGAGCTCTCCATCTCATAAAGATTTAATATTTTCCTCCATCTTCTTTGTTCATTTGAATCCACTACGTGGCTTAAAATTGATTTCATGTTATTCACTGTTTTCATTTGTGATATGCAGGCATACCGAAAACTATCATATCAAGACTAATCTCGTGCACACTCTTTTCCGTGTCCAAAAGTACTGGATGATGGACCTCGATAAGTTCACTGAGTTGTTATCCACTGAAGAGTTAACAATTTGCAAGAACAATACACGAACGAAATGGTATACTATGCCATTGGAGGTCTTTACCTCATTTATCTTCAAGGTAATTAATTCTCATCTTAGGATTCAATTACCACATCTTCTCTTATGGATTCATTTCTCATTTCTAATGGGTGTGTTGCATTCTCTCAGCAAGAGATTTCTGCTTCGGCGGAGGTGGCCATTCGTAAGTATAAAGAGGACGTATCGTCGGAGGAGGTCACAGCCGACGGTGTTGCCGCGGCTATGCGGGTCTCCATCAAAGATTCTAATGAGAAGTACCAGAAGAAGCTCTCAAAGATAGTGGCTGTAGCAAACCCCTCTCTTGGACCTGATTGGCTATTGGAGGTATAGATGACTCACACATATTTTTCTTCGTTGCTTGTGATTTTGTTCGTGACAATATCTGCTGAAATTTTCGATTACCTAATTTTCTTACTGTTTTCTTCAGATCGAGCGGCATTGGAATCTGTTTTCAAATCCAGAGTTAACTTTGGAGAAATTGCAGATGATGGCCACTTCAAATGCCTCTGCGGAATCCAAAGTGAAATGGCTGAAGTGGATGAATGCATCCGGGCCTACAAGAGAGGTACGTCGGTTTCCACCGAGGCCCGTAAACGAGGATAAATTGGCTGTGTTTCTGGCCAGGGCTTGCTGGTACTCGGAGGTATGGATTTTGTAAATTCATCTTTTCAGTACTGCTGTTTATGCTGTGGGTTTTGATCATGAGGCTTGTTTCATATCATATCATACTAATGTACTTTCGTATGTAACAGTTGGAGGAGGCAGCCTCTGAGTTGCTGGATTCGGTAATGCGGGCAGATAATATTCCTGTGGACATGTCTGTTCCAAGTGAGCCAGAAACTCTAAAGGAATATATAGAAGGATGGAGGATGAAGGTTTGGGATATTGCCTACACAGGAATATTTCGAGGTGCAGACGCTTACAAGAAGTCTGACAACTTCAAGGAATACAAAGGTGCAATGCTTGCGGTTCACCGCGTCATTTACAGGTATTTTGTTGTCCTTCTCTGAAGTAATTTCTAGATTCATTAACTCCTTCGGTGCAAGCATTGCGGACTTGGAATGGTAGTCTCGGGGCCGAGACTGCAGTAGTCAGGGCCTGAGTCTTGCAACCTCGGTCGCCTGACTTTTATTCTTTTTCGTATTTTTTCATCGAATTGTTCTTCGATATTCGATTACAGCGGCCGAGTACTTGGTACTCTCATGTGGTTGGAGGAATATCCCTTGCTGTAACTAATTGAAGGACAATCAATTCTCACCTCTTCCATTGTGGTCATGCTTCATCTTATCTTCGCAGGTGTTTCAAGTTCGAGTTGTACGCCAAGAAAGCCATAGTGAAGTCTGACTTGCCTCCTTTTCTGACAACCTGGTTGGATAGATCTCGGGATGACTGCATGTTCTCACCATGGCAACTCAGAAATTGGACGACTCCACATCTACAAGCGTGCCCTTGGTACATCGAATGCAACTTGGGATCCATTCCACCAGAGGAGGCACCTTTGTTCAAGTCACTCAAGGAAATGCCGGTGGTGGAGCCAGAGTTCGATGAGTTTGCTGGTCTTGATCCCGAAGCACGAGCCAAAGCCATTGCCAAACGGGATGCATTTGACAAGAAGAAAGTGGAGAGGCTGGAGGAGGCAAAGAAGAAGACGGAGGATATGAAGCTTAAGAGATTGGCAGCAAAGGCGGAAAAGGAGCAAGAGAAGGCAATGAAGAAGGGCAAGAAGAGGAAGGCGGAAACTCCGTTGCAGGAACCGGCTACAAGTGCTGCAGACGTGAAGGACACATCATCCAGCTTTTCACTCACCCAAGACCGCCTTGTGCATGGTCTCACGCCAACAGTTCATCACTTGGATTCTGACCCTACCATTGACGAATGCATTTTCAATATTTCGTTGCGAGGACTTACCCGTGACCCGAAAGCCCTAGAAGCCGTTGAAGCTTTCTTATCCATGGTAAATTTGTTGTCTTCCTTCTCTTCCATGTTGATTCTATGTGGAATTAGAATCATAATCTGTTACCATCACATTCAGTTCTTCATATGCTAGTTAATTATGTTCCTCCATTATGAATTATATGTCACTTCTCACTTCTTTCTTGTCGTTCTATTGTCATGGTGCAGCATGCAAGCGACAAACAAAGATACTTCGACGGAGTCTTGACTATAGAGTCCGCAGTCGACTTGATTATTGTTGATGTACCTGAAGGTCTCCATGTGCCTACTGTATCTGCTCCTCCTGCACCTATTCCGGCGTGGAATCAGTTCTCAGAGGACTGGTTGATTCCAGTCTTCGACTTTGCGGGTGGTTATTTACACGACAATGGAGCACTTCTCGTGATGTACCCATCTTCCTCCAAAGCGCACAGAAGCCAACTTCTAGGATGTTGCAAGGAATACGGATTCAAGATTCTCTGCGATTGGTGGGGTATGAACCATCTTCACTTGACATCGGCCATTGATCCCAAGAAGACGGTAATAGCCATTTCACCTTGTGGTTTTTTGTCTTACTAAGATAATTGAAACTTCTTTTTACTAATCCCTGACTTGCCATTTGTTCCAGACGCAGAGATTTTCAATCTCCCTTGTAGTCAAAAAGTCCGGCCCGTCAACTGAGGACAACTTTCCATTCCAGCATGTTCCCTCTCATGCAAAGGTGGGCGTCACAGTGGGCAAGGATGACTGCCTCCGGAATCTATGCTTTGCCGAAGAGGTCACCATGAATGGTGAGAAACCATGGCGTGGTCCAAGAGAGAAGGCTTCTGCTTTCATGGCGATGCTTGTGGAAGGGTGCTGCGAAGCCGGATCTGTTGTCGTCGACTGCACGGCAGCTACAGGTATATCTCCAAGAGTTTTACATACTTCGTGCAACCATCTTCAGTTTGTCAAATTCGGGTGACATGTAATGAATGATTGTCTACCGTATCGGATATGCAGGTACTAGCATTCTCGCATGCCGAGCCACTAAGCGTCATGTTCTAGCCTTCGAGGAAGATCAAGCTATCTTTGAGGCCCTTATCAAACTGGTCATTCGTCAAAATCCGGTTCAATCGGCCATAGCTACACGCGTTGTTGATGCCGCAAATGATATGGATGAGGAAGAGGTGCCGGCTCAACAGATTGTGAAAACTTCATTCTTCAGTAAGTAAGTTTCCATTTCAACTTCTTCATTGAAACATATGTTTGAATATTATTTCATCTTCATCTAATTTTTGATTCACTTCACTGTGTAGGCAAGCGTCAAAAATGAGATCCGAATCACATGTTCCGTTCTTCCTTAACCCTGCCTTTTTTCCAAGCCCACCGAAGCCGTTTCAACTTCCCGAATACGCTGAATCTCTCTCTAGGGATTATATTGCCATCGACCCTAGGCCTAGTTGTAGGGCAAATCTGGTAGATCCTTGTGTTCTTCAGTTTATTGATGATAGTGCTGTCGAGTCAGATATGGAAACATCAGACAGTGCAGGCAGTTCCAAATCATTTAACTAAGGCGAAAGTCACAACATCACATTACCTTATTTTATGTGCATGTCCGTGATGCAAATTATTCATTTCATCTATTCCATTTGTTTTGTTTATTGGTTCACATCAATGGTACTTTATATTGGTCATGATCTAATAGACATTACATCTTCGTTGTTCAGCCTCTTATTACTATGCCTCTGATAATTCAGCTTTGCCACAATCAATGTTCATTTCCCTATACCTACTAAGCCCTCTATCTCGTTTCTCACTTGTTATCCCTAACTTGTTGCTAGTGGTTGTGATTTAAGAAAGACAATCCATGACATACTACCCTTCTTCTAAATTCAAACTGTGACTCACTTTTGCATTCTATTTTAATATCATTGATGCATTCTTCATAAATTTGACTAATTCTAGTATTCTCTCGCTGATTTAATTTTTGGAATAGGGGGGGTAATTGCACATACTGTAATTTCAGATGATACTACAATCCTTCGCGGGATTCAGGACTTGTTGACCCTAGTCTACGAGCCTTTTTTTTTATTTCTGGTTTAGGGTTTTCTGTCCCCATCAATGAATCATACATTGGATTGAGCAAGACGAATGCAATTGAAACATTGGTCTCGGGCCCGAGACCTAGTCCTTCCATGAACATAGTCTGCCCCCCCATAAATTTTCTAAAGTTATCCTTGATTTCCATCACTAATAAGATCTTCCCCTTCACTGTGAACTCATGGACTACAGGATGACAAATCGTATTACTATCGTAATTACCCTAGTTCTAGAAGCATAATATGATTTCCCTAAATCATATTAAGAGATCAAAGATATTCTGATGGTTTTTAGAAATGGTACATGTGGAATCATGCAACCTAGTCTAACATTGTATTTATAGCATCATTCCACTATTGCAATACTCCACAAAGATCAGACTATCATGCAAACCCTTATCTCTTTGGTCATGTGTGTGGTTGTTGACTTCTCGTTTCACAAGTCTATCTTATCTTTCCTAATATCATTGTCAGGCATCCCCGGGGATTAGATACCCCTATGCCAACCTCTTCCAGGGCCTGTGCTACCCCTCTCCACCGCCCCCAAATCGGGATCCAGAATATATGCTACCCTAAAGCAGCCTTGCCAAGGGTTTATGCTCCTCTCTACACTCCAAAGGAGGCTACACTGTACCGCGGCAGCCCCTCCCAGGGAGGTTGCACTGCCCAAAGGCAACCCCTCCCAAGGAGGTTGCACTCCCCGCAACAGCCCTCCCCAGCCAGGCAGCGCTGCCCCGCATCCGCGCCTCGCGGAGTCTGTGTTGCCTTTGGGCAGCCACTCGCGGGATTGTCCTGCCCTGCGGCAGCCCTTGGCGGGGTCTCTGCTGCCTTTGGGCAACAGGGCGCGGGATCTGTACTGCCCCGCGGCAGCGCCTCGTAGGGACGGTATTGCCCCGCCATTGCCCCTCGCGGGGGGTCTGTGCTGCCCCGCGGGGGGACTGTGTTGCCTTAGGGCAGCACATCGCGGCGCGGTCTGTGCTGCCCCGCGGTTGTCCCTCGCGGGGGGACTGTGTTGCCCCGCAGCAGCCGCTTGCGGGGGGATTGTGCTGCCTTGGGGCAGCCCCTCGCGGCGGGGTCTGTGCTGCCCCGCGGTTGCTCCTCGCGGGGGGATAGTGCTGCCTTGGGGCAGCCCCTCGCGGGGTCTGTGCTGCCACGTGGTTGCCCTTCGCGGGGGGACTGTGCTACCTTGGGGCAGGACATCGCAGCGCGGTCTGTGCTGCCCCGCAGCAGCCGCTTGCGAGGGGATTGTGCTGCCTTGGGGCAGCCCCTCGCGGCGGGGTCTGTCCTGCCCTGCGGTAGCCCTTTGCGAGGGGACCCTAAACCGCGGCAGCCGCTTGCGGGGGGACTGTGTTGTCGTGGCGTCTGTCCTGCCCCGCGGTAGCCCCTCGTGGGGGGGACTGTGCTGCCCCGCGGCAGCCCCACGCAGGGGGGGGATGTGCTGCCCCGCGGCAGCCCCTTGCGTGGTCTGTGCTGCCTTGGGCAGCCTCTCGCGGGGAACTGTGCTACCCGAAGGTAGCCCCTCGCGGTAGGTTGCGCTAAACCGAGGATTCTATTCTGCTACAGTTTCTTATGGATTACAGTAAAGAGAATAAATTTTCTCAAATTTCTAATGACTCAGGTCGATAAATCTTGCAAGTTCAACATGAGCGGTTCTACTGTGCGATTAGGAGCTGACGATTCTATTTTGCTAGAGTTTATAATAGATTTCAATATTGCATTGTATTTTCCGGTTTTCTTCTTGCATATTTTTTTCTTCAAGTAGTACTGTAACCTTCACTTCAGTTTTCATTATTCTTGTTCACGGTGAATGTGGGTCCCTGCATTCATGCTAGTTGTGCCACGTGTTGTAATGTTGTAGCTTCTTCAAATGATAAGGTTATCTTTAAAGCTTTGATAGCTCCACGGGGACTGACTGGCTGTAGTTTGTCGATAGAATTTGTGTGACCCGGTGTCCAAACTATATATCTAGAGTTCTAGACGACACCACATATCCATCGTATGTTTCTTGAAGTCCTCATTAACTTGTATGTCACTTTTTTCTTGATTCTTGTGAGGCCGACTACGTTCAAAGTGTTTACATCTTATTATCCAAGATTTGGTTTTCATGTTTGTGTAGTCGGAGCAGTGTTCGAGCAATGTCTCAATTGCACACAGCCTGCCAAAGCATAGGTCTTTGTATGCCCAACTACAATGATTTTGCTACTGCTATACGGGGAAGAGATACACCCGGATATTTCCCCCCCTGTGAGTTATACACCCCATTTGCTTTATACTTGCCTTGGTCTTCAATTACTTGGTATTGCACAATACGATCTTGAAGTAGGATCCAAATAGAGTAGTACAGTGTAGAGTAACTGAAGCTAAATTACATTTACATGAATGTATTCCTAGAAATGCTTATTCACGTTACTTGCTTGTCCAGGTTGTTCGTCCGCTTCTAGCTTACAAACCGACTGTATAAGTTACATGTGCTGCTAGAGAGGAAAAATATCATACAAGAACACCATCTTCTAACATTCATCGTGCATTTTTTTCAGCCAAATGATGTAATTGTCCATTACAACTTTTGAATTTCTGAATTATAGTTCGACACTGATCCCAACTCGCTTGATTTGGACTTCGTTTCCCAAATTTCTGCACAGAATTCGTTTTGCGATCTATGAAATCTTCAATTCATTAGTTCAAGAGTAATAATAGCCAATATCGATATATGGCGAAGAAAGTGTATGATGAATGTTATAATATGGTGAGCTTAAAGATTTCAAGACGTTTTCAATTCCGCAGTGTATTTATATTCAAATCTTTTGAAATTTGTTGAATCTTGGAAGTTCCAAGATATGTAGTTCGGGTTTCAAAAACCACCTATTTAATAAATTCCAAGGGCATGTATTGTATAGTCCTCCGCAGAGTTTTCTTACAATGTAGCCTTCATTCTCTACACCCAGTTCGCAGTTGGACATGGAGTTCTTGTTGGATTTTCTACAGCGTGCTATTCATGATTATGGAGTATGCTTTTTTTCACAGAGGAATTCTTTGTGATTTTCTTTGTATTATTTAGCGTCACTTATGCATGCTTTTAATCTCGTTATAAGACCCTACATTGATTTCATGCATCCAATATCATCCATTATTTTCATCCACTTCCCCGGGTTACATCCATGTTTTCCATCCACTTTCATCATCTACATTCATCCATTTTTTTCATCCACTCTCATCATCTACATTCATTCATTTTTTTCATCCACTTTCATCCATTTTTTTAAATTTCGTGCACCCATTTTCTTAAGCACTTTCATTTTACTGACCCTTCCATGTATTCTTTTTTTAACTTTCATAGAAATTTTCCTAAACTTTTGTTCCAATTATCATCCATTTTTTCTTGTCTATTTGATCAAAAATTTCAAAATAGTTTCTTCCCGCTCGCCAATCCCCGCTCCCTGCTCGCCGCTCGCCGCTCCCCGCTCACGTACCAGCATTCCCAAGACAGTTCCAGTGTTTCAGCGTGTGCAAGATGGACTGGGTATATGGGCTTGGGATGCATGAAAGACATGCTTGAGAGAAGGTTACGTTTGGGGGGGCAATCTCCAGCTTAGTCGAGGCAGGGACAGACAAGATGTACGGTTACAATTCTCTATCCGGCCAATGTTTCGACGAGGGGACAGTCGTTCAGTAATAGTGAATTCGGCCACTACGCTGCACTAGTCAGGAACACCAACTAAGACAACTAAACGGGTCCGGGACGCGAAGCCAGGAACTGTCAGAACGCAACAATGTCCCTGGAGAAGTCTGAACTTCAAGTAGGCTCATACAGCATTAGTGAAGGATTAAATTAGCTCCAATTTCGATGGACATGGAGTCCCCCCCGAATTTCAAGGGATTCGACACCTAATTTGTTTTACTCGGTTTTCAGACACAGACACTCGTCTGGAAAAAGTTAATTTTCAGCATTTCTGGACACAATGCTAAGTTGGTAGCCAACGGCTACCAAGTCCTACATGCCAGATCTCTTTCACATGTGAATGAATAAAGTGTTAGCACAGTGGACAAGTACGTTTAAAAGAACTAGTGCCATCTCATATGCAGAGGGTTTTAGGGAGGAACATTACGGAACACTGAAAGCAACAGGGTCCGCATACGACACTTACTGTACCCTAGAAGTTGGAGCCAGTAACTTTGCATTCTCATAGTTTAGGATATTGGGTGTGGAAGTTCATGTTATTTAGCAATAAAACGTTTTAGAACTGATTTCTTGAACATGGTGACGTCTGGGTTTACATGATGCACACAGGAAGTTGTTTCGATCGATGCTACTTTCGGCACCAATGAGAATAAGGTAAGTCAAGCGGTCATTGGGGGCATCTGTAGTGGGTTAGGCATTGGATTGAATTTGACGTTAGCTACAGCTACGATTTAGGAGAACAGTGTATAAAACAGTTCGTTTACAGGGTAATATTATGTTCTCTATGTTTCCTACAACCTCTGTGTTAACAACCGAAAGATAACATCACAAGGCCCACCAATATCCCTAAACCGCGTATCCTATTACTTGGACTTCTATAGCTGAGTTGTTTCGACCCTACTCGTCTTTCAAAATTCACTAAGACTCTCTTCCAACTCCGGCTGGTATAGTGTGCGGTGGAGGGGCTCATGTGCATCTGAGGTGGATGCCAACTCGTCTGCCACTGCGGCGAGGACGTTTAGGTGCAACTCCCGACCGCGTTCCGGTGATGCAATCTGGTGCTCAAACATGGCTTTCGCCCGACCGGTGTCCATGACGGGGTGGTCGCCATGGAAGATTCGGAGGATGGTCTCTACGTGACAGAGAACAATAAAGCCACATTCGTAGCTGCCAATCTGTGTAAAACACTTGGGCGACGACACAACACTATAAGAAAACTGTGTTTTTTTGGATGTCGGACCCAAAACGTAGCATGTCTTTGGCTAGACATACTATGTCCACATGAACATTGAGATGTTTACTAGATAGATGCAATGAAAGTGTACGTTTATGTGGATGTTGTAGAAAATAGAGGAAAATTATGGTCATAGCATTAGGTGCTAGCAAAAACAACTATGCCGTTAAAGACATGACTGCAGACATAATGATGTTTCAAAGATTGTCCGAGGAAACAATCATTGCCACATCAGCATCCCTATTTCATTTTAACCGTGGATAAATTAATAGAAATTACTGTAGTCTAGAAGAAAATAACTGCCCAAGGTGAAAAAAAAAGATGATGAGCAGGTAGTTTGGAAAAAAAAGCTAATGTGGCATATGACGTGGTATATGACATGAAAATTCAATGACGTGGACATGAAAAATGCTGACGTGGCATCTGATGTGGAAATTCAGTAACATGGACATGAAAAATGCTAACTTGACATTGTCTGAGAAGATTAATGTTATTTTGAGTAACATCATCTATTCAGATGTCTTTTGACACATTTTCTAAGATGTCAGCTTTGACATTGAAACATTTTGCAACATCAACTTTGATATACACCATAAAACATAGCCCATACAAAATACATAGTACATTGTACAAAATACACAATATATTATATACAATACGCCATACACAATATTTGGTATTTATGTCACATGACTTAAAAGCCAATTATTGTGTGTAAATAGACATGAAAAGACATACTATTTATACAAGTAGGGTTGTAGGAGGCATGACAAACTACATGGGATATGTAATTTTTCAAAATTATACAAAGCTGTCAAACTTGACATCTTAGTTGATATTGTAAAAAACATCTAGACATCTCAATTGATGTCTCAGTTGATGTCGAAAAAAACACTGTTAAACTTTTTGAATGCTGTCTAGGTGTGCTGATGTGGCATGCCCCCTCATCCTTGTTGGATGCCATATTTTTTGATATTTTTCGAAGTTGAGTCTATTTAAGTGAAGTGAAGTTTGCCAAGTTTAGTTTATACTATGATTTATTTTTTATTATCATGGAGTTGGGATGCACCCAAGCCAAATGAAAATAAAAAATAAAAAATAAAAAGTAAATCAAATGCCACATCACTTGGCACTTTTAAAATTTAATTTTTTTTTTTAAATTTAAAAAAAACACTTGTCTAATAGTTGACTTTCCCCTGCATTTTATATTTGGTCAAGATTTTACCTCAATCCATAGTAACTTTCTCTAATTTAATTGAAGTTAAACCAAAAAGCTCTTGCCAACGTGGCATTTTTGTGTTTTCTTGGACGTTGTACAAAACATAACTATGTTTTTCTTGATGTCTTTTAGAACATTATCGTTGCACAAGACATCAATTTGTTCCACCTATGAGATACAAACATTTTTTGAAACATCGAACTCAATTCTATCTCCTATGGCTACAATCCCATCTTTGTGCTCTTGTTTTGAAAAACATCCTTGTTTGTTGCTAACGTTCAAAAAAATGCAGGTTTCTTATAGTGAACCTTCCCTGTTCAAATGATGTCACATACACATTACACCCAACATCCACAATCATTACTTTTGTCACCCGATGAATGTTTTCAAGACAACAGTTCCTTGTAGGAGACATAGAAGTACACAAGCTGCCCTATCCTTCACATGTTCTACATGACATTTGCAAGCTATCACACATATATACAAAGAACATGGACGTATTAACCCCTAAAGGACCATTGTCCCCTTACGGGACAAATGTGTTTTTGGGTAGGTACCTACGAGCTGAAATTTTGTTGTGATTTTTTTAAACTTCTTTTGGAGATGGAAAAATTGATAAGCTTTGTGGGAATATAATTTTTTTCACAATTGGTGCCCGGGAACAAAAGTTATGACCAAATAAGCTCAAACGAGGGGATGGGCAGTCCGGGCAGCAAAAAAAAAATAGACAAAAATTTGGATTTTTTTTTCAATATTTTTTTCTCATAGATTATATTTTTTTCTATTTAGAAAGCTTTGATTAATTTCATTTGGATTTGTTATAAGCAAGTTATGGACATTCTTGTTTTTCAGGCAGTTAGAGCATCTTCTTGAAAAAAAAAACTTGTAGGATTCATTTTTTAATGCAATTTTTATTTTTTTCAATTTTTTCTTACATGGTCTGATTTTCTTTCTAGTAAAATCCCACCATTGAGATTAGTGCATTTTTATTCCATCTAAAATATATTAATAATTTAGATTTTCCTTCTATCTTGTACCTATTTCTATAATTTAACAATTTTTTTAAGAATGATACTTAAGTTTTTTTGAATTTTTTTTCCCCTAGACTCTCAACTCAATTCTCCACCATAAAGATTTAAAGCTCAAAACTTTGTAGTGCAAAAGTTTTAAGTTCAAAATGTTCAAAGTAAGAAAATCTAGTCCTACAAGGTGTTGAAAACTTATTTTTTTCACTTTAAACTGAGATATCTTGCAATCTGTGCGGTCAAAAATTCTAAATTTTTTCCCACACACTCTCATACTAGTTAGATGTAAGATCCTACGGTTAGATATGAAAAAAAAAACAATTTTCATTTTTTTTCACTCTTTGCTATAGATATGGCAGTTTTGACTGATTTTTGGCAGGAAAAAGACCTTGGTCCTTCAGGGGTTAAGCTTCAACCTCAGGAATTGCATTGTCACCTACAATGACAAAGTAGGCTCTTTTTTCATCTATGGAATGCTACATTGAGTCAACTTCTTGCATTGGTTGTAGTCCATCAAAGTCTCTATCATTTTGCAATTGAACCATGTTCATGATGGATTGGGTAGAGTATAGTGCCTTCCATTACTCCTAACCTCTATTCGGCACACAACTTTCCAAAATGTTCAATTTTCTTTCTCACAAATGTCAACCACTCCGCAAAAGGTAAGAATTTTATTTAGGGTGGATAACAAACAACTCTTTGTGGTTGCAAGAGCCTTGACTATAGACAAAAAACTCCACATCGTTTCCATCTCTAGGCCTTTGTCAAGATGTATTCCTTGCATGATACATTGCTTGGTATCATTTAGAGCATTGGTCTAAACAATTGTATGCAATGCCTTAACACCATATATGAGAACTACAAATGTCTACACTGATGCTTTTTGATCGTTGTCTAAGTTTGTAAAGACAACTATCTATGACATCTACTTATATATTAGTGTTGATACCAACATCATAGGAGACATCAACATGTACTTTTGATGTTTTCCATGACATCTCAGAAAATGTCTAGACATTTAAATGCAGTCTGCATTTCTACTTGTAACAATTTTTGTGTTTTCCATATCCCATATTGTTTGTCTAACTTTCCACCATCCTCTTGTATAAAGAGGTTGTCTTCTCCTCTCTATATAATCACATCAAGTGGCTTTTAAGTCATGTACTATAATATCCAAATATGGTGTATTTTGTTTGGCATATTTTGTATGGTGTATTTTGTATTGTATATGGTGTACTATGTATGACATGTTGTATTGGGCATTTTTGAAATACATTTGGAGTCATATGACATAATTCTTAATACAGTGTATTTTGTATGGCATATTATGTATTGTATATGGTATATTATGTATGGTATATTATATATGGTGTATTATATATGAAATGTTGTATTGTATATTATGAAATTTGGATGTGCATTATGTAGGACTTGTGTAATTGTCCATATTGACATTATGCCAAATAGCACATTTGACCACATAAATGTCAAAAGTGACATCATTTTGTTCTTCTAAATCATATTGGACGTTGCAAGAAATATTTATGGTGAAATTAGGACATCTACAATGACATCCTACAACATCTAGATGTTTAAGTTGACGTCTCAATAAATGTCTAGACATCTACAATGACGTCTTAGAAAATGTCTAGACGTCTAAGGTGATGTCTTAGAAAACGTCTAGATGTCTAAGTTGATGTCTTTCAAAACGTCTAGATGTCTAAATTGATGTCTTTGAAAACGTCTAGACGTCTAAGTTGATGTCTTCAAAAACAATATTAAATTTCTTAAACAACAGGAAAATGCGTTGACGTGGCAAAGAAATGTGCTGACGTGGCATGCCACATCATCCTTACTAAATGCAATGTCAGATGCCACCTCAGATGCCACGTCATGGACGGGCATGGATGAAAAAAAATCCTACATGGCTTCCTGCGCATGCGTGGCACTTAGGTGGCAGCCACATGGCGACCTTTCAAGACCCTGTTGACCCATGTTTTTTGTGATGTCTGGCGAAGAATTTGTGATGTCCGGCCAGATTTTCGATGTTTTTGGCATGTCTGCGCGGGACGCAAGTTTCAAGACGTCCTTGCAGACGTAGAAAAACGTCAGCACAGACGTGCGGATGTCTAAATCTCAAAATCTCAAAAAACACAGTTTTCTTATAGTGCAATAGAGGGCAAAGTCAGCGGAGGGTCGTGTAGCAGCTCCCACACCTTACGTACGCGACTCACATACTCCACGTCGTACGGGTCAGTGTGTTGGCCGGTACTATCCAGGTGAAAGACAACCGCCTCCGTGAAAACTAACAAAGACCAGTGCAAACCGCTCACATATGGAACCAGCACCTCCTTCGGGGTACCCTCTTTGTAAATTCGTGACGGCACAAGATACTCCCTGCCCCACTTCAGGAGTGCATCGTCCGAACGCGCCTCCCATGCCTTACGAAGAGGGCCTTGCATGAAAGACGACGCCACGTACACTCGGCCCTCCTCGTTCGTTCGCCACGTACACCACGGCCCTCCTCGTTCAGGCTCCACCAAAGTCACCGACAGAGCAAATCAAGAATGTTCTGCCCCAGGAACCGCTTTGTCTTCCTCAACTGCTGAATCTATTTGATTGGAACCGGTAGGGCGTCCCATTCACCGGCGTAGAAGTTGACCGTCCCCATATCCACATCGCCCGTGCCCTTCCTGTAAGGTACAGCGGCAATCCCACGCGAGTGAGCACGGACCTCGATCCAGGTTTCACAACTCAGGAAAAGTGTGCGTTCTCACAAAAGACAATGAGCACGGGAAAACAAGAGGCCTTACCTTGGCAACGCATCCAGTAGTTCGTCCACGCGGAAGTGATCGTACGCCGCGGGGATAGAAATTTTACACCAGGACTTTGCTTTCGCATGGGGAATGGGCGAGGGGGCGAACGTCACGGTCTTTCGATGACGCATTCTAGTAGCGGTGTCAAGATCGTCTAACAGGACAGCCACCTCGCCTATGGGATCGTTGTGGGAGTACGCATTATCTACATTGACAGAAATAATAGACAATAGTAATTATATAGAGTAGAAATTTTCAAAATTTCCGTAATGGGTAGGGAATAGGAAGCCTAAAACCGGAAATAGAAATTAGAGGCTTTACGGAAAACCTTAAACTGTAATTAGGGTTACAGTCGGTTCCGGAAACCCTATCCGGAAACCCTAACCCTAATCCGGAAACCGGAAAGTTCTGGCCAAGTAGGCCCTAGGGCCTAGTCCGGCTAGGGAACTCGCGGGAACGCCAGGTCGAAAAGCTACTTAACCCCCGCTGTTTGCTTCATTCTCCCTCTTTCTCCGCGTGATTATCGCGATGGTGCTTAGTGAGTGAAAGTGTGGTGAGATAGGAACGTGTTAAGGAGAGAAGGGGAGGCCGTTGCCGATCGCAACGGAAAGTAGAACGGAAGATTAGCGGAAACTTAGCGGATCAGGCGACGGAAACTTAACGAAAGATTAGCGGAAACTTAGTGGAAGTGAGTCGGATAGAGTATGGCAGTTGTTATGGCAGGGCCCAGTGTACGGAAGTCAGGGATCACGGCCCGGATGATCAATCCGGAAATCCCTGAGAATCCGGAACACCACCACCAATTGGAGGATGACCTGACGGATATGGGGTGTCTGGGGTTTCTGAAAAGACCCTGGAGCATCCGGAGTGAGGAGATGATAGACGAGTTAGTCTATGGCGCTCCGAATCAGTACCACCTAACCGTTAGAGGTCGTCCAAAGTCCTGGACAGCAGAGATATGGGCCGGAGTCTATTTCGCATCCTCTAGAGGATCCAGATGGGCCGGGCGGACAGAGAAATTCTCCGCAGATAGATTCCGGAACTCGGCGGATCCGAAAGAGGGATACACTGCATCCGACTGCCGGAACCCTAGGGACCAGAGACTCTTAGAGTTTCTGAGCCCCATCCTGTATCCGGAAAAGCCCAGCCGGATTACAGTAACACTGGCAAACACAGTATTTGGAGCCTTAGGGGAAAGGGAGAAACCAGCCCCAAGACCAGTTAGCTGGGGGCTCATCATCCAGTCCATAGTAGATAAACTTTCCGGAAACCTGGTGGGAAAGAAATCCAGCCCCATCAGTCCGTACCTCCTCCACTTGTATCACAAGCAAGAGGTACTGAGTAGTCCGGAAGACATCATCTACCGGCAGGGAGATAGTTTACTCCGATACGGCCTACCTTCGGATTCGGATCCGACGGATGAGGAGCCGGAAGAGGACGTGAAACCGGAACTGGAGTATGACTCACCGGAGAGGCACGAATCACGCCGGAAGAGCACGGACCTGGATTCAAGAGGAAAGAATCAGCTTCCGGATCCTGTTCCATCCCGGAACACTGATCCGGAATTGGATATCTTCGAGTTGACAATCTCCTGGCTGCGGAGTCAGAAGACTGCCAACGAACGGATGGCCACCCTGATCCGGAGAGTCTGCACGATGTTGAAGGTAGCAGACGAGACGGAGATCGTGGAGGCAATCAAGAGCAGACTGGATCCGGAGATGATCCGCCTGTTGGAAGGACGGATCCGGGCAGTAGAGGCGGAGCGCGACCATCTTCAAAACCGCTCAACGTGGGCGGAGAGGGAGATGCACACCGCCAACAAACGAGCGACGGATGCGACGGAGCTGGTCCGGAAGTTGAGAGACCTGATCGACCCGCTAGCAGATATCATCACCAGATCCGCGCTCTGGAACAACCAGATGACCTGGGAAGGCCACATTTCCGGAACCAAGGTTGTGAAGATATTGGTAGAGTTCGAGGCGCGGATTGAGGTCGCATTGAAGGAAATGCGGCACTTGGTGGGCCACTTCGATCCACTCAGCGGATTGGAGGAGTTTCCGGAGATACCCGGAGGTGAGTTTCCGGAGACAACTCAGTTGAACTTGGGAGAACGATCGTCTGCCCAGCAACCCGGAAGATCCTCGGGACAGAAGGATATTACGGATGGGAGGAGGATTCCGGATCCGGTTCTAACGCCCCGGACTACCTCAGTGAACCTCTTCCCACCTCTCTAGGATCCTGCTGTAGACGTGACGGCGATGACGGAGGATCCGGTTGGGATTCAGAATCCGGCCCGGACCCATCCGGAGGAGTTCACCCACATGTAGCAGGAGACTCCTCCGCGGCCGCCACCATCGACTCCCATCGAGTTCATTGATCTGGAGAAGAAGAAGGCTACCCGGCGGAAGAACAGCAGCGATCCGGTGGAGGTTCTCGAGTCGGAGGAAGAGGAGGCAGTAACGAATTCGTCTTCCGAGTCAGAGTATGCGGAGACGGATCCGGGTCTGCCAAGGACCCGATCCGCAACCAAGTCCACCCCGACGAAGTAGATCCGGCCGAAGGCGCCGACCCGGATTTCGAAAGGCGGAACGTCAACGAAAAAGGCGCGGAAGGGTAAATGACTAGGTTGCGTAGTTGGATTGTTAGTTTTAGTATTTTGTCTTCATCGCGGGTTTTCCGGATGTGGGACCCGCTAATCCGGAATGCTAAGTAGTTCCGGATTTCTAGGAATTTAACGGCTTTCCATTTTTCCCGGAACGGTCACTTGGCCGTTGTCCGGATTTTCAGCTGGCTGTTGGCCGCTTTTTCTTTGGACCGTTTTGGTCGTGTTGTTTTGGTTTTTAAGGGCGGGCCGGCTTGTGGCCTGTCATTCCATTTTGTGTCATTCAATCTGAGCACCCAAGAATAAACACCTTGGGAATCATTATCTTGCATATCGCGTCTTGATTACTTGTGTGTGGGTGTATCCGGGAGAGTGTGCAAGGTAGGAATCCGGATTGGTTGGTATCCAGATCCGGTTGAAGGTGTCTTGCAAAATAGTTTAGATTGAACTTGAGGAGCTGCGCGCGGTGCCTTTAAATTGCTGGAACGGTGATCCGGTGGGATCCGGTAGTGGTCAGGGAGCTAATCCGGAACTCATGAGTAGTTTCGTGCGGAAGTCAGCAGCCGCCAAGTGGAACATTCCCAAACCATCGGAAGGTCTGCCAACCTCAAGAGCGGTCGACAGCTAGGAAGTAAGTCCTTTAATTCCGGATTCCAACTATCCGCGATTGTTTTGCAGTTGAGTCTAGTTTACGAGTGAGGAGCTGTGCGTGGTGCCTTTAAATTGCTGGAACGGTGATCTGGTGGGATCCGGTAGTGGTCAGGGAGCTAGTCCGGGAACTCGGGAGGAGTCCCGTGCGGAAGTCGGCAACCGCCTAGTGGAATATTCCCAAACCACCGGAAGGTCTGCCAACCTTAGGAGTAGGTGAAAGCTTGATCCGGAAAATAGCTGAGTGTCGTTGTAGTAAGGGCGGGTGTGGGTGTAACTCTACGTGACCTACCTTTCGGGTGTCCACCCGGAATGTTGTGAGAGGGACCATCTTTCCTCCTTACCGAACTGAGAACTTTGAGGACGGATAGTTGTTTGTTGTTTAGGAGTTGATATGTGTGTTACTTGAGTGGTGATGTTCCCCACCCCTCGGAAAAAGCAAGTGAGGACCCTCTGAGGGTAAAACAGAGGTACCAAAAACCGGTGTGATGGATAGTGAGAGTAGGAATTCGGATCAGGGAGGATCCGGATTTGATTCCGGAAGACAGTATTTCTGGAACTTGGGTTTGTGTTGTGCCGGATCCTACTGCGGATTGTCATTTCCGGGTAGATCCGTAGTTCCGGACCCTTATCTATCGCGACAACATCTGGAATTCCCTAGGACGATAACTCGTGTCATCTTAACGCTTTTGTGGTGTTAAAGATACCTACGCCTACATTGCGCGTACGACAATCGTCGTCGCTGTCCCGATCACGCCCTGCGCTCAGCGGTTTAGGCGTACTCAAAATTTTGTCAAATGCGTCGGATAGGCTCCGTGGAGTGGACCTTACCATGTCCACTATGTCTTTCGACTCTGCGTTCTGTGTGCAGACAATCCCCACGAGATTCTGCAGAGTCAGGTGCAATCCCAAGACTTCAACCTGAGTCGCCGGAGTCTATCCCGATTGGAGGCCGTCCAGGTGCAAGTCCTGCATCTGAATGTCGTCCACCATGACAGATCTCCGCAACTGCAAAACACTGAAGCTGCCGCTGCTAGATCCAGGGTCCTGCACGAGTTCCATCTCGGCCTCCAAGGTCACAGGCGTCACAATTGGGCCCGGAAATAGCTCCTCACGGCGCGCCGCGTGGGACGTCTAAGCGTCAAGCAACTGCACCGTCCAGGCCGCCCTGTCATCCTCGTCAATTGCCACATCCAGCGACTGCACAAGTTCTAGGATTTTGGCTCATGTACCCTTCACCTTCACAGCCCATGTCGGTGTTGTCTCGTCCGCCACCCACCCGATGTCCAAGTCCTCACGCATACAAAGGCACCTGCCCTAGTGTTTTGACTGGTCCCTTTAGTGTTCGTGTGCGGTAGTCATCCAGGAAGTCCGAAATGCGTCAGGGTGATGAAGCGCCAGGTCCTGCAGAGCACGCGCGCGAACGTTCTCCACCCACTCCATGATTCCATCAAGGACGCGCTCTTCCTTCCCTTCGCACACGAGTTGAGCGTCCTTCGCAATGGTGGCATGAATGACATTGGACTCCCACTCCTCCATCCCAGCGAAACGGAAAGGTGCCTCGAATGTGAACACAGATAGGGCGCGCATGAGGGCACTGTTCGTCTTGCACATTGCCCGGACTGATTGCCTACTCACGCCGAATAAGGGACACGTCATCTGGCGAAATCTCCCGAACGAGCTGTTCAGTGCTATCCGCAACACCCTGACGAAGTAGGGGGGCCTCTGACGCAGAACTCTCTCAGCCAACAGCGAGTGCCGAACCTCATCAGCCTTTTGAACTGCATGTCAAGCGGTATTGTCAATGCAAGTGAACTCCCAGCCAAAGACATTGACATAGTACAAGCACCAACTGCAAGGAACTGAGACTCCCCCCAACGTCTTAAAACACTGACCGCAGGACTCAGAGGACGACAGAGCTTACTGTCGTGGCGCCAAGGCAGTGGGGGCATCTTCTGGAGAAGATTGCGCTGCGACACTACCCACCACAGGGGGCACCAATCCCACGTAACCGTTTCGTGACGCAATGCCGTGTCCCGTTCGAACGTGAGCACAGCCTCCGACACAAGTCGCTCCTGCCGGCGTCGAAGCTCTGCAAGTGATTGGGCGCACCTGTCTGCGTATGTCTCCTTGTCTCTTATGAACTGCAAGTATTTGGCAAGTCGTTCCACATCCGGCGGTTCTTTCTCGTACTTCATGCTGTGGCATATCGAGTACACGGCGCGCCCAATCGCCTTTCCGACCCCGGGGTAATCTTCTTCCTATCAAAAAAGGTTGCACTCGTTCTTAGAGGCTTACACAGCGTACAAATCAACAAGGCATCCACCAATGCATCCTAAAAGTGAGCACTGCGGTGTTCAGCGCGCAAGGAAAACACAGTGCCATGTCGACAGAAAAGTCGTGTAGGTCAAGAACATGAAGTTGCTCTAACCTTGGCCACGCACATCCACCACGTCGTGCACTTCTGAGTTGCGCCTTCGAAACTAACGTCATCCCACGATGCTTGAAAGGCACACCTGAAATCCGGACTCGTCATGCCACGGTAGTCGAACGGGAGCAAGTTCGGCCTCACTTTCAAGAGTTTGATGAAGTCCGGGGTTTCGCAAGACATTGGCGCAGGTACTTTTGGCCACGATGCAGCCATCTCGTCAGCCTTGACTCTAGCTGCCATCCTCACTTCACGCTCATCCCTGTCAAGTCGTTCTACTCGACCTGACGTTGTATTTGCCAACTCCGGGTAATACACCCTGTGTTTTGGTGCACCTAGACCACACATCCAGTAAGCCTGTATTGCAGCATTACCTTCATAGTTACTAGTCCAGGTCACTATATCCGTTGGCGTCTGCGTGGGTGGGACACCTGCGGTGTTCATAGAAAGCTGTTTTCTCCCTTTAGACAGCGTACATACCCAACTGCTTTCTTATTTGCCGGAGTGCTTTGTGGCGTCGTAGTATCTACCCGAATTGGTTTCGGGGGCCGGTCTCAGGTCTTCGTCTCCGCAGCTTCAGGATGCGGCTCTTGCGAGAGAATCGCATCGAGGTGTTCAGCGTATCCGTCGTCGGCTTCATCCGGGCTTGGTTGGGGCGTTGAATAGACTCCCCCCAACGTCTGCAACGCCTCACGTGGATCCGTGGTCTCGAAATCGTCCTCTAAGTGCAACTCCGTCACTCCCATTTCTTCTCCGCTGTCGGGGGACGCAACAACTTGCGTAGTGTTTCGGCGTAGTGCAGGTGACCCTGGAGTTCTGAACCCCTTCGGTTCAGGCCACGGGTCTGGATTTGGATGGGCACCGACAACTCGTGACCAATCTTTCTTCGGTTGCGGCCACGACTCTGGATTTGGATGGGCGCCGACAACTCACGACCAGTCTTTCTTCGGTTGCGGCCACGGCTTTGGATTTGGATGGGCGCCGACAACTCGAGACCAGTCTTTCTTCGGTGTCGGCCCTTTCTGTGACCTCGGAGCAGCATCGACAACTCGGGACCAGTCTTTCTTCGGTTCCGTGCTCGACTCCGATTTAGGAGCGGCACCAACAACTCGTGACCAGTCTTTCACCGGCCTTGCTATACCAAGTCTAGCCGCATTCATTTTCAGCTGATGCAGCTTCTCCTGCACAGATTCAGCCGATGAAACAATCCCACTTCGGGCACGTGTCACGGGCCGGTCAAGGTTGGCATCCGAAGAACTTCCGCAGATGTCTCGGAGTTGTATCACCATCGCCGGAAGGTCTCCATGTTTCTCCCATACAGGGTCCACTCTGGGTGCGTCCGAAATACTACCGTGTGCTGCCTTTTCAACACTGCTGGCGACGTTGGCCGGCGCAGGAAGTGCGCGGACGGTCCCCCTTGTGCTTGTGCGAGTTTTCATTCCCGTAGGTGTTTCCGCCACGCCTGCCAACGGTGTGCACGTCTGCCTTGTCTCCACTCTGAAGTCGTCGTCATCTGGAAGCACCGCGTCTTCCCTGGCCCTCTTCTTCCCCGTCCACCATCTTGTTTCGGTGTCGCTATCGTCCTCCTCTTCCGAGTGCTCGCTGTCTTCCTCTATGTCAGGAGTGTCTTCCCTCTTTTTTAAGCGCTTATGTCGTCTTCCTGTGTCCTCTGTGTCCTCACTCCCTTCCGTCCCAACTGCCATTTGTCTATCATTTTTCCCTCGAGTGGGGGCTCCACAAATCTTCGCCTCGACCTCGTCTGCCTTCCCAGCCCGGTACATCTCCGATGTCTTCCCCTGGCCCTTCCCCTGGTCTGGGTAGGGCAGCATGCGACGGCGGTTCCCCGTCTCATCCCGCACGGCAAGACACTCTGAATTCCAGCGATGTTTATTAAGCCGCATCTTGTTTCTGAAGCTCTCCTTTTGGCAATGGATGCACTTCCAGAACTTCCTGCTGGGGTTATTCGGGATGCGAATGTTCATCCACGCTTTCGTCAAACACTCGTCGAGCAACCTCATGAACTCTTCCTGACTCCCGTAATTGACATCGAACTTTCTCGTGTTGATCGTAACCTCCCTGAAGAAACCCGACTGTGTAGTCCCTGGAGCCGCTGTGGGCCCGAAAGCGTGATCCAGCACCTGCCGCGAAGACAGTTTTCAGTGTTTGTATGAGCGGTTGCCATTGTGGCAACCCAAAAATCGGCAGAGAAAATGAACTGAAATTGCAACGTCAGTAAGCGAAGGTGTGGCGGGAAGAATTTTTTTTCACACACCTTGAAATCAGCGTCGCTGCCGCTGCCACTTTGTTCCGTGAGCTCCAAAGTCGCTGCCTCGCGTGTGCGCGCATCCATTTTCGACTTTCCCATTTCATAGCAGAAAGTCAGCTTTCCCACCGAGTTCGCTGTGGTGAACTAGTTGCGGTATGCGATCACCTCCCCCCAACGAAACACTGGCCGGTAGTAGAAGTAGAAATCGAGGTATCTAAAGGAAGCCCTGGAACGAAAGTTGTGTGCTTTACGTTAGTGTCCACCCGAACTACGTGCCTAGACTGTATATCCTACAGCACTCGCAGTGTGTCTTCTTGAATACATTTTGCAAACTTCACTAACCGGAAACCCTGGTTGCTTAACTAAGTAAGAACGGAGTTCATCACCTGCCATTCTCCGCCATTATTGGTAGCGTTTTGAAGCCCTAACTCGTTAAGAAGACCAAACACAGTATACTACAGGCCATCCTCTCCTGCACTCGCCGACCCTACAGCAGCGGAGCCCAAAATTTCTACCTTTCTTCGAGGTCCCATTTCCTCTCCGGCGCATAAAATTTGACAAGAATTCTTCGCACAGAAGGGGCCGCGAGGTAGACTCAGACTTAGTGCGGAAATCAAAAGCGCACAGAAAACAAAACAAGACGAGCTGAAGGGGGGGAGGATCACCGAACCTGTGGGAGCCTTGCGAAATTGCGCCCTCGCCGTTGTGATTGCACAGCACGACCGCAGCGGACTTGACATCCAATTCCCAGCGTCCATAAGTGAACCGCCTTTCGCCTCCTCCCTGATATGACCCTGCAGTCGCGTGAGTGTGACGCCCAGCTTAGTGGAGGCTTGGCAATCATAGCCCTGAAACCCTACCCACTAGAACATCACCTCGCACTCATCACCCTGTAATTGCGTTACTCACGTGTGAAGTTCTGAATCGCCAAAAGCCTGAGCACAAAGCCGTCTTCGAAATGCACGCCTGAGCCCTACAAACAGTCACCGCGCTTCTGAGCTAGCGCGCAGAACACTACCGAAATCGCACCGGAACACAAAATTCTCGTTAACCCTGAACATTGCGTTTTCGGCAATCAATTTTTTCCTGTTCGACTCTACAATGAAAGACTTCCCTAAACTCTAAGGTAAATTGTTTTTGGTAGTCATAAAAAGACCCTCTTTCATGCGCCGAACCCGAGGATTACTTTTCATTTGACAAATAGGTTCCCCCTACACCCAGTGTATCTAGTGTATCTACGAATCCAAAGAAATAATGTATATACTCCTTTTTGGTCCAAATTTGATTTCACCATTAACCCTCGAATATCCCTCCACCCCGCATATATACTTCTAGTCAACTACATAAAGGAAATTATCTGTATTAACGCTATATTCACTATTTTGGGAGTTTTCCAGAGAATTGAGAGTTTAATTCTAAGGCATTGGAATGTCACGAAGCAAATTAAACGTCAGCAAACACATAGAAATCAATCAATGCCAATGAAAACTATCTTCCCATACAAGATTTAGAAAAAATATACTCAAAATTATGCGCATTGCATCTCTATTAGTAAGGAAACTCATATCATTTACACATATTTGCTTTCCTATGTGTGCAATACATACTCGTCTATGCAATTCCACCTAAGTAACCAGTGAATTGGAACTCACTGAGAGAAGCCTTAACATCATGTAACAGAAATGTACATATACGAAGCACAACTATCAACTACATGACGTACTCTTCATCTTTTCAAGGGCCCTCAAAATTTCAGGCCCACGACTGTACCCCCCCCGGACACCTGCACCTTCCTGACGCATGTGCTCCCTTCTTTGTGCTAGTAGTGACATCCTTTCCCAAGAGTCCCACGTAGGAGTGGAGGACTGAGTACTGCATGACCTCTCCGCTTTTCTCTTTAATTTTGCTGATTGAGACAATGCACGGCAACGTGGAAGTAGAGGTCGAACGAGAGCGGGTTTACTTTTTTTTCCGGACGAGAGCGGGTCACTTGGCATTTGGGCTTTCACTTCTGGTGCCTTCATCAAACAGTTTGCATCTCCGTAGAGCTTCCTTTGCATCCCCTTCTCCGAAATAGTTGGCGAAGCTGACGAATCCCTCGCTGCCCTAGAGCGCAGAGGAGATGGCGAGCATGAAATTGGCAAGCGCGGCTTCTTGTCAGGGGGGCTGTTTACCACACCGTCTTCGACATGCTTGACAGAGAAGTCCATGGTGGAATTCACAGTCGGCGCCAAGCAAAGGAAATTCCCCGTACTAAGTATGACGTATTGTCCATAGTCGAAAATGGAGTCCTCGGACGCTTGACACGGAAGAATCTCAATAATCCTAGAATTGGTAGACCCGTTTTTCATCTGACAGAGAACAAAAACAGAATTAGCCATAGAATCGTCAACGCATCATAAGTACACATGGTTCTGCACAAACTTCAGATACATGAATGAGCCGTTGAATTTCACATAAAACATTACCCTGACTACATTTTAGCGCGGACGGCGCTAAAATGCAACAGACAAATACGCCAAAACAAGCGTTTTACATCCGATACAATTTCCGTGGACTCCAGAAACACGTCTACCTGCATACCTCAAAAACCACGTCTAACTAACACTAGTTGACCCACGGAGGACCTCCATGAGATTTTCATACTCTCGACGACCTCGTTCTTCGCACAGCATCCGTCTCCCAATCCTCCATTTTTTATTCTCTCTGAAGGACTTCAGACCATTGCTGCGGTTGACGTGCAATTGTTGGAACCAAGGAAGAAGGACCGTCAAAAGGAACGTGTCTTTGTCACCGTTTCCTCGGTTACTCCAAGAATCCGCTAAAATCACATTCTCAGGCTTGTTCATGATGTGTTTGCGCGGACTGTCGTCCACAATCACTGTATTCTGAGAAGTGAAATTCCCGTGGAAGCCTGAAAATAGGAAATCTAGGTTCTTAAGGAACAAATCCTTATTCGTTCCCGGTTCCTTGTAAGAGGTCAGCCTTCCGGCTCTATCCCTGCACTTAATAGTCTTGCAGGAGTCTTGCCCCAGAACGAGGAAGGGCCACCTTCCTTCGCGAAAGAGATACACACATATCTCATCGGTCGTGGTTTTTTTCATGGAGCTCCATATAGTGATTTTAGCTATCCTCCCTATCTCCTTCAAGAACTCAAGGCAATTTGGACGGACATATACTGCTTTTGGTCCAACAATTGCACCGATGGTGGCAGAGTGCGGCTCTGACTCGTTTTGAAAATTATGCCTGTTTGAACTGTTTGACTTCCAGTCCTCGCTGCGGCATAAAATGCCATTGAGGTCTAGGACGACGTTCATCCACTTCTCTGCCACCCCAGACCTCAATGGACGATGGATGCCCTCGGAAGTGCCCTCACGTACTACTGTAGAATCGGAGCCCTGCTAACAAACGTAGGAACATAGAGCAGTTACAATCGTGCAATTGGCTTTGTTCAGACGTCATGCGAAATCAAGTCACAGCCGGAGGAAAAAAATAGAAAAAAAAGTCTAATCACGCCGGAAGAAAACAAGGGGTTATACCTTCTCCACTGTCGAACTTGAAGGCTGATCATCATTTTCACAACCGGTATTCACAGGATCAAGAGGTGACGTATCGTCATCGAGTTCTAGGAATTCAGCTGACGTGATAGGATTTTCTTCCTCAATTTCAAAATGAGTTGTCGTCACCACTTCATTTCGTGTAGAAGGGAGGACACAGACCTCAGGACAACTTTCCATATTCACAGGGCCTGCAATTCACGATTTGGAAAAGTTTCTCTGTGAGAAATATATTACATTTTCAAAGATAATTGTCTCTTACAATAAAAAACTGAGTCCATAAAAGTCCAAATCGTAACTAAGGCCTCTACAATAATCGTCCGATAAACATCGAGAACTATTCCTATTTACAAAATTTGAGATCAATCTCTACCAAACAGTTTAGCGCTTGTCGCGCTAAATCTACACAAAGCAATGTTCACTAAGTGTTTATTGGGCAGAACCTGCAGGTTGATCTTCGGTGGGCAGGGCATCACTTCCAGGCTCCACCTCGGAAGCATCACTGGACAGGTTCTGCCCAATGTCCGTCTCTGACGACAAAATTGGTGCAGCCTCCAGGGAAGAGGGGTGATGAACAAGATCATCATCGAACGGCAACGGTGCTGGAGACTCCGGTGCACTACTTGGAAGTGGCGGAGACACCGGCACAGGTAGCGACGGACTCGAGGCATTGCTGACGTTAGAGCCAGACGGCAGACCTTGTAGCTCCAACACTGGAGTCACGGCAGGAGGTGGCAACGCTGCGATTGGCTCAACCCTGACCTTCTTGATCAAGATCTGCATCATCTCTCTATTCTGCAAAGCTAGCTCTCGGTTGGTTTGAGACTCCAACCGCATCCACTCTTGATTACGCTTGTGCATTTCAAGGTTTTCAGCCCTCTCCTTCAACTGTTCCGCCCTCAACTGCGCCAAAGCAAGCTTGTTTTGTTGTTGTGTCAACTGAGATTGTTGCTACAGATTAGCCAATGAAACTGCATTCTGCGCTGAAATCTCCGCCAACTGTTGCGCGATACTTGACATTGAATTGTGCCTCCTCTTTTTATGTGGCCGCCCAGACGGAGTAGCAGTCCTCGGCGTCCCAGGCAATGGAGGTAACATAGAGCTCGCCGAAGAACCAGGTATATCTGCTGATGGTCGACTTGTAGGAGTTGCCATCTCATCATTCCCCTGAGGTTCATCTTCGTCAATGTCTTCTTCTTCTTCATCGGATTCCGAATCAGATGGTACATCGTCATTGCGCGGAACCTCCCTCCGCAGCGGATCACTCATATCGGATGCCTGAGACGACCTCAGTTTTCTCTTCGCGGAGGAGGGTGTAGTACTTGGACCAGCTGCAGCAGCAGCCCTGGGGTACCCACTATCAAGAAAGTCCGCTATATCTAGCGTCATTGCCTTCCTACAAATGTCCTCCCACCATGATGATTGAGTACCCATTCCAGTGGCGAAGACGTTCACATTACTCATCTGCCAAGACAAAATCACAGCATTATTACGATTACCGAGACAAATCAGTCGCTTTAGCGCTGACCGCGCTAAATTGACAGCCGGTACTCGTACACAGAACATGAGTAATACGATAATAACATTCATGTCAGTTAACATTGACAAGGCTTTTTAGCGCGACTCACGCTAAAGTACAGACAAATTGCTTACCACGGCCGCGCACGTAAGCTTTCCCCCAGTATAAGCAGAATAGATTGACATGCCAGACTTGCAGAAGGCCTTTACGAGCCACAAATAAAATTCCATCCTCAACTCGGTGTTGTATATCCGATACTCAAGCTCACTGTATGCGCGCGCTTTCATGTATCGTGCTGTTTCCAGACACTCGAATTCCTCTGGAATTTCCACGGTGTTCTCGTTCTCGGGATCCTGCAGGAAGATCAAAAACACTTTCTTTGGTGTCTTCGCTGCAGGAAGATCTCCCAGGCGATCGTTCTTCCCAGCGGAGTAAACAGAGTACGAAATCGTATACGACTCCAAAACCTCGTCGGATTCAATAAATTTAAGGACCTGCGCTTGTTCCTTCTCGTCACCACAAATGAAAAGCCAAGACGGAACATCTTGTAGTGCAGGTTTGCTTTTCGCCTCCATTGACGTGAGTACTTCGACGAAGTACGGTTTGTCCACCGTAGAGCTCTCCTTCTTCTCAATTTCTGGCAAGCACCTGAAGTCAATCACCCCCAACGCAAGATAGTTTCTCGTCTCCGCAGTCCATACCTTCTTTGGCCATTCCTTGGTACTGTTCCCGACGTACTCATAGGGCCGGTAGTGACCAGTTGCTGTCGGTCTCTCGAATTTGGATTTGTGCAAAAGAAACATCTTGAAGAAATCATAGGCGTCTTGAGACAGCTCAGTGATGGGCTTGTTTCTTGAGGATTTGTTCTTCGCTTTGCCAAAGTAGGCTTCTCCTGGTCTGTCGAGGAGTACATCCATCGTGGCGCTGGAGAAGAATCGTTCCATTTTGAAGGCCTTCTAGTTCTCGTTGATGATCTCGTTACGAGCATTCATGAGTCCAAGTTGAGGTTTGATTTCATGAAGCTCCTTGATCACGAGGTTCTTTCGCTTACGACGTTCAACCCACTCCTTCGTGCTGAAGCAGTCATCCAGGACAGATGAGATGCTCTTGACCGTGACCTTGGGGTAAGCGTGATTGCGTTTTCCACCCGACTGATTAAGCAGATGATTTGCTAGTTTAGCAATTTCGTCGTAGCTCAAATTTCCGAGGTGCTTAAAGAATTCACGATTCAACATACAACTCTCGGGATTCCATCCTGGCTTTTCATTAAACATCATCTCCGTGTCGGGGTTGACGAGCTCTCTGTGCGCAGCAGCGGTAATCACCTCACTCCAAAGTTTATACACCGCATCGGGCGCCGTGATGAGTCTTAATTCGTTTGTGAGCTTTAGCTTGTCCTCCTTAGACTTCGTCTTTGAAATCTTCAAATTCTTTACGACGTCAATCATGGAGAACCTCACATACATTGCCTTCTCGAACACCTGAATCATTTTGAAGTCAATAGATTCAGAAACGAAAGCACACGATCATATAACAAGATAACGTTCACGACAATGATCATACATGAGTATTGCAATTTAGCGCGCCTCGCGCTAAAACGCACCTGGAACGCTTCTCTCTTGTTCCTGTTCTCGACGATCCTTCTCGTGGCCACCAGAGATCCAATAGTCTTTGTCTGCGTTGGATTTGCAGGCCTGCCCATATCCTCCCATACTTTTCTCACTCCTAAGATGTTGGTCGCCCATGATGGTTGTACCGCCACAAAATGATTTGTGCGGTTGTAATAGGCTGAGATGGCTCGCAACTTCTCAGCGTCCTCTGACCACACAACAAAGCAGTTCCATTTACGGAAATGCTCCCTCTCATCCACGTCCACGTTGTTCTCATCATTGAACATGTATTTGCTGGCTTCAACACTATGTTGTCCGTTAATGATGTAAAATAGTCCATCTTCAATGTCCTCCCAACCTTGTTGGCTTGTGGCTGAAGCCGACGGGCATAACGCATAGTGTTTGCTTGGTACTCTTGTCAGGTATGTTGAGTAGCCAATTGACCATGTCTTCAACAATGCGGTTCTCCTTGGAACGGATGTTATATGCTGGAGGTGCCTCAATGAGCTGGGAAATGTCGATCTCTTTCTTCTCATCGACAGCAAACACATAAGCGTCGTCACAGGTGCTCCAAAATTCCTTATACACCTGGCTGACGTGCTCGTAGTCAGGTTTTTTCTCAGTTGCCTGAGAGTGTGGCACTTTCTCCATTTCGTCCGCGTAGCTGCCTTCCTCGACTTCGGATGTTTCAGATTCCTTTGCTACCTTGGACCTCTTAGGCTTTGGCGTAGCCGGCTGTTTCCCCTTTCGCGGTTGCGCCTTGGACACTGGCGTCGCAGGCTTTCTGTGGCCTCGACTGGCACCGGGCTCTTGCTTAACCTTCAGCTTTGATGTCTGGCTGACTCCAGTATTCATGATCTCTTTCGATACAGATCGAGGTCTGTTATTTTCTTGCTGCATCTCCATCTTCCCCTTGAGCATGTGAAAATCGTTGAAGAGCATACGGATTTTACTGCATAGTTTTTTCCACGACAACGGAGTACCATTGGCATTTTTCCACTCATTGTTGTCTAGCTTCTTTTCCAGCTCTTTGATCTCTTCGCGGTATGGAGTTGGTTTGAGACTCGAGAGGAACGGGCTAAGATGGAAGGGAATGAGGACGGAGTTAATACAAATAGCGAAATGATATTGATCCTGCCGGCATGATCCAGGAATGATTGTCATACATTTGACTTTGATCATGGGATGCGTATCAGCTTCTACATCCTTAATTTTCTAGTGGAAGGAGAGCTGTAGGTGGCACTGTGCATTTCTGAACTTGTATGAGAAGCAGATTTGATTTATGAACGGAATCATGAAGAAGCTCCATGATTCTACTCTCTCTGGTTCTTTGAACTCCCAATATTCTCCTTCGATGAGGTTGTCGTCTGCACTTCTATCGTCCTCGAGAAGCTGGACTTCACACTTCTTGAAGTACATTTCCAGAGCCTCGATCTGGTTCTCCATTCTGAAATATCAAGACAGACAAGTTCGATGAGTTGCTGTTTAGCGCGAACCGCGCTAAAGTGTGTCGGGAACGGTATATTAGTTCACTGAGTGTAGGCATTGTATGTTTTGAGTTCAAGGTCTATGGTCTGGAAGGGTCTTGGCCGATGTGTGGACAGCTTTTATGGGTTGGGAGGATTTAGTTGAAATGCTGGGGTTTCTATCATGGTTTATCTTCTTGAACGAAGAAGAGTCGTGTTTAGCGCGACTCGCGCTAAACCGACACATATGAGTTCGGTATATATGTTGGTCGTATTTTGTTATATGGAGTATGAAATGTCATTTAGCGCGACTCACGCTAAACAAACATAGAGGAGGTCGGGTTGATTTTAAAGGAAATAGTGTTCTCTTCGCGTAGTCTGAGTCATTTAGCGCGAGCCACGCTAAACAGACCCGTTGGAGGTACCGTTCTATGTGGATTTCTGTGTTCTTTGCGGGAATTATGTGTTGTTTAGCGCGAGCCGCGCTAAACTGACACATGGGAATTGCGATCTTATGGCGGGCGTGTTCTTCGCTTCGGGGAGTTTGTGTCATTTAGCGCGACTCGCGCTAAACAGACACACGGGAGCTTAATTTTGTGTCGGACGTGCGTTCTCGTCGGCTTGTTTGTGTCATTTAGCGCGAGCCGCGCTAAAATACGCAATGGTTTTCAGGTTTTAGGGTTGCCATTTATATTAGGGTTTAGTGATTTCTGGGTGAACTGCTGAAATTTCTACAAATGCAGATTTAGGTGGGACTTCAATATATGATTTTAGGGTTTCCCTTGGACTGATTCAAATGAAATTGGGCATAATTCAAACGAATTCATGAAATTGAATTTAATGCGCTTGAATGACAAAGACGACTGAATCTCAAACCCTGAGCTCTTGAATCAGAAATGTAAGTGAATAAAAAACCGTAAATCAAAACTGAAGATTACAATGCACTGGACTACCAGAAACCCGAAATTTGAATACGTATCACGAGATCACCAATAACAGTCGTATGAATAAGAAAAGCAACGAAACAATGAGGAGTGAAATGCTGTACCTCACGAGTTTCCAAATTCCTGTGATGAGCTCCTCAAAGTCCAGAAACGTCCTCCAATACCTGCCACCTTCACGAGCAAGCCCTGGAGCTCTGATTCTGAAATAAAATAAACATATCTACACAAATTCTGAAATAAGAAAAACATATCCGAACTAAAGCATAAACAGTACATGATCTAAAAAGCCGTAAGAACAGAAAGGGAAGGACTCGGTGATCCAGAAAACACAAGCTCGACGTGCTGAGAAAACCCATAAACCCGACGTGCTCAGGAAAATAAGGGCACGTGAACATGAAACACCAGATCCCGACGTGCACAGAACACTAAATACCCTAAACCCGACGTGCACAGCAAACTTGTGAACAGAACACTAATACCCTAAACCCGGTTGCACAGCAAACTTGTGAACCCGAACACTAATACCCTAAACAGCGATTTCTGTTTTTCTAAACAACTAATACCCTAAACAGTGATTGGCTGAACACAGAATTTGAGCTGAATACACAGATCCCGACGAACACACAATTTGAGCTGAACACACACCCGTTGAACACACAGTTTGGCTAAACAAAGAATTTGAATACTTCCGTTTTGGCTGAGCGTCCGCTGCACCGAAAAGAGAATAGCCCGATGTGCAGACACTCAATTTCAGCGATTCCTAGTTGGCTGAGTGTGCGCTGAAAAATTGTGCGATTCCTAGTTGGCTGAGTGTGCACTGGAAGAAAAAAAGACACAAGACTGACACAAGACACAAGATTGACAGTTTGCGAAGTACCTGGATGGCCGCGACTTCAAAAAACCTTCAAAAAACCTCCGCCACGACCAGAAATCGTAGCGCACGCTCAGCTTCCTCGATGGCCGCAACTTCACTAAACCTCCGCCACGACCAGAAATCGCAGCGCTCAGCTTCAAACCGCAAAGGTTTAAAATAATCAAACAAACCCAACAATCTCCGGCCAGAAATCGAAAAAACAGCCAAACCTCCGCCAAAAAATCGAAGCGCACGGTGAGCCAAATCTGAAATCGCTCAGGCAAACCCAACAATCCCTCAGCTCAGCCAAGAATCGCTAAACCTAACAATCCGTAAACGAAACCCAGGAATCGCTCAGTCTAAGCCAGAAATCGGTAAGAAATCGCAGGCAGATTCAACATCGGAAACCCTAACGCGCACTCCCCTAACGCACAATGGAAGAGCGCAGACTTACCCGCCCGATTCTGCGCAGTTGGTCCCTGCCCGTTTTTTTTGGTGGTACCCGCCCTGTGCAGTACCCGCCCTATGCAGTACCCGCCCGGTTTAGGCGATGTTGATACCCGCCCGATGTACCTATGTGATACCCTCTTGACGCTTTTATCCGCGTATGACACACAATGTGCACTTTCAATCGAACCCTCCTTTATACGTAGGCTTTATTTAACCCCTTAACAAATAGATACTTTTTCAAATTTTAACACGTTTTTCTTTATACCTTTGTACAGTAACACCATTTACCAAATTTTCATGAAATTAGGCATAAAAGAAGGTTCTCTTCTCAAGATTCAAATATTACATTGCATGACTGAGGAGGCACTTGGATGAAACAACATTTGTAAGACCTGTGTTCATCGTCCAGAATATAAACGTAAAAGGTTAATGTATGCTGTAACCGTTCATTGTGGACCACTTTGCCCTGTAACGCTATCCTGGACACTAAATGTCCAGTGCATAATAGTTGTAATTCTTCAGTATAAAATCAAAATGCAATATTCATCCTCGAAAATGTGTAAAAATAAATGAACATCTTGTACAGTATTTTCACTTTCAATTAATTCTTTTCTATTTACTAAAACAATGCATTCCACAATATTGATTTCTTTAGAAACACCTTCAATTTCTTTCTAAATTTAAGCAATCTACGCATGTATTTTTGCCGTATGAGGTATAAAAATTTCATGTTTCCAATTCAAAAGATTTTCATTGGAAACATTTCATTTTTATGTAATTATATTATTTCTACAATTGATATTATCTAGATTACTCTAAGACGATAGGTAGTCGAACCCTATAGCTAATATTTATAATTTATGAATATCCATTAGTGTAGAAGTACTAAATTTTCCACTCTAGAGACCACACCTAAGCCCTAGAATATGGAAATTTAATTTTAATTTAAACCCAATGAACCCCCAAATTACTCTATTGGCCCACTTCGACACTTTCTAACCAAGCATGATTTAGTGTCTTTCTAGAAAGAACACATTGAAAAATTATAAAGTAAAAGAAAAAGATAAGGAACGTTAGAATTTAGGGTACTTTTCATTGCATGATGTTCCCAAAAATTGGTGAAAAAAGGGTTTAGGTTAGGTATGTTTTTAAGAAAATTAGGGAAAACAAAGGCAAGATCAAAGGTTACTCCATAATTTTTCGAAATCAATTCACACCTCCACATAAACAGAATTTGATTCCACACTATTTTTATTGTGAATTCTAAATGGTTTCTTTTTATCTATTGTACATGAACTACAAAGTGTCCATTGAAAATTATAAACCAATGAAATTGACTATTTCCAAATAAATAAGACGTTGTTCTTTAGAAATTAGAATGAATCGATTATAAAAATTATCAGAAACTACGACTTCTAAGAATCATATATTCACTATAAGAGAAAGGGGTGTTTTAAGTAGTGTCCTAGACATCACGTCTTTTAAGTCATGTCTTTTGAGTAAGGTTTTAAGTAAAATTTTACTTAAAACCTTACTCAAAAGACATGACTTAAAAGACGTGATGTCTAGGACACTACTTAAAACACCCCTTTCTCTTGTAGTGATTACATTGTTCAAAAACGGCCTCCAGATATACAAGAATGAAAATACTTTAAAATATAATCTTATAACATATAAATTATAGTAGTAGCTTCTTGAAATAGAAATTCCACTATTTAGCTATCTTTAGCATGTATTTTCAAAATTGCAAATGAATTTTTTGTTAATTTCTTTTGGTGCTAAATGAAATTCACAAACTTCTCACAATTGCATTGGATGTAAGAAAACTATAATAGAAATCAAAGCCCGAATAATTCAAAGTAAGAGTGATTTCATTTTTTAACCAAAAAATCATAAAACATGAATGTGAGGTTCGAGTAAAACAAATTACTAGGTGTTAGATGAAAAAAAAAAAAAAAAAAAGTTTTCATATTTTGATTTAAAGTACATAGTTCATTATTGTAACCAATAACTCAAATTCAAAATCATACGTAAGTTAAATTTACTTGTTTCCTTTCAGTACTCATTAAAAATAATTAGTCACCATAAATAGACATTATCATTATCTCATAATTGTCATTCATGATTCTACTAGATATTGTAAGTGTGCCACAAAGTACAATGATTATTTTGTGACTTATGATTGGCATAATTAGTAGTGCTCTCCTTGTCTCTTTCAAGGCTCCAAGTTTTCCAAACTTGGACTATTTAAAATGTAAACGCTCTTTCAATCTTTCTTTAGGACATTTGACATTTCATGCACCCAAAATATGATGGATTGTACCAAATTTGGTATATATAATGTATAAAACAAATAGCTTGCACTAAATGTATTCTATCCATGATTATTTTCTAAGTAACTAAACTTAGAACTTCAACATTTTCAATCCTAAACCTTTAAATAAATGTTTTTTTATAGTTCGGCAAATTATACGTAAATTACTAAATGTTTCCAAAAAAAATCAAACTTCATCTATGGATCATTGTACGCCAAGGAACTTTTCTTTTCAGACATACACCATGTGCACTAGTTAACAAATACAAAATGTTAGCTCAAAAGTCATGAGATAAATTAAGTAAATGGAATGAAAAAAATATGTAGAAGTTCTAAACAAGTTGAACAATTACAATTCATGGAAATCATGCATTTACGTTACTTTTATGCATTTTCGTAGACGAAAGACATTTGCATTTCCTGAGCCATGTATTTATAGTTTATACTTGCCCTAATTAAAATCCATAAGGTGTATATATATATACAATTATATATATGTTCTCTTTTAATTTATTTAATTTAATTTAAACTTTACGATTTCTAAAGAACAAGACATGGCATATGGAAGTATAATTTTCTGGGAGATAGAAAATTGCATACAAGTAGCATAAAATTAGTTGTCTCACCAAATTTTAATTTTCCTGTATTTTACAACTTCTACCTATTTTTTTTATTTTCTTCTATTCAATTTCTCTTCTATTTTTTTGTCTTTCATTTCTGACACTAGAATAGTTATACATGGCTTAATAAACGTAGTACAATTCCTTTAGCATAGGGAAAGGACCACTCCTGTTAATTATCCATTTTTTATGTTTACAAAAAAGAATGACTCATGCCCTGTATTTCATTTTAAATCCTCAGGAAATTCTATTTCCCATAAAATACAATAATTATAAAAAGATGCAAAATGCTTTAAAGAAGTTACTAATACTTGTAGGATGTTGCATTCATGACTTGTCTACATAATTTCTGGTTCAATTATATTTTATATTTGTCATGCCATAGCATTTCATTTCACGTTCGCAATCATTCAAATTTACTATTATTTATATATTTTTTTGAATCCTTGAGTGTATGAATAATTGCAACTTGCACATTCAACATGTTTCCCCTTTAATTTTTTTTACGTGAATTTCTTGACTTAATATGTTTTTGGACATTAAAATACAAGATTTGGTCCTTGCCCGAGAATTTGATTACACGTCCGCAGTCATTTAAAGTTATTACAGAGTATTATTTATATATTTTTTTGAATCCTTGAGTGTTTGAATAATTGCAACTTGCACAACATGTTTCTCATTTACTTTTACATGAATTTCATGAGATTCCATTTCTTTGGACCCTAAAGTATAGTATAAAGTTCATGTCCCGATTCTGAAGTCCAATTAGTATGTCTTCAAATAGATCATTAATTACATATTTTCTTGAATCCTGAGTTTACATGGTCTTCCAAACTTCTATTTTTTTTTCTTACATTCTTTTAAATTTATTTTTTATTTTTTTCTTCAAAATTCTAAACTACAGTACATAGCTTTTTCAAAACAATGCAAGTTCTCTTGCGTACAAGGAAGTTGCGTACAAGTAGTGAAATGAGTGTTTCTCCTGAATGTACAAGTTCAGAGTATTTGCAACTTCTACATATGTTTTATTTTTATGTTATTAGTTTATTGCTTGGGTTTAGAGCTTTAAAATTTTTGAACTACAATACACGTCATGTTAAAGAATAAGTACTACACGTGTGCCTTTGAAGTACAACGAACAATTACTCCCAATTTATTTCACACTTGTTATATTTGACTTCTCAACAAAATTCCAATAATAATCTTATTGATTTCACCTCCAAAGAACTTTAGAAATGCATGCATAAATTTGCTCTTCCACATACTGGCGATTTTATTTTCTACACATGAAGCTTGGAAGTACAGTGAACCATCACTTGTAGCTCTCATTAGAATGTGATAAATCCAACCTCTTTTTCAATAATGTCATGCATTATTACCTAAACCCTAAACCCTAAACCCTAACTGTGACCCTAAACTCCCCTAAACCTAAAGCTTGAATATCACTACAGTAAAGTGGAATTTCAGTACTATAAAAAATAATTTTCAAGAGTCATATTTAGCACTATAAAATATGCCTTCCCTATAAAAGGAATAGGAATTCCCCTAATTGTAGACACTATGTAGTCGAATAAAAACTGGACTTTTGGAAGATCGGAATGTCATTTCATCAAAGCAAGAATCCTCTGAATAGAAACAAAATTATTTACCCTATGCTATTTAAGTATTCCAGAAACGAAGCGCGTAATAGGCGAATAAACAGGATGAGGCTAAAAATGAAAATTCTGCCTGGCGTTTGTGACAGTTTTCGAATTGCAAGACGACACGTCAGTGGACGAAAGTCAACAAGCATTAATATAAGGAATCCTGGAAAAGCACATCACTCCATTAAATCAATTAGGACTGTCGTTTTTTCTAGGATTAGTTGGTGCTTCATAGTATAAACTGGCGCAAGGAATTCCGGGGTTTCTGAAATTAGACAGAGGTCTTTCAAAATCATGGAATGGGTTGCCGCAATTTTCTTCCCGCCAAAAATTCAAGTGTGCGTCGTCAACCAAGATGCAATCATCTCCTTCCATCTTTCTCTTCAACCGAGTCGATTTCAGTGCGCGCTGCTCTCATTGTGTGCGTCTTGTACTTGCATTGTTAGTTTTTTGCAGAATTCAAGAGTTTCTTTTGGGGATCGCAGGTGTTTAGGTCCGCTTCCACTTTCAGGAGGTACTTCATCTCATGTAGTTGCTGTTACTCTACGTGTACCCTTTCAATCAGAGTTGGAACTTGAAGCAGGAAGTTGGAGGAAGTCAAGTCCATTTATTTCATTAGCTTCACAGGTGCAATTGTTAGCGTCTGTATTCACTTATGAAATATGCATATCATGTCGCGCCTTTACGAATGCGCTAGATTCCCATCACGTGACGTTGTTACAGAAATTGTAATGACCACTATACGATACTTCCTGGTATTCTTTCCTTAATTTTCGGAATTACTAAAAATAGTAATATCATTCCTGAGAAGTAAAAGAGTTCCGTAAAACACGGGATTGATGAGAAAATTATTATAAATTATGATGATGTCACTTTAGCGCTAGTCGCGCTAAAGTGCATGTCTCCTAAATGTGAATCGTTCAATTGCAGTTTAGCGCTAGTCGCGCTAAAGTGCATGTCTCCTAAATGTGAATCGTTCAATTGCAGTTTAGCGCTAGTCGCGCTAAAGTGCATGTCTCCTAAATGTGAATCGTTCAATTGCAGTTTAGCGCTAGTCGCGCTAAAGTGCATGTCTCCTAAATGTGAATCGTTCAATTGCAGTTTAGCGCTAGTCGCGCTAAAGTGCATGTCTCCTAAATGTGAATCGTTTAATTGCAGTTTAAAGGCCATATTCATTAAATTGAGACAATATGGTCATTTTGAGAACTTAAGGCTCCTCCATTCAAAGATAAATTGTTGAAGGCGAAGATAAAAATAGGCAAATCGGTAGAAGGCTAAGAGCAATTCCACACCAAAACAATTAAGAAACGTGAACGTGCAAAATGGAACTCCACATGAGTTGTGTAATAAAATGTAATATTTATAAAAGCGGGTCCCTTTACATTGAAGAACATGAATTTACTTGAATCAACTTCTCTCACTTCTCTATATACTTCACTTCCCGGTATATCTAATCTTGCTAATTCTAATGATTGAATGTCTTGTGTAAAAATGTAGAGGCTATGTGCACACAAAGAGCACTCACCTTTACTAAAAATTGGTTTTTGTATATGAATGACTATTCTATTAATAGTAATGATCCTTCTACAAAAAGAAGACCACTATGAACGAGGATCACTCGGCAAACCATCGTTCGTGGATTAAGAACTGCTATTTGTTGCCTCCTTGGCTGCCTCCAAGGCTTTCAACTTGGCCAATCCTCTGAAGATATCCTCGCGTCGAGAAGACTTGGGTGATCCACTGTGTTTACTGAAAGTATTGAACATCCCCATCATCATTAAATCCTTGGCCTCTCTCTTCCGTTTTCGTTCACGTCGCGGAATCTCGGTATTGGAAAGAGACCTAGAACCTCGAGGAGGCGGGAGTGGTATCGATCTATTCACAGTGCTTATGTACGGATCGGCAGTTGTTGTCGATCGTGTATAATTTGTCCGCCGTAGGTCTCCAAGAGTCGTTCGGTGGGAAATAGGTACAACAGAAGGCAAAGATACTCCGCCCACGGATTTTGAGGGAAACGAGATAGGAATCTCAACGAGGCGTGGAAGCTGCTGTGCAGTGCATGCACCCAACGGTACCGCATTGATTGGATCCCCAACCTTCGGATCTATATTGAGTTCCTTGCTCTGCACAGCCTGATGTGCGATCGACACCAACAACAGCACTCCATCCTCGAGACGAGGATCCATACCCCGGTCTTCGTCATCCGCATACAATTTCCTGTGCGGTGTGTTTGGGGTTCGCAAAGTCGGCGACTGTGAACGCAAACAACTTGGGGTGGAGCTGGCCCTCTTCATCGGCGATGGTGAGCAAATCGGTGTCCTCACGGGACCCCGACTAGGTGGGCTATCTACCACGCCTTCCTCCACATTCCCCTTCGAGAAGTCGATGGCCGCCGAAGCCGCATCGGTGGCCGAGCCCAGGAAGTTAGGCTTAGAATAGGAGGACGGCACGAAGCTCCCTCCAATCGAGCCGGACCTCATTGAAAGTGACACATCCGATCCAGACAGCAAGCTCCTCGTCAGTGGTTCCCTCTGTTGGAGAAAGTGTAGAATGGATCCTCCAACCTACAGCAATGGCAGTGTCAAAACATCTTTCACAATTATCCTCGACCCAAAGATAAAACACATCCTTCACAATTATCCTCGTCCCAAAGATAATACACATCCTTCACAATTATCCTCGACCCAAAGATAACAGACATCAACCACAATTATCCTCGACCCAAAGATAACAGACATCAACCACAATTATCCTCGACCCAAAGATAACAGACATCAACCACAATTATCCTCGACCCAAAGATAACTCAACATAGAAAACAAACACATGTTGAACAAAACAGTACAACCAAAAGAGGCCAGAAAACTTGATTACAAGTTCAAAATTTTACTAATTCACAAGAATGAAATGTACATGAAAATCCGTATTCACAAAAATAATGTACAACGAGTTCTATGATTGACTGAGACACTGAGAAGTCTACTTCTTCCTTTGTCTCTCTTATTCAATCACTAGATTCATTCCCCGCAACACAAATTGCGACTCGAATGCCTTCGCGGACATCCTCATCCCATCCAATATATAATTGGCTTGATCGTCTGATGCGACCAAGGGCGCCACACCTATGCGGTTCCGATCTACAAACTCACGAAGGCGTCCGAGTGGACACTCCTCGTGTAGTTTCTTCAGCCACGGAATGAGAGTGCCGACGAGCACATTGTCTCCACGCATGTACGGGTTCCAACTCTCAAGGTATATGCAATTCCCATTCTCATTGAGGATGCCCTTTTGCGGAGAATCATCGATGAGAATGGTATTGTCCTTGTTGAATGAGTTGGGATCCTGAGGGTCCAGGAACAATTCTTCATCAAGCACTTTGAAGAGCAGAGTCTTCCACGGACTCCCAGCCTGATGAAGAAATTTCCCTTCCGAGGTTTCTACCCTCCTGCAGTTGTCCTGACCTAGGATGTGGTAGGGAGCCTTGCAGTTCTGGAATAGGAAACTCGCAACGGGTTCCACCGTCTTCTTGAACATGGAGCTCCAAACTACGACGCGGTTCGAAATCTTTGAAACCTCGTCTAAGAACTCGCGCACATTGGGACGAACGAAGACGGCCTTCGTCCCAATGAAGGTTGGGGTTCGATGGGAGAATACATTATCTCGGACTGTGTAATGTTTTTTCTTCTTATGGGGCCCTTGACCCTGGCTCTCACACAGCACTCCGTTCAAATCGAACACGATATTCAACCACTTCTGTCGCGGTTGGACCACTAACGAGGACACACTCCGCGGCACTCTGTTTTTTCGACCTGCCGTTACTACCTGATCAAACACAACACGAAAGAGATGTAGTTACCTGTTGAAAGGCAGAATCAGGTGACCCATAAAACGGTGAAAAGCATTGAACCCCACTAAGCGACTGCAGAACCCCTCCGTTAAGTGATTGTTTGAGTGCCAACGGGCGGTGCACACTTCTAAGTTGTCCGCGCTGGGCACAAACATGGGCAATATCAATTCATTAGACACTACACGCATTGAAGAGAAGTTTGACATATATTTATTTCAAAATAATTTATGATACACCCGGTCTAACGGTTTTGTTGATCTCTAGCCGATTGTATACAAGTACCAACTACACTCCGTTCCGGTATCTACACTATGCTACAAACGTAGTCATAGAGTGGTAGTCCGTCCACGCTTCACAATCAGAGACTGTCCACTCCCTCCTGTCAGACAGAAGGAATTGGCATGAGAGTCTCTCACTGGGAATATGAACATGATGGAAGCCAAAACAAACATCCATCACATCACATTCGACAGACTCAATCATGAAATATCGTAGAGATCTGACGATGGAGGGGAGTGTACCTGACCGAACTCCAGGGTTCCGGCGTCCTCATCCAAATATTCCCCGTAGTCGACAATCTCGTCGTCGTCGTCTGGGGGATTTTCAAACTCTATCTCCACCTCCGGTACTCGTGGCTCAGGTGGAGGAGGGATGGGATCTGGAACAACGTCACCCACTTCCTGTGTCTCCGGGACCGACTCCGCTTGCACCTCCAATGCAGGCGGCTGGCTCAAATTATCCTCGCCCCGAGGATAATCCAGAGCACTATCAGCTCCCTCTGTTCTAGTTCCAAGGGGAGCTCTCTCTTCCTGGATCTGTTGATCTGTTCTATCAACTGCAAGATTGGACACCTGCTCTTGTTCCAATGGAGGCGGAGAAGGGGGAACAATATCGTCTTCGGCAGGTGGGAGAGGATCATCTTCGACTCGAGGATAATCTTCCTCGGCGGTCTGCTGACCTGTGGCTTCTGATGCACCACCAGCGTCATGGGCATCAGGATGAGAGGCAGAGGGGTCTTGTGATCGCGTTCTTAGAGAAACATTCTCTTCACGCAATTTCTCTAGTTCTTTCTTCAATGCCTCCTTCTCCGCCAGCTCCTCTTCCCTTCTTCTTGACTGCTCTGCCCTCTTGAAGGCCTTCCTCTCCTCTCTCTGCCTCCAAAAATCCTTGAGCTCCTGCTTCACAGGACGGAGAGGAACATGAGTTGGGTCTGAAGGCTCCCTGGACTCGAGAGCATGGCCAGGGTGTGCCTCTGCAGGTGCGTTCGGAGAATGGGTGCCCCGTGATGGACCCGCGCCACCATCATCCGGACCATCATAGTTGAAGTCCTCCATATCGGAATAGGAGTCCTCCACATCGCTGATTATGATGTCCGGTATGATCTCCTCCAAGGGCTTCTTTCCGATCTTCTTTTTCCTCCGCATATCCGCTCCGGAGTCTTGGATTCCTTTGGAGGCGGATTCGGGGCCCTTGTCCTGTACGTGGGATTCTTCCACATTTCCTCCTCGAACAATATTTGTATTTGTTCCGTATTCATTGATGCCGAGGTTGGAAGCACCCTCGTCACCAGGAAAATCCCGATCCGCCCTTGACACACCCGCATTTCCATCAATTGAGGGTGTGGACTCCGAGTCCACATCTGGAGTTTGAAGGTTATGAGGTCGCTCATAACCTGGAAGATATGGCGAGTTTTCATGGCAGAAATCGTTGATGTCTAATTTACTGCCATACTTCGCCATTTCTCGAAGTTTTTGGGATGCATGCTGGTCAATAAGGCCATAATAATAGAGACCATACATCTGTAGAAGAAAAAGCAGTTGTTAATACTCATTCTCAACCCTTCATTTTGCACATCATACAACAGACAAGGATATCTTCGAGCCGAAGATAACTGACAATACGACAATTTATCTTCGAGCCGAAGATAAAGGCGAAACATAGAGTCTCACCTTGGCAGCAATCATAAACTTTGAGCCAGTGTAAATGCCGATGACGTTTTCTCCAGTCACGGCAAAACTCTGGAGAATGTCAATATAGAATTCTATCCTAAGCTCACTCGCATGGATTCTATATTTCGCCTCGGTATTCTTCTGAAAATCCGTGTAGTAAGGAATGTCATCTGTGGCATAGACCTTCTTCACTACATCCTTATATCTTGGCTCCCCGTCATCCCATTTCTTCATTACAAATAGGAGCTTCACCGGGGGCGCCAACGCACGGTTGGTCGAGTTGTCCATCCTCTCGGCCTTACTTGGTAGGTAGGTGGATATCTTGACCTCGTACCCTGTCATCTTCGATGCCGCAAATTTCTTTGCCGCGTCGATGTCATATGAATTCCCCAGAATCCATAACCAAACATCAGGAGTAGACAACACCGGCCTCAGGTGATCTGTCAGAAAATTCAGCAATGGCAAGCACGGCGGACTGTCACCGGATCCTGGATTTGGTCTAGGGAGGATTCGAAAATCTATGACGGCGACACGAAGGTCTCTCATGACGTAGGGCCACACGTGGGTGGTTACAAGAGCTTGGGGATAGCATTGGTGACCCCGAATGAACACATCCCCTCCCACTGGCTCCACCCGCTTCTTCATTTTCAAGAAGGTCTTGAACATGTTATAGACCATCGACAATTTTGGGTTGTCCTTGTAGTCTATTGCTGTCTTCTTCTTCGCCTCGTTGGTGAGGCGCTTAACGAAGAACTGGTTGAGAGGGGCGGTGAGGAGGAAATCCCACATTGCCGAGGAAAACATGTTGTCGCGCTTCCATTGCTTCCACGCCACGTCAATGACTTCCCCATGTCTGTCCTTGAATTTCAAGGACTTATCGAGGGCCATGAATTCCTCCATGATGACTTTCTTTCGCTTCCTCCTCTCTACCCAGTGCTCGGCTTTATAATTGTCCTCGCACAATATCTTTGAAGCGCCCACTGAGACCTTCGGGTAGTCCCGTGTGCGACCTTCTGTTCTCCCAAGCAGATGGAGGACGTAATCCTTCAGATCAATGTTTGTGAAGTGTCCCATGTGCTTGAAAAATTCCCTCTTCAATGAGAAATTCTTCTCGTTGAAGGTCTTTGCGCTTTTGAATGGTTTGCGCGTCACAGGATCAATCAGTGATCCTTCCATGTGTTTTTGGAGGAACTCCTCCCACATCTGGTAAGTCTCATCGGCCAAGGTAATAATTCGGATTTCATTCTTGACATCCGATGCGAGCTTCACCTGTGCTCCCTCCTTGTCCGGATTGATGCTGCCATATCGGATCATGACAGCGTCGACAAAATCCTGTCGAGACGAATATTCAATGAAGTAAGCTCAATACTCAATGCATACATTCTTCTGACCATTATCCTCGACCCGAGGATAGTTGAGACAGAGATCACAGAACATGAAATTACAAATAACAAACCCTGTAGAGGCAGTACATTGAAATAACTAGATCATGAACATATACATTTTATCTTCGCCATGAAGATAAAATGGACCTACCTTGTATGCTGCAAGGTTGAAGACAGCCTTATTCCGCCTCACCAATCCCTCATTCTCGATGTTGGTAGGCCGCTTGAGCTCCTTCCAAACCTGCCTACACGCGGAAATTTGGTTCCCCCACGTTGGCTGACTGTGAACGAGGTGATTGGAGGCATTGCACCATTTTGAAATAGCTGTGAGCTGTTTCGGGTCTCTAGTCCAGACGATTATAGCCTCCCACGTCTGCAACTCGATCTTCCGAGTCTCACAGCATCCTCCTTGTTGTAGCATTTTGGCTGCAGTGACACTGTGCTGGCCATTGATGATGAAGAAGCCTCCGGTCTTGATGGAATCCCAATCCTTCGGACGCTCCTTCAGAAGTTTCTTATTGGCATCTACAGGTGTCAAGCAAAGCTTTTGTCTTTGCTGCTCTGAGCCGAGATGAACGAGGGTGTCTTTCATCTCAAACACCATTCTCATTTCTAGCTTCCGGATAATATATCTTTCCTTGGCCAGGAAGCATTGTTTGATGTCTACGGTGAAGATCTGGGGATGAAAAATGAAGCACTTGCCATTTTCCTTCCAAAAATCTGATTGATATGCTCCAGCCACTTCATGTTTTTCGATTGCTTTCTTATCTGATGGCTTCCGTGGATTCACATTTGTGAGAATAGAGCCTGAACTGCCAGCGGTTGCTGGACGAGTGTCCGTTACAGATTTCCTCCGTTTGTCACTCGGCTCGCCGGTACTGGTGTCCGGGGTCTTTCTCTTCTGGGCCTGAGCGCGGGCGGTCCCTCTCCCACTTCCTCTACTCCCTGTTCGGCCACGCACTCCTGACGCTGATTTGGTCTCAGCCGCAGTTTCCTGCCTTTGATGACCACGACCGTGACTCGCTCGGGCAGGTCCTTTTTGGACATGTTCCTTGGCGTGCTCAGTGAGCTTATGGAACATGTACCCAATTTTCCTCGCCATGGCCCTGGCGTTCCTTCTGACCCAGGGGTGGTACCTTGAAATGAAGTCTTCAGCCAAGGTATCATGGTTTGCCAAGTGCAAGTCGGCGATGAGGTTGTCGAAGTCGAACACTCCCACAGTGTCATCCTCATGGCAGACAATGGAATGCGTATGCTTTGTTTCCCTCCCCGCGTTGTCGTACCCTTGTAGTGTGATGACTAGGTACTTGTCTTGGTGATTCTCTACGAGAGCGACCTTCTCACTGAGGTTCCAATTCACGTAAATCCCACTGTCTTTTACTCGGTGACGTAGGTAGATGTAATCCTTCGACTGGTTGACACCGAATGTCCAAGAGTCGACAACGGCTTTGAATTGCCAGAGCTTGCCGTAGAGCTCTGGCATCTCCGTTATGAAGGGCTCCTCATCCACCTACTTGCTAAATGGCTCCAGAAACGGTAGTGTAGCTGAGTAATCGTACTCAGAGTCCGTAGACATGTTGGTATAAATCTGTACATAGCAAATCGTGAAAATCAGAGTTGTAATTTGATTTTTATCTTCGCCTCGAAGATAACAAACGAAAAATGTTGTGACTAATGTAATCTGACTAAATAATACCGTCCTGGGCTTCAAATCGTATAAAACAATTATCAACATTTGGAATTTATTTGTATGTCAATGCTACGGTTCAGTATCTTCGGGTCGAAGATAATACTGTACGTTCTCTTATTCTATTTTAATTACATTGTTGCTTTTATACTCTAGAGGGGTATAACTGTTGCTTATTCTAATTTCATTATATTATATTCGTATTCTAATTTCATTATATTATTTTCGTTGCTTATAGTTTTTTATTTTAATTAAAATTATTTTGTATTATTTTTTTGGTTGACAATTATCCTCGAGCTGAGGATAATTGTTTTTTATTTAAATTATTTTTTGTTTTCAACAATTATCCTCGGCCCGAGGATAATTGTTTTAAAGTTATTATATTTTTTTGGACAATTATCCTCGAGCCGAGGATAATTGTTTTTTATTTAAATTATTTTTTTGTTTTTAAAAATTATCCTCGGGACGAGGATAATTGTTTTAATTTTATTATATTCTTTTGGACAATTATCCTCGAGCCGAGGATGATTGTTTTCTAATTAATATATTTTTGTGTTTGTTTGTTTGTTTGACAATTATCCTCGGCCCGAGGATAATTTTTTATTTTTATTTTATTTTCTTTTTTGCATGCTTGTTAGTTAGTTATCCTCGGGTCGAGGATAATTGTTTCTTTTTTTGAAATGATGGGTGTTTTTTTGTGCTTTTACTTTTTAGCCGAGTATAATTGTTAGTCTTGCTGTGTTTTTCATTACACCTGTGGGTTCTTAGCTTTTATAGACTACAGTTTATCTTAGACTCGATGATCATTATCTTCGGACCGAGGATAATTTTTGTTGGTAACTCAGTAATAACTGATGATAATTTTGACGAAAACCCTAAATGTAATACTAATCATCTAGGCACGCGTAGAATACAGACATAGAATTTAGTGAACATTCAATTAATACATGCAATAAACAAAATTGAAATCACGCAATGAATGCAAAAGCAAGGGTGGAAACAACAGAATACTACAACTGAAGACTTGGTCACCTGCAAATTATATTGTTTGCACACTTCCTGCAGTAGATTCTAAAATGTAATAGAATTTCTACACACTCTAATGTTCAATGAATACTGCACACACCCTAAACCCTAATCCACAAACAAATGAAACAAATGATCAAAAAATTCAAACCCAAACTCTAAAACCGAGGCTGGTAGCACTTGCATTCACATTGCAAGAAGGTGAAGAATTCATGAATACATAACAACTGAAATTTCACACTGAACATGCATAATGAATGAATGAGTAACTACAACCAAAATTCAAGAACCTTAATTCAGATTCAAGAACCTTGCCCTGAATTCTAGAACCACAACACTAGAAAACAGAAACAGTCACAAAGGTTGAAAACAAAGTACAACAATTTCAAATTGAATAAACACATCAAAGTACATAACTCTTCTTACCAAAAATCAAGTGCTCAGATTCCCCTAAACCCTGCCTGAAACAGCAGCCAATGTCACTCCTTCACCTCCTCTTGCTTCAGCTCCCGCGCCTCCCGCGCCTCCTCTTGCACCTGCCTATGCTGCACCTCCTGCGCCTCCTGCGCTACGCCTCCCGTGCCTCCCGCGCTGCACCTCACGCGCCTCCCGCCGCTGCCCCTCACGCGTTGCGCCTCCTTGCGCCTCCCGCGCCTCCCGCGCTGCACCTCCCGCGCCTCCCGCGCTTCACCTCCCGTCCCGCACCTCAAGTTGCATCAGTTCCGCCACTGAAGCTCCCAACACTGAAGCTCCCAACACTGAAGCTCCCAACACTGCAAGCAATACACGGAAGAAGACTACAACCGCCCTGGAAACCCGCGTTGGAGAGATTGCGCTGCAAACGCTGAACCCTGAACCCTCGCGCTGCAGAATGATGGTAAACCCTCGCGCCGGAGAGATGACCGCCCGAGCCTGCGACCGAGCCCGAGCCTTCGACCGCCCGAACCTGCGACCGAACCTACGTTCCCGAACCGGCAACCTCCCGAACCTACGTTCAAGAGTCTACGAACTCCCGAACCTACATTCATTAGTCTGCAAACTCCCAAACCTATGTTTCCAAGTCTTCAACCTCATAAATGTACGTTCCTAAACCTACGTTCATGAGTCTTCGAACTCTCAAACCTGCGTTCCCAAGTCTTTAACCTCCAAAACGTACATTCTTGAGCCTGCTGGCTCCCTAAACCCTATTTCCTCAACCCACAATTCTAAACCCTAAACCTACCATGCCGAGCCTATTGCCTGTCCCAAACCTATTTTGCCAAATGTACATCGCGAAACCCTAGTTTTGAGCTTGGGGCCCTCTACACGTAGGTGTCCTTAAGACCTTAAGCCTTAAACGATTGATTGGTCACTGCAGAAATCATCTATTTTGTCCCTGTGAGAATTGTTGGTTTAAATAAACCCTAAAAAATACACATAGGAAGACAAACTATTGTAGATAATCTTCCCTTTCTACATACTTTTTGGACAATGAATAGTTGCATTTTTGTTCTACATATAAAGATTCTTTGTCATTAATTGACTAGAAAATGGCCTTATAGTCATTATGCTTTAAAGAATGTAAGAGAACTTCATTTCACTAAGTTTTTGTAGGTCACAGTTATTCAAAGAGGTGGCATTCAATTTCAAAGAATTGACTATACAACCACAGATTATATTTCATGACATTTGGGCTCTCTAAATGTTGGTAGTTAAAAAAAAAATTAATCCTTGAATTCTAGGTCAATCATCATGGATATCGTTTGTTGTGTCACTAGATGTATTGTTGGCTTAAAAAAATGAAAAAGTACTCATTGCACAACAAACTATTGTACATGATCTTTCCTTTCCACACAAATTCTAAAGCATGAATAGTTGCATTTGTGTCCTATACGGCAAGATTGTTTGTCACTCATTGACAAGGAAATGGCCTTGGTGTCATTGAGGAGTTAAGGAATTTGAAGAGTCCCTCTAATGGGACTAAGAGTTATTGAACACATAAATCAAACAATTGTCAAAGTGTGTATGATATCTTCCACCACCATAATTCATTTGTTTCAAATTTTTTGATTGAATGTAGACTTTCTCTTCATACCACAAGAATGTGGGAAATACTCCATATCCATTGGGATTTTTCATATGTGCTAATTTAATCAAATTTGAATAGAATTCAATCAATGATATTTCTAAATTGTTTAGGGTTTCAACACCCTAAATGACCAACGTGTTTTTTGAGCTTTTTGGAATTTACTTTTAATTTCAAATGAATCAAGCATCTTTAGAATTTATGCACCGAAACACAATTTTCAAATTCCATACTCTATTCAAAGCTTACATTACATTTTGGGAATTCCATACACTAAAATTCTATATGTAATACAAAGTATTGTCATTAATAAAAGAATAATAAATAATATACTCTTTAATTTTACAATTTGTTTTTTTTAAATTATAAAGAACTTTTACTTTTTAGATACTTCTCTCCCTTAAAGGTCTAAACACCATATTTTAAAGATTTAACATTTAAAAAGGTATGGAATAACCACTAATTGGGACAAGAAATAAAATGTAGAAGTTGAAAATTTTTTGAACTTTAAATTATGATTCTTCTGTGAATTAATTTGGTGCCAGTTGTTTGGTTCTTTACAACAAAAAATATAAATGAAGTATTCATGTTTTGTAGTTTGAAGAACTATTATTTCTCAATTCATGGAATAGGTTTCAGGGTGGAATGGCAAAAAAAATGAAACTTCTACGTTTTTTTCACTCGGTTGTCTTCATTAAAATTCCATGATTGTTGTGCATTGAGTTTAGTTTTTAAAGTACAAAGTACTCTTGGCTTGTTTTATTAATTAATTCCATTTTAAAAAGATTAAGAATGATTTTGATATAATATTTTGTTCATTGAAAAGTTTTCATGACACAATTCTAAAAGTACAACACTAAAAATTGTTCATAGTAGTTAAAAAATAGGCCTTTCATTGATACATAACTTACATTTTTTGAATAATTATATGTTTAAATTACACAAGATGTAAAGAATTTCTCAAACTTATAGAATATAGTATTTTCATACAATTTCGAAGTCATAGTATGCAATACGTTGTAATACATTCATTTCTAGGAGGTGAAACTCTCATATTAATGATTATAATTTTATGAGACATTGAAGTGGTTCAAGTCTCTAAACCATGATGGAGTTAATAATAATGATTGTTAGCAAATGAATACAAAATCCATCATTCACTACAAAAAAACTGCCAAATATGTGACTGGCACATACGACTGCAATTTAGTCGTATTTCAGTCACGCGACTAGAATACAACTGCAGGCCCTGTAGTCATATTAGTTGAGTCGTATTCCAATCACGGGTTCTATTATAGAATCACCCAACGAAGTGGGGATGGATGGAACTTTGGATGAAAAGAGGCTCAGTTGAGGGAGATAAAGATAGAAAGCCTTAAGAAAGATGAAGTGAAGCTGCCATGTGAAAAGGGATTACCAATTTGGATTAGGTGGATAGAAGATTGACCCTTCGAAAATCTGACGTGGACATTGCAAACGTAGTCACGGTGAAGTCACACTGCAGTTGCGTTTGACCACTTTTAAATTTGACGTGGACTTTTTCACTACGTTTGACCCCTTCTAAATCTGACGTGGACATTCTGAATGCAGTCACGCTGCAGTCATGCTAGAATTGCGGGGGACCCTTCTATAATCTAACGTGGACACGCAAATCAGAAGTCATTGTATAACCATTTTAAAGTGATATGGATTTAGGGTTTGGAATATAGGGTTTGGGAGTTACGGCGATGTATGAAAAGCATTATACAGTCCCGTATGAATACATTGTAAATATTGTAACAATACATCATACACCATACATAGTACATCATACACCATATACATTACATCATACACCATATATAGTACATCATACATCATATACAATACATCATACACCATATACAATACATCATATACCATATAAAATACATCATACACCATATTCAATATATCATATATTGAATATTTGACAAATATGTCACATGGCTTTTAAAGCCACTTAGTGTGTGACTATGATAAGTTGAAATGACAAATCTTTTCTACAAGTGGAGTGATAGGAGGCAAGACAAACCATGTGGGACATATGAAACACAAAAACTGTGTTATTAGTTATAATTTAGAATTGTAACATGACTTGCATTTGACTAGGTGCAGTCACGTCAAAGTCATAGTTGGCCCTTAGTGAATCAAAATCATAGAAAGTCGTTGTTACTGTTAGTAATGTTGTTCTATTTTTTTTCCAATGTGGTTCTTAGGAGTAGGCTTAACAATCGAATTGCATGCATGTACAGGGAATTAAGGTTCAACAAATGTGCAAATCCATCCAGTGATGGAGTCATGGAGTGATCACTTTCCGAAGTGCAGTCATGCACTAATCATTGTGTAGTTACGTGACAAACTCGCCGCGGTCATAGTGTAGTTACGTGACAGACAAAGTCATACTACAGTCATAGTGAAATCACATCGCCTGCAATTGCAACATGACCATCTTCTCCCCTACCATCTTGAATGTCTTCCCATTTACTACAAAATCAGAGGGTCATGTTCACTTCTTTTCATTCATGCTGTTATGAAACATGGACAAATTCTGACCTCAACAACTTTAAACATTTTCCTACACCTTGTACTTTAATGCAAACCCTGAAGCTAACAACAAGTGTGGAAGTGCATTAAACATTGATAACACTATCCCTATTACGCCTTCCTCAAAATGAGTCCGTACAACATGTGTCCACCACACGACAACCCTCCTGAATTTCCACAATTATTTCATTCTTCAACTAATCTTCAATCTCTAAAATAGGAACAGTAAGGCTCGTAGACCTTACTCTCCTAAAATTAATTCATTTACGGTACACTATTACTATATCTTAGCTGACTTGCATTCATTCGGACATTCCTAAACCCCAGTATTTCAATTTCCTGCCCTATGGCATGCCTCTCTTCTTATTTAGTACTAAAATGTAGCGCCAGTCATAAAGCAGTCATACTGTAGTGACATACCGGAAACTGTCCACACCCTATCTTTCCTGTACCATGAGGCCCCATCTTTTTCTTTATCCATATGTAAAAGAGAATGCCAACTTTGTGACTCTTCCTAGCGTTGCAGTCATTTTGTAGTCACTTCTTAGTCGCGTTGCAGTCGCAAAATCCGGAACCGCACAACTGAACAATGCCTTTGCCTTCTGCAGTCACGTTCCAATTTGCCACGTCACTGCATCGTTGCCCCTGTGAACGGAAAGTTGTGGATGAAGTGCACAGTGCGTTTCGTGTTCATCCTGAAGTCACAATCACGACTGTAGAATGACTGCAGCGCTCTAGATGTCAACTGGTTGGTGCAATTAGGGAAGTGAAGTCGCGTTGCAGTCGCGTAGTTATATTTTGCAGTCACATATTTGGCAGTTTTCTTGTAGTGATTCATTTCAATGTCCTAACAAAGTAGGCCCATTTGAAGCCAATTATTCTTCAAATCATAGCTTCGAAATTCGAATGTGATGAAAGTAGACAGGATGACTTCTTAGAACAAAGGTCTTTGAAATTTTTTACTCTTCATATAGTTACCAAGCTTGTAAAAATAGGGGTCCTACTTTGTATAGTTCAAGTATCCTACTTTCTTTTTGAAATATTGAAACATTTTCTTTTTATTTCTTTTTAATTTTTAAAAGATTTTTTAAATATTTTTATAGTACTTCTTTACATTGTTGTGCAAACTTTTGGTTTTCCCCCTTAATCATTCTAAACCCTTAAAAAAACAATTGAACAGAATAATATACTATGTTGAAGAATCATTATTCTTTCAAATTTTTTTATCATAATTTAACTCGTACAATATTTTCTGTTTCTGCTCTAGTTGTTCTCATTAAAATTTCAATTCTATGAAGTACAACATCAATGGCTTCGTTTCTTCTTTCGTTTCCAATGTGCTCCTCTATAAATGCAAATTCCTTAGAATGTGTTAAAACATTCTGGAAAAGAAACTATTACAAGAACTACATTTTATAGAATTGAATCTTAAAAAATTCACAATTGTACATTATTCTTTGTTCTGAATAATGGAACTCAAAGTTGTGTATATTTTTTATGACATTAAATTCGAGATTGTACAGTCATTTAAAAGTCAACAACTTTGGACATCATTTTTTAATTAGAACTAATAATATTCAAAATAGAAACTATTATATTTAATCGTGTGCTTTAAGGTAAAAACCCTAAACCCAAAACCTATAAATCTAAATAAGAAACATCCTTAAACTTCTAGATATGGAATTTCAAAAGCAAATATGAATTGTCAATATAATCCGCAAAATCTTAATGATAAAAATATTGAATTCATGAACATATAATTTACATTTCTTCAAGACTTTGTTAAAACCTTACACCCTACACCCTACACCCTAAACCCTAAACCACATACCCTAAACCCTAAACCCTAAAAACCCTGATTCCTACACCCTAAACCCTATAACCTAAACCTAGAAGCCTATATCCTAAACCCTGAACCATATACCCTAAACCATAACCCTAAACCCTAAAAACCTTAATCCTTATACCCTAAAGCCCTAACTTCATTCCCTATTGAAAGCTTACAATAGGTACAATTTTGATTATAGCCAATGCACATTGGACCCACCATGTGCCAAATTGGTGTGGATACCTCCCCTATACATTCATCTAAATCAGAGTTAAGAATAAACTATTTTAAAAAGAAGGCTGATTGGCGGGTGGTGTATGAATTGCCAAATTTGCCAAACTCTAAATTCCGCTATGCTTTCAAAGAATATTTCCACATTCTCCGGAAAAAGGTGACTGCCATGGATTCCACAAAATATAAATTCCCCTATTTAAATCATAAAAAGATCGGCTACGTCATATTCCAATTCTATTAATGAAAAGCTCCTTCATATTCCACATCGTTGTCATTATGTGGGCGAATCAAATGTCAACGGCCCCCTAATCCGAGCAAGTACTTCTCCCCTACGTCCAGAAAATCATGAAGAACTCAAAAGCCGTTGAATTTCCCGCTCATTTTCTCCCGCTAGTGTATGCATCGTCTCTCTTCCTCGAGCACCTCATTTCCTCTCTCGTGTTTTCCAGATTTCCCTCCTCCGCGGCCTCTTGCTGACATTGCTACCGCAAGGCCTTTGAACTTATGTTTTTGCATTCATTTACATGTTTATGTGAGTAGGTGGCTTAGTTTCGCACGGGTTGTCGTAAGTTCCTCTACTTCCCTTCTTCCCTCTTCACTGAATGCTAGATTCCTGTTCTTGCTCCTCAGTTTTAAGCAAAGGTACATGCAGTATTATTTAGTCCTCCGATTCATCGCGTATTCAGAATTCCGGTGTCACGTCTCAAGTGTTGTTCTTCGTATGTTATGTTCGAGAAAGAACAACCGATTTTCACGCCGTAAATATCGGAACTATAAATTTCTCTAACACATACGTGCATGGAGGTTATCTTCGGTTCGAGGATAATCCTAAACATGCATGGAGGTTATCTTCGGTTCGAGGATAATCCGAAACATGCATGGAGGTTATCTTCGGTTCGAGGATAATCCGAAACATGCATGGAGGTTATCTTCGGTTCGAGGATAATCCGAAACATGCATGGAGGTTATCTTCGGTTCGAGGATAATCCGAAACATGCATGGAGGTTATCTTCGGTTCGAGGATAATCCGAAACATGCATGGAGGTTATCTTCGGTTCGAGGATAATCCGAAACATGCATGGAGGATATCTTCGGTCCGAGGATAATCACACACATGCATGGAAGTTATCCTCGGTCCGAGGATAATCACGGATAGGATGGAGGTTATCCTCGGTTCGAGGATAGTCACGGACATGTTGGAGATTATCCACGGCTCGAGGATAATCACAGACATGCATGGAGGTTATCGTAGACTACAGAATAATCACACACTTGTATGGAGGTTATCCTCGAGCCGAGGATAATCGCCCAAATGCATAGAATGTAAATAATAACCATAGACAAAGGAAGACATTCACTGACATTCGAGATGATATACAGAGTTTACATACATAATCATTCTGACAGTCTAATGAGGGGGAATGCATAAAATCTCTCAATCTTTGACGTCTGCTATCTTCGAATCGAAGATACCTTTTGCTTTTCATACTCGTAGTTTAGAGTGTTTGGTAGATGAAGTAATATAATTCTGATTGTTCTAAGGAATGCAAAGATGATAGATTAGATTCTGTTTTTTGGTTCTGTTGTGCTAATTCATCGCATTTTAACTTCATTAGTCTAGGTGGATGGATTAGTATACATGATCACAAAATGGTTTACAATTTTACCCTCCACTGAAAGTCACTTTGCCCCTGATTTTGTCAATGTGTCGTACTTGTTTTTTATCCTCGCCTCGAGGATACTCACAACAGTATTAATTAATTGGTGTTCTTTCACGCGCAGAATGGATACTTCAGATGCCAACGAGTTTACAGTTCCAGTGCCAACTTTGCCTCCGGGTGTCGCAGCCTGCGAGGGATTTCCTTGACCTTCTTGGTATACCAAATGCGTCACACTCAGAAATGAAGAGGGGATAGAGGTGGCAAAAGGAATTTGTCATAGTGTTGATGCAGATCTCGTCATTGACATGGACGGGCAACCACTCGGTGATGACCGGGTTGCAATTCAAATTGCAGAGTCTTTGTGTGAGGCAGATGTTCCGTCGGAGTGGATGTGGTCCATGCACTCCTGGCACATTTCCAGGGTCTACCTTAATGGTGCCAGCTTATATGACCACGAACAAACGCATCTCTTCAATACTGCAGTCTCTTCAAACGGTTCGAGGCGGCGTGTTCGGACTGGAGTTCGTTCCTATGAAAGCTCACGTGAGAGGACTGAGCCTACCAATCTCCCGAAGAAAGAAGCCCTCCTCACAGAGCAAGCAATTGCTGATGTTTCTAGTATGAAATGTTGCCAGAAGAATTGCTTGCAACCATTTCCACGTGGTCAGATTCAAGCTGTTCGGTCTCTACTTCATATTGATGGTGGAGTGTTCTGGCGCAAGTCACATCTGCTTGACGTGCACAAGCAAACCCACACTGATTCCAATGGAAGGGACATGATTACCTTGGCAAACCATGAAATTTGTTCGGTTGCTTGGTGCGCCATCCATGGAGTATCGAAGGCTACCTTTTATAGATACAAGAAGATGGCAAAAGATGACCAGAAACCGGAGCATCATGGCAACCTTGGAATGAAAAAACCTCGGACACACACTTTGCAAGCAACAGCAACTCTTCGATTGTTAGTGGAGAATGAAGCGGACACGATGCCTCACAAATCGAGGACCCTTGAGTCTGGAGAGAAAGTCCCCTCCATGGTCCTACCGTCTGCATTTCGTTGGAAGGACAAGTTGCCACAGATTAACAATGTCAATTCCTCACTTCAATTGCAAAATATTTCGGCTAGTGGATTGAGCAACATACGTCGTCAATCTTTTCCAGAGTATGCTCCAAAGGCTAGAGGAGATAGTTTTTCTCGTTGTGGAACCTGCGATAGATATAGGCAACTTAAGAGTGCTTGCACTCCACGTTCACGAGCGCAAGACGTGTGGTCTAACAAATTGAGAGTGCACCTATCGGGGCAAAAGGCGCATAGGGACTTGTACTATGGAAACCGTTCAATGTCTGAGATGTATCCTGACAAGGTTTTGACTATAATCCATGACAAGATGGATCACTCAAAGACTGCTTCCCCTCATTACTCGCACAAGAGTAAGGAAAATGATTCTTTCATGAAGATGCTTGTCGCTGTTACAGGCATGATTGCTCATGGTCATGGAGATGTGCGATATGCACACTATGGCTTGGACATATTCCCAACAGACTCCAACCATACTATTGGGTCCATTGCAAAATTATTGCGAGATCTAGAGTCCCAACCGAAGCATTCATCTCGTCAATTGTTTGTAGGAGGAGAGCGTTATGAACTGACAGAGGCTTTGTTAATAGGTTCAAAGATTTGTACGGACTCTCTCGGGTCCCCCCCTGAAGTATTGGTGGAAGCTCAACCTCTTCCTCCAACATTGACTCTTCAGCTTGACAATGCTTCTGGCGACAACAAGAATCGGTGGGGTTTTGCATTCTGTTCTCTTCTTGTCTATAGAGCTATTTTTCGAGAGATATACATTAATTTCCTCATTGTTGGACACACTCATGAGGACATTGATGCTCTATTTGGTCGTTGGAGCACTAAATTGAAGACGAATGACTACCCCACACTTCCAAGGTTGATGAAGTCTTTCATGGATTGTGAAACACAACCCGTAATTCCTCATCTCATTGAGGAGGTTCCTGATTTTAAGCGATTTGTGGACGGGTACTTGCATACATGCGATGATTCTCTACAGGGTCATTCTCAAGCGCAACAATTTAAATTTTATAAGGATTCCAATGGGTGGCCATTGATGCAGTACAAGATCCTTTATACCGATGTTGATTGGTTGCCGAAAGAGGGTGGGGGGATTCGCTTGTGGAAGGAGACAATAGATGGGCACTCTAAAGTACCGAGGGGTAGTCCTCTACCTTTGCCACCGCAACAAATGCGTTGCTTTGATGAGATTTGCAAGGGTTTAGATGGGTACATTGCATTGTGGGGGGCAATGGGAAATCAAGACTTATTTGGCGAGTTTAGGAGGAAGAATGAGCCGGTGCGGAAATATTGGGAAGGTGTGAGAAGTGCTCTCAATGCTCCGCTTGTGGTACATGAGACATTGCAGCATGGATTTTGGCCAAATTCTCGTGTTGCTGATGAGGTGGAAGACCAATATCTAGATGATGGTACGATGCGTGAGGAGTTTGCAGAAGATGCACCTTTTGTTGGTCGTAGGCGTGATCGTCCACCTCCTTCATTTCGTATTGGCCGTGATGTATATGCAGGTTACTTAGTTGTTGTGCGCCCCGCTGACGGTGACCTCCGTCCATTTTGGCTTGCTCGGGCTTTAACAAATCCTAATCCAGATCCAGGTCATGTCAATTCGATTCAACTTCAATATTGGACACCTACGTCTTTTCATCACACCAATGAAGAAACATATGCTGGGTGGGACACAAAACAAGGAAATTCTTGGTGCGAGGATAAGGCTATCTCTCCGAGTTGGACGCATACAGACTGCATTATGACTGCTTGGAAGCCACGTTTCAAAGAAGGCACTTCTGATCCAAAAGTTAGAATTCCCAAAACACAAATTGCTATCATCCAGACATCGGTGGATGCATATGTATCTGGTGAAAGCAATAATGTATCTTCGGAGTGAAGATGAATAGTTTGTAGGCATAGGAAATCATGAGGAGTTTTGCGAGTTTGTACGTTATTTTCTTAACTTTAGGGAGGATGACAGAAAAATATGGAAAAAAATAAATTATAAAGAGTTGTAGAAGTTGATAGTTTCTTTGATTAGGGCAAAAAAAATATAATAAAAAGTTGTTAGAAAAAAACATGTGGAGAAGATGAAATAGATTTAGTTTTTTTATTCTTTTAGTTCATTGTTTTGATCTTTTTTTATATTATTTTAGAATTTGATGTTATAGATGTTGTATAATATAATATATTTTTATTTTTATTTCTTGTATGGTATTGTGTATTTTGTAAGTTCTTCATTGGAATTCTATTGTCTATGACATTTGTTATGGAACACGATGAGTACTAATGTTTTCTATACAAAGTAATTATGAACTTCTCTATCTAAGCATATGTCAAATTCTTTACTTTGACATTGTAGTTTTTGATCAGGCTAGGTGTACAAATGTATTCTATCATGGATGATTTCAAAAATCTCTACCTCACTATATGTCAAACTATTTACTTAGATATTTTAGTTAAGCACTTATTATAAATGGTTCTAGTTTCCCATCCAAAATCCCTCCTTTCAACGTCCTTCACTACTATTTTTGTCCTCCAATTTCTTATACTTGTACAAATTCTTTATTCTTCAAGCAGTTTATGGTCTCAATTTTTTGAATTGTCTCAATTTAATGGACTCTTCTACATACTAAATTTAGGAAGATGATTAAAATGAGAATCCACATTGTCTCAATTTAATGAATATGGCCTTTTTAGCGCTAGTCGCGCTAAAGTGCATGTCTCCTAAATGTGAATCATTTAATTGCAGTTTAGCGCTAGTCGCGCTAAAGTTCATGTCTCCTAAATGTGAATCGTTTAATTGCAGTTTAGCGCTAGTCGCGCTAAAGTGCATGTCCCCTAAATGTGAATCGTTCAATTGCAGTTTACTGCTTGTCGCGCTTCAAAGCATGTCTCCTAAATGTGAATCGTTTAATTGCAGTTTAGCGCTAGTCAAGCTACAGTGCATGTCTCATATATGTGAATCGTTCAATTGCAGTTTAGCGCTAGTCAAGCTACAGTGCATGTCTCATATATGTGAATCGTTCAATTGCAGTTTAGCGCTAGTCGCGCTAAAGTGCATGTCTCCTAAATGTGAATCGTTCAATTGCAGTTTAGCGCTAGTCGCGCTAAAGTGCATGTCTCCTAAATGTGAATCGTTCAATTGCAGTTTAGCGCTAGTCGCGCTAAAGTTCATGTCTCCTAAATGTGAATCGTTTAATTGCAGTTTAGCGCTAGTCGCGCTAAAGTGCATGTCCCCTAAATGTGAATCGTTCAATTGCAGTTTACTGCTTGTCGCGCTTCAAAGCATGTCTCCTAAATGTGAATCGTTTAATTGCAGTTTAGCGCTAGTCAAGCTACAGTGCATGTCTCATATATGTGAATCGTTCAATTGCAGTTTAGCGCTAGTCAAGCTACAGTGCATGTCTCATATATGTGAATCGTTCAATTGCAGTTTAGCGCTAGTCGCGCTAAAGTGCATGTCTCCTAAATGTGAATCGTTCAATTGCAGTTTAGCGCTAGTCGCGCTAAAGTGCATGTCTCCTAAATGTGAATCGTTCAATTGCAGTTTAGCGCTAGTCGCGCTAAAGTTCATGTCTCCTAAATGTGAATCGTTTAATTGCAGTTTAGCGCTAGTCGCGCTAAAGTGCATGTCCCCTAAATGTGAATCGTTCAATTGCAGTTTACTGCTTGTCGCGCTTCAAAGCATGTCTCCTAAATGTGAATCGTTTAATTGCAGTTTAGCGCTAGTCAAGCTACAGTGCATGTCTCATATATGTGAATCGTTCAATTGCAGTTTAGCGCTAGTCAAGCTACAGTGCATGTCTCATATATGTGAATCGTTCAATTGCAGTTTAGCGCTAGTCGCGCTAAAGTGCATGTCTCCTAAATGTGAATCGTTCAATTGCAGTTTAGCGCTAGTCGCGCTAAAGTGCATGTCTCCTAAATGTGAATCGTTCAATTGCAGTTTAGCGCTAGTCGCGCTAAAGTGCATGTCTCCTAAATGTGAATCGTTCAATTGCAGTTTAGCGCTAGTCGCGCTAAAGTGCATGTCTCCTAAATGTGAATCGTTTAATTGCAGTTTAGCGCTAGTCGCGCTAAAGTGCATGTCTCCTAAATGTGAATCGTTTAATTGCAGTTTAGCGCTAGTCGCGCTAAAGTGCATGTCCCCTAAATGTGAATCGTTCAATTGCAGTTTACTGCTTGTCGCGCTTCAAAGCATGTCTCCTAAATGTGAATCGTTTAATTGCAGTTTAGCGCTAGTCAAGCTACAGTGCATGTCTCATATATGTGAATCGTTCAATTGCAGTTTAGCGCTAGTCAAGCTACAGTGCATGTCTCATATATGTGAATCGTTCAATTGCAGTTTAGCGCTAGTCGCGCTAAAGTGCATGTCTCCTAAATGTGAATCGTTCAATTGCAGTTTAGCGCTAGTCGCGCTAAAGTGCATGTCTCCTAAATGTGAATCGTTCAATTGCAGTTTAGCGCTAGTCGCGCTAAAGTTCATGTCTCCTAAATGTGAATCGTTTAATTGCAGTTTAGCGCTAGTCGCGCTAAAGTGCATGTCCCCTAAATGTGAATCGTTCAATTGCAGTTTACTGCTTGTCGCGCTTCAAAGCATGTCTCCTAAATGTGAATCGTTTAATTGCAGTTTAGCGCTAGTCAAGCTACAGTGCATGTCTCATATATGTGAATCGTTCAATTGCAGTTTAGCGCTAGTCAAGCTACAGTGCATGTCTCATATATGTGAATCGTTCAATTGCAGTTTAGCGCTAGTCGCGCTAAAGTGCATGTCTCCTAAATGTGAATCGTTCAATTGCAGTTTAGCGCTAGTCGCGCTAAAGTGCATGTCTCCTAAATGTGAATCGTTCAATTGCAGTTTAGCGCTAGTCGCGCTAAAGTGCATGTCTCCTAAATGTGAATCGTTCAATTGCAGTTTAGCGCTAGTCGCGCTAAAGTGCATGTCTCCTAAATGTGAATCGTTTAATTGCAGTTTAGCGCTAGTCGCGCTAAAGTGCATGTCTCCTAAATGTGAATCGTTTAATTGCAGTTTAGCGCTAGTCGCGCTAAAGTGCATGTCCCCTAAATGTGAATCGTTCAATTGCAGTTTACTGCTTGTCGCGCTTCGAAGCATGTCTCCTAAATGTGAACCGTTCAATTGCAGTTTAGCGCTAGTCAAGCTACAGTGCATGTCTCATCTATGTGAATCGTTCAATTGCAGTTTAGCGCTAGTTGCGCTAAAGTGCATGTCTCCTAAATGTGAGTCGTTCAATTACAGTTTAGCGCTAGTTGCGCTGAACTTCATGTCTCATCTATGTGAATCGTTCGCTTGCAGTTTAGCGCTAGTCACGCTGAAATGCATGTCTCTTTTATTTGATTCACCCGTTTGAAGTAAAGCACTATTTGTCTTTAGAGAATGAACTACACTTTAGCGCTAGTCGCGCTAAAATGCATATGTGTATATTGTGTCCTTCATTGTATCTATTATCTGACAACTGTTGCATAACTAATGTGATGTTTTTGGATTATGTTCTTTAGTAGCCAAAGGATTTCATTTTTTGATTGTATTGTGCAGGTGCCATGGATTCTGCATTGAACCCAGATATTGACATGGACATCTCGGACGATGAGGTACAAGTGATTCAGGAAATGAATGTTGGCATTCCTGAGTGTGAAGGGATCCCGCGTCAGATGTGGAATAAGAAGTGTGTTAAGCTGTATAATGCTGAGGGCTTACTTGTTGGTGAAGGTACCTGCCACAGCGTGAGCTCTGATCTAGTTCTTGGTGCCAGTGGTCCGCTTGGTGATACTCATGTTTCCGTGCATATTTCAAAGTCCCATTCTGAAGTGGACCTTCCTGAGGAATTGTTTTACTCGTTGGTAGCTTGGCCAATTGAATTGGTTCATTATCGTGGAGCAAGTCTTCACGATCATGAAACTAGGGACAATTTCAACCGTCTGCAAGCATCTCTTCTGAACCCGCCCTCTGCATCATCTACAAGACTATATGCTAGTGCCATCAGAAACCCGCCTCGGGAAACTGGTATCAAAACAAAAGAGCTCCTATCGCAGGAGTCAATTAACTTGGTGTCCAACAAAGTGTGTTGCAGCAAGAATTGTGTCCAGCCCTTTCCTCGGGAGAAAATTAGAGCTTTCCGTGAACGCATGTATCGAAATTCAACTTTCAAGCACAGAGCTTTCATGAAAACTGATGTGCACAGACAGATTCATGAAGGTTCACGGCGAAGGAAGATGGTGACAATTGAAGAGATAAATGTGTGTTTACGCGCATGGATGCATATTGCGGGTGTTGCTGAGTCTACATTCTGTCGATACTTGAAATACATGAAGGATGATCGCGAAGCAAGGGATCACGGCAATACTGGATTGCTGAAGCCTAGAGAACATACTCAACAAGCCACGGCTTCCTTGAAGTGCATCCTAGACAAGGAGGCTGATCACATGCCTCTTCGTACCCGAACTTTGAAGGAAGGTGATAAGGTTGTGTCCAAGATTCTTCCGGCATCATTCCTATGGAAGGACCAGTTGCAGAAGCTCAATGAAACCAATGCGGCTTTTGGTTTGAAGGAGATTTCAACTTCAACCTTGAGCAAGATAAGGTCCACAAAGTTTTCAGAGTTTGATGTGAAGAAGCCGGGGGATAATTTTGCTCGGTGTGCTACTTGTGACAAATATAATGAGCTCATCAAGGGTGCTATCAGTGGCTCTCAAACGGCTATGAAGTGGTCAAGGAGGTTGAATAAGCATCTCACTGTCGCTCGAGCACACAAGGATGTGTATTACATTAACCGAGACTTGTCGTTCAACTCTCCGCATGAGTGTCTTACCATCATACACGACAAGATGGATCATGCAAAAACCGCTTGTCCTGTCTTCTCTCACAAGAGTAAAGAACTTGATGGCCTCATGAAGCTACATGTATCTGTGACCGGCATGATTGCGCATGGTCATGCGGATGTGCGCTACGCGCATTATGGCTTGGATGTTTTCTCGCATGACTCCAACTATACCATTGGTTCAATGGCAAAGTTGTTGCGAGATTTAGAGTTAGCACCGAAGTCGTCTTCTAGAGAGTTGTTCAAAAATGCAAAGTCTACTAATTTATTTAAGGCTGTGCTAGAGGGTGCAGACATGTGCCATGCGTTGTTACCTGCGTTGCCAAATACCTTAGCTCCAGCTACGCGACTACCACCCATTTTAAATGTGCAAATGGACAATGCTACTGGAGACAATAAGAATAGATTTGTCTTCTGTTTTTGGTCTCTTCTTGTAGCAAACAAGATCTTCCGGGAAGTTTATGTGAACTTCATGATCGTGGGTCATACTCACGATGACATTGATGCTTTATTTGGAAGATGGAGCATGGATTTGAAGAAAGAGAATTTCCCAACAGTGCCAACGCTAATGAAGTCCTTCATGGATGTGGATTCCGTCCCCACTATCCCTCACCTTATTGAGGAAGTACCCGATTTCAAGGGGTTTATAGCAGGGTCATTTGTAGATGGAGATGACATTCTTGTTGGGCACACAAGGCCACATCAATTGAAGTTCTACCTAGATTCAACAGGATGCCCTGTCATGAAGTACAAACTTTTCTGCACTGATGCTGATTGGTTAGGTGAAGGAGGAGGAGGCATTAAGTTGTGGAAAGAAGATGCTGAAGGGCAAAGTTTGTGGCCACGCGGTTCACCATTGCCTGTTCCGTTGAAGCCTATGAAAGGCTTGGAAGACATCGTCAAAGGTGTGTCGGGGTTTGTAAAGTATTGGGAGAATTTATGTAATGCAGACATCACTGGGGATTACCGAAGACGTTACGAACATTTGGTGAACTACTGGCGTGGCGTGAAGGTAGCGTTGATGGAACCGTTACCTACCTTTCATGTTTTGAAGGACGGTTTTTGGCCAACTACACGTGTTCAAGCAAGTCGAGTAGATGAATTAGACGATGATGGTGAGGATCGTGAAGAGTTTGGGGAGGATGACCCGTACGTCGGGCCATTGAGTGGTCGCCCGAATCCATCTTTTCGAGTGGCTCGAGATTTATTTGAAGGCTATTTTGCTGCAGTTCGGCCCGCTGATGGTGACTCGCACCCAGTTTGGATTGCAAGGGCATTGTCTGATCCAAACTCCAATCCAGAGTATCCAAATTGTGTCCTTCTTCAATACTTCCGTCCAACATCAAGAAATCAGAATGTTCAAGATTTCTACACCGGATGGGACAGCGAAAGAGGTTTATGTTGGAGGGTTGATGAAACTGAACTTCCGGTTTGGCAACACACGGATGCTCTTATGACAGCGTGGAAGTCGAGGATCCAGAAAGACACTGTGGAGTGTATGATCAAGATCCCTGCTATACAAATTGAAGTCATCAACGAAAGCTTGACTTCTTATAATTGAGAAGCAATATCCACATATGTGTGTATGTGGCATGTTCTGTTTTGGATTGAACATCCTTATATTGTATTGTAATGGATGGAATTTGTTTATTGCAATAGATTGCATAGGTTTAAGTTTTGTTTTGTTTGATTTATAATTTGGTATTGCTTGTATGTTTTAGAATATATGTTTAATTTATATAAATAAGACTATTCAATTTCAATTTTAATGTATTTCTTTTATGTACTTCTGAGTTTAATATCTTACATGTTTTCCCATTGTTTTATTTTATTTTGAATAGCATTTATGATATAAAAATCTATGACCAGTTAAAGTGAAAGTGTGAGGCCATTGAAAAAAATGGGTAGTGGGTATAACCACTTTGTTTTTGTTAATCGTGTTAAGCACTTGTCACATTTTGGATAGGGGGCCAGTTGATTGTTACAACATTTCTGCCTGTCGAATTCACTAGCAGTACCAAGTCATGCATGTCTCTCAGTCGTTCATACGAGTTCAACGAGAATCGAACCCGGACCGCCTGAATGAGATAATCAACCCCTTACAACCAACCACAGAGCTCATGACTTGGTGTTCTATATTGCATGATCTTATGTATTTTAATAAAAACATTAGTCACTCACAAATCTAAGTTATGTTCATGAAGGACTTTGTATGTCACTTCACTCTCATTTTAATGGAAATTGCACTTAAAAAACTAGTAATTCTATTAGTTATCAACACAAATTATTTCCTGAAAATTCATTTGTATTGGTATCAAAATCGACAATATTATTTTGAGAGGGTCCAAAACTCCCAAAATTTTGAATATAACGTTTATTTTGCAAATGACATGCATTGTAAATGAGGATCGGGGCCTAATTGTTGAACCCTATAACCATTTCCCCAAAAGAATTTGGAGCACAATGGGTTTAGGGCCATGCAATAATACATTTTTTTTGGCTTAAGGAGTGCTTTATTACTCCCTAACTGGATGCACCCCTTATAATCGGGGCCTAATTGTTGAACCCTGAAACCATTTTCCCAAAAGAATTTGGAGCACAGTGGATTTAGGGCCACACAATAATACATTTTTTTTGGGTTAGGGAGTGCTTTATCACTCCCTAACCGGGTGCACCCCTTATAATCGGGGCCTAATTGTTGAACCCTGAAACCATTTCTTCAAAAGAATTTGGAGCACAGTGGGTTTAGGGCCACGCAATAATACATTTTTTTTGGGTTAGGGAGTGCTTTATCACTCCCTAACCGGGTGCACCCCTTATAATCAGGGCCTAATTCTTGAACCCTGAAACCATTTCCCCAAAAGAATTTGGAGCACAGTGGGTTTAGGGCCATGCAATAATACATTTTTGGGGGGTTAGGGAGTGCTTTATCACTGCCTAACCAGATGCACCCCTTATAATCGGGGCCTAATTGTTGAACCCTGAAACCATTTCTCCAAAAGAATTCGGAGCACAGTGGATTTAGGGCCACACAATAATACAATTTTTTTGGGTTAGGGAGTGCTTTATCACTCCCTAACTGGGTGCACCCCTTATAATCGGGGCCTAATCGTTGAACCCTGAAACCATTCCCCCAAAAGAATTTGGAGCACAGTGGGTTTAGGGCCACACAATAATACATTTTTTTGGGGTTAGGGAGTGCTTTATCACTGCCTAACCGGATGCACCCCTTATAATCGGGGCCTAATTGTTGAACCCTAAAACCATTTCCCCAAAAGAATTTGGAGCACAGTGGGTTTAGGGCCACACAATAATACATTTTTTGGGGGTTAGGGAGTGCTTTATCACTCCCTAACCGGATGCACCCCTTATAATCGGGGCCTAATTCTTGAACCCTAAAATCATTTCACCAATAGAATTTGGAGGACAGTGGGTTTAGGGCCATGCAATTATACATTTTTTTTGGGTTACTTAGGGAGTGCTTTATCACTCCCTAACCGGATGCATCCCTAATAATCGGGGGCCAATTCCTGAATTTGAAAACCATTTTTCCAAAACAGTTTGGAGTTGAATGGGTTTAAATTTCTTATAATTTTGATGAAGCTCTATGTTTTTTTAATTCAGATCTATATTGTTCATTAGATTGACCATGTAATTAAATTAGGTTATTTTCCTTTTGGGGGTTTGTTCCATTAAATTTCTTATTTTTTGTTTGAATTTCCTATTTTTTATTTCTTTTTAGCTTTCTTAACATAGTGAATGTCCTTTTGGGGGGGGGCACTCTGTCATTTCTTTTCATCGGTACCAAATTAGGGTCCTTCCATTGAAAATGTCACTTCTGTTCAATCCTTGAATTCTTGTGAACTTACTAAACCCCTACAGCCTAAGGCCTTAAACATACCGCCACCGCGAAACACTGGCCTGGCCCATAGCGCCATGCGTGGCATGGCCCATGTTCATGCATGCGATAAATCAGACCCATTTCAGCACTACAGGTACGCCGGAACACAACAGACGAAACACTGCAGTTTTTCCCGGGCAGACCTAGTCAGTTAGGGAAAAACAGTGCGTGCATGTGCTGTGGCAGGCATTCAAAGCGACCAGCACGTGGAAGAAGGGCCAGTAGGACCAGCAGATGGCAGGCTGCGGCAGCAAGGAGCCAGAATAATAAATAGCCGCAATGTGAAGGGTGAGAAATAGTGCTCCCCTTTTTTGTTAATGTAGGCATTGTATTGACCATTTTCACAATTTTTTGTTGATTTAGCTCAAGGAAACAAAATGGTTAAAAAAATTTGTTAATTTTGGTAGTACAATGTCCAAATCAGCAAAACTATAAACACTTTTTTGTTCATTTTCACAAGTTTTTGTTGATTTGGCACAAGGTAACAAAATGGTTAAATTTTTTTGTTACTTTTGGTAGGTCAATGTCCAAATCAACAAAATAATCAACAATTTAACACTTTATTATTCACAATTCTATGTTTTTTGAACTCAGCAGACTTCGGTGACCGTTTGGGCATAGTAAAATACTTTTTTTCAAGAAACTTTGAACTAATGAAAGTTAGACAATCAAGCTAAATTTCACCTCCAAAAATCCGTTTGACATTTGAAGTCTTCAATAAAAAGTTATGGACAAAATTCAGAGCGGATGTTTAAAAATGTCAACAAAAAGGTCCATTTCAACCCCGCTCTGAATTTTGTTTATAACTTTTAATTGGAGACTTCAAATGTCAAATGGATTTTTGGAGGTGAAATTTAGCTTGATTTTCTAACTTTAAATAGTTCAAAGTTTTCTTGAAAAAAAGTATTTTACTATGCCCAAACGGTCACCAAAGTTCAAAAAACACAAAATTATTAATTCAAGAACTAGATGTCTATGGTAGAGTTTGAATTACATTTATATTGTTTTTGCATTTTTTTTTTTTTTTTTGTAAGAACAGCAGGGTCTGGTGACCGTTTTGGCATAGTAAAATATGTTTTCTGAAGAAACTTTGAACTAAGAAAAGTTAGACAATCAAGCTAACTTTCACCTTCAAAAATCCGTTTGACATTTAAAGTCTCCAATCAAAAGTTATGGACAAAATTCAGAGTGGGGTTGAAATGGACTTTTTTGTTGACATTTTTAAACACCCACTCTGAATTTTGTCCATAACTTTTGATTGGAGACTTTAAATGTCAAACGGATTTTTGGAGGTGAAAGTTAGATTGATTGTCTAACTTTTTTTAATTCAAAGTTTCTTCAAAAAAAGTGTTTTACTATGTCAAAACGGTCACCAAAGTCTGCTGTTCTTACAAAAAAAATGGAAAACAATATAAATCTAATTTTAATTTTCATAATAACATAAACATTTCGGGGTGGCTCAATGGTTAGAGACTTAGAGTCTTGGACCCCAACCGTGAGGTCCAAGGTTCGAATCCCCATGGTGGTGGATGCCTACGTGGCATTGGTGTGCCACATGGCGGGTTGCCATGTGGTGCGACCTGCCTCTGCCATGTAGCATTTTTTAAAAATTAATTTTTAAATTAAAAAAAGGTTGTTTCTGGTACATCCCTTATCTAGGGCATTATTCTATTTATTGCCTAGCATTTTTTGTTTCTAGTGTCATAAACCTGTCATTTGAACGTCAAGAGCGGATAGCATTTATGATTTTTTCTACATTTTTTTCCTTTGAGCCTTGAAGCACAAAGTCTGTCAAGGTAACGAAGTTACTGAACAATGGATCTTGCTATAAATATAACAAGTCCTATGCATTGTGTAGATAATTTTTCACAATTTCAAAGTAATGTTCCTTACAGACTCATTATTTTTCCTCACAAAGTGTACAGGAGTAGTCTTAGGAAAACATTGCTAGTTAGAAACTAAGCATATTCAAGATTGTAAGAATTCATAAGAAGCATTGCATTACATAAGAATGCACTGACTCAGTTTGCTCATCTATCTCTTTTTTTGCACTAATATATGATTTGAAAAAAACTAGGTAAGTGGTTTTGCCAATTGAGTCATGAAAAAATTGCTCCATAAGGTTGCAGCCCTCACCTGTGCCCATCCCAATAAACAAAACAAATCAATGTTAGGTTAGTGAGGTGCATCAGGTGTCTACAGACTGCAACGCTTGTTATCGCCTTCACATGGAAAAAAAAACATAGACTACAACATAGCAAAAAAAACCTCAAATCATATTGTAAAAGTGACAGTTTCTCTGTTGAACCTGGTTGCAGCGTTGCAAAGCAGCCATGTTGATCCTTCCTTGCTGTGATACAGCACACACCGAGTCTTTGGAACAGGGCCTCAAAAAAACTCAAGTCGAAATAGAAGCTAGTGTTTTTCGAAGAGAACCGCAGCCTTAAGTGGACTCACATGGGTGCTTAGCTTTGTAAATCTAGGGCATCCAGTGAAGACCAATAGCCTAACCCGGAAGCAGTTCTTTATTTCGTCGTCAGTACAGGTAAGCACGCCCTTGACTTTGAATGGTCTAGGTATTTATTTTTAAGGAAACTGGAGCCTTTCTCTTAGTATGGTGATGAGGCAGTCAGAGCCTGTCACCATCATTGTTGTTACATTTAAAAAATTTGTTCCGTTAGGCTCAAGGGCATTGATTTGCTAGAATCTTTCTCCAGATATTAGCTTAGTTCTATGAGCTAGAACGTTAGTAATGCGTGTTTTAATTAACCATTTTGAATTGGATATGACCTTGGTGGCTAGCTTTTTGGCAAGGCAGATAATGAAGCTATAATTCCACAGAGGTCCTCGATGCTCCCAGACTGTCCTTTAATTTTTACTGCTTAAATCATAAAATCACATGTTTGAAAAACTCACAATAGCTTATAATATTTCCTATAAATATATATCGTCATCATTTTGACACACCGTATATTATATTTTTGGTCAGAAAACTGACACATGGCTACGAAAGCAAATAAAATAAAATAAAAAAATAAAAATTATTGACCAAATTAACAAAAACAGTAACAAAAAAATCAACACTTCAGGGTTACCAGGACGTCCGGATGTGAGGACGTACGTCTGGATGTCCAGCGTCCGCGTCCGGACCCCCCCGGACGTCCAGTTTTTCTGTTTTTTACCTAGGGTAAATAAAAAGTTACCTTGCCCGGGGCTTCCGACGGCCTGGCCGATCCGATGGCCTGATCGGACGGCCAGGTTTGATTCGACGGCCTAATCGAACGGTCCGATCGGGTATGCTCTTCCGACGGCCTGATCCGACGGACTGGTTTAATCAAGCCCTTTTCCTTGACAAAAGTATAATGTATGAGTGAAAAAAATTTAGAAATAAAAAATTTTAATTTTGAAAAATCTTTGTGTTGCCCGGTCTCCCAAGTTTTGAGTTACATGGGCATAACTTTTGTAGAGGGGTACCGATTGAGAAAAAAATTATATTTTCACAAAGGTTTTCCATTTTTCTATCTTAAAAAGAAATTTAAGAAAATCAAGAGACAAATTCAGCCCATAGGTATCAACCTGAAATCCATTTGTCAACGGAAGGGACGCTTTGTCCTTTAGGGGTTCAAATGAGCTATGAAAAGAAATAGAACCCATTGTTGAACTTCGGTATACAATAAGTTTTGTTTAAGGTCCCTATTGACGGTCATGGAAATTATTCTAACAAAAAGAAAAAGAAAAAGGTACAAGGTCTAAATACTAAATAGCGTCGAAATGCACGATGGTACTATTTTGTTAGGGTTTTATAGAAATGTCATTTTTTTAATTAACAAGGATTTAGGCCCAAAAATTAACCCATTCTTGTACTTTAGGGAACTTAAGAATCCCCATTTGAACTCATGAAAGTAATTTGACTTCGAAAAAAATTAAAATTCTTAAAAATTCTGTATCGTTCCCAACTGTAGAATTCAACACATTTTTATTCTAACCATTTCTTTCTTAAGCCCTAAAGGACCGAGCCATTTTCTGGGTCCAAAATCACTGAAAACTGCCATTCCAGCTGCGATCATTCACGATGTTGTGAAAATGTTTTCTTTGAAAATGTAACCGTAAGATCTTGAAGTGAACTTGTATGAGAGGGTGTGGTAAACTTTTTGGGAGTTTTCACTGTACAGATAAAGAGATATTTGCATTCAAAGTCTTTTTTTTTTTTTTTTTCACTATGCCCCAGAATTTCAGATGCCTTTGACCGCCTCATGCTCAATTTTTTTGCACTACACACCATAAAATTAAAATTTTTTCTTGTAGGTATTGAAGTTGGGCATATGTATACCAATTTTCAAAGAAATCCAACACACCTAACACCTCCAAAAAAATTTTGCAATGCCATTATGCCACAATGTCCCAAATATTGACAATGCACTAAGTCATCTTTGAATCAGTTTTCCCACCACATACTTTGAGATTTTGAAAATCCGAACGATGGATACAAAGGCATACTTATATTTGACAAGCAAGAAATTTTTGTTTGGGAAAATTTCAAAATCTGAGATTCCTATGACCTTCTGAAGTTTGAAGCTGCTTAGACGATGGGGTTTACAAAGCTTAAAATGAAAACAATCTCCACACACCCTTGCTAATTGCCACCTCAGCATTCAACAACAACAAGTAGTGCCTTTTTCATTCAAGTCATATGTATCTTTCATAGTTTCATGTGACAAAAAATCATAAGCATTACTTACTCAAATACACCGAACTTTCAAAATGTATAATTATCATATTCCACATATATGGTCATACATCGACATTGCATAATTAGGCACTATATAGTGTGCACGCGTACATCCTCATTCTATATTTACTACATACCTCTGTAGTTCTATGCTACTATAAAGTACGTTGAACTACTAATATGAATGGCGGAAGTGCTCATCCGGCACAGGCCAATTGCACCGACCGGAAAAGAAATTGATGATGTGAGACAAACCGCCACGATAATTCGAACCTTCGCTACAAGGCCACTCCATGTATGAGTGAAACATAAGGGCCAAAACATGGTGACTCAACTTCGTCAGTTCAGCTGATTCCCGATGCAACTTGTAGTATTCTTCAGACATGCAATCCTTGTTGATGCGTCGAGCAAGTTTACAAACCGCATATTCTTCTGATGCACGTGATAGATTTGGAATGATTGACCCATCTGCATCTCTTTTGTGCACATATGCAATCTTCAGGTCCACCCACCACCTCTTTCTCAAAGCCTCCTCCATGTCACTCGCACATGTAAACGTGTACAAAGACTTCATTGGTTCAGAAGCTACAGTAGTCATGCCCCAATTACGAACTCCAATGTACACGCGTGACTCGTCTTCAGGAAAGTGAAACATTATGTTGTCTGGAGAGATGCCATTGTGAAGATGTCCAGAAATGTGCACCGCATTCATGATGTGCAATAATGCCCATGCGAGTTGCGTGCGCTTCTTCCTAAATCGTCCGAGACGGTAAGCTTCAATCAACTCTACCTCTGTTGGCCTCGAATAGTGCAACCGAATGGCAATGTTGTCTGGATAATCATTATCCAAGTGCATCATGTGCCGTAGTGTTCCGCCATTCCACCAATACGAATACCCTTCATTTGTTGTTCCATGAACTGCAGCAAACCGTATAACTCCAGGATGTGGAATCCGCACTGCCATTGACTCGTTCTGGTGTTCCAATCTCGCAAGATGAGGCTGTGTGCGGTGTTGATTGGATAGCTTTGCTGCAAACTCCCAAAATGTAGCTATCCCTGGACACCCTTCAATTCGAACCTTACGAATTGTTGCATATCCACCCTTCATGGTTTTTTGGTCTTGAGCGATTATTCGTGCTGTGTCGGGAAGCGCTATGAGGTGTTGTCTGCCCCGATCCAGTTCAGCCACTCCATCAATGCTATTCCACCAATCCAAAGATCCTCGTCTGTTACGGCTCTTTGCAAACGGCTTGCATCGTGCAACAAACAAGTCAGCTTTCAGAATGACTTCACGAAAATCCTCATCATTTTCCCGATATTGAGAGCCATACCTTGCTAGCACCATTGATGCATTCCACAATGCATCGTGGACCCTATTCTCCAAGAATTTTGGAAAGCCTTTCTTCTCCGTCTCGTGGTGCCATTCCGGAACGCTAAGCGCATTCATCATCAGTTGCCACATGTCCGCCTTGAATTTTTGCGAGCACTCCTCATTGTACCTAACGTATTTGTTGTGTAGTGACATCATCGTTTCCGACTCATAGAAATTGACGATCAACTTGATCAAAAATCTCTTGCATCAGTTGCATGCATCAGAGGGAATGTCCCTACTTGCCTCATTGTGTGAACCTTCTTCATGCTCCATTTGTTTCCTCTTTGCAGCCTTCTTTGTTCGTGGCATCGTGATGAACTTCTTGTACGAATGAATATTCGCAAAATGAAATGATAATTTCAAGTTCAAGTGAAACTCGAACCAAAACTGAAAAAAATGGCAATAAGGGGCCCCCAAAATCGCACTCTTGCTTTCCCAAGAAGAGGAACCAATGGGGGCATGAACCACCAAGCTCTCCGCTTCACTCTTGCAATATGCAAGGGGGAAAACAAAAGTGAGGATCGGACGGGCCCGTCCGACTCTCTTATACCTTTCCGATGCCCTTTTCTGACGCACGGTCCGCATCGGAAATCCGACGCCCACAACGCGGCCGACAGATCGGACGGCCGATCGATCTGACAGCCCCCGCGAGGCGGACGGGCTGCCGTGCGACAGATCGGACGGCGTGGCAGTTCGACAGATCGGACGGCTCCGATAAATGGTATTTTCACCCCTTAATCCTTTAGGGGGGCCGAGCATGCCAAATTTGGTCGTTTTAAACTGAATTTTGGAAATTAAAACACTTTCCTAACCTCATTTGACTGTGAGGTGTAAATGAGATGTGAGGGCATGGGAATTTCGCTTCCAATGAGCCATTGGCCATCAAATTTGGAGCAATAATGAGTTATCTATGGCAATTTGAAGTTGGGATTTAGAAAGTTTCAAAATACACAGTGGGACATGTTTCTCTATCAAATTTATTTGTATATAACAAAAGGGAGCATGAAAACTTCACCATAATGTTCATTATAATTTTTCCTATTTTCTATAAAAATTTCATCGTAAAGTGAGCTCTTTTGTAATTACTACGATTTTTCAAAAATAGAAACTCTAGAAAATCTTATAAATTTCATTTTTTTCCCAAAAAATATTAAAAATTCAGATCTGATAGAAGACATGAATGGTTGTTTGTGAAAAATAATAACTTAAATTAAATGATAAAATTTTGATATGAAAATTTGATTCCAAAAGAATTCAAGAGTTTGCTTAGGGCTCCTTAGGCCCTAAAGGGTTAATCCTTTACTTCCTAAGAAGCCCATTTTCGGCCTCACATTTTTGCAACAATTTCGAAGAGTTTATATGGAGATTTTTATTTATTTTAATAAAAATATTTCTTTTAAACCAATGCATCCAATATTCTTTTTTTTTTTGCTTGAAACAAATGGACAATTTGCATGCAATATTCTTCACTCAAGCTAATGATATAATGAAATTTTTCATTTAGATTATACTTTCCACGATACGAACATTCAAAGTTTGTAACTTAAAATCATGAATTAGCATTCCAAGTGGAAGAAAAGAATTTCTTTCAAGATAATCCTATGATAGCCCACAAAACAAGAAAATCCATAACTTTTGCATCATGAATCCAATTGGAATGAATCAAAGCATCCCATTTAGAAAAATTCAATATAATATACAAGAAAAAAAAAATCATTTTTGATTCAAATTTCTAGTGGGTTTTTTGAGTTGCTCGGTCTCACCCATTTTGAAGGTAATAGGTTATAGTGCAAAAAAATTTGCGCACGGACACCAACAAAAACATAATGGTAAAAGCTGGGCCATTGCTATACTTAGCTTCCAAAACACCATGGCTTGATCCATTGCATAGCAATGGCATTCAATAATACCATGAACATGAGAAATCTATCATTCTAATAATATATTTCAATACATCGCAATTGTAGCGGTTTTGCATTGTACGTAACGACGGACGACCACTCATTGACACCATTACACTATGCTTGCTACATTCTATATTGCATCATTGTATGGAAAACAACTAAATCTAAATGTAGAGCCCATATTGTAAGACAAACAATACAATAGTGTATTAGTGTTTGATTCGGCTTCATTCGGAATCTGAATCCGTGTCATCTCTCTGACTTGGGCCTGTAGGACCACCACCATAAACACCGAGATATGGTCCTCCGCCATAGTAGTCGAGAACATATCCGCTTTGCCCACCTCCTTGTCCATAATTTGTGGAGGAATGACCTCCAAAAGTTGGAGGAGGAATTGAATCACCGTGGAGTGATCCTCTTTGAGTTGAACCGCCATAATAAGAGCCTCCAACGTTTTGAGAGCCATGTTGGGGGTCATGGCCATAGTGTGAACCATAGGACCCATGTGGTGGGTCATATGCACCACGGTCACGTTGGTAGAATCCATCATACCCATCTTGTCGACCACGGTCCTCTACGCTTCTACGCATCGCTTCTTGCATTTGTTGTTCGTATTCAATGTCTTCTCAATCTTTTTTACGCTCGTGCTCCTCTCCCAATGTCACTAGTGCTGGAGCTTCACCCTCATCACCGTCACTCGACCATTCATCTTCTCCATGTGGCACCACAACTGTAGGAAATCCAAACTGCCCTCGATTGGACCACTCTGGCTGGCAATCACTTGCAGCAGTCCAGCTAGTATAAATCATTGCATCATTCCGATTCAAACTATCCACATGTTTCCCATAAGTGGTACGCCAATCCACATCTTTGTGGAGTACAATCTCTGCCCAAACCATAGCCATGTTAGAATAGTTCATTATATTAGGTTTGGAGTCACGTAAACCCGCTGAACGCGTTACTTCTTCGTAACGGTGAAGAAAGTGTCGGCTCGTACATGTGGACATTTGTCCTTCCCATCGACGAACTTGGCCTTCAGCACGTTCTCGTGACCACATTTTGGAGAGGTGAGTCATCTTGACGTACTTCTTGCATGTGGTGCAGTCCCAAACTTTCTTTGGCTCTTCTTCCCATCCATCTTCAGCTACGCAATTAGGGTTTTCCCAGTCAACCCAATTCATATCTTGAGATTTCCCTTTCTTACTCTTACTTGATGGTTTAGGGCGAGACATGATAACCTTGATTACAATGAAGATAATTGATGTCCGAATTTTCCCAAAAAATTGCACCAAGTGCACCAAGTGCTTCTCACTTCAAAATTCAAATGCAATGGAATGAAACGGTTTTCTAATTCACAATTCCTCGCATACAAGAAATTATTCAAACCACATCACTTAAAACCACCAAGTATCCAAGCACAACCGTTCACACACCAAACCGAAAGGGGCGCGCAGAGCCACAGATTCACATCGGGCATTGGAAAACCCACTTCGGGAGGGAAACGACTGTGGAAAAATGAAGCGTCGGAAACGCTATTTATGGCTTCCGACAGCGCTTTAGGGTCCGTCCGAATCCGACGGCCTGTTTTCCGACGCCCCCATCGTGCAGCCCGAAACTGTCACACGATGGATCGCACGGTCACCGAGAAAGTGCGGACGTACCGACATGCGGACGAACAGCTCGGACGGGGCGTCGGAAAGTCGGACGGGGCGTCGATTTCGGCTTTCGGGACCGTCGGAAGGGCGGAGGGGCCGTCCGGAGAGGAGAATTTTGGAAAACAAGGGAAGTTTTGCCCCTTTCGAAATTGCAGGCTTCGCCCTGCAGCAGGGGCAATGAAGGGGCAATTCAGCGTACCCTTTTTTGGCCCCCCCTGTGAGCACATAAAAAGTTTTGGAACCGAAGCGTACGATCTAAAATGTTACTTGTAACACACTAAACCCTTGTATAACATGTAGAAGGAAAATAAGAAGAAGAAAGAAGTATGGAATTTTTGAATTCCCAAATTCATGAGGGTTTGGCTATGCCCTTGAAAAATTAGGATCCCATTGCTTCGAAATGCGTAATTTTTTTAATAAATCATGTACATCCTCTAATTCACTTTCTTGAAATAATTGTAGAAATTATTGAACTACGGTTATTTCGGGGGGTCATTTAGAGTGTCCATTAGAAACCAAGTGCGAACCAAACTTTGGACCCCCTATATATTTTTTGAATTTTAAATAAAACAAAATTAAAAAAATATGAATAGATTTTCCTACTTTAAAAGTTTATGTTTTGAATTATTGATATTTTTATTTGTTAATAATAATTAGTTACAAATTTTTGAAGTAAAAAGATACATTGTAGAACTAAAAAATAGCTTTCACACCCCTCTATTATATAAGAAAAAATTGTCTAAAAAATGAACAAAAAATTCCTAAAAATAATTCATTATTGAAAGCTCATTTTGAATTGAATATTGACTCAATGGTCATCTAAATGTGTCCTCTATAATTATTTCAATTGAAAAACATGCCATTTTAGTTCATTTTCAAGTTTCAACCTCTTCTAGAAATCATTTCATAATTTATTTGAGTTGGAAATTTTGGAAATAGAAAGCTATAGTCATTATTAAACAATGTTCAAAATTTTAGGTTGAAATTATAGTTTATTAGAAACCACTTGTTCACACGCGATTTGTTATAGTAGAACTAAGTGCACCCCCCAAGACGGTTATGGCCTTATGGGGCACTTACAACTGCATTTTCTGAGTAAAGAAAGAGAGATTCCATAATTGTTGACCATGTAAAAGTAGAAAAACTACCTTTCCATAATTTATTTGAAGAAATATTTATTTTTTGCTCAAATGTGCCCACTCTCTTTCAGTTCCACAAAAACATGTAGAACTTCTTTTCTAGTTAATAGTTATCAATCTCACTAGCAATTGCATGCAGAAATGAACTCTACCGATTTATAGATTTATTTTGGCAACACTCAAGAACATGCTCTAATAGGCTAGAACTTTGAATAAAGAGATTATCCATAATTCTATAATATAATATATTTTTGTGCAATAATGCAAGGTATGAAAGCTTAACATTTCGTCATACATATAATTAATGAAACCTAAATTAATAGATTAATGAATTCAACTTTAGAAAAATTGGTGAAGGCCTTCAAGTTGACCCCTCTCTCCCCCTTCTCAATGAAATGAAAAAATATATCAATATAGGGTATATGGTTCAAATTTTCCATATTACAATGTCATGAATTCATGAATGAGTAGTACATTTTACAAGTAAATAAAAAACTTTCAAATGATCATATGTGACGTTCTCCTTCTATTAATTCTCGTACATGAGTGATCATCATATTCAATTGTCAATTTTGTAGGACAACCTTTCACTTCTGCAATTTCCACGGTGCCATGTAATAATCCATACCCGGAAACATAGAAATGAATAACTAATTAGTCGACAAGGTTCACATGTATAGTACATTTAAATTATCACAATGTAGGAAAGAAAATGAACAATAAGCTTTCACACATTGGATGCTTTCTACATTTCATTGATTATTTTTTACAGTGATTTAACTATTTCAAGGATCCGTTGTTTGAACAGTGCGTACACAGTTGGAGGATGACAGTTCAGCAGGTCCGTGCAGAGGAGATGATAGCCTGATCGGAGACCTGAAGACCTAAAATCCATTCGACAGCCTGATCTGACAGCCACGGCCTGTTCGGTCCGTCTGATCGGGCGCAGGCGACTCCGAAACTTGGTCTTCCGACGCCCCGATCCGACGGCCTCTTCCGACGGCCTGATTGGACGGCGACAGCCTGTTTGGTCCGCCCGATCGGACGACCAGATTCGATCCGACGGCCCAAAGTCGGACGAATCGCGGTCCGGAACCGAACCGGTATTAGGGTTGGTTTCGGACGGCTATATGATCGGACGGGCCCTTCATTTCTTTCCACTTCTTCTCTCCAAGCTTGCCAAGTCAGATGTGCTGCTGTTGCCTCTGGCGCTAGTTGTTCTTACTTGGTGGAGAGAAGGGGTCCAACATATTTTATTACGGTGTGACTTTGGCAGATTTAAATTACCTACATGTATATTTCAATTGACCGAATTTTTTACTTTGAATTGCTCTTCAATTCAAAGTACCAAGCATGGCCGCGGAAGGTGATGGAGGGGCTATTGGGACGACTTCAACACAACCTCCACCGAAGAAAATTAAAACAAGGGGGGCTGGACATGCGTTGCAGTATGACATTTTAGATGATCCGAACATCAAAGCGGAGCCTGACTGGGAGAAAGTGGAGGTCGAATATTGGAGCTCTAAAATGTGCAAACAATTTGTCAAAATGTACCACATTGACAAGTTGTGGCCTCGGGATTGCCACGCAGCCCACACAAGATATTTCAATTGTAAGCCATGGACTTGCAAGGATAGTCATTTTGTACATCGATCAGACGAGGTGTGGAAGGCCCTCTTCGGCAACAAGGCAAGGAGTAAAGGATACATAAATTACAGCACGGCATCTATGGTGTATGCAGAACTCATATTGGGTCGGAAGGTGGATTGGAGCACGTTTCCAACGACATCGCAATTGCCGCTTCAACTTCCGAAAAATCAAAAGGATATTCCCGATTTATACAACCACGGGGCACAAACGGTTGAATCTAAAATAGTATTAAAAAATACTAGAACGCCTACAATGAAGATTTCACAGGGTGTAGGCAACGCAGTACAGTTGGACCCCACACAACTAGGAGCGGAGGCCACCAATGCCTCTTCGGGAGGTGTATTTCGGAAGGTCAATTTCAAGGATCCGGAGACTTGTTTACCCACCTCAGTTCCTGTACCAATCACGGGTGAGCAAAGCATTGCTCCAAACAAGCACGACCTCATGAAAGAAGTTGCCCCCTCTTCCTCGTCGCGAGAAGACATGGATGAAGACAAAGTTGCAAGAGCAAATGCTACAATTGAACGGCTTATAGACAGCGATGCTCTCGATAGTTTGAAGTACGTTCCTCCAAACGTGGACTCGCCAACGCCACCTAGTCCAATATTGAGCCCGATCCGTGAAGTTCAACCGTCAGGTCTGTTCGTAGAGCGACTTCAAAACGTGGCAACGACCTCCAATATTGATGGCGAGGAGATTGTGCGCAAGTATCCGCTCTTAACACTATTTTCGTTATAATGGGAGATAAGGGCTCTCCCAAAATAATACTAGACATTTGAAGGCACAATGAGCAATTCAAGTTGGTTGCAATTTAGCTCGATAATCACTCAATTAAATAGTTCAAAGTGACAATTTCCATTAAAATGGGAGTCATACAATCAATAAATGTCATAACACAAACATCGTATGGATTAGCAACCTAAGAATTCCAAAAATTTCAGACATAAGTATACATAAAATGTAATAGCAAATATATTAATATCATATATATATTGCACTTGCTACATGAATATCATAGATGCAATACCAAAATATATTATCCACCTAAAATCGATATTCTAAATCCTATTCATGATAAAGAATAGTTAATCTTCCTTGAATCGAAATGACCAACCGTACATCCACAAGAAAATCAAATATTACCCTCTACAACAATGTGAAAGCTTAGTACAGAGAAACATCAAAATCAAATAGCACTCTATCAAATACCACTACTAAAGCAATGAAAATCTTTCTAACCGCCGCTTCATCTACGACGAAGCATATAAATTCAAACTTTGGTTGATAACTTCAATCTGAGCAGCTGGGATCTTGATCATACACTGTTGAGTACCATTTCTGATTTGAGACTTCCACGCAGTCATGAGAGCATCTGTATGTTGCCAAAGTGGCGGTTCGGTCTCATCAACCTTCCAACGCAAGCCTGTTTCGCTGTCCCATCCAATGTATAAGTCTTGAACATCTTGATTTTTGGATGTTGGACGAAAGTACTGAATGAGCACGCAATTTGGTTGCTCAGGGTTACAATTTGGGTTTGACATCGCCCGTGCAATCCAAACTGGATGGCTATCACCATCCGCGGGTCGAACTGCAACAAAATAGCCTTCATAGAGATCTCGAGCCACTCTAAAGGACGGTTGTGGGCGACCTGACAAAGGCCCCACGTAGGCGTCATCCTCTGCATACTCTTCACGGACCTCACCATCTTCACCTAATTCATCCACCCGATCCACTTCAACACGTGTTGTCGGCCAAAAACCATCCTTCAAGAAAGTAGAGGCTGGTACCGGATCTAGTATGGCAACCTTTACATCACGCCAATAGTGCACCACATGCTCGTAGCGTCTTCGATTTTCACCACTAATGTCTGCTGTGCACAAGTTCTCCCAATACTTCATAAATCCCGATATACCTTTCAAAATTTCATCCGCGCCTCTCATTGCTTTTTGCGGAACTGGTAACGGCACTCCACGTGGCCATAAACTTTGTCCCTCCACATCTTCTTTCCACAATTTGATACCTTTGCCTTCTTCCCCTAGCCAATCCACATCAGTACATAACAATTTGTACTTCATGACTGGACATCCATTTGAATCCAAGTAGAACTTTACTTGTTGTGGTTTTGTGTGTCCCACTAGAATCTCACTACCGTCTAAAAATGCACCTGCAATGAAACCTTTGAAATCGGGAACCTCTTCAATGAGGTGAGGAATGGTGGCAATAGATTCCACATCCATAAACGACTTCATAAGTGTAGGAATTGTAGGGAAGTTCTCCCTCTTCAATTGCATACTTCATCTCCCGAACAACGCATCAATGTCATCATGCGTATGCCCGACAATCATAAAGTTCACATACACCTCACGGAAGATCTTGTTTGCCACAAGTAGAGACCAAAAACAATAAACATATCTATTTTTATTGTCACCGGTGGCATTGTCCATTTGCACATTTAGAATGGGAGGCAACGGCGTGCTTGGAACTAAGACAACCGGTCAAGGAGGAAGCGATGCTTCGCACATGTCCGCACCCTTGAGCACGGCCTTGAACAAATTTGTAGATCCAGAACCTTCAAACAACTTTTGAGAAGAAGATTTTGGTGGCAATTCGAGATCTCACAATAATTTGGCCATGGAGCCAATGGTATAGTTTGAATCGTGTGGAAAGAGATCCAAGCCATAATGTGCATAACGCACATCACCATGACCATGCGCAATCATGCCAGTCACAGACACAAGCAACTTCATGAGGCCATCGACATCCTTTGTCTTGTGAGAGAAGGCCGGACAAGCAGTCTTTGAATGATCCATCTTATCGTGCATAATCGTGAGGCACTCGTGAGGGTAATTTTGTGAACGGTAGCGATTTGCATAGTACAACTCTCGGTGAGCACGAGCAACGGCAAGATGTTTGTCTAGCCTCCTCGACCACTTTAGAGCAGAATGAGACCCTGCAAGACAACCTTTCTTGAGCTCTTGTAATTTGTCACAAGTACCACATCGAGCAAAATTGTCACCTGGCTTCTTGACATCGAACTCCAAAAATCTAGAAGATCTAATCTTGCTCAAGCTAGAAATTGAAACCTCCTTCAATCCAAAAGCAGCGTTGGCTTCATTGATTTCTTTCATCTTCCCCTTCCACTGAAAGGTAGCCGGGAGAATCATGGACACAACCTTGTCCCCTGATTTCAATGTCCGAGTACGATGTGGCATGTGATCCACCTCCTTTTCTAGAATACACTTCAAAGTAGCAGTAGCTTGTTGAGTGTGCTTCCGTGGCTTTAATAATCCCGTGTTACCGTGGTCCATTGCCTCCTTACCACGCCTCATGTTTGATAGGTAGCGGTAGAATGTGGTCTCCGGAACTCCAGAAATATGCATCCATGCTCTCATGCACACAGGCACCTCCTCGATTGTCACCAGCTTCTTCCCACATGAATTATGATGAACCGACCTGTGCACCTCAGTCTTCATGAACGCTCGGTGTTTAAATGTCGAATTATGATACATGCGTTCACGGAAGGCTTTAATTTTCTCCCTTGGAAAAGGTTGAACGCAATTTCGACTACAACAAACTTTGCTAGACACTGCATTGATAGAATCTTGAGTGAGGAGTTCCTTATATCGAAGAGCAGTCTCGCGGGGCGGGTTACGTAGAATACTTGTGTAAGGCCGAGCAGATGTCAAAGACGGCGGGTTCAGGAGCCTTGCTTGTTTAGAGTTGAATTTATCCCTGACTTCATGGTCATGCAGACTTGCTCCACGGCAATGGACTAACGTAATAGGCCAACCTATCAATGAGTAAATCGCCTCATGGGAAATGTCCACCTCAGAGTGGATCTTTGAAATGTGAACTGCTACATGAGTGTCACCTAGAGGACCATTTGTACCCAGAACTAGATCGGACTTCACACTATGACAAGTACCTTCTCCCACAAGTGTACCTTGGACATTGTAGAGAGTTACGCACTTAGTATTCCAAAGTCGAAGAGGAAGCCCTTCGCAATCTGGAATAACAACATTCATCCTCTTAGGAACCTCTGGTTCATCATCAGATGTATCCATATTGTCAACTTCCGATGCAATGAATGCCATGATGCTTGAACGAAAAGAAATCACCACAAGCGTTAGAATAGATCATAACCAAATGCAGGATGATAAACATAGAAATGAAATGACACTCTACTCGCCTGCACTTCAACGCGACTCGCGTTGAATTTCACAACAGCATTGGATTTACTTAAGTTCCACCATCAAGTAATGATCCATACTGAAGGTACTTCGTGTCTACAAACCAACGCTAATCGAGTTGAAGTTTAAGTTGGTCTCAGATGTCGTCATCAAATCACTTCAGCGCGACCAGCGCTGATTCGCATTTCAATCATTAATCGTGCTGAAAAGTCTTCACTATGTCAGGAGATCCATTAACATGTTCTGGTGATGACACTTCAGTGCGACCAGCGCTGATTTGAACTTCAGCGCTAATCTTGCATAGAAGTCATCACTACGTCACAAGATTCATTAGCATTATTTGGAGACAACACTTCAACGCGACTAGCTCTGATTTGCATTTCCTCATTGATCGTGCATTGAAGTTTTCAATACGTCACGAGATTCATTAACATTATTTGATAACAACACTTCAACGCGACCATCGCTGAAATGTATTTCAGCGCGAGTTGCGCTCAACTGTCATCACAAAGTCACTTCAGCGCGACCAGCGCTGATTCGCATTTCCTCGTTGATTGTGCATTGAAGTTTTCAATACGTCACGAGATTCATTAATATTATTTGATGACAACACTTCAGCGCGACCAACGCTGAAATGTATTTCAGCGCGAGTCGCGCTCAACTGTCATCACAGAGTCACTTCAACGCGATCATTGTTGATTTCCATTTCATTGATGATTCCTCTGAAGTGTCGGCACGAAGTGAAGAGATTTCTTCAAAAAACATGGTGGCAACACTATAGCGCGACCAGATTTGAAATGCAATTCAAAGAGATTCGCGTCAATGTGCCTTCACTAAGTCACTTCAGCACGACCAGCGCTGAAACGAAATTCCGGACTATCATTTCAATGCGACTGGAGTTAAATTGCAGTTTGGTTCTGACAAATCTGAATGGCAATTCATTTCTTTTTTCATAGTTCTGTTTTGCAATTCAGCGCGACCAGCGCTGAACTGCAAGTCGTATGAATTCTGGTTTAAAACTTTCTATATTTAGAAAGTCCGTAAATTACGGAATTCTTTGAGGACGAACTTCCACATTCTTCAAGCTGCAATCCTCAAATAACGTAAGACACTCAACATCTAAAGGACTGTTTGCACTCTTATTTGTCATAGGATCAAGTGCACAAAAGAAAACTAAACCCTTACATAGAATCATTGCAAAGCAAGGAATGACAAGTCACATGCACACCTAGAAACTGGTTAATGGGAACACCTGTGTTTTTGAAGACGAAGGTTTCACTTTCTGTTATACCTATGCAATGGATGTCCTCCTCCAACAACACGTCAAACAAAAATTGCCGCGGTACCAGTACGACTACAAAATGAAACTACTCGAACTCTCCAGAATAAAAAACAATACAAACGCAAAGCCGAGAAAACAAAAACAACGCACGCAGAAGTGGACGCAGCTCAGGAGAAAGATAGAAGAAATCGTCTACAACTGAAGTGCTAGCGTCAACTCAACTCTTCGGCGGGAAAGAAAGTGCGCGAACTCAGTCCTCCATTTCGAATATTTACATTCTAATTTCAAGTGTTCCCGGAATCGCGATTGCCTTACCAAGTGTATACCATATAAATGGCATGCAATCCTTAATTCAATGACTGGCCCCACGTAAATTATGGGGGCACTACACTTTTTCCTTAATTTGCTACACACATGTGTATTGACTTCCTTACATTGTAGTCGCATCTTTTCGCTTGAAATCTTGAAATGTTGCCAGTAGAAGTTGTTTTGCATATCCTTTTCTGCTTTTACTTCTAAATTTATGCCCCAAAGTTCAAATGCAGCGGGGTTTGTTATTAGGAAATGAAGGTTCTCTTACATAGAAAAACCAACTGGCAACTTCCGTGGTTTGCCATGCATCTAGCACAAAGTTGAAAAGTCTATTATTTTTAGGAAGAATTTTTGATGGAGAAATGCACCTTCATTGCAACATCCCTTATCCTAATTACCTTTTCTTTTTTAGTAAATGAAAACTTTCATTTACCAAAAAAAAAAGACGTTCAAGGAATGTTCCTTTCTTTAGGTGGGGACATTGGGTTTAGGGTCTAAGGGTTTAGGGTTTAGGCTTCAAGAGCCAATTACAAATTACAAATAAATTATTTCTGCAAACAATTAAGAAAAATAGGGTTTAGGGTCCAGAAAATTACATGTTCTTCTAAATTCTTTGAATGTTGCCTTTTATTATGAGAAGGTTAAAGAATTCGCCATTGTCACCGATCAAAATAACATGGAGTACACAAAGAATAGAAAAATTCAAATTCAAAATCTTCAAGCACTTGCAATTTATAAAAAAAAAATTTGATTTGGATACTCAGGTCGTAATTCAAGGAAGAATGAATAAAAAAGAATAAACCATTTCTTGTAGTTTAAAGCCTATGTGTCCCAAAGTCATGAAATTTATACATAAAAGAGTGAAACAAAAGTTATGTACAAGTTGCAAATGGCCTAAACACTTGCAATTTGGAAAAAAAATTAGGATCTGGGTAATTGTGTGGAAATGCAAGCAAAAATAAATAAAAAAGGATAAACCCCTAGTTTCCTGTACTTTAAAGCCCATCATTCAAATGAATCCCAATGTCGTGAAATTTGTACGTGAAAGAGTGAAACAAAAATAATGTACAAGTTGCAAATGGCCTAAGTACTTGCAATTTGGAAAAAAAATTAGGATTTGGGTGATTGTGTAGAAATTCAAGCAAGAATATATAAAAAAAAATAAACCCCTAGTTTCGTGTACTTTAAAGCCCATCAAATGAATCCCAAAGTCATGAAATTTGTACGTGAAAGACTAAAACAAAAATTATGTACAAGTTGCAAATGGCCTAAGTACTTGCAATTTGGAAAAAAAATTAGGATCTGGGTGATTGTGTGGAAATGCAAGCAAAAATAAATAAAAAAGTATAAACCCCTAATTTCCTGTACGTTAAAGCCCATCAATCCGAAACTCATGAAATTTGTAAATAAAAGAGTGAAACAAAAATGACGTTCATGTTGCAAATGGCCTAAGCATTTGCAATTAACAAATGGCCTAAGCACAAGTACATGACAAGGTTTATTCTTTTTTATTTATTCTTGCTTGCATTTGCACACAATCACCCAGATCCTAATTTTTTTTTCCAAATTGCAAGTGCTTAGGCCATTTGCAACTTGTACATAATTTTTGTTTCATTCTTTCACGTACAAATTTCATGACTTTGGGATTGATGGGCTTTAAAGTACAGGAAACTAGGGGTTTATCCCTTTTTATTTATTTTTGCTTGCATTTCCACACAATCACCCAGATCCTAATTTTTTTTCCAAATTGCAAGTGCTTAGGCCATTTGCAACTTGTACATAATTTTTGTTTCAGTCTTTCACGTACAAATTTCATGACTTTGGGATTGATGGGCTTTAAAGTACAGGAAACTAGGGGTTTATACTTTTTTATTTATTTTTGCTTGCATTTCCACACAATCATCCAGATCCTAATTTTTTTTCCAAATTGCAAATGCTTAGGCCATTTGCAACTTGTACATAATTTTTGTTTCAGTCTTTCACGTACAAATTTCATGACTTTGGGATTCATTTGATGGGCTTTAAAGTACACGAAACTAGGGGTTTATTTCTTTTTTATATATTCTTGCTTGAATTTCCACACAATTACTCAAATCCTAATTTTTTTTCCAAATTGCAAGTGCTTAGGCCATTTGCAACTTGTACATAATTTTTGTTTCACTCTTTTACGTACAAATTTCATGACTTTGGGATTGATGGGCTTTAAAGTACAGGAAACTAGGGGTTTATACTTTTTTATTTATTTTTGCTTGCATTTCCACACAATCACCCAAATCCTAATTTTTTTTTCCAAATTGCAAGTGCTTAGGCCATTTGCAACTTGTACATAATTTTTGTTTCACTCTTTCATGTACAAATTTCATGAGTTTAGGATTGATAGGCTTTAAAGTATAGGAAAGAGGTTATTCTTTTTTATTTATTCTTGCTTGGATTTCCACATTTGGGGGTTCCAAGTGTCTCATCTGGGGCTCTAAGTACTACATTTGGAGGTCCCAATTGTCTCATCTGGGGTCTCAAGTGTGTCAACTGGAGGGCCCAAAGGTCTCATTGGGGCCCCAAGTGCTACATCTGGGGGTCCCAAGTGTCTCATCTGAGGCCATAAGTACTACACTTGGAGGTCCCAAGTGTCTCATCTGGGGCCCCAAGTTCTACACCTGGGGGTCCCAAGTGTCTCATCTGGGGCCCCAAGTTCTACACCTGGGGGTCCCAAGTGTCTCAACTGGGGCCCCAAGTTCTACACCTGGGGGTCCCAAGTGTCTCATCTGGGGCCCCAAGTATCTCATTTGGGGGTCCCAAGTGTCTCAATTGGGGCCCCAAGTTCTACACCTAGGGGTCCCAACTCCCAAGTGTCTCATCTGAGGCCCGAAATATCTCATTTGGGGGTCCCAAGTGCGTCAACTGGGGCGCCAAGTGCTACAACTGGGGGGCCCCAAGTGCTACATCTGGGGGTTCCATGTGTCTCATCTGGGGCCCCAAGTTCTACACCTGGGGGTCCCAAGTGTCTCATCTGGGGCCCCAAGTGCTACACCTAGGGGTCCTAAGTGTCTCAATTGGGGCACCAAGTGCTACAAGTAGAGGTCCCAAAGGTCTCAACTAGGGCCCCAAGTGCTACATCTAGGGGCCCATGGGTCTCAATTGGTGGTCCCAAGGGTCTGAATTGGGGCCCCAAGTGCTACACCTGGGAATCTACAATATGTGAGGCTCATTTCTAAGAGCTCGAAATAGTACAAGAAGTCAAAATTGCAGTGGGACCCTTGCACATAATTTTGAATAGACAAATCTATATCATTTATTTTCAAGATCAAGTTCTGGATGCTACAACTTCACTTGGATGAGAACATTTCAGAAATATAAACTACTAATAAGAGCAATTTAGTTAGGTTTTATTTAATTTCAAAGTTTTGCGAATACCACATTTAGGTGCCTTTAGAATGTTGGGGTTAAGAATGATCACATTTAACACTCAAAAATAAACCATATGCAGAAGTTTAATTCATTTGTGAAAATGTAACTATATGCTATTCAAATTTTTTTATGCTAGTTTCGTTATAGAAGCAGTATACCATGAAACATAACCTTTTTTTATTATTTCATTTGTAAAAATGTAACTGTATGCTATTCAAATTTTTTTATGCTAGTTTCGTTATAGAAGCAGTATACCATGAAACATAACCTTTCTTTTATTATTTCATTTGTAAAAATATAATTGTATGCTATTCAAATTTTTTTATGCTAGTTTCGTTATAGAAGAAGTATACCATGAAACATAACCTTTTTTTAAAAGGCATTTAGTAAAGTCATGCATAACCTTGGAGAATGACCCTAGGACTTGAATGGAAGGGAAAATAATTTGAATTGCCTACCTTTTCCTTGGGCTACCTCAAAACAAAAAACAATAATAATAATAATAATAATAATAATAATAATAATAATAATAATAGAGAAAAAGGAGTAGAGAATATGACCGCTATCTTGAAACTTCTTGAAAAATAAAAGAGAAAGGCTGACTGTGACATGCAATTGCACGCGTTCGAAGAAAGAGCCTACTTTGTTTGGGTCCGGGTATCATTGACAGGTATCAAATTATCAATGATAGGGATCAAAGATCAAGTATACGGTTTGGGTATGGGACCCGGGTATGGTAGTGGTGTCCGGATATCGGGGTTGGGAGTGGGGTCCAGGTATGTCACTAGGGTTTGGGTATTGGGCCGCCCGAATGCGTAGAAGGCTAGGGTTTGGCGCTGAAGTTTCCCCGAGTTTTGCACATATGTTTCTTGCTTTCATTCCCCCCGCGTGAATCGGCCAAGTTGAGGACGCGGTCTGGTTTGCTGTTGGCGAGGATGCGGTCTGGTCTGCTGTTGGCGAGGACGCGCTGTGTTGTTGTTGAAAATTTCTTTCAGCATTGAAGTGGGCTGTTTTGTTGAAGATTGTTTGAGCGGAGTTTGTTGCTTCGGGTTTAGGGTTCTTGTGCGACTGTGAGATTTTTGGTGCGGTACTAGAAGGTCAGCTCTTGCTTCCTCCGATTCTAGAATCCAAGTTGGCGGGCGTAGCTTACCCGAGTACCCGACGCCAGGCAAATTGCGGTTCAGCCAAATTTCATACGGTGAGTTCATTGGACCTCATCTTTTTTTTTGGTAGTGTGGAAGGATTATTTGAAAGCAGTAGAATTCAATTTGAATTTCAAGTTTTAGGAAGTTGTTTCTAGGATCAGTAACCGAATCTCGCATGTCGAAACCTCATCGTGTAGTTTTGTGCGTATTCGTGAATGTTTCGGCAAATTGCTTCCACAGTTTGCATTTTGTTTGTTTTTTAGGTTTCTTCTTTTTTCCATGCGGCAGAAGAATTGTGGCAATGGTCTGTTTTACGTAGAAGGACCTCAGGCCACTAGGGTTTAGAATAGAGTGATTTGGGTTAGGGTTTAGGATTTGACCTTACAATTGAGGGTTTTATTTTACAACCGAAGGGGCAGCACTACGCAGTGGTTCGTCCTTGCGGATCGGGGTGAGTTCTTGTTTTTGGTTAGCGATGTCTTTCTCTCGCTCTAGTATGTTGGTTTCATCGACATGCGTGGGCGAGATTGATTGTTTTGCGCTAGAATGCAGACAACTCGCTAGGATGCACGAGACGTTGGGATGAGAAGTAGGATTCACACGCAAATGCTTGATTGCGTGAGGAAAGCTCCTTACGGACAAGTATAAAATTGGTCACGGAATTGGTTTGCTTGGGAAAATCACATGCTGTGGGCGGTTTGCTTCGGAAAACGTGGGCGAGATTAATTCTTAGTAAATGCTGTATGCTCCAATTTTGCAGTTTCTGAAGTTTCTTTGCCGTCTTCAAGTTGTGCTGTGCTTGCTATTTCACAATTGCCGTCTCTTTGGAAAACGTGGGCGAGATTAATTCTTAGTAAATGCTGTATGCTCCAATTTTGCAGTTTCTGAAGTTTCCTTGCCATCTTCAAGTTGTGCTGTGCTTGCTATTTCACAATTGTCGTCTTCAAGTTATGCTGTGCTTGCTATTTCACTATTTTGGTTCTCAATGCATGACCTAAAGAATCGCCTAAGCTGTTGTTGTTGAGTTTCTTCTTAATCTCTAACCTTCTGTGACTATTGAATTCATTGCAGATTTCTAAGTGAGTGCGCAAGGACTTTAAGAACGATTGAAGTTGCAAGTCCTACTTGCAGCATTTAGGTTCGTCACATTTCATTTAAAAAAAATTTCTTATGTGTAGGATACCTGTTTTTGTGCTGTCAGGTTCATTTTCCTTAATTTCACATTCGTTTTTAGTATGACGGTCCACGTTTTATGTTAAAGATCAAGGATACGGTATAGGATTCATAATTTATACATCATTGTAAGCCAATGAAAATCACGCAGTGCCCCAGACGTCAAACCCTAAAAAAATTAATAGCGGTTTTAGAAGAGTACCAACTTGCCGAACCATACAACCTAGAGTGTGCAGATCAGCGCGGGTCGCGCTGATCCGACACACTGACTACCTAAAACAAGTCCTAGACATTGTAAATATCAGGATTAGTCTTCACAACATCAATATGACAAACCGATTTCCGAAAATACTCAACAGTAGATCAGCGCGACCCGCGCTGATACGAAACACATGACTCTGTAAATATTTATAGTTACTGTAAGAAACAAAAGTAACATAAAAAAGTCAGAATAGGTAGATAGCCTGAACAGCACATCAGCGCGGGTCGCGCTGATCCGCGCAATCAGAACGCAAGAATTTCAGAAAAAATCAATTGAACGTAGTTAAAAAAAACCAATGAGACGCCGATCAACATGTACATCACTACAACTCCAATCTCAAAATGAGAGGCGTGAAATCAAAATTAAATAAAGTAATCAAAAAAATATGATGACCTGCTAATCAGCGCGACTCGCGCTGATTTGACAAATTAGAAGAAATTTAACCATGTAATGTCCAGTTAGCACGAGTCGGTCTGAATAGACCAACAGTGAAATCTAGCTAAAACCGTTAGCTTCAACGACACTCTCTAAAAGCATGGACAGGATAATAACGTGAAAGTCTAATATGCCCACGATTATTTTGCAGGATGCAGGATCAAATGGAATCGCTAAACATGTATTTCAAAAAATGTGAAATTCAGTTCACGGATGATCCCAATGAGGTGGACCCCTCGCTACTTGAAGGAGAATACTGGGAATTCAAAGAACTAGAGCGAGTAGAAGCCTGGGGACTAAAAATGATCCCTTTTAGAAACAACTTTTGTTTCGCATATAAGTTCAAGAACGCAGCGGTTTTCCTCAACCTCTCATTCGAAGAGAAGATCAAGGGTCTTGAGGCTAATGCCCATCCTCTCGTGAGAATCAAGTGCGTCACTACAATAACGGGCATTCAGATTCATGAGCAATATCACTTTGCAATCTGCTTAGACTCTGTCCAAATTTCGTATGTCATGACATCACTTCTTGAAAGCCTGGAACCGACGCCGTATCGCGATGAAGTGAAGGAGCTTGAAAAAAAAATCGACAATCATGAGTGGCTCAATGCGAATGGCACGCCACTAGCTTGGAGAAAACTTGTAACAAAAATCCGCGCTTTGTTCAGTGATTTTGACCAGCTAAAGGGAAAGCTATAAATGCAAAACGAGATGAGCCGGCCAAGAACAGTATCCGTAGACACGCACACTCAGAGTGGCAGTCAAGCCTCAAAACTCAACGCGACGCAAGAATCTGGAGGCATGAAGGGTACTAGAAATACCAGGAGGCCAGCAGAGAAGACACCTGAGAAACATAAAGGCCAGAAAAGTACGGCAACGCCATGCGCCAGGGTGATACTACCGAAGTCATTAGAGGTGTCCGAAGTTGCCGATGCAAGTTACGCTGACGAGATGGCAAAGGTTCCGCACTCCCGAGCGACAGAGAAAAAAACAGATTATGCGGAAGTAAGTAGGGTGTACAAACAGTTCTGGACAACCTGCGAGGATGTTTTTCTGTACAGGCAAGATGACAAGAAAGAGATCGACATCTCGCAGCTAATCCCACCACCTGCTACGTTTAACATTCGGTCCCAAGAGAACCGAATTGTAGAAGATATGGTAAACTGGTTACTTAATATGCCAAACAAGAGCACAAAGCAGACGCTTTGTGTTATGCCAGTGAAACAAAATACAAGGCCGAAGGACTGGTCATCCATCGAGAAAGGCAATTTCTACATTATCAATGGCAGCACAACGTGGCCGCAAGTAGGTGGATGATGGATGACGCAAACAATGTCGACAAGAACGAGAGGGAGGCATTTCAGAGTTGGAAGTGCTTTGTTGTCTGGACGCACGACGCGGAGAAACTCCGATTAGTTTCTGCATTCTACAATAGGACCAACCACTTTCAAGTTGCACAGCCATCCTGGGTGACTAATATCCTTGGAGCGCGGACGGTCTGGGAGACAATGGGCAGGCAAAAGAATCCAACGCAGGCAGCGTCCGTTGGAACCACCACTGCTACGAAGAGATCGGTAGAAGCAAGAAAAAACAAGGAATGCTTTTAGGTATGCAAATCAACGCGACCCGCGCTAAACTGCTCTTCACTGTTCTGTGCATATTGTGTTGAATTTTGAGGAAAAGGGAACATGTTGATTGACAAAAGCTCTATGTCTGCATCCCAGGATTTTGAGAAAGCCGTGTTCTTGCGGTTCTCTCTAATTGACGTCAACAAGAACCTTCGACTCGCGAAGACGAAAAAAAAGGAAGAAAAACTGAAAATCACGAATGAGTTGAAGTTAATCACAGCTCCAGAGGAGGTCTATAAACTCTGGAGTGAGGTCATATCCGCAGCAGCCTTTGGAGAGCTCATCAACCCTGATACGGAAAAGAAGTTCAACGCAAGAGTCGGTTGGAACCTAGAGAACTGCATGCTAAGTCGCGAATTCTTTAAGCATTTGGGAAATCTAAGCTATGACGAATTGGCCACACTTGCCAAACACATGCTAAACCAGACAGGCGAGAAGCAAACCAAAAAATATCCCAAGGTGACAGTGAAGGCCATATCAACTATGCTGGAGAGTTGCTACACCGCGGGAGAATAGTCAGAAAGGCGAAAGCGCAAGCACTTGGTGAAGAAAGAGCTTCACCAGATTGATCCTGAGCTTGGTCTTCTGAATGCGAAGAACAAGATCATCGTTGAGAACTGGAAGGTGTTCAAGACTGCGCGCATGTTTTCGAGAGCGACAATGGACGTCCTCCTTGACAGGCCTGGGGAGAGTTACTTTGGAAGGGCTAAGTCAACGAGTCAGAAGAATAAGACCTGCGCAGAGCTTTCCCCACAGGCTTTCGAATTTTTCAAAGTATTTCTGCACTATAAGAGTAAATTTGAAAAATTGACGGCAAAAGGCCACTATCGCCCCTACGTCGTGGCCAACAATGAGTTTATGGAGTGGCCAGCATGCTCATGGAAGGCCGAGACAATCAAGAAGATGTCTTTGGGTGTGATAGACTTCAGGACTGTCCCAGTAATTGAGAACAAGGACAACTCGAATACTGACAGTCTATACTTCAAGGAGGTAATGTCCTCGTTGCGCAAGAAGAAGAACCCGGGTCTTCAGGATGTCACGTCCTGGCTCTTCATTTGCGGAGATGAAAAGGAGCAATCACAAGTCATCAAATTTGGAGAGTCAAACGAGGTGCTCAATTCCTTTGCTATATACTTCTCAGTTTACTCAGCCTACAAAAATGACCGCCTCGGGGATATATCAGCGTCTCATAAGCCACCAAAGGTGCTTCTTGTTTTTCTTCAAAGTCCATCGAATGCATCCATTGTATCAATTCCAGAGGAGTTCACTTGCCCAGAAACGAACCGGTATGTGAAGGCACGTGCTTATAGTGAGATCGAGTACCGGATCCACAGTCTTGAGCTGCGCATGGAGTTCTACTTATGGCTCGTAAGAGAATTTTGCGCTCCAGGGATGTGTGTATTTTCAGGATTCGCAGGAGGGAAACTAACGTGTGTAGCAGTGGTAAGTCATATAATAGCAGATCAGCGCGGCTAGCGCTGATTTGCAATCTGTTTGTGTCTCTGATTGCATTTAGACTAATCACATAACTGGACTCTTAATTAATTTGTCAATTCAGTTCAGATCGCCCTGGATTGCGTTGCACGGTGTGGCTAGTTTAAAACGTTTATTGTTTGTCATCAACAGATGTTGTCCGTTGACGTGTATGCAATTGGGCTCTCGGAGGAAACTAGTCATTGGGAGCAGATCTGTTCCCGAGCATACACGCTAGACAAGGCCGATTTCCTAGATGATGGGTACCCTACCAGCAATACTAGAGGTCGCAGTTCCTCCTCGAAGAGGAAATTGAGGTCTAGTCAGGAGTCCCCCGGCAAGAAGAAGCAAGCTCCAGTCTTCGACGACGTCGAGGAACTTTCATCTTCTGATGAAGAGGAAGACGACGACGAAGAGGATTACGATGAAGACGTCGGGATTGAAGAGATGCCTACACCAACCAGACGATCCAACGAAGTGCCAAGGTCCTCAGCTTCATCCATGCTTTCGCCCCTACCACAGACGCCGAAAACTCCTACTGCATCTGGGCGGCCCCAGAAGAAGAGAAAGAAGGAGACAATCACCAGTGTTGTGAAGCATATGGCCGAGTTTCAGAAGCAAACTGCATTATCGCTAGAAACTATGTGGCAGCAGGCCCTGTTGATGCAAAAGCAAACCGAGCTAGCAATGGCTCAAATTAGAGCCGATAGCGCAAACGAACATCTACAGAACATGGAGATGCACAAGGCCAATTCGGCATGGATGCAGGAGGAGTCGAAAAAAAACAGGGAAATGATGCAGTTGTTCATGGCGAAGGTTGGAATCGAGCCGGTTGCACAATTGCAACCTCAAGCACAACCCCCACCGTTGATGCTGGAAGGTCAGCCCTTAAGCTCCAATATCAGCAATGCATCAAGCCCATTGGAGCAAGCAAATGTGCCACCACCTCTGCCTGCTGAAGCACCCACCCCCGTTCCGCTGCCTCCCGCGGAACATGTCTCTGTGGCCTTATTGCTTGACGTTGTCGACAAGGAAGAGGCAGCCACCGTCATGGACGACGTTGAGGTTAAGCACAACCTGGTCGTGCAAGCTTCCGACGCGGAACTTGGAAGTACTAAACAGACCACCGCCGACGCGCCTACAGGTTGTGCCCAATGACCATTTGGTGTGCATGTCTGTACTTTCAGCGCGACACGCGCTGATTTGTATGTGAGATGTAGATTTTATTGTAGATACAGAAATCATCTTTTTGGTCGAAGCTCCACTTCAAGTATTTGCTACCAAAGTTTTCCGATGTTGTAGGCAAAGTTTTGTAAAATTAAAACTCATTTCATGAGACAGTAATATATGAATTTCTCACAAACATTATTTTTCTAATTCTTGAATCGCAGACCATGTGAATCTACAATGCTTGCCTGAGAAAGGACTTTCTGTCATCGCTCACTCTATTCCATTGGTGTCTTTGAACCTTTTGGACGTGAAAGAGTTAGAACCAAGTGTTGAGCAGTCTGAGGCTTTGGCTCTTGAACCAGCGGTATTTGAAAACGATGATGAACCTTCAGGCTCCACGCGGAGGAAGGTAAAATGCGCTCTTCAATTTTGATGGCTCATTAGGATTTTTTCTTTTTTCCAACGGTGCTGCACCTTGAAGTTCGTGTGTTTTGAGTTGGCCGTCACATTGGACCAGTTTCCCGTTCGTAACTGGCCACGATTTCATCGGTTTGATAGCAGGGGTCCGATCTTGCGGTCCCTGATATGGGATCTTTGGAGGAAGTCCATAGGTCATTGAGGTCCGGGTTGGCGGAGAAGTGGCTCAACGTTATCCTTGACCTCAATGGCATTCTATGCGTCACAGAAGATTGGAAGTCCAAGGGTTCCAGCAAAGTGTACAACCAACAATCAGAACCACACTCAACCACGATTGGCGCCATCGTAGGTCCCAAGGCTGTCTACGTCAAGCCTAATTGCTCCACGTTCTTGAAGGAGTTAGAGAAGATAGCATCCGTGTCAGTGTGGAGTTCCATGAAGAAATCCACAACTGAAGAGATTTGTGCATATCTCTTCCGACATGGAGGGTTGCCCTTCCAAGTTCTGGGTCAAGGTTCTTGCAAAACAATTAGGTGCTGGGATGGAGCCGGCACGTGGATCCAGTATAAGGAACCGGGAACGGACAAAGCATTGTTCTTAAAGAACTTGGATATGCTTTTTGGTGAGCTGCGAACAAGTTTCGCGCTTGAGAATACCGTAATTGTTGACGACAGCCCTCGGAAGCACATCATAAACAATCCGCACAATGTTATACTCTCGGATTCCTGGAGTAATAAGGGAAATGGATCCAGGGACACGTTTCTACTCGCAGTTCTACTTCCTTGGTTTCAACAGTTGCACCAGAGCCGTGACCTGGGACTCAAGCCAGGTTAAGAAGTGGAAAATTGGGCGGAAAATGATGTGTGAGGAAAGGAATCGTCGAGAATATGACGAGCTGATGGTGATCATTCAGGGGTCACCTAGTGGTAATAGATCATTAGCTGGAGGTATGCAGTTTAGTGCGAATGGAGATGATATGTAGCATTTTCAAGCATCATGGAGTAGTTTAGTGTTGTTGACATTTCAGCTCGAGGCGCGCTGATTTGCAACTTTAAGGTCACTTCGTCTTATGCGTTATGGACTTATGGTTGTTCTATCATTTATTAATCTTCTCACTTAAAAGCCTGAACTTTGTATAAATTTAAAATTCCTCTTCAATTTGTTTCTTATGTAGGCTATGTTTGTTTTAGATGGAGAGCACATCGTCGCTACCTGCACCGGAAGAAGGACTCCCATGCCAAGCGTCCGTGGATTCCATCCTCGACTACGGACAGTATGTGATTTTGAGTACTGGAAACTTTCTCTACTCAGCACCCACGGTCAATTCCACAATGGACTTCTCTGTGAAATCCATTGACGAGGGAGTGGTGGACAGTCCGCCAGACAAGAAACCACGCTTGCAAGTTTCGTGTTTGCCATCTCCTCTGCGTTCGAAGGATCTCCGGGCTTCATCAATGTCTCCAACTGCCTCGAACAAAGGGACGCAAAGGAAACTTTATGGAGATGCTAATTACCCAACTTCTATAGCGGAAGAGAAGTCAAAGGTCCAATACAATCCGCCTAAGGCAACTGCTACGGTCCCGACGACTACGCCATCGATTCCTCGTCGACGATTATCGTCTCAACAGGGGAGATTGAAGAAACCGAAACATAGTGGATCATTTTGTATTGCTGTTTCAGCATCAAGTTGGGACTCTTGGGAAAGAAGGTCGTTGAATGCACAAAGGAGGCAACAAATGCGCGATTTGGGGGGGCAGATTAACAAGGGGGGGTACAGTCGAGGACCGGAAATTATGAAAGCTTAGGAGAAGCTTAAAACTGAATCGCATAGTTGATGCATAGTTGTAAATGCTAGAGGTTCATATATTGTACAAATAGACTTACATACGGTATAAATGATTCATAGGCCTCGTATGTTCAAGTAATCTCGAATGGTATGTGTATGTTTGATGTGTCATCCCAACTGGTATATGTATGTTTGATGAGTTTTGTCTATTAATAGTAAACCATTCGTCATTTTACGCATGGGATTTCCAAATTCTTCACTTGCAAACCACTTGCGGATGTCATTGAATTACTTACTAAATGTTAGCAGACTTGACATTCTTCTTTGTTGAGCACTTCTGAGCCTCTGATGATTTCCATGTCATTGAAAAAGACTCCCACTTCACTGGAAAACTCCCAATATAATGAATATCATGTTTCTTGTGCACTTTAACTCCAAGAAGATTGCAATATGTGGGTCAAATCCCAAATCCGGAGCATCTTGAAATCATACTTAGGTGCGGAGTTGAGTACCCATCTCAAATGGATGGATCGAGAGAAGGTGAACCCGTGAACGAGGCCGAGTGCTCTACGGCAACCGAAAACAAACTTGGGCTTCACGATTTTGTGACATCCGCTCAAGCAATAACATGTTCTGCTGAAGCTGTAGCGGAAATGGCCCCGTTGGCTATGGAATTGGCCAAAAATTTATCCACATTATCGCATCCACTATTGAAGGGTGGATTGGCTTTTCACAAGTTTGCTAGTGGAGCGCTAACACTTCTTGATGAGAAGTACAACTACTTGAAGACAATCGTGGAGCTGGAGCAGAAGAATGACGAGTGGAGTAAAAAGTATGGAAGGGTCGTTGAAAATTGTGAGTCATTAGGAAGGCAATTGGTGGCGTCAAGGAAGAAGTATAGCGAGAAATATTTGAAGGAACGAAATGAAGAAAAGGGCCTCTCTACAGTGGAGATCCAACTACCGAGGTCGCAAGAAACTCAAGAAAGCGATCAACTCTCTCTTCCATTTGAGAAGGCGAAAGCAGTGGAGGAGCTTGAGACCAGAAAGGTGGATGAGGTTCCAACTTGGAGTGAGTTGAATCGAAGATTGAATGAGGTAAACCAAGAAAATGCCCTTCTTCAATCGAGGTTGGACCGGATGAAACGAGTGGAGAACATGGATGAATGTCTACCGGCGAGCGGATCGGAGTCTCGGTGGTTGACATGGATACAACAACTTCAAGACAAACCGTCTTTAGCATCTCGGGCAATGATCGGGGTTCGCACCCTTGCAATGAAGTCGGATGAAGATTGCAATGTCGTTGAGGCTGCTTTGAAGAAATTCAAAAGTACGGTCGAGCAACATTCTTGGGGGTCTATGCCAATGACATGTTGGGGAGACATGGATGCCATGTACGAGCGGTTGAACCACGCCAAGAAGGAATCGCTAGCCCACAATCGCGACATCAATTGGACTTTTGAAGTAGAGGAAGGATGGACTCCTTACACAACGCTTTCAGCACACATCAAGAAGAACGAGAAGATAGTTGTGCATGGTTCTAATCCAGGCAATGAAATGTTGAAGGGTCATTGTAGCATTTGCCAAGGTCCTTTTGGGCCTGAAGGAGCCTTCACCATGGGCCATTGTCGCCACGTTTTTCATATCAAATGCGTTGTGCAAGCATCTCTGTTTCAATCCGCTTGTGCCGAGTGCCGTTCTCCTTTGAGTCCGAGGTTCTACGAGATGTTTGGCATCTTGGAAGGTATGCCCCTCAGCCACGAATACAATAGATGGACTCTTCCACTTGACCAAGGGCCATACAAATTTCAGAATTATTCGCATTGGGGGAAACCCCTCATATGGGATCCAAAGGAACAGAAGCATGAATTGTATGATGCATCCATGCAACCGGTGGATTCCTTCATGTGGATGACCCAAAATATGGAAGTGGAGTTGCGGGCTCGTGCCATTGATGATGGCGAGGCTCGTGAATTGTTTTGTCGCAGTATGGGAGGGCATTGGAGCATGCAACACCATAAATTTTTCCGGTTTCCCGAAAAAGAAGTACAGAAAGGGCCAGATGGCAATTGGATAGAGGTGGAGCATCCTCTTGGCTTCAGTGAACAGTACGAGGCATACAATCACGTTCCCATAAGCAGGGCACTATTCTTATTTAAGCTGGAAGAAGCTGCATCAATTCATGTTCAGGTGGAAACGGATGGAGAATCAAACAAAGGGGATTCGTTCGTGGAGGTGGCCGGGGCATTTGATAGGAGGGTGGCCGACATCATAGGTCAATGGAGGGCGTTCCTATTGGAAGGAGTCACCGAAGGGTTTAGGGTAAACAACCCTAGTGATGACCATATGGTGAATGTGTTGGTAAATCGAGTGGATGCTGCTCTGAGAGCCTTAAAGGCGATGGATGTGGATTTGACTCCGAAGCGCAAATAGAAGCAGAAGATTGAAGATGACGATCACTATTCACCGGAAACAATACGACAATTTGTCGTTGTTGACAGGGCAACCAAATCAAATCAGTTCTTAAGCTCAACAAGCCCTGGGGGAATTTCTCGTCGTGGAAGTCCAAGGATTGCCGCTCAAGTGGCGCAACGCAATACAGAGGGGTCTTCTAGTCTGTCTGGTGGTTCGGGAGATGGCAACAATGATAGAATTAAATAGAAATGGACCAATAGGTCTATTACAATAGAAGAAATAGAACTCTATACTCGATAGACTTTTGTTTTAATGTCACGAGGTGAAAATAGTAGTAAATAATTGTAATCACGGCATGTCTTGTTTTGCCTTTAATATCTACGTATGTATGTCTTTTTTATATATACATATATATAAATATATATAAATATATATAAATATATATAAATATATATAAATATATATAAATATATATAAATATATATAAATATATAAATTTATTTATTTATTTGTATTCCAATGTTCATGATATGTATGGATCTTTCAATGCATGCTAGTTTGTTGAATCGGTTGGTCAAATGTCGCTTTTTCTTCTTTCGCTATGATATAATGATTTGTTCATAGAATATGTAGTATTTTTTCCATTGTAACATTATTTCATTGCAAAAATATAAACTCCAAAAATTTTTGGCACAAAAGGCTCTAATCAATTCCTACAAACTTGTTAGTATTGCTTTGCACAACTAGTGTTGTGCACCACTCGCATGCTTGAAGGTATTAATTAGAGCCGGGAGTTGAACCCGCGACCTCCCCGATTGGAAGAAGGCAAGTCCAAATGTTTGGATAAGCCTTGGACACTTGTGCTGAAAGTGTGAAACAGTTCTATTTGAAACTGAACTACGAGAAGTCCCGAATCCGGATAAAAAGATCGGACGTGCTGATCCGACGGCCAATTCGGACGGGCTGGCCAGATCCGACGGCCTGGTCAGATCGGACGGCCTGTTCCGCCCGATCCGACAGAATGTTCGGACGGGATGGTCAAATCAGACGGGCCATTCTGGGAAGAATGAGTCCGTTGGTACTGTTTTTAAAATTCATCTTTCTGAATAACGGTCAGCGCCACCTATATTCAGCTGCAAAGTATAAGTAGAAGAAACAAGGCGTATGAAGGCACTCCAAATCCACTGAACACTACGATTTCCAAGGGCTAGGAGCTGCAATTTATTTTGTGTCCCTTGCTTGGTAATGCATCGTTTGGTGGAAGGGGGGCCTTGAATTTCAAGGCTTTGTGCACGACCGTAAACCCAATTTTAAACATTGGTTCACTTGTGGTTACATTTTCCAAAACTTGCGAATTTGAAGAAGTTCAAGTTTGGAACTTGTGACCATGAGCAAGGATCTTGCCTCTTGGTATGTCGTCCTTTCGGCGAGTAAAATACAATGCAAGGCTTGCAACAACGTGTTTTCAAAGAAAACGAGCCGTATGTTGAGTCACTTAGGATATGAATCGATTCCCGGTTCTCGTGATAGGGGAGTGAGTTTGTGTCCCAAATTGTCATCGGAAACTCGAAGTCTATTTCTTCGATGCAATGGGGCATTTCCACAAAGACCTGTTCGTGGAAATGTGGATGTCAACAACTTGCCTATGGTTGAAAGCGATATGTCAAATGGGAGGGGCATGCCACGTTCTACGCAAGAAGATTCTTGTACAACACCGGAAGAAGTCGTTGGAGGGGGTTCCGAAGTAACTCCAAGTATGCAAACATGTAGCGGACGTGACATTCGCAGGGCCTCAAGCAGTAGGCCTCCAACACAAAGTAGGCTTTTGAATGGCTTTTGGATGGCTTTTGGATGGCTTTCAAGAAACCAAAAAACAGAATTTGAATGCAGTGTGGGCCAATTTCTTCTATGCGGCAAATATACCCTTTTCAGTGGCCCGAAACGTAGCTTTCAGAGAAACGGTGAAAAAAACCTCCGAGTATGGTAAGGCCTACACTCCGCCATCATATTATGATCTACGGCATAAATTGCTTGATCAAGCCAAAGCAAATGTCGTGGGGAAGGTGCATAGAAGGACCGAAGACAGCGTCAAGAAGTTTGGAGCAACATTGTCCATTGATGGATGGAGCTCAGTTACAAACCGTCCACTGGTTAATGCCATGCTTGTATCTTTAGCGGGTGAGCAATTCCTTGGATCAGTGGATACTAGTGGGGTGGAAAAGACAGCACAATATTTGGCCATAATTTTAGAAAAATTCATAGAGCAGGTGGGTCCTATGAATGTGGTGCAAGTGAACGCAGACAATGCTCCAGTGAATCCGGCAGCATGGAATTTGGTATCCACTAAATATCCACACATTTTTTTTCAAGGATGCGTGGTGCATGCCTTGAATTTGTTGCTCACAGATTGGAGAAAGGAGAAATGGATTGAAGAGTCGGTAAAGAGAGCCCAAACCGTAGTGAATTTCTTCAAGAAAAGACACATGCCACTTGCTATATTTTGGAAGTATGAGACAAAGTACAATTTGTTGAAGCCGGTGGAAACAAGGTTTGCCTCTGTGTTTATCATAATTGATCGTTTGTTGGAAGTCAAAAGAGCATTGCAACAAAGTGTGGTGGATCCACAGTGGGTGGCATATGTGAATACACTCAACGACAATGGCAAAGCCAAATCTCGCACGAAGTCTCGTGATGTGAAGAGGTTCATTCTAGAGGAGCATTATTGGGACCAGTGGACAAATTTGTGGGAATTGGTGGCCCCCGTTGTATATGGTCTACGTGATTTGGATGCAAAGACGCCATGCATGGGTAAGGTGTTGCATATTATGAGGAATTTAGAGAAACATGTCCTTAGCCTAGAAGGGCCTCCTTTTTGTTTGACAACAAACCTCGCTGAACCATTGGAGCGATCCTTTTTCAAACGCCGTGAAATGGGGGAGACAGATTTACATTGTGCAGAAGCTCTTTTGAATCCATACCTTCTGCATGATAAGGATCTAGCCGACGACCAAGATGCAATGGACGCATGCAAGCGTGTTCTAATGAAAATTTGCAAATAAGGAGAGTACGCCTCGATGGTAAAAGAATTTGTAGCCTTCCGCCATAGGGAACCTCCGTTTCACAACATGGAATCCGGATGAGCAACAATTGTCGGCGCATGCTTGGTGGGATTTTGAAGGTGCATGTGGGAAGCTCATTGCTCCAATAGCCAAGCGAATTTTGGCACAACCGGTATTCTCGTCTTCATGTGAACGAAATTGGAGTAGTTATTCTTTTGTTCACAACAAATCTCGGAACAAGTTGACAACGCAAAGGGCGGCAGACTTGGTGTATGTGTACACCAATTCCAAGGTCTTGGCAGTATCAAAGGAAAAGGATGAGAAGAAGTGGTACGATGACAACGTGGATTCGGAAGATTCAGAGGGGTTTATCTCGGACGACGAGGAGGATGGTGGGTCAGTTGGGCCTCTATTGGATGACGAAGATGCCATGAATTACGACGGGCACAATTTTGATGATGAAATGTTCGATAGTCCAAGTCGGCCCAATGAAGATCTTTGAGCCAATGATTGAGACATCTATGATTTTCCACTGGATGAGGATAATGATGGGTATGATGAAGATGTACCTTCCATAGCTAGATTTGTGGATGGAAGTGGGTTCATGAGTAGCGAAAAAGTTCTATCGGAAAAAGAAGACGCTTATGTAGAGGCCAATGAGAGAACGATTCCCAATGATGGGACTCAAAGAATGGATGAAGATCTTTTTCCACTTGAGTCTCCGTTTAGAGGAGTGTTGCGAGCGGAAGAAAATGACAAACACATCGGCAAGGGAGGACGTGAGCCTTGGGAGGTGAATGTCAAAATGAACGTTGGCAACACGAGTGTTGAGTCAACCATTGTATTGGCAAGTGCGAACAGTGGTCACCCAAGTATTCCAATCCCTAAGGCAAATGAAGCGGAGAAGAATGTTGATCTATGTGTGGTGGGGTTTAGAAGTCCAATTTCGTGCATCAATGGAGAAGCCAAGAAGGAACTCATGCAAGATTTTTGAAGTACCACCATCTAGCATCCCTCCACGTGCACAATTGAAAACCCCTAGTCAAATTTTGGATGGCATTGGGAGCTTAGGGCTTGGAAAACGGATTGCAAATATTTCAAAAGAAAGGCGGCCTAGTCAAGGTATTTTATCATCCACGGACGATGACAAGGATGAGACATTGGCTTCAATGTTCATTCAGCATTCTCGTAATGCACCACCACGACGGCCCCCAACAATGTCAGTGCCTAAACCACAATCTTCAATCTCACCGAAGATAATCATTCATGGAGGCAGTGGAGGGCCCTCAACAATAAAATTAGAGGGCGGGGGATCACCTAGAGCCAATAAGAAGAGAGTCATGCAACCTTTTGCAATATCCCCGTTGAAAAAAACAAGAGCCATTGGAAACCCTCTTGATGCACGTCTACATGTTTCAAAGAGGAAAATGAAAAGTGTTGTTGGCATTAAGGAACAAAATGAGAAATCCTTATTAAGAGTAAAAGAAGAACTCAAAAAGGACAAACGAAGAAGAAGCCTTTCATCCACGCAAGTACAAGAGGGAAGAACGACATGTCTAGGCTCTTCATCAGATGATATGGAAGACACATCCGACGACGAAGACGCAAGATTGGGAAATGGGTGTGAGAGTAGTGGGGCAGAGGTGAAAGGAGATTTTGATTACAATCCTTAGAAATAGAAAGGACATAGGCTTAAATGTTCATGTGCTCATATTACATAAAGCACAGATTGTCGTACTGACAATTGATTGTTAGAGACTTTGATTGTAATACTCCTAAACTTATTAATGGTGGTAATACCATTATTTTTGAAGGGGGCACTTAACCAAAGATGATTTCAATCCAAAATATCAATTGATTGTGTCATTTGTATGTTGCTTTTCTACAATGAAGCATGATATATTGCAAGATGATGAAAAAAATTAAAAAATTTGGCTTCATACTTGTGGTAATTGAAATGCTTTTGAAAGGCTAGAGGATCATGATGATATGATTGTTAATCCTGTTTCAACCAGGGTTGCAATTCAGGAGGACAGCTGCGACTGCGTCGGAATTCCGACGCCAGAATTTACCCTGAGGTAAATCGGACGGACGGCTCCGTTTTACCCAGCGTCCCCCGCGTCCGCCACGTCTGGACGTCCGCTTTTTGGACGTGATTTTGGACTGGACGCTCCAATTCGTCAACCCTGCAACACTTTCTTGTTTCATAGTGTCCAAGTCAACGCGTCCAAATCAACAGAAAATGAACTAATAGAATCAACACTTTTTTGTCTATTTTTTGTTGATTTGGACGCAAATTTTCTACTAGTGTAAGCCAACAATTCACATGGTACCCAAATAGATGATTTCCACAGTGACTAACTTGTCCTTTAAGGATTAATGTTGAAAGGATGAAGTAACCATCCCTCCAAGATTCAATTATTGGATGAACATTGACTAGATGTCTTATTTTGTTCATACAAGGACGATGAAAATCATTTGTTAGACACTTTTTGTCCTCCACAATGTTACAGGGATAATCTTGGGGTGCAATTTGCACAAAATATAGATTTGTTGTAATTAGTTCTAATTTTGTCATCCATTTGTGTAAAACTATTTCATCTTCGAAGTGAACAATTTGTAATTCATATCATTAATTGATAGGTACTATAAAGTCATTGTTCAAAATATTCATTCAACTTTATTTTTACATCATTTGTAGAAACATTAATATTTTAAAAAATGTAAGTATGAAAATATTTCATAATTAGCATTGCTTCAAACTTTTAGTGCTCAAAGCAAACAAATGTACTTTATACTAAAATAATGTCATTGAAATTGTTATTTCAATATTATTATGGCCTTCATACTTGAATTTTTAGCACATGGATGTCAATGTAGTCAATATACATTAAATTTGTTGCACTAGGAAATTGTACTAGGCAAGCCAATCAAGGTGCATTTATTTTATAAAGTGATCATAGAAAGAACTACCATACCTAGTGGTCAAGGTCTACAAAAAATATTTCTACTAGCAAATTCTAGAAGTTGTGAGATAGTATTATGGACTGGCAGTTACTGCCACTTCATGGTGCGTAGTGACAAATTGTCACTATGCACCTAAAAGAATCCCTCCTTTTTTTATTTAAATTTATTACCCCCCAACCCCTTATTTGATTTCTTTTTTAAATTAAATTTTTTAATTTTATCCCCCACCCCTTATTTGATTTTTTTTTAAATTAAATTTTTTAATTTTATCCCCCACCTCCTTATTTGATTTTCTTTTTTAAATTCAAAATTTTAATTTTGTCCCCCATCCCCTTCCTATTTGTAATTGTGAGGGAGGTGAAGGAACTACAAACAATATGGGATATCCTGCATCTGTACCCCGCCTATATTTGTACCCGTATCTGTATCCCACCTGTATTTGTACTATTTGTTTTCTGTATCCGTATCGTATTCCAAATCGGTTGCCCAGATCAATGTTGATTGGATGGCTCAGATTAAATCTCACAAGATCAACGCCTTGTGATTTTTTGAGAAATCAACGGCAATTTCAAGGGTCAAAATTTCTTCTTAAAAACAATCAACAACCTGTAAATTTTTTGAAAGAGGGGGGGCAACTAATGCAAGAAAGGGGTGGCAGACATTACACCATAGATAGTATTTTTTCAAAATAAAAATTGCGTGGAAAGAAAACAAAACCTTTTTATTTCTATGCACATGTCCAAATAACATTTGTCAACTTTAATTAAATATTCAATAGGGAATGTCAATCTTGGCCGCCAATAAAGAAATCTTATTGCACCATAAATTATAAGGTGCCTTTTTTTTCTCTCTCTATGTAGTTGTTTCCAAAGGTGAAGTTTCATTTGTCAAAATTTAATAAAAAAATGTGTATTTAACAACTCATTTGTGTACTTTGATAATATATGTATGAGTTGAGAATATATGAAAAATAATTAGCAAATTTTTAAAATATATTCTCAAGCATATGCATAAGTAGATATCCTACAACCATTGAAGATGCTTAATATAACATAAACATCCATAATATAGGTATTCATAATATAAATATCCTATAATCATGGAAGGTTTGAGGTTTCTATAATATAGACACCTACAATATATATATAGGTGTATAGTCTTTAATGCTCATGTGTTGATGATCCTAGACTCACATAATAGCAACCCTCTTCCAAAAGCTTTGATTTCTTTTACCATGGGTACATTTCATCATGATTTTGATTTGTAATTCTTTCAAATCATTGAAGTGTGAAAAGAAAGATAGGAAGATTTAAAGTGACAACATAGAGTGTCTTCTCCATTCTCTAAAAATTTACCAAAAATCACATAGTCAATCATTTCTTGATCAAAAGGCACCAATGGATTCAATGAAATAAAATTGTCCAAGGTCTCTTTGTAGTTCATGGATTGTTGGTGAAGTTTATATTTGAATTTTTTTACAAATGTAGTTAGAGAAGCCACCTAGTGGCCTTGTGGTCCATTAGAAATTAACCCCCAAAATCCCAGTGTCCCCTTGGGGGACAAAATGGATTTTAGGCAAGCTTGTACGGTCTGAATATTCATTAGGATTTTCTTAAGCTTTTCATGAAGATAGACAAACACATTAGCTTTCTAAGAATGTAATTTTTATTTCAATAGGTGCCTAGGAATAAAAGGTGTTGCACAAAAGTCCTAAATTTTAGTTTGGTGGGCAGAAAAAACCCTAGAAAACTTCAAATTAAAATTAAATTTTTTTTCCTCATAGATTGCATTTTTATCTACATAGGAAGATTTTATTCATTCCATTTGGATTAGTGATGTGAAAGTTACAAACAATCTTGTTTTTCATACAATTAAAGCATCTTCTAAAATAAATAACTTGTAGGATTCATTTTTGAATTTAATTTTTTTTTAAATCCAAATTTTTTTTACAAGGTTAAAGTGTCTTACTAGAACAATCTCATTGTTGAGATTATTGTGTTTCAATTCCATCTTAAGTGGAGCTATTCCCTTCAATCTTAAACCTACTTCTACTTTAACAAAAAATTTAAGAGTGAAGATTAAATTTTCAAAAACTAATTAGACTCTAAACTCAATTCTTCATTAGAAAATATAAAAAATTAAAAATCAATAGTGCAAAAAATTTAAGCTAAGAAGACGCAAAGTCAAAAAATCTAATCAAGAAAGGTGCAAAAATGCTTGTTCTCTTAATTTTAAATGCAAATATCTTGCAATCTAGGCAATCCAACTTAGTTTTGGAAATTTCTTTCAATTTTTTAATTTCAATCTAGTGCAAGATACTACAGTTTGATATGCAAAAAAATCAATTTAAAAAGTTTTTAGCTCTTCACAAAAGAAATGACAATTTTGAGTGTTTTTTGATGAAAAAAATGCCTTGGGACCTTAGAGGTAAATGACAGGTTCCATCCCTTGGGAATTAAGAGAAATTATGTTCCTAGCAGACCTACATAATTCCCAAATAATTCCTCATTTGTGTGGAATAATTTTGATGATCACTACTATTGAAATGAAAGAAGACTTGTGTAGCTTTCCTATGAAAAAAATATCAATTAAATCACACAATTTTTGAGAAAATGCCACCATTGACAAATTGATAAAAAAGATGTTTGGTTAGGCAATGCTTACTACATATGTTAAAATTGGAATGCACAAAAGTGCACTAGAAGCTTTGATTTCTTTCCCATGTCGAGTGCATTTCATCATAATTTTGATGTGTTATTTTTCTCCAGATCATTGAGTTGTGGAAAAAAAAGATATGAGGATCTAAAGTGATGGCTCAAAGCACCTTCTCCATACTTCAAAAATTCACAAAAAATTCACTATTTCTACACTTGTCTATAATTAAGTGGAAAAAAAAACTAACCTTTAAAGAACATTGCAAGCCCTATGGGTATTTTGAAAGTCAAAACCTGAATTTTTTCACATAGTTTTTTATTTTAAATGTTTTTAAGCTTAACTAAGAAAATGTAGATCCAATAATCTACTTCTTACTCCATTTTATTTATTTTTTAATTTTAATTTTGTGATACTTTGAAGATTTTGTAGCATCTTGAAAGCTCAAAATATACCACTTTTGAACTTTATCTATCAATTTTTTTTATGTGAGCTCAAGGATTACATCAATTACACCATAATGTTTGTCACTATTATTTCCATTTTTCTTAAATAATTCTATATTATTTTAAGTATTTTATAATTACTATGATTTTTGCAAAGAAATTTCTTTAAGCAAATAATAGAAAATTCAATTTGATGTTTTTAATTATGAAAAAATTAAATTAAATTTTAGACATATATTATTACATGTGAAAAATAAATAAAAATTGAAATGTATGTTTTATTACAAATTTACACATATGTAATTGAAAATCATACAAAGAATTTGATATTCTTCATACACTATCTACCATCTACTGTTGCCACCATTTGCTAAAATTTACAGCTTGTATTTTGTAGTAAGAAAGTACAATTGCTTTAGAAATACTTGATTCCAAACTGCTTAATTGAATTGTCTGTATCATTCCTTGCTTGTTCCTCACCCTATTGCAACAAATCTTTGACTATCTTCCAATGGTATAGTATATATTGTGTATAGAAGAAATCCAAATTGTTGTATGGTTTTGAATTATTCATTTTGCACTCATTATGAAGTTCATTGCAATTTCAAGGCAATTCGTTGATTCAAAATTCACTCATTTTATATCATTTAAGAACTTCTTGAAGTTTATGGACTTTTTAGTTGAATGTGCTGACTTGTTTGGGAAGCAAAATTCGTAAGTTAACTTGAACCTATTATACAACAAGAAATGATACAAACAATTCAAGCACTATTGGATCAAGTATCTCTTTAGCAATTGCAATAGCTCATTATTTTCAAACATGCTCAATCAAATGTAAGACAGTTGTAATTTTAGCAAAGGGTGGCAACTTACACTAACTTAGATAGCAAGATAGTGTATAGAAAAGATCCAAATTGTTGTATGATTCTGAATTTTACATGTACATATTTGTTATGAGGCTTAAGTTTGTACGTTTCACTACAATTCCAATGCAATTTGCGATTTCAAAATTTGTCCATTTCTGAGCATGCTAGAGGTTCCTGAATTCGATGGACGTTCTGTTGAAATCGGACTGCGAAGAAAATGCGAAGAAATGCGAGAAATTTCAGGTGGTTGGGCAGGACTTGCTTGCATGGCTTGATGCCTTGATGCATGCCTCGATGCCTTGCTAGTCGGGATTATACAGTAATCTATTCTTCGAGCCCAATTAGTCCTCAGCCGGCGAGGAAGACGCGGTGCACGCTGGCGCAGGCTCTGTAATTAATGTAGCTTTCTCTCCAACGAGGTCAGAAACTAGCTCGTAGCCTGGGGATTGTTGTCGATCTGCAGCTTGCTAGCTAGCTAACTTGGTGCCTCGTCGCACGCTTGCTGGGTTGTGCGTCACCCAGGTATGTTTTGAATCGTTCTCCTCAGCTCTGGCAGTTATTCAATTCGGTTTGGTGGTGCTAATTTAATTTTGCACCACGCTTAAAAGGGATTCACCTCTTGGAACCACCTCTATAAATTTGGACAATTTCTCCTCGTCTGTAACTTACTGGTATACATGCAATACCAGTATAGTAGTGTTCAAATGTAATTGTGTGCGTGGTTTTGGAGCTAGGACAGATCCTTTGCACACTGCGGTGATATAAGCTTAAAGAAGAACGGAACAGCTGGAGGATTTGAAGGTGGGGAGAAATTGGGCGAACCGAGGGTGAGTAGAACAGACGGGCTGAATTGGAGATTAGTGATCTTGTGCATAATAATTGTAAGGTATGGGTTTCATTCAGCTACTTCTGTTGAAAATTGTTTGTTTTCAGGAGCCATTTAATTTGTCGGTGAACATCTGTCGGTGTGCAGTATGGAATTCTCTAGCGCCTCGTGTACCCGTCATGTAGAATACCTCGATTGTCGCGTATTTTGTAATTGAAGCTTAGACTTCAATCAATTCGTCCGATTACATACACTGATCAAACTCACACCTTAGTGAAGTCTGTGCATGGATTCTTCACCTCCAAAGGTGTCGGTAGCGTGAGTTTGTCTAGGGTTCGCGACAGATGAAGCTAATGAATTAGCTTCCTTGAGACGCGTGCATGCTTTGGGAGTGAGGTTTGCTTGTGATGAAAATTGTGGATAATTTCTTTCTAAGAAAGGCAGCTATAAAGCTCGGTGTCCTGGTACAACATCGCTACACCATGCTCTCAAGCTTCCTAGCTGATTCGAAGCATTTTCCAAGTCCATTGTATTTCTAACAGAGAATTCCATCTCTCTCTAGGACGAACAACCACCAACCATGGAGTCCACCAATGTCGAATCCCAAGAGCCTCTGTTACACGACCAAACCGAAACCTCCAGCCAGCTGAATCAAGAAGCCGCACCCCAATCACCCTTCCACACAGGATCCGAAAGACCATACCGTGACTCCACCTTCACCTTCCTCTTCCTCACAGCCATCCTCACCACCTTCACATTGGGCATCATCGCCTCCACACGCACAGACACCCTCAACATGGACACCAAGCTTCGCCTTTCAAACTTCAACCCCACCAACAACAAATGCGAAATCACACAACAACCGACTCCAAAGGCTCCTGATTCGGATCCGAATTCTAATTCTGCATTCATAAAACTCGCAGCCCTCACCTCCCTTTCTGCTTTAGCACTGACAATCCCTTTCAGCCTCTTTCTCGTCTCCCTCCTACATCGTTATACACACACCTTGGTTTTACTGTCTGCGCCCTCCCCGTACCTCTTCCAAGTTGGTTGCTGTATCTGGGCTTTCTCACGGTGGCTCGAGCTCTTCGAAGTCAGCGCAGCGTTGAGTAAGCATAATTTTTTGTGGGTGTCCCTTCCGTTTTTGTCGGCTCTATTGGGTTATGAGCACTGGAAGAATTGGACGGGAAGCACTGTGGAGAATGGAGTTGAGTTGCTGAGAATGGCGACGAGGTTTTGGAAGGAGCATTCTGTGCTTTTGGTTGTGAATCCGGTGTTGTTGATGGGGGCGATGGTGCTGGCGAATGGACCCATTTTTATGTTCATCTGGTATGCGTTCAATGTTGGGGAGGTAGTCCCAGATTTTGATGTTGTGAATGATCCGATTAAGGGATGCGGCCTTGCCACTGGAATTCCTTGCTGCCGTGAAGAGCGTCCGGGATGGGTCTACGTTTACATCACTTTTGCAAGTAATTTCTATTTGCTCTGAAACCTTTCGTTTGGTTTAGGTTTGGGAGTCTATGTTTTTGTTTTGGGTGTTGTACTCTTGGTGATAGTTTTCAAATAGTTTGGTTGATCCTGCTACTCAAGAAAGTCATAGCTCTAATTTGCACTAGTTTTCGTATCAGATTATAACTATTTGATTGTCGTATCAGATACTGCAACTGTTTGGTTGATCCTACTGCTCAGGAAAATCTTGTAATTTGCACTAGTTTTCGTATCAGATTATAACAATTGAATGAGTGATTGCTTCCATGCACTGAAATTTGGAGAGCAAGACCGTTCATCAATGAATAGTTGGTAATGGTTTTCTCGATCTCCATGCCTGTGTGGGCTCTGGTATCGCAGGCTTGATGGCTTTTTGGGTGCTCACGGTGTCAATGGTTCTTCAATATTCGGTCGTGAGCGGCACTGTTTCGCTCTGGTATTTTTCCCCAACAGGTTCATCCGCCATTGGCAACATCAAGCGCTCCATGAGGTGAGATATCACTTAGTGCATGAGAAATTGAGCTTTAAGTACAATCATGGATAAGCTAATTATTTTGCGAGAGCAAGTGCATTGAACTATGAATTGTTTCTAAGACCGAGGTTGTTCTAAATTGTTTAATCTCTATTTATGAGAGCTTGTAGTCAATTTGGGGGGAATTTTTTTTTTTGAATCTTATTGACAACTTATAGAAGATTCTAATGTACTTTAGCATGCATTATTTGGACACTATGAATAAGTTAATTAGGTGTCTCATTTTTAAGTATCACATTTTGCACATTATTTAGATTGTGGGTGTATGTAGCTTAGTGGACAAAGTACATCTCTGTCATATTTTCTAACATGGTTGTGATGATAGGAATGCATATGGGCCATCATTTGGAACGGCATGCAGTTTGGGCACCATTGTCACTACACTTATCGTCGCACTCGTGAAACTCTTAAAGGAGAAATTAAGTGACAGAGTATTGGAGAACAACAGTCAAGGGATGATGTTAAGCATCCTTCAGGGATGCTTTTCATGGATGTCCCAATTTCCAGAGCATTATCCTCAATTGGCTTCCATCTTTCTAGGCATCTTGGAGTCTTCGAAGAAGTCACACCAAAATCTCCTACAACGGACTTCACCAATTTTCTCAACCATGACTACTTCCTATGACTTAATAATTCATGAGCTCATGGGGATGACCTTCATATGTTCTCTTCTTCAAACACTTTTTGTAAGTTGGTCCATTCAATGTTCATTGGAACCACTCTAATGAATAATTTGTGAGCAATATTGAGGTAACTCAGACTATGACAAGCTAAGTTTGGAGCACCCTAATGTAGGCCAAATATTTCTTGTGAAATACATTTTACAAGACACATGTACATTTGAAGAAATTATGGGCTTGCACTAGGCTGCTCCAAACTTGGCCTGTCATAGGCTGAGTTACCTTATACTTGGCTATCAAAGTTGGCACAAAATAATTCTAAAAATGGATGCCAAAATGTTAGGAATATTTTTTTTTTTTTGGTATAAATTTGGTAGGGAGAAAATATGAGTTTCGAGAAAGTATAACAAGGATGTGTCAGTAACAAGGATGTCAGTGGCTAAATCTGTCATTCAATAGGTTTGAATTTTGAAGTATTTTTTTTTTTACCCTGCAGGTTTATGGAGTGCTGGAGTATTTTTCAAACGCACCTGCTTGGATGAAATTACAGATTGTCGTCATATATTGTTTTCCCATCATAACAATAGTGTTGGGAACATTTATTTTTCTTGCCGTATTTTCTGTGATTACCACGGTGTATATTTGTTATGCACTGGAGAAGGACGTTGGGGAGATTTCCAAGCCCAAGATTTGTCATGCATTCATGACCATCATACCTTCCTTGCCTAAAAATGGGGAAATTGTTGCAGAGTGCGTCATCTGATGAGAAAGCAAAGTACATGAAAATGGTCATCCTTGAAAATGTTGCAGGCAAAGGCAACAAATGGGAGGGGCCATCACCGAAAGCAAAACTTCGGAGCAGTTTAACACCTAAGTGCATGCCTAAGCCTTTCCAAGTGTGTGATTTTTCCTATGAAAAAAAAGCATGGACTTGTAGTTATCGTCCTTAAAGAAAATTGGTTGTTTTTTCAAAATCTAACCGTATAGATGTTTAAAGAGCTTGCTTATTAGTATGATTGCCAGTTTTTGAGTTTGAAATTGTATAGGAGTTATAAGATTATAACAAAAGAAATGTATGTATCCTATTTTTAATATGTTGCCCCTCCCCACAATGTTTGAGAAATTTGCATATGAGAGTTTTTTGGGATCAATCATTTGGAGGTGGTATGAACAACTAGAAATTGTGTTAGCACACTAAAATGCACTTTCAAAAACCTGAAGTTCATTTGAAGAGCTATCAAACAATGTGTGTTTTTTGGTTTTCAGACAAATGGCTATGTGGCCTTTCTTTCGAGAAGGTTTTGGGTTTTGTAGCTCCTTCATTATGGGAGTTTGAATTGAAGGAGGACAATTTTGAGTATGCAATTTTTGTATATGTTGGCTTTGCATGATGAAATGAAGTTTTGGAAACATTGTGGCAACAATGTACATGACCGTCATTATAGTCTGACATCTTTTAACAGATTTATCCCTTTTTTTCTATAGGCTTGAAGTTGCCTATTTTTTTTGAAGAAATTGGGCATTTAATTGCCTCCCAAAAAACACCGCTATCAAACTCATTACACAATCATTAGGAAAATTTTGAACCTTTAGAAAGGCTATTAAGATTTCATTTTTTGCAGCCCCACATCAAATTCTGTAGAATAAATTAAAAACTGTGATTTTTCACTATAAATGCACGAACCCCCTCCAATACTCGTAGCCCTTCTGAGGGCTGAGATTTCTTGTAATGCTACCTTGCGATTGTTGAAATACAAATAATTCCAAATCAACACTTGCATGTTTAACCCTTAAACGCTCCAATGTCCATATTCTGGACGGTGAACAGAGGGCTTGGAGGCATTGTTTAGTCCAACCAACTTCTCATTCATCCAATGTAACACTTGAATCTTGAAAAGACAACCTTCTTCAATGATCAGTTTCATGAAATTGCAGTAAATGGTATTTCTATACAAAGATATTAGCAAAAATGTGCCAAAATTTGAAAAAGGATCAAGGCATTAAGGGGTTAAACTAGAAATGGTGAAAATCATAGAAACACTATACTCTTTCCATTGGAACCATTTTCAAAGCAAATGAATAAGTACAATTTTTAAGATCTCAAAATCATGTAAAATTAGAAATTTTTATCCTTCCACTAATGGTACATATACCTTTGAGGACCTCTCGAAAATCAAATATTTACCTTTTCAATTAAAAGTAAAATCTTCCAATAGTTCACCTTCAAAAAAATTAAGTGGTCAAAAGAAATTTAACTACCCACACACAAACAAGCTAAAATTTTGGATTGACCATATATTGTCACTCAAGCAATTAGGGGTTAAGCTTCATACCTATAGATAGGGAGACAAGAAAATATTTCTACAAAGAAGATGAAGAGTATTTGAATATTAAGAATATACACATTATACATCTATGAGACCATGATTGTTATTATGGTATTTGGCCTCAATTTTGTTTCTATACAATTGTAACTATCCAAGTTACAAGAGCAAACTTGTTTACTTTTAAAATGTTAAGCTTCTTTAGTCAAATTAGACTAAATGTGGGTCTTAAAGCTTGGTCTACAAAGACCATCATGTTTCTACCAAATGAATGAAAAATTTCATGATTAGCGTTGTTTCAAACTTTTAGTGCTTAAACCAAAGAGATTCATGTACTTTGAACTAAAATAATGAAACTAAATTTTATGGCATTGATACTTGAATTTTTAACATGCACTTGTCACTTTAGTCAAGATAGAGGGAACTAACTCTAAGCTCTATAACCAATCCATATCATAATGATGGTAAATATTAATTAAAATTATGTAGGTGGTTTACTAGTGATTTCATCTTTGCAAAATAAATATAAAACATTCCAAAAATAAATAGTCACAAAATAGGAACCTACAAAGTAAAGGGAATTTGAAACTTATTTTTTGTGGTCACCCCTCTACTTTGAAGGTTAAGTCTTGATCACCCAAGCAACCCAATTGGATTTTTTTCATTCTTGCATATATCATTGTGACTTTTCACAACGAAATATTTCATGTATCTATTTATTCTAAAAGATATTAATTAGTTTCCTTATGTTTGTACAATGTGGATTTTTGAAATTTACATTTGCAGGTTTTCTATAATTAAAAGAACACAAGTATACTATATACCAAAAATCAGAGTTTCTCAATTCTAACCTATATATATTTCGAAAACAACCCTCCAAATGTGATTTTGATAAATAAATATTAATAATAAAATCTTGAATAGCCAATATGATTAGACTTTACATTACAAACTCATTGTCGAAACTCTACTAAATTCAATTCACAATTGATTTTAAAAAGATAGCATACCAATTGAAATTTTATTGGTTTCTTATTTCATTGATAAATATTGGTTAGTGAAAATTAAATAGATGCAACCGATTATGTTGATATGATCTATAGGTCATAGTTTACACCTTTTTTTGAAATCATCACTAAGTTACTATTCTAAATTGCACATTAGTATACATCTTAACATTTATGAACATTTGGAAATTTGAACTTACTATTTCAAGAGTCAAGAGCCGTTGCACAAGGAACGTTTTCAAAGTCCATTGTAGGCACTGTAATGAAAATTCCTTGTGACTACTTCCTTTTTTACCTCTTTTTTCTACTCATAGGGAATGTGGTCATCGTAGGGAAATGTGAGATAAGGAATTCTATTGAGGGGGGAATTAGTGCATTTTTCAATGTTATTTGAAGATGTTTCCAACTCCAAATCAACTCAATTTATGAATTTCAATATTCTAGAATTTAGATTTATGCTTCTAAAATCTCAATTTATTGTAGATTTTAGTGCACATAATAAAAACAGTTCATAGATTTTAGAAGCTCATATCTAACTAATATGTAGACTTTTGAATTTCCAATCTCATTGATTTGTACATTTCAGAATTTTTGATCTAGATCCTTTTTTAGGTTTTAACCCTTAAAGGACCGACACTGTACTTTCACCAAAAACGCTCCAAAACTGCCATTTCTAGTACAAGTACCAAAATTTTGAAAAAAAACTTTTTTTTGACATATCTAACCGTAGGATCTTGTATTATATAGTATCAAAAACATGTGGTAAAATTTTCAGACATTTCCACTGGGTGGATTGCAAGATATGAGCATTCAAATTAACTAATATCATTTTTTTGACCCTGCAAAAAGCAGGGCAGCTGCACTTCACAAGCTCACATTTTTATGAAAAAATGAACTAAATGGTGGTGCTTCTTTGGATTTGTTTTCCTGGACAAGTTGGCCACATTCTTGAAAATTTTCAGATCCTTTGGAATAGTACAACATATAGGAAAAAAATAGTAATTAGGTAGTAGTAGAGAATGATTAAAAATACTAAATTATTTACAATTTAAATATGGAATTAAAAATTTCCAATCCCAATGGTCTAAATGTTGTAATAATGTATCTACATCCTACGATTTTATTTTTGTCCAAAAATATTGAAAATTGGGTAAGATAAAGGATTTCAAAGTTTATTTTAGAGTAGGAAATCCAAAACTGCCCGCAAACAAAAAATCCTCATAACTTTTGACTCATTGATCAAAATGGAATGATTCAAAGCTTTTTGTGTATATAAAACTCTAGAAAATCAATTCCAAATTTTTGTTTTTGAAAAAAGTGATTTTTTCTGATCTGCCCAAACTGCCCGGTTGGGAAAAAAAGTAACATATTAGGCTTCAACTTTTGACTCGTATTTCCAAATGTCATGAAATTTGGTGCATATGAAAGATCTTCCTTGCCCCCACATTCTATTAAAATTTCAGCCCCAAATATGAAAATCTCCGCTCGTAGGTACCTGCCCAAAAAATTTATACAGCCAAAAAACACAGTCCGGTCCTTTAGGGGTTAAGAGTTCAAAATGTTAGAAATATGTATGTACATTTCATTTGTTTAAACATTTTACAATTTCTTATATTATAAAACTTCTTAAGTTTCTAAACATACAAACTCTAGAAATGTTAGATTTCTATGAATAGAATTTGTTGTTACGAAGATTGACAACTTACAAGTCTTATGTGTCCAACTTCACGGTACCCTTGACAATCAATGTGGGACAATTGCATCTTGTAAAATCTATCAAATATTAGGTGGAAACAATATTAGAAATGTAAGATGTGTCAATGTGTTGTAAAGTCTACAAATTTGAATTGCACATAGTGGATTTGGAGAAAGTTTATGAAAATCCCTACAAAGAAAACCCATTCAATTTCCTTATGTATAGGAATTCTTTGAAGATTCCCCCACAATGACATTAGAACATATGGAAACATAAGAACTAGTAGAAAATAGCAAAAACAAACTACATAATCTCCAAACCACACATGAAATTCCAAACAAATCCGTTGTGTTAGAAGTTAACTTAGTAAAGACACCAAGGACTACAAGTATCTAATGAATGATTGTGAAGAACTTTGGAAACAAAGAATGCAATCTTTTCATCAAGCAATTGGATCATTTTTGGGTGACTACCTTAATGATAGGCTATTTCCCTTGGGAATTAAGAAAAATTCCACTCCCAACTCATGAAGAAAACTATGCAACTTCTCTAACTTATATGTAATGTATGTGAACTCTTAATCAACATTGTTCACAATGTGATGACTACATTTGGATCAAAATATGCCATAAGATGTAAACAATAGGAACATAACAGCCTATGAGAGTCTAATTTCATTGTACCAAAGAATGCATCATTTAGATACCCTATACAAAAGTTAAAGGACCAAAGTTACAGTATGCTTAGATGTTCTAAACTCATTTCTTCAACAATAAAAACATATATTAATATATAGATGTAGGAGATGTATATATCAAAAATATTTGATGGAGTGGTTCTCTTAGACACTTGCCTAGCGCGTTTGGGTGTCCCTACCCTATAAACTCAAGTTCCTATGAGATTCCACTCTTAATACACAAAGAATGAAAATTTTCCATTTTTTTGTGCATCTAAGGTAGGTGGCTCTGAAATCAACCTAGCTCTAAAAGCAATTTCTATCACAAATGTACATTTTACTTTCTTCAATGTACCTTCAATGTACATTTAAGGAGGGGGTTGCTTATTAGAAACCACTGTGTTTCAACTTCAAAAATTTGTAAATAATTCCATGAAGGTCCAAAAAATATGATACAACTTGGATTAGATGCCAATTTCATTTTTCTTCCTAGGAAAATTTATTGAAAATTACTGAAAATTGTTTCAAGGAGTTTATTTCTCCAGAAAATGCAATCAGCTCTATGTTCAGGAAGACTTTTGGCGTCCGATGGATGACAAGGAATCCTTCTAGTAGAACATGAGTGAATCCTTGTAGTAGAACAGGAGTGCAACTATTCATCCTCGAAATCTTGTTTTGAAAAGGGGAGGTCTTCTATAGTACTTTGACTTCCAATGAGTGCTTTTGCTATTTCTAAAGCCCATGATTGACACGGTAACGACCAGAGCTGCTAAATTTGGCTTTTGAGTGCCATTTTGCACTCTTAATTTTGGTTGGGCGAATAGCCCTTAGTAAAAAATTTAAATTTTTTTGAAAAGTTCGCCCCCCCGGCATCGAGGTTGATACCCCGGCAGCCAGAGGGGCACCAACTGGGGCGGGTATAATCAGTGAGTTCGCCAGGAAACCCGGCGTGGGGCGGCGGTGAGATGGTGGGTATCGCCGTAACCCTAATCCATCGCCATCTCCCGCCACCATTGTTTTCCCATCGTCGCCACGTTCTTCCTCATAATTTTGGAGCATCGCCACCTTCTCACTCATTATCTCCTGGGCGTCGCCACCTCCTGCTCTCTTAATCTCTTCAGTAATCGCCACTCCGCGCTTGTACTGTAGACCTATTCGCCACTCCTGGTTGAGGGTCTGCGAATTTGTTGCCACTACGTTTGTGAATTGCTGTTGTTGATTGCAGGGTTTAGGTACAGGTTTTGCGGGATCTTCAAGCTTCACTTTGGTGCGGCCGCAGCAGGTACTAATGCTCCTCTTCACGGGTCATAGATGTGTTGGGTCATTTCTGTGTTTTCACCGTGGGTCGTTCTCCCATCGTGTCTTTCTTGCTCAAGTTTGCTGTCATGGATTCCAGCGATGATACTTTTGTTGAAATGTTGGCAGGCTCGAGAGCAGAACTTGCAGAATTGCAGAAGAAGAATGTTGAACTAGCGGAAGCGGCCTCGCGGTGGGAGAAGCAAGTGAAGACACTCACGAGTGCTGCACGACGGAAGGCGAGCAAGAAGGCGACGTTGCAGACGTATTTTACAAGCACGCGGGGGTCGCAGCCAGGGCAGCCTTTGTGCATTGTCCTTGATAGCCGCTTCCCCGACGTGCCCGGCGCTGAATCAGACGGTTTAGGTGATTATCCGTCTTCGGACTCTAGCACGTTCAAATCGGTAAGTGAGAATCCCACTTCCATTGACAGAGCGCCTGGATCTTCAACCGGATCGGGAGACACTCGCATTCTGAATTCAAGGTCGCCGGTGATCACCTTATCTGACTCGTCCGAAGATAATTCCGGCTTGAAGGAGGTTGCTGCTGCCAGTGATGAAGACGATGAGGAGGTCGATTCTCCCCCGCGGAAGAAAGGAAGTACTGTCAAAGGGAAGGCTGAAACTGCAAAAAGCCAAGCCCAACAGCGCTACGATCGACATCGGAAGTTTCAGTCGGAGTGGGCCGCGAAATTGCCTTGGGCTGAGGCCATGCTAGCTCCCGATGGTGTTCTGCACATGGTTCGCTGTAAGGTGTGCTCTGAGTTTGATCGCAAATCGTGTGTGATGGCTCCCAAATCAGATACTCTTTGGAAGCACGACGGGAAACGCACTGCCAAAAGAGACCTTCCACAGTACGGTGTGAAGAAAGGGGAGCACTACATTGCATCCCAGTGCAAGCATAGAAAAAACATGCGGCTTTGGGCTGCCAAGCCACCGTCCTCTGTCTTGGAGCAAGTGAACCTCTGTACAACACTAGAATCGCGGAAGAAAAGGGTTCAGTTTTCTACCCTATTCCAAATCCTTCAGAGTGGTAGGCCAATGCTAGAATATGAGGCACGTGAAAGTTTATACAAATTGTTAGGTGTCCCAGATTTACCTGCTGCTCACTGGTGTGATAGTAGTGCATGGATTATGGCGTCTTTCATGTACAAGCTTGTTGTGGAGGAGATTCAGAAATTGGTGGAGAGCGCTAATTTCTTGGCGGTGACGGTGGATGAGGCCACTGCTGTTGACAACGGATCATATTTATCCGTCCACTACTACATAGTTCGTGATTGGGTGCGCATGCCCTTACTTGTGTCGTTGCAACGAATTGATTGCCCTGCTACTGCTGATAATCTGACGAAGTTGATTGTGGAGGCGATTGTTACTGGCAGTGGCTTGGAGAAGAAGGCGGTGGCTTCAAAATTAATCAGTTTCGGTTGTGACGGTGTCTCCACGCTTTGTGGCATGCGTACTGGTGTCACTGTGCAAATTAGGGAGCAATATGCACCCTTCAGCCATGGCGTGCATTGTGTTGCACACAGGTGCAATTTGGCTTTCAGGACTTTGGAGACCTTGGGAATCTTTCATTCAATTAGCAAGGTCTTGCAAATGACTCATGCCTACTTCAATAGGAGTCCCAAGCGCCTCACACAATTCAAGGCACTAGCGGAGCTAACTCAGACCAAAGGATTGAAGATGCTAAAATGAGTAGAAACGCGGTGGGTCTCTTTTATTGAGCCTTTGCGGCGCCTTCTTTCTGAGTACCGCACGCTGATCTACAGCATGACAGCTGATCTGGATGATAACGACAAGGCCGAGGTAAGAGTTGATGTTTCACTTCCATTTTTTTTTTGGTGGCTTCCAGTACGTAGTTTGTTGTTGGATTGGTTCGGCTTGGATTTGAGCTTCCAAATTCGGGCCTTTGCTTTAAAGGCTGACCTGAATTTCTCCCATCGTGTGCTCAGGTTTGCCTTCGTGTACTCTTGGACCCGTATACTTTGTTGGGGATGGTGGCGTTACTGCCGCTTTTGGATGCAGTGGACAACCTTGTAACCTTTGCGCAAAAGAGAGACGTCTTCATCTGCGATTTCATTGCAGCTGTGAAGATTTGTCAAGGGTCTTTGTATAGCATGTACCAAGATCCAGGCACTTGCTTCTCCACGGATGAATTCTGGGCCTTCCAAAATCTATTGGATTGTAGCCACGAACAAATCCATCTCAAATGGATTACTGACCTCAACGATGGGTCTGCAGTACTTGTTTTTGTCTGTCACGGGGAACAGGTACATGCTGAGCACAATTTGGCGCCAGTGGATCGGATTGTTTGGGCAAATTTAATTTCTCGAGTGAAAGAGGAATGTACGGGTGAGTTTTTCTGCTTCAACTTATAACTATTGTTTGAGTTATACTTCAGTTGCTTGAGTTTTTGCTTACTTCAGTTGCTTGAGTTCTTGCTTACTTCAGTTCTTATTTGTTTGCTTGAGTTACTATTAGCTTGAGTTTCTGCTTACTTCAGTTGTTGTTTGAATTACCTTTGTTGTTCCTGCTTCAGTTGGTATTTGAGTTGCTTCGGGAATCTTAGTTACTGACTCCTGCAGTGGGTTGGATCTTCGTAGGAGCTGCGGCAAAGCTAGTGCAGGAGCTCGACAACCGATTTCCGGCCCAGAACGTGATGAGCGCGTTGGGTATCATGTACCCGCAGTTCTGGTGTGAGGCCAATGCAGACGACCAGTTCGATGCACACCTGCGAGTTCTCGTCGACGCATATGGACATGGTAAAACTTTGGGTTCCGGCAGTGAGAAGCTACTGTTGAAACCCTTGATCGACCGTGACCAGCTAATGTCACAACGGGGCTTGTTCAAGGTTTGCATGAAGTCGAATGCTCGGGCTGCATTGCTGCCTCCTTTTGATGTTAACCCACTCACGAAAGTTTGGAGGGTTCTACATAGCAATAACAGCCTCACTAAGAACTTCTCGGAGTTCATAAAGCTAGCAGAGATAGCTGTAACTCATGTGATTGGATCTGTAGAGGATGAGCGCACATTCTCATCACTTACCTTCCTCAAATCCAAATTGAGGGCCACCCTAGTGGATAACTTGGAGGTGGCAGTTGGGATGTATTCCCAAAGAGTTTTCACATTGGAGAGTTTTCCCTATCAGAGGGTGTTTGAGGATTGGTTTAAAGCTGGCCAGCGAGGTCGGTATTTGTCCCATGCATAGTTCTGGAGCCTTGCAGGTTAGATTTGGCAGTGTTGCAGATTCAGTTCCTAGGTTATGAATTTGGGTTGTTGGAGTTGCTTTGAGTAACTTCTTTGTTGTTCATTTTATGAAGCATTTCAATGTGCAAATTGCAATGGAAATTGATCCTGTGGGATCTTCTTCTTGCAGGATTGGCGCACTTCTGTGAAGGAGTGCCGCTAAGCTTACCGATGCCACTTTCTTTTGCTCAGCGTTTCTCTTTTTATTGGCTTCATTGCATACCTTTATGTTGCCTCTTCTCATGGTTTTATGCTTCTGCTTCTACTTGCTGTTGTGCTTGAATGTGCAGGTTTTGTAGCTTGCCATTGTGCTTGAATGTGTACATAAGTACTTGCCACTATTCTCTTTTTTTACCATGTCTGTGCACATTCTTACTAAGGCATCGGAGTATGTGTGTGTGTGTGCAGGTCCACTGAAGTACATAGAAAAGTTTTAGTTTGTTAGGTTGTTTATTTAAATTTATACACATTCTTATTTAGGCATCGGAGTGTGTGTGTGTGTGTGTGCAGGTCATGCGTGGAAGGTAGACAATTTGTACTCTAGAATTTTCAGTAGTGCACTTATTTATATTATTACATTGTCATGTAATCTCCTGTAATTTCAATGGTAGTTGAAAATTCGCCATTCATGTTATGATTCTTGATTTGTAATCGCCATATTTGCCCCAAATGTATGTGTCATTTCGCCTCATCTGCAGTAGTTTCTGTTAGCACATCGCCAATTGCACGAAACACTGTGCTGCAAAATCGCCATATCTGTAGACACTTAGAAGTTCACTGTCGCCACTGCAAAAAACTGGCTGGACCCACACTATCGCCCCTTGCACTTCAAAGCCTCCAATGCATTTCGCCTTTAAGGCGATTTTACAAAAACGAAAAAAAAAGCTCTGGTAACGACAAGGGATGACTTCGTCCTTTAAGGGTCAACGGATCGCTGTAAGAGCCTCCTACCTTAACTCTAAGTCAGCGAGTCTTTCAACTCCGCTCCCGTGTGCGCTGAAAACTTGGTGGTACTTGCAGCAGCCTCTCAGAGGCTCTCACAGCAAGCAACAGATATCACACCTTGCTTGACTTGCTTCAATGCAGCCACTCACATCAGTGGTTTTGGAGCCAGGACAGATCCTTTGTACACTGCGTTGACATATATAAGCTTAGACGAAAACAAGACAGCTGGGGGACTTGAAGGAACGGGAGCAATTGTGCAAACGGATCGAGGGTGATTAGAACGAACGGGCTGAGTTGGAGATTAGTGATCTTGTGCATAATAATTGCAAGGTATGGGTTTTGACCATTCAACTGGCGCCAGCTACTTTCTGTTATGAATTGTTTGTTTTCAGGAGTCATTCTGTCTATGAAATCTTATCGATGTGCAGAATGGAATTTTCTAGCCAGTAGCGGCTTGTGCACCCGTTGAATACTTCGATTGTCACGTGTCTTGTAATTGAAACTTAGAGTTCATTTCGTCCGATTACTTACACTGATCAAGCGTACACCTTCGTGAAGTCTGTGCATGGATTCTTCACCTGTCGGTGGCGTGAGTTTTGCCTAGGGTTTGCGACAAATGAAGCTAATGAATTAGTTTCCTTAAGATGCGCGCATGCTTTGGGAGCGAGGTTTGCTTGTGAAGAAAATTGTGTGGATAATTTCTTTCTAAGAAACGGATTTTTATTGCTTCGTGACGTGATACAACATTGCTACACAATGCTCTCAAGCCTCCGAGCTGAATCGAAGCAATTTTCCAAGTCCATTGTATTTCTAACGGTGAATTCCATCTCTCTGTAGGACGAGCAATCACCAACCATGGAACCCACCAATGTCGAATCCAAAGAGCCTCTGTTACACGACCAAACCGAAACCTCCAGCCAGCTGAATCAAGAAACCGCATCCCAATCAACCTTCCACACAGGATCCCAAATACCATACCGTTACTCCACCTTCACCTTCCTCTTCCTCACAGCCATTCTCACCACCTTCACATTGGGCATCATCGCCTCCACACGCACAGACACACTCAACATGGACACCAAGCTTCGCCTTTCAAACTTCAACCCCACCACCAACAAATGCGAAATCACACAACAACCGCCTCCGAAGGCTTCTGGTTCGGATCCGAATTCTCATTCTGCATTCGTAAAACTCGTAGCCCTCACCTCCCTTTCTGCTTTAGCACTGACAATCCCACTCAGCCTCTTGCTTGTCTCCCTCCTCCGTCGTTACACACGGACCTTGGTTGTCCTGTCTGCGCCCGTGATGTCCCTCCTGCTCCTCGGCTTAGGTCTCTCGGGAGGTCTCTTCGGATGTCTCATGTGGTTCTCACGGAGTCTCGGTATCCCAGAAGAATGGGGAGTGGTGCCCGGGAGTAAGATTTTTGACTTGATGTTCGCTTCGTGTACATTGGCTCTGCTTGGTTATGGACTTTGGAGGAATTGGACCGAAAGCTCTGTGGAGATTGGAATTAAGGTGTTGACCATGGCGACGGGGTTTTGGAAGGAGCACTTTGTGCTTTTGGTTGTGAATCCGGTGTTGTTGATGGGGGCGATGGTGGTGGTGAATGGACCGATTTTTACGTTTATGTGGTATGCGTTCAACGTTGGGGAAATAGTCCCGGATTTTGATGTTGTGAATGATCCCATGAAGGGATGCGACCTTGCCACTGGATTTCGTTGTTGCCGTGAAGAGCGTCCCGGATGGGTCTACGTTTACATCACTTTTGCAAGTAAGCTATTGTTTCAGCACTCCGAAAGCTTTCTTTTGGTTTCGATTTAAGAGTCTATCAATTTTTTATTTGGATGCTGTACTGTACTTTTGGATAGTTCTGAATACTTTGGTTGATCCTACTGCTCAAGAAAGCCATAGCTCTAATCTGCGCTAGTTTTCGTATCAGATTATAACAACTGAGTGAGTGAGTGAGTGAGACAGTGCTTCCATGCACTGAAATTTGGAGAGCAAGAACGTTCATCAATGAATAGTTGGTAATGGTTTTCTCGATCTCCATGCCTGTGTGGGCTCTGGTATTGCAGGCTTGACGGCTTATTGGGTGCTCACGGTGTCAATGGTTCTTCAATATTCGGTCGTGAGTGGCACTGTTTCGCTCTGGTATTTTTCCCCAACAGGTTCATCCGCCATTGGCAACATCAAGCGCTCCATGAGGTGAGATACAGTGCATGAGAAATTGATCTTTGTCAGTTAAGTGCAATCATAGATAACTAAGCTGATTGTTTGGCGAAAGCCTATTACTACCCTGATTTGCAATCTGAGTACAGTATCTTGGGGTCAATTCCAAGAGGGGTACATGTTTTTCAGAGGGGTGCACTTGTTTCACAAATCAAACCCAAGTGGAATTATAATTTTCCAATCAAAATTGTAATTTTTGTGAATTTTTGAAGTGTTCAACCCTGAAATTACAAAACCGTTCAGAGAGTAGAGTCATAAACGCCCTATTAACAACTCATAACTGCCCTATTATGTATCTAGTAGCACTTTGAAAATTAATAGTTCATTCAAATGGTATGGTATTCAAGAAATGCAAGCTAAGAGAAATTTGGAATTGCCTTTTGACTTCTAGCTCAATCCCCAAAAGACGTAGTAATAGGAACTATATTTAAGTGTTTCTTTGGATGATTTTAGGTGTAGTTAATTTCCTTAAAACTTAAGATATGCACATGTATAATTGTTTCAAATTACAACTAACGGTATAGCGACTATCATCAAACATAAATTATTTTATTGGATCTTATTGACAACTGAAAGAGGATTCCAATGCACTTTAGCATGCATTTTTTGGACAGCATGAATAAGTTAATTAGTTGTTACTCATTTTTAAGTGTCATGTTTTGGGTAGTGTTGACTTTATATGTATATACCTTAGTGGACAAGGTACATCTCCATCATGTTTTCTAACCTAGTTGTGATGACAGAAATGCATACGGGCCAGCATTTGGAACAACATGCAACTTGGGGACAATTGTCACTACACTTGTTGTTCTACCAGTGGGAGTCTTAAAGGAGATTTTAAGTGATAGAAAATTGAAGAGCAAAAACCAAGGGATGATGTTAAGCTTCCTAGGAGGATGCATTTTATGGATGCCCCAATTCACAAAGCAATATCCTCAATTGCCTTCCATCTTTCTAGGCATTCGGGAATCTTCAGAGAATTCACACCAAAATCTCTTGCAACGGACTTCACCAATTTCCACAGCCATGACTAATTCCCATGACTTGGCACTTAGTACGCTTATGGGGATGACCCTCATATGTACTCTTCTTCAAACACTTATTGTAAGTTGGTCCATTCAAGGTTCATTAGAAACTCTCTAAGTAATCAATAATTTGTGAGCAATACTATACTTGACTATCAAGGTCAGCAAAAAAAATAATTCTAGAAATGAATGTCAAAGGATTAGGCATCTTTTTTTCTTCTTTCCCTATAAATTTTGTAGGAAGAAAATACGAATTTTGAGAGAATATTCTTATTTAAAGTATTTTCTGGATTTGTTTTTCCAACTTTGCATCAGACCTGTCCACCGTAAGTCTGTTAGCTAGATTGTGAAGTAGACACCGATTGGTTTCCCTTTTCAGAAGCAAGGTTGCTGATTATTTTTTGTGATAGTTTGGGGCTGAGAAAACTGCCCAACAGTTGTTAGTTTTATTACCTTGTTGTTATGGTACGAAAATCCAACACATCACTTTTGAATATTTATTTTCAATACCAGTCAAAAATTGAAAGATTTTGAAAGATTTATCCCCTTGAGTGTACAACTCTGTTTTTTTTCTGAGAAAATAATTTCCCGTTCGAAAATTTTGGCCTCCATAATCAGAATTCTCTGCTGCCCAGCCTAGCTACCCTCACCAACTTTACTAACCCACTGTGAGTAACGAGGAATGATGTCAGTGGCTAAATCTGTTTCTGATTTGAATGCTGAAGCTATTGTTTTGTTTACGCTGCAGGTTTATGGCGTGCTGCAGTATTTCTCAAACGCATATGTCTTGACGAAACTTCTGATTGGCGTCGCGTATTGTCTTCCCATAATAATGGTAGGACTGGCAACAGGATTTTTGGAAGCCATATCTTCTGTGATTAAATCGGTGTCTGTCTGTTATGCAATGGAGCGGGACGCTGGGGAGATCTCAAAACCAGAGGTTTGTCAAGCATTCATGATCACCGCACCTAAATTAGTGCCTGAAAATGGAGCTCAAGTTGCAGAGCGCTAGAGTGTCGGTGGCATCTGAGTACCGCACCTTCATTGCCTGAAAATTGGAGCTCAAGTTGCAGAGTGGTAGAGTGTCGGTGGCATCTGAGTACCGCACCTTAATTGCCTGAAAATGGAGCTCAAGTTGCAGAGTGGTAGAGTGTCGGTGGCATCTGAGTACCGCACCTTTATTGCCTGAAAATGGAGCTCAAGTTGCAGATCGAGCGCTAGAGTGTCGGTGGCATCTGAGTTGAAGCTAAGTGGCAAGGCAACAAATGCGGAGGGTGCATCGATGAAACTGCAAAACTTGGGAGCTTGAAGCTTCGCACATGAGATCGACAATAAAGTTTTCCAGCAAACTAATAAGTTGATGCTGAAGAGTATATTAAGTGAGTATTGAGAAGATGCACGTCATATTTCTGTAAGACCGTGACTGCAGTTTTGTTTCTGTACAATTGTAGCTTTCTAGAGGCATAAGAGCAAACTTGTTTAACTTTTCTTACTTGTAAAAAGTTAAGCTTCTTTAATAGTCAAATTAGACCAAATGTGGGTCTTAAAGGCTTCATTTATGCGGACCATGTTTTTGCTAGTGTTAATATTATTTTAAATCTGTTACTGAAAATATTTCATGATTAGTGTTGCTTCAAACTTTTAGTGGCATTGATATTTGGAATTGATCATTAAGGAAGGTTGTTTTTTCAACATTCAAGTATTACATTGGATGAACAATGAGAAGTTAGTTGGACTAAAAAGTGCCTACAAGCCCTCTGTTCATTGTCTAAAATATAGATTTTGAGCATTGATATTTGGAATTTTGAATATGTACTTATAGCAATCTAGTCAAGATAGAGGGAACTAGAACTCTAACCTTTGGTGGGTTGGTGTAAATTAAGGGCATGTTCATATTAGATCACTTGTTAAATTCACAAATAACTTAGTAAGTAATACCAGTACTATATGCCTCAATTAAAAAGGAGGCTCTGTAACTAACCTATATTCATGATGACCATAAGTAATAAATAAAATTATGTAGGTGGTTTGGTAGTATTATATTTAGGAGGGAATTATTTTGAGTGTAACCTTGAATGAGCATCACTAGCATTTAGTGTATTTATTATACGAGGTTTAGAACTGAGGTTAGACTTGTTTTCAAGTCTTCAATTATGAAGTATGACATAAGGGCCGCCATATATTTGATGGTAATGTTGTTGATGTTTGAGAAGATTGCTTTGATAGCAACTTTAGGGATGTTGAAAGTGTTTTGTAAGGAGGTAAGCGTTGAGGTGTGGATATTTAATCACAAAATCTTATATTTGTTGACAATTAGTGGATAGAGACGCGTGTGCAAATTTCTATGATGGACATTATTTGGATCATTCCATTTTCAAATATTCCTACAAATGCTAAACCTTAAAATATTAGTGTGAATATAATTTCTTTTCTACCAAATTGGTCAATTTCGTTAAAATGGCGGTATTCCATTAAAATGGCACAAAATGAAACCACTAGAAGAATGAAAACAATGAAAAGATTATCTGAGGGGAGTGGAAATGCGTGAACTAGGAGTGATTTGAATGTGCTGGGCATAAAATTGACACATGTATGACCCTATTGTGGCACACTTATTCTCTTTTGTAGAAGATATTCCATTAAAATGGCATGTGGAATACCGCCATTTTAACGAAATTGACCATCAATGAAATTTCTTAGTTCTTATCATTGTAGGGGTGTTTATTTTATAAAGTGATTGCAAAAAACGCTATTCTAATTGCATCATACATTGTGTATAGTCTCTTCTCTTTCTAGCCATGTAGCCTTTTTCCGAAGGTGTAGTTTTATCCTTCAAAATTTAAAAGAAAAAAATGTGCATTCGACAGCTTAATTTGGTATTTTGACAATACATTGTAGAATGAGTTGAAAATATGTAAAAAAGCAATCAGAATTTTTTTTTTCATATTTTCCATTTAAATAGAAATATTAAATTAGGGGAGGTAAAGGATGAAGAATTAGATGAACTTGTAAATTATATCATGAATAAAATGTTATGGCAAGACCCATCTTATTTAGTTATTTTAATTTTTTTTTTTCAAAATTATAAAAATTGAGTGTAAAATTTACATATTCATTAGGAGAGATTCTAGGGTCGTGGAGGGCTGTTTCAAGCACCTCCCGGGACTAGTTCCCACGAACGCAAGAGCTGCCACGTCACCTTTTAAAAATAAAAAATAAAAAAAAATTTACTTCTCAAAATGCAAAAAGAAATTGAAAGAAATTAAAATTAAAATTAAATTTTTTTTTCCAAAAAATGACGTGGCAATCTTCATTCCACGTCACTGCGTTGCAAGAGCACAGTTCCTGCGTTGGGAACAGGCTAGGAACTCATAGCCCTCTTGCAACCTGAAATCTCCTCTAATGATTCCTATCTTCATTGCCTCCCAAAAATCCCTTCAAAACTTTCATCTCATTAATCGAATTAGGATAATTCAAAACTTTCTAGATACCATTGTATTGTAAATACCACCCATCTACCTCCCAAATGAGGCTCCAAGGATAGATTGCACTATTCATGTTTTGAAAGTGTGACTACGTTGATTTATCCTATTAGTGTCTGTGTGACGAATTTACCATAGTGACACTATTTTAAATTAGTGTACATTGAAATATCATCTTCTTGTACCAGTCAACACAAAATTAATTTTTTTATAGTGCCACTAATTGATAGGCAACACTCAATTTGCATTTCATACTAATAGGACAAATCAATATATTTGAACTACCCTAAGCTACTGCTCTGATTAAGATGAATAACTTGTTTGCTGTCTTTTGGATGAATTCCTTTGGATGATAGATTTATCATCCTTGGGTCTGTCAAACCCCAGTACAAGGACAAGGTAGGGCAGACTGTTCAAGGTCGGGTTTGGTCGGTTCATAGGTCGGTCGGTCCGAACTTTTGTTTTCGACCCTCAAGGACTTCGACCTTTGTTTTCGACCCTCGACCTCCTGTTTGCAACTCTGTTTTTGAGAATCCTTCCGTCGGGCTGCGATTCGGGAGCTTTTGCCTACAATTCTCACTCGAATTTTGGTCCCTGATCTCGTCTCAGGGCTCATCGAAATAGCAATCGACTTTGTCATGGTTTGAGGTCGTTTCACCTTTCCTGCCGACCAGGGAGGTGCATAGGTTCGCCATGGCCGGGGCGGAGCAGGAGCGGCCTGTTTTCAAAGTGCCTCCTCCTCGCAAATCCATCCTAGGTAAGTACTCTATCTTTTCAGTGGAAGAATCTTGCGCAATTGATGAGTTGTTATTGTTCCTCCCGTTTTTGTTTGAATTCTAGGGTTTCGTTGTGATTGAGATTGAACCTCATGTGATGTCGTGGATAATAAAAAATTTAGGTCTCGATTCATTAGCGCGTGCCAAACGAGCAGCAGATACCGAGAAGACAGGGATTGTGAAGAGAGTGCACTACTTGTCCGTTGCAGCAAATCAAGCTGAGGAGGCTGAGAGAACAGTAGAGAGAGATGGCGAGGAAGAGGCTCCAGCAGTGAGGGAGAATCCTTCTGGAGCTGGAGCTCGCAAATACAGGGAGCGAGCACAAGAAGATAGCGATCAACCGGGAGATAGTGATGAGCGCTCTGATAGGTATGAAAGAAGTGGCAGCCTGGATAGGCGCAGTGATGACCGCGATGGTGACAGATATGAGTCGAGATATGAGTCCAGGTCTGAGTCGAGATATGAGTCGAGGTATGAATCGAGGCATGAGTCGAGGGGTGAACGAGATCGGAGATCTGGTTACAACGATAGAGACAGGAATAGACGAGGTTACAGAAACGATTATACTCCCAATGCAAGCCCTAGTCCACGACGCTCTTCCTCAGGTATGTGTATGCTATCAGTTTGCCATAACTCTATAGGGTTTACAGGTCTGATGGCTGGCAGTGCTTTGCTCAATCACTGTCATTCTTACTTGGAACAAGCCACGCTCAATACATGACTTGTACTAGGTTTAGGGTTTTGCCATGACTGAGATTAAGCTGGAGTCTGTCTGGACGAGGTTAGATGTTGTACTAAAATGCTCTCTTAAACGTAGTTTGGAAGGGGTTTGTTACGTAGTGTAGACAAAACTGGTTTGTCTGGATGCCTCTAAAGTTATGTACGCACATTCGTTGATTCCATGTTGACGGTGTATAGAAATTTTGGGGATTTTCACTTAAATAAGTCTTAACAGATTGTGAGATTTTGTTCAGGAGGGGGTTCTTGGGATAATGGACCCTGGCAGTGGGATGACACCCCTCGTCGACCTGGTTCCACTCCTCGCCGTGATCGGTCGTATCCTCCTCCGTCACCTGGTGGTCACTTCATTCCAGCTTCCCCAGCAGAGTCACGGCTGCCTTCTCCCTGGGAAGGTGGAGATAGCCCGTACCAAGGTACCATTCTCAAACTATTGCGAAGTGCGTTACTTTGTGGACACTTGTCGGTGAAGATATGATTTTTGCTGACTTTTCTTTCGTTTCGTGTTTTGAGGCTCTGATGCATGTCATGAAATGCCGCTGTCTTTTCGTATGGGTTAATTTAGGACACCTGCTATAGTTCTGGTTCAACCTAGTTGTAGAGTAGTGAATGGTTTTGATGGTCCATTTTATTAATGATTAACTATCAGTGTTCCGCTTTCACAATCTAGCACACCAGACGCTGCTTTGCACTTTATTAGAATCTTTTAGCTTAAATAGTCTGGAGGTGATTTTTCCTGACGGTGTACCTTACAACATGTTATTTATTTCCCTGACGTCTGGCCTCGTTCTGTTATGTTGTAGCTTCACCTTCTCCGTGGGATATAGCTTCTCCATCACCGTCACCAATTAGAGCGGGAGGTATGATTCCCCGTGGAGCCGCGCGACATGATTCTAGTAAAGATACTCCTAGGGGCAGAGAGCAGTCTCATAGGCTGCAGTTTCGATCCCAATCTACTCCACGCAGTGGAGCAACGGTACTGCGATCCCTTTCCTTAGGCCTTTGCCAATATTCATGTTTTGAGTTGCTTTTTTCCTTGTACAATCACATGGGATGTTTCCTTTGCAGTAGATGGCTTCTTTATGGCAGTGTAGTAGAATCCTCACTTCTTCTTGACTTGCGCTTAGTCTGCTTGGGTTTAGGCGGCTTAAATGAACATTTCAACCTCGAAGACATTTGTTAATGGGAGGTTTTAATTCACATTTGTGCATCTTGCAGCCTGGCAAGTCTAGTCGGGGTGGAGGTGGAGAAGAGGAACATTGGGAGTTGGATGAGCAGACACGTGCTGAAATGGAGGAAGCAGAACGGGACGCTGACCGTAGTTGGTGAGTAGTCAGTCGCTCCTTTAATGTTAATCAGCAGAATCAACATTCAATTTTTGATGACATGTGCTTATTTCTGGCCGTACGCTTGTTCTTTCTAAGCTTGTCTGGTTTGAGTGAAGCATAGGTTCCACATTGACCTGAGACTTTTGGCAGGTACAATCAGGAAGAGGGTGGTGCAAGCTTTGATATGGATTCTGCAGAACCTTTCATAGGTGGTGAGGCAACTTTCAAGAAAAGAGAAGCTGAAATGGTGAAACGCCTGGTATGAGTTCCTTTTGACTACCGGAATCTTGAGAAGCCTCGATGGGTCCTTCGTTACTGATTTAAAATTCCATTTCATATTCCTCAAATTGCTCTATATCGTATTTTCAGAGCTAATCTGGTCAACGCATATATGTGATAATGATAGCTTGAAAGGTTATTTTGACGTTCTGTTTAATAGGATACACAAGATTGAATAGTGACATATTTTTGCATCATATTTGGAGATCGGATATACAGCCAATGTTGACACTGGAAGGGATCCCTTAGAATTCTAGTTTTATAGCGCTGCAACTTTATCTCTTACATATTGTTCATGGATTGAGGGTATGTAATTGAACCCATTGACGTTTTGTCATTGTGTAGAAACGAAGAGATGGAACAAATATGAGCTTGGCCCAGAGCAAGAAGTTTTCGCAGCTGAGTGCAGATAATGCTCAGTGGGAAGATAGACAGTTGCTACGATCAGGTGCTGTGCGTGGAACAGAACAGCAGACAGAGTTTGACGATGAGGATGAAAATCGCGTTATTCTACTTGTCCATGGTAATTATTATCCTTCGTCCAATGTATCTGTTCCCGTACTACTACCTGAGCTTGTTCAGATAGTTCATTGTTCTATTGTCATGGTGCGGGCGCTTCGTGTGAAGTATATGTCAGGTTGTTTGATTTTGTTGCTGTCCATCTGGATGACGATCCGGATTAGGATGTTCTATATATTTTAATTTGCTCTTATGGTTATTCATTAACTTAATTTGTACGACCAAGTGAAGTAAATGAAAATCTGCTTTTTCTGCCATGTTTTTTCAAAAGAACTGACTTTTTCTTTGTTGCACCATTGTGACAGACACAAAGCCACCGTTTTTGGATGGAAGAGTGGTTTACACCAAGCAGGCTGAGCCGGTTATGCCAATTAAGGACCCAACTTCAGACATGGCTATCATAGCTAGGAAGGGTTCAGCCCTCGTTCGAGAGACACGTGAAAAGCAAAACTCAAACAAGTCACGGCAGCGTTTCTGGGAGCTTGCAGGTTCCAAGCTGGGGAATATTCTAGGCGTCGAAAAAACTGAAGAGCAGGTTGATCTATTAATTCTTGTGCTGCAAGGCTAAGCTTGTTCGTCGGTAGCTGTCTTAGGATGTGCTCTAGTCCGTGAGTTGTTTGAAGTAGTGCACACTTACTGAACTGCATTATGTCTTGTTGTTCTTGTGTCGATTAGAACTATCTTCTATATACTGACTTTAGTGGCCTTGTGTTAAGACTTATTTTCATCATACTGTGCGTGTTCGTGCTTCTTATAATTATCTCGACTGTTGAGTTTCTAGGTTGACGCAGACAAAAACGATGTGGGCGGTGAAGGTGAAGTGGACTTCAAAGAAAATGCAAAGTTTGGGAGTCACATGAAGGAAAAAGGGGAGGCAGCAAGTGATTTTTCAAAGTCCAAGACACTTGGAGAGCAGCGCCAGTATCTTCCAATTTTTTCTGTTCGGGATGAGCTTTTACAGGTTACTGTTCTCGAATTCCTCTTATTATTATATTGTGATTTTTGTGCCTGGAGATTATCTTTAAGCGAACTTTTGTCGTTAGTGATCCAGTTCGATTGCCGAGGAATTGCATGTTTGTGTAAGACCGATGTGTAAATTTAATTGATATTCACTTTGGAGTTGCTGTATATTACAGGTTATTAGAGAGAACCAGGTAGTGGTGGTTGTGGGCGAGACTGGTTCTGGGAAAACTACTCAAATGACTCAGGTAATTCCTCTTTTTATTTTCTTGGATTGAAGTCTGGTGGTGTAGGAGAATATTACTTTTCTATCTATACAAGGCAGTAGGTTTTTATTTTGTTGGGAATAACATGTTGCTAGTACAGTGATTGTCCTTGCTTGTGTGTTCTGATATTTGCGTTGTGATCATTGCAGTATCTACATGAAGATGGACACACTACATATGGGATGATTGGTTGCACACAGCCACGGAGAGTAGCAGCAATGAGTGTTGCGAAACGTGTGAGTGAAGAGATGGAGTGTGAACTTGGAGACAAAGTTGGTTATGCTATTCGATTTGAGGATGTCACTGGACCGAACACCATAATTAAGGTAGGCAATTCCTATGCTTCATGCCTGCTATTGGGTCTTTACCTTATCGACGTGACTTCACTGCATCATGTCTTATGTATCGTACTTGTTCATAGTTTCAGGGGGTACCTATATAGGACTGAATTTTGGAATACAGTCGTTCAGCTTTGTTTCCTCTTTCCGATGTCTTTGGGGTCTTGCATTATGTCTGCGTCTTAAAGAGGTTCTTTCGGAGTAGTAGTTTTTGGAAAGGAGAACTTCTACACTACGGTCAATCTCTCCACTTTCTATTAGCACTGCCGTTCTTTGGTGTTAAGAACACAGTCCAAAGCAGTTCTGCAGACGAAGTCAAAGTTGAATCTTATATCTTGCTTCTATGATGCGAGGATCTGATTAATGAGAGCTTGTCTATGCAGTATATGACTGATGGAGTGCTTCTGCGAGAGACTTTACGGGACGCTGACCTTGACCAGTACAGGTGCGTTGACTTTCCTTCTATTTCAAATTAGAGAAGCTTTTTTAGCGAAAGAGAATGAATTGTTTGAATTTGATGTTTCCTGGAATTTTGTAGGTTTCAGGCCAGCCTTAGGAAAATTCCAACTATATTTTACGTGTGGTTTTCATCTTAAGTGCCACCTATATGTGGCTCTGATTTTATTATATGCTACGTTTAATGTGCTTATTTCAGATCTCGTACGTAAACTAACTAGTCTTGTCGAAAACTACACGCTGGGCTTGAGTGATGATTGAGAGATTTAACGAACTAATGTGTACTGAAAAATGATTGATGTCGTCTTGTGACCAGCGTGGTGATCATGGACGAGGCTCATGAACGCTCTCTCAACACAGACGTGCTGTTTGGTATATTGAAGCAAGTGGTGGCTCGCCGACGAGATTTCAAGCTCATCGTCACATCAGCCACACTTAATGCGCAGAAGTTTTCAAACTTTTTCGGAAGGTGTGTATTGAGCAGTTTCCACTTATATAAGAACCTCTTTGTCAATCGTTCTTTCTTGTGTATTTTGGAAATATTGACACAATTATTTTATTGGTCAGTGTGCCAGTTTTCAGTATTCCTGGGAGGACATTTCCGGTGCAGATCTTGTTCAGTAAGACACCATGCGAGGATTATGTAGAAGCAGCAGTTAAGCAGGCCATGTCCATTCACATTACCTGCCCCCCTGGAGATATTCTTATTTTCATGACTGGGCAAGATGAAATTGAATGCGTTTGTTTCAATCTGGCTGAGCGGATGGAAGCGCTTGAAACGAGCTCAGCCAAACCTCCTACCCCGCTAGCCATTCTCCCAATCTACTCTCAACTTCCATCTGATTTGCAGGTACTATACTACCTCTTTCGTTCCATGTGAATTGTATGCACGATTTACACTCCAAACATAAACCGAGTCATTTTGTCTATTTGTCTTGTAGCTGTTTCTTATCCATTGCAATACCGTTTCTGATAAGTGTACACTAATATTTTATATTTATTGATTTATTGATATCGTAGTAGATACTTAGAGGAACAGTTTTTTGGATAAGAAAAATGTGCCTCAATTTGTGAAATTGCTGGGGCTGACATCCGCTGGTATCTGCAGGCCAAAATTTTCCAGAAGGCAGAGAATGGCGCCCGAAAGTGCATTGTGGCAACCAATATTGCGGAGACGTCATTGACTGTGGATGGAATATTATACGTCATTGATTCAGGTTATGGAAAAATAAAGGTGTATAATCCTCGCATGGGTATGGATGCCCTCCAGGTCTTCCCTTGCAGTCGTGCTGCAGCAGATCAAAGGGCAGGTCGTGCTGGTCGCACTGGCCCCGGTACTTGTTATCGTCTGTATACGGAAACAGCTTATCAGAATGAAATGCTTCAAAATCCGGTTCCAGAGATCCAGAGAACGAACTTGGGAAATGTGGTGCTGCTTCTAAAGTCTCTGAATATTGGCAACCTATTAGAGTTTGACTTCATGGATCCCCCACCTCAGGAGAACATACTGAACTCGATGTATCAGTTATGGGTTCTTGGTGCCCTAGACAACGTTGGGCGCCTCACGCAGTTGGGTCGCAAAATGGTTGAGTTTCCTCTGGATCCCCCTCTTGGCAAGATGCTCCTGATGGGTCACGAACTCCAGTGCATGGACGAGGTTCTCACAATCGTATCCATGCTTTCAGTTCCATCCGTGTTTTTCAGGCCCAAGGATCGTGCAGAGGAAAGCGATGCTGCCAGGGAGAAGTTTTTTGTGCCAGAGAGTGACCATTTGACGCTCTTGAACGTTTACCAGCAGTGGAAGAACAACCAGTATCGGGGAGATTGGTGCGGCGACCATTTTCTTCATGTGAAAGGTCTTCGGAAAGCCCGAGAAGTTCGATCCCAGCTGTTGGACATCTTGAAGCAGCAGAAGATACCACTCACGTCCTCTGGAACTGATTGGGACGTGGTGAGAAAAGCAATCTGCTCGTCATATTTTCACAACGCTGCTCGCTTGAAGGGGATTGGGGAGTATGTGAACTCCCGCACGGGCATGCCGTGTCACCTGCATCCCAGCAGTGCCCTGTACGGATTGGGTTACACACCAGACTACATAGTTTACCACGAGCTGGTTCTGACCTCGAAAGAGTACATGCAGTGTGTGACTGCTGTGGAGCCACACTGGCTGGCTGAGCTTGGACCCATGTTTTTCAGCATCAAAGATTCTCACACGTCAAGGCTCGAGCAGAGGCGAAAGCAAAAGGAAGAGAAGTCGGCTATGGAGGAAGAAATGGAGGAAGTGCGCAAGACACAAGCTGAGGCTGATGCGAAGAAGGTGTTGAAGGAGAAAGCCCTCCGAGTGAAGGAACGGAATTTGATTTCCACTCCTGGGTCGCGTCGTGAACAGGGAACTCCTAAAAGCACCCCCCGGCGGTTAGGACTGTAGAGGGTGTAATCTATGGGTTCCCAAGGGTATGTAACGTATTAGCATTGCTTCGGTTTTGCTGCCAAGCAGGCAGTCTAGCTGCTCCTGCGCTGGAGGCAGCCGCTTCTGAGGCTGCTGCCGTAGTGGAAGAGTCTGATATCGAGGAGGCTGAGTTGCTAGAATCCCAAGTTCAGCTTCGGTCGTGCATCGAGAAAGGAACTCGCAGGGGAGGAACTGGGTGTTCTCGGAAGTGACTGACTTTCAACCTCCACTGTTTGTGGAAGGATGCTGCGATTCGTTGAGAGATCGTAGGTATAATCCCCCCTCACAATAGGCGATGTTTCTGATTTTGTCCAAAGCAAGGCAAAGACCCAATCTTTTGAAAGTAGTAGGTTCACTTTGAATGAAGTAGATAGACCTGGAGGATGATCGTTTGGAGCAGAAAAGTAGCTTCGAGTGTAGAAACATAGACTGCAAACATTACAGCGATTAATCAACTATCGCCGGGAAGTGTGGGACGAATCGCCTGTGGGAAAACAGGCAAAACGAAACCTGTACGTGCCGGGAAATTTGGGATATATTTTGTCTTTCGTGTGCAGTGAGGCGGTTTCTACTTTTGTACAATGTTAATCCAGAGAAGTCATTACAATACGGAGCACAAATTTCCCCAGGTTTTCGATTCAGACAGGAATGTCCTAAGTATGTGGTACAAGAAGTGTTCAGTGAATACAAAATACAAAAGAAAATTCGCAGCTTCACTCTGTTTTGGCCACGGCGTGTTGCAGCATTTCAAGGACTCCATAGAAGGATTTCTGCTACCACTACACTTGACCTGAATATCTCTGCTCAAGTTAGGTGTTTTGTTTTTGTTTTTCGTGTTTTTTTGTTCTTTCTGCAGCTGAGCTACGTCTCTTTCGTCAGCTATGGAGGCGATCACGAAATCCCAGCCTCCACCTACTCTTGGACAGCTTTCCGACACTTTTACAGCTTTTGCACTTCGGAGCTTCGTTCTCTCTACTTTGCATTCCAACATACCTCTTTCGAGTCCTCACCTCCGCCTGCAATGTGGTGTTTTCGGATTCAAACTCCGCCTTTTCCGAGCGGCTTTCCTTTTCCGAGCGTCAAGATCCCGCTTTGATCCCGTTTCGGGCACCACTCCTAAGCCCTAAACCCTAAAACCCTAACCCTAAATCGGCAACTTCCTGCAGGTAACGTGTATATTACGCAGCAACTGCGATAGACACTGAGCACCCTCTTCGACCTGACGTTCGGAGCGAGACAACCTCACAGAGAGAACACGGTTTCCACTTTCCTTTCTTCAAACCACTTCTTGCACATCATGCGCTTCGGTCAAAGCAGCCTGCAATTCGGACACATAGCTGTCCCGCTCTCCCGCAGCATTAATAAAAATCATCTGCTAATTGACGCTCTTTCGAATGAAGATCTCCCTGGCTGTCAGAGGGCACTCAATCTCAAGCTGCTCGCCACTCCAGTTCTCTTCAATTTCCATAGTTCGATCCCACATCTAGCCAAGTCATGCCCTCAACTGGCGAATTGGAGGCCAACCAAACGAAATGAGCTCTTGATACATCAAAAGAGACAGCCTCATATGCAGTTAAACCCTGCTTGCAAACACAAAACATGTGGGTTCTCAAGCAGGATAGAAGCCAAATACTGAAAGCGTTAAAGCCCTGATCCAGCAGTCTCCTACTCCAACCGACCCCTGTTCCCAACAAGAAGCTCTATTCAACATTCCGTCCTCTTTCAAAAGTGCATTGTAGGACTGGAAGAAGTAATTGTCGAAGCTCCTGATTTCATTAACATCAGGCAGATGACTTGCCGAAGAAGAGTCAGGACACGCGAGCTTTGGTAAAGCCTACATCATACTCCGTATCAATCCTTCTGGTAAGAAAGAGGGCATATTATTTGCATCAATTCCAGCATTTGTAAATCCAACATTAATAACATTGTCCGAGGAATCAATCGCTCATGGAAACTAACTCCAGAAACGACTTAGAAAAAACAACGATACTTGGTACTCTAGAATGCTAACATCCAATTTTCAATTGTTTGGTGGGCTCCGTGAGGAGCAATCCAAAAAATGGGGTATGCCGGTACGTGTACCCAGCGCACGGTATTCTTTAGTAAAAGGCGAAAGAATAGTTCGCTCTGTGCTGAGCACCCGGCTGTGTGACTTCAGAGCCAGAAGGCTGAGTACTTGTACAGACGAAACTCAGTTTTCTTGGCAAGCACTATGGGATAAACTGAAGACCTTTCAAAGGACAGCCCTCTCTAATTGCACACACTGAAATTGCATATTTCATTTGTATCCCCATTTTGTGCACAAATCTGATAGGAAAGCTTCCATATGTCGTATTTATAAACACATGCTTGGAGCATATTTAGTAGACTATTTTGTTCCCCTAAGGGAGTGTAAACAACGCAAGAGAGTGTCACCTGTCATTGAGTGCAAACATTCGACAAAGCAAGTAGCTATGCAACAAAGAGGCTTTGTTCCTGTTCGTGCAGAATTGACTCACTTTTTTCAAGTAAGGTCCTGCACAAATAAACTTCCGCACACTTAACTTCTATCAATGCAAATTAAAGCCTCATTCCCTTCAGTTTTGGAGTCAACAAAAGATTGCTGTAGAAAACAGATGGTGACATTTTCATAACTTGAGCTATCAAGGAATTCCTCGAGTCTGAAACTAAGATCGATGCTGGTGAGCAGCGTTTCTATTTCTTTCGATCCTCACAGCAAATTAAAACAATATCAGCCGAGTGTAGAGTTTGCATTGGGGCAAATTTCTAAATGAGATTGTGAGCTACCTCACTTCCAGTATAACAGAAAAACTACCCGAATGAGGGAGACGTCGTTGCACCCTCCCACTAATGTGCAACCACAGACAAGTTGTGAAGACAGGAATTCACGAATTCACGAATTCCTATTGCATCATTAAGTTTAGAAAGAGGAAAGAGCATTTGTTTCAAAATTTAGGGGTCTTCCCCAGTCCCTCATTGCTGCAAGACGATGGACATTCTTTCCTGAGCGAATCGAAAGACCCACAACATTCCAAAGAGCTGCAGAAATTGAGCTCTGAGAGCACCAAACTAATTCTCCTGCAATTTAAAATTGCAGACTCATGCTGGACAGTAGAAAGCATCTAAAAATTATCAAAGGGATCGCATGACTGTCTTTGTCATTCTTTTGAATCGATGATCGAACTGAATATCATTGTACAGACTTTGTTTTACAGCCATTGATTCAGAAAGCTCCCAGTGACATCAAAATTGCATGATTGTGCTAATCACTATTATTTGCACAAGTTCTAGAAAACTTCACACAATGTCCCAAACATCTAGAGTATCAACATTGCTTCTCTCTTGTGTAAGCAAGCAAAGCAACTGCGAGATTTATGAATGCATGGGCATCGAAAACCACCATTTGAAAACTGTTCATACAGCATTCATTTCTAACCAAAAAAAGTTCATTGTACATTCATTTCTAACAAAAAAAGGTTCATTGTACATTCATTTCTAACCAAAAAAAAGGTTCATTGTACATTCATTTCCAGAGGTGATTTTGAGTGTGCACATAAAACTCAAGTGACATAGATATTAGAGACAAGAAAAAAAATCTCAAAAGAGAGAAGCAATATTGTTACTCTAGATGTCTGTCAGTTCATGTGGAGTTTTCAAGAGCTTGTGCAGTGGCAGCTTGATTCCCGAGGTCACTTGCCCATGATGGAGTGCCGTATAATGGCACCGGCAACTGGGATTGGTCTTCTATTTGAAGAGCAGATTCATTGAATGTGGACCATTGACAGCTGGCTCCGCTTGCCTGGCACATTCGTTGAATGTAGACATTTCATGTCGTGGCTCCGTACTTCACGTTCTGCGATTTTTACCGAAGTAATTGTCCTACCATCCTTTTACCCCACCCACCAAACACAATTTTGCACATATAATCCCTAAAGAATGTGTCATACTCATTAGAATCGAGTAACATTGTTTCAACTCTAATTAGAATCTAAAAGTGCCGTAAATCAAGCAAGTGTCTTGTAAATTGATAATGGTTTAGTATCAAATTAGTTGTAGATTGATGGTGGATTAAAAACAAGTTTAAGAGCTTTCTAACTGTGATTTTGATTTTGATTTTTATGTTATTTTTCTTTGTTTGATACACCTCAAAATTTAATAACTTTTGTCTTTCTTTCATAGCTTTTAGAATATATAGATGATTATAGTATTTAGTGAAATATTGACTTTGTGGAGAAGCATCTCATGAAGAATGGATCTTTTTTGTCCTTCAGTCTACATCCATATATTCCATTTGTTTTTGAAGAAATATGGTCATTTAATCCACAAATCTACAATAAAATATTTCACTCCACTTGCCTAACGAGGTTAGTCATTTTGCAGTATTTCATCCAATAAAATTACACAAGTACACTAAAGATGATATTTAGTGTTGAGTGACATTTAGTGTTTTTACCCCCCTACTAGCTACAACACTAAATCTGAACTTGTCCACAATTAGTGTTAGACTTGAATGTGTCGGCTGCAAACTTCAGAGCCTTGTAACTTCAGAGCCTTGTAAATTGTAGATGCCGAAAAACATCTCATTTTCCTTATTTGAAGAATTTTTGCAAAAGTTACAAGGCTTTGAAGTTTGCAGCCGCCTAGCCCTAATCGGTCCAATTCTGTCGGTGAACAGTGATATTCCGTTTGATATGACAACTCTGGTTCACATTTAGTGTTTGAATTGACATTTAATGTTACTTACTTTCATAGGGTAATTGGCTTTTAGTGTATGCTTCGTATTTAGTGTACAAGACACTAAATATCATCTTTAGTGTAGTCAAATCCTTGCATAGAGGGAATTTTTATAAATATAGCTACTACACCTAAAATCTACCAAAGAAACATTTGATCGTGGTTCTATCAATAGATTGTCTATTTCTCACCTTCTTTAAAATTTTGTTGTCTATAAAAAATTTTAATACTTTGAACATAAATAATAAAAATCAATATTCAAGTTATAATAAGTCGATTACTTCATAGTTTCAAAGATTCATAACAATATTCAAACACAACATATAAACTTTATATTCACCAAAAATAGGGGTCAATATTAGAATCAACATTATTAACACAATGTAAATGGAATGATGCTTTTGGTGAACAATGAAGTCAAAAAAGCTCACAAAAAAGGCATTATTTATTGTTTATAGTTAACTCCAAAGAGCCCTTGATAGAGGAGAAAATAGAGGTCTAGATTTTTTAAGGCAAAGTAAATTGAAGACCTCTCAAGAGTCTAGACGTAAGATCTTCATTTTGCAAGTTTTTCTTTTCTTTTTGTCCCTGCATAAAATGATTCCAAATCATAATGTACTTTCTAATCACATTGCTAAAGAATTTTCAAAATTTGTTTTTTCATACTTCAATCATTAGAAAAATTTGGACATTGTAGAGTACCATTCCACTTTTGGCCGATGTGCAAATATAATGAAATAGATTTCTTTTTAAATTAAAAAATAATAATCACCATTCCAATGGGGCACATGAATTGACTTTCACTAGCAAGATTTGTTGTGACCAAATTTAGTCTGAACTTTTATTTATTTGTACATTTGTATGCATTCAAGCATCCCTCTAAAGGGTTGAAACTTTCTCTAATGGTACTTCATTTGATTCATGTAGGTCCCATAATCAACACTTACAAGCTCTTGAAAACATTCATACTCCCCACAAATGCCATAGCTCTTAGGATTTTAAGCTCAACAACTACAAATTATTCTAACTCTAACAATTTAATATAGCAAATGTCTTGATTCCCCTAAACCCTTATCTCCCAATACAAATGCAACATGTTGTTCACTTGATACAATATTGAAAAAGCTATTGAACCAAACAATTAGAGCACCCGTACTTCTATTTACTCAAAATAAGTGGCCCTCAATTTATGACATAGAGGGTTCGTAGTACTCGGTTTATTTTTGAAACTACAACAAATTGTCCACCTTTGCCTATATTCCCACTCCAAACAACCAAGTGATGCCTCCTCAACAACTTACAACACTTTAAAGGAGCTAGGAACCAACCTCTTGGAAGACTAAACAATGTCATAGATAAGGTAAAGCAATCCATTTCCACCAATCGCCTATTTTCATCATCTTGCTTTTGGCCCCAATAGATTCCACCACAAAACTTGTTTACAAATCCATTCATTTTCTAGCAAAATTAGTGCATTAATGACTACAAGGGATAACATATCAATCCTTTATTAGTAAGTACTCAAGTGCCAATAGATACATGGAAAGGTCATTATGGGTTGTTCATGGACATTATGGAAAGATCATTATGGGTTATACATCTATGACTCCACTCTATGGATGGTTTTGTGTAGACCACTTCAAAAATTCACAGAAATTTCATTTTTAATCAAAAAATTATAATTCCACTTGGATTTCATTCACGAAACAAGCACATACCAACCTATGGAAAAAAATTCCCCTCTTGGAGTTGACCCCAAGATATTCAAATTGCAAATCAGGATGATAATAGGCTTGTCTACCTTATACTAAATCTATGGCTTGGAGTGGCTGCGTAGAATCCTTGACTGCTAAGGTAACAGGCTCTAAAATCGCACAAGCTCTAACACCACCCACATCGACAAATGTACACTACGTGCACATGTTGATTTTTCATAGTCTTTAGTGCTATACAAACAATGTACATTTTTAGGAGGTGGGCAATTTTAGAGCCCTATGCCATTTCAACTTCAGAATTTTATAACTAATTGTACAAAGCTCCAAAAAACATGAAACGACTTGGGTTAAATGCCAATTCTACTCATCTTTCAAGGAAAATTCACTGAAAATTATTTCAAGCAGTTTCGCCTCCTCAAAATTCAATTTCAGCTCTTATGTGGGCGATTTCTGGACCTGGGGTTACCTTACAGGCCTTGGCACTTGTGTTTTTATGAAGCCCACTCAAATTCTACCTGTTTGTTGCAAGGGCCTAGCAGATCCTCCAAGAGTTGCGAATTAAAGCCAACATAAATGGCAAATGTTTTTGGGAAATTCAATTTCCCGGACACCTACTCCGCCCCAGAAGAATGAGGTACCATAGTACTTTTTTTTTTGTACGAACCAAGGGGGATGCATCTGGTAGATACATCCCATGGATACATTGAACCTGGACAACTTTGACTAGAACCAGCATAAGGCTACAGTGGTGGGTTTTTTTTGTCTGAAAGCCGCCATATGACCCAAGAGCATATTAAATTGTTAAATTTAAATTTGAAGCAAACAGCATATTCCACCAACTCCTTGCCCGCTTGGAGTTGGTAAGGGGACCCTAAATTTGAATTCTCCAACGATTCTTATGTGATACCTTACCCGGTACCAGTAAATTGAATCCGTGATGTCTGGAGGGAATTTTATGTACCAAGTTACAAACACACACTTTGGTACAAACAGAGACATGAAATCGATCCCATGTACATAATATATGGGCGGTCCATGATGACCTCTCGGTACCGAGATAAAAAATGAAGAAATTGTTTGGACATGACCTGCAAACATGGCATGAGTTTTTTCCACTGAAATGGGTAATGTAGGAAGTCCCAAAACCATCCCTTTTATTAACTCCTAAAGCTGGAGTTTTTTTTGGGGGGAGACTATTGTATGTTGTATTTTATTAGTTATATACATGTTGAATTTCAAAAGTTGATGAGGATTTTGTAAAAGATGCCCATGCCAAAAAAATTCATAGCACCCAATTGGAAAAGTTATGTGGGCATCCTATTGGGAAAAAAATATATTTCTATTAGGGGGGTACAAGTTCACACCTTGTGTGAAAATTTTATGAACATCTGACTAAAATTGATTTTATAGAATCCTACATGGATTTTCAATTGTTTCTTCAATGAACAATTGGTCTTTAGGGATTAAGCCTATTTGATTTATCAATGACAATAATAGATATTTCAAGGAACATGTCACTTATTATGAGATAGGGGATGCAATTATGTCATTTTTTATGCTATAAATTATTAAATTCATTTCTAGATAGGGGACGCAATACTTTTAAAATTCTTACAAAAATAAAATATCCCTTTTTAATATTGCAAATTATTAAAAGAAAATCTAATTCTAACATTTTTGCAGTTTCACAAAGAACTAAAACCCTTCCAAATAAATTTTTCTTTGCTCTTTTGGATGTTGGCCTTACAATCTTTGGACATACTTCAAATTTTCCTGAATTACTTACGAAACTGACGTTGGCAGTAAGATAAGGCAAACAGTCGGTGCCCCACGCCCTACCACCGTGTCCCCGGCGGCTCTCCCACGGTTCCCGAAGCCCGTGTCCCCGCCCCCAACTCCAAAACCGTCCGTCTCCTTGCTCCCTTCGTCCTCCCCTTCGTCCTCCCCAGTCTCTCCGCTTCCTCCCCAGCAGCCGCACCTTGCATTCCACGATGTGATCAAAATTTCCTCGCCACCTGCGCAATGCCACCAATTCCCCAATTCCTCACCTCCTTCCTCTCAATCTCCCGTTTAGGTTAGATTTCAGGGACACATAAGCTTCCTACAATTCGTAAGCTTAGGAGAGCTTAGTTGTAAGGCGCGCTTGCAGCTTTCTACTCGTCCATTTCCGTGGGATTGATTGTGGGAGGATTTCAGTTTCTGGGTTGCGGGAGGGGGCGGCAGGGACACAGAAGTTTCCTTCTTTACAATTCGTAAGCTCAGGAGCTCAGTTGCAAGGTTCGCTTGCAGCTTCATACTCGGACATTCGAATCGAGTTTTGGGTTCCGTGGGATCGGTTGTGCGGGTATCGCAATTTCTGGGTTACCGGAGGGGTCAGTGCACTTCCCAGGCACACATAACTTTCCTCCTCCCCAATTCGTAAGCTCACAAGCTCAGTTGCAACCTGCGCTTTCAGCTTTCTACTCAACCATTCGAATCGAGTTTCTGGGTTCCGTGGAATTGCTTCTGAGCGCATTCCATTTCTTGGGTTGCAGCACGGTTCAGTGGACGAATAAGTTTTCTCCGTTCCAATTCGTAGGCACACGAGCTTAGTTGCAAGACACGCTTGCAGCTTTCTACTCGTCCATTCGAATCTTGTTTTGAGTTCCGTGGAATTGCTTCTGAGCGCATTCCATTTCTTGGGTTGCAGCACGAGTCGGCGCAGTAATGGAGGCTACAAGTGTATCCTTCGCTCGAGCTTCATCAACATCTTTACTCCCGAAGACTCCCACCTCCAGAGTAGTCCCCAAGAGCGTCGTCGCCCTCAAGAAGCTCTCTCCTATAGGCATGAAATCTCAAAGCCGCAGTCTGTCCGTATGCGCGATTTCAAAGCTTGCGACCAACAATGCCAATGCGCTTGCAACAACGCCCACGACGAAGCCTGAGTCCCGTGGACTGATTTTACCCGACGGAGGCGTACTAATCGACCTTCACGTGGCGGAGGCGGAGAAAGAGCAGAAGAAAGCGGAGGCGGCGACATTGCCGAGAATTGTGTTGTCGAAAGTGGACTTGGAGTGGGTGCACACAGTCGCAGAGGGATGGGCTTCACCGTTGAAGGGGTTCATGCGACAGAGTGAGTATTTGCAGGCGTTGCATTTCAACTCTTTCAGGTTGCCGAATGGGGAGTTGGTGAACATGTCGCTGCCGATTGTGCTTGCTGTGGATGATGAGAAGAAGGAAGGGTTGGGTGGCGTTACGGCGGTGACGCTTGTGGCGCCGAATGGAGAAGATGTCGCGATTCTTCGCAAGTAAGGGCCCTGTAATCTCTAATCTACCACATCTCTACAAATCCTTCTCAATTTCTCAGTCCTCATAGTAGAGTTTCCCACTATTTCAGATTCGTGATTGAGAGCGCCCGGGAAAAGCTTGCGAACCCCTATTCATGGCAGTTTTCGACAAATCTTTTGAAATCCTCCGTGTCTCCCTCGTCAATATTGTGCTGTTGCAGTCATAGTAGAGTTTCGCACTATTTCAGATTCGTGATTGAGCCACCCAAACAAGGCGTCCCAGCACCTATTCATGGCAATCTTCAATAGATTCAACCTTCGTGCTTCACAGTGACAAGATCGGAAACTCTATTTGAACGTGTTTATGTGAAAGTTCTTACATTGTTGTGATGTTGTCGTTGTGTTCGTGAGAAGCTGCCTCAATACTTTTGTAAAGGAATCCAGAGTCTTTGCTCGATGAGAGCGAAATCTTGGTCATGATCTGCATTTTTTTACGTGATTCAATCGTGCGCTTTACAATTCTCGGTACAGTGTTTGTCAGGTTTTTGAAATAGAACAATTTGGAACGGCTAGCAAAGGTGCTGATTTGGTTGTCGTTGTTGTGCAGTATTGAGATTTACAAGCACAACAAGGAGGAGCGAATTGCACGGACTTGGGGAACGACATCGCCGGGTCTTCCTTATGTCGAGGAAGCCATTGCGAACTCCGGGAATTGGCTTATAGGTGGAGATTTGGAGATTTTGGAGAGGATTAAGTATAACGATGGTCTGGACCATTATCGATTGTCCCCAGCCGAGTTGCGAGCGGAGTTTGAAAGGCGAGAGGTAATTTATGTTGAAAATTTATCACTTTTGTGGGGTGGAAACTAACAATTTAAAATAGTGGAAATCGTATGCTGTCCCACTCAATTTGGTAACAGGATAACAGTTTGGAATTCGTCATTAGTTGCGTGAACTACCCTGGCTGGAACATGACATAAGTTTCACTAGTGTTAAATACTGCATACTGACAAGCTCTTCTATTGATGCCCAACTTGTGTTTTGAGTGTTGTGTAAAGGGCATGAATTTTGACACCTACAACTTTTATTGTCACAATCTAGGTGCTCGAAATGCAAGTGATAGTATGGAGGGATTATATTGAGCTCTGTATCGTTGTGAGCGTCATTAGTGTTGGGTCAGGAAGGTGGTCTAGAACCCTTACACACTGGTCAAACTCCTCATTGTCACACTTCTTGTGGTACATTGGTACAACAAGTGTGATTGTGAGAGTATGGAGGGAGTCTTGAACTATCTTTAGGGTTTACTGATTTTGAATAACTTCCGGGTGTGAGTTTCATGAGAATGGAACTAATGTTGTCTGCTCTGTCTGTTGCTGTGGAAACAGGCTGACGCTGTCTTCGCATTCCAATTGCGAAACCCTGTTCACAACGGCCATGCGTTGCTGATGACGGACACCCGACGTCGGTTGCTAGACATGGGCTACAAGAACCCGGTGCTGCTGTTGCACCCGCTGGGAGGATACACCAAGGCTGATGACGTTCCTTTAGAATGGAGAATGAAGCAACATGATCAGGTCTACTTCCTTTTATAACACTCTCTCACTCTCTTTTGCACACTAAAATTCGACCACTTTCTTAGCCCCTAAGAGAGCCTGGTCGGAAGAGGAATGTAGATCTGGAGTTTTGGAGGCAAAATTAACTATGGCTTGAGAAGAACTCAGTTTTGGAAGTTTTCCTTATTCTGCACATCTTTCACATGAACTGATTCATAACCTTATACAAAATTCGCAAAGCACCGAGTGACCAAGCTAGTCTCGTCACTAAAGAATAGACATAATTTTCTTTCTCTGTATACTTGGATTAACTTCATCTTTGCTTTCTCTGTATACTTGGATTTTCTTCATGTGTTTCGTAAAGCTCCAGCAGTAAGTTCTCTTGGGGGTTAAAGATAGTGTACATTGTGTTGTTTTGATATCGTATTTTTGGACTTGTGTAAACCCTTGCCTGTATTCTGAACTGGGAATATTGAACAGGTTCTAGAAGCGGGTGTTTTGGACCCTGCAACTACGGTGGTGGCCATTTTTCCCTCGCCCATGCATTACGCGGGGCCAACGGAGGTGCAGTGGCATGCCAAGGCGCGTATCAATGCTGGGGCGGATTTCTACATTGTGGGAAGGGACCCCGCGGGCATGGGTCATCCGACTGCAGGCCGGGACCTCTACGACGCTGACCATGGCAAGATGGTGCTCAGTATGGCTCCTGGTCTGGAGCGACTCAACATTTTGCCCTTTAGGGTATGTATCAGCCCTTTCTTTTTGGCAAATTGCATCAAAGTTCAAAAGAATTCTCTACTGTTGGTGTTCAGGAAGTAGTCTGTTTTTGCCAGTCTTTTCCATATGTTTCAGCCCTGTTTTCTTTAGCTGGCAATTTTGCATTAAATTTCAAAAGAATTCTCTGCTTTGGGGGTTCAGTAGTCTGTTTTATCAGTTTTTTTCATGTGTAGGAGCCCTTTTCTTTTCTTTAGATTGCATTCAATTTCAAAAGTAGTTATCAAAAATTGAACTGGAAAGGGGAAAATTAAGGTCATTCATGTAGGTGATACCGTCGGTGAAAATGAAGGGTTCTGAGATGGCAACTTGGACTGAACAGGTAGCGGCTTATGACAAGAGCCAGAGTAAAATGGCTTTCTTCGACCCATCAAGGGCGCAAGACTTTTTGTTCATTTCAGGAACCAAGGTATTTACTTGTCACTGCAACTGCATTCTGCAATGATCCCCTCTTCTTTTCACTGCTAATTTTTCTTTTTTCAAAATTTTCATTAGGGCAGAATTCTAAGTTATTGTTTTTTTCGATGCAGATGCGCAACTTTGCAAAGAACAATGAGTTACCGCCAGAGGGGTTCATGTGTCCAGGAGGTTGGCAAGTGTTGGTGGATTACTATCAAGGATTGCAAAAGCAAGACGCAGCCTGAACATAACCTAACTTAGCTTAGCTTCAGACTATCTTTTTATATTACGGAGCCTTGAATGACAAACTGAGGTTCTTTTTTTTCCCAAGTCTAGGAGAGTTCTGATCCCACCTGCAACGAGTGTCGGTGGGTTTGTAGCATAGTAGTGACTACCTGATAGTTGGTGGCGGCTTAAATTTTCCCACCATTTCATTTTTGATGAGCTGAAAAAAACAGGGCTTTCTTTCAAGAGGAGAAAAATCCCAAAAGTTCAATAAGGTTGCACAAAGTACAATCTTTTATGGTTTACATGCACACCCAGAAGTTACATGACTTGGTTATAGAGAATAACCTAACGTCCATAACGTGTGTGTTTTTGTATCAGAAGAAATTGTCAGAATGTGATGAATGCGCATTGCGTGAGTTCATACTGTACAGTACCGTACAGTGCATACCAGCCTATGTGTAATGAAAATTTGGAATGAGAATGCTTTGGGGGAGTACACAATAATTTTCTCCTTGTGACTTTTTATTACCTCTTCCAAGTTTCCAGCTTCCTGTTACCAGATCACTATGAATTCCAACAAGTTATTCCCATTTATTTTCTTGATGTGAAGTAAGCAATGGTAGGTTTCTTGGGGGGTATTGTACTCAGAAGAGTTGAAAGGCTTGAGAAGGTTATGGGACATAATGCTAAGTTGTAGTTGAAAAGTTTACTCTTTGGTTTGTGAGAGGGCTCACATTAAACTAAATGTTATGTGTTATAATCTTTTGCTATTCAATCAATGCAAGCTAGAGATTGTTGCATGGATGAGTCATCTACAATAGCATTAGAGTGGGCACTTCCAAAATTGTCACTTTTTGTTATTGTGCCTAGTTACTAATATTACAAAAGTGGTCAAATTTTCATATTTTCTTGTTGGCAAGTGAATGGAGGTTCCAACACATCAAAAAACACAACATTTGGATATTGTGTGCAAAAGTTACAAAGGGTCACAATTTGTTTGGTTCTAAAATTGTTTCTTCCATACAAGTACATATTGAATTTGGAGATGTACATAGAGCAATGATGGTGGTTGAGTTAGTGGAGCATTTGGGGTCTCCATCATATGGAGGTAAAATATTCAAAGAAAGCTCAACATTTTTTGCATTGGTGAGTCATCTCACATTATAGAGGCAAAATATTTAATACAGAAATGGGAAGACCAACAAGAAGGCTGGGTATTTTGAAATCGCATCTTCTTTGTTCAGTAATCAAAGATGCTTTCTCTTCCTTGTTGGAAGCGTGAAGATGAGCTTACACCTTACGATCACGAATTATGAAAATGAATCTCGACTGTTGGAAACTTTGGAAGGATGAGGATGACGGAGTCTCCACCTTCGGAACCATAGAGATGAATCTCCTACCAAAAAGCATGAAGTTGAGTATTCATTGTGGAAAATTGTTGCCCAACCCTTTTAGGGAGGTAACAACTTCTAACATTGGCAGTCATTGAAGAATTTTAGGGTGGCACAGGGCACATTCTGCCCGATGAGAACCTCAAATGATGGAAGTGGCTACTCTGGAATCCACTACTGTAATGCATGTCCTATAACTTCACACCTCTTAGTTGACAAACGAAAGTCTATTGCGCTCACAATATTTCACATCTCTCACTGTACAGGCAAACATTTAAAGCTTGAAGAAGACTAGATTGATAGTAAGTACTGTACAGACTGTCATACCGTGTTCTACTTTATCCATGCGTCCATAGTCCGTTGTCTACCTCCAGGTCGAATTTTCCTTGGATAAGTCCATTTTTTCTCCGCATGCTCTGGCTTTGACACACCAAATTCATTGGTGCTGGAAATGGCAATGCTAGGTTGGTGTCGTGCGGTAACAACTTGCATGAAACTTTTTATACCCCTAGCGCATGAATATTTCAGCTTTCTATGAAGGAGTTTCGAATCACAGCAATCATCTGCGTCGTCGTTGACGTTTACATCCTCTTCGGTCGTTTCTGAGCCACCTCTCGGAGACATGGTGTCTTCACACGGTCTTGCATGCCCATACCACGGCACACTCCAATTCTCATCGTCCACCAGCTGTGATTGGAGTGGACCTGAGTGTACTGTACCAGATTCAACTACATACTCGGGTGTCTGTTTCAACTTCTTGCACGGGTCACTCTCTGAGGAAGAGCTTAGATTTGAGAAAGCTGAAAGAGCAATCCTTTTTCTGTTATGCCACCTCCGCACAATATCCACATCATCAACTGCTGCTACAATATCCTGATTGGTCGCGGTTGAAGGACTTACATTCTCTGGGTCTAAAAGAGTTGGCTGGCCTCGAAAGTGGTCTGCATCTGAAGGGCTCGGCTTAATGATTTCCTGCTTTGCCTCCAAGGGTAATCCAATATTTGCTAACGAGTTTACCTTGGTAATCTCGGAAAGAGTTATCCTTCTTCTATCATGGGACTTCGGCACGATGTCAGCATCTTCTTCAACTGCGGCGGAAGTCATCTGATTCGCTGAGAAAGGACCTGGATTCACTGGTTCTACACCAGTTGGTTGTCCTCGAAAGTAGTCTGAATCCAACGCATGCGAAGTACTCGGCCTAATTATATCCACTTCAGTCTCCGAGGTCAAGCCAATACTTGCTGAAGAACTTGGAATAGCGGTCGCAACAGGTGCAGTTCTTCTGCTACGCCACCTCTGGCATATATCATCAAAATCTTCTATTGCACGGCACCCTTGCTTCACTGCAAGTAACGGAAGACTCTTTTCCGGTTCCACAGCGGTTTTCTGGACAGTGCAGACGAAACAAGTTAGTTACGATCCTTCCATACAGAACTAAAGATAGAAGACTACGTTGTCAGACAGTGCCACAGTGCCACACGCAAATCGAAGAAACAAATTAGTGTCTGATTAACAGAAGCTTGCAAGAAGAACAAATTCCAGAATTACGTGGTCAAACGAACTTCACAAACCTGTACCGATTTGTTTTCCTCCTTCCGAAGCACAGATGCTGAGATCTCAGAAATTGCATAAGCAGAGTCGAATGCCTGAGGAGCCACTTGCAAATGCTGTTTAGGAGACAGAAGATACGAGGCTTGTTGATTTGAAGATAATAATCCAACATCCGACACTTGTGTCTCCTCGTCAAGGAACCGAGAATCACAGTATATTCGCCGAGGGCTATCCTGAATGGGGGAATGCACAGGCGGAGCTTGTTGGGCTGAAACTGATACAACGACATCAGAAACCTGCGCCTCCTCTTCAAGCATCCCATGATCACAACATGCACGCCGAGGGCTGCTTTCACACTTTTTTGACCAAGAATATGCATCGAAGAGAGAGAGGCCGAGGCTGTCCGAGAAAGATTCGCCATGTTGTAGATGTTCTGCACATTCTGAATTGCATTTTTCACCCTCAGTAAATGCATCGGACTTCGTCAATGAATTTAGCAAGCTTGATGAAGGTTCTCGTAGAGAACCAGGATTGCGATCCTCGAACTCCAGAATTGGTGAAGTCGCTAAGGAAGCGGAGAGATGGAATTGCGACGGAAGATACTCCGGCACTGCATTTTCAGAGTCGAAAACAAAACACAATTAAAAGCTTAACCTAGCATCAGTGACCCAAGAACCTCCACAGAGAGATCGAGATTTGCTTCGTGCATTGTTAACTGTAACGGTTTACTATCCCAGATTCGAGTTTCTGAACTCCGTTTTTGCTGAGTAGTTCTGCAATAATGTCTATTCTTTTCAACACCCTGTGTTCTTGAGCTGTAAACTCTCAGAGGTAATTTTAAAAAATTGGAAAAATGTTCAAATTGACACTGAGCGCCGTTTTTCGTGACAGTGAACAATCATACATTAACCTAAGACTAACGAGATCACTAACTCCATTAAGCTAACGAGATCACTGCCTCGTGTAATCACCTTCCAGAATTCGCCCTAGACTCTCCCTGAATGCCTGAAACAGAACCGTTTCCTGAAACAAATTCAATGTTGCACCAAATTCGACAGCGCTAATCTCTGTTACTGAAATAGCCTCCATTAATCACGACGAAGTATAAAGTTTCTATTCATAGCAGTCTAAGAATTCAATCATCGATTGCTCTGATTAAATCGATTTACATTTCCACAGATAATAGTATCCGATGAGCAATGTGAGAATGAATTTGAAGAATTTGTAAGCGACACTCGACCAGGGTCTAGATCCACGCTAAGAACTAAATCTCCTGAGCAGTGATGAATTCACGCGCACATACAAATCCTCCAACATGTTCCAATTCGCCAAGTATAACAATGGAGAAACATCCAAATAAACAAGAGCAATTGTCCTTCTCACAAATGAGTAATTCACCAAGAATAAATAAAAGATCACACAAGAAGGATGATTGCAACTAAGTTGCACAGTAGATATTACTTACTTGCTGTGTTGAAAGGAGCACTAGGACACGCAGAGAATTGAGAGTAGCGAAACGCTCGGAGACTACCGTCTTGCGAGATAGGATCCCCCGGCGCAAGATCCAAACACTCCATCTCCGACATGGTGGCTATGGCGTATATCTCTTGCTTCCTAAAAAATCATTGCTTCCACAATCTACACCTCAATCTGCACCTCAATCTGCACCACAATCTGCACCACAATCTGCACAAGACTTCGAAGAAATTCGTATAAGTCACTGTGGAAATGCTCTGCGAGAAACGACGACGCTTACCCCCTCTTATCAGTTCAAACTCTTCGGTGACTCGAATGGCGGGAAAAAGGCTGGCCACGTCAGATTGGAGCAGGGGTCGTCCAGTCCACGCACTATGCTCCGAATTAGAACGCACAAACCTCAGTCCCAACTATCCCCCTTTTTTTCCTACCGTGGGGACAGATTGCACCATTTCAAAATAAATCTCTACTTCTTGCCAACTAGTAGTAGTCCTTTTTTGTAAAAATATCATTTCTAAATAGAATGTGGATGAAGTTGCTAATTTTAGATGAAGAAGTGCATGAATATAATTGAAAAGTGTTTTTTGTTCCTAAAGATGAATGAATGTAGAAATATAGTGCTTCACCAATCCTAGAGAGCATCATCAATAGGGAGTGGGATTAGTCACTACAAAGTGAGTGTAGAATGTGGGGGTACTATTTAGATCAAATTGTTGTTCCAACAAGAGGTGCACAACTTACTTTTGTGGTACAAAGCTCTTCAAGTTTTATCTTCAATACGGGAAATTTTGCAAATATCAAAAGTGATGTTCATTCCATCGCAAAACCTATAAAGCCACCCAATTGGTTGAATTTCTTGAGCCTCTAAGAGCATTGTAGTAGTTTTTTAAGAAATTGTTAGAGTAGCATTAAATTAGTGAGCTAGTATAGAGGTTGGAGTGTTACCCCTTTAAATCCTCTACTATATACTTTCTTTATCTACAATGATATTGTAGAATACATTCTTAGTGTCCATTTGGAGTACTTCTATTGATGATGCTTTAAGAGCATCCTCTTTAAATGGGATGTACCAAGTAAGCAATTGTGCTCCTGATGGTAATCCTTTGACAATGCCTCACCCCATTTTGCCAAGTTCACATTCTAAACAACCAACACTTATATTGGGCATGAAGATCCTAGTCTTATTAGGTAAATTAGCAGGTGATTGGTTGTTTGAGGGGCCCCTTGTCCCCTCTACAATATAGTTGAGTCTAGAGGTTGAGAGCTATGATTTGTTTTGAATTTTGTTGGGGTTTAGGAATTTTTTTGGCTTTGAATTTTGATGAGGGGTAGAGTTATAGAAGCACATAGAGCCAATGTTCGGGAAGAACCAGCAGCGAGTGTAAGATTGGCCGATTGAAATTATAACTTGACCGATTGACAATCAAGTGGTTAGGTAGTAAACTTGCATGTAATTGAAAGAAGATGGAAATTGACCGAGCATCAAAAAAATAGTCAAAAAATTAGCTCTACTTCTTCAAAGAGGGACATAAATTCACTGTTTGGAAGAAAGGAAGACCGGATATTGGAGGATTTCCCGAGGATATGCTCGGATTTCAACTGAAGCACCCAAAAACATCCAGTTATCAATAGTAGGATTAGTTTAGGGTCTTAAGCATTGAAATTAGGTTAGCCCAACCACCAACGGCTCATTTCCCACCTCCGTGAGTTTCTGCCTGATGCTCTTGCTCTAGTGCTCCTATTGCCTGCTCACCCACTTGTGCTCTTGTTTCCATCTTACGCTTATGTTATCATGCTTATCTTGCACTTCTACTCACCATCTCCTCATTCACTCTCCTGTTGCAAAGAAAAACAAGGGCGTGTAAAGACAAAGTTGTTTCCAATCTACTTCAATCAATTCAAAGTTCAAGTTCAAAAGGCGGCTAGTTCTTCGAGGTTGAGATGAGTCACAAGAAGATCCTTTCATTCTGGCTTTAGAAAGGTAAGTTCATTCAAAGCTACTTTGCTCATTAAGCTTGCTTTGATGTTGCTATTCAATCTTGCATTCATGAATGTGATCAGTGTAGTACGTGTTTGTGTACTTTCTTTTGAAGTTCTTACGAGAGCTTTTTTGCTTGTAGTTTTCACCTCTCTTGATTACAATCTCTACTGGACGTTGGATGCCTCTGCTCCCCGCCTCCCAACTTACAATCCTACTCCTCAACGGCCTCACTTGTTGTGTTGACTCCTTGTTCAAGCTCATGCTAGAAAGACAAATAAAGACGTGTTGAAGACAAGTTGTTTGTGATCCACCTCCAAGATCGTTGCTCATTTACTAATCGAAAGGTGCCAAGTTCTTGCAAATCGGAATCAATCACAAAAAGATCCTCTCAATAAAAAGGTAAATTCACTGAAAGCTATTCGGATCATAAACTTGCTTTGACCAACTTTCAAATTCTCTCAATCCTTTAACTTGTCATTTTGGAAACTGAAGGAACAAAAGTATGTTCCAATAAGGAAAGACTGTTTTGCATGATCCTATAACTAGTAAAAAAATTCACCTTGTGATCTTATTCCTTACAAAGTCATAAAGGTTTTGGACAATGATTGCCTTTAAGATAAAATATATGAATAGACTCATGAAAAGTCACTCAACTAACAATTGCTCACCTTATGATTTTATACAAAACCTTTGTTTGATTTGCTTCTCTATTATACACTCCATTCCGATGCAGGTTTGTTTTTTTATTTAGTAGAATTTGTACAATAAAAAATTGGAAATGCTTACCAGGGCCTTAGGAACAAAGACTGCTTTTCAACTAAGCAGTGGAGAATATATGTGTCAATTGTAGGGTGCCTTGAGGGTTTGATTTGAGAAGTTGTGTTTCAATTTGTAGACATAGAAGTTAAGTTAATGATGTAAAGATTTGCAAGTTATCATGTTGGAAGAAAAATGTTGATAAAAATGTTGTTTCATCAATGTGAGTAACAAAGACAAATTTTGACAATGTGTGATGTGTACTGCTGAATTTTGCAAGAAGTTCATTAGTGAGTGACTAAGTGGTGATTTCTTAAGGTGAATTTTGGGATTTCATTCAACGATTTTATCCTTCCTTCATACTAGCTATGGAGCAACTTCTATGAGTCTTAAGGGATATTCTCCTTCCCTTCATACTTGTTGTGGAGAGACTTTTGTGAGTCTTAAGGGATATTCTCTTTCCCTTCATACTTGCTGTGGAGCGACTTCTAGGGATTTTCTCCTTTCCTTCACTCTTATTTGCATTATTGTTGAAATTTTTGGCTTTAGGGTTCAATATTTTGTTGTTGTTGTGGTTTTTTAATTTTTTTTCTTTGCTGAATATTTTTAAAAGGTTTCAAAACAATTTATAATCTCATCATGGCTAAGTGTCAAAGGACCATTAGAAATATGTTGTTGTCCAACCAAAAGGAAAATGATTTGACCTTAGTTGAAGCATCACAATCTACTACTTCATCTAACAACAATAAAACTTTAAATTCTATCGAGTTAGCATCAAAATTATGGAAAGATGCCGGGAAAGATGCATGGTATACACAATTTGATTGGATTGAATTTGATACTACACTAGGTAAGGTTTTTTGTAAGACATTTAAAGAAAAGTGTGAAAAATCTGTTTTTGCAAAACAAGGCTCAGTAAATATAAAAGTCTCAACTTTTCAAGATCATGCTAGGTTTGATGAACATAGGAGATTAACTTGGGCCATCCAATTTGGTCAAAAAATTATGAAAAAGGCCATCATGGAGTCTAATAAAACATGTGATGATGCCATCCTTGCTCTTTTCAAGGCAGCTTACTTCATTGGTAAGGAAAATAGGAAACATTGTCTTTTTGTAAGTTTCCTAGTTTGTGTAAATTACTTGTGTCTTCAAATGCATGCATCACTAAAGAGTTGTACCATGATGAAAAATCATTCTCTAACCTTATTTTTTTAATATCAAGTGTGATTAAGAAAATCATTGATAAAATTAAAGACTTTAAATACTTTGGTATTATGATAGATGAATCAACTGATATATCTGTCACAAGTCATATGGTTGTTTTTGCCACTTTTATAGAAGGGGGAATGCTTACATGTGTGTTTTTAGGGTTGATAGAATGTGTATGTGGAAAAAAATATGCTACTTTTATGTATGATACTCTAATATCCACTTTGAAGGATTGGGGATTGGATTTCAACAAATTTCTAGGCTTTGGATCAGATGGAGCATTTGTGATGGTGGGATCCAAATCCGGAGTTGCAACACAATTGAAAAACAAGGTAAATCCTCATTTGGTTGCAGTGCACTGCATAGCTCATAGAACGAATTTGGCCTCTTTAGAGGCAGCTAAGGGAAATGGTTGTTCTTTGTTGTCTAATGAAATAGATAACCTTATTAATTCAGTGGCTGCACATTTTAAGTAGTTTGCAAAGAGAAAGTCCTCCTTGCAAACTTTACAAAAAGGATTATTTGACCCTCAAAAGACTCTTAAAAGATTTCATAAAATCAGGTGGTTGTCTAGGTGGCAAGCCATTTCAACTCTTTGTGATAGTTTGGAGAGTATTTTGGTATATTTTTGTGACACACCAACATCAAAAGATGATGGCACTAGTCCCATCTTGTTCAATAAATTAAGGTCTTTCAAAATTATTTATGTTTTACACTTTTTGGCTGATATTTTGCATAGTTTGTCCCTTCTTAGTAAAATTTTCCAACACAAATTTGTTGATGTCTCTTGTATTGGGTCTCTCATTAAAACTAAAATTGCACAAATTCAAATGTTATTTGTAGATGATTCTACTGATTTGAATGTTGCCACTTTTAATGAGAATACTGGTTATCACATTCTTCCTGATTTTGGTCCACCTGGAGGTTATATGAGAAGATTGCAATCTGCAATTTGTGGTTCTATGTATCATGATGTAGAAATGAGCAAGGATAGAATAGGGGTAGATTTAGAATCTGCCATTGCCTTTCAAAAATCTTATGCTCAAAATGTTTGTATTGCTTTGGAGAGTCGTTTTGCAGACAATGGAATCATAGGTGCTTTTAAAATTTTGAATCCTTCTAACATGCCTACTAGACAAGTAGGTTTGGCTAGTTGGGATTTTTTGGAATTGGATGTATTATGTGGTCATTATGGGCAAGATTTAGAGCTTCATGGGAAGAAATTTGAAGCTCTAATTAACCCCTCAATGGCAAAGAGGGAGTTTTTTGCTTTCAAATTTCAAGCAACCACTGAATGGTTGGACAAGGGTTTTGGTGACTTATGGAGTCATATTTCTTGGAGCCCTTCACTATAGCTTAAGTATCCTAACCTTCTTATTCTTGCTGAAATTGCTAGAATTCAATGTGTTAGTACTGCCACATGTGAAAGGGTTTTTTCTATCCAAAATTCTATCAAGTCTAAGGTAAGAAATAATTTGAAAACTAAACATCTTGAAAGTGTCATGTGTGTTGCTTTAGAGGGTCCAGAGAGTGATAGTGCTAATGCAATTTTACTTGAGGCCATTGTTTTGTGGAAAAATTCACGAAAATTTAGGCATTTGTATTCAAGACCAAAATTGTATCTTGTTGGTGTAGGAAAAGGTGAGACACCAGAAGGTAACATTGATGTTGGTGATTTTCAATTTTGATTATTGTTATGCATGTAGTAGATAGTAGCCCTTCAAAAATACAAAGCCCCATTTCTCTCAAGAATGTGAGCTCTGTATTTTAGTAAGGCTAAGTCCTTGGTCCTGAATTAGTTGAGGAGTTTCCAGGTTCAACTCATGTCAAAGACATTTCATTTTTGATAAGATTGCATATACATCTATAATTTTATGTAGAGAATAAATTTTGGATACTAGCCAATTCAAATTAATTGTGAAAGAAAATTCAGTTGATTCATATGTCACATAAGAGGAAAATTAGCCGGTTCACGTGTAAGATGAGAAGAAAATTAGCCGGTTCAAATTCACTAGCAAAGGAAACTAGCCATTGTGATTAGATGGAAAAAGGCGAGAACTGAATAAAATCAAAGCTTGGCCGGACAAACTCTTCACTAGACAGCTTTTCTCCTAAATTTTCAGAATATTTCCCGGACGATGTATATAGAGCTAGATTGCTTGTAGCTACACAAAATAGTGAAATTAGGTTGCCCCAGACTATAGTTGACCATGTCTGAAAGTGTTAGATATGAGAAATTAGTGTGGGGCAACCTAATTTCACTATTTTGTGTAGGTCACAATCTTTGGAAAAGGATGATGAAGATGACTTTGATGTGAACTTCATAATTGGATTAGAATTTGAGGAGAATGTGGTGCATCCACCATATATTTTGGGTGATTTCCGTCTCAAGAAAGCCATCAATGTTGATAGATCAAGGCAAAACATACACTATCGTATAATGGAGGACTATTTTATGGAGGCCCTTGTGTACGGTCTCAGATTTATTCAATGTCATTACCAAATGAGATGTTTCCTTATTATTGACTATCATAGATAGGATATGTGCTTGTGTAGAAGAGGGACACATGAAGGTTCTTTGGCCTATCCCTACATCCAAAAGCTATTGTGACCCTACTTATGCTTTGTTATCAAATTTAACAAGGTAATCTTCACACAGTTATAAAAGACAATTAATAAAAGAGGCCATGAATGTTGACTATACTTTCAAGGGTTTGTATACAACTAATACAACTCCCATACAAATATATGTTATTATATATAATTTACACAACTTCTATATACATATATAATATTTTACACAATTTATATATATAATATTTGTAAATATGAGTACAATTTGATTTATATATGTTATATATGTATAGATATATTTCCCTTAATATTTATTTTGTAAACACTAATACACATCTATCCATACTTGCTTTATACAAAGTATTATGTGCATTATACATTAATTGTACTTCTACTTTTATGTGATTTTGGGTTCCCTCATATCCGAGGCCAAATCTCATCGTAGCTACTACTTTGGTGTTTTCCAAAAACAAACCCTCTCTATTCAACACCATGTTCTTTCCTCCTTGCCTTAACCCATGTACGACTATGAAAATCCTATCTAAATATATCAACAATATTCTAAAATGCTTCGCAACATGGACGTGTTGAAAAATTCAAAAGGTCCTCAAGGTTGGTGAGCAAAGGACCTTTTTTGAAGAGACTTAGAATGAATTTGGTGATTGATGTGGGCCATGATGGGACACTACTTTTGTCTAAAAAAACTCGCCGAATGGCTTGAAAATGGCCCTCCTTGAGGATGCTCTAAAAGTGACCACTATTGTGGTCACTTTTTACTTTCTCAAAAAGTAAAAAGAAGAGCCAACCTGCCAATCAGCGCGTCCACCCCTCCTGTCAGTCCCCTCCGTCCCATTCTCAGTCCTGCTCCGTCCCTTTCCCACGCCCATTGTCGCAGTTTCCAGGTCTTCTCCGCCATAGCCAGATCTGCCCCGCCAGCATCCTGCTCCTTCGTCTTCCGCGCCCCCTTCCGAACGTCCCCATCACCGCCGGTACTTGCTCCTTGCCCCTCTCGCACTGGCTTAAACCCGCTCTTGCCCGCCCTTGTCGCTGTGTTTCCTTGGTGGTCCTCAAGGGTTTCTGCACACGTGTATTAGGGCTGGAGCATCAACGCAAATCTTGTCGCACCCGACTTGTGTGCGGAATTCGTGAGGGCGAAGGACGGTTCTAGAAAGTTCAGTTCAAACTCTGGATCTGGAAGAATGGTTAGACTAGATGGCTAGGTACGTGTTGAGAAACGGAGAGCAGGCTGGATTAGGTTTTGACATGGCGGGGGCATTGTCTTTTTGTTTTCGGCCGATCTGTTGTCAGTATGCTCCGCGGTTACTGATCCGGGGTACTGATCTTTCAGAAGGTCGTGAGTTTTGATATGGAGGAGGGGCTGCGGTTTGTTCTAGAATTTTCGGCTAGTGGTTAGACTAGTTCATTAGGTTCACCGTTCTGTGAGAAGTTCTTCTTTGGAAGCGGTAGAGTGACTTGTAGTGCACTGTTGGTTGTGGTAGTGATTAGGTTAGAGTTAGATGTTTTAGCATTGTTTGCATTAGAGCTAGTTCCCGGTGCTTACATTGTGTGTGTGAGATTTTTCAGGAGGACATTCGTGGATAGGGCGTGTGAACGTTGTCGACGAAGGAGTTGTTGAAGTGCTGAGCTGCGACAATCATCATCACAGTCGGGTTTCGTTGCTGGTTTTCTTGGTCTTCTAGATGTAGATTACGACGTCCTCCGTCATGGCTTTCCTTGTGTTCTGCGCTCTGGTGCTGCTCTTTCTGACTCACCCTATTGCTGCCTTCTACCTGCCCGGCGTAGCTCCCCAGGACTTCGATGAGGTTTGTTTCCTCATTCTCGACCGCTTCGATTTGAATTTACTTCACTGGCTGCTTGTTTAAATTCTCTACGCCGTGGTCTGAAGATTTAGGTGTCCGTGTCCGCATGTCTTCGTAACTTCAAAATTGCATTTCGGCATTCGGTTAGATCCTGTAAGATTTTGTGAAGTGGATTACTGGGCTCGGTTTAGTTAATTGTGTGTTCACCGCTGTGAAGCGGATATCTAGACTCGGTTTAGAAATCTACTGCCTGCCACTCGACGCATTACAAAGAATTTAATAATTTTGTGATGTACAGTAGTTCTAGCTCGCGCTTCTAAATAGTGCTTTGTGTATTTAGAAAGGTTTTTGTTCGAACCAACTAAATATTAAATAGTGAAAGAGCCTCATACCATAACATATAGCAGTTACCATTTCTGAGTTAAAAGTTACTGCGCTATGCAAAGACATTACGAGATTTTGTTCGATTCATATTACTCATCATGGTCACTGGTGTTTTGTCTTCTGTTGAAAAGTGGTCTATGGAGTGATGATAATCAAGCTTCGTCTGTACGAGCAATTTTCTGTTGCAAAAAATGCCCACATTATTATCTGTGTACGCTTTCCAGTCGTATGTGTGGTTTTTCATTCTCCGTAGCTTAGTGAATTTGAACTCATATATCTCATGTCGTTTTATCTGGCAGAAAGATATTGTTACAGTCAAAGTGAACAAGCTGACGTCGACGAAGACGCAGCTGCCATACGAGTATTACTCACTTGACTATTGTAAGCCTCCGAAGATCATCGATGTTGCTGAAAATCTGGGAGAGGTTCTCAGAGGTGATCGTATCGAGAATTCGCCTTTCCAGGTTTGTATCTAGTGCCGGTTTTCAGTTTTGGTTGAATACTTCTCCTTGCTATGTCACGCGTGTTACTTGCCTTGTCTTAGTACAATATTTAACCCGGAGGTTTCATGAACATTAGATCTGCTCAGTTATTTTATCTGTATTTCCTCATGCGAGGGCTGGCTCTTACTTTCGATACATAAACTGGGCGATTTGTTTATGATCATTATGATTAATTCAAAGTACTTTCATCTGTATTCTTGATATGCAATTTATGTCTTCAATCGACCGAGAGGCCATCCACACTAATAATATAGTGCCAGTAGTTTTTTAGGGTGGGTGATCAGAATATCAATGAGAAACAGAGCCTTTGTGTTGCATTCTGTGGATGACTGGAGAGTTATGAAATAATGATTAGTGCTGGCACTGAAGGGTGGTATTTTTGGGGGGCAGTTTGAAATGAAGAATGATCAACTGTGCAAGGTTGTCTGTAAGCAAAAGTTCTCACCGGAGGTGCTCAAGAACTTCAAGGCCAAAATTGATGGCGAATACCGTGTTAACATGTGGGTGGTTCAGAGATATTGCTGGAATATTTCATCTTGAAGTATTCGGATCATTGTCTTTGGGTATTCTGTATTTTGATACTGAATCCATATCGAAAACGAATTCTGTAGTACGTAAACTTGGTTATTATTTATGAGTGTGTAACCATCTCTATTTGTCCCGTCAACTCTATGTAGTAAGTAGTCGAATTATATCTACTGGCTTGTAACTGAGCTCAGATGATACTAGTTTAAGATACTTTGCATAGTTGCGGTTCCATATTCATAATGTTTCTGCGCCTGTGTTTTGCTTGAACAAATAGCTTCTGAAAAGTTTAGGAAGTTATATTTGAATAGTCAATAACGAAAGCATGTTTCAATGTCAGGATTTTGGACAATCTACCAGTTGCTGAAGCCAGGAAAAGGCACGATAATGGAAAGACGGTTAAGCTTTATGAACGAGGTTTTGCTGTTGGGTTCAAAGAGAAATTTGCTCAGGTGTGCAACTTCACTTGTACTTGATTTCATGGCTTGATTTCATTTTTCAGAACTTTGCCTCTCTCAGTTATTTATACCTCCTTAAAGTCTTCTCAATTCTGCTTTCCCATATTCAGAGTAAGACAGAAAAGTACTACGTCAACAATCACATTCACTTCAACGTGCTCTACCATCCTGTGGCTGATGGAAGGTCTCGAATCGTGGGGTTTGAAGTGCAACCAAACAGGTGTGTGGTTGATTTGAGGACTGTATCGGTACTTCAAGGATGATGTGTTCTTTTACCAGTACTGTTCTATTGTTAAGGTGTTCCTGTTTAGTGGTAGTGCTTCAGAATATCTGTCTATTCAGTTCTGCGCTGAAAAGTTTGTTTTAAGGATTTTCTTTTTCATGTATGGGATACGTGGCATTTACTGTCTAGCTTTGAGTATTATTCTTAGGACCAAGAAGCATACCCAACTGACTTGTACTTGTATTTTTTTTACAGTGTAAAGCATTCCTATGATCGTTGGGAGGAGGGCAAGACCAAACTTTTAACCTGCAATCCCAATACTCGGACTTTTGTGTCACCTAGCCAGGATCCTCAGGAGTTACTAGAAGATCAGGAAGTGGTGTTCACTTATGATGTGTCATTTCAGGTAGTGTTTCATTTGAGCGCTTAAATTTCCTTCGATTTTCCTACCTAATTTACACATTTATAGGTGTGGCGCTTTCAGATAATTATTATTGAATCCTCAACCAAGACTTGGTTTTGGAACGTACAGTCTAGGCGTTCACCGAGTTTTAAATTAAATCATGAATATTTTCTGACTTTTATTCCTATACTTCTGCATTGTATTTTCAGGGAAGTGATATCAAGTGGGCCTCTCGTTGGGACACATATTTATTGATGCCAGATGACCAGATCCATTGGTTCTCTATCGTCAATTCCCTCATGATTGTGCTATTCCTATCTGGTATGGTGGCAATGATCATGATGCGCACTCTCAACCGTGATATTTCGAAGTACAACCAGCTTGATGCAGAGGATCTACAGGAAGAAACGGGATGGAAGCTGGTACACGGAGATGTGTTCAGACCTCCAGCCTATGCCGGACTGCTGTGTGTGTACTTGGGCACAGGAGTGCAGTTTTTTGGGATGGTCGTGGTCACTATGATCTTTGCATTGTTCGGTTTCCTTTCCCCTGCTAACCGGGGTGGATTGATGACTGCCATGTTGCTGCTATGGGTGTTCATGGGTCTATTCGCCGGGTATTCCTCATCACGGATGTACAAGCAGTTCAAGGGCACCAACTGGAAGGCCAACACCATGAGAACTTCACTCATATTCCCTGGAAGCGTGTTCGTCATTTTCTTCATCCTCAACGCGCTCATTTGGGGTCAGAAGTCATCGGGAGCCATACCTTTTGGAACGATGTTTGTTCTTATGTTCCTCTGGTTTGGTATTTCCGTTCCCCTTGTCTTCGTCGGGAGCTACTTTGGATTCAAGAAACCAGCTGCCGAAGATCCAGTGAGGACGAACAAAATCCCTAGACAAATTCCCGAGCAGGCTTGGTACATGAAGCCTGTGTTCTCCATCCTCATCGGTGGCATCCTCCCTTTTGGAGCTGTTTTCATCGAGCTCTTCTTCATCTTGACATCCATCTGGCTGAACCAGTTCTACTACATCTTCGGGTTCTTGTTCATTGTCTTCTTGATCCTGATCGTGACTTGTGCGGAGATCACCATCGTGCTCTGCTACTTCCAGCTGTGCAGTGAGGACTACCATTGGTGGTGGAGGGCTTATCTCACGTCAGGCTCCTCAGCTGTGTACCTGTTTCTTTATGCCACTTTCTATTTCTTCACCAAGCTCGATATCACAAAGGTCGTCTCTGGCGCACTTTATTTTGGATACATGATCATCATCTCGTACTCCTTTTTTGTTCTCACAGGAACTATGGGGTTCTACGCTTGTTACTGGTTTGTGCGTATGATTTATGGATCAGTGAAGGTCGACTGAGCTTCAGATGTTCATCTATTCGATTCTTCAGCATCCACTTTAGGGCACACTGCCCATTTGAAGGGAAGACTGATTTACCCCTTGGAGGTCGTTTATGAGCGAATTTGGAGAGTTTGAGGTTGTTTTTGAAGACCAAGCGCAAGTTCTGCAAGCAGGAGGAGGGTCATACGGTGCATGTAGTGGCAGATTCCCTTTTCCAATTAGGTCGGTGGAGTGGGTCCAATTACATTACTTCTTACTTTCTCCATAATATGTGGCTGCAGGAATGGCTGAGTGGCGACTAACCTAGAGAAAGTGGGGTTGCGGGCATTTAGATTAGCAAGTCTAGTTAGCTCTTCGAATATATAAGTAACAACTAATCTCTTACTCTGTTCTCACATGAGGATATGTGAAACTGTTGATAGATTTTATTGTTCATCGACGAAGGCTCCACACCTTCAAAATATTGTCATTCATTCTGTCTTGATGGGTACTGCTGTTGATTACCGTAGCATTTCCTGAATTTTATGAAACTATCTTCTTTCTAGAATTGGAACTTACGTTTTCGAAATATAATTTCGTCCCTTATAATTATGTTTGGAAGCTGATGTGCTGATGCAGTTATGTATGGGAGCAGAGGCGGAGTAACATAGTAACATAGTATCCAACACGACAAATGAAATTCTCTTCGTTCTCTTTCGTATTATGAGTCAATCTTGGTCGTTCCTAACGTTCAGGTTTAGGTCCAGGTAAGGTGGGTATGTCCACAACCCCTCTTTGGGTATTTGAACCTCAGTAAATTCTCTTTGAAAGACAAGCTGTTTCATACTTTTGAAACCTTTGCGGAGCTGAATAGAGAGTGTGATTGGGTCCCCTTGGATTTGAACCAGTACATATACAGAGGTCAGGACTATGGGATGCTACTCTTAGCACTAGAAAACCGCAATTTGTGATCTTGCATAGGAAATCATAAAAAATTATTTTACAAAAGTAGTTTTTGATGCTTAAAACAGACTAGAAGACCCTAACATTTGAGCGAGGGTTATCACAAACTTTACATTGTACTGTACCCCAAGCGTCGTCAACTAGAAACAAGCCAAGGCAAGCCATCAAGAAATGCAAGAGTGTAGCCTTTTCAATCAAGAAAAAAGATCATTACAGAAAAAAAACAAATATATATATTACTCCGTACTAGCACATTTTGTTACAAGGATTGCTGGTAAAACCTCCTCCAAAGAGGCACTTCAAAAAATCACCACGCTCAATCTAAGATACCCTAAACCTTGAAGGTGAGAGAATATGGAGAGGACTCCACATTGTTTTTCCAGAAACCCCTAACTTCCCAAGTTCAAGAATGTTGTGATTTAAGACCGAAAAAACTTAAAAAAGAGATTGCAGTACATTGATTATTTAAGACCCCACAACCTTCAGATCCACTGGGACCACTGGAAGAAGCTTCGAAGGTTAAAATAAAAAGAAGAAGAGTGAGCGACCACGATGGGATTCGAACCCACGACCTTCAGATCCGAAGTCTGACGCGCTAATCCACTGCGCTACGCGGCCCTTCACGAGCATGGAATCTTCATTCCTGTAGGGATATATATAGAGAGTGATTCGACTTTCTATTAATATCCAAATCAGTTGCTTTCCCCTGGGGATACCATTGCGCAAATAAGTCCAAATAAGCCTCACTCAGCCCGCCCATTAAAGAATTTTAAAAAATAGTCTCCATTGGAACTTGGAACAAATTCACAGGTTGTACATGTTAGTGCTGCACAATGTTGGGGAGAAATGCACTGGTTAGGTCATTGTTAGTTGGTGGGATTGGGAAAAAAAAATTGGTTGCAATTTGGAAAACATCAGGAAAAAAATTAGTGAAAAAACCTATAAGATTTTATTTGGAGAGAAAAAAATAGAGAAAAAAAATTGGACTCAGCAAGTGAAAAACTCGTTCAATATGGGAAGTAAAGGGAAATAGTTGGTAAAACTCAAAAAGTATCCGGAATGTTGGCGTTGTTCAAGCCCTACTTTGGAGACATACTTTGAAGTAGACAAACTTGAAAAAGGAAGGCCTTTGTTGAATGAACCTTTGAATTGAAGTGAGATGTTTGGAATATGATTTAGAATATTTATATTTATATATGTATGTTTGTAATACTATATTTGTACAATATTATAATATGATCATTTAGTAAGATTCCCTGAAAAGATAGATTTTATGTAACATTGCAAGTGAGAAAATTTAAAAAAATTATTTCTAATGTATATTGTTGCTTACAAATGATCATTGTTGATCTTACTCAAAACTTCATCATGTTGAAAAGGCAAGTCACTTGATTACCTCAACTAGACAATGTGCCATAAATATATTAATCCCTAAATTTCTATGGTGATTTGTGGCCCAAAATTATGGCTTCAAAATATTCATTTTTAAAGCAAGGCTATAATGTTCATTTATATTTATCCTCTAATAAATACAACGATAGGATCTTTTAATTAATTTGTTCAAGTATACTAGCCCTCCTAAAGTTTCAAATTGAAAACATGCACAAACTACAACATCAATGTGCCTAAACTTCAAAGTTAATTTTTTGAGGCCCTTCCTAAAGATGAAGTTGTCTTTCAACATTTAAAATAAATAAATATGTATGTCCTATGACTTGTGCAATCTAGCCATTAATGTTGCAAAATGGGTTGTGAATACATGAAAAAAATTTAAGCAAGAAAAATTTTATATTCATCTTTAAAAAAACTTACAAAGTAAAAAGTAGTACTTGATGAAAGAAAAAACGAAATTACTAATAACTTTGACAAGAATCTAAGAATTGTCAATCCCAATGGTGAGATTGACTAGCAATATGTATCCCATGTTGTTTTATTTTAAAGTTTTAAAAGTTGTATACAATAAACAACTTCATTCATTTTTTGCCTTCATTGCATGCAAAACAAAGCTCCTCATAACTTTCATAACTTCTCATAAGTCAAAATTGAATGGCCCAAAAGTTTGTGTAGATATCAATTTATCCAACCAAATAAAATTAATTAATGTACTTTTAGAACATAGTTTTAGCTGCCCACTTTGACATTGAAATCAAATGACCCATATAACTTTTGCAATACTTAACGGAATGACATGCAACAAAGCTTCATACATCGAGTTTAATGAATAGAAGCTATTCTAAAAGTTCTTGCAAAAAATCTAAAATATGAAATCAATCCAAAACCAATCCTGGTCCAATGCTCCAACATTAGCAAACACGCCAAGTTTTATTTATGATAGAGACCATGCATTCAGTTATTTTACAGCAAATTGACAAGAATTTCTCATTCAATGGCAGACATAAAGAAACCGTGCTTTCCTTTCCACTGGTTTAGCTGGTTAGACGCGAATAACTTTAAATAACACCATGCTGTCATAATCCACTTCTTTGACATGTTTGCAGAAGATGCATGTAATGACAAGCAAAAATCCGTCTTGAATTAGCCGACGTCAGAGATTTTACCGACGTGGCCCTACTTCAAGTCTCCCACTTTCAGCAATCACTGTGCAAAGCGAGTGTCACAAGGTCATGGAACAGATGACAAGAACAAAGATGTCAACAAGCAGAGGCAGCAAAAGATGAACTCGGTACTGGAACTACCAAGTAATCCAACAGGTATTATTTCTCCACTGCTCCAGCAGTTGCGAATCTCTTGCCAATGATGCACTTGCTGAACTGAACGCCTTCTATTGCTGGACACAGTGGAGGTTGTCCCACATGTCTCAGCAGGTCTTTGCAAGACTAGAAAACAGAAATAGTGGTTGGGCTCCTAAATTGATCTCGCCAAGACTACAGCTTCATTTTATCTTAAAATGCTATGATTGGAAAGGGGCAAATGACAAACTTGCGCAGCCCTCAACAACCTCAGCCGCACAGGAGGAAAGACTGCGGCGTACTCCTCAATAACGACCAGCATAGTTGCCATTCTCCCTTTCCTCATTCCACTTGTCAACCTGCGTTGAACCTTCCGTCAGAAAAACCAGTGCTGTGAAGAACTACGGTAAATTGAATTCACCAGCTTAGAAAATACTTTACAAGACAAGACATTACACTTATTTACTCTGGAAAACCCTGCACTGGCCACACTATCATTGACTAGCATACTTCTCACACATGTAAACTATGTCATAGTGAAAAAACTGCGACACCAGATGGTAAGATTGAAGAGGTTGGAATCTAATTCGTTAGTATGAGACTTTTGAGGGATTGAGTTTAGGAAAATGTAGTAAATAAGTGGCACCTCCCGTAGGAATCTAACTCACCCCATAAGTAGATTCTGTTGCCCTCAAAAAGACGACAGACTCTATTCAAACTGCCGGGTGGGTTATTTTCAGTACAGGTTGAGGCCACATTTATATACTTACCCATTCGCCAGGACATAATGAACGGTAGTATCTGGCGTACTTTTGGCACTCCTTCGCATCTTCGCCCTTCTCAGCAGCACACCTAAAAAAGATGAACATGAAAGAGTCAGCTCACGTAAGGAACAGTGAGCACCCTTTTTTTTTTATCGTGGGTAGGCCACAAATAGTCTTAAGTGGAGTATATTCTACACAAGTACATGTTTACAACTTAGTCAATATGACAATCTACAAAAGCTAAAGAGTCAAAACCTACCCATGGTTATACTCACACTATGAGCAAAACTTTGAAAATTGTTAACTTCCTCATACAATAAAGTTATCCTAAAGTCATGAAACATCACCCTCCATTTGGTCCCTATTCAGTTCTTATTCTAGACAGCATCTAAATTCATGTTCAACTTGCATTTTTTCATGATTGCAAGAAATCTAATCACATTGCATTGTCTTCTCCCTAAATTGAGGTTTCCATCCCACCCTTGCAACTCCAAGCCACAAAGAGGAGATGAAAACAAATTTGCACCTCAAGGGGTGCAATCAAACTTTCAATCCCCTCTTTGTGCCAAGTTAGGACGTAAACCTCAATTTAAAAGGAAGACAAATCCATGTGATTAGATTGAATGCAATCAGTCATTGCAAAAAAAAGTACAGTTGAATAAGAATTCAAATGAAAACTTGAATAAGACGTGAACTAGGGACCAAATGCACTACATGGAGGGTGACAGTTCATGACTTTTAGGAAAACTCTAATATCCAAATATAAACAATTTAGCGCATCGGAATCCTCTTGAAAAGATCTTAGGGGCAAGATCCATTCTAAAGAGAGACCCAATCAAAACAGACGAAAGCTACAGGAATGGGTTCACAACCGTAAGTCCCTTTACAGTAAACCACAGCAAAATTCAGACACATTATATACGTGCCTAATTGATCTAAACAAACCCCAACTTCAAGAAATATTCCTACTCACTTGTGGAACTCGTTATAACGAGTATAACAATGTTTAGCTTGGTTTGTGGTTGGAAATCGGAAATCCATCGGGGCTGTCTTTATGTCATCCACCTGGTCGAGAGTCCAAATGGGCCACAATTTCGACTCAGAAGGCTATGCATACAGAATTTGCTATGTGCAGTTATTCAAAAGGAGCTGAAGTATAGGGACAGCCAAACGAAATACTTTCCCTCAAACATGTCATTCATAGAGACCTGACGCAAACAGCCATCATCTCTTACAACTGACAGCACAAACTCTCTCATTTTGCGCCTCATCAGTTCAATCAAAGGAACATTAGCACCTACAGTGATTTTAGGTTTTTCCTCCACTTCCTCCTCGGGAGCCTCTTCCGTTTCTTCCTGCAACCCCAAGCCACGACACTTCAGAAATCAGTCTTTATAACAGCCTGCACGGCAGCATGAATGCCGGGACCTAATCTACTAATTTACGTGGCAGTGAATCGCAAGTTGTAGGACACTTCAAAATAGATACAACTCTATGAAGCACCACACAGGAGTTTTGCCCTTACAGCTTGCTCTTCATCACCTCCTCCCTCCTGCACATCCAAAGAACCGAACTAGCATTCAGAATCAAATAATGAAGTCACACGAAAGGTCGAAAGATCTCCAAGAACAGAGACCACTCCTGCTTTTCACCGTCTAAACAGAAGCTGAAGATTGTTTTCAAACTGCATAGATAGCCCCTCCCTGGACTCAATTGTGGCACTTTCGCAAAATCTCCCTAAAATCTCGCACTCTGCAACTTCGTCACCGGCAAGAATCTAGGGCAATTGTGCAGTAGTTCAAAGAGCCAAGCAGTTTCCATGCACAACGAATTTTCGAACGGCACAGAGGAGAATTCTAACCCCACATTCTTTTCTCGAAGCAGACGAGACAGTGGCCTTTCTCCGGAGAATGTTCATATTCGCACCAAAATTGGAGAACCAAAACAACAAAGACAGAGGACAACATAAAGCTCTGAGAGAAGATTATACCTCAACGACCGTCTCTTCCTTCTCCACCTGCTCATCCTCCTTCTTCTCCTCCTTCTCCTCCTTCTCCTCCTTCTCCTCCTGATCCCAAACAGCATCATGTTAGAAAACGACTTCACCACAGACATGTTCTCCACCAACACTGATCTCGCTGCCCACAGGAGAGAATTGACTCCCGTAACCCTAAATCTCACAAACCACGAGGACAAATGGCAGATCCATCGCACCTGAGGTTCCTCCTGCACCTCCTGGGTGGGCGGTTCCTGCATGACCTGCTCGGCGACGGCAATGGTGTTTCCCATGGCGACGAAGCGCGCTCTCGAACACTGATACCCGCAGAGCTTCGAGGACGCTGGCGATGGCGGAGGGGAGCAGAAGAATTGCTGCAACAGCGAGAGGTGGCAGAACCGAGGAAACCAATGAGGCACCACCTCGATGACGACGACCGAGGCTCAGGTTCGGAATCAGCTTTGGTGTCCACGTGGGCAGTGATGCTGACTTGGAAATGGAATGTGCTATTTGGGGAAGTTTTTCTTACTTTTTTATGTTTTGAGAAAGTGCCTGGATGGTGATTTGGTGAAGCGTTGTATTTCTACATTCCCTCATCTTTTGGACAAAAATAAAACTTTTCAATTATATCTATGCATTTTTTCATCCAAATTGGCAACTTCATCTATGTTTGTAACATAAATGTGTTTTTTGGGGGCAAAAAGTAGAGATTTATTTTTGTTTACTGTACAATTTGGCCCCATAGTGCTAAGAAAAAGGGCTGAATTTTATAGAACGTGGGGGATGTGAAATAGAAGCACCTAAAAACACCCAATGTTTTTACAATCTATTGTGGTTAAATTCCAAATCTACTCAATGAAATTAGTACTCGGGGGGGTCATTTAGAGTGTCCATTAGAAACCACGTGCGAACAAAACTTTAGACCCCCTATATACTTTTTGAATTTTAAATAAAACAAAATTAAAAAAATATGAATAGATTTTCCTACTTTGAAAAATTATGTTTTGAATTATTGATATTTTTATTTGTTAGTCCCTTGTGAGTGTTTCTAACTCCACCCTTAAGTTAGAAAGTTGCACACAGGTTCTAGCAGCATAAATTAGTAAATGGTATGGGTGAAAAGTAAATGTAGTGTTCTTTGGCCTTCCAAGCAATGGACACTTGGTTATGTTGATTTTTACCTAATCTAAGTACTTCAAAACACACTAATAGTAAGAAATTGAATCTTAAAGGGTTAGTTAAATGCAAACAAACTTCTAGTTAAACTAAAAATTCTACATAAGTTAAATCAAAGAATACAATTTGCCCTTTCCAAAATGGTAAAGCAAGTTGGATTCTGATATTCCTAGTGAAAGTTATGGATGGATGAAATTCAGTCCTAATTCTATCCTAAAAACTTCATCCATCAACTAACAATAGCAAAATAATATGAAATAAATCTAAATTTCAAGGTTCAAAGGTTAATTAAGTCAACTAATGGAATTTTAAGAGAAAACCTAATTTTGACCTATTTGAGGAACTTTCATCCAAATTTAGGTCAAATCTTCATCTACACTTTTATCCTTCCAAATTAGAGTAATTTTAAAAGTAAAAGGTGGATTTGGAATCTTCAAAAGATTCTCTAAAAGATCATGGTTTCAAAAGATTCCCTAGTCGTGCATTGAGAATATTCCTAATTGTTCTTTAATTAATCTTAATTCTAAATTATTATTCTAAATTTAGTGATCTTCTAGGGTTTTATGTTTTTTATGGTTAAAATGATAAATTATCTTCCTATTAAGATAAAAAGTAAGAATTTAGGACTTTTTAGGTGAAAATTTTTTAATGGATGAAAATTCCCCTTAGTTGGATAGAATTCGTTCCTCTGATAATTTCCAAGAGAATAAGGAGATAAATTAGGTTTTTTCTTTCCCAAATTATTCTATTATTCCCTAAGTTCCTAAATTATGTTAGATTCCTTTTGAGATTCTTTTGGATGAAATTACTATTCGTTTTCCAAATTAATTCAAAGTTAATCTATTTATTACTTTTATGATTAAATTTCCAAAGGTTTTATAACGATTTTAAATTCTACTAGCTATTGGATTCCTAATTGTTAATTTTGTTAGTTTAAGTTTTCTAATCTAATTTTTAAAGAATGAAAGCAAAAGAAAAGACAAAAGACAAGTTTTAGAAATCATACCTCGGTACCGAGAATGTCGGTGGATCCGTCATCGCAAAATACCTCCATTATCTTTCATGAAATTCGCCAAATTCTAGTGAGTTATTGATTAATTGTTTGTTGAATCATTGTCCTAAACCTATCTTAAAAAGTCCAATTTGTTAGTTTTGGCAATTTAAAACTAATTCTTTGATTGTAGAAATTTAAATTAAATGATAATTTTAATTCAATTTTTTCCAAACTTTCAATGAATAGTAGTTTTATTCGATTGCCAATTGTTTAATAGTTATTTTGTTAAATATTCCAAGATATTAGTTGTTGTTTGTTTTTAATGCTTTGGCTTATTAGGCACAATAAAACAAGTTTCTAAACTACAAACAAACAACTAATTTGGATTTGGAATCCTAATTAATAACTAAAACCAAATGCATGAATAGTATTCTAATAAAATAATCCAAAACAAATCTATTGATGAATAGTAAAAAGAATAATTTTAATAAACAACCCAAAACAATTAGCCAAGTGAATAGTTAGATTCCCACCTTAATTGTTGTTTAATCTTTTTAATTCCTTCACGTGTTGAATTCGTTAGTATATCAGTTCCGTTATTCTTCTCTCTCCCCATTCTTTCTTAGTTGTTTTAGAAGGTTGAGAGTTTGATAGTTATCAAACCGGAAGAGAGATGGAGATGAATAGAGATTTGTTGCTTAAATTTTTGACTTGACTATGCCAAGGTTTGGTTTAAGGAGCACCAAAGCCAACTCTTTAGCATAGTATTCAAGATGTTCTTTACGGAAGTTTCAATGTTATTCAGTTTGTGAGTGTAAGGAAAAAAATTGTTTATAAGAACCAGATTATGTTGCTTATCTAAGAGACGAGGTGCTGGAGTCCCCGAGGAGGCCCTGTCTGACTTCGGTCTGTCTGAGCAGAACCGGCTGGTTGCTAGCTGGGGTGGCTGGCCACGTGTCGCCCCCTGGCAGCCCGTTCCCTTGCGTTCCCGACCTCGTTCCCGATAGCACGTCCCCTTCCTCGTTCCTGCAACGTATTCCCTTCCTCGTTCCGCAGCGTGTTCCCTTCCTCGTTCCCGCAGCGCGTCCCTTGCGTTCCCGGCCTCATTCCCGCAGCGCGTCCCCTTGCTCATTCCCGCAGCATGTTCCCTTCTTCGTTCCCGACCTTGATGACGGCCATGTGTCGCTCCTTGGCCTTCCGTCCACAGCTTGCTCCCACAGCTCTGTCCTCGCCTTCTGGTCTTCGGGCTATCCTTGCCTTCTGGTCTTCGGCTGTATTTGCCTTCTGGTCTTCGGGCTGAATTTTTGAAACTAAGCTCAAACTTGGTATAATGAAACTTTAACTGAACTTTGGAATACTTAAAAATCAAGACCCTAATTTAATGATCATGGTAGGATCAATTTTTATTGGTTTTAATGGAAACGAAACAAGAAAAAAAAACAAGAAACAACGCAACCACTTTTGAGGAAGTTAAAAGGAAGAGCAAAACAATAAAAATAAACAATCAATAGCAAGATTGGGGTTAATTACCTCCACCACGTGCATAACACGAAGAGGAGGGAAATCAACAAGGGTTGACCTTTAAATAAGTTTCCAAGGAATCTTATTTTTGTTGGTAAGTCACCGCTTTGCCGTGTAGGACCAATCAGAAAATTAGTATCATTTACGGAAGTGAATTTTAACTTTAAAAAGTCAAAGCTTCGCCGTGCGGGAGCAACCCCAGGAAATAACTAACAATCGAAGATTAAGTACCCGTTTCCAGGTTTCAAAGTCAAAGCTCCGCCGTGCAGGAGCAACCCCAGGAAGTAACTGACAATTAAAGATTTCAAGTACCCGTTTCAAAGTTTCAAAGTCAAAGCTTCGACGTGCGGGAGCAACCCCAGGAATAACCAGTATCCAAGGACCCAAACTAGTATTTTGAAAACTTAATTCTTAAAGGAGGTACACATGACAGTGTTTAACCGAACATTAAAAACTAATTTCCAAAATTTCAAACAAAGTTCTAGTTTAATCACTAAAGGAGGTACACATGACAGTGTTTAACCGAACATTAGCAATTATTCAAACCAAACACCCGTTATACAACGAGTTTTGGCACGGGGTGATGCTCAAAACCTTTTGGCAAAGTCTAGCCTTGCCGCTTTAAAGTTTTAAGTTCACAACCTAGTATCAATTCGCACAAATAGTTGGTTAGTATCAAAAGAACAATAAAATCACTTTAGAGTTTGGAAACTACTCCCACAACTCCCAAAATATCAAAGTTTTGGGGCTTGAAGCCTCCAAATTCAAACAAGAAAAGAAAAGAAAGTTTTGAAGGGGCCCTCCGGACCTTCAAAGTACAAGAGAATAGAAGAAAATAGAAGAAAATAGCCAAAACTTGGTTTAAAAAGTACTCCGACAAGTGTCGATAGCACGACAAGAGCAACAACAAGAATGAAAACAAGAGAATGAGGGCCACGAACAACCTCGAGAAAGGGCCTTATATACTCGCTCCCAACTCCCCCCTGTAAATTGTTCGTAATATTTTCTTTACTTTCAATCTAGATATTTTGCTAAACTACCTAAACGCGTTTTCTAAATAATCTTTGTTTAATGAGAAGGAAGGTTCTCAAGCGAGTTCCTTCTAGGCCCTAAATGACCTTAGAATCTTTTCCCAAATCAAATATTAGATTTTCCCAAAGATATTTTGAAAACCTACCTAATTAACCAAGATATTTTGCATTTTAATCTAAGGTTAGTTCTAAATTGTCTTTTTTTAGTCCAAAAGATGGCTTCTTACGCAAGACAAGTATCTTGGGCAAATCCAATCTTCGATTTTACAATAGATATTTGCAAAATCCACCCAGATTAATCCAAAATTACCTTTTAAAAGTCAAACTAAGGGCTGACCCTCTCTATCTTTTGAGGGACAACTCGAAATTGAAAACAAACTACGCCATCGCGTTCAGAAGACCCCAATTAGCCTCAAGGACCCCTTACCCCTACCTCTCCAGCTGTTTTAAAACGCAAATTTGAGTCACGGTAACTCAAAACAAAAGTTAAAAATCTAACTTTTGGAGTTTGCGTTTTTCGATGAAATTGTTGAACTTGGGTGGTTTAGAATATTCGTGGAAGTAAGAATTGACCCTTGAAACGCTCCATTCGGACACCGCTAGCTCCTAGTACGCCGGTCAACTCGTCGCCAAGTTGTAAATTCTTGTAAAATTGGCTGTCAGTTCTAATTCTGGTAGTTGGGAATGTCGGAATGTCTTCAAACTTGACAGGGCTCTTTATTGACACACAAAACACTATTCTAATTTTTAGTGAGATTTTACCACAACATTGGTAATTTCTAGGAATTTACGAATGCAATTTTAAGCGGTTGACTTCCCATGGAGTCATCGTGGAGTTTTGTAAAATCCCAAAACTTTTGGGAAATCTTCTACAAGATGTCTATCAACTAAGGGCAAAACCAAATCTCCAATAAGAATGCTATTTTTAGCAATTCTTTAATAATTTCCACCTAGGGGGGAAATTATTCTTGATACCGGGGGAATCTTGGATGATCGGGGTTCTATTTGATCTCCTGGCATGCTTTGACCTATAAAAGCACCTCTATGTATGTTCCAATCATCATTTCCTCCATCTTGGTTTGTGAATGACTGTATTTCTCAAAATTACCTGCAAACAACAAATCTAACTCTTTCGAATTGGATTTGGACTGACTCTGACTAGACTCTAACTTTTAACCAGTTTGTTACATGTATACTTATATGTACTGTATCACATGAACAAGACACTAGGACTGGTTAACTCTCAAATCCTTACTTCGCTCGGAATTACTGACTCAACTACTTAATTTTACTAAAAAGACTTAAAATTAGTGAAAATGTAACATCTTACGTGTTTCACGCATTTAAGGCCATTACACACCCCTTTGGTAGGGACTTCTACCAAAACCCACAATAACTGTATTTATATATGTTTTTTCCTATTTTTCACTCAAAAATTAACTAAAAATCGCGAAAAATAAGTTCAGAGTTCCAAGTGCCAACTTGAGGGCTCACATCCCATAATGATCTTCTTGTAGGCTCTAATTTTTTGTCCCAAAATGATCTTCCTATTGCATTTGTGATGTAGCAAATTGGTCAAATTCAATTTTCGATTACTCTCTAGGATCAACAATTTTTTTTGAGGAATAGCTCCCCCTCCATCCGTTTAATCATCAATCAAAAGACACATGAAATGATTCAAGGGGTCAATCAGCATTGTTCAATTTTATTTTTTGCATCTCTTTGAGTATTGTCTAATTGAAGGAGAAGAAACTTTCGGAGTCAATATTGAGGTCCACACATGGGCTTTGGCTTATTCTAAATGCCCATAAAATTATAACCTCACACTCAACAACTAAATGCCCACTAGTGCTATTTAAAAATGCCCAAAAAATTCTACTTTTCAATAATTTAAAACTGAACTTTGAAAAAGGCTTCTAAAATCAATGTTTACAGGACACTAAGAGTATACTAAACTCTACCTACCATGCGAAATGGATCTTAAAAAAGTTATTTTTAGCCTTAATTTGAAACATTTTGTCAAACAAGAAGATCATATTGGAACAGAGGGAGTAATAATAATTAGTTACAAATTTTTGAAGTAAAAAGATACACTATAGAACTGAAAAATAACTTTCACACCCCTATATTATATAAGAAAAATTGTCTAAAAACTGAAAAAAAATTCCTAAAAATAACTCATTATTGAAAGCTCATTTTCAGTTGAATATTGACTCAATGGTCATCAAAATGTGTCCTCTATAATTATTTGAGTTGAAAAACATGCCATTTTAGTTCATTTTCAACCTCTTCTACAAATCATTTCATATTTTATTTGAGTTGGAAATTTTGGCAATAGAAAGTTATATATAGTCATTATTAAACAATGTTCAAAATTTTAGGTTGAAATTATGGTTTATTAGAAACCACTTGTTCGCACGTGGTTTGTTATAGTAGAATAAGTGCACCCCCCGAGAATTAGTAGCAATCCAACAAGAATTCCAAACGCAAGTTGTTTTGCACTATATTAATTTGTGAAGTTTTGAAGTTGAAAGTATATGATACTTCCACTTGCCACTAGACTCTTTTTTAACAAACACCCTAGAAGCACAAAATGCTTCTACTCCATTAGTTGCCCCTAAACATGTCCACCTCTCATCACTTGTTCTCCTAAACATGTGATGATTGCAAGTGGACATTTTTGATTGAAATGTTATCTCTATCACCTAATGACATCTATTCACCAACATCTCATTCACTTAATGACATCTATTTAGTGACTTTTTTATCTCAATGGCTTCTTTCCTTCGTGGTTTATGATATGACTTTGTTTTCCATTCATACTCATATTCTAGGTGTCAATAACTAGACAAACTGTAATGTTTGGTACTTATATCCCATTCATACTCATATTTAGGTGTCAATAACTAGACAAATTGTAATGATTGGTACTTATATCTTATTTGTGCCACAATTCAATTGCTACTCTATTTTGTGTCATTATATATTTAAGTGTGAGTTTTGACATATACATGCACGTCAATAGTCGCATGACACAAATAGGTTGCAATTTATGGAATGTAGAGTAAAAAATTTAAAAAATTGAGGTCAAAATTCAATCAATAAGATTTCAATCAATAAAAATCCAAAATTCATGAAACTTGTAACATGTGATTCTAGTCAAGATGTACATCTTCCTATAAAAAGAATGAGACATTTTGACTTTTCACAAAATAATTATTTTTATATAGAAATTTCATTCAAATAATAATAGGCCTAAATATAGTCTATTCAAAGTGAAATTGCACATGAGGGTAGGACTCCTTTGTACAACAAAATGTCCAATTACTTTTGGGAGTCATTGTAAGAGTCCAAAAATGATGAATTTAGCATATCTCCATAGAATTCTTATAGAATTTCAATTAGTTGAATGTTTTTTTGTTTTTTTTCATTTAATATGCACAATTCAATTGAAAATGGTAGTTTTTTTTCAAATTTCTAACCAAAGAATACCTTGGTCCTTCAAAAGTTAATTGTCACACTCATCATATCACTAATGAATTTAGCTTGATTGGTCTAAAAGATGAAAAACTTATACTGGGTGAGTTAGTATCCCCCAAAGGACCAACCTTCATATTCTGGCAACGTAGCAATTTTGGGCAACTCACTATGAATTTAATTTTTCTTTCTTTTTTTTTGAAATTTCCACACAACATGTGCCCAAGGATTAGCTTTAAGGTCCAAAAAATTTCATAACTTTTGACTACATGGTAAAAAGTTATTGTATGACATGTAATCTTCAGCAATCTTTGGGCAACCTAAGCAACTCAAAAAAATTTATATATACGTGGAAAGCTTTGAATCATTTCATTTTGATTAATGAGATGAAAGTTATGAGAAGTTTTAGTTTGTAAATAGCTCATAGACAGTAATGGATTCTCTACTCTAAAATAAACTTTGAAGTTTAGTATTTTAAATCATTCTCTACTTCTTTCTCTTTACTATTCTTTTCCTATATGTTGGACAATTCCAAATAATTTGAAAATTTTCAAGCATGTAGCCAAATTGCCTTGAAGAATGAATCTAGAGAAGCACCACCATTTTGGACATTTTTTCATACAAGTGTGACCTTGTGAAGTACAACTGCTCGATTTTTTGCAGTGCCAACAAAAAGAATTTTTGTCACTTCAAACGCTAATATCTTGCAACCTATTGGGTTCATATATTTTTCAATATTCAAGAAGAAGCTTAAAGACAAAAAAATATGAATTATTAACTCTATATGAACCCCGATGTAATTATACAATTTAGAAACATTATTTAATGACAAATTTAAATAAAAAATAAAAAATATAATGTATTATCATATTTACATAGTTGGATCTACCACCAATATTTATCAATAAAAATTTAATAAAAATTTGAAGATTCCTTGTAAAATAATTCTACACTGAATATTTGTAACTTTCCTAAGAATGTTTTCCTATACATTCATAATGTTAAAATCTCATTATGATGATCATTTTAACTAATTTCTATTCATTCAAGTGATTTTTGAGAGCCTCCTTTTTTTAACATAAAAAGTTACTTATTGAGATGAAACATACTTGTACTCTTTGAACTGTAGAGTATTTGCCAAGGAGTTAATTAAAAAATCTATACTATATAACATTTAGATAAGAGTCTACAAACATTTAGATGGATGGAAAAATCAAGATTTTGATTGAATGGAACATGTTGCATTCATCTATTGTTCAAATTTGAATGCTTAATTCCCAAGGGGTTAATTTATAGAGAAAAAACTTGAGATCTAACAGTAGCCAAAAGACTACCTCATCATGAATTCCATACTTGTAAGCTCTTCCCTAATCCAAAGTTATCTACCCGTTAGCCCCATTAGGTGCTTTGATAGGTAGGAACCAAATTCTTTGCTATATAAATGCATTTATTCTTGCAAAAATGAGAGTAGGGCAAAGTTAACATGAAAGGAGGTCTTAACATCTTTTCAAACTATAAATTAGAAAACAAACATTGATAGTTATTTGTACTCCATTCACCAATACACAAATATTCAATATATGTGTGTTTCAACATTTGGCTTGCAATGAATTTTAAATCAATGATACTCTATCAAGAGTCTCAAAAGGAGATTGACTTGATCAAGTGAACTTTATAAATGATAAATTCCATGTTCCTCATAATCACTTTCCAAGTCTCAATTTTTCATGAAATAGTCCATTTTCTGCAAATTTCACAATATGTCCATGTTTCTAATGCAAGAGGAATATGATTGCAAATACTGCAATAGTAGTAAGCTAAAGCTTTAATTTGGTTAAAGTTATCTTTTTGTACAAGTGTACTAGTAGGGGTCAGAGGAGTTGTGATTGATTGTGGGAGTTGGCAGGCTTACACAACTCTAATGCAAGAAGCACTATATGTTGTGTGCACTTGCAATTGCAAAAACCTTGTAAGCTTTTGCCTAAGGTATCTGTACCTAATTGCAATCCATTTCTAATTGTACCACCAATTATAGGGGTGGAAAAGGATTTATTAAATGTCCCCTAACAACCACTAGTGCATAAGAGCAATCAATGGGAGTTGAAACATTTGAAGCTTCACAAGGAGTGTAAAGGCATGAATAGAACACCCTATGATCTCACTTTTGAAAATTCACTGCATAATATTGTGAGAATGTCATAAAATTATTAATCCATAAACGATGCAGAGGACGTTTTTCTTGCTGGTGAATGACAAAGAATCTCCTCGTGTAGGATAGAAATGCAACTATTCATCCTCCAAAATTTGTGTGGAAAGGGAAGATCATTTACAGTAGTTTGTCTTCCAATGAGTTTTCTTTTTCTTTTTTTTAAGCCAACAATTCACATAGTGACAAAACAAATGATTTCCATGGCGACCGGCCTGGTGTTCAAGGGTTAAACAACTTGGGTTGGTTTTCTCTCGGAGGAGGTTGATGACCAGTTGATCTTGTAAGGAAGGACAAATAGCTGCCAGGGACATGAGCCAAATATGCATCTGAGCGTGGTTCCCATTAATGAATTGTCGGAGATTTTGTTGGTTCTTGTTGTGTCACTAGTTGAGGTGAAGCATCTTACATTCCACTATGCATTGTCGTGGCCCGCTGCTGCTCAGAGAGGTACGTCGGATATAAGGTAGTCATGGACACCGTGGCCATGGAAGAATGCTCCACAGTACAGTATGTGTAGTCAACCAGTTCGACAACCTTGGTTTCATTGACATGCGGAGTAGCAACCAAGGTGTACGATGGAGTTACAGGTATCAACCGAGAAAAATCTCGGAGGCTGAGGAGCGGTGCTACTCAAAACTTCCCTGGAGTGACTCCCAGTTGTATTCAAGCAAGAGTTATAGCGTCTATGTGTTCTGTAGTCCTGACTGGGACACTGCCAAGGGGGTGCAACCTTCCAGCTAGGCTCCGACGAACAGGGCGGAGTCATTATTGATATCTCTGTGGGTGGAGACAGGCTGTTTGTGTTTCACAATGAGGAAGACGTGTTCGATGTTTGGGAAACTCCGACAGGGCCGTTGCACATTTTAGAACTGAGGTGGTTTTCTTCAGTAAACTCCTCTAGGTGATTCTTTCCGTGAATAATCCAATAGGTGAGTTACTTTTCATGTTTTGAACAGATGTTCATCCAGATCCGGATGAAGCCTTGCGCCAGGAGTGACAAGCAACAACACCATTTGAGCAATTTGGAACATGCAGGACATTGGTAGGTGTAATCTGATTCATTAATTAAAACATCAACAGACGATGCTGGACAGGATGTCTTGTTCACGTTTGGGCATTGAACCAACGGCCCTTTATGTTTTCCTCGGTCTCTTTCAGCAGTCAGGCAGTCAGGCTCGCACAAGCCTTAGTTGACCCACTTCAGCGATCACCTTGATTCTAGGGACCTGGCATCCATGAGACGCAGTTTAAAGAACTGTGCCCGCAATGAACTTTTGGTGAACTTGGCAACAACCAGAAACGCCAGTGACTATCTATGTAGGCCTATGTCAGGGTATGACTGTCGGAACATTCTTGAGCTAAAGCTTGAAATTGTGTGTCACATGGGAAATAGGATGTTCAGTTCTACTAGATCACAGGGAAACCGGCAGGGCGTCACCCCGCGGTTTTTTTTTTGCACAATGCAGTTATACCCCCAAACTTTCTGTTTTAAGAAAGTTTGGGGGGTATAACTGCATTGTGCAAAAAAACACCCGGGGGGGGGTGACGCCCTGCCGTTCTCCCTGTGGATGTCTTCTTGAAATCCGGCAGAAGTGAGCAGGTTTCATGCGGAGAAAGTGAATGCGCACACGAGGTTTGGCCCTGAAAACTGCTTCATCCCTTGACAACGATCGAGTTATACCTGGGCAGATATAACCTAATATGGTGATGCCTGAAGCATAACTTTTTGATACTTAGAGACTAGTGTTAATTAGGTCTTTAAGATTCTTTAATCGTGAATGCATTAGTGGTCCGTCACTATACTACTATTGAGTAGAGCTGGAGAGCTCGAATTCAGAAGCATCTCCAGTATGTGCCCTGAAATTATGGACCCTTGTTGGGAAGTGTAGAACTGTTCACCTTTATCAATCGTTCAAATTTAATCTGTTATTTTCATCTGTTGTGTCATTATCGTCTTGATGATCGATCGATAGTAGGCATATTTTCAGCATAAATTGTTTGCTGCGAATTATATATTACTAGATTGAAGCACATTGCAATGCAACGGCACCAAAAAAATTTCATCAAGCTATTGGGTTTCATGGAGAAGCTGTGAGGATGGCGTTACTTAGAGTTTGGTTAGAATGGATGAATGAAAAATTGTGTGGATGAAAATGTGACAAAGTTTGCATTTAACTAGTAACCGTTGTAACTGCGTCCTATTGCATAAGAATATAGTATTTTTTTAGTTTGCTAGAATTGGATTTTAAAGTAAATAATGCTTCCGAATTTTGAATGACAATATAAAGATGAATACATGACCATCTAAAGGAATGAAATTGTGAAAGTAGGTTATGACACTTTGAACTAAATGTAATAGATATGAGATTGGATTTTTTCGTTTGTCCATCTATTTTGTTTATTTCTAGAATTATTTGGCATCACTAGTAGAAGACATTGTTCTTGTTGGTGTCACTAAGGTAGACCAAGCCATTTCCATCAGCTACCTAATTCAATCATCCTACTTTTGGTTCTAATTTTGTCCAAAAACTCATCCAAATCCATTCAATTTCTGACAAAATCACTACATTAATGTCAACAAGGGGATAAGGTGTCAATTCTTTAATGGTGAACACTTGAATACCATTGAACACATGAAAAGGCAGTTATGAGTTGTTTATAGGACGTTTATGACTCCACTCTATGAGTGATTTTTTGTAATTTCAAAGCAAACCACTTCAGAAATTGACAAAAATTACAATTTTAATCAAAAAATTATAATTCCGCTTGAGTTTGATTTGTGAAACAAGCACACACCTCTTAAAAAAATATGTCTATCTCGGAGTTGGCCCCAAGCTATTCAAACTGCTAATCAGGGTGGTAATAGGCTTGTCTACCTTGGTGGAATGTGATCTTTGTGAGTCATTTCCATGGTCTCTACTGACCATGAGTGATACATGACCAAAAGTAACACAATGCTCATTCCATCAACGTGTGGAGCCTCTTCATACAGATGACAACACCTTTCTCTGGTTAGAGAAACGTAAACGTTTTAATTCGTACTGGAGAGCAGCTTACAAGCTCGGAAGTAAACTCGAATTTGACAACAGATCCACATTCTCACATTTTATTACGACAGGTACAAGCACGAATGAACTACTTGCGATCTGCCGGCTTGCGATCGATCTATCCGAAGACAAGCGAGGTGTGGGCCGGCTGTTTACAGAGATTACGATAAGGAGCTGCCACATTCAAATGTTGGGCATGTCTTTGTCCCAGGTCTTACTCTTACTAAATACCGGATCGGTGTGACTTCCTCTTGATTACAGATGGATTTATTAGACATGTGAGACTCGAGAAGCTTGAAGGTTATCGAATTCTATTAAGGTCTTGAAGAAGCGACAGAGACGTAAACTTGGCTTTATTTTCTTACACTTTTGTATGTGAATGTGGATTTTACAGTATAAGGATTTATGTTGCATGGATTATATTCTGCTGGTCTTTTCTCTTACATGTTATGGTAGTCTGCAGCTGATTGCATTTGGGGGAAGCTAAACTCCTTGGAAATAATTTTCAGTAAATTTTCATAAGAGAAGAAAAGATGGAATTGGCTTCAATGAAACCCAAGTCGTTTCATATTTTTTGGACCTTTGTGGAATTAATTATGGATTTTTGAAGTTAAAATGCAGTGATCACTAAAAGTAACCACCTCTACCTCTTGAAATGTACACTATTGGTGCATTGAAGAAAGCAATATGTACCTCTCAGCTAGAGCACCCCAGACTTTGGTCTGCTTGCACAATCTAGTGAAATTTTTGACTGCAAGTTTTGTTTTGTTTTTGACACAAATGAAACGGAATTTCATTGCAGGAGGAAAATACATGGGTGCCAGCCACAAGTGGCCTGGCGGGGGAAACAAAAATAAGGACTGCAAGTTTTAAATCATGTGATTGTATACAACGTTAGTAGGATGCACGTTGACCTTCAGGAAACTTGCGCTTTTTCGTGTACTTTCGTGAATATTTTGCAGTACCTGCGTATTTGGTACATAGATTATTTGACAATCAAGACTTCAGTAGCAGAATTAATTGTTTTGAGCATGGAGTAGTCATAGCCAAATGTGCAGTTCGTCCTTTGTACAGTGGGGTAGATGTTGCATTTTTATGTTGCATTATAGACTGACACTAAAAGCAGCGTTTGTGCAACGAAGAATAGTTCTGCCAAAATTTCTTTTATGCGCATGAGCATCCTATTACACACCCTATTCTTTTCATTTTAAAGCGTATATTCATTCAGCTTTACGCGTATGACACATGCAGTTCTGTGCTCTCTTTAATATTGTTTCTAAGAAACATCTTGTTCTAGTTACATGAGCCGAGAATTTTGAAAGGGAAACAGTAAAAGCACAGGTATTTCACAAGTACAATATTCTGTACAAAGGGATCCTAGCATCTTAGGATTAAAATCACGATACAGCGTATCGAAATTTGTCCAAATTGAAACGCTGATCTCAAAGCTCAGCCATTGATGCAGGGGAGGAGTTTGATAGAACTACAAGGCAGACTGAAAATTCAGCAATGGTGCTGTTGGAAGTATCCCAAGCTAGCTTAGCGATTGCCAGTTCTCTATCGGTGAGTACTAATGAGCTTTCTATGGCAGAAGACAGGTGATAGGGCTTTCTGAGTGGAGAAATATTTACTGACAAAAGCAAAGGATACGAGATTAGACTAGCGAGGCATTATGGTACGCAATCTCAATAGGGTGTCAGACCTCATGATTTCTGCTCAGCGCTTCGCAGGTTTGTAATCAAATTGGTCAAAATGTTATTCTTCTTTCCACATAGAATTTTAGACTGCTAGTAGAGTTTGGGAACGTGATTCTTGAAATCGCCAGCTGTGACACACCCTAATGCGAATATCCTTCTGTTGAGCTTCAGTCAAATCCAAAGAGAGTACCAATGAATGAAGAAAAATAAAGGATTTGAGAATCTGAACGTACCTTATTTTGATAAGGATAACATCTGTACTAGCTTCGAAGGTCATTCTCTGTCGTATAAGAGGCTTATGAAGTGAACACTGTTGTAGTTGCTTCAACTCAACGACTACCATGCTCGCAATCTCTGCATCTGGACAAAATTTTGGTCATTTTAAAATCCGTATAATCTACCCGATTATGAATGTAAACATATAAATCTTCAATCCACGAACAAACACGAGGCACTGGGTACTGAATATGAGTCCATGCCATCGATTCTACCTCCAAACGAAGGCACCAAGGATAGCAATCGTTTTCAATGTCTATGTGGTGCAGCTAATAAAATATCCTCAATAAACCCTTGATATGAAGCTATTCTTCTTCTGAATGAAGCAGTTTTCAAGCAAATATAACTGTTTAGTTCCTGTTTTTGTTCCAAAGTGAAATTTAGTGACAGAGAAAGAGGGAGCTTATGAAACCAATAAGCTTTCTCTGCAAGGGAGTGATTTTATTTCTCAAGTTGGGTATCCAGTGGTCGTGTACACTTTCTGCAGCAGAGATAGACGTGCCATCACCAATCATGACAGTCATGTGGGTGCAAAATAACATCTTCCCTCTTCCAAATCGTCGCGATGGTTGACGTCGGCAGATTTGATCATATTTCAGTATGCAGCAATAAATGTGGTGAAAAGGAATCCCTCATCATGTGGGTTGTCTCCTTGCATGTGCGCAATCGGAATGATCTACAGCTGCAAAAAACATTAAAAAAAAAAATGTTACGTAATGGCTACGTCTAGAAAGTGACCTGAATTGATCATCTTCACAGTTTCACGTCCTCATTCTGTACAAAAGAAAACCAAATCACAACACAATCTGATCAAATATGTGATTTAGACTTGGTGGATTGACACGATATTCATTGCAAATAATTGAGGATAAATTCGCTGAAGAGCTCCAGGACAGTCAATTCTCTGTCCAAGCCAAAAGCAACACTCACCGGAACCATTGTCATGGTAAACATAGTCGAAAATTAATCAATGAACAAGTATTGACTAAGAGGATATAGATCACCTAAACTTTCGATTAAGTGTCAATTTTATGCCATCTGCCAATAAAACTTTGATCCTACATACATAACTTCTAAATGCAGTATCCAAATAGCGCATTCTTCAGTGCGTTGGAATTCCCTTTCAATCACTAACAAGAATATATAAATATTTGACTAGCCGACTAATAAGAACTATGCTCAGCGTTGAAGTGGTAAGTTTGGGTCTCTCTACATTGAAACTAATAGCAAGACTCACCAGACCGTATTTCCAAAGAATGGTAGACTCTTACACCTTGTTGAACAGCTAGTTCCAGGTATTCGAAGATCTACTGTGTACCTTGAAAGTGCAAAAGGGAATTGACCGGCAATCCCAATGAATCTTCCTGCTCCTCAGTTGCAGGGTTTTCGCAGGACACCTGAAAAGGAACCGCTGATTTTCAACCATAATGGAACCCTACGGTGCGACTCTCTTTCTGAGGAACAGCATCACTCATTTGCTCACATAATCACATGGGTGCGTGTGGTAGGGACTAGCCCACCGTCGACTACTGTTTGAAAAAAACAAGACTTCAAGTTGAAGGCGATGGAGATTATTCGATACAGTAGTCCAGAGATCTGATGTCATTCTAGCTCAGCCTTGACTTGCGATGGATATGTACGACGGATCCTATCGTGTGGTGATGCAAATCAATTATATATCGACAGTACAGGCAGACAGACGTGCACGCTAAGCCCTAATTTTCACAGAAGTAAAGCCCTAATTTTTTTTTACAGAAGCGAAATCTTCTGTATATGATTGTGCAGCAAGCAAGTAATCTCTAATTGAAGAGGCCCAAAGAGGAATAATCTGTAATCCCTAATTCCTTTTACTGAAGTGAAATCCTCTGCAGATAGTTGTGTAGCAAGCAATCCAAGTATAATTGGAGAGGACCTAAAGAAGCATTGTCTGTAAACCCTAATTCCTTTTCACTGAAGGGAAATCCTCTGGAGATGGTTGTGTAGCAAGAAATCCAACTATAATTGAAGAGGACCCAAAGAAGCATAATCTGTAAACCCTAATTCCTGTTCGCTGAGGTGAAATCCTCTGCAGATAGTTCTGTAGCAAGCAATCCAACCCAAAGTGGGGAGAATCCAACTAAGCCCAACCGCCGCTCAACCCTAATTTTCTTTTTTACAGAAGTGAAAACCTCTTTGGAGTTATTAGTCTGTGGCAAGCAATCCAACCCTAATCAGCAGAGGACCCAAATAAGCATAACCACAGAAAGGACGTCAAATTATGACCTTTTTCCTAAATTAGGGTTTCAAAGGAAGAGTAATAAGTACGTGCTATTTCCAAGTACCAATTCTGACTGATGATGATGCAATTTTGGGTCCAGAAGTAAACTTCGAATCAGGTACCTGACCGACCATCTGCAGCCGAATTTCAAGTGGAGAAAAGCAACATAGCACCGACCCAAATTGTCACTTAACTTACTAGAAGCTCTTAATAATAATTTGGAGCTCGTAAGTTCGACACACACCGACGCTCCCTCATCAGTCCGTCATCACTCGTTGCTGCTGCTGCAACGGGTTGATAAGTTAAGACATGTCGTGTTGATAAGCAATGACGGAGTGCTATTATAATCATAACCCTCATTATTTTTTTTTAATTTTAAAAATTTCCCATAACTCCAGCCAGTCCGTCGGTGTAATAACCTCCCTGATTATTAGCTTACATTTAAGTTTTCATCTCCCTCACTTGTGGGACATGGCACGTTTCCAGCACGTTGGGCAATTGAAAATGATACTTTCAATTGCTTCAGTTCTGCCGTAATTCCCACAGCACTTGTGGACGAATTCGGGTCACAGACTCACACTACAGTACTGGGGATGAGTGAGGATCCTATCCTGGCATCAGTCCTGCCATTCTCCAATCTCCACCGAATGGGATTCATAAATTCCATTCCATTGTGTCATGCTGATCAGTGTGTTGTTAAACTGATTTCTTTTTCTTTTTTAGATGTAATTATATGAGAAATTAGATAGTTTTGCGTGGGTGGGGCGCAAATGAAATGTAAAATTCATTGAGAAAAGGAGAGTGAGGTGGGCACCCCCAAAAGCCCACTTTTTGCTACTTTGCCTAATTACTATTATTATATTGGTCAAATTTTCATTGATTTTCTTGTTGGCAAGGGAAAGGAGGTTCCATCGCACCAAAGAACATGACATTTGGATACCATCTGTGAAAGTTAAGAAAGGTCAAAGTATTTTTTTGGTAGATGTTCTAAAACCGTTTCTTCAATATAGCTACATACTGATTTTAGAGATGTACATAGAGTGATGATGGTGTTTTTTTGGCAAGGTGAGATTTTGGATGCACCCACTGTACAACTCAACCCAAGCCAGGAGAGTTTCACTCTGAGACTCCAAACCAAACAAATTGAATGCAATACAATTAGAAACTAGGAGGAAGAAGTAACAATAAAATGCAAAAATTAACCTTTATAGAACATTTGAGGTCTTAGAAAGGTTGCTCCAACTTAAACTTGGATTCCAATTTTTTTTTAAATAGGCATCATGTAGCTTGTTCAAATGACTAATCAGTATGAGCTTTTGTCCTCCTTAAAGCTATGGGCAATCTCAAAGTCGCTATTCAAAAAAAATTATCAAAATTTCCAATACTAAAACTACAAGTTCAAATTGTGATTCAAAAACCCAAGATTTAAATTGATAGATGCATCTTGTGAAGACAAAGAGAACGAAGACAACAAAGTTCACATGTAATTGCAGAGGAGTTTTCGTGTGATGATTCTTTGAAATCCCAACTTTTAGAATTGGGTCTATTGTTTATGCATGAGGATTGAGATTGAAGTGAAGTATATAGGAGTTCTTTTGACCCCTTGATCTTAGTATTGACAATATGTGCAATATTGGTACTTTTCAAGGTAGTCACCTTGAAACCTAAATGTATATTGTGAATAGATTTTAGACCTTTGTTTGATACTTTTACTTCAATGTCAAGAAATTTAAAGGGTTGTTGGATTTTAAAGGGTGATTTATTTTATTCCTGTTAAGGTAAAATTATTTCTCCATGATATAAATTTATCCTCACTAGTAGAAAGATTATCTTTAGGCACTTGACATATATAAACAATCCACAATTTCAAATCATTCTTCATTTCTTTGCAAAAGTACTTTTCACTTCTCTTGTGTTTGTTTGTCGACCTTACTTATATGAGTGCCATGGCAAGAGTCTCATTTACTAAATGAATGTAAATTGTTTGGATTCTAACTAGATTGTTCATGTGGCAATACCACATATTATTATTCATGTGGAAATCAAGTATACCACCTATTTATGAAAAATTTAACTATGTTCATCCATTTGAGTTACACAATTCTCTTCAATAAGAAAGATCTGACAAATCTCAATTGCTATAAAAGTATGGTAAATGTAGTCTTATTTTGCCATGCCCATAAGGTATGGCTAGCCAAACTTCCTCCAATGGACTCTTCACTAGTAGAAAGGTGATCGTGGGGAACTACACTATAGTGTGTGTGCATGGTTCCAAAGGCCCATTTGGACACCAAGCTGTGCCCAAATGGGCCTTTGGAACTATGCTCTCACACTCAATGTAGCTTGATTGCTCATAACCACCTTTCTACCAATGTTTCATTTACAATGGTGTGTAACATTGTCTACCCAAGCAATGGTCCTCCCCATGCTGGAAAGGTATTACACTTAGCCATATACTTGGGAGTTACTTACTAACTAATTCAAGGATTGGGGTTGGTTGAAGAGCAATACAAGACAATTTTTTTCCATTGTAGATGTTCCACTTTTCAAGGATGATTAAAGAAACCTTGCTCTCATTAGTAAACAATGCTATATCTTCAAGTCAACATGATTATTTGATTTTTATTACTATTACTATTATTACAAACATCCTATCCTAGTTGGGACTACATTTGCAAAATGCTCTCTCAAATACCTTCCAAATTCCCATATGCCCGTGTCACCCGGGTCTTGACCACGTCGTTGTTTGTCACCGGACGGATCGGCAGGAAAAACCTCGCCATCTCCGAAGTTTCCCGGAGCTTCTTCAGAAAGAAAATCAATCCAGGCAGCATGCCAGTGGCGAGTGGATCAGTTGTTTCTTAGGGTTCCGTCGCAGCGACAAGGAATGTGGAACATGCTCTGGTCTGCATGTGTTTGATTTTTCAAAGGGCAGGTTCATCAACTCCACAGTAACTTATGTCTGCCTGGCTACGTTATTTAGTGCCTAGCTACCCCGAAGTTTGAAAAAGGGGGAAAACATAAAGGCTCAAAGTGGAGCAGGCAGTGTCCACTCTCAGGCAGTCCAGAAAGGAGTTCGTGATGAACAGCTGCAACTGCGTAGTTATGATCGAGGACTTGTTTGCGTGTTTCTTATTAACCCCCAATTGTCTATTTTGGGCGATGTCTTTTCCTGACAAGCTGGTGGACAAACTAGTGGTGCCCTTCTCCAGCTGACAAACATGCCATGAAATTCCTGTCTTGTTGGCGTTTCCGTCCGCCATGGAGTTTTGCAGCAGGGACGTCACGATGGGTTGTGGCGTCCGTCAGTGAGGGTTGCCTGGGTCCCGGCGGGTCAGTCGTCAGCGGAATTCCTGTAGTTGCTGCTCCGTCGTCGTCGTCATCCATTCCCGAAGTTTTTCTTTCTCCACGAGACACGGAAAGGTCGTCCCTGCACGGAGGTTGTTCCTCTGCGTAGAAAGTAGCTAAACTTATAGTCTGATAAATGGTAGACCCGCCGTGGCCGGCTTCATGCAGTTCCGGACTACTACTACTCATGCACAGGCAGGCAGGGCTCCCAAGTCCAAAGTGGGCTGGGCTAGCAGGTAGGTAGCAACAAGGTGAATTTGAGAACTGCACTTCGTTGTAATGAAACTTGATGCTCCAATCTTGGGATCATTACGAGAGGCAAGAAAATACTGGAATAAGGTTATGTTCATACAACTCTAACATTCTACAACTTGCTCACTTGGTGCTAGCCAAGGTGATTACAAGAAAGACTAATCAATTTTGTAGCATCTGGGATAGTACTTGTAGTACTACAACCTTTTGGAATAAAATATTTATAAATATTTATAAAAAAAATATGGATAATTAATATAACACTAAAAATAACATGTCACCAAAATTTGAGACTTAAAAAAAAAGTAGGTCAAAAGTGATTCACGAAACAGATTAATGTTTTTAAGAAAATAAACACTTTGAAGTTTAGATTATTAGGAAACAGTAAGAAAAAAATTCAAACAAAAATCTGCCATCCTCAATAACTTTTATGAAGATAAGATTCTTCTAGAAACGTATTAATAGAAAAATGTTTTTCAACAATTCCAAGTGTCTAAAAATTTACGCTAAAGGGAATCCTAATTGCACGAATGTGGAGGACATAAAATAATCTATTTTTAGATACCCCTAGTATGGAAACATGTTTGTCTACAATGGCAATAGACCGCAAAAATTTCAGCTCTAAATCATGCATTTTAGATACTCGAAATTCCCCAAAACCACTAAACTTGAAAGTGTGACAAATTAGCAAAATAAGTCTCTAAATATAATATGATTTTCAATTAAAAAAATTTAAGTTCATCATGTTCACGAGTACTTCAAAAAATTTGTGTCTTTTAGCTAGCTTTTGAAGCAATTTATTTTCATTGTCAAATGGCTTAATTTGAATTTTCTAGTACCCATTCAAAGTACTCTGGGATGCGTTCCCAATGATAATAATTGTAAGTACTAATTTAAAACCAAATGAACGAAAAGTTAGAAGTTTATTTAGAGGGACAAATTCTGTAGTGCATTGAGGATGATCTTGGAATTTGTGTTAGAAACTAGTACAATACAGTAAATTTTCAGCCTGCACTAATTTAAAGTAGTGTGACTCTGGTAAAGTACAGTTGTGTCACGCATTGGCAGGATAAATCACAGTTAATTCACAATCATTAACATGTCTAAAAGAAATCTACTGTAGAATGCATCACTCAAAATGCAGTAACTTTTATTTTATATTTATTTATTTATTTATATTTTATTTTTACACAAATGAAACGGGATTTCATTGCAGAAAATAAAACAAAACCCCAGCCACTGGTGGGCCTGGGGGACACCACAAATGCAGTAACTTATTAAGAGGAGGTGACTCATCAGGTGAGGAATTCATAAAGTAGCCAGGGCTTGTCCACAAGCTGGAGCAAAGATCTTCTGCAAGAAAATTGTCTGTCAGGTCAAGTGGCTGTTTCCACCCCAGAAAGCCATTACCACTGTTACCAATTCCCAACGACAAAAGCCACTGTCACCTACTGACAGATATCTATCTATCTATGCCATGAAACCTTGTGACAAGTATCATTCGTTCATAGATTAGGTCACTATAGCATTACGCCTACAATATTGTGCATGTGTCCAGGACTTGAAGAATGTAGTGATCCCCTAATGATTCTATTCATTTGCAAAGTTGGCTCTGTCCCAAATGCACACGACTTGCAACATGCGCTGTGCGGCATCGATCGACATCACCCCATTTATGATGATCGATATCGGTTGTGCTACTGCAGGATCTTCTCTTGGTGTCCTACTAGCTCCCGTACTCTCACCCTCATTGCTGCTTCAATGGTAGGTCACGCGTCACACACTAACTTAGTTTCCCAGCTAAGATAAGTTCCCGGCGGTTTCCTCTGAGCTTCTGCAGCAAGCCACATCGATCGATCACCTTTGCCAGCCCACCAGCAATTCCTTCAAGCTGACAACTCTTACGTTACTCGGTTTGGACTAAACTTCATTTGGCCGATTTCAAATGATCGAAACCTCAGATGTATGTTATACCGGTCCTAGTTTTATGACAGTCCTGTATCAGTTTTAGAGTGACCTGTATGCATGTAGGCAGTTCAACGTCACAGCTAGTGTTAGGTGCTCGTAAAGTCTGAGACACCCACGCCATGATTTCAACGAAGATGACGAATTGGTTACTTTGCTTGTTGAAGTGCTCCCTGAATGCCTGGCATAGCGCAGAGTAATTCATCTGTGTCCAACTCGAAGGAACGCTTTACAGGTAGCTAGCGTGAGGCGTGACACTTGGTGTCAATCGTTTTGGTGTTTTGTCGTCAAAAATCAACCTGTTTTTTTGGAAGCAACTTTTCGCCAATTCTGTCCGACCTTGGGCCTAGAATTCGTCTCTCAACTCTTTCTTAATATTAACATAGTAAATTTTGTAACTCGAATGGATCAGTAGGTACCAATAGAAGAGAAAAACAGCAAAAATAGACTTTCTCATCCATCCTACGTACAGTTGATTTGCCACGTACATCGGTGATACGGAAACCTCCCCAAATTTTACCCTGCAAGTACGTGACTGGCCCCCAATTTCGAACTACTGTACTGTAATAAGTTATTACTCGTGGCCCACTCATCAGCCAGTGTGAAGGGAGATTGACAAATGGTGCCTTGAAGATCCGGACCGACTTGTGGAATATTGGAAAGGTAGGTTTCCATATACCCCAGGACACGGAGAATCAATGGTGGCAGGAAAGAGGGGATAGGAGTAGGTCAGAAAGCAACCTACAAATAACCCCTTGGGAGGAAAATAATGTGGCTGGCTAGCTAGCCTTGGCATGGTCCCTGCTGCAGGCTAGACTGCAGGCTTGGCCGGCTTGGCTTGGCGTTTTTTTTTTTTTTCAACATACGACCTTCGAGGGTCGCAGCAAGGACTGACACGACACAACCATGGCGACCGGAGCTTGGCTTTGGCTTGCTAGAGAGTTTCCCAAGCCTCCGACCCTGCAATTGAATAAGCTTTCTTTGGTGCATGTCGCGGGGGATCCGGGTGTGTGGAAATGTGGAAGTCGTCAGTCAGTCGATCGATGGAACAAGTGAAGGAATGCAAAGCTCGATCACTCCGGGCTTGACGGAAGGAAGGATGGGACTGTACTCGACACTCGACACTCGACACACGACTAAGATTACATTCGAGATTCCCGCGAGACGATCTTTCAGGGAATCGGAGATCAGGAGTTGTCCGAGCTCGAACTCAACAGTAAAATAACAGTACAAGCGCTCCGGATATTTGAAAAATATCCCGAGGGAAAGTGATAAAAAAATTTAATTTGCCATGCATGATAAAAAAATTTGCAAAATCTTGAATTCATATTTGCAATCAAGAGGGCCTAAAATGAGGTGGGAGAGGTGAAGAAGATAAATTAATTGAGCATGCTGCATTTGAAACTACTTTTTTGAATTGTTGAAGGGTTTGGAACTTAATAATAGAAAAAAAAATGGTCATTAGGAGAATGATAATGCAAAACATGGAGAGATATGTGCAAAACATTGGGAGATCAATACCAAACATTTGAAGATCTATACAAACTTCCGGAGATCTTTGAATGTTTTGTCTAGAATACTCTCAATAATCTGAAAGAAGTAGTTAAATGTGGCATAAGCACAAAGTAGGTTTTTTATTTTTTACATGCAACTCTAGAATGACTTTGGTGGGGATGAGTGAGAGTGGTGGTTTACCTTGACCTTTTTCAAGTACCAAGTCACTAGTGTTTTCTCTTTTTTTTTACTCCAATTAGAAATTTTATGGATCAATTTTCAATAGGTTTTTCTCTAATGTTTTCAAATTGCAACTTGTTTTTTCTCCAATTCCATTGGATAACAATGAACTAAAAGGCAGTTCTCCTTGAGCATTAATATATTATGTTTTTTCCTTTTTTTTTTTTTTTTTATCATTTTGGAAAAGTAGCTAGTTGTTTCTTCAATACTCATGTGGTACCTGGTGATATCTATATCAAAGCTAGGTGATACTTAAGTAAAATTTGGCTATTGGTTTTACAATACAATAGTAATTTAGCTATTTTGACCCCCCCATTAAATACAAATTGTTCCTCCCTATAATATTTGTTTTTCGGCAATCTACTACAAAATACCACCTCCTTTAGACCTTAAGTTTGCAATAAGATTATAGGAAATTTTGGATCTTTTGTACTACATTTTACCAAATCCATCCAAATGAGGGCTAGGAGTTTGCCAAATATTTGTTTACTGTAGTAAACTAAAAAATACAAATAAAAAATAATAACTAAAAATAATACAAATTGGAGTCATTATCCCATAGATGATTGCCACATGAGCAACATGGCTAGGGAGGAAGAAATTTACCTTGTATCATACTCTCCCAAGTTCACTTGACATTTAACTACAATGTCTATGTAAGAAAGTTTCTAAATTTCATGTGGAATTTTGAACTACAAATGTTGATCATTGTGGATACTATATGACATGAGTGGTAAGAACATTCAAGCTATAACTTACTAAAAAATTTAGGAATCCATTATAGTGAACTCCTGTAGGCAATTTTTCCTCAAAGATATAAACAAAAGTTTAGACAAGTTCCTTCAAAGTCAATTTTGAATGAATTCTTTCAACATTTGTACTTATTCCTTCGTGATTTTCATTCATATGCAGTGGGGCTCATGAAGGCTCATTCTTGTTTGTACCAAAAAAATTGACACAAGGTACAAAAATGTATCATTTTTCAAGGAATATAGTTTCTTTCCAACTAATCAAGGGGCATAGAAATTGACACCTTCATTGTCCATTTACCATGACTAGATTCTTACAAGGACAAATGTAATTATCTCTTTTGTTTGTGGTCATTTAATTTTTAATTCTTGACATCTAGTGGCTGATTGGGGATAAATGTCAATTTTGATCAATTGGCAATATTCCATTTCTTTGGCACAATTTAGGATGTGTTTGAACCCCAATTCTATACTTATAGTTTGAAACTAGACTTTTGTGAAGATATGTATCACAATTTTTGATAGGTGGAATATTACCAATTTACAAAAATTGATGTTGGTATGTGATTCCAAGCACAAATTTATATTTTCCAATTTTATTGACAATGGTAAATACGAAGTTTCCTTTTTTTTGAGGGGTGAAAAAGAGGGGAGGGGTTAATTTCTACTAGCTCATTAGGAAAGTCTATATCAAAAGTCATGTTTCTTAAAGTGTTTTTGAAATAGTGTGGGTAAGTTTGATCAACATGTGCTAAAATTCTCTTTCTTTTCTAAAATTAGGCTAGCATATTACTAATACGATATATTAGGAAATGATTACAAAGTTTGTGTATCCTAAAAATCTCACTCTAAGAAAAGTCAATGGAGTTTGATGGCCCTTGTGAAAAGGATTTTTCAAACAAAATCTTAAAACTTTTGGATTCTAATACTATAATCTTGCAACCTGCAATATCAAGGTTTTGGATTTTTATTCATACATTCCCCCAAATCATGCCGTAATTTAGTCCCTAAAGTTCCAATACCATTTTCTATCAAAACTACTCAAAATTGCCATTTTTGTTTCGTTCACCCAAGAAAATAGAAAAAATACATTTAAAATAAATCTAACCACAGGATCTTGAAATCCACTTATTTCAAATGATGTGGTAAAAATTTCATGAAGTTATGTATAGAGTGGAAGATTTTAGCTTTTTAAACAATGTCATATAATTTTAGATGACTTTGATTGCCATTTGTGGAAAAAAATTTGCACTACGGACTTTGAATTAAAAAAAATCATGTTGAATAATTGAGTGCAAGTCTAGGGAAAAATTCCCCAAAACATACTTTTGATTTTCATTCTTTAAAAAATTGTTAAAAAGAAGTAGGTCCAAGATTGAACGAAAAATGAAATTGGTAATAGTTCCAAGATGGAATTGAAACACAATAATTCCAACATCAAGATTTTTCTAGCAAGCAAACTCAACCTTGTCAAACAATTTGTTTTCAAAATTGAGAAAATTGCATTAAAAATTGAATCTATAAATTATTTTTTCAAGAAGATGGCCCAAAAAATAAGATTATCCGTAACTTTTTTTTTTTATCACTAGTCCAAATAGAATGAATCAAAAGCTTCACATGTAGACAAAATGTAATATTTGACAAAAATAATTGAAAATTTTATTTTGACTTTTTGTGATTTTTTTGGTGCTACCCATTGACCCCCATTTTTGGCTTAGGGTGGCATAACTTTTGCTTTTGGGCACCAATTGAAAAAACAATTATACTTCCCCAAAGCTGATGTGTTTTCATATCTTCAAAAAAAGTTTAAAAAAATCATGATGAAAATTGAGACCGTAGGAGCCTACCCAAATTCAATTTTGTTCTCCTAGGGGACAATAGGACTTGACAGGTTAAGATGCTCATGCCCTATACATCTCTAAAATCAATATGTACCTATTCTTGTAGAAATGGTTTTAGAACATCTACCAAAAAAATCTTTGACTCTTCATAACTTGGTTTCCAAATCAGATGTGTTCTTTAATGCGTTCTATCACTTACCAATTGAGGAATTACAAAAATTTCACCAACATGACATTCAGCATAAAATTGTCCACAAGAGAGAAAAAGTGGCAGTTTTGGGTGTCCTACCTTATGTACTTTGCCATTCCCTTTAGCAATGCTATTGTAACTGTACCCAATTCCGACCGGGACCCAATTCCAACCAAATGAAAAGCGTAAATAGATTTCAGAATACAAATGTGTGATTGTTGTACATGCCTTAACTTTACAATCATGCAAGTTAAGGCATGTACTACAGTCACAGATTTGTTTTCTACAATCAATGAGGGCTTTTCATTTGGTTGGAATTGGGTCCCGGTTGGAATTGGGTGGAGCCACCCTAATGACATTCATTTGTATTTGATGGGGAAAAAGTTTGGTAATCTTCGTCGTGACGAACTCTGCAGAGTCCGTCCAGAACGTACTCAACTACCGGTAGACCGTAGTTTCGCTGCAAAACTTAACTTATTCTGTCGCTTTGCACCTGATTCGTGGTGTTATGTAACGCATAAGATAATTTTGTTATCGAAAAAAAACTTGTTTGAGTGGGTCGGTTGTTTCAAAGCGAGGAAAAAATAAAGATTTCACTGCTACAGTAGCTGCTGCTGCTGGTTGTTCACGATTCCCTAAGGACTGTCCTGTACAATACAGTAGAGGTTCCAGATAATGCATCTAGTACAGTCTACGGACTGCCTCTAGAAGTCAATACGCAAGAGATTTTTTTAACTTTTTGTATATAGGATATAATTAGCTGCAATTACTCTGAAGTGACTGCCTGCACTTCTCTGTGTCACATCATCAATTGCTAACAAGGTGCTTGTTTGCGACAGTCGAAGTTTTGCCGGAAAAGAATGATCAGCAGTACGTTACATTCTAGTAATACTGAAAGAAAATCTGAGTGAGTTTCAAGCAACTGTAATATTCTCAGTTTTTTAGTCTGTCCTAGAGCAGAATAAAAACGACTCCATGATTAATAATTAACCCATAAAGGACCAGGTTTGCTTCTTTTTTTTTGTAATAAAGGAAATTGTCAAAACTGCCATTTTTAGTACATTAACTACAATCGGATTTAATAAAAAAAATTCCACAACACTTTGGTTTATTTGCCAAATCACAGATATGGCAGAAGAAAACAAAGGTAGAATAATAAGGTATAAACTCTCTATCATCACCTGAATTGTGGCTAGCGAATTCGTCTTGTACTTCAGAAGATTAGGTATTGCAAATCAGGGATTAGACACAAGCAAGCAAGTGAGAGCCAGATAGGGCGAGCCGGCGAGGTCGACATGTCGTCATGTCCCTGGAGAATTCCTCGCAGGGTCCCAGCTAGCCATCAATCCGGCCGGGTGCTTCCCAACAGTCATTCAGTCTCAGGTCAAATTGGTGTCAGGGAGGGGGCGTTCCCCAAGGCCGTGGACATGTTAAAAAGGCCTGCAGGGGGTGGTGGGGTCAAGGAGGAGCCAAGGACACCATTGCCAAACCAAGTGCAAAGCAATTCGCAACGTCTTCTTGCACCCTACCGATGTTGCCATTCCCGCACGACCAGACCAACCAGTTCCTCTCGCAACCACCTTGCTTGCACGCTTTGGTTTCGCCTTCTCGCCCCACCCGCATCGTAAACTTCGTCATCATTCTCTCATCGAATTGTACCTCAATCGGTAGCTAGCTTCCCCGCTAGCTAGCTAGTTAGCGCCTTCTCTTCATCCAAAGTCTGCAATATATATCGTCCTGTCTGGTATGTGAAACGCGCGCACAACAGGGAAACCGCAACTGACACCGCCTCCCGGCCTCCGAAGCTTTGCGACTTATGCTGCACAGTTTGTCTGTCAAGGCGGCATGTACCCACGCGCACAAACGATTGTGTGGACTCTTTGGATGCACGCGCGAACAGACGGTCAACCTCACAATCAATCCTTCTAGAATTCTTCGACGAGAGAAAGATTGCCGGCGGGGGGATGTTATGGATATATTAATCATGTTCTTTAGTGAGGTTTTGTAGAATCGGTGCGGCTTGAAGTACGTATTCTACGTCTAGCCGCTGGTCGGTGCACCCGATCGTGATCCAAAGACCAGCTTTCTGAGAACTTTGGGTTGCGAGTTTCTTCAGGGTATTGTTTTCTGGGACGCGGTGCCCCATCAAGCGCGTGGAGGGGGCAGCTGGTCGTGATGTTGATCCTTTTCAGCTTCTCCGGTCATCCCAACAGTCGAGAAAGAGGGTTACGGTAGTGGAGAGATTTGTATCCACCTATGATGGCGGCTGCGCGGTTTAACCCGGGAAATGGAGATTTTTTAAAGTAGTTTGCGGAAATATACTCCCTGGGGTCGACTGACTGGTCGGGTTACTTTACTCCCTATTCTCCCTAACCAAGCACCGACTTCGGACATGCCCCCAAATAGATGCCGAGTTTCGGACCAGATACTTCGCGCATTATTAGCAAGTGCGCTCCTCTTCCGTTGCATGTCAGTTCTATATTTATAATCTCCCGGTGGCTTACCTTACGCCTTGCCTATGTCTGTACGGATCCCCTTTCTCACGTTTCAGTTACAAGGCTCCTCATTGGATTCTCTCACGCGTAGAATCGCAGTGCACCCAATTTCAAGCCCCTTTCTAGATCTAGACATCTCTACCGATATTCTAATGGATTGAAGTAACCAACCAACGTCAGAAGGTTTAGAGTATTGCGAGTGAGTGACTCGCGGATTCCAGTCGTGTAGAAGCTGTGATACGTCTCAGGGATTGAAGCTCTGCTGCCTTGAGCCCTTGATCACGAACGAGATTAACCGATTGATCGATTCTAGTGAATAATTGCCGATCAAGTCGAGCGAGCCAGTGAGCTGCTCGCCACAAGAGTGTCACGCATGGATTTATTGGAGAAACAGAGGGAGCCGGATGGCGATGAGGTGGAATTAGCGGGGGTGGGTACTTCAAGTCGGATCAGTCCGCAAGCCGGCTCGTCCGAAAGCTTGTCTTCCGAGAGCAACACCACGTCCGCGACGAACGTGCAGGACGCATCCGAGAGCGGCACCATCAGGAGCCGGCAAGGTGGTAGTAGTCGAGGCAAGGTGCGGCAATATGTGCGTTCCAGGTTGCCGCGGCTGCGGTGGACGGCGGACCTGCACCATTGCTTTGTGCTGGCCGTGGAGCGATGCGGCGGGCAAGAGAGTAAGTGCACGATGACGACCCTTGGAACTTCAATGCCGGAGGATCAGAAAGTTAGGAGCATCTGGAGTACGTGATGTAGAGTGTTCCACGTCGTCAATCACCACGGGATGATTGACCAAACTCTGCAATGTTTTAGTGTGTTTCTCCTTGTTTCTGATCGGCTGGCTATAGTCCTCACTGCTTAGTCTATATATGCTAATCTACTGATGTTACCTGGGAAACTAAAAGTAGGTCTGCCTTTCACGTAGTTTTCATGTTTTTTAATAATATACTTTATGCGAAGATGTACATGCCATCAATGCTGTGAAGGTCTCGGAGTGCTGCAATCCTATTTATCTCCAGGGCATGCAGATCAATTCTAACTGGTAGACTTTTGTGTCCACATTGTGTCTGGTCGGTTCGGAATGTAGTATAGTAATCCTATCATCCTTTGCAAGATATCAAAGCCAATTGAAGGAATTGATTATATTGCCCAGAGTTTCAGATCCTCAGACTCATTTGCGTAGAACACAACTGTAGTAGATTTAAAGACGTACTGACACCTTGTTGCTCATTTCATTTCTGATTCAGAAGCAACACCCAAAATGGTACTGCAGCTCATGGATGTCAAGGGGATGACCATAGCCCATGTGAAAAGCCATCTACAGGTCTGTAAACGAATGTACTTCACTCCAAGTCGGGTTTGATTTGGAATTTTCTGGGGCAGTTAAGTGTCACTAGGGATCCATTTAGTTAGCGAGAACTCCCGACCTGTTCAACAGTTGAACAGTTGAACTTGGTGTCTTTCTCGAGCCGGCATTGATGACGACGTGAATCCCAACGCTTTTGCAGATGTACAGGAGCATGAAGAACGACGAGAGTGTTCAATCTGGTAGGTTAACTACTAATCTGGTACGAATTATAAGTCAATGAGCAGACCGAGATGTACTTAACTAGCTACTCACATTGGTTTCCATAGTATGTACCCAGAATCTTCGCCCGAAGGTTCATAAAATTGTACTCATTACCAATTTAAATTTAGCTAAGGCTTATAGTTTGATCAAATGCCGATATTAAATAGTTTATGAGTCGCACCTCGTGTTTAATCCTTTCTTGGAGTTACAAGTACTAATCATGCAAGGTCATGTTAATTTGTGTCCATCAGATCTCAGTTTCTGGCGAGGAGGACAATTCCAACACAACAACATTCTCTGGCTGCAATCTGCAGCGGAGCTAAACAGGAGCAACCATATCTTCGACTTGCAGACCGAATTGCGGCCGACGAGCAGCTTCAGCTCCGGGAAGAAGAAACTGGAGGCGGAGTGGGAGATGTGCAGGCGGGAATACGATGCCAGAATAGCGTTGATGATGTTGACTGAGGGAAACAAAGGAGGTCAACCTTTCTCCCCCACACCAACAGTGGAATCTCGTCCTACTGTCCAGCTTCATAATCTGAAGCTTCTGGAGGATAGGTCGACCAGTGACTTCACTGGCGCTCTCGGTACTCGCAGCCGCAGCGACGGTTGGCATTTCGTCTTGGAGGATCCCAGGAGACCACAGGTGCGTTTCATGCGCTTAAATGTGAGCTCGTGCTCATGCAGTTCCCCTACAGAACACCTCTTTCCAATGAATCTGTACTTAATTGAATCATATCCGTGCTCTTGAAGCTTAATAATCTCTCAAAGAGGTTAATTCTAGGAGAAATGATTACAGGAGCTCGCTCTTGATCGGACCGACCTCAATTGCATTCACATTCAGACATTCAGTGATAACGGTAGCAACGTACAATTATAGGAACATCGTATACTTACACATTCTAATTCAGAATCTTTTAAGAATCTCTGATAAAAAATTCTATAGGGACGATCGTCATGTTTAGTTAATTAAGATCATCGTCAGATTGGTACTTTTTCATTCGCGCGTCTTGAACCTCAACTTTGTTGGAGTTCGAGTTTTTATAGCACTCTGCACTTGAATGTAACTAACACTGAAGGACGCTAAATGCAGGAGTTTCAGGACAACAATCAAGCTGGAAAATTATTACACGGGCCCTTATCAGCTTCCAGACCGCAACTCGACGGAGCGCCCAGTCCCACTAACATTTACAGTCGGTTCCAAACCGGGAACCCGATGGAGGAACTGAAGCACGAGTTTCACACACCAGGATCTCACCACCACCACCACGGTGTCCATCTGCCCACAATGTCGTATGAGCGTCACTTGGCAGAGCCCAAATGGAGCCCGAGGTTCCGAGAACTTCATGGGAGTCAGTTCCACCCCATCTCACCGTCTTCGAAGCTTGATAACTCTGCTCCGCCGCTGTGGTCTCGCCCGCATTCATGGCCGGGCAGCTGCACCATGCCCGTTATTAGTCAAAGCAACTCACGGTATAGTACAGACATCGTGGAGACGGAGGGGCGGGCTCCGTTCGTGGACTTCTTGTCAGTGGCGCAGTCGACTAGGGGACATGCGCACATGGGGTCAGGCCTCTCTGGGGACGGACTCCAGCTGGATTTGACTATGTCGACTGGACCCGCTGATGTGGGGGAGGAGATGACGACCCAGGCAGTGCACCCCAAGAATGTTGAGCTGGACCTGACATTAGATCTTTCGATGTCGACACGGTGAGTGATTACGGGTGAGTGTACAGGCTAGAATGATTTTCACGCTCAGTACTTCAGTAGTGTCCAGCAAGCCTGATGGTTTTTGTCGATATTAGCGTATAATGGAAGAATTAGTGTTATTCTGATACTGGAACCGCCCTCGGTGATATTTCTAGTTCCAGAATAACTTTGATTCTTCATTATGAGCATTGGACATCCAATCATCCTTGAACCACTCCAAAGCTAGATCTCAGTTTTTTTTGTTAATCCGAGGGTAGATTAGTTGTCCAATGTCGATACTATGAAGGTGTAAGTTAGAGACTTAGAGCTAGCGTGTAGAATAATTAATTCCGAGTATACCTTAATTGCGGTTGCGGTCGAATTTAGATTGAGTGCTTTGTAAGGAGGACCAACGTCGAATGCCTGCATCACGTGCGACAATTGTGTGAATCTGTACATAATTGCTTTCCTGTAATAGCTGCCTTCTACGAATTAGCTTCGGACGACACACAGCCAGCTAAGGAATCAATTTTTATAACAGGCTGGATATATCGACATATTGGCGTATTTCACAGTGCCAAACATTGTGTTGGTCAGAGATAAAAAACTTTGAATTTTGGACTTTTTTGAAATATAAGTGCCAACAGCATTTAGATGCTGCCATTTTATTTGCAGTCCTACCATTTTGTTGAATATTGCCTTGCATCTAGTCTCCGAATGCCATGATCTATTTTTTGGGTTGAGGTGAAACCAGTGACTTTGGGTCCTTTGTTACAACAGTACGTACAAGTACTTGGCAGCCTAAAAACTGACGGAGTGTACATCAGTTGGTACAGCTTCTCCTTGTTGACAATTCAGCAGATTCTTTCTTTGAGTTTTGAATTGGCAGAGTCAAACCGAAAGTTCGATCTTGGAATGTCGCCTGTCAATGCTCCTTGCTTTCCACCCTGCAGCTAGCCTGCTGTAATTTCCACGCCAGTGAGCATTGTCCAGGCATTGGTCCCATATCAGAGACTTGCTGGCCGTGGTGTTCACTGTAGATTTTAGCATGCAATGATTGCCAGACGTGGCTACACCATCGCAGAATGTTTCAATTCAAGGTGCACAGTAGTCGTCCCAAGCCTGTATCATACGACTTGGGGCATTGGCAATTGCCAGAAATCTACTCAGCGAGTTCTAAAGAAGAATTTTCTGCTTGCAAGCAAGCTTTTCGGTAGCGTCACGTACTCTGAATCTGTCAGACTCACTGTAACTTAATCGCCCACAATTTCAATCATATCTTTGTGCATGCACTCGATCGCAAGTTAAGGACGCCAATAAAGATTAAACTATACAATAATAATGCCCACCCAAATAGGTTGACGACAGTAGCTGACACATTCTCCCTCCCTGGGCTGAAAATTGTAAGAACGTTAGAAAGTGGTTGCGGCGTTCCCCTCCACAAAAAGTCATGGCCTGAAAAAGAAAGGCCATGGCAGAAGAGAAAAGCAAACCAAAGGCTCTCAGGGAACTGCTAAAGGACCGCACGTCCAAGCCTGCACGCAGTAGTTTCCCTCACTGTCATTTGGCGAAGGTCCTCTTTCGTGTTCCAGCATTGCGTTGTACGACTCCGCGCGCACGCATATTCCGCCTAGACTTACCCTGGCTAGTACGACTTTACGTTACACTCCGCATTTGTGAATATAATATTCGAGGACAGAGAACTTCCGGTCCTGAAGGATATATATACACACGTGTACTAGCTAGCTCACTGTACTGTAGGTACGTACAGATTCCTTAAGGGCAGCTAGCAAGATCGAATCGAAGGAGTGAAAATTATGCCTTGCTAATTGACTTCATTCCAGGGAAGAAGCTCGTGATCGAGCTCGTCAGTCCAATTTGGCTGCACCAATTAGTCTCACGAGCTAGAAGTGAAAATCCTGCAAGTAGTCTACCCAATTTGCTGGAGGACAAGTTGGTCCAGGAGATCGAGGCCGTACCCAGCTGCTGAGCTGCACGCCCAGGCGGTCCACGCGCGGCCCAGCTAGCTAGCTTAGCTTGCAGTTTGCAGGTTGACATCACATGAACTATCCATTCGATCTTTGTATGGAAGTGGACGACGTATCGATTTCAGGATTGGTCAACTAGCATGTTCGCATCTGAGTAGCAGATCGAGAGAGATCTGAAGTCCAACTCATTCATATTATTCTGTCCTCGTGGATTCACACACTCGAGTGCTGGCAGCTTGCTACTTGGCATTTTAGAATTTTTCAATACAGGATTTGCCACAATGGTCAACTGATGACACATCATTTGATTCATTTCCCGAAAGAGCAATTGAGTAGTTGACATTGCTGGCTCTGCCCTGATGAATTGGGCTCATATTTTTTTGTCTGTTTTTGTTTTGTTGGTGGGAGCTTGGTGGATCCGACACCATACGCTTTTAGGGTATCTCGGGCTGCAACTCCGGGGAATTCGCATGTGTATTCTTGCAAGGGGCGCGACTATCACCAAACTAAGGATGCATCGTCAAGATAGTCGGTCAGTCAGCCAGAAATTATTAGATTCTTGGATGAATGGGTGTATTGATTTTTTTAGTTTTTATTGTGTTCCTAAAAGTCATTTGTCGGGGAACTTTTAGTGCGTCATTGTCCCTACTAGGATAACCTTGAAAGAATGCAACCCTATCATTAAGGTAGTCAACACGCAATAATCATTCTTGAAAGGTTCAAGATGCACAAGTCAATTCTTCGTTTATACACATTAGAAAAAATATAGGGCATGCAAAGGGCGGTTTCAATTTACTTTTGGCAGCACTGTCGCATAATATTCATGCTTTATTTTTTGGAGTATTTTAAAATTAAGACAATAAATTAAAGAAAACTTTAAAAATATGGGCAATGTATATTCTTTTAAGAAGATTGTACATTTGTACCCGAGGAAGATAAATTATTGAAAAATTCTCTAAGTAGGTGAAATAGGAAAGTACTAAATTTCTAAAAATAAATAAATAGAGATTTTGATGTTTTAATTAAAAAATAGGGAAAATTTTCTAAAATTTAAAAAAGAATTAACCATTTGTAATATCTCTACATTACAAAGTTCTGGAATCACGAGTTGTCACCAGTGATTGTATGATTATTGTTAGGCATTACATTCATGTAACATTCATTCATTTGAAAATATTGTTACAACATGATATCGCCATTCATGATTACAGATTTACAGTGCAGTTTTGGGCTTTTGGCATGTCATTCATATTTGAATTTGTGTCTTTGAAGTTGCACGATAACTGTAGTTTAGTACTTACGCTAGTGCCTACTTACCGATTGCACTATACACTCACACGGTAGTCACTATAGAAATCATCAATAACAATGAGATTTTTTAACAACTAAAGATTAACGGAATGAAAGTTCTTAATGACTTGATAAACATCGAACTTATAATAATTCTATGATACTATGATAGTGATGTAGAAAAAAAACTTTTGAACTTCTATCTACTTCCAAAATTGAAATTGCTCTTGAAAATGATGCTTTACTACAAATGGCAATGGCAAAGCAAAGAAGTAGTCCTTTCTAAGGAATGCAACAACCATGAGTTTGTGATGATGAAGAAAGATTAGAATTTGTATTGATTGAGAAAAAATTGACCATCTTCTACAAAATTAGGCACAATATGGATAACTTGTAGAATGGTAGCAACATCTACTACAAGGTAATATGAATCTATATATGAATCCCATATGAGGTATTTGCATCTTATAAGCTCATTCAATTGCCTTGTAGGAAGCACATTATACATGCGTACAAATGCTATGTTCTTCGATGCCAACAAATTACTTTCAATATCTATAAACTAAAGATGCTTGAAAATGAGCCACAATTAGGCATAGATTGTGATTTTATCCATGCCTGCATCCTCCATTTGTAGCAAAACATTGCTATAGTATGGTGCTCCATAAAATTCATGGGTTGCACGAGCATAAAATGGCCAATCTCCAAATCGTTCACCTGGTCCAATTGGTCTAGCTAGTGAAGAGAAGATGCGTAGAACTTCACCTTCTTGTAAATTATTTGCTTCTTTAAAAACATGAAGACTCTATAGTAACTGAAAAAACTCTTCTTGTGCTGAAAGAATGGAACACACACGTGGTAGTAGTTTATTCTTGAAAAGAAGCTCAAGGGAAGTAGATATCAACTAAGACAACTAAAGGTAAGCATGGGGCCCGGACATGACATTATCTCCAATCTACACAACCTAAACAAACATTCAAACAAATCAAATTAGCTTGTGTGGTTGTTGTGACAATTAAAAGGAAAAAAAATGCAATTCTTTTCTATATGGTTGATGAAAGCAAATTATGAGATTGATTAAGTGGTAAACCTGATCTAAGGCTATTACTTCTTCAACTGATGATTCAAATGCTTCAACTTCTTCAACTTTGTGCCTATATGATTGCAATCGAGAATTGTGTTTCAGAATTTGACCAGTGTAATGACTATAATCATGTCTATTGCTTGATTGTTAGGTTGCCTTCATGAGATTAATGTGCAAATGCTTGTACATGTTGGTGCTATATTCGAAAGGTGAACCTGAACGTTGGATTGCATCACTGAAATGATGCATGATGCATTGCATGGATTTTCACCAAATTAAAAGAAGATTTCTATTGATTTTGTAAGCTCTGCTTGAAAGATGTGATGGCCCTATCATTTACAAGAAGTGCATGAAGCTATAAAGGAATTATCATGTAAGACCTCAAATTATAAAGAAGATGTTGAGAATATAATTATTTTCATAGTAGATGATTGGATTATTGGAATCAATATAAAATCACAAGAATTTGTCATCCAAGTTCATTTACTCACGAGCACATAAGATCATCCATCTCTTTTAGGATCGTTTTAGTGTACTCATGTGTGTGGCACACCAACTAATATCATTCAAGAAACTTTACCATTGTTGATATGCATTTTTCTTCAAATACTCCAATCATGCAAAATACAATAACCTGATACAAACAATATCATCTTATTGCCTAGGATTTGTATAGTTGAGCTTTAATAATTCTAGTTTAGCCAAAAGATTTTTCATACCAAAGGACTTTTTATACTAAAGGATTTTTCGTACCAAAAGTTTTCTTCATACCAAAGGATTCTTCTTAAGCAATGTATTGGCAATATCAAAGTGCCAAAGTTAAGTGATGTTGTGAACCTTTAGACTAATTTTCATATTTACACAATTTGGGTGGGCTACCAAGGAAGTTTCATATTTTTTGGAATCCAACTTGCTAGGTTGCTATCTACTGTTGTCATTATTGCGGCAAGAAATAAAATGTTGTCACCAATTTACCATAGCCATATAACAAGTTGTACCTATTATTGACTTGAAATTAATTTTTTTAATGTGTTCACAGTATTTGCTAAACTGTCCAAACAAACAAAGGAATGACAAGGAACTTGTAATAAGAAAATATTGTTATTCACAAATCTGTTATGTGCGTTTGATAAATTGATTCTTTTGTCAGTTTGATACTTTGATGTCATTGTTTCTTCACTATATTCTCGACAACACTGATCATAATTTCAGTGATGTAAAAGTGCAAATTTCTGTGTTATCAAGGGCAATGAAATATACACTAACAATTTTGCAATAGACTATTGGTTGATGAATCATGTTGTCGTCTTCTATGGGAGCCACTAACATGAATATGAAATTCTATGTCACAATAGAGAAGTAGAATCTATTTGTAGCATCAACTATAGCCAAGTAGATACAATATGTAGTTGTATTCATTATAGTGTTGTAATGCATAGTTCAATTTGGGTTGATTTGTAGCAATTTAGAAGTCTCTTTGCCACAGAAGACGACTGTGAATAGTAGCAAAGGACGGCAACTGCTAATTTAGCTACAATGGATATGGAAACTGCCCGCCACAATGATGTGGCAATGTGCCGCACCTCTTATATAAACATTAGAAGAGATTTCGGGCCAGGGGAAGGCCGTTTCAAGCCTCTTCCCCTAGCTGTGAACCAAACATACACAATTAGAATAAAAAAAAATTTAAAAAAATTTAAAAAATTTAAATTTTTTTAATTTTATAAAAGAAATAATTAAAAAATAATTAAATATTAAAATCTGATGTGGCCGAACTTCGGCCACATCAAACTGCGCATGTGGCTGAGTTCACAGAGTTAGAAAACTTAGGGAACATGCGGCCATGTAGAGCAGTTGAATTATTCCTAATGAAAAATATAAATGTCAAAAGTTTTAAAAGCAAATACTTATGCAAACTTAAGTTTTATCTGAAATCATTTTCACAAAGTACTTGCTTTGGTCTTCGGAATCCGAATGCAGATGTCAAAAAAAGTTTAAATATTCACTCAAAGAACATTTGTTGTAAGGGCAACTTGAGGTGGGAATTTTATGGAAGAAGGCAACAAAAAAATAAGATGAAGAAAGCATTAGAGCAAGAAAGTGGAGTTTTTTGTGAACCAAATGATATTATGAGAACTTGCATCCTCAAGCCCATGTAGGCAACAAGTTGGATTTATGTAACTTAATAGTGCAAAAAATTCCTCCTTTCCATTTCAAAATGATTTAAAAGTCTAAGTTCATTCTCAAGTTCATTTTCAAGATGTTGTAACTAATCATTTTTGCCTTTAAAATGATTGATTTTGAATCAATTCTAACCAACAAAAAAAAAATTGGTTTTTTGTACTAAAGCTTTCTGTACTTAATAAGCCTATGGGCATGGTGAATATGGTCAAAATCTAAAATTCGACCCCAAAGAAAGAGGAAATTGGCAAAGAAAAAACGCAATTACAAGGGTCAAAACTAAGAGCAATGCAAAGTTTGAAGTGAGAACAAGAAAGGTCGTTCTTTTTTAGTGCAACGTCAGAAGATATTGCGAGAGATATTGAAGGTGAAATTTGAAATGAACAATATAACTTGTTTTTTTGCATTGGTTTGTGGTACAAGAATTAGAAGCTTAAGTTCAATGTCAATGCTAGGGGAGGACACTCTCACTACATTTGGGGTACCCACGTGTGGCGGTGGAAAAAGTAAAACATGTAATTCACCTTGAATAAACTATAATTTCATTCTAAAATTTTGAGCTTTTTTTAACAATGACTAAAGGTTTCTATTGACAAAAAATTCAATTCCAAATAACATAAGATATATTGTCTAGAAAGGGTTGAAAAATGAACTAAAATGGCATGTTCTCCAACTAAAATATTTATAGAGCTCACATGAAGATGACTATTACATCAATATTCAACCAAAATAAACTTTCAATAGAAAGCTATTCTATATAATTTTTTTTTCATTTTTCAAATTTTTTTTCTTATATAATATAGAGGTGTGAAAGTTATTTTCAGCTTTACAGTGTATCTTTTTTCTTCAAAAATTTATAACTAATTACTATTAGCACAAAAAAATACCAATAATTCAAAACATAAACTTCTAAAGTAGTAAAATCTATCCATAATTTTTTTTTTGAAAAAGAAATTAAATTTTAAGGTGTATTACTTGTTTTACTTTTTCCGCCGCACGTAGGTTGCTAAAACATAGGGAGTGTCCTCCCCGGGCGTCAATGCAGTAGTCATTTATGGTCTACTAATTGATTTGCCAAATTATATCATTGTTTTTTTTGGGATCAACCATGTTATAAAGAGAGGAATCCAAATGTAATGTAGTGGTTGGGATGTAGAAACCTCGTCATTATTTGGTTTATATTTTTCAAAATTGTATTGTTGTTCTCTTTAAGATCAACCATGCTATGAAGAAAAGAATCCAAACGTTCTCCGTAGGTTATCATATAGAGACCTTTATTTGGTTTGGTTTATAATTTTTAAAATCGTATCATTGTTCTCTTTCAAAATTTAGCTTCAAGTTGAAGTCTACGAATCGCAGACCGAGTTCTTCTCGCTAGTCCGTCTTCTTCCAGAATGGCCTTCATGATTTGTGATTGCTTGAGACTCTCCAGAGCTCGACGTGTATCCAGGCTATGTTGTTCAAGCATAAAATCCATCCCTTCGTTTCTGAAAGTTTCCCTCCACTTAGATTCCAATAATTGAGCAAGCTTCGCGGGGTCGAGCATGTCAAGGTCTTCCCCAATACAAACCATGTTGTTATCAGTGACACGGACTCCATCAACGCCCCATAACCATCACTTGGGGTGAGGTCCAAATTAAAACTTCTTTCCAACCTCGCTCCAATGTCCATTGAAGCATTGAAAGAATTTTTTTTGTCGTCCTTGGCTATGCTTGTCTTTCATCGGAATCAAATGGTGGCAGACTTGGACAATTTGATCAGGGTCAGTCTTCCGACCACATTCAGCAGTGACCTGTGTCTTGTCCAATGACATCATTTGCAATTTCTAAGTCTACACCAAGTCTGTTCCCCACATTCTAATGTGATCTGGGGCATTTGTGGCATTGTATTTCCAATGTGGTGGCATGTATGAAGCCAAACAACTCGTACAAGTGCTCGTGGAAGGAAGCCTTGCACATTGTGTACCGACGACGGACAATCATGAAACTAATGAGGTAAAATGGGTGGTATACGTGGTTGCACGTGCCCAACTGCATTTCACCTTCAGGGCCAAATGGATTCATACAAATGGGACATGTGGTCCCGTCATGCACAAAACTTGAAGGATTTGGCCACTCCAACAATAGGTGGCTTTTGTAGTTGGCCTTTGATCCAAGCTGATTTTTGTAATCCCAATTGTGTTTGGACCAATCAAGGATTGTTTTTCCACCATCAAGCTCGATGGTTGCTATGTTGGGATTAAAAAGATCATCCACAAGGGCCCATGAAGTCAAGCCAAACATCCTTTTTTGATTGTGCTGACTGTAGTATTGGTCCAGTTTCTTGAACTCTGCTATCAGTTGTCAGGTCTTGTCGACGGTGAACATGCATGTCAACTTCCATTGGTAGTACTACTCCACTAAAGCATATAAACGACTTTGTAATTTTTGATTCTCGCCTCGCAAATTATTGAGCTCAGAGCTGTTGTCTATAACCATATCTCGAACTTCAGTTTGCATTGGTACGTTGCCAGTGGCAATTACTTCGTCAAAGGCCAATGAATCCTCTTGTGTAGGCATGGCAGCATTACTTGGAGCATCTTGAACTAAAATCTAAGAATCCCGAGGAGGTCTTTGTGCATGTCCTCGTGGATCCTGACCTTTGTTCATCATTTGTACTACTTGTAGAACTCGCCGAAGCTCTATGTTACGTACTTGTTAAGCAATTACTTCGTCCTTGTGCATGATTTCTTCTCGTAACTTGTCCACATCTTCATATAGAGAATGCAGTTCATTACCTCTGTTTTGTAACTGCACCCTCAAGCTTTATATAGTGTCTGCAGCAACTATGACATCAACAATTCCAATAGTTGGTCCATCAAGTGCTTGGAACTATGCCTCAACAACTCCAACTACTGATTCAGCAGGGCTCTAGAATTGTACATGAACATTCTGCTCCAAAAGTTGTGTGGGAGGTGCACGTTGCGCCCTCCTCTTTTTTGCACGTTGTTGTCCTTTGGGGGTTAATTCCACCATAGCATGAGACCCATCAAAGTCATCGTCTGTAGTAGAGTTCAGCGTCTCATACATGTCGAACAACTCAATACGTATGTTGATTCTGCCCAACCCTCCTTCGAAACACTACAACAACAGCGGTGTTTTATAACTGCAAAAATATGACTGAGGATAACTGGCGACTATTCGCAGTCATATTCTTGGAGGTCATGACCTTGGAGAGAAATATGATTGCAAAATATGACTGCTAGTCGTTTTTGGGTTGTACTTCACGAGCATATATTATACGTCCATTGGAAACACCAAAGTACTTCATAGGGAATGGTAGGGAACTCGTTGAGTTATATTATTACTCATATTTTCATGGTAATAACAATTTTTTTTGTTTTGGGGCAATCTAAAAAAAACATGGGCAATCAAAAAAAATATTGACAAGCCATTGTTTAAAATTTTGAAACCTAATCACCACTTTTTAGGGTTTTGAAACCCTAGCTGTCATTTTTTTAAGGTTTTGAAACCTTAGCCACTGTTTCTTTTTCTTTTTCTTCCTTACCTTTTGTTGTCTCTTAGTTCTTACCTATTGTTGCTTCTTCTTTTATACTTCTAAGTTGTTTTTTGTTACATCTTTATTCTTGCTTCTTAGTTGTTATTTTTGTTGCATCTTCACTCTTACTTCTTAGTTGTTGTGTTTTGTTGTATCTTTATTCTTGCTTCTTAATTGTATTTTGTTGCATTTTGAGTTCACTCTTGTTATTTAGTTGTTGTGTTTTGTTGCATTTTGAATTCACTCTTGTTTCTTAATTGTTGTGATTTGTTGCACCTTGAGTTCACTCTTGTTATTTAGTTGTTGTATTCTGTTGCATCTTGAATTCACTCTTGCTTCTTAGTTGTTGTCTTTTGTTGCATCTTGAGTTACTCTTACTTCTTAGAGTTGTTGTCTTTTGTTGCATCTTCACTTTTTCTTCTTGTTTTTTCTTCTTGCGTCTTAATTCTTTCTTCTTCTTATTTCTTATTTTTTACTTTTTGTTCTCTCTTTTTGTTTCTTGTTTCTTTTTGTTGCATCTTAACTCTTTTTTGTTGTTTCTTGTTACCTCTTAATAGTTGCTCCTTATTGTTTCTTGTGCATCTTAACTTGTATTTGTTGTTATCTTTTAGCATTTTTTGCCTTTTTTCTTCTTGTTCCTTGCATCACCATTGTTTTTTTTCTTACCTTGAATTTGTATTACATATATTCTATTGTTGTAAACTTTTGAAAATTGAGCTTTGTTGTATGTTCATTAAAAATTAACCTCCTATTTCTTTAATTGTATATGCAGGCAATACAATTGGAACAAAGTCGTTGGAGGCTACTTGGAACTCACTTCATATTATTGTAAGAAATATAGTCTCTATTGACTTGTATAAATAAATCATTGTGATATACATATTTTGTATTTGTGACTAAGAAATTATGGGCAAACAAAAGTCTTCAATCTAATCGTGTAGCATTGTTTGTAGGGAAGGTTGGTCAGAAGATGAAGAAGGTGCAAGAGGATCTCAAGGTTTGTAGGACTTGCATGAGTGTATTTAATGTTGCAGTAGTTGTATTTTGTATATGTAAAAGACAGTTGTGTAGAAAGTAAGATTCTTTTAGGAAAAAAATGAGGTACCGATTGAGTGATTGTGAAATGCAAGAGGAAACACTATTGTAGAGAAGGTTTAGAGGTCAATGTTATAGAGTATGTGGTCTATGTTTATGATTTGGGTTTGACGTGTATGTGGATTAGAGGAGCACACGTAAACATACTTATGTGTGTATAATTGAAAGCATTAATATGTCTTAGAATACAACTAATGGCAGTCATATTTTTTAATATATGACTAGGGGCAATCATATTTTCAAGTATGTATGAGTATTTCTAACTCCACCCTTAAGTCAGAAAGTTGCACACAGGTTCTAGCGGCATAAGTTAGTAAATTGTCCAGGTGAAATGTAAACATAGTGTTCTTTGGCCTTCCAAGCAATGGACACTTTGTTATGTTGATTTTTACCTAATCTAAGTACTTCAAAACACTCTAATAGTTAAGAAATAAAGGTTGTTAAGGGTTAGTTAAATGCGATTAAACTTCTAGCTAGACTAAAATTCTACCTAAACTAAATTGAAGAATACAATTTACCCTTTCCAAAATGGTAAAGCAAGTTGGATTTTGATATTTCTATTGAGAGTTATAGGTGGATGAAATTCGACCCTAATTCTATTCTAAAAACTTCATCCGTCAACTAAAAATAGCAAAATAATGTGAAATAAATCTAAATTTCAGAATTGAAAGGTTAATTAAGTTAACTAACGGAATTTTTAGAGAAAACCTAATTTTGACCTATTTTAGGAATTTTCATCCAAATTTAGGTCAAATCTTCATCCACACTTTTGTCCTTCCAAATTAAAAGTAAATTTAAAAGTAAAAGGTGAATTTGGAATCTTTAAAAGATTCTCTAAAAGATTATGGTTTCAAAAGATTCTCTAGTTGTGCCTTGAGAATATTCCTAATTGTTCTCTAATTAATCCTAATTCTAAATTATTATTCTAATTTTAGTGATTCTTTAGGGTTTTATGGTTTTTATGGGTAAAATGATAAATTATCTTCCTATTAAGATTAAAAGTAAGAATTTAGGATTTTTAGGTGAAAACTTTTAAATGGATGAAAATTCCCCTTAGTTGGATGGAATTCATTCCTTTAGTAATTTTCAAGAGAATAAGGGGATAAATTAGGTTTTGACTTCTCTTAATTATTCTAATATTCCCTAAGTTTGTCAATTAAATTAGATTCCTTCTGAGATTCTTTTGGATGAGATTACTATTTTTATTTTCCAAATTAATTCGAAGTTAATCTAATTATTACCTTCATGATTTACTTAAATTTTCAAAGATTTCCTAACAATTTGTAAATTCTAACTAGATATCGAGTTCCCAATTGTTAATTTTGTTAGTTTTAGTTTTCTAGTCTAATTTTAAAGGATGAAAGCGAAAGAAAAGACAAAAGACAAGTTTTAGAGATCATACCTCGGTACCGAGAATGTCGGTGGATCTGTCATCGCAGAATACCATCATGATTGTATCCATGAAGTCCTCCATTATCTTTCATGAATTTCCAAATTCTAATGAGTTTTTGACTAATTGTTTGTTGAATTGTTGTCCTAAACCTATCTAAAAAGTTCAATTTGTTAGTTTTGATATTAGTTAAGTTTTAGGGTTTTTATTGTAAATTAATTAATTAATTTAAATTCTCTAATTCTAATGAATAGTGATATTATTCTTTCATCAATTGTTTAATAATTTTTACTTTAATATTCCAAAGATATTAGTTGTTCTTTGTTTTTATCTATTTGGCTTATTAGCCTAATAAAACAAAACCTTAAACAACAATTTTGCCAACTAATACAAATGGAATCCTAATTAATAACTACCAAACAATTAGATGAATAGTAAATGGAATCAAATCTAATGACGTGACCCTACCTCTAGGAAATAATATTCTTTCAACTATCCAACACCCCAAGCTTCTTAGTCACCACTTCTCAAATGGTTTTGTTCATTTGAGAAGTTTGAGGTTGGATTGCCTCTTATGAGATTAGTGTTTGGTTTCTAGCACTAGTGTTTGTTAGTTGACAAGGTGATTAAATATGAAATGTGCATGCAAGCTAATGATTCAAATAAAGTTGAGAATGTGAAGGAATGGATTAGAAATCCTTTTACCGTTTTAGTTTTTAGTTGTGAAGTTTCTTCAAGTTTTGATGCTGGTCTGTGCCTTGCTCTGTTTGTGAGTCAGTCGGAACTTGCCCATTGGAGCACCCCCTTTGGTGAGGCTGTCGCAGCCTCAGACCCTCACTCCGCTCCCGGTCGCGCCACATGGTGGGGCGCAGTTGGCCGGCACCCCGTTCGTCCAGCTCTTCCCGCTCCGTTCGTCCAACCAGTCAACACGTGCCACGTGTCACGGCGAGGTTGGCCACCAACCCTCGTTCGTTCTTCTGCTGGTTTTGTGTGCTTGCTGAACTGCCGGTTTGGCTATCCCGACCTGGCTTCCCAGGTTCTTAAATTTTGGGGAATGTCAATAAACTGAAATTTTCCTTTAATGAAAAAGAAACTCAATCCATAAAGAAAAACTTTTCTAAAAAATTAAAGGAAGGTTAAATTTTTGTAAGTAGAACGCAAACACACAAAACTACGATGAACTAATTTCTATGGAAATTCAAGGTAATAAATCTAGCAATTTGAAATGGAAATAAAGCAACAAAGGGTTGGAAGCAAAATACCTCCCAACACATGCACAAGCAAAAGAGAAATCAATCTTTGAAACTTGAACCTTATATAAGTTTTATAAGAATCTTATTTTTATAATTCTAAGTCAAAGATTCGCTGTACAAGGTAAATGACAAATTTTAACTCTTCAAGTCAAAGCTCCGCCGTGCGGGACAACGGGAGCAACCCCAGGAAATAACTGACAAATTAAAGTTTCAAGTACCCGTTTCAGAGTTTCAAAGTCAAAGCTCTACCATGCGGGAGCAACCCCAGAAGATAATTGACAAATTAAAGTTTCAAGTACCCGTTTCCAGGTTTCAAAGTCAAAGCTCCGCCGTGTGGGAGCAACCCCAGGAATAACCAGTATCCAAGGACTCAAACTAGTATTTTGAAAACTTAATTCTTAAAGGAAGTACACATGACAGTGTTTAACCGAACATTAACAATTATTCAAACCAAACACCCGTTATACAACGAGTTTTGGCACGTGGTGATGCTCAAAACCTTTTGGCAAAGTTTAGCCCTGCCGCTTTAAAGTTTTAAGTTCACAACTAGTATCAATTCACACAAATGGTTGGTTAGTATCCAAAAGAACAATAAAATCAAAATAGAGTTTGGGAACTACTCCCACAACTCCCAAAATATCAAAGTTTTGGGGCTTGAAGCCTCCAAATTCAAGAAAGAAGTTTAATTAACACAACAACACTAGAGTTAGGGGATATCCTCTACCTAAACTCTTGAAAAGCAAAGTTTTGGGGCTTAAAGCCTCCAAATTCAAATAAGAAAAAAAAGAAAACTTTTAAGGGGCCCTCCGGACCTTCAAAGCACAAAAGAATAAAAAAAATAGAAGAAAAGAGCTAAAAATTGGCTTAAAAAGTGCTCCGACAAGTATCGGTAGCACGACAAGAGCAACAACAAGAATGAAACAAGAGAATGAGGGCCTTCCACTGCCTCCATGAATGATTATCTTCAGTGAGATTGAACATTGTGGTTTAGGCACTGACATTGTTGGGGGCCATCGTGGTGGTGCATTACGAGAATGCCGAATGAACATTGAAGCCAATGTCTCATCCTTGTCATCGTCCGTGGCTGATAAAATACCTTGACTAGGCCGCCTTTCTTTTGAAATATTTGCAATCCATTTTCCAAGCCCTAAGCTCCCAACGCCATCCAAAATTTGACTAGGGGTTTTCAATTGTGCACGTGGAGGGATGCTAGATGGTGGTACTTCAAAATCTTGCATGAGTTCCTTCTTGGCTTCTCCATTGATGCACGAAATTGGACTTCTAAACCCCACCACACATAGATCAACATTCTTCTCCGCTTCATTTGCCTTAGGGTTTAGAATACTTGGGTGACCACTGTTCGTACTTGCCAATACAATGGTTGACTCAACACTCGTGTTGCCAACGTTCATTTTGACATTCACCTCCCAAGGCTCACGTCCTCCCTTGCCGATGTGTTTGTCATTTTCTTCCGCTCACAACACTCCTCTAAACGGAGATTCAAGTGGAAAAAGATCTTTATCCATTCTTTGAGTCCCATCGTTGGGAATCGTTCTCTCATTAGCCTCTACATAAGCGTCTTTTTTTTCCGACAGAACTTTTTCGCTACTCATGAACCCACTTCCATCCACAAATCTAGCTATGGAAGGTACATCTTCATCATACCCATCATTATCCTCATCCAATGGAAAGTCATAGATGTCTTGATCATTGGCTCGAAGATCTTCATTGGGCCGACTTGGGCTATCGAACATTTCATCATCAAAATTGTGCCCGTCGTAATTCATGGCATCTTCATCATCCAATAGAGGCCAAACTGACCCACCATCCTCCTCGTCTTCCGAGATAAACCCCTCTGAATCTTCCGAATCCACGTTGTTATCGTACCACTTCTTCTCATCATTTTTCTTTGATGCTGCCAAGACCTTGGAATTGGTGTACACATACACCAAGTCTGCCGCCTTTTGCGTTGTCAACTTGTTTCGAGATTTGTTGTGAACAAAAGAATAACTACTCCAATTTCGTTCACATGAAGACGAAGATACTGGTTGTGCCAAAATTCGCTTGGCTATTGGAGCAATGAGCTTCCCACATGCACCTTCAAAATCCCACCAAGCATGCGCCGACAATTGTTGCTCATCCGGGTTCAACATGTTGTGAAACGGAGGTTCCCTATGGCGGAAGGCTACAAATTCTTTTACCACCGAGGCGTACTCTCCTTGTTTGCAAATTTTCATTAGAACACACTTGCATGCGTCCATTGCATCTTGGTTGTCGGCTAGTTCCTTATCATGCAGAAGATATGGATTCAAAAGAGCTCCTACATAATGTAAATCTGTCTCCCCCATTTCACGGCGTTTGAAAAAGGATCGCTCCAATGGTTCGGCGAGGTTTGTTGCCAAACAAAAAGGATGCCCTTCTAGGCTAAGGACATGTTTCTCTTAATTCCTCATAATATGCAACACCTTACCCATGCATGGCGTCTTTGCATCCAAATCACGTAGACCATATACAACGGGGGCCACCAATTCCCACAAATTTGTCCACTGGTCCCAATAATGCTCCTCTAGAATGAACCTCTTCACATCACGAGACTTCGTGCGAGATTTGGCTTTGCCATTGTCGTTCAGTGTATTCACATATGCCACCCACTGTGGATCCACCACACTTTGTTGCAATGCTCTTTTGACTTCCAACAAACGATCAATCGTGATAAACACAGAGGTAAACCTTGTTTCCATTGGCTTCAACAAACTGTACTTTGTCTCATACTTCTGAAATATAGCAAGTGGCATGTGTCTTTTCTTGAAGAAATTCACTACGGTTTGGGCTCTCTTTACCGACTTTTCAATCCATTTCTCCTTTCTCCAATCTTTGAGCAACAAATTCAAGACATGCACCACGCATCCTTGAAAAAAAATGTGTGGATATTTGTTCATTACCAAATTCCATGCTGCCGGATTCACTGGAGCATTGTCTGCGCTCACTTGCACCACATTCGTAGGACCCACTTGCTCTATGAATTTTTCTAAAATTGTGGCCAAATATTGTGCTGTCTTTTCCACCCCACTAGTATCCACCGATCCAAGGAATTGCTCACCCGCTGAAGATACAAGCATGGCATTGATCAGTGGACGGTTTGTAACTGAGCTCCATCCATCAATGGACAATGTTGCTCCAAACTTCCTGACGCTGTCTTTGGTCCTTTTATGCACCTTCCCCACGACATCTGCCTTGGCTTGATCAAGCAATTTATGCCGTAGATCATGATATGATGGCGGAGTGTAGGCCGTACCATACTCGGAGGGTTTTTTCACCGCTTCTCTGAAAGCTACGTTTCGAGCCACTGAAAATGATATATTTGCCGTATAGAAGAAATTGGTCCACACTGTATTCAAATTCTGTTTTTTTGTTTCTTGAAAGCCATCCAAAAGCCTACTTTGTATTGGAGGCCTACTGCTTGAGGCCCTGCGAATGTCAAGTCCGCTACATGTTTGCATACTTGGAGTTACTTCGGACCCCCCTCCAACGACTTCTTCCGGTGTTGTACAAGAATCTTCTTGCGTAGAACGTGGCATGCCCCTCCCATTTGACATATCGCTTTCAACCATAGGCAAGTTGTTGACATCCACATTTCCGCGAACAGGTCTTCGTAGAAATGCCCCATTGCATCAAAAAAATGGACTTCGAGTTTCCGATGACAATTTGGGACACAAATTCACTCCCCTATCACGAGAACCGGAAATCGATTCATATCCTAAGTGACTCAACATACGGCTTGTTTTTCTTGTAAACACGTTGTTGCAAGCCTTGCATTGTATTTTACTCGCCGAAGGGACGACATACCAAGAGGCAAAATCCTTGCTCATGGTCACAAGTTCCAAACTTGAACTTCTTCAAATTCGCAAGTTTTGAAAATGTAAGCACAAGTGAACCAATGTTTAAAATTGGGTTTAGGGTCATGCACAAAGCCTTAAAATTCAAGGCCCCCCTTCCACCAAACGATGCATTACCAAGCAAGGGACACAAAATAAATTGCAGCTCCTAGCCCTTGGAAATCGTAGTGTTCAGAGGATTTGGAGTGCCTTCATACGCCTTGTTTCTTCTACTTATAATTTGCAGCTGAATACAGGTGGCGTTGACCGTTATTCAGAAAGATGAATTTTTAAAACAGTACCAACGGACTCATTCTCCCCGGAATGGCTCGTCCGATTTGACCATCCCATCCGAACATTCCGTCGGATCGGGCCAGCTCGTCGGAACATGCCAGCCCATCTGAACAAGCCGTCCGAACAGGCCGTCCGATCTAACCAAGCCGTCAGATCTGGCCAGCCCGTCCGATCTTTTTATTCGGATTCGGGACTTCTCGTAGTTCAGTTTCAAATAGAACTGTTTCACACTTTCAGCACAAGTGTCCAAGGCTTATCCAAACATTTGGACTTGCCTTCTTCCAATTGGGGAGGTCGCGGGTTCAAATCCCGGCTCTGATTAATACCTTCAAGCATGCGAGTGGTGCACAACACTAGTTGTGCAAACAATACTAACAAGTTTGTAGGAATTGATTAGAGCCTTTTGTGCCAAAAAATTTTGGAGTTCATATTTTTGCAATGAAATAATGTTACAATGGAAAAAATACTACATATTCTATGAACAAATCATTATATCATAGCGAAAGAAGAAAAAGCGACATTTGACCAACTGATTCAACAAACTAGCATGCATTGAAAGATCCATACATATCATGAACATTGGAATACAAATAAATAAATATATTTATATATTTATATATATTTATATATATGTATATATAAAAAAGACATACATACGTAGATATTAAAGGCAAAACAAGACATGCTGTGATTACAATTATTTACTACTATTTTCACCTCGTGACATTAAAACAAAAGTCTATCGAGTATAGAGTTCTATTTCTTCTATTGTAATAGACCTATTGGTCCATTTCTATTTAATTCTATCATTGTTGCCATCTCCCGAACCACCAGACAAACTAGAGGACCCCTCTGTATTGCGTTGCGCCACTTGAGCGGCAATCCTTGGACTTCCGCGACGAGAAATTCCCCCAGGGCTTGTTGAGCTTAAGAGCCGTTTTGATTTGGTTGCCCTGTCAACAACGACAAATTGTCGTATTGTTTCCGGAGAATAGTCATCGTCATCTTCAATCTTCCGCTTTTGTTTGCGCTTCGGAGTCAAATCCACATCCATCACCTTTAAGGCTCTCAGAGCAGCGTCCACTCGATTTTCCAACACATTCACCATATGGTCATCACTAGGGTTGTTTACCCTAAACCCTTCGGTGACTCCTTCCAATAGGAATGCCCTCCATTGACCTATGATGTCGGCCACCCTCCTATCAAATGCCCCTGCCACCTCCACGAACGAATCCCCTTTGTTTGATTCTCCATCCGTTTCCACCTGAACACGAATTGATGCAGCTTCTTCCAGCTTAGATAAGAACAGTGCCCTGCCTATGGGAACGTGATTGTATGCCTCGTACTGTTTACTGAAGCCAAGAAGATGCTCCACCTCTATCCAATTGCCATCTGGCCCTTTCTGTACTTATTTTTTGGGAAACCGGAAAAATTTATGGTGTTGCATGTTCCAATGCCCTCCCATATTGCGACAAAACAATTCACGAGCCTCGCCATCATCAATGGCACGAGCCCGCAACTCCACTTCCATATTTTGGGTCATCCACATGAAGGAATCCACCGGTTGCATGGATGCATCATACAATTCATGCTTATGTTCTTTTGGATCCCATATGAGGGGTTTCCCCCCAATGCGAATAATTCTGGAATTTGTATGGCCCTTGGTCAAGTGGAAGAGTCCATCTATTGTATTCGTGGCCGGGGGGCATACCTTCCAAGATACCAAACATCTCGTAGAACCTAGGACTCAAAGGAGAACGGCACTCGGCACAAGCGGATCGAAAAAGAGATGCTTGCACAACGCATTTGATATGAAAAATGTGGCAACAATGGCCCATGGTGAAGGCTCCTTCAGGCCCAAAAGGACCTTGGCAAATGCTACAATGACCCTTCAACATTTCATTGTCTGGATTAGAACCATGTACAACTATCTTCTCGTTCTTCTTGATGTGTGCTGAAAGCGTTGTGTAAGGAGTCCATCCTTCCTCTACTTCAAAAGTCCAATTGATGTCGCGATTGTGGGCTAGCGATTCCTTCTTGGCGTGGTTCAACCGCTCGTACATGGCATCCATGTCTCCCCAACATGTCATTGGCATAGACCCCCAAGAATGTTGCTCGACCGCACTTTTGAATTTCTTCAAAGCAGCCTCAACAACATTGCAATCTTCATCCGACTTCATTGCAAGGGTGTGAATCCCGATCATTGCCCGAGATGCTAAAGACGGTTTGTCTTGAAGTTGTGGTATCCATGTCAACCACCGAGACTCCGATCCGCTCGCCGGTAGACATTCATCCATGTTCTCCATTCGTTTCATCCGGTCCAACCTCAATTGAAGAAGGGCATTTTCTTGGTTTACCTCATTCAATCTTCGATTCAACTCGCTCCAAGTTGGAACCTCATCCATCTTTCTGGTCTTAAGCTCCTCCACTGTTTTGACCTTCTCAAATGGAAGAGAGAGTTGATCGCTTTCTTGAGTTTCTTGCGACCTCGGTAGTTGGGTCTCCACTGTAGAGAGGCCCTTTTCTTCATTTCGTTCCTTCAAATATTTTTCGCTATACTTCCTCCTTGACGCCACCAATTGCCTTCCCAATGACTTACAATTTTCAACGACCCTTCCATACTTTTTACTCCACTCGTCATTCTTCTGCTCCAGCTCCACGATTGTCTTCAAGTAGTTGTACTTCTCATCAAGAAGTATTAGCGCTCCACTAGCAAACTTGTGAAAAGCCAATCCACCCTTCAATAGTGGATGCGATAATGTGGATAAATTCTTGGCCAATTCCATAGCCAACGGGGCCATTTCTGCTACAGCTTCAATAGAACATGTTATTGCTTGAGTGGATGTCACAAAATCGTGAAGCCCAAATTTGTTTTTGGTTGCCGTAGAGCACTTGGCCTCGTTCACGGGTTCACCTTCTCTCGATCCATCCATTTGAGATGGGTACTCAACTCCGCACCTAAGTATGATTTCAAGATGCTCCGGATTTAGAATTTGACCCACATATTGCAATCTTCTTGGAGTTAAAGTGCACAAGAGCGGATACTTGCGCACAATCTCCTCGCCATCAATATTGGAGGTTGTTGCCACGTTTTGAAGTCGCTCTACGAACAGACCTAACGGTTGAACTTCACGGATCGGGCTCAATATTGGACTAGGCGGCATTGGCGAGTCCACGTTTGGAGGAACGTACTTCAAACTATCGAGAGCATCGTTGTCTATAAGCCGTTCAATTGTAGCATTTGCTCTTGCAACTTTGTCTGCATCCATGTCTTCTCGCGACGAGGAAGAGGGGGCAACTTCTTTCACGAGGTCGTGCTTGTTTGGAGCAATGCTTTGCTCACCCGTAATTGGTACATGAACCGAGGTGGGTAAACAAGTCTCCGGATCCTTGAAATTGACCTTCCGAAATACACCTCCCGAAGAGGCATTGGTGGCCTCCGCTCCTAGTTGTGTGGGGTCCAACTGTACTGCGTTGCCTACGCCCTATGAAACCTTTATTGTAGGCGTTCTAGTATTTTTGAATACTATTTTAGATTCAGTCGTTTGTGCCCCGTGGTTGTATAAATCAGGAATATCCTTTTGATTTTTCGGAAGTTGAAGCGGCAATTGCGATGTCGTTGGAAACGTGCTCCAATCCACCTTCCAACCCAATATGAGTTCTGCATACACCATAGATGCCGTGCTGTAATTTATGTATCCTTTACTCTTTGCCTTGTTGCCGAAGAGGGCCTTCCACACCTCGTCTGATCGATGTACAAAATGACTATCCTTGCAAGTCCACGGCTTACAATTGAAATATCTTGTGTGGACTGCGTGGCAATCCCGAGGCCACAACTTGTCAATGTGGTACATTTTGACAAATTGTTTGCACATTTTAGAGCTCCAATATTCGGCCTCCACTTTCTCCCAGTCAGGCTCTGCTTTGATGTTCGGATCATCTAAAATGTCATACTGCAACGCATGTCCGGCCCCTCTTGTTTTAATTTTCTTCGGTGGAGGTTGTGTTGAAGTCGTCCCAATAGCCCCTCCATCACCTTCCACGGCCATGCTTGGTACTTTGAATTGAAGAGCAATTCAAAGTAAAAAATTCGGTCAATTGAAATATATGTGTAGGTAATTTAAATCTGCCAAAGTCACACCGTAATAAAATATGTTGGACCCCTTCTCTCCACCAAGTAAGAGCAACTAGCGCCAGAGGCAACAACAGCACATCTGACTTGGCAAGCTTGGAGAGAAGAAGTGAAAAGAAATGAAGGGCCCGTCCGATCATATAGCCATCCGAAACCAACCCTAATACCGGTTCGATTCCGGAACGCAATCCGTCCGACTTTGGGCCGTCGGATCGGACCTGGTCATCCGATCAGGCGGATCAAACAGGCCGTCGCCATCCGATCCGATGTCACCGACCGATGAGGCCGTCGGATCGAACGCTCCCGTCGGATCAAAGACGCCTAAACCGTTGGATCAGGCCATTGGATCGGGCCGTCGGAAGACCAAGTTTTGGAGTCGCCTGCGACCGATCAGGCGGACCGAACAGGCCGTGGCCGTCGGATCAAGCTGTCGGATGGATTTTAGGTCTTCAGGTCTCCGATCAGGCCATCGTCTCCTCTGCACGGACCTGTTGAACTGTCATCCTCCAGCTGTGTACGCACTGTTCAAACAACGGATCCTTGAAATAGTTAAATCACTGTAAAAAATAATCAATGAAATGTAGAAAGCATCCAATGTGTGAAAGCTTATTGTTCATTTCCTTCCCTACATTGTGAGACTATTTTTAATGCTAAACCCTAGACCCTAAACCTTACAAATTATTAAATTTACATATAAAATATTCATGTGCTCAACAAAAAAATTGGTGCAGCATGCGGCATCACTTTTACGATTTCACCGAGTATTCCTACCATCCCAATATCCACTAGTAGCAATTTTGGCTCGCCCTCTATACATGGTTACATGGATACATTATTACATTGCAATTTGAAGACATTTATTTTTTTGGATCCACAAAGTACATGACTTCTTTTATGATTTTAAGATATGATTTAAAAAGTCAATGTGGAAATGTTGGTTGAAATGTAATTTGAATGTAGAAACCATTGTGTAATTGATCCATTGAACTTGTAGTCTACATGTGATAATTTAAATGTACTATACATGTGAACCTTGTCGACTAATTAGTTATTCATTTCTATGTTTCCAGGTATGAATTATTACATGGCACCGTGGAAATTGCAGAAGTAAAAGGTTGTCCCACAAAATTGACAATTGAATATGATGATCACTCATGTACGAGAATTAATAGAAGGAGAACGTCACATATGATCATTTGAACGTTTTTTATTTACTTGTAAAATGTACTACTCATTCATGAATTCATAACATTATAATATGGAAAATTTGAACCATATACCCTATATTGATATATTTTTTCATTTCATTGAGAAGGGGGAGAGAGGGGCCAACTTTAAGGCCTTCACCAATTTTTCTAAACTTGAATTCATTAATCTATTAATTTAGGTTTCATTAATTATATGTATGACGAAATGTTAAGCTTTCATACCTTGCAGTATTGCACAAAAATATATTATATTATAGAATTATGGATAATCTCTTTATTCAAAGTTCTAGCCTATTAGAGCATGTTCTTGAGTGTTGCCAAAATAAATCTATAAATCTTTAGAGTTCATTTCTGCATGCAATTGTTAGTGAGATTGATAACTATTAACTAGAAAAGAAGTTCTACAGGTTTTTGTGGAACTGAAAGAGAGTGGGCACATTTGAGCAAAAAATAAATATTTCTTCAAATAAATTCTTCTAGGTAGTTTTTCTACTTTTACATGGTCAACAATTATGGAATCTCTCTTTCTTTACTCAGAAAATGCAGTTGTAAGTGCCCCATAAGGCCATAACTGTCTCGGAGGGTGCACTTAGTTCTACTATAACAAATTACGTGTGAACAAGTGGTTTTTAATAAACTATAATTTCAACCTAAAATTTTGAACATTGTTTAATAATGACTATAGCTTTCTATTGCCAAAATTTCCAACTCAAATAAAATATGAAATGATTTCTAGAAGAGGTTGAAAATGAACTAAAATGGCATGTTTTTCAACTCAAATAATTATAGAGGACACATTTAGATGACCATTCACCATTGAGTCAATATTCAATTCAAAATGAGCTTTCAATAATGAGTTATTTTTAGGAATTTTTTGTTCATTTTTTAGACAATTTTTTCTTATATAATATAGGGGTGTGAAAGTTATTTTTCAGTTCTACAGTGTATCTTTTTACTTCAAAAATTTGTAAGTAATTATTATTAACAAATAAAAATATCAATAATTCAAAACATAAACTTTTAAAGTAGGAAAATCTATTCATAATTTTTTAATTTTGTTTTATTTAAAATTCAAAAAATATATAGGGGGTCCAAAGTTTTGTTCGCACGTGGTTTCTAATGGACACTCTAAATGACCCCCCCGAGATAACCGTAGTTCATGAATTTCTACAATTATTTCAAGAAAGCGAATTAGAGGATGTACATGATTTATTAAAAAAATTACGCATTTCGAAGCAATGGGATCCTAATTTTTCAAGGGCATAGCAAAACCCTCATGAATTTGGGAATTCAAAAATTCCATACTTCTTTCTTCTTGTTATTTTCCTTCTACATGTTATACAAGGATTTAGTGTGTTACAAGTAACGTTTAAGATCCTACGGTTCAGTTCCAAAATTTTTGACATGCTCACAAGGGGGGCCAAAAAAGGGTACGCTGAATTGCCCCCTTCATTGCCCATGTTGTAGGGCAAAGCCTGCAATTTCGAAAGGGGCAAAACTTTCCTTGTTTCCTAAAATTCTCCTTGCCGGACGGCCCCTCCGCCCTTCCGACGCCCCGTCCAACCTTCCGATGGTCCCGAAAGCCGAAACCGACGCCCCGTCCAAGCTTCTGACGCGCCGTTCGACCTGTTCGTCCGCATGTCGGTGTGTTCGCACTTTCTTGGTGACCGTGTGATCCATCGTGCGACGGTTTCGGGCCGCACGATGGGGGCGTTGGAAAACATGCCGTTCGATTCGGACGGACCCTAAAGCACCGTCGGAAGCCATAAATAGCGTTTCCGACGCCTCAATTTTCCACAACCGTTTCCCTCCCGAAGTGGGTTTTCCAGTGCCCGATGTGAATCTGTGGCTCTGCGCGCCCCTTTCGGTTTGGTGTGTGAACGGTTGTGCTTGGATACTTAATGGTTTTAAGTGATGTGGTTTGAATAATTTCTTGGATGTGAGGAATTGTGAATTAGAAAACCGTTTCACTCCATTGCATTTGAATTTTGAAGTGAGAAGCACTTGGTGCACTTGGTGCAATTTTTTGGGAAAATTCGGACATCAATTATCTCCATTGTAATCAAGGTTATCATGTCTCGCCCTAGACCATCAAGTAAGAGTAAGAAAGGGAAATCTCAAGATATGAATTGGGTTGACTGGGAAAACCCTAATTGCGTAGCTGAAGATGGATGGGAAGAAGAGCCAAAGAAAGTTTGGGACTGCATCACATACAAGAAGTACGTCAAGATGACTCACCTCTCCAAAATGTGGTCACGAGAACGCGCTGAAGGCCAAGTTCGTCGATGGGAAGGACAAATGTCCACATGTACGAGCCAACACTTTCTTCACCGTTACGAAGAAGTAACGCGTTCAGCGGGTTTACGTGACTCCAAACCTAATATAATGAACTATTCTAACATGGCTATGGTTTAGGCAGAGATTGTACTCCACAAAGATGTGGATTGGCATAGCATTTATGGGAAACATGTGGATAGTCTGAATCGGAATGATGCAATGATTTATACTAGCTGGACTACTGCAAGTGATTGCCAGCCAGAGTGGTCTAATCAAGGGCAATTTGGATTTCCTGCAGTTGTGGTGTTACATGGAGAAGATGAATGGTCGAGTGACGGTGATGAGGGTGGAGCTCCAGCACCAGCGACATTGGGAGAGGAGCACGAGCGTAAAAAAGATCGAGAAGACATTGAATACGAACAACAAATGCAAGAAGCGATGCGTAGAAGCGTAGAGGACCGTGGTCGACAAGATGGGTATGATGGATTCTACCAACGTGACCGTGGTGCATATGACCCACCACATGGGTCCTATGGTTCACACTATGGCCATGACCCCCAACATGGCTCTCAAAACGTTGGAGGCTCTTATTATGATGGTTCAACTCAAAGAGGATCACTCCACGGTGATTCAATTCCTCCTCCAACTTTTGGAGGTCCTTCCTCCGCAAATTATGGACGAGGAGGTGGGCAAAGCGGATATGTTCCCGATTACTATGGCGGAGGACCATATCTCGGTGTTTATGGTGATGGTCCTACAGGCCCAAGCCAGAGAGATGACACGGATTTAGATTCCGAATGAAGCCGAATCAAACACTATTGTATTGTTTGTCTTACAATATGGGCTCTAAATTGCAATTTAGTTGTTTTCCATACAATGATGCAATATAGAATGTAGCAAGCATAGTGTAATGGTGTCAATGAGTGGTCGTCAGTCGTCACGTACAATGCAAAACCGCTACAATTGCGATGTATTGAAATATATTATTAGAATGATAGATTTCTCATGTTCATGGTATTATTGAATGGTATTGCTATGCAATGGATCAAGCCATGGTGTTTTGGAAGCTAAGTATAGCAATGGCCTAGCTTTTACCATTTTGTCATTCGAATGTGAAAATGTGAATGCACCATCGTAGATGGCATGTTTAATTGTTTATCCCAGATGTCCATGGAAAATATTGAAGTGCTTCGAACTTATTGTTACCTAATTTTTATTTTAAAAAAAGCATAAGGTAGCATGTTATATTTTGTAGACCCTCCTACATAAAGTAAATTGTCACTTATTAGTACACCTATGTCCAACACACACCTTGAGCCTTGTGAATTGTGATGGACAAAAATGTTTGGAGTCACGGTTTCAATATTTGGTAATCTTCCTCTTCTTCCTATGAAAAACATAAAGAAAGAGTGCTTAAATTTAACTAATGTAAATGCATTCCTATTTTTTCTATTTCCAAAATTGCATTCAAAATTTCATAACTAATTCCATGAAGCTTCATGTACATAATAGGAAAGGACTTGATTTACAAGTCAATTTTCTCAATATAAGGTAGAACTGCCCAATTCCGTCAATCATTCAATTCCGTGGTCTACAACTTTATCCCAATTCCGTCATAAAAACATGTAAATCCACTTCAGATTCTGACAACAATAATTTATTAATGCTATTAAAAGATAACGTGTCAATTAATGATTGGTGAGTCTTCAAGTGTTATTAGGTACATTGGAAAGCGGTATTAAGTTGTAAGAGGACGTTTATGAATCCAGACTAGTGGCGGTTGTGCAGTTTCACTTCAGAAATTCACAGAAATTACAGATTTTATCAAAAAATTATAATTTCACTTGGGTTTGACTCCTGAAACAAAAACACACCTCTGAAAAATATGTGTCTTTCCTAAAGTTGGCCCCAATATAGTCAGATTGCGAATCAGGGTGGTAAAGGGTAGTTCTACCTTATCAATGAAATTTCCTTGAAAAATACTTCAAGTTGTTTCAATTCTTTGAAATTTAGTTGCATCCCTTACATAGTGTAATTTTGTTTTGTGGACCTCCTACTTTAACGAATTTCATGATTTTGTCAAGTAAAGGGGGACAAAATGAATTTTGGGTGGTCTAATTTTTTGTTGAAATTTTCAGGAATTTTTTCATAAGATAGATAAATTGATGAGTTTTTAGGGAATATATATTATGTTTTTGTTGGTGTCCGTGCGCAAATTTTTTTGCACCATAACCTATTAACTTCAAAATGGGTGAGACCGAGCAACCCAAAAAATCCACTAGAAATTTGAATCAAAATTGAATTTTTTTTTCTTGTATATTATATTGGATTTTTCTAAATGGGATGCTTTGATTCATTCCAATTGGATTCATGATGTGAAAGTTATGGATTTTCTTGTTTTGTGGGCTATCATAGGATTATCTTGAAAGAAGTTCTTTTCTTCCACTTGGAATGCTAATTCATGATTTTAAGTTACAAACTTTGATTGTTCGTATCGTGGAAAGTATAATCTAAATGGAAAATTTCATTATATCATTAGCTTGAGTGAAGAATATTGCATGCAAATTGTCCATTTGTTTCAAGAAAAAAACAAAAGAATATTGGATGCATTGGTTTAAAAGAAATATTTTTATTAAAATAAATAAAAATCTCCATATAAACTCTTCGAAATTATTGCAAAAATGTGAGGCCGAAAATGGGCTTCTTAGGAAGTAAAGGATTAAGGGGTGAAAATTGAATTTATCGGAGCCGTCCGATCTGTCGCACGGCAGCCCGTCTGCCTCGCAGAGGCCGTCCGATCTGTCGGCCACGTCGTGGTCGTCAGATTTCCGACGCGGACCGTGCGTCGAAAAAAGGGCGTCGGAAAGGTATAAGAGAGTCGGATGGGCCCGTCCGATCCTCACTTTTGTTTTCCCCCTCGCATATTGCAAGAGTGAAGCGGAGAGCTTGGTGGTTCATGCCCCCATTGGTTCCTATTTTTGGGAAAACAAGAGTGCGATTTTGGGGGCCCTTTATTGCCATTTTTTTCAGTTTTGGTTCGAGTTTCACTTGAACTTGAAATTATCATTTCATTTTGCGAATATTCATTCATACAAGAAGCTCATCATGATACCACGAACAAAGAAGGCTGCAAAGAGGAAACAAATGGAGCACGAAGGAGGTTCACACAATGAGGCAAGTAGGGACATTCCCTCTAATGCATACAAGAGATTTTTGATCAAGTTGATCGTCAATTTCTATGAGTCGGAAACCACGATGTCACTACACAACAAATACGTTAGGTACAACAAGGAGTGCTCGCAGAAATTCAAGGCGGACATGTGGCAACTGATGATGAATGCGCTTAGCGTTCCGGAATGGCACCACAAGACGGAGAAGAAAGGCTTTCCAAAATTCTTGGAGAATAGGGTCCACGATGCATTATGGAATGCATCAATGGTGCTAGCAAGGTATGGCTCTCAATATCGGGAAAATGATGAGGATTTTCGTGAAGTCATTCTGAAAGCTGACTTGTTTGTTGCACGATGCAAGCCGTTTGCAAAGAGCCGTAACAGACGAGGATCTTTGGGTTGGTGGAATAGCACTGATGGAGTGGCTGAATTGGATCGGGGCAGACAACACCTCATAGCGCTTCCCGACACGGCACGAGTAATCGCTTAAGACCAAAAAACCATGAAGGGTGGATATGCAACAATTCGTAGGGTTCGAATTGAAGGGTGTCCAGGGATAGCTACATTTTGGGAGTTTGCAACAAAGCTATCCAATCAACACCGCACACAACCTCATCTTGCGAGATTGGAACACCAGAACGAGTCAATGGCAGTGCGGATTCCACATCCTGGAGTTATACGGTTTGCTGCAGTTCATGGAACAACAAATGAAGGGTATTCGTATTGGTAGAATGGCGGAACACTACGGCACATGATGCACTTGGATAATGATTATCCAGACAACATTGCCATTCGGTTGCACTATTCGAGGCCAACAGAGGTAGAGTTGATTGAAGCTTACCGTCTCGGACGATTTAGGAAGAAGCGCACGCAACTCGCATCGGCATTACTGCACATCATGAATGCGGTGCACATTTTTGGACATCTTCACAATGACATCTCTCCAGACAACATAATGTTTCACTTTCCTGAAGACGAGTCACGCGTGTACATTGGAGTCTGCGATTGGGGCATGACTACCATAGCTTCTGAACCAATGAAGTCTTTATATACGTTTATATGTGCGAGTGACATGGAGGAGGCTTTGAGAAAGAGGTGGTGGGTGGACCCAAAGATTGCATATGTGCACAAAAAAGATGCAGATGGGTCAATCATTCCAAATCTATCACGTGCATCAGAAGAATATGCTATTTGTAAACTCGCTCAACGCATCAACAAGGATTGCATGTCTGAAGAATACTACAAGTTGCATCGGGAATCAGCTGAATTGACGAAGTTGAGTCGCCACGTTTTGGCCCTTATATTTCACTCATACATGGAGCGGCCTTGCAGTGAAGGTTCGAATTACCGTGGCGGTTTGTCTCACATCATCAATTTCTTTTCCGGTCGGTGCAATTGGCCTGTGCCGAATGAGCACTTCCGCCATTCATATTAGTAGTTCAACGTACTTTATAGTAGCATAGAACTATAGAGGTATGTAGTAAATATAGAATGAGGATGTACGCGTGCACACTATATAGTGCCTAATTATGCAATGTAGATGTATGACCATATATGTGGAATATGATAATTATACATTTTGAAAGTTTGGTGTATTTGAGTAAGTACTGCTTATGGTTTTTTGTCACATGAAACTATGAAAGATACATATGACTTGAATGAAAAGGGCACTACTTATTGTTGTTGAATGCTGAGGTAGCAATTAGCAAGGGTGTGTGGAGATTGTTTTCATTTTAAGCTTTATAAACCCCATCGTCCAAGCAGCTTCAAACTTCAGAAGGTCATAGGAATCTCAGATTTTGAAATTTTCCCAAACAAAAATTTCTTGCTTGTCAAATATAAGTATGCCTTTGTATTCATCGTTCGGATTTTCAAAATCTCAAAGTATGTGGTGGGAAAACTGATTCAAAGATGACTTAGTGCATTGTCAATATCTAGGACATTGTGGCATAATGGCATTGCAAATTTTTTTTGGAGGTGTTAGGTGTGTTGGATTGCTTTGAAAATTGGTATGCATATGCCCAACTTTAATACCTACAGGATTTTTTTTTAATTTTATGGTGTGTAGTGCAAGAAAATTGAGCATGAGGCGGTCAAAGGCATCTAAAATTCTGGGGCATAGTGAAAAAAAAAAAAAAAAGACTTTGAATGCAAATATCTCTTTATCCGTACAGTGAAAACTCCCAAAAAGTTTACCACACCCTCTCATACAAGTTCAAGATCTTACGGTTACATTTTCAAAGAAAATATTTTCACAACATCGTGAATGATCACAGTAGAAATGACAGTTTTCAATGATTTTGGACCCAGAAAATGGCTCGATCCTTTAGGGCTTAAGAAAGAAATGGTTAGAATAAAAATGTGTTGAATTCTACAGTTGGGAATGATACAAAAATTTTAAGAATTTTAATTTTTTTCGAAGTCAAATTACTTTCATGAGTTCAAATGGGAATTCTTTCAGTACTCCCTAAAGTACAAGAATGGGTTAATTTTTGGGCCTAAATCCTTGTTAATTAAAAAAATGGCATTTCTATAAAACCCTAAAAAAATAGTACCATCGTGCATTTCGACGCTATTTAGTATTTAGACCTTGTACCTTTTTCTTTTTGTTAGAATAATTTCTATGACCGTCAATAAGGACCTTAAATAAAACTTATTGTATACCGAAGTTCAACAATGGGTACTATTTCTTTTCATAGCTCATTTGAACTCCTAAAGGACAAAGCGTCCCTTCCGTTGACAAATGGATTTCACGTTGGTACCTATGGGCTGAATTTATCTCCTGATTTTCTTAAATTTTTTTTGAAGATAGAAAAATGAATTACCTTTGTGAAAATATAATTTTTTTCTCAATCGGTACCCCTCTACAAAAGTTATGCCCATGTAACTCAAAACTTGGGAGACCGGGCAACACAAAGATTTTTCAGAATTAAAATTTTTTATTTCTAAATTTTTTTCACTCATACATTATACTTTTGTCAGAAAAAGGGCTTGGTTAAACCAGGCCGTTGGATCGGATGTGGCCATTTGATCAAACCGTCGGAAGAGGATATCCGATTAGCTCATCCGATAAGGCCGTCGGATCGGACCTGGCCGTCGGATCAGGATCGGATGTGGCCATCCGATCAGACTGTCGGAAGAGCATACCCGATCAGACCATCGGAACGGAAGTGGCCATCCGATCGGCCAGGCCGTCAGAAGCCCCAAACAAACCGTTGGGCAAGGTAACTTTTAATTTACCCTAGGTAAAAAAAAAAAAACCGAACGTCCGGGGGATTCCGGAAACGGACGCTAGACGTCCAAACGGACGTCCGGATGTCTTGGCGTCTTGGCAACCCTGCAACTACCGGATCAACCTCTTCTACCGCTAAGTCTTGCGCCGCCGCATAAGCGTCCACAAGAAGAAGCTGGGCCTTCTCGACCACCAAAGCAACCTCGTGTGGAGCAGTGATGGCATGGAAATCTTCAACGTGACGCACGGGCACTGGTGATTTTGTTGCAGATTAGATGTGTTGAGCCTGACAATCGAGATGTGACATTTGAAGGATGTTTCGAAGGTCTCAATGTCGATCAGTATTATTACATGATAAAGCCTATTGAAAGAAGTCGTGGTCACCATCGTTGGTTAAAAGGGCTAGTGAATCCTTTACGAAGGCGGGTCGTGTTGATTACATCGCTGCGACTATCAAGCGCATTCTCAAGTTCTTGCAGATGGAATAAAATTAGCCTTGGAATTCTAGTTTTTTTTACCTTTAATAGGCATTGGCTTGATGTTAGTACTTCAATCCATATTTGAAGTATTTTGTTGAAATTATTTTGTTTAGTTATAATTGTAGAAGAAAAAAAAATGGAAATAGTTTGGACTTTGAAGTGATTTTCCTTCTAAGTTAAAGATAAAGATATAGATGTGGGGCCAAATATGAAGGCCATTAGGTGTAAGTTGGCTTTAGGAGGGAGTTAAGGGCTGATGTACACTTGTTGTTATGGGAAAAAAAGGTGCTGAAAAAGGGGAGGAAAAGATGGATACTATTCATCTTTTTTCCTAATGTTGTTTTGGGAGAACAAAGTGTTTGAAAGCTCATCGTGTATTGGGTTTTTGGAATTTGATAATGAAAACTGAAGGAGTTGTTTATCATATTGTTAGCTTTTGAAATTGTTCTTTTTTGCTTTATTTGAAGTTGTGAGTTGAGATTTGTGCTTGTTTGAGTGGAGGGAGGTCTGTTGCCTCCTATGAAGAGGGGCTGAAACTTTAACTGACCATAAAAAACGGACAGGTCTTTTGTTTGATATGAAACTTTGATGGAGTGTAGTAAATGTTGTTAACTTTTTATAAAACTATCATTCATTCAATTTGGAGTATTTATGAGTGAGTTGTGAGTGTGGGAAGGTGAGAGAGTCTCTTGCTTTTACCATCTATGGACCAAAACTTTTAGAGGTCATAAAAGTTAGACAGAGTTTTGGAATGACTTGAAAGTTGAAAGTTGCAGGAGTGATAGGAAATTTTGTTATCTCTTAGAAAAGCTATCAATCTTTTAATTTGAAGAAGAAATGAAAAAATTATGAGTGTGAAAGCATAGGAAGGTCTGCTGCCTTCTTTTTTTGAGTGGAGTTTAGGTAGTTTGAAGGTGAAGTTGGAGTTCTTTTAGAATTTTGAAGATATTCTTGAAGATGTGAAGGCTTAAAAACTTGAAGATGAAGATTTGAAGAGTTTTGAGGGTCTCCAGTGTGTTGTGACTTGTGGTTCGTTTTCATTTCTGTTATTCCCAGCCAGTTTTGGAGGCTCTAGTTGCAATTCAATTTCTGCATTGTAAACTTGTTGCGAGCCGTGGTTATCCAATGAGCGCTCCATTTTGTGTTTGTGGCGACGAAGTGGGATTAATGGCCCACATGGTTGATCTTATTTGTTATTCCTATGGGTGAAAGGCGCTTCCTGGTCACCGTGGGTTTGAAATTTAGGAGCTAATATTTTAGACGGTCAACTCGTGGTTTAGCCGTCCCGTTTTACCCGTCCCAAGCCTTGTTTCTTATCACACACCCTTACCTTTGGCCCTATAGAACCACCATAAGATAGGTCAACAGAAGATTGAAGTGAAGAGCAAGCGAAGATTGAAGAGAAGATTAAGTGAAAATTCGAGTTTTGTTACTTGCCTTTCATTTACATTCACAACCTACAGCCAAACACCCCATATGTTCCCTAAGCGTTTTTCTCTACCCGACAATGAGAATAACGATCGAAAAAAAAATTTGAATTCATAGAAGAGTAGCCTATCAAAAGGAGGGGGGCAACGAGGGCCGCTAAGGTTGGTAAAGGGTCAAAGAAGAAAAATATGTCAAGGAAGCTAAAGTTTCCACCGGTGAGAGTTTCGAATGATTCACGTAGAAAGATACTTGTGTTGAATGTCTTAGGTTTTCTTTGTGACATCCGACCACTAGATGACATTAAAGAGTGGGGGAAGGATGGTATGATCCATTATGAGAGAAAATTTAAATTAAAAATTAAGAAACAGGTTGAATGTATGGCTTTTGTAACAATGTTACATTTTTTATTTGATGTCGGGATATGGGCTCCAAATCCTCCAATTGGAGAGGCCCTTCTACAAGAAGTGGCTCGATTTCTAGTTTGTGGGACACCCATGAAGTGATGTTTTTTGTGGGGAAGGGAAACCGGTGGTGGGAAGAGAGACTTGCATGATTTATTTGATATGATTCCAAATCCAACTTATGGATGAGCTAGGGTCCTTTAAATGAATTGGAATTCCATAGCTACTTGTGACTCACCTAGTATGAATGTAGTAAAAGTAGATACATAGGATCCTTTAGCTTCACATGATAACTTCTTACAAACCATAAAAGGACCCTTTGAAGTTTTTAATTGCAATCCTTCCGACATCGAGTATTGTGTGATGTTCTTATACAAGGCGATCAGTCAAGCACAAAATCCACTGCGTACGGTATATACTTTTGAACATATTGTTTGTCTTCTAGTTAAACTAGTGAAACTAAAATTTCATTGTTTGTGTACTGAATGTCTACATTTATTATAAATGTGAATGCAGGATGCACAAGGTGGAAAGACATCACTTGAAGGTTCTTGGAGCTCGAAGAATCCAAGCCCTCTCCTTTTGGTTATAGGATCAAAGGTAAAAGTGTTTGACGTGGACGATGACAAGAAGGCCGAAAAAGATGTAATTGCACATAGAGTCATTGTGAATGTTGTAGGAGGTTTAATTCATGGACGGCTCATTGAAGAGCGAAATGTATTTATTAGCATAACATCTGTAGTTACCGAAGCAGAACTGGTTCTTATATATGAGGGAAACAATAACGACGACCCTCCTATGGTGCATGTAAGCGACGTTGTGAAGTTAGTGACAAAGTGGCCAATAGAAGTCTTGACTCCTTCAAACAAATGAATGAAGCCATGAAGTAGTGGATTGCACATTTCAATATAAGATTAAACATGTGTGTATATGTGTTTACAGTGTGAATATTTTTCATGTGTGTTGTCAATAATCACGTCCAATATAACATTCACTTGTTATATTAGATGTGATTTTCAATAAAAAAAATACTAGTTGTTTTTTCTGACGTCACCTAAAATCCATCTGAAAAAATTACAAAACGTCACCTAAAATACAGGTTTCTTATAGTGCTTGAAGTTATGAAAAAAAAAAAACCCTACTCCATGGCTGCTAATGCATATGCAGCTGGATGGATAACATATCAAATTTGGAAAGAAGAATGAAATCCGAAGTATTTTACGACCAAAAATCCAGAGCAGTATCAACATTTGAAGATTCAGCTACTGAGCCTTCAGAAAATAGATGTAGGCAAGAGGGCGTTTGTGCTTGATGTTTTAGACACTTTGAGGAAGGCACCTTACTGTTGAACTATGCCCAATTGTTGTTATCATACATAGTATATTGTTTGTACTTTTTGAGCTCTAGTATGTGACAATTTTATAGGAAGACCACACATTTTTGCTTAGCAAAGCATCAAGTATGTGTATTTTGCGGTTGCTACACATTTCATACATAAAGATACGAACGTATGGTGAAAATCTTATAATATGCAATTTGGTCTTTCTTCCATCATGACAATTGTATGACTTCTGTGAATTTATGAATGTATAGTAAACAAAGTATCAACAACTAATTATGTTTGAAATTGATTTTCTAGAGTTTTATATACAAAAAAAGTTTTGATTTATTCCATTTTGATCAATGAGTCAAAAGTTATGAGGAATTTTTGTTTGCAGGCAGTTTTGGATTTCCTACTCTAAAATAAACTTTGAAATCCTTTATTTTACCCAATTTTCAATATTTTTGGACAAAAATAAAATTGTAGGATGTAGATACATTATTACAACATTTCGACCATTGGGATTGAAAATTTTCAATTCCATATTTAAATTGTAAATAATTTAGTATTTTTAATCATTCTCTACTACTACCTACTTACTATATTTTTCCTATATGTTGTACTATTCCAAATGATTTGAAATTTTTCAAGCATGTGGCGAACTTGTTTAGGAAAACAAATCCAAAGAAGCACCACCATTTAGGTCATTTTTTCATAGAAATGTGAGCTTGAGTAGTGCAGCTGCCCTACTTTTCGCAAGGTCAAAAAAATGATTTTAGTTAATTTGAATGCTTATATCTTGCAATCCATTTGGTGGAAATGTCTGAAATTTTTACCACATGTTTTTGATACTATATAATACAAGATCCTATGGTTAGATATGTCAAAAAAAAAATTCAAAATTTTGGTACTTGTACCTAGAAATGGCAGTTTTGGAGCATTTTTGGTGAAAGTATAGTGACGGTCCTTTAAGGGTTAAGGGTTAAAGAAAGTCAACTTAGTGTTGACCACATTGAACGAGCGGGACCTCTATCGGACGGGCGAACCAGACATCCGTTTGGTTTGACAACCCTGCATACCATGTAAATGCCTTTTATATATTTGTATAAAATGATATTTATCAACTAGAAAATGTATTGTAATAATATAAAATGTTAGATTTTTTTTAATTTTATACCAAATAATTGAATGATGAATATACTAACACATTATTTGAATAATTTTAAAATTTATAAGATATAATAAAATTAATTTAATCAATCAATTATTTAATGATTTTAAATTTTATAAATAGGTTGATTACTATTAAATATTAACTAATTTTCATCCTTTGATGAATTTTAGGATTTTTATATCTTTGTGTCATTAGAAGAAATCTTGACTCTGCACAAGACCATTTGACTACATAAAAATGTGCAATTAAAATAAAATAAAAAACTTTTTTTTTCTCGTAGATTTGTACATCAACCAAAAGTCAAATGGTCCTCTATAGGGGCCTAATTTTTTCTAATATTTTTTTGTTCTTCTATTTTTTTTGTTTATTGTTAGTTATAATAACAAGCTATTGTTAGTAGCATTGCTTTGTTGCAATAAAATTAATCTCATACTCAATTAATTATAAAATTATATGAGAATGCTTTTATTTGAATAATAAATTTGATAAAAAGAATTTGGCAAATTTCTATGTGATTTTATTATATTTAACAACTAGGAATATTGACCATTTTATAATTGACACAAATTTATTTATGACTTATTAGTTGCTCTTCTTATAAAATTTGAATTGAATAAAGTCTTAGGGAGAATAGGGGGGAAGGGGTTCACTTTAGAGAGTCCCCTACATAATTCCAATTTTATTAGTTTAATATTAAGATTTTTCAATTTCAAAAAATATAGGTAAAATTATAGAAAATCATACAATATTATTATTTTTGTAGAAGTAATAAGGTATGCTAGTTACATAATTACAATAAGATTATTATAAGATTTTCATGAATACTAGTGTACCTTCTGTTGTTTCCACAATAATTTTCTAATTTTTTAATTCATAAAAACTTTGAAATTCAATAACTTTCACACCATAGTTCTAAATGCCATATTAAAACAAAGCTTATGCACTCCTCCTTGCAAAGGACTTTCCAATGGTACCAAAAACGTGACCGAAAGATGCATGGTTTTTGAGATTTTATTGTAACAAAACAAAACAAAAAAACAAATAACCTAACTTAACCCCTAAAATTCTTGTGTTTAGAGGCTACAAACTACAAACTACTCGTCCACAAAGCAAGGCCAAAATCTTCATCAATATTTATTTTTTAACAAATTCAAATGTAGGATCCTTTAGTTAACCTGTTCAAATACATTATTCCAAAATTTTAGAATAAATATCCCCACCAACTACAATTTCAATGTGCCTACACTTCAAAATGTAGGCCTTTTAGCCCTTTTTAGCCCTTTCAAAAGGGTGAAGTTTTGTCTTTCAACATTTAAAAAAAAATTATGTATATCCTATAACTTTTGTGCTTTAGTCATTTAATAGCATGTTGGAAAATGGGTTGAAAACATATGAAAAAAATTTAACTAAAAAATCTTTCATATTCATTTTTAAAAAATTGTAAAGTAGAAGATATTAGTAAATGCAAGATAAAACTAATATGCTAATAACTTTTGGAAGAATTTGAGAAGTGCTAATTTCAATGGTGAGAATGTTCTAGTATACAATTTATATCTTTTATTTTTATTTTTTATTTGAAAATTTTCAAAATTGAGAGAAAAAGACAACTATATATTTTTTTTTTACCTTCATTGCCTACAAAACGATACTCCTCATAAATCTTACCTCATATTTGGAATTGAATGATTTAAATGTTTATGAGTAGGTATCAATCTATGCCATCCCCTCAAAATAATTAATATTTTTTTAGAATATATTTTTTGTTGCTTGGTTTGACATCAAAAATCCTTCTGACTTTGCAATATTTATAAGAATGACATAAAACATAATTTCACAAAGCTTGCCTATATTTGAGAATATACATGTGAAATTATGTTTCATGTCATTCCAAAGTGAATTCGTTGGCCTTTAGGGATTAAGGTATAGATTGTCCATAGGATCCTTTAGTTAACTTGTTAGAGTAAACCCTCTTAAAATTTGAAAATAAGAAACCTTACCAATTGCAAGATTAAGTCACTTGAATTTGGAAAAACAACTCTTCCCAAATGGTTAGATTTCATCTTTCAAACTTTTTACACAAAAATGTGTAGATCCTACAACTTGTTACTCTCTATAATATGCTAAAGAAATAAGTTGGGAATACCTAGCATGCTTGAAAAAAGTGCTAAGTAAATAGAAGTAAACTATAATTTAAAATACTGAATTGTTAAGAATTTAGTTATCAAATTGAAAAATGTCAAATATAACCATTGGAGAATGATTATTATATCAAAATGATATGATTCAAATCTTTATAGCAAAAATGCCAAATTCAAATTTTTGTTTCTTAAAAAAGTAATTTTTAATAATTTTTTTGAATTGCCTAAACTGCTCAAAAATTGCTAAAAACTACATATCATACAATAACTTTTTAACCATATAGTCAAAAGTTATGAAAATTGTTGTATATTGTTTGTCATGTTGCAATTCAAAAAAGTAATTGTAGGGGGTTAACATGACAAACAATATGGGACAATGAAAATTGCAATAGTAATTTTTAATAATTTTTTTGAATTGCAATATGATTTTCATTGTCCCATATTGTTTGTCATGTTAATCTCGTTCAAAAAATTACAAGGAGGGGGAGGGGGGATGAAAAATTAAGAAATTAATTTTAATTAGTAATTTTTTTTAAACCCAGGGTGGGGTAAGTTTAAATTTTTTTAAATTAATTAATTAAAATTTTGAATTCATTAAGATAGTAGTTGAGGGTTAAGAAATTGGGACCTGTAGCATCATCATATTACATTTAAATCTCATGTTTCAAGCCCATATGGGATTGATTTTTGGAAGTTTTTGTGCAAAGGTGCTAGGACTTGAACAAGAATTGTGATTCAATTTTGGCTAAATTCAATCCTTATTTGTACATAATATAAAAAGAGTATCACTAAATTGAGACATCTTCATAGATTGATTTTATTAGTATTGATCTATAGGTGATTGCAAAAAGTAACTATATTATTTTTTGTCAAACTCTTGTGTGTTGATTTGTATATGGCCATAACTTTTGTGTTTTGGTTCCAAATGACTCAAAATTCATAGGTAAGGTACTCATAACTATCATACACCTTGGCTAATTTTTTCTATCTTCAAAAATGAATTACTATCCAAAAATAGCCCCCATTTTTGTTATAGTGGTTGATTTGGGGAGGTAGTACTATCTAGTATCCAAAAAAACTAATTTGGAGCTAAATTTTGGAGAGGATGGTCTTTAAGTAGACTTGCAACTGCTATTTAAAAAACTTCTAAAAATAATTAATTGTATATTGTATGAAAATCTACAAATTGAACTTCTTTCTACTTGCATTTTGAAACATGTAAAACATTATTTTGGTGGTTCTTTTGGTGAATGACCATCTATATAAAGTTGTTACAAATGGCTAAATTTTTGGTAAATTTAATTTTTTTTCTATTTTTTTCAAATTAAAACATCAAAGTCTCTATTTCTTTGAGATTTCTTATTTTCTTATTTCTCCTATTCAAAGAATTTTTCTATGCATTATCTTCTTAAATGTGTATATTAGACACCTGTAGCACTGGTTACCTCATGGACTCCATGTTTTGAGAAAACATGGAGTCCATTCAACCTGGACCTCTTTTCATTGAAGCCAACTAAAGCCTACAAATGACAAACAATGGTTGAGTGACCTTCATTTTTTGTCTTCTTGCTATTGTCAATTTTATGCTCCTCTTTCCATGCAAATCTTGGTCCTACCCTTCTGTTGCCTACCTTGCTTGTTGTTGCACCATACTAGAGATAAAAATAGGCACAAAGCATTGCAAAACATTTACGCTTGTTTTTTCCATTGTTTTCCTCTACTAGTCTCATTGTATTCGTCTCACTATTTTCATTGAGTCTCCTCTTTTATATTGTTTTCACTATCTACTACTTTATCATGGCATCCCTTTCAATGCATCAATTCATAAAGAACACTAAAAATTTAGAGAGTTGTATTGCCTTTATTCAAAACCTATAGTTCATATCGGATATGATGGATTGTAAGGCATGTGGCATGGTCATGAAGAAGGTTAGGGAGAGGAGGCAATTGGACAAATTTTTTATGGTGGTGTAGGCGACGTGGTTGCAAGAAAAAAAAATCACTTAAATTAAGAACTTGGTTTGAAAAATTGAAATTGACTCTCAAACAAGCTCTTACTTTAATGTATTCTTGAGCTATTCAAAGTAGTCAAATCTTAGCACTTGTACATATAGAGACTGGAGATTATCATATGATTGTAGATTGGTATAATTATTGTAGAGAGATTTGTGCACTAACAATTAACAATGAGGATGTAGAAAGAATTGGAGGTATAGAAAAAATAGTAGAAATTGATGAAAACAAGTTTTCTAAAAGGAAATATAACCATGGTAGAAGAGTGAAAGGGCAATGGATATTTAGGGGGGTTGAGCATGGTTCTATCAATGTTTTTTTAATGTGTGTTTTGAATTGAACACTACAAACATTAGAGGAGATCATTGTAAAATTTATGGAGCCTAAAATTACTATTATTAGCAATTGTTGATGTGATTATGGCATGAATCAATTGTGGTCATTGGACTATTTTCATAAAATAATTAATCATTCATTACATTTTTGTGATACAGATACATGTATACATACTTCTAATATTGAAAGGACTTGAAATGCAATAAATCATTCTTTACTACAATATTGCATAGTAAAAAGAACACTACAACGGCTATTTTGCATAATATCTTTGGCGGCAAAAATATGTTCAAGATGTTGGCACTACATTCTTTACTCCAGTGGAACATATTGTAAATTACCACTATATTAATGGTGAAATTTAATAAATTATGTATTTTGTAACTTCTATAAGTTGAATTGCATTTTTTTCTTCTATTTAAAAAAAATTCTTTTTGTATTCTCAATGTATTGTAACCTTTAAAGTCCCAAGTTCTTTTTCTATAAAAGCCACTTGGAATTGCCTTCTCTATTGCCAAGAACAAGAACTCTTAAAAATTGCTTTTCCTTGTATATCTAATTGTACATGAATGTCTACAAGAAATTTCCAAAACTTTGATCCTATAGATTTCAACATATTTGCATTTAAAGTGAAGAAAATAGTTTTTTTAACACCTTTCTTGACTACATTTTTTCATTTTTTGGCTTTGAATATTTAAAAATTTTGCATTTTTGCATTTTTGATTATGATTTTTTGATTTTTATATTGATAATTAGTTCAAAATGTAGGAAAAAAATCAACAAATTAATACTTAATTTTCACACATTAAAAAGTTGTTAAGTAGATGTAGCCATGTAGGTTCAAATTTGAAGGGAAAACTAAACCTTCATAGGCCTTACATGGAATTGAAACACAATAATCCTACTAGTGACATTGTTTTAATCTTGAAATTTAACCCTATCTAACAAAAAAATTATAAAAATTATAAAATTTGCATTCAAAAATGAATCGTACAAGTTATTCATTCAAAAAAAATGCATACATTGCTCTCCCCCCCAAATTGTCCATAACTTTGTCATTGTTAGTCCTAATAGAATGAATCAAATTTGAAGATGTAGACAACAACATAATCTTTGAGGAAAACATTAAAAAAATATTGTGATTTTCTTTGTCATAGTCATTTAATCTGTAACAGTGTTTGGTCTTCTAGGGATTAACATATTAAAAACAAGGCATGAAGATTAGACTAAAAACTTTCCCATTAAATTTATGCATTTTTATTTTAAATTCTAAATCTTAAACTCTAAACTCTAATCCCTAACTTTGAACCCAAAACTTATAAATCCTAAAAATCCTAAAATCTTTAATCAAAAAAGAGAAATTAAAAAATAATATAAAAAATGAAAGAAAAAAAAGATATTTTCTAGAACATCCTTTATAGAAGGCGTTATTCTAATCATCACTAGTCATATAGTCTCATGTTGAGGAAAAATTCCTTTGCCTTAAAAACTAAGCATTTTTTCGACAAAAATTCATTAGCATCCTATTTTTTTCTTCAAGACAAGTTAGATATCAAGGTTTTCAATTGCTTATAGATCAATATTTGATCAATTTGTATATGTATTCTTAGAACCTAGTTCTACTATAATACTATATCATTATACATTTTTTTGACATATAAATTATCAAGGCATCTTTATATACTTTGCACAATCTATTAAACAAGTTTAACACAACATCCTTTGTCCTAAGTTCTCAAACTTCTCAAAAAATGTGGAAGATGTCAATTTTCCAAGTCATCTAATTGCTCTAAAAGGATGTGACCTTCACCTTTGCCCCCCTTCTTCAAGGTTGTCAGTGGCCTTCATTTTCTTATTTAATTTCTTATTGGTATTCTTGTCGTGCTACCGACACTTTGTCAAAGCATTTTTAAAGCCAAAAATTAGCTATTTTATTTGAATTTTTTTGCACTTTGAAGGTCTAGAGGGTCCTTCAAAGACTAACTTGTTTTCTTATTTGAATTTGGAGGCTTCAAGCCTCAAAACTTTGATTTCCAAGAGTTCAGGAGGAGAAAATCTCCAAATTCTATTATTGTTTAAGTTGACTTATTTTCTTTCTTGAATTTTGAGGCTTTAAGGCCCAAAACTTTGATTTTAAGAGTATTGGAGGAAAAGACCCCAAACTCTATTTGATTTTATGGTTCTTTCAAATACTAACAAACAAATTATGCGAATTGATAACAGATTGTGATTTAAAAACTTTAAAGCGGCAAAGCTAAACTTTGTCAAAAGGTTTTTTGTATCACCACGTGCCAAAATTTGTTGTATAACGGGTGTTTGGTTTGATTAATTATTAATGTTCGGTTAAACATTGTCATGTGTACCTCCTTTAGTGATTAATTTAGAACTTTGATTGAAATTTTGAAAGTCTAGTTTTAATGTTCGGTTAAATACTATCATGTGTACCTTCTTTAAAAGTTAAGCTTTCAAAATACTATTATTTTGTCCATGAATACCATTTGTGCCTGGGGCTGCCTCACACGGCAAAGCTTTAACTTATAATAGTCAAAATTTGTTTTTGGAACTTATTAAAACTTGGAGTTGCTCTCGCACAGCAGTGTCATGCTACAAATGTAGACATTATATAGAATATGCATATTTACATGATTTAGATAGATTTAAATGTTTGTAGTATTATAAAGAAGATGACGTCATTTGAGGACTAAAGTAGCTTCAAGGTGACGCTTTCTCTTTTCGACTATATAGAGAAAGATTTACTTGAAAGTTTCATCTCATTTGATATTTTTCTACTTTGTGTTTTATTTAGATTATACTATGTCGAACTAGAGGATTTTTTTTTAGTCTTAAGATGAAAAATCTCAACCGGAGCGTGAGTTTAAATTTCTTTATTACAACTGTTGGATCAACCACAACTGCCACTGAATTTTTCATTGCTACATGGGCAACTAGAAGATGAAGCTAGGCCATCTTGACCACTGAAACAACCTCACATGGAGAAACGATGAGACGGTAACCTTCAACGTGAAGCTCGGGCATTGATGATTTTATTGCAAGTTGAATGTATTGAACCCGGCAAACGTGAAGTGACATTTAAAGGATGTTTTAAAGGCTTAAACGACAAGCAATACTATTGCACGGTAAGGCCTATTGAAGGGAGTTGTGGTCATCAACGATGGTTGGAAGGGCCTGTTAATTCTTTAACCAAGGCAAATCGTGTCGATTACGTTGTTTCTACCGTCAAACGCATCCTCAAATTCTTGCAGATGGAGTGACATTTCGATTGGAGCTCTAGTTTTTTACCTCTATTAAATATATGTCGGGTTTTAGTTCTTCATTCTATAGTTGGAGTGATTTATTACAATAAATTTATGTTTGTGAAGTAGTATGAGGGAAATATTCAAATAGTTTTTCTTCTAGGTGAACTTGAAGTGAATTTCCTTCAAAGTTAAAAATATAGAAATAGTTGTGGGGCCAAATAAGTGCTTAATTATTTATGTTGTAGTTTTGGGAGTGAGTTAGAGGCTGACCCCACTAGTTTGTATGGTTAGAGTGAAGATAAGGTGGAGAAAAGGTGCACACTATTCATCTTCTCTCCCGTTGTGAGTTTAGGAAAGACCCGAATATTTGGAGAAGCATTTTGTTGTGATTTTGAAGAAATTTGAAATGAAATTTGAAATGAAATTTAAAGAAGTTGTGTATCATGGTGTGTAGTTTCTAAATTGATGTCACTTGGTTGATTTGGAGTTGTGAATCAAAAGTTGTGCTAGTTTGAGTGGAGAGAAGTTTGTTGCCTTTGAAATAAAAAGGCAAAGGCTTTGACTGGCCATAAAAGATGGACAAGTTCTTGATTTGCAATTATATGAGGAAGGAATGTAGAAAATTGTGTTATCTTTTCATAAAGATATCACTCATTCTATTTGGAGTTTGTATGAGTGAGTTGTGAGTGTGGAAATAAAAGAGGGTCTGTTGCCCTTCTTTTTTCAAGGCCGAAACTTTGAACAGCCATAGAAGTTGGACAAAGTTTTAGAATTGTTTGAAATTTGAAGTAGAAGTAGAAGTTTGTGTTAGCTTTTTAAAAATCTATCATTCACTTCATTTGGAGTTGTGGAGAAATGGTGACACTCACTCAAAGTTCAGCTTGAGAATTGGAGGTTGAAGTTGGAGATTGGAGAAGGTATTGAAGACTTGTATGTGTGTGTGTGGCTTGTGGCTTTGTAAATTTTGTTGTTGTGAGCGGTTTGGATTATACTAACGCTAGCCTCATTTTGTGTTGTAGATGCGACGAAATGGGATTAATTGTCCACATGGTCGAGATTTTAATGTTGTTTCCACTGGTGAGGCAAGTTTGCTGGTCACCGTGGGTTTGAAATTTAGGATCCAATCCCTCGGACGGTTCAATTCATGGTCTCGCCGTCCCGTTTTACATGTCCAAAGCCCGTGGTTTCTTATCACCCTATCTTAACCCTTGACCTATTTAAAAACACCATAGGATAGGACAACGAGTAGCAGTTCGAAGATTTGAAGGCTCGAAGATTCGAAGATTCTACAAGTAACGAATTCATTTGTTTATATCATATTATGACTTCTTTCATTCCCAAGCCATTTCTGGTCACAACTAGAATCCTCGTGATTCCCCGAGGCAAACGCTCTCAACATGACAACGGAGTTTTGACTTAAGAAACCTAGAACGGGTACTTAAAAACTTTAATTTGCTCAATTAAAACCTGGGGTTGTCCCCACACGGCAAAGCTTTACCCTTATGCAATTAGAATCTCACGAAAACATTCTCTCAGTGACTTACTTGATAACTTGAAGCCAAATTTCCATTGAAATCTCCCTAATTGTCGGCACACATGTGGAAGCACCTTGTTTTTCAAATTGCCAATTGTTGTCGTATTTATATATTTCATTTTCATCTCTAAAAACTTCATAAAAATCAATGGGTTAATTTAGTGTCAGTATTGTCTTTAGATAATTTGATTTTATCTCAAAATTCCAAAAGTTTAGTTAGTGAGTAGGTTTATTTGTAATATCAATTAGTGGCTACCCTTATTAACATTTGGAAGAGAAACCATATTGGTTGTCTTCATTAAGCCAATTTAGTTTAAAACCTTTACTTAATCAAGCAGCCGTGAGAGTACACCCAAGGTCAGGACGTCATCCAATCTACTAAGAGAGCTAGTCTAGAGCTATCGGATATCAACCGGGCGTGGGAGGGTATCGGACGAGCGTAGAAAGATATTAAATGGGCGCTAGGAGATATTGAAGGTTACAGAGTCGAGAAGTCACAGGGCTGGGAAGGTCACAAAGTTGAGGGTCGCAGAGTCGGGGATTGCAAGGCTGGGGGTTGTAAAGTTGGGGGTTGCAGAGGTTGAAGGAACAACTCGGAGAACTGATCGATGGGATGAATCCAGGGGTTTGGGTTTGGAAATTTGTCCAGTCTAGAGAGTTTGGTTTCAAACATTCAAATTTCAAACTAAAGTTGGATTCCTACCCATACAAGAAAAAATGATAGGCCATTGTTTGCCTCACTAGTTACCACCCATATCTTTTGGCCTTTTTTCTAAAATTTGAAACTAAGACTTTTGAAATCACAACATCCTAAACTCTCAACTCACCATAACCACCTTTCAATTTTCAAACCCAAGAACAACAACAACAATTGAAATGAATTAGAAGCAATTAGGCAACAAAAATAAGAAGACATTAAAAAACTCATAGGGTAAGAATCTTTCTATTCACCTAAGATTTGAGGAGGGATATTTTCATCCCTTTTCCTATTCATTTATTATTTTATATTTCTTTTATTCCCCTTACTATTCACTTAGTTGTTTGTTAGTTATTAATTAGAATTCCATTTGTATTAGTTGGCCAATTGTTGTTTAGCGTTTTGTATTATTAGGCCTAATAAGCCAAATACATAGAAACAAAAAACCACCAAATATCTTGAACTATTTAACAAAAATCTAATAAACAATTGGTAAGAGAATAATATTACTATTCATTGGAAAATTGGGAATTTAATTGATTTATACAATTTTGAATGAATTATTGGAACTACAAAATTATTTTCCATTGCTAAAAACTAACAAAAATTGAAGTTATAAGAAGGTTTAGAACAAGAATTCGACAACGGCTGTTTCAAAATTTCACTAAATATTAGTAATTTATGAAAGGAAATGGAAGACCACGAGGAGACTATCATGTTCGTATTTTGCAACGATGGATCCGTTGATGCACTCGACACAAAGGTATGATTTTTTTGAAACTTGTTGTTTTAATTTCCTTTTCGTCTTTCAATTTCAATTAACATTAATAATCGGAATTGCTAGTTAGAATTTTAACGTTGCTAAAATTAATTAAAATTAAAATTTACTTAAAATTGTGGAAGTAGTGAGTAGATGAATTTTGAATTGAGTTGGAAGAAAAAACATTAATTCGTCCAAAAGAATCTCAAAAGAAATCTAATTTGAATTTAGGAATCTAGGAAATCTTAGAGCATTTGGGGGAATTAACCCCTAAAGGACTAAGGCCTTTATTTTGCCAAAAAACACTCAAAACTGCCATATCTTTAGCAAGGAGTAAAAAAATTGAAAATTAATTTTTTTTCCCTTCCATATCTAACCGTAGGATCTTATACCTAATTAGTATGAGAGTGTGTGGAAAAAATTTCAAAATTTTTGACCGCTCAGATTGCAAGATATCTGCATTTAAAGTGGAAAAAATTAGTTTTTCAGCACATTGCGGGACTAGATTTTTTGACTTTGAACATTTTTAACTTAAAATTTTTGCATTAAAAAGTTTTGAGCTTTAAATCTTTATAGTGAGAGTTGAGTTGAGAGTCTAGGTAAAAAAAACATTAAAAAATTAATTAATTATCATTCTTAAAATGATTGTTAAGTAGAAGTAGGTATGAGATAGAAAGAAAATCTAAAATATTCATATATTTTAGATGGAATTAAAATGCACTAATCCCAATGGTGAGATTGTTCTAGCAAATAAATCAGTCCATGCAAAAAAGAAAAATTTGAAAAATTTGAAAAATTGCATTCAAAAATGAATCCTACAAGTTATTTTTTTCAAGAAGATGCTCTAACTGCCCAAAAAACAAGAATGTCCATAACTTTCTCATAACATATCCAGATGAAATGAATCAAAGCTTTCTAGATAGAAAAAGAATATAATCTATGAGAAAAAATAATATTAAAAAAAATTCAAATAATTTTTCATTTTTTTTGGCTGCCCGAGTTGCCCGCCATCCCCTCGTTTGAGCTTATTTGGTCATAATTATTGTTCCCGGGCACCGATTGTGAAAAAAATTATATTTCTACAAAGATAATCAACTTTTCTACCTCCAAAAAAATTTCAAAAAATTAGGAGAAAAGATTCCAAAAATTACTTTTACTTAAAATTCATTAAATTTTTTGAAGAAGCAAAGTGTGGATGAAGTTTGGCTTAATTTTGGATGAAATTTTTTTAAATAGGTCAAAATTAGGTTTTCTCTATAAAATTCATTAGTTATATTAATTAAAAATTCAACCCTGAAATTTAGATTTGTTTTGAATTTATTTGCTATTTTTAGTCAATGGATGAAGTTTTTAGAATAGAATTAGAGACAAAATTCATTTTTAGATATCTTTTAGTAGGAATATCGGAATTCAACTTGCTATACCATTTTAAAAAGGGCAAAGTGCATTCTGCAAATTAGATTAGATAGATTTTTAGTTTACGTAAGGTTTTACTTGCTTTTATTTACTCATCAACAGTCTCGAATCTTTTAACATTTAGTGTGTTTTGAAGTATTTAAACTAGGTTACAATCATCATTAACAAAGTGTCCATTGCTTGGAAGGCCAAAGAACACTAGGCTTACAAATCACCCCAAAGAAATTACTTTTCATACCACTAGAACCTATGTGCACGTTTTAACTCTAGGGGTGGAGTAAGAAACACTCACAGAGAGCTTCCATCTCCATCAACATCATGGCAATCCGGGCTGCAAGCATCTCTGTTGCAATTCTTCAAGAAGATCAGGACGCAGTCCAATATGGAAGGAGAACAATGCATTTCACTAGGCTTCAAGGCCCCGTCGGAACCAAATTTGACTGAAGATTGATGGACGTCGGATTTTCTATAGTATACGTGGTATTGGGGTCGGCACCAAGGGTTCTCAAAAGCAAGTGCATATTTGGAGATTATTTGACCTCATGGAGCAACAACCTCAAATTATATTGCTTTAGGAACACTGGATGGATAGTGATCAATGCAAAAACAGTGCTAGGAATTTTCCATATAATAATGGTCATCGGGTGTAGAATCCAACCATTTGTGGCAATGGAGGATTGGGCAGATGGAGGGCCGGTACATGATATCTGGTCTCCAGGAATTTCGCAACTCGGGTGGTCAAAGAAGGCATTATTTTGGAGGGACGAGCACAATTTATTACTATTCTATTAAATTTTAATTATACATTGACCATTATTAATATTTATGCCCCGGGTTCCTCTTAGGATAGGGGCATGTTATGGATTGATTTGGTTGCAACAAATTTGGCAAGAGATGGATATATTCTAGCTGGAGACTTTAACATGGTTGAGGAAGATTTAGATCGCCTCGAGAGCTCACGTTTTGGTACCAGTCCCAATCTTCGAGAAAAAAGAGCTTGGGCAAGGCTGCTTCACCATTACGGGCTGGAAGATGTCTGGAATTTAGACCATGTTCGGAAGAAAACAGATAAGTGCTTCATATCGGAAAACAATAGATCCGAGGTGGACCGAAGATGCACCAAAATTGATTGTTTTTATTTATCTAGCTCTTTATGTGTATAGGGCGGAGTTTTCATCACTCATCTTCATACTAAAATCTCTGATCATGCACCGGTCTAGTTCAAGCTTTTTTCGTTAATCAAGCTGGTGGCTTGAAAACAGCAGTTTCACATTGATATTTTAAAAGACTCTTATGCATGTGATAAGATCGACTAAGTCTGGCACTTGGAGGACAGGCTTGAGGCAAACGAGTCCTGGATGGACTGGATGGGGCGTGCACAAGGGCGTGTCTTAACTGAGGCGGCCAAAATCAGTAAAGAGCAACGGACAACCAAATATCGGCTTGAAAACAGGTCACTAAAGAAGATTTGGGCTGTCAAATCTTTTTTGTGCAATCATCTTGGGAATGAGGGCACAATTAAACAAGTGGATAGAGCTTGATCAATTCTACATGACATCATGCTGGAGAAACTAGAAGCACACACTACAAGAAAATGGGGGTATAAATGACTTGTCCACAATGACTGCACCGACAACAATGACTTCAAAGTGACTACAAAATGACTAATTTTCAGTCATTGTTGTCGGTGCAGTCATTGTGGACAAGTCATTTATACCCCCATTTTCTTGTAGTGACAGGACCACTCTGTTTAGGCCAAGGTGGTTGAAAAATGGAGATTGTTGTTCAATAGAATTTTTTCAAGTTTATAAAGATGTATACAAAAGATCCCTCATTCCGCAATTGGTGGTTGACGGACGAGAATTGACAGAACAACAGGAGAAGGCTTTGGTAATTATTGAATTTTATCAATATTTGTATATGGAGGATCTAGAGTTGAGAGAAATTCTCGGAGCCAGAGCTTAGGTCTTGGAGAGCGTCCCGAAGAGTGTCTCTAACGAGCAGAATATCACTTTTTCCAAACCGGTCTCTTTATTGGAGCTTCAGGAGTCCATAAAAGATTTATTTGCTGATAATGTGATTGAGGAGGACGATATTCCTATAGATTTTTTCAAAACTTGTTTAGATGTCTTGGAAACTGATTTACTAGTTGTAGTTTAGGAGGTCCTTACATCTGGAGAAATCTCAAGGGAACACAATAAGGGTATTATTTCCCTTTTGCCCAAAAGAGGTGATGGCACGCTTATCAAAAAAATTAGACCTATTACATTGATTTCATCTTTTTATAAATTGTTGGCTAAAGTATTAGCCAAACGATTACAGATCATTTTACCAAAAATCATTTGATCCAACCAGACCGGTTTTGTCCAGGGCCATTGTATTATTGATAACATTTTTTTGGCCCAAGAGTCTATGCATTATGCAAAAGAGTAAGGGCAAGACCTCACGTTATTATTATTGGACTTCGAGAAAGCGTATGACAGAATTTTGTGTGGATTTATAGAGGTGGTTCTAAGGAAAAGAGGATTTCATGGTAATTTTACACTACTAGAAAAACAGTGCCCAAATTAACAAAACATTAACAATTTTTTGTTAATTTGGGTACTACAACGTCCACTTTCACAAATTTTTGTTAACTGTGCCCTAATTAACAAATTTTTTTGTTGATTTGGATAGTGCAATTACCACATCAACAAAATTTTGTTAATTTTTTGGGAATCTTTTGGAATCTTTTAGAATCTTTTGAAATTTTTTAGAAATCTTAGAAATCTTCAAAAATCTTTAAGAATCTTCAATATACAATGTAGATTTAAGAACAAAATAAGTACACAATTCGGTGTTTATTAAAGTCAGCAGACTTTAGGGGCAATTTTCACCTTGAAAAATTATTTTTTTCAAGAAACTTTGGACAAATGAAAGTTGTAAAATTGATATATCTTTCACCTCCAAATATTTTTTTGAGATTTAGATCTTCTAATCAAAAGTTATGAACAAAAATCAAAGAGGGGTAAAAATGGACATTCTTTTTTATATTTTGAAACACCTTCTCTGATTTTTGTCCATAACTTTTAATTTAAAGATTTAAATCTTAAACGGATTGTTGGAGGTGAAAGATGTTTTCATCTTAAAACTTTCATTAGTTCAAAGGATGTTTTGAAAAGTTTATCATCTAGGACAAAATTGCCACCAAAGTCTACTGACTTTTAATGGGAAAAACATTAAAGAATAAAGTAAATAAAATTATATACCTCAACTCCAAATTCAAATATAAGTATATTTTAAATATTTTTTTTCTTTAGAAGCCTTTGGAGTCTTAATTTTACAATGTAGATTTAAAAAAAAATTAAGTCATCACAAATCGATTTTCTAAAAAGTCAGCAGACTTAAAAGGCGATTCAGACCCAGTAAAAGAACTTTTTTGGAAAAACTTTGAACTTAAAAAAGTTGAAAAATTAAGTTATCTTTTGCCTCCAACAATTTTTTGAGATTCGGACCTACCAATAAAAAGTTATGGACAAAAATCAGAGAGGGAGTTTAAAAATTTTAAAAATAAATATTCATTTTCATCCCTCTCTGATTTTTGTTCATAACTTTTGACTGGTAGGTCCAAATCTCAAAACAATTGTTGGAGGTGAAAGATAACTGGATTTGTCAACGTTTTCTAGTCTGAAGTTTTTCCAAAAATGTCTTTTACTGGGTCTGAATTGCTCCTAAAGTCTGCTGACTTTAAAAAAGAATTGAAAAAAATCCGAAAAAACTATCTAAATGGATTTCTATTCCTTAAGTAGTCAAACAACTTGAAAGGTTGGTGCCTTGGCAAGAGCCTTGGCCTCTAACCATGAGGTCCCAGGTTCAAACCCCGGTGGCTTCATTTCCATGGTAGCCATGTGGCAATTGGCTAGGTTGCCACGTGGTAGTTGGATTGCCGGCCATGTGGCACTACCCTAAACACTTTTTTGTTAAGATTCAACACTGTTTTGTTAAAAAATCAACACTTTTGTGTTCAAATCAACACATCAAAATCAACAAAAAAAATCAACACTTTTGTGTTGAGTTTTGTTAATTTGGTCACTGTTTTTTTCTACTAGTGTTATTAAAGGGGTTATGACCTTATATAAAAATGCTTCTTCATTGGTTATTGTTAATGGAGTGGTGGGGCAAGAGTTTGAGCTTTCAAGATTGGTTCGGCAAGGTTGTCCCTTGGCTCTTTTTTATTCATTGTGGTGTTGGATGCTCTTGGATTTATGCTAGAGGACCCTAAATATGGCATCAAAGATTTCACACTTTCAGATGGCTCTACAGTTACGGATGCTTCATTTGCAGATGATACTTCTTTATATCTTTTAGGCACGGTGGAGAATTTGAATAAGGCTTATGAAGTTTTTGGTATCTTTTGTCAAGCATCAGGTTCTAAGGTAAATTGGGAGAAAATGACAGCTATTTGGGCTTCTAAGAACTAGAAGAACATCACATGGAGTGAGAACTTTTGGCTGAAATGGGTTCCTGAAGGCTCGGGAGTATGCTATTTAGGCCCTTTAGTGGGATACCATCCACTTCCAGACACAAACATAGGTCCTCTCATTTCTTCATTAAAAAAGAAACTTAGGTCTTGGGTAGCGAAGATGGTTTCTTTGGCAGGACAAGTTATAATTTGCAACCAAGTTTTACTAGCTACATGTTGGTATATGGCGGCTTGTTGTGGAATTTTGGCTAAAAATTGTGATCTTATTAGATCACTTATGACTCAATATCTATGGGCAAAAAAGGACGAGGGAAAATGTGCTTCAAGAGTCAAATGGAACTCGTGTATATTGCCTCAAATAAATGGAGGGATTAGGCTTATTGATCATTTTTTACAAACACAGGCTTTATTAGCTAAATTGATTATTAGACCTTTATCTCTTGGGAATGAGCCTCAGAAGAAATTATTAAGATATAAAATAGAAAGAGGTAGGCCACTTGAAGATACAAAATGGCACACATCGGACAATTGGCTATTTTTTAGCAAAGGATTGAAGAAGGAAAATCATTCTCCTTTATTTCATTCGTGCATTAGGGCATTTATTGCTATCAGGAAGGGATTAGATCAAAAACATTCAGATTTGAATAGCAGTATACTACATCAGCCTCTATTTGGGAATCCTCTTATATTTGAAGATGACAATATTCCAGTGGGCATAGGGTCCAACATGGGTTTACATTTATGGGCAAAGGCCGAAATTGTTAAAATTTCGGATGTATGGGATGAAGACAGATTGAACTGGATGGACATCAAAGGAATTCAGGGCAAACTACTTAGTCAAGGAGCAGTCACTTTAAAAAGGTAGAATTTGGAGGTGAAAATGGTTTCCCATATACCTTGGGATCCAAGAGTGTTTCCAGAGCAAGGGAAAGCGGCTTGGCTTTATACACCCAGGACTTGTGATTTTTTTTTTTAAATTCCAAAAATTCTAAGGAAATACATACTTCGCTATTTTAGCTAGATAAAAAGAAAAGATTATTATCCTTTATTAGTCACATTGCAAGACTACTAGACAGAAAGATGGAGATGGCCAAAATTGTTAAATGAGATTCAATTTTCGTTCATTTCAAGAATGTAATCTAGATTTCATTCCGGATAAACCCAATTCAACCTGGATTCATCAAAATGGGGTTGTTAAAGAGTTATCATGGGATCCAACGGACTGGTATTGGAAGCACATTGGCAAATTAAGGAAAGCCCCTCTTTTTGGTTATACGGTCAAAAGAGGATATTTGATTTGATTACAAACTAAATCAAAAATTCCTATTGGAATTTAGGAGTTAAAGAATCAAGGCTTTTCAGAAGCAAATAGAAGGAAAAATTTTAGACTTACGTGGCACAATTCAAGACCCAAAAAACAATGTATGTTTATGTGGCAGGTTCTTAATAGAGAATAGTTACAAGCAAATGGTTATCTTGGAGAATTTGAAACGCAAACACGAGCTGTTCTATGTGCCTTTGCACTATTAAAACAGGTTCTCACCTTTTGTGGGACTGCCAAGTCACTCGGGAGTTATGGCAAAAGATGAACGCTTCAACAGTCTCCACCAACATTCTAGCCATCACCTCTCTTCAAACTACCTTAATCGGTTATGATAATCTTATCTTTTCCAATGCCATTGGTAAATTTGTTTATGTTTAACAACCTTGGGATTTGTTTAGATCCTTTCTGCTTTAGTTTCTTTGGACTAAAAGGTATAGCTGTAGATATGGTCACCAAGTCTTTAGCACTCAGAGAGTTTTAGGATCGGCTTGGCTGGCAACGATTCATACTGGCAATCTGGCATGGCCATTTGGAAACACTTTCACGATGTTGTGAAAGATAAAGAGAAGTTAACTAGCATTTAAAACCAATTTCAATGGAATGGACACCGTTAATCTGCACTAACAGGGATGGTACTTGACACTTTACGGTGCCTCTCATCCTAATGTAATGTTTTTGCCAATTCTTTTAATTTAAAAGAGGCACAAGCGCCCCCTCCCAGCCTTCCATGGCTTTCCCAGCTACAATCCCGTTCAGTTAAAAGTGTTCAACTTTTTATAACTAAAGGTTGGTTCTACTGATCTTCCCCCAAGTTGATATCTGTTGTTCAAGGAGCTAGATTTGTTGAGAGCTCCGTAGATGAGCTAGAGTTTTTGACTCTCCCATAGCATGGTCTTCTTGTTACAATTGGTTTCTATTTATTCTCAATATCATTTTGATGTCTTGCCATTATTTCATATTGCTTACATTTTAGGAACGTTAATTAAGCATCAAGGTGCTTAATTTTAACAAATTCTTAATACCTTATGCAAGCTGAAACTTCTTATGATGCTAGAATAGTTGTCATACCAAATTGGTTAAGACAAAAGTTTTGTCTACATACTACTCCCTTAAATAGGCATGTGATATTGGATTAAGATCATATCTTTGGACTTAAAGTAATGTGAAAATTAGCATCTATAAGAAACCTCATTAATTACACATTTGTGAAAACAAATAGTAATTTAATATGGGAGAATTCTTAGTCGTGTGAATGATTTAGAATCATATTTTTCGAATCAAATGAGAAAATCAATGAGTAGATAGCATCATTTATATATTTATTGCAAGACCTTCAGTAGTAATAAAATGGTCAATCTCTTAGCCATGTCTATATGCACTATCATCATGTCCTTGACCATCATTTAGTGCTGTTCATCATCCATAAATAATCTCACTATTACAATTTTTTGAGACATCAAGTAGTAATAGGGCATTTTCTTAGTCAAGATTCTAATACTTGTAAACGGGGTCTCAAAAAATAATCGCTTTTTTTGGTACATCTTGAACTAATCACGCACTTATCTACTTCTTCCCAATTAAAAATTTGTGTAACTGGAACAAGCCTAATTTCCAATGTGTGTCTCAACAAATCTTGTATCAAGCTTACCGTAATGCATCATCATTTTATATTCCAAGTATAATCCAAACATAATCAGGTGTATTCTATATTCATGTGTATATTTTTGTCATGGCAAAAAATACAACACCCAATAAATCTTTAAGCACATTGTCATACAAAGGTCTGTAAACTATAGTTCCTATTCATTGTCCATGCATGAATAGGTATTGTAGAATAGACAAGAATAGACAAGACTTAATAGAGTAACGTAGAATCAACAAAATAGAATAAATCCAAGTAATAGAGTTTTGGCATAACCATTGAACAATGGAAAACTTCTAAAACATAAAGCAACATCAAAGTATGAGAGTATTGCGGATTATTGCAATTATCTTTAGTCCAAAATTCCTCTAAGCGGTTTGGGGCCTCACCTGTGTCCATCCCAAAAACCAAAACACAAAAATGAAAGGTTAGTGAGGATACAACAGGTGTCTTAAGCCCACAAACGCGTATTATAGCTTTTTCTTGGAAAAAACATAAACAACATGTATGCAATAATCTCAATAAGTCAAAAAAACTGTGAAGTAGTGGTGCCATAATTTCTGTATAGTAGTTAGGCGATAATCCACAACAGCTAGTAGTAAACAAAAAGCTCTAATTCTCTAAAATGCACTCTTTAGAGTTCTATAATTTGTATGGTCCAATATTGCATTAAAAAATCCAAGCCAAAATTGCCTCAAACCACAATAAAGCAACCAAGTTCAATATTGGTTTGTAATGTAGGCATAGTTGAAATAATGGCTAGTTATTGTAAATGCGACAGTATCTAGTCTCATAACTCTTGCTAATGTGATTAGATACCACTAAGCATCATGTAAAAATATTTGAGATCTAAAAATAAATGAGCTTAGCTGTATTGTTTAATTACTACCAAAGCAACTCATAAATCTTTAAGCAAGGGGTAGAGTGGGTTTAATTTCCAATTAGTAATCCATGTTACTCATATGCTTAATAAGTGGCTAGATGCATTTAGTTATCACTTCAAAAACAAAACAAAACATATTGATGTTTTTTCATCAATTTACTAGTTCAATCGGCCATATGTCATATATTAACTTCACATTCGTGAGTATTGATGGAGTCAATCTAGAAGCTAGTTGTCAATTGTGTAAGAGTCAATTGAGACTAGGTTATTTATATTTATATCCGGTGCTTTTAATAAATTGAGAGAATTTCAATGAACCAACAAACTAGTAGTTACTAGCAAAGCCTTTAAAGAAAAAATAGGGAATAAAAAAATTGTAAAACCATTGTTCAAACACATTCTATTTGAAAAAATAGAATGTAAAAAGGCTCTTGTGGATATTTAATTAAATTTCAGGGCTTTATTCCTCCAAGTATTAGTTTTGGAAAATTAAATCCTTAAACTTTTGTCACAATCTTGCTATTGTCAAGTTCTAGTATACTTTCTTAAACACATGTCATGTGACTAGTGCTTGAAAATGAAAGCTAGAAAAAAATAAAAAATAAAATATAAAAAAAATGGAAGAAAAACAATTACATAAATAATAATAAATTTTACTACTTAAAGCAAAAGATCTTATTTTTTTCAATTCCAATACTAGTTTATTTCCTTAGAATAAATTATGTAGAGGATTATGAAATTTATTCCCTTTGTCCCAATAAAAAATTCCAATTTTTTTTTTTAGGGATTAACTATATTTCTAGTCACAGTGCTAGCAATATATGTATTCAAGAACAATTAAGCCTTCTATTAGATCTATGCAAAATCTCTAGCTTAGGTGTTGTCATTTAGACACCTAAAATCCATGTGGAAAGAACGATATTTGAGCATAATTTATAAATGTTGCCACCTCTATCATTTTAGATGATTTAAAGGGTGGTGGCAACAATAGGATTCTAGAAATGTGTTTTCCAACCTAAATATGTGCACTAAAAAGACTTAGACCACTTTATGAACAAATTTTTATAGCACTAAAGTGGTCACTAAATGCATTGTCAACACTACTATTTGAGGAAGTAATTTGTACAAGGTGTCTTATATGGACAAGACCAAGCTTGCTAAGCCAAAGGAATTCTTTTAGATTGTTTCACTTGCCCCTCCGAGGTTGTTCAATATGGAAAACACTTACTCAACAGTCAAAATCAAGAAACAAAGCTTTTTAGTGGAACAAAAATTCTATTTAATTTGGAGGTTTTTAGTGGGAAAGAGGGAGTAATCATTTGGAAAGAATTTGCACTATTTTTTTTATTATGATCGTATTGTATGGCTTATATATGACCATGTAAATTTTTTTACTGTGATCATCTTTATTATACAAAATTATAGAGAATCTGGAAGTACAAATTTTTTATTTTTTATTTTTTATCACACCTCATGTAAAATGTAGATGTACAATAGTCATATGGATTTCTTTCATATTCTTATGAGAAGCTATATTCTTTTTTTTTCATTCTTTTTTTCTAGAACAAGATAATATTTTTTATTATCCCTTCTATTTTGGTATCTAAGAAAAATTTAAACCTACATTATGCATTCTTTTCTTTTTTAAAGAGAAATGGTCAAAAGGAAGGATGTTAAAAGAAAGGAAGTCAAATAATGAGAGGAAGAATGCCAAAAGGCAAGGAAGTTAGAATGCCAAAAATTAGGATGTCAAATCATGCTTCAAAAAAGTCAATAAGAAGGATGGCAGTTGCCTCAAAGAAGGATGGCCAATGACTTTAAAGAAGGATGGATAGGGCTCAATCAATGGACAAAGCTCAAGCACAATAGATAGGCACTCAACTGCAACGGATAGGGCTTGCATATGATGGATAACTCCGATGCCCTAACGAAGTCCATCTGTCCTAGTAGGGGATGCTCAGTGATTCAAGGGGTGCCATTGTTGTTAAGGTCGTTACTACTACATACTACCCAATGTATACATTCGTCATATTTTTAATTTTTTTGTTTTCTAATTTTAAAGTACTTCAAAAAACTGAGCATAAAAAATGTGAAAATGCAACAACATCAACTAATGTTTCTTGCAATCACCTATGTGCATAATAAACTATTAGCGTACATTGTACTAAAGTACTCCTTCTATACCAAAATAAATCTGTTTTTTTATGAAAAAGGCTAAATTAACGTGTATAGTAGTCCTATTCATATGGGAATGCATAAATCTTGTAGCTTTTAGACAATTCCAATAGGAGTAAAAGTTTTGGAGTTATAAGTCAAGCAAAGCATGTTGAAAAAATGTGGCAAAATTGAAAATTTCCTTATATTCTACAGAGGGCTCTAGGACACATAATTTCAATCACCTTGCTACCAATCATCCAATGCATTTCACTCTGAGCAGGTCCTCTCCATTCAATATCAATGGGTTCTTACGTTTAAACTTTCTCAAAATTGGTGTCAATGAACTTTGAGAAAGATCCTCTTAGTTAATTTTTGATGAACTGAAGTGAATATTTTCCAATGTTTTCATTCATTAATAGTTTGTGATTTTTGGTTGATTAGTATTTTTTAGTGTTCTATGAATGAATATTAAATCTTGCAAGCATTATGTCTACATCTAATCCTTTGGGGTCAATTTCCAATTTCTTCGAGGCTAAGATTTCAAAACATACAATGACGACTTTGGTTTTGGAGAGCTAATTTGAGATTTTTCCTTGTTCAATTTCTATGTTGATGGGACTGATCGACATTATAGCCCTATTACAAACTTGCATGATTTAACTAAGTGTGATTAGAGCAAGAGATTTCAACTCACTTCAATTAGTCTTTGTAAATGGTGTTTGATAAGCTCCTATGAAGAAACAATGACCAAACTATGGGATTCACTACAATTACACTACAAGATTCATTGCAATTACACTTTGGGATTCCATACTTAGAAATCTAATCACTAAGTTTACTAATAAACATTAAAGGATAGATAAATACTCCCTTTGTCCTAAAGTAAATCTTTGATTTTCTAAATTTGCTTGTACCAAATTAAATTAAATGTTTCATTGGTTCAAGGAAGTAAAACTTGGGGCACTTGAATTGCAAAAGTTGATTGTTGCAAAAGGTAATCACTCATTACAAAAATTTTGAGGCCTCCGAAGGGTTGCTAGCTTTGCCCTCGTGACCCCATCATGTGCAATTAGGGATTTTTTTTTCCAGATCTGATGTGCTACTAATCCTACTATTGGTTCCACGCCAATGCCATGTAAGATTGGCGATTTTTTTTATATTTTGATATCTCTCTCTCTCTATATTTTAATTATAAATTTATAAAAAAAAAATTGTACTTGCATTGAGTGGCTGCCAATAATAAAAAACTGCCAACCATTTGGAAGCCTCAGAACTTCTGTGATGATTGGATTCATTGCGATTGTAGTCATACGATCTATAGTGGGAATGTGTATAGTTGTAAATTTTTGGCAATTTTCCAATTTTGCTATAGTACTAGTGTAATTACAATGGTTAAGCCCGGTTATTATCACTACTAGAAGTATTTGGTCCAAATGAAGACAAAATCAACAGAAATTGTGTTGTTTTTTCCTGTAGGTTAGGAACACTTGGTTCGGACTCTTTATTAACACATTTTCTGCTGATTTTCTCTTGGATCGAACACAATTAAAAAAAAAAAAAAAAATCATTTTTTTTTGGGCTGCCCAAAATTTCCGGGCTGGACAAAATTACTATTTATTGAAACTGCCCGCTGCCCATAATTCCTGGGCAGCCTCGGCATTAGGCCATTGCCGCCATGGGGGGTCGAACTCGTGACCTCCCATGTGCAAGCCCCATGATCTAACCACCACACCACCCATTGCAACTATATGACTATTTTGAAATAAAAAATATGCTTAACCATTTAAAATTCTATGTTTTTTAGGTCAGCTGACTTTGGTAGCCATTTAGGCATAGCAAATTAATTTTTTTGAAAAAACTTCAAACTAAGAAAAGTTGCTAAATGAAGCTGAGATTCATCTCCAAAAATCCGTTTGGCATTTCAATTCTCCAATAAAAAGTTATGGAAAAAAATCAGAGAGGGTGTTTGAAAATGTAGAAAAAAATGTCCATTTGAACCCCCCTCTGATTTTTTGTCCATAACTTTTGATTTGAGGATTGAAATATCAAACGGTTTTTTGAAGATGAAACTTAGCTTCATCTATAAACTTTTCTTAGTTTGAAGTTTCTTGAAAAAAGTTATTTTACTATGCCTAAATGACTGTTGAAATCTTCTGAAATTAAAGAAACACCAAATTCCAAAGTTTTTCATTTTTTTCATTTTGGAGTTGTTTTTTGGGCACTTGGAAGTGTTGTTTTGCATTTTTGAGTTGTTTTATGGGCACTTGGAGGTGCTAATTTCCATTTTTGAGTTGATTTTTGGGCACTTGGGAGTGCTGATTTCCTTTTTTGAGTTGTTTTCTGGGCACTTGGGAGTGTTGATTTGCTTTTTTGAATTGTTTTTTGGGCACTTGGGAGTGCTGATTTCCATTTAGAGTTGTTTTTTGGGCACTTGGAAGTGTTGTTTTGCATTTTTGAGTCTTTTTTGGGGCACTTGGAAGTGCTGTTTTGCATTTTTGAGTTGTTTTTAGGGCATTTGTAGGTGGTATTTTTAAATTTTTTGAGTGTTTTTTTGGTGTTTTAAGTTAATGATTGCAAGTTTTCTAGTATTATTATGGTATTTCAAAAGATTCCAAAAAGATTCTAAAAATTTCAAAAAGATTCCAAAAGATTCCAAAATTCTAAAAAATGTAACAAAATTATGTTGGTTTTTATTTAACCAACACAAAACGTGTTAATGCGGTCTAAAAAATTGTGTTTGATGAGGAAAAATCATTTTCATGTTGATTCCAGCAGAAATTTGTTGATTTTGTCTTGGTTTTCACTACTTCTCTAGTAGTGTATCTTTTCAGTGCGGTTTTATGTGGTTTATTATCAATGGATGTTAGTTGTGGTGGATGAATGGGGTGCAATTGTTGTAGTGGTTACTGGCGGTTATTCTTGGAGGTGGTGAAGATCAATTGTCAACGGAGTTGCCAGGGAGTCTGGAGAAGAGATCTAGAGCTCTTGCACGATGGTTGGCCGGCAATGGTGTTTGTGTGAACGATTGCTGTGTGTGTGTGGTGATTGTGCATTTGTGTTGGTTCTATAGTTGTTACATTAGTGTGTGGGTTAATTTCTATAGTACTGGTAGTTGGTTTTAGTTGTGCTGGATTGATAGGTATTATGGAGAAGTTATGCAGGAGCGGAGAACTATTGTAATACCTTTATGCGGAAATATATGGCGGGGATTATTACATGAGTGTATGGTGATTTTGTATGTATGGATTTGGGATATGGTAAAGCTATTGTGATTTTTGCTATTGTGTGATGTGAATGTTTGGATGTGCTGGAATGGTGTAAATCTATTGTGAAGTGCTTCGGTGTTGAGCGTTAAGTCTATAGATCCAACCCTGTGTGAAATTTCTATTGTTATGACTGGGTGTGAATGAATGCTTGTATTTGCTTTTAATTGTTTTATCAATTGTGTATGGATTGGTTCTATGGTGTATTTCATTTTGGACTAAATGTTAATCTATAGCATCTATGAAATTAAGTTTTTGTGAAGAATGATTGTGAAATTTGGAATCAATAGTATAGAGCAATGAGTGATTTAAAAGTAAAAGGAGAGTTGTCCAGAATTAATCAAAAGAAATGCAAGTTTTGCAATTGTTTGAGTTATGTTAAATCTGAGTGTGGAATTAAAGGAGATGTTACTATACTTAGTGGAAATGCAAAGCAAAGATGTGATGGAAGACAAGCCAGAATTGAGAGGTGTTAAAAAGAATCAATTGAAGATGTTATTGGACAAACGAGAAGATCAGTAGAAGCTGTACCAGCTGGTTGGTGAGGCTGTAAAAGTGGATCCAGAGCAAAGCCGAATCAATAGATTTGTGTACAATCGATAAGTTTGCAACCTTGGTTAATTATAATAATATGGCTTAATCTATGGTTTGGGTAAAAATGAAGTTATTCTTCCAATCCTTTCAATTGTGCATAATCGAGGAAATGGATTAAATCCATTACCTTATAGAATTACCCATAGCACCTTGCCTCCCTGAGAACGAACTTAAAAACTATAGGAATTTATTTATGTTCATCTATAGTAAATTCCCATCTATAGCGATTATACTTTGGGATCCACCATGTGCCCATTTTGTTTGTATTATGTGATTATCCACTTTTTTATCATTTAATTTATCATAATTAATGTCTTTATTATATTTACTAAAAATTTAGAATATTTTAATTAAAACAAAGCATACTCCAAATTGAACAACTTGGCACATGTGATATAAGGTAAACCAGCCTATGATAGGCAGGTTGCCTCGTTCGCCTTGTTGACATATTTGAAATTTTGAATTTTTTTTCCATATAAAGGCAAACATGAAAAATTGGTAGAACAATTGAAATTTTATTTTTTTGACAAAGGATGAATTTGTTACAGATTTTTGAAGTGAACTAGCCAAATGGCTCAAAACAGTCTCTAGACTATCCCACAACCATCAAAAACTATACCATGGTGGTCATCAAACAACCCAATGCAGTTACAATATTTCCTAACATGGTTGAAATATTTTTTAACACAGACATGACATAAATGAATAAAAAAAGTTAGTTCATGTAATGAATTACATTAGAAAGGGACGAGTTCCTAAAACAGTCTCTAACATCTCCATCACCATCATACAAAACATTGATTTCAGCCATCAACCTACCTAATGAAGTTTTGCTTACATTAATTAGAAAAAACCTGGCACACATTGAGGGAAAATTGTAATGGGTCATCTTTTAGATGTCTGTATTAGGCACTTGGCCTGTCATGGGTTGGTTTACCTTACATCACACAAGGTAATAAGATTCTTATCTAGCATTTATAATAGACTTTCCTATGACTCTTTCAATAGTTTTGCTTGTCAAAATTAAAGGGCCTTCTTGACCTTCTTAAAAGTCCATTTTTCCTATAATTATTTTTCCAAAAAATATTTATAGAGATAGAACATCTTATCAATTACTTGAGGAAAATTTTAGAATTTGAAAAAAAATAAAATTCTAGTACTGTAGATGGAATTTTACTATAGATTAAACTATTGAGAAATTCCTATAGTTTTAAGTTTGTTCGCAGGGAGGCAAGGTGCTATGAGTAATTTTCTAAGGTAATGGATTTAATTCATTTCCCAGGTTTATGCACAATTGAAGGATAGGGAAAATATATGATCCTACACTTACCATAGATATAGCTTGAATTTATTATAAATAAATCAGGAGGAAAACTTATTCCATTGATTCTTTCATTCTATAGCCTTAGCTTTTCCTTCCAATCACCAACCCAGTACAATCTCTATTGATCTTTCCGCTCAGCAACCATCACCTCCAATTGATTCTTTTTAACACATCTTAACTCTGGCTTATCTTTCATCACATCCTTGCTTTGTATCTCCACTATAATGATTTCTTCTTTAATTCTACACTCAAGTTCAACATAGCTCAAACAATTGCAAAACTTGCATTTCTTTTGATTAATTCTCGACAACTCTCATTTTGTTTTTAAATCACTCATTGTTCCATACTATTGATTCCAAATTCCACAATTACTCTCCACAGAAACGTAATCTCACAGATGCTATAGATTAACATTCAGTCCAAAATAAAACACACCATAGTATCATACTCATCCCCATTGACACACCATGCCACCAGTCCATACACAATTGATAAAGCAATTAAAACCAAATGCATTCATTCATTCACATCCAGTCATAACAATAGAAATTCCACACAAGATTGGATCTATAGACTTAACACTCAACACAGAAGCACTTCACAATAGATTCACACCATTCCAGTACATTCAAGTACTCACATCACACAATAGCAAAAATCACAATTGCCTTAACACATCTCAAAAATTAACACATCCAATTCCACACAAAAGAACACAACACACGCATCGCATAATCTCCGCATTATATTTCTTTATGAATTTTACAATAGCTCCTCATTCTTGTCCAACTCCACTTCGTAACATCTATCGATCTAGCACAATCACCGAAGACACCAGTACTATAGAAACCAACTCCTCACTACATGCTTAATTCACACAACAAAAACTATCGATCACTCCATACACTGCCGACCTCCATTGCCGCAGGAGCTCTGGATTCTCTTCTAGACTGACTTCCAAAAATTCACAATTGTCCTCTTCACCATGTTCACTTGACAGGTAAATAACCGCCACAATAGATTTGCACCCCATTCATCCACTACCATCCATCTATTGGTGATAAACTATACTAAAGCCTACTTAATTGATAACAACCCGATTTTATCACTACAAATACACTAATACTATAGAAAATTTGGAAAATTACCAAAATTTAACTATTGTGCACATTTCTTCTATAGATTTTATGACTACAAGTACTTTTAAAGGAACTTTCTAATAAATGACCAATACATTGTCATGTTGCCTTCATGAACTCTAATGTTAAAAAAAAAGACAAAGAAAAGTAGGTTGTGAATGAACTTTTTAGCTTTAAACTTTTTTGATAGGCAAAGATATGATATTTAATCATGAAATTTTTATTACAAATTTTAGATATTTGATTTTTTATATCAATATTTTTAAGGTTATTAATTATATCTCTAAGTTAAGTTTTTTTGATGATTTCAATTTTTTTATGTGGTTTAGAGTCCAAATTTGTGGATTTTGTAATGAAAATTCAAATATAGAATTGACATTGAGATTTTTCAAACTTCAAAGTATTGTTGTTGTTTGGTCAAAGTATTATTAAATTCTAAAGAGGTTTCAAAATCCTATATCTTTGAGATAATTTTTTTTGGAAAATTAAAACTTTGATTTTCTCTTTAATTATACATAAGTCTAAAACTTGGTACTTTGAATTTTGAAATTATACAATAGTAATTTTTTATTTTTTTATTTTTTATTTTTATTTTTATTTTTTGAGGAAATCAAAATTTGTCAAAATTAACAAGAGTGCACAAAGAGTTTGTTCAGGAACTTGAGGATTGTAGCTTGCAATCACCTTAAAATGTTTACTTTTAATCCCTAAAGGTTAGAGACTATGTTTTCACCAAAAACGCTCCAAAACTACCCTTGCATTTACAAGCACCAAATTATAGATGAAAAAAAATTTTGGACACATGTAACCGTAGGATCTTGTAGTACAATAGTTTGAAAAGATGTGAAAAAAATTTCAAAATTTTCCACCGTATAGATTGCAAGATTATAACATTTGAACTATCAAAAATCATTTTTTTGGCCCTGTGAAAATATGGGCAGCTGCACTTCACAAGGTCACATTTCATTAGATGTTTTTTCGGGCCTCTAGAAGACCCTAGAGAAAACCGCAGGTTCTAATGTTGTGAGAACCCATGGAATGTGATTGTTGGCCTGACACCTCAACGGTCCTACATGGCCGAGAGGCTACCAACGCACTTCTAGAATTTTTATTTTTCTGATAGCTGGCCGTCCTTCACTACAGGGGAACAGTGAAGGGGAACAACCCTCAAACGGTCTCTCGAAGGCCTAAAAAAACATCTAATGATATGAAAAAATGTCCAAAATGATAGTTATTCTTTGGATTCATTCCTCAAGTCAAGTTGGCTACGTGCTTGAAAAATTTTAGATCATTTGAAATTGTACAACATATAGGAAAAAAATAGTAAGAAGAAAGAAGTAGAGAATGATTAAAAATACTAAATTATAAACAATTTATTTATAGAATTGAAAAATGCCAATCACAATCATTGTAATGTTGTAATAAAAAATATACATCTAATGTTTTTATTTTTTTCAAAAATATTTAAAATTGAGTTAAATAAAAGACTTCAAAGTTTATTTTAGAGTAGAAATTCCATAACTACCCACAAACTAACCCAAACTAAAATTCCTCATAACTCAATTTTCTAATTTATGAAAACTTTGAAATTCAATAACTTTCACAAAGTAGGTCCAAATGCCATGTAACTTTTTATCTCATTAATCAAAATAGAGTAATTCAAAGCATACCATATATATAAAAATCTAGAGAATTAATTTCAAATTTTTATTTTTTTTAAAAGTGGTTTTCAAAGAAGTTTTTATTTCTGCTTAGACTGCTCGCCAAACACTGAAAATTACATATCATGTAATAACTTTTGAACCATGTAGTCAAAAATTATGAAAATTGGTGGGCCTTAAAGCTACTCCTCAGGTACACATTGTATGAAATTTTCAAAGGAAAAAAATAAAAAAAATTTGTCTGAAGTGAGTTGCCTTAATCCAAGACCGTCCACTATTCGTTCGAGTCAGCAACGCGCTGCCCGAGGTGTAGTACAAAAAATCGGCCCTTGCTAACAATCCGTTCAAAATTACACAAATCCACCGTTGAATTCAAAGCTCATGTTAGAGCCAATGCTACAAAACGCAGAAGAAACAGAATTGGTTACTCGCATGAGAAGATTATGATAGTTGATCAACGCCGACGTGCTGTGTCAAATGGCTTTTTTTGGATGAGGCAGCCCATTTTATGACGCATGTATCCAACACAAAGAAGCAATCCAAAAACAATTCGAAGGAATTCATTGCAAATCCATCTATGATGCCATACTAAATTTTTTTTGGAGGTGTTCAATGAAGACAAACAAAAGGTAATCAATAAAAGCCAAGTAGCTTGTACAGGTGAGGGGTGTGGTAACCGGAACACACCGGGACGTCCAAGTTGTGTCCACGGGGTAGTACCGGTGCCTTAAATATTGCCAGCAATGTCCTGAAACAGGACAACGGTGTAACTGAAAGAATACATGAAATGTACCGTACGAATGCAAACATCCACAGAATTATGAATGACCAATCCAATGAACAGCAAGCATAAATCTCAACGCACCTCATGCATTTACAGGAAAATTAAAAAAACTAGTTTCAATTCAAGGTAATGAGTCTTGGAAATAGAGTTCACATCAACGATAGTTCAAAATGAGAAACAAAAAAAGGAGCCTCTCCACGTTGCTTCCTACGATTTTTGTTTCCCAAAATTCACCCGTTAGACGTTAGTAGCAACAAGGAGAAGAAGGCAGCTACGCTCTCAATCTGTAGTGGGGCTTTGTGGTGGTGATCCTCCCTAGAAGTTAGAATTGTAGCGTGGCTCAAAATGCGGTGTCCTCATCCATTTTTTGCGCCTAGTCAGATTGAGGGACCCCGGCTCCATCAACGGACTACTGTCCACTGTCCAAACTGACAATGAACCACAAACACAACAAGGCGTTAGTTTTGGTGGTAACATGCTCCAAAGTCACGGGCCCGTAGCGCCCATTTCTTGGACGAGTGGACTTTTGGGAAACACAAATCTTTGCACATGAAGACCAAGCCGCAGGCTTGGCAGTAGTCTGCTTGTCTCTATTTGCAGACACAGCATCTACGCCGAATAGTCTCGTGAGTTTGCAAGAAGTGTAACGAGGACGGATGACGCTTCCAAGTAGTGCAAGTTTGAAGCCGCGAGATCTTTGGTAGTATAAGGCCAAAAGCAATGTCATATAAGAAATTGACTCGCCGCACCTTCCTTTCTCCACGGGCATGTCTGTCGTGGCGGAAGCACATCCAAGCGTTGTGGAGCACTAAGTCAACAACGAACATGAGGTATTTGTGCCACCACTTGTTGCTATGAAATTAGGTGGTGTAACCCCCCCTCATTTGGTCAAGGAGATCAACGCCACGCATGTTTTGTTGATATTCCACTTGCTATGGAGTCGTTGCAATCTCCTCCTATACCCCTTTGAGCCACCATTTCGCAAGTGCAAGACCTGTTGGGTTGGCTGAAGTGCTCAAGAAAGCCACTAGTTTCAAATTGTACCACACACTTGCTGCCATTTGCCCACTTGAATGTGTAGCCCAAACCGCGGATGCTCACCCTTCCGAAACCCACAAAGCATGGACGAGAGTATGGACGGAAAACCAATGCAATTTTCCTTTACCGTACCTGTAGCATAGATGCCATGGCGTAGGAGGTCATTGAAAAGGGATGGACTTGTAAAATAATTGTCTACGCACACACAATGTCTATGGTGTTGGAGACTAGTTGTGAGTTGGTACACTACTCTTTCCCCCAAACTAGGTTGTGGTTCACATCCACTCCTATCGAGGTATGATATTACATTCCACAAAAAGCCAGAATCCACACATATCGTTGCCCAGAACTTGAACCCGTAGCAAGTTGGCTTCATTGGCATGTATTGTCGACAGGGACTTCAAAATCCTCGATAGGCTACCATGATATCATCGCAAGTCAACCATTTTTCCGGATTGTAGAGGCTTTGTGACACTACAACAAAATGTACAAGTAACCACCAAATCTTGAACAACTTGTCGTAATTCGGGTCAACCTTGTCACGACAGGCAATTGCATTGTCGTTGAAGTGAATGCACCGTAGCAATGACTCAAACCAATCCCGGGAAAAAACCAAAGGAATGACGCCGCATTGCCAGAAGACATCTTCTTGCCAATAGTCTCGGATGGAAGGGGAGGTCTTCAACTCCATAAGGATGGTGACACCTAAAAAAGCTCGGATCTCTAATCTAGTTGTTGGAGTCCAACGATTGCCACCATTTAGGCCTACTACTCTATCCTTCCTTCTGGGATCGGCCAGGTTGGTGGCCATCTCCAAAGCATACAAATTGGTTTGGGACACAATGTGATCCACTGTAGGGTCATCAAACCAATGGTCAAAGAACAAACGCGCAGTGGGTTTGTTGCGAGTGAAGCATTGCGTTGTGTCGCAACGAGAATTTTTGGTTTTGTTAAGTTATCTCAAAAATTGGATCGGAAGTTCTTTCCAGGAATTCCTATCCGGTTAAGGAATAAGTTAAAACCAGAAATTAGAAGAGGAATGAAGTTAGAGTTCTAACTGGATTCTAAGTAGACACGGAATTTGTCCGGACCAGATTGGTTTGGATCGGATTACGTTTGTCTGGACCGGATTAGTTCTGTCTGAATTAGTTCTGGCAGACCGGATTAGGTTGGAGCAGATTAGGTCAAACCGGATTAGATCATGATGACCTAATTTGGCGGCCCTGAGACTATATAAGGAGAGACCCCGCCAGTTAGTACCCCTTTTCCAACTTTGTGCGCTGAAACTCGTTTTCACGCCTGGGTTGTTTTGTGCCTTTTCTTTCTGATTTTTCTTCAGATTTGTGAAGTAGGGCATCAATAGTGAGGATTTCTTTTGTGCGCTGCGGGGTTGGATTTCCGCAATTGTAGTTTTGTTGCTTTCCGGTCGTGACCAGTGAGAGAAAGTAAGGAACGGGACGTGCGGCTAGGAGTGGAAAGTGAGGTAGTCTTGGGGAGATTTTTGAGCGCCTCAGAATCGCGCCCATGCCGCAGCTACACAGATCAAGAGTCAGCTCCGCCGCAATAGAAGTGAAGCTTCGGAAAGTGGTTCCGATTATCCCTTCTACAGAACCTGAAAAGACCTTGATGATGGAGGATCTTGCAACTCTGGGGTGCGTTGGTCTGGCGGAGAAACCGTGGGGGTTTAGAGAGGAGCGGGTTGTTAGAGAATTGTTGGGGAAGTTATCAAATCAGTTCAATAACACTGTCAGAGGGAATCCGGCCCGCTGGACGGAAGAGAATTGGAGGGAAGTCTATAACTTCCGGTTGGGAGGTTCAGGGATGGCCAGCCAGAAGGATGAGTATATCAAGGACAAGTTTTCAGGACCAGCGAACCCAAAAGACAGATATGCGGTTGACGATTGTGTGGATGACTGGAATTGGAACTTACTTAAGTTCCTCATTTCGATCCTCCATCCGGAGAAGCCGACGAGGGTGACGATAACCCTTGGCAACACAATCTTCGGTGCTCTGACCGGACAGCGGAAGGCGGATTGGGCCCGGATCATCTGTAATCTGGTATCCAACCTCGTGCCCCGGATATGGAAGAGTAGGCCCACACCTTTGTTGCTCTACCTTCTCCACATATATCATCACAACCAAGTCCTTACTGACACGGAAGAGAAGACCTGGCGATCCCAAGAGTCCATTTTGAAGTATGGAGAGTCGGAAACGGATGAAGAACCGGAAGAAGAAGGATCCGGAACGGAACCGGAAGATGAGGAGACGGATGACGAGGAGAAGTCGTTGAAGCGGACCAAATGGCAAAAGACGACGCCTCCACACGGAAGAGGAACACCTCCTGGGGAGACATCAAAACCGGAACGCCGACCGGAAAGAGAAAAGCCGGTCACAAAGGAAGGCAATCCGGTTGACCCCTTCAACAACTTGATTGAGATCCTCTCTAACATCCGAGGAGATTGGGAGTGTAAGAAGATCACCTTGGAGAAGATCGGGAAATTGGTGGGAGCACCACCGGACAGCTTGTTACCCGGAAAGGTAGCTGACTGCATTAACAATCCGGAAGAGAACCGGAAGATGGGAGCTAAGAACCGTTGACTTCAGGAGGAAGTTGACATATTGAAGGGGGAAATTGTCACCTTTAAGGAAGATATGGCCGCCACTAGGAAGATGGCGGATGCGACCCAGAAGACAACAAAAATGATGAAGGAGACTTTTGATGAATCCGGAATGTTGGTCGCCAAAGCAAAACTGTTTGATGAAGGGTGGCTGGTAAACAAGAAACTGTCCGGTTCCCGAATGGTTCAAATCCTGCCGAACTTCGCCGAGCGGGTGGAGATGGTCATGGTGGGAGCCCGAAAAGCTGCAGAACGGATGGAGATGAGCAGTGTGAAGCTGACCGGAACAATACTCTCTAGGAGTATCCATCTTTCGGATATCTCCTTGCCATAGTCGTTTCCGGAAGGAACGGAAACTAATAAGGGGAATGATGTAACTCCCCAATCGAAGAAGGAACGGAAGTCGGAGTGGACTGGATCTCCCGAGCACATCAAGTTAGAAACGTCACCAGAGCATCCGGATCCTGCTACTGGAGAGAGGGCCAGGAACCTACAGGAGACCTTCGATAAGCTTCCTCCCAAGACTGTTAGTGTCACATTGAGAATAGGCATGGGAGCTTAGTACAAGTTTCCCTTTTTGTAAATAGCAGATAGTTAGGAACCGGACCGGATTAGTACCCGGCTTGCTAGGGTTTAGGACCGGATTAGATCCGGTTTTGCCAACGAGGCTTATCCCGAAAGTTTTGCACGGACTTTCTGGGGCGCTTTTCATTTTGGGGATCTTCACAGTGTATATAAAATTATTCTCTACAGAGGAGAATGAGAGTCATTCTTTTTGTTGAAGTTCTTTTGTGTATTCTATTTGCTCCTTGTTTTGTGTTTCTCCCGTTGTCGCACTGTAAATGCGTACATAGTGTAAAAATGCATAGTAATACATTATTTCCATAGATTTGATTTTAATAATATAAAAATAAAGATGACATCATCCTTAGTAGCTTCAAGATGACGCCTTCTCACAATGACATGAGCCATCTATATAAGAATAGGTTATCATCTTAGAATGCCACCAAACTTGAAGTAGTTTCTTTATTGTATGTTATAGATTTCAGTATGTCGAATTGGAGGGTTTTTTCTAAGTCTCAGGATGAGGAGCCTCTACCAGAATCGGAGTTTGAGTTTTCGTTATCTCAACTACCGGCTCAACCTCTTCAACCGCTAGGTCTTTCATTATCGCACGAGCGTCCTCAAGATGAATCTGGGCCTTCTCGACCGCCAAAGCAACCCCGTGTGGAGCAGCGATGGCACGGGAACCTACAGTGTGGAGCTCGAGCACTAGTGATCCTGTTGCAGGTTGGGTGTGTTGAACCTGGTACCCAAGAAGTGACATTCGAAGGGAGTTTTGAAGGTCTTAACGACGATCAATACTATTGTATGGTCAGGCCTATTAAAGGGAGTCGCGGTCACCAACGATGGTTAGAGGGGCCGGTCAATCCCTTGACAAAGGTGGATCGTGTTGAGTTTGTTGCTACTACCATCAAGCGAATTCTCAAGTTCTTGAAGATGGAGTGAAGTTTCTTTGAAGACTTTAGTTTTTTACCTTTGAGAAGACATTTATTTTATGTTAGTTGTTTGTAGATTTCATTTTGGGTGTTGAAAATAGAGAAAGAAAAGATAGAAAGGAATTAATGAAATAGTTTTCCTTCTAGGTGAACTTGAAGTGAATTTTCTTTCTAAGATAAAGATAAAGAGATAGTTGTGGAGTCAAATAAGGGCTCAATTATTGATGTGAGAGCTTTGGGAGTGAGTTAGGGGCTGACCCACTTGTTTGTGTGGTTAGAGTAGAGATAAGGTGGAGAAAAAAGGGAACACTATTCATCTTCTCTCCCGTTGTGAGTTTAGGAAGGTCCGAATGTTTGAGGGCCCATTGTGTTGTGAATTTGAAGTATTTTGAAATGAAATTTGAAGGTGTTGTGTATCATGGTGTGTAGTTTTCAAATTGATCTCACTTGCTTGATTTGGAGTTGTGAAGCAAAAGTTGTGCTAGTTTGAGTGGAGGGAGGTTTGTTGCCTTTAAAATTAAGAGGCAGAGACTTCGACCGACCATAAAAGACGGACAGGTTCTTGTTTTGCTATGAAATTTGGAGGGAGTGTAGGAAATTGTGTTAGCTTTTCATGAAGCTATCATTCGTTCTATTTGGAGTTTGTATGAGAAAGTTGTGAGTGTGGAAGCGAAGGAAGGTCTGCTGCCTTTCCCTTCTCAAAGCCGAAACTTTGGATGGCCATAGAGGTTGGACAGAGTCTTAGAATTGTATGAAATTTGGAGGAGAAGTAGATGATTGTTTTAGCTTTCCGAAAAGCTATCATTTAGTTCATTTGGAGTTATAGATCAACAAAGACACTCATCCAAAGATCAGCTTGGGAGTTGGAGTTGAAGGAGTTGGAAGACTTGTGTGTTTGTGTGTGTGTGGCTTGTGGCTTTGTAAATTTCATTTTATTGTTGCGGGCAGTTTGGTTCACACCAATACTAGCCTCATTTGGTGTTGTGGATGCGACGAAGTGGGGTTAATTGCCCACATGGTCGAGACTTTTATGTTGTTCCCACTGGTGAGGCAAGTTTGTTGGTCACCGTGAGTTTGAAATTTAGGATCCAATCCCTCGGACGGCTCAGCTCGTGGTCTGGCCGTCCCGTTTTACACGTCCGAAGCCCGTGGTTTCTTATCACCCTACCTTAACCCTTGGCCTATTTAGAAACACAACATGATAGGACAACGAGTAGCAGTTTGAAGATTTGAAGACTCGAAGATTTGAAGATTCGACAAGTTACAATTTATTTCATTCCCGAGCCATTTCTAGTCGCAGCCAGAATCCTCGTGATTTCCCGAGGCAAACTCTCTCTACACGACATTTGGTGCTTCCACTGAGAGAAGTTTCGGGGCGATTAGTTTTGGCTAAGGACGATGGGAGACACTGGAGGGGCTCCTTCGGGAGCCCAAGCCAACATGGAGGCCATACTTGGTGCCTTGGCGATGTTTATGGAGCAGCAGCAGAGAGGACACCCTGGTGGTGAAGGGGCTACCAAAGCTTTGAAGGGTGTCGTTGATAAGTGTGGAAGATTTGACGGAAAGAACATCACAAAGTTCTTGAGATCATACGTTTGTGAAATGGAAATGCATCAAGTGTCAGAAGACCGCATGATGCAAACGTTCAGCTTGGCAGTTATTCCCGAGATTCGTGAAAGAGTTGAAGAAATTCGAGGAGATGCTGCAAACGTGGTCTCATGGTTGATGTTTGAGGAAAGACTACGGGACGAGTATTTTGACGAAGACTTAGAAAGAATGACCAAGAGGTCTTTTCTCGATTGGATCGAACAACGGCCTGGGAATAATATGGGCCCAAATGAGTTGCTTCGAGACTTTGAGAAGAAATACAACCAACTACCTTTGGCAGAAAGACGCCTTCTTGATACTAGGAAGGCTGAGCTCTTTTTGCAAGCAGCTGATGATGCTTTGGAGGATAGACTTCTCTTACTTCTTGGTGATCGAACCACTGAAGGAGGTTTCACAAACGATTGGAGAAGAGTAGAGGAGACTATCACTCTTGTCGCAAAGCAACGGAGGGTGAGATCTAGAGGTGTATCTGGACATATGGATGTTGTACCCGTACCAGTTACAACAACTCCAAAAACATCACTTGCGCCTACACCTTCAACATCAACTTCAAAGAAATCCAAAACAGTTGATGAAGGTGCTCTTGATGAACTGATCAAAGGCATTCGAGATCTGAGAGTAGAAATGAGCGAGTTGAAGAAGGTACGAGGAGTTCAATCATCAGATGGTGCAAAAACATTTACAAGAAGATGCATTTTTTGCGATGAAGAAGAGAGCCACAGTCTTCGAGGTTGTAAACCTTATGATGAAGCTCTGAAAGAAGGCACAGTTGTTTTTAAGGATGGAAAAATTCATGATGCAGCCACAAACTTGCCTCTAAACACTAACTTTGGCAAAGGAGGGATGAAGAAGATCCTTGAAGACAAGATGGGGAGATCTAGTGGTCTACATGCCAAAGGTGTTGAAACGTTTCACGTAGAGGTGGAACAACAAGCAGTTGAGGCTTTGAAGGCTCCAGCTCTTGAGATTTTACGAAGAGGAGCTCAAGCCATCCGAAAGGCAACTGGTTGGGAAGATCCTGTTGATGCGGTTAGCATCAGAGCCTTTTTGGGAGAGATTCAAGGCAATAGTATGGAACAAGATGTCGTCGTTGAAGAGAAACGAGGGCGACCTATTGAAGAAGATGATGTGGAAGAGCCATTATCTAAAAGAAAACCTCATGGGCTCAAAGAAGGTGAAAAGGGAGAAGGTCCTGCTGCTCATACCCGACAGAGGCATGGGAAATCACCTACTTTTGTTCATCCAGGAGATGAACCACTTCCTAAGGAGATGTGGGAAGGTACAAGCCATGATAAGAAAGGGAAGGAAAAGGAAGATTCAAACAAAGGCAAGGGCAAAGCACCAGCTTACAAACTGCAATCGGACATTGAATCTTCAATTGACATGAAGGGCATTCTAGAAGAGAGAATTCTAGATGCCAAGATTGAGTTTACATTGAGAGAAGCTCTTGGTATTGCCAAGAAAGATTTTCACGAGCTTATCATTGATGTCATCAAGAGGAAGAGGCAGATGACAGCTGAGACAGTTATGGTACAAGCGTTGGATACTCGCATGACAAAAGATGAAGAGACTGAGATCAGTCAAGTGTTTTCTATGATGTGCGATCCAATGTTTGAGGCATGTGAAGATGAAACTTACGAAGATGCAGAAGAGTTTTTTTCTGACAAAGAGTATTTTTCTACTGAAGAATATTTTACCGATGAGGAAGAAGAGGGAGAAGAAGATTTGTACACTTGTACTTGTGGACGTATGAGTTGTGAGAAGAATGATATTTCCAAAGGTGAATGCTCTATGGAATGTCAAGATGTGATGGAGAAGGAATTTGAGGGGGTGAAAGACTCTCATTCAACATACAATAAAAAGATTGAAATGGAGGCAAATACCTATGAATGTGCAATTGTTCATAGGATGGAAGGAGAGATTGAAGAGCAAATGGATTACCTTCATCCATTTTGGGCAAGAGCCACCACCGAAACTCGTGTTAAGTTGGGGGAGTTGGATGAGTCTATTTTGGCTCTTGTAGATCATGGATCCGAGATTAATATTATGTCTCGAAAGATTTACGAGAGTGGCAAATGGCCAATTGACAGAAATCATGGTTGGGTGATGAGGGCTGCCAACAATGGGCGAGGAGAGTTGTATGGGGCATGCCCAGCTGTACCAACAAAAATTGGAGATGTAGAAGTGAAGCAAAACTTCTTTGTGCAAAACTATGGAGTTTATCCAATAATTTTGGGTCAGCCATACATTACAGCATCGAGAATGGAGACAAAGGTGCTAGATGATGGGTCTCATTATGCTCGAATTCGGAGTTGTGATGGAAAAAAGTCGGTACAGTTTCTTACCGTGAAGCCCAACAACGAAAGACACCGAGCTCAACTTAGAGAAGGACCTTTGCCTACTTCTCTAGACTTTATGGATTTTTGAAATGCACACGTGGGGAGAGGGGAGCCACGGGTGCAAAAAGATCAACGTCCTTTGAGTTCCCCGATGTACATAGTATTGGATGTGGATTTTTGAGTATGGGAGAGTGTGGTTTTGTGAGCTTCACAAGCGTGAAGAATCTAAACCCTATATATAAAAGGATTGTAGGAAAAACGGAGAAAAAGTTAAAAAAGATGAAGGTGATTTCAGATGATGATCATATATCTGGAGTATTTGAAGAAGAAGGCATGGCAGATGACATATTACAAGTTTTGCATGCCTTACATATCGATGGAGAAGAAATTCGAGACAGTGAAGTTGTAGTTGAAATTCATACCAAGTCATTGTATGATGAAGTGATGGAGATAGTATCAAAGGTTGATGAGTTTCAGAGCTACGGATTGAAACATGAGGCCATGGTGAATACCAAATACAAAACTGTGGCCAAGAAAGTTAAGCCAGTAGCAACTCAATTACCTTTTGATACCGATGACCATATCAGACAAGCGGAGAAGGAACCGGGTCTCAGAGAAGCAAAGAAGATCGGGCACAAATTTACAGAAGAGACTTTGAAAACATTGAAGATAGGAGGGGATAATTTCTTGACTGAGTTGGAGAGGAAGAAGTTTCAAAATATGCTTTTTAAGCATGGGAAGGCTTCTGCTTCTTCACCGGATGAGATTGGATGCGTTCAACCTGGTATAATAGCACCAATGGTAATTTTCACGGTACCACATGTACCTTGGGATTTAAAACCAATTCCGGTGCCACGAGCCCTACTTCCTAAATTGGTTGAATTGCTCAAAGAGAAGATGCGCATGGGCATTCTTGAACCTTCGATGGCTCCATATTCTAATCGATGGTTTACTGTACCAAAAAAGTCTGGAGCATTAAGGTTCATTCAAGACATGCAACCGGCGAATGGAGTAACAATCAGAAACAAAGGTTCGGGACCTATTGTTGATGAAGTGGCAGAAGCGTTTGCGGGGCACGCTATTTATTCCATTGGAGATCTATACTCTGGTTATGATCAATTTCAATTAGCTGTTGAGAGCAGAGATTTGACGACCATGAAGACTCCACTTGGATTGGTTAGAATGTGTACATTGCCTCAAGGTGCTATAAACTCAGTGGCACACATGCAAAATGCCATGAATCAAATCTTACGAGATTTTGTGCCTAAGAAGACAATACCTTTTGTGGATGACATTCCCATAAAAGGTTGCGAGGAAGTTGTCAAAGACTTGACTATTCAAGATGATGGATGTAGAGCATTTGTCAATGATCATATTGATGATGTAGAGAAAATCTTGACGAGACTCGAAGAAGTGGACTTGACGCTTTCTATTGAAAAATCAAAGTTTGGAGTTGAGGAGATTCTGGTGGTTGGCCATTTATGCGGACGATATGGAAGAAAACCTAACCCTGAGAAAGTGGATGCTATTGGAAGAATGAAGGCATGTAGCAATGTCACCGAAGTAAGGAGGTTTCTAGGAGCATGCGTCTTCTATCAGATTTGGATTCCCCATTTTGCTCACATATCAGAACCTCTTTACAAATTATTGAGGAAAAGAAACAAATTTGTGTGGCAACGTGAGCAAGATATAGTCATGGAGGAGTTGAAGAAGACTTTGAAATCACCACCGCTTCTAAAACAAGTTGATTATGAAAGCGGTAGACCAGTGATTATAACCGTTGATACAAGTCCGATAGCCATTGGATGGGCCGTTGGACAAGATGATGCAGAAGGGAGAAGATTTGCCATTCGATTTGGAGCTAGAATTCTTACAGAACGGCAAAGAGCTTATCTGCAAGTGAAACGAGAACTTTGGGGAGCGCTTACAGCGCTAAAAGCAGACAGAAACTACTTGATTGGAGCCAATGTCATATTGGAGACTGATTGCTTACCCCTACTTGGTATGATAGCCAATTGTTCTTCACCGGATATTACTATGCTTCGGTGGATTGCATACATCAAATCTCTTAATCCAGTTTTGGTGCACATTGCTGGAAAGCAAAATTCACTAGCAGACATGCTTTCAAGAGCCAGATATTTTAATGAAGAAGAGATGATGGCTCATGAAGATTGTGAAGAACTTTTAGACGGTGGCTATGTATTAGCTACAGACGGAGAGAGCTCTGCTAATGAAGTCTTACCATTCAATGAAGAATTATACGAAGGCAGGTTGAAAGAGATTGGCCTTTACTTGAGTACATTGAAGAGACAAGAAGGTTGGATGGATAAGACATACAAAGATATAAGGCATCAATCTTATGGATATCTTTTGAGGGACGGATTTCTGTGGAAGAGGGCGAAAAGAAGAGATGAAATGCCGTTGAGAGTGGTTGGAGATTCCGAGACCAAATCCAAGGTTCTTCAAGAGTTTCATGATACACTTTGGGCTGGTCATAGAGGAGTTTGGGCTACATATACCAAGATCAAAGAGCGTTATTGGTGGAAGGGGTTGTACAAAGATATTGAGGAGTTTGTTGCTTCATGCTCTGTGTGCCAATTGCAATCTAAAATTCGGCATAGAGATGAGTTACATCCGACATATCCGCCTTCCATTCATTTTCGATGGATGATTGATCTAGTTGCCATGCCGTCAGCAATGTGGGGCATGAAGTATCTCGTTTTGGCTAGAGAAGAATTGTCAAACTTTGTGGAGGGAAGAGCTCTTCGAACCAAAACAACAGAAAATATCTGCCGTTTTATACTCAAAGATATTTTCAGTCGATATGGGAGTATTGGTGGAATGAGAGCAGACAGAGGAGAATTGAATGCAGCTGAGGCAAAGGATTTCTTCAACAGATATGGCGTTAAATTGAAGTTAACGACAGCTTATAATCCAGAGGCCAATGGCAAAATTGAGAGAGGTCATCCTCCTATTATTCAAGCATTGGTTAAAGCATGTAGAGGAAGGCCTAATGTTTGGCCTAAACTACTTCCATTTGCTCTATGGGCTGACAGAACTACACATAGTTCAGTCACTGGATATATGCCTGTAGAACTTATGCATGGCCATAAACCCATATTGCCTGTAGAGGAATTTGTTCCTTCATGGATATTTTTGTCGTGGGAGGATGGTATCAGCACAGAGAGATTGCTTGAGCTTCGTATTCAACAACTTGAGAGGTTGCCAGAAGACCATCAAATTGCATTGGAGAAGTTGAAATCTGCGCGGCTACACAACAAAGAAAGGTTTGACAGAACTCATCGATTGAGGGCAAGAAAAATTAAAGAAGGAGATTGGGTGTTGGTGTTCGATAGCACATTAGAACATCAACACAGCACAGTGAGGAAGTTTGCCCGGAGATGGTTTGGACCTTATGTGGTAGTGACAGTACACAACAACGCCACATATTCGCTTCGAGAATTAGATGGAACTCTTTTGAGAATTCCTATTGCTGGCAAACGTATCAAAGTGTTTCGGAGAAGAGATGGAGAAATTTACAATGAAGATTTGAATGCTTTTTTACCTTTATCCCAGAATCAAGAGACGGAAGAAGAGGAGACCGAAATCGTAGTAGATGACCAGGAGGAATCAACTTGGCACATACCGGAGGATGTGCAGGTTTAGAGGGGGTGAATGTCGCACTGTAAATGCGTACATAGTGTAAAAATGCATAGTAATACATTATTTCCATAGATTTGATTTTAATAATATAAAAATAAAGATGACATCATCCTTAGTAGCTTCAAGATGACGCCTTCTCACAATGACATGAGCCATCTATATAAGAATAGGTTATCATCTTAGAATGCCACCAAACTTGAAGTAGTTTCTTTATTGTATGTTATAGATTTCAGTATGTCGAATTGGAGGGTTTTTTCTAAGTCTCAGGATGAGGAGCCTCTACCAGAATCGGAGTTTGAGTTTTCGTTATCTCAACTACCGGCTCAACCTCTTCAACCGCTAGGTCTTTCATTATCGCACGAGCGTCCTCAAGATGAATCTGGGCCTTCTCGACCGCCAAAGCAACCCCGTGTGGAGCAGCGATGGCACGGGAACCTACAGTGTGGAGCTCGAGCACTAGTGATCCTGTTGCAGGTTGGGTGTGTTGAATCTGGTACCCAAGAAGTGACATTCGAAGGGAGTTTTGAAGGTCTTAACGACGATCAATACTATTGTATGGTCAGGCCTATTAAAGGGAGTCGCGGTCACCAACGATGGTTAGAGGGGCCGGTCAATCCCTTGACAAAGGTGGATCGTGTTGAGTTTGTTGCTACTACCATCAAGCGAATTCTCAAGTTCTTGAAGATGGAGTGAAGTTTCTTTGAAGACTTTAGTTTTTTACCTTTGAGAAGACATTTATTTTATGTTAGTTGTTTGTAGATTTCATTTTGGGTGTTGAAAATAGAGAAAGAAAAGATAGAAAGGAATTAATGAAATAGTTTTCCTTCTAGGTGAACTTGAAGTGAATTTTCTTTCTAAGATAAAGATAAAGAGATAGTTGTGGAGTCAAATAAGGGCTCAATTATTGATGTGAGAGCTTTGGGAGTGAGTTAGGGGCTGACCCACTTGTTTGTGTGGTTAGAGTAGAGATAAGGTGGAGAAAAAAGGGAACACTATTCATCTTCTCTCCCGTTGTGAGTTTAGGAAGGTCCGAATGTTTGAGGGCCCATTGTGTTGTGAATTTGAAGTATTTTGAAATGAAATTTGAAGGTGTTGTGTATCATGGTGTGTAGTTTTCAAATTGATCTCACTTGCTTGATTTGGAGTTGTGAAGCAAAAGTTGTGCTAGTTTGAGTGGAGGGAGGTTTGTTGCCTTTAAAATTAAGAGGCAGAGACTTCGACCGACCATAAAAGACGGACAGGTTCTTGTTTTGCTATGAAATTTGGAGGGAGTGTAGGAAATTGTGTTAGCTTTTCATGAAGCTATCATTCGTTCTATTTGGAGTTTGTATGAGAAAGTTGTGAGTGTGGAAGCGAAGGAAGGTCTGCTGCCTTTCCCTTCTCAAAGCCGAAACTTTGGATGGCCATAGAGGTTGGACAGAGTCTTAGAATTGTATGAAATTTGGAGGAGAAGTAGATGATTGTTTTAGCTTTCCGAAAAGCTATCATTTAGTTCATTTGGAGTTATAGATCAACAAAGACACTCATCCAAAGATCAGCTTGGGAGTTGGAGTTGAAGGAGTTGGAAGACTTGTGTGTTTGTGTGTGTGTGGCTTGTGGCTTTGTAAATTTCATTTTATTGTTGCGGGCAGTTTGGTTCACACCAATACTAGCCTCATTTGGTGTTGTGGATGCGACGAAGTGGGGTTAATTGCCCACATGGTCGAGACTTTTATGTTGTTCCCACTGGTGAGGCAAGTTTGTTGGTCACCGTGAGTTTGAAATTTAGGATCCAATCCCTCGGACGGCTCAGCTCGTGGTCTGGCCGTCCCGTTTTACACGTCCGAAGCCCGTGGTTTCTTATCACCCTACCTTAACCCTTGGCCTATTTAGAAACACAACATGATAGGACAACGAGTAGCAGTTTGAAGATTTGAAGACTCGAAGATTTGAAGATTCGACAAGTTACAATTTATTTCATTCCCGAGCCATTTCTAGTCGCAGCCAGAATCCTCGTGATTTCCCGAGGCAAACTCTCTCTACACGACACCGTGTTTAGCAGGGCAGTTTAGTGAGGAGTTAGGAGCACACTTAGAGTTTTGATGAGGATTTCTCCCCTTGGTAGTCTTGTTTTGATTTTCAGTGCATGAAAGTGGGTATTAAGAGTTGGAAGTGTATTTCAGTGCCTCAATTCTTCTAAGGTTTAGTATTCCGGTTGAGAAAGCCATTGTTAGGCTAGACAAATAGGGAGGGATTCCTTAGTCGCGCTAGAACTCCTGGGTGGGAAATCCAGTCGAGTCCTCGAACTCCTGTGAGGTCTCATTGCTGTAGTGGCGAACGGAAGAATCTTAGTTGAAGTTGGAATCACTAGTAGAAGCCCACGTTTTTCTTGACGGATTTTTCTAGACATCCACATGTTTTCATGTTAACAGTGATGTCAAATGAAACATCTCGATGTGGGCTCCTACTACTCAACTAGTGAATGGACGGATAGACTTGCAACCGCCTAGCTTCGTACGGTTGGAACTTGGCATCAAGGTCGTTGTAGTATGAGCGGATCGTACGGGGGGTCTTTGTATGACTTGTAATCTAGATTATCTTTTGGGTTACTGTGAAGGATTAAACCGGATCCGGATTAGAATAGGAGATTGGAGAATAGGACAGTGGGTCTTCAGCCACTATAAGTCACAGAAGGAGCGGCGGGCCTGCCACTCTCAAAATCAAGCGGCGAACCCTCTGATGGTGAAACAGAGGTTAAACTAAACTAGAAAGGTTACTGGAGTTAGTGGGAATAGACCGGAACAGATAGGTCTAAGAGTGGTACCCAAGACCGGAAGTGTGAAGGTCCTGGTTTTGTTGCAGTCTAACGGACCGGATTACTTCTTGGTCCGGATTATGTCCTAGACCGGAAGTTGAGAGCGTCTAGGAGTAAATTCTGCTGGTTGTGTTGTTTCTGGTTGCAGTAGTAGGACCGAAAAAGTGTAGTTTGGAGGCTGATTGAGCTTAGAATCATAAATAGAATAGATACTTCACAGAATCTTGTGGGTTCGATCTTTAGAGTCACTTTTGTTATGCTCTAGAGTGGTTTTTGGAAGTATAACAGGGAAATTGCTTATTCTGTACTGCAACACGTTGGTCCTGGAAATGGGCCGATGAATCTTGTTCGATCGCCACTCAATGTTGGTTGGATGCTATTCCACTCCAAATCCCAGTATAAATGGCGGATTCTCTCTACTGCAGCCCTTTGCATTGGATCCACGAATGTATACTCTTGATATTGGTCCACATTAAATGCCATGTTGTCTAATTGTGCTATGTCTTCATCGTCTAGCAATATCCAGTCAGAGTTATCGTCATCAGAGGAGTTATTACTTGTAAAATCAATGTAGTCTGGAGCCCACGCATTGTCATGTGAATCCATCGTCGAGCCATCGAGCTGCTCCACCGCAGATGTCATTGGGCCACGTTGAGGCGGTGTTGTGAATTCATCCCTACTTCCGGCAAGTGAAGCAGTGTCGTTCTTGTCCAGTACTCCACCTTGGTTTTAGATTGGCCCTACACTAATTGTCGCGTCGCTATCACTACCAATCCATGTCTCTTCTATCGCAATGTAGTTCACCAGAATTGTCTACGGGAGCGCCAACGGCGGGTTCCAATCCAAGTGTCCATCTTCCTCTACTATGGGGCTCGGAGGTGAGTCCAGAGCCGCCAAATCAACAACTGCAGTTGCCCAGTCCCCTATCCTCGCGACATTGTCAAATGTAGCACGCAAATTCACCGCGCACTCGGATCCAAGTGTGGCCTCCGCCAACTGTGGTTGCGTTGAGACTTGCAGCATTCCGAACGGTGACAATTGAAGATGCCTTTGTGGTGAATTGATCCTTTGCAAGACACACCTTTGAATTCCTATAGGAGATCCACATCTTGCCAGACGAGACCGGTGACCACCTCCAAAAATTGGCAAATGCGACAGGAACCTCGAGAAATGTGACTCCAGCTCAGTACCACGCCGCAGTGTTGTTGATCTCAGGATCGGTGGCAATGTGTTGCCGACTTGAAGTGGGGGCGGTACCCACCCTCTTGGCTTTCTTGGATTTGCAATTCGCTTGCCTTTATTCTTTCTGTCAAGCACAAGAGGCTCCACCCCTGCTGACCCACTTCCTTCTCCTACCTCACTAATTGAGAACCCTAAATTCACGCCCCCCCCTTGTAGAAATGATGTACGCTCTCCTACATTGCTATTTTCCACCCCAACATTGTGATTTTGAGAAGCAGTCCCTTCTTCCCCAATCCAAATCCCACCTCTCCCACCATTACCACGTGCATTCCCCCTACTACATTTTTGCCCCCATCTCTCTCTGATGTAGCTAATTCGCTAGCTACATCGCAACTGTGCTTGGGGCGGCTCCTTGGATCTGGTGATGGCTTGGTGATGTCAGTATGAGGCTACTTCCCCGCTGGCTCTCTCTCCTTGCCATAGCCAGTGCTCTCCAAATGCGTCCCCGTTGTGGAGGAGGTTTGAATTGCAGATTTGTAGCTGCTTTCAGCCTTGCCTCGCGCTTCATTGTCCAACATTGTAGGCCACTGCTTATGCCGTAAAAATTTGTTGAAGAATTGTGGAATCCCCCGATGATCTCCTTCGGGGTACTGTTTAGACCAACCCAGTAACCTCCCGATCTGCCGACGGCATAGATAGCGCCAATTTTGCGGTCCTGGATTGTTATGCCATTGATGATTCCGCTTGGGTTGCGGTAGTGATAGCAAGAAATCTTCCTGTAGGCAGTTAACGACCTTCTATGCGGTAGCCTTGCTGACCCCTGTGAGCCCCAAATTCGTCACTTGGGACTCATTGTTTTCTTTTTTTTAGTTTATTACAAATTAAGGCATAAAGTAGTACAAAAAGCCCAAAAAAGAGTGTAGAACCAAAATAGGTATGTCACGTACCAGTATAGCATTTGGTCATAAATAGCCTTTTATCCATAGATTACCCATAAAACCCACTTGTATATAGGTTAGAACTTGTAATTAGTAGGAAATAACAGGGCTACTGGGAACTTACCCCAAATAGCCCAAAACCCTAGTGCATGTGACCATGATAGGCTAAATTAAGTCTTAGGAGAGTGGAGGAGGTCCCCACATAAATCTCCAAAGATAGGTTCTAGTTTCCCCATTCCACCGACGAAACATTAGGAATCCAATTTGTTAGCTTGCAGGTGTCACTTGTCCCAGACAGGCCGCATGGAGGAATCCACAGCCGCTGGATAGTGTTCTCGGATCTGGAACATGTCGGGACATCCACGGCAAAACCCATTCGCCAAGATTCCCTCACATGTGAAAGATTCCCTGACTGCCGGTGATTCAACCGAAGTCAGTTTTCACCTCGCCACCAACTGTGTGCCAGAATAGCCCAAGACTTGGCACGTGGCTTGGGGGACTCCATGAGAGGTTCCCCAAAAAGTCTCGGTTTTTTCTGATCTCCAAAGGATCTTTTTCCGAGCGGTCAACCGCCAAAGGCCACGTTGGGAAATTCATAGAAAATACCCAGGCCGCGGTAAAATCTCACTAAAAATTAGACTAGCATCTTTTATGTTAATAACGCGCCCCGACAAAATTCATGGAGTTCCAATAGCGGGAAGCAGCCGAAACTGACAACATCCCCCCAATTAATATTTACGGCAAGATCTTTGCGGGGTTGACCGGCGTCCCGGGAGCGTATGAAGTCGGAACGAAGGCATCAAGGAGCCTTTTCTTACTCCCTAGAGCCTCCCCAACAACCCTAGCTAGTTACCCAAGCCAAAAGAGGTAAACCCCAAAAGTTAGGTTTTTACCCTTTTAATTGGCTCTAGTTAGCACTAGTTTCCGAGGGGTTTTTTGTGATAGAAATAGGGGGTAAGGGGTCTCATAGGCTAAAAATGGCATTCTGAAGCCATTGGCGCAATCCATTTGCAATTCCAAGCTAAACTCCAAAAGCTAGAAACTAGGACCAGCGTAAAACCCAAGATTAGGTGAAAATCTCAAAGTTGGATGAAAATCCAGATGGATGAGGTTACTCGTCGAGGGGGGGAGTGGGCCCTTGGAAACCTATAAAAGGGGGCCCTTCTCTCTCCCAAAACACCCCCAATACTTGTTTTGGGTCCGTGGGTCCAAGTTATCTTGGAATTTTTGGCGTTTAGACCAAAAAACCTCTACGGAGTTTTTGGAGCACTTTTGGCTCTCGTTGTTGTTCTATTTGCAGCTTTTAAAGGTCCTTGGAGTCCTTCTTCTTGTACGTATGTACTTTGTGTGCTTTCTTTGGCTTTCTTTTGGTCCCATTTGAAGAGTCTTTGGTGAAGTTTATCTTGTGTCGTGCACTAACCCCAGAGTAACCCCCCACCGTACCTTGGCGATGCCGCTTTGGGGGGCCTTTGGTGCATAAAGTCTCTAACGTTACTACCTTACATGTACATGTGCCTTAGAAGGAGATCTAACCCTAGTAACCCTTTCCCTTGATTGTGTGGACCCCACCCTTCGGGGGACGGCGAAGCTTTGACCTTGTGACCCTTTGAGTCCTAAAGAGTGTGTTAAAACGAGTCCTAGACGGCGGAGCTTTGAATCCCAAGCCTTGGCAAGTCCTAAAGTCGGTGTTAAAACCGATCCTACGGCGAAGCTTTGGACCCGGGAAGGTCTAAGTTCCAAAAGTTTAGTTCCCAAGATCTTCTTGGGAAAGATTAAAGTTTAGCTCCCAAGATATCCCCTAGTTGGTAGAAAGGCGGAAGAACCCCCATAGGATAGCGGGGCTAACTCTCAGTTTATCCCCTAACGGCGAAGCTCTGCCCTCAAAAACGTCACCTTTAGTCCAGCCCTGTTTTACCCTGACCACAAAAAGTAATATCCAGTTTAGTTTTTAGTTGAGTGGGTTCCCATACAGGAACCCGAGAGGAGGAATTTAGGAAGGAGAGAGAAACCAACGCCAGACCAGCCACCAGCACCAGTACCGGGGCAGCCCGGCAGCCAGCCAGGCAGCAGTACCGGCAGCAGTATCGGGGAAGCTTGGGCGGGGAGTCCAGGGGGCTCGGGCTGGGAAGTCCAGGGTGCTTGGGCTGGGGAGTCGGGGAGTCCAGGGAGCTTGGGCGGGGAGTCCAGAAAAGGGGGGGGGTGAAAGGAGAAATCCTCACCTCAACTAAATTCAGCACTACGGGACGATGCCCTGCGGGGCCCCACCACACCTTTTTTTGGGTTTTTATCACACTAAGATTGAAACCGGGGTCTAGTGAAAGACTAACGAAAGGCCAACTCAAGGCTAAAGGAAGAAGGGGGGAAGAGAAGTCGCCATCCCACGCGTCCAAACCTGCACAACCTCTCAAAGTCCCTCACCAACAAGCCACCTCACACAATGATGACAAGATTAGGAAGGGGGTAGTTATAGGAGGGGAAGAAGGGAGAGACGATAAATAGTGTTGCGTCATAGGATTAGGTAGGAAATCTCAAAAGCTTCTTACAACCATTAGGAAGGAGATTAGGATGACACCGAAATGACGACGTAAGGGAATAGGTGATTCTTCCATTAGATTAGCGTCATATGGTGTAAGGTCTCATTTAAAGGGTTGGTAGGAATAGTGTTGAAAGAAAAGAAGAAGAGGCAAGGAGGAAGGAAGGAACCATTAAAGGTCTTTAGGGTGTACCACTTCGCCGAGGACTAAGCCGTTGGCATTTTACTACGTCAAAATACATGTCGACTATGGAATACGAGCACGCGGCTAGAGGTATGGAGGAGGATGCCGCACATGCTAACGGCGATCAAGTGAGTCATTAAACAAATCTCCGGTGTCTCTTTTTTTTTTCCCTTCTAATTTACGTTAGACTCTGCTAGATAGTGAATAATTCTGATTAGCAAATAGGGATTAGGGGGCCTTGAGTTAGACATAGAAGTTTATCAAATAGGACTCGAAGTATCCAAACCCATTTCATACATAGGAGTGGCCCATACAAGCAACTAAGTTAGATAAATTAAATTAGGAGATAAATTAGACAACTTAAATTAGGAGATAAATTAGATAAAAGATAAATTAAATTAGAAGATTAAATTAGATAAAAGATAAATTAAATTAGAAGATTAAAATAGGAAAAAAGATAAATTAAATTAGGAATTAAATTAAGAAATTAAATTAGGAAAAAAGATAAATTAAATTAGGAATTAAATTAAGAAATTAAATTAGGAAAAAAGGATAAATTAAATTAAGGAAAAAGATAACTTAGATTAGGAAAAGACCCAATTAACTCAGGAAACCATGGAAGGGACCTAGGTAAATCCCTCCCCAGTCTTAAGAAGGGTCAATTAGCCTTAGATTCCCATAGATTAGGAAAGATTCGGTGGTAGTTCGCATAGGCTTCCGTTAGGGGACGGTTAGCCCGAACTATTCCCTCGCCAATTGGGGGCAACTCCATTGTCACCTGCGAAAACTAGGAACTTAGTAAGGAAGATCCATTGCTTGGAAGGCACAATGGACCGACGCTTAGTCACCCGTTAGGTTAGAATTTAGTTAACCCCTAGAACCTGGTTGTGTCCGATTAATTACCAAGGGTGGGTAATTAAGCGCCCACAACCCCTTTCTCCAAAGCCCAGTGGAATAATTTGTCTTGAACATCGAACACTTCCTGTTTCGTAGCCTGCCTAGCCCACAACGCCATCGTCATCTTCTCCACAATTCCAATAGAATCCAAATTGTCGTTGCTCACCCGCTGTAATTCAAAGTAGTGCGCCCACCTCCGAACCCCCACTCGCCAAAGGAATCACGCCGCCTTCTTCCAACACTCATCCAAATGATGCATTCTCCTGCGGTCCCCACTCACCCTCCTCATACACTTGCCGAAATGTACAAACCTAGCCTCGGATCCCCAACAAATTCATGCAACATCACTCCCAATTTGCATTCTAACGAACCAGATCCTTGCACTAGTCATTGTCGCGACATCTCCGTGCAGCAATTGAGTGCTCCTAAAGCTCTGAATTAGCCAAGCAGCAATTGGCCACGAGAACCCTAAACCCTACGACACTGTCCTCAACACTACAAATGGATCTAAAGGCCAATGGTCCACCACCGGCCCCTCTCGCTCATTTTCTGGACATTGGGGCAAACTGCCATATCCTGGTTTCTGCTATCAGATTTGTGTGAGCAGCCTAATACCTACCTTGTATCCCTGAGGTTTGCATTTACATCATTGTAGACTTATAGTTAGTGCAGGCAGCCTCAATTCAAGCTGTCTTCAAGATTCAACCACCCACCCACATCTCAGATGGCCCCAGGCCTTTTAAAATTTCAAGTGGCCAGAAAATGACCACTTAGGTGGTCTAGGGTTAAATCGCTACATTGCCAAAAAATGGTGTTTGGTCCTTTAGGGGTAAAATCCCTAAAGGTCATACATCTAAAAATTGAAATCCTTTTGATGATATTCAATTTCAACTTTGAAAATAATTGTTTTTCATTTTTCAATTGTCATTCATTCTAATGATGATTATTTGAAAAACATACCAACATTTTTCTTTGCAATTTGTATCTTAATTTATTATTGCATTAATGCAATGAGTTATTTATCAGTTTAATTTCATCTTGCCTATCACATTAGAGAAAAAATGAGGCCTCCGAAGGGCTGCTCCAACAACAATTGAACTACCCTCCCATCTTTTTTTTTTGGCAAAATTTTTTCCCCCCCCTAAAATCGTCCACTGGCTGACTGCTCTGGCTTACTGCTTCGGCGATGTTCACCCAACTGACTTTCCTCTATAGCTAAATTCCAGACAGGGATTACTTTGAAAAGAATAGCCTTGTTTAGTTACTCCAAAGCAACCTTCCAGAGGCCTCATTTTTTCTCTAATGAATAAGCCAATTGCAAATTTTACATAATTCTTTCATATGAAATTTAAAATTCTTAGTACTTATAAAAAAAATAGCAACAAAATTTGTAATGATACAAAATTGAAATTTGTATAGCACTTACCTCTTTTGTCCCTCAACAATCGATTGAGTTAGGTTCAAAATGATAAATGAATTCAAGCATGTTCCATGAATATGAAGTAGAGACTAGGTACTCTAAATTTAGAGGGGGGCACAAAATCATTCAATATATAGTTTTACTACATTTTCTAAACTAGGGTAGTTGGGATTGTGAATTCTTTTGAAATGATTGATTATATGAGGCTCCCCTATATTTTCTGAATTAGGGTAGCTGGGATTGTGAATTCTTTTGAAATGATTGATTATATGAGGCTCCCCAAATTTGTTTCACACTTACCTCTCTAATTGGGCTTTACTACAATTCCAACGGACTCAATTTTGTTGTCACATGTCCAGGACAACAGTGTTGTCCACATCATTCCACTACTAGAATTTGCCTGCTTCAGCATTGTTTCGTTGTTGAAACACCGGGAGACGTGATTCCAGAGCTGACATTCAATGATGTAGTAAACATTGTCCAAAATGAGCAATGTTTTGGAGCATAATTATTTGATAAAGTATGTCCCAAAATTTGCATTTTTATTGAAAAAACATTGCTGAAGCATGTACCAAAAAGTTGCATTCAGCTAAAACCTTGCTGAACCGTTCAAATTCTCTCCCAGTCTTGAAAATAAGATTTGGAATGGATAAAATTCTTTACATTCTGAGCTCCATTTTCAAAGCTCTTGTTGGCTGAAAATTTGCTCTGCCGGTACCGTAAAGAGAACCTACAGTAAGTAATGATTCCAGAATCGTTTCGCACCTTCAGGACCTTCGGATTCGCCATCGGCCAATCGAGTCTGAGGCTTGTTGGCAGTGAAAATCTTTGATCCAGTTGCCTTTTCCCGAAGTCTGGAGTCTGGACATCATCGCGCGTGATGAATGAATCCAAGATAGAGAACATTTATGTGGACCGAGCCACTCAGCCACTGACATTGACGAAATCCCCGATTCGACTGTGCCGTGCGGAGATCGAAAGCAGATGTCACGCATTTCAATGCTGACGACGCGCCAGTTGAAAAGGTCGAAGCCAAGAGCACTGTTCGCATGAAAGCACGAGAAAGCGCCCCCCAAATTCAGCTGCTCCGTGTCGACAGAATGAATTAAAGGAACTGAACTGAACTTGTTGCTGTGAACAAGCTTAAGCAAGAAGCTAATAACAAGTAAAGCTTGCTGGTGGGAATGTGGGATTCGTTAAGCTTAATAACAAGTAGACCTGATTGAAACCCGGAACTTGTTGTGGATTGCTCGATCGAACTGAACTCCGACTCTGTCAACCGTCGTAACGTAACTGCCTACCTTCATTCTCGGACGGTCGGCGCCGGTTACGCTGCAAATTCAACGAGGATTGGATCGATCACTTCCTTTGCAACTGACAGCTAAAAGTACTCATACTCTGATGGTCAATTTCGTTGAATTGTCATCCTTCCGGCACCAAAATTTGTGAAATATGTGTACATAATGGTCTAAAATCTAGGATCATAGGTCTCCGAATGCTAGTTCTTTAACCCCTAAACGCTCCGACGTCCATTTTCTGGAAGATGAACAGATTCAGCCCCTTGTTTCTGTCTCATTCTTGCTTGGATGAAAGTCATCCTAATTTTTGGTGATACTTTATCAAGTTGTTGTCCTATCCATTTATTGGATTTGGTGTAATTAGAATACATATATTTTTTAAATTACAAATGTGGAAGTATGTCAAGTACTCAAGTGGTCAGCTTGCATTGACTCTAGTTCAAAATTAGATGTGCAAGAATGAGGTCAAAGATACAAAGGTCACAAAAATTTCAAAAAATCACCATATCAAGAGAACCTTGTTTAAAATCCATTTCAACAAGTTTTACTCAAAAAATGATAATATTTTGCTTGTAATTGAATTTTGAAGGAATTTTGAAATTTTCGTTTCAAAATTTATAGAAAAATCTTGGTGATAGCATTAGTGGATCTAACCATAAGGATAGAATTTAAAAATCAAAATCTACAACTTTCATTTGTATACCAATTCCAAAATATTCTTCCAAATCGTACTTTATAATGGTTTTTCCCAAATTGTCAATTCTGGAGATGAATCCAGACGTTTTGGGGTTAAGGTGCCAAAGTATTGGAATATTGTCATTTCAACAAAATTGACGTTACTATATTGCTAAATATTTGAGTGCGCTTCACACATTAACATTCTTTATCATTGTTGTTGTAGAGGCTCCTTTTGCATTTTTGAAAAGGAGACCCCTAGTACAATGAAAACTAGTAAAATATGTGTGATTTTATTGGAATAATTATATTTATCATAAATATAACTATAATTATTGGTGTGTCATATTTCCTCTTTGCAATGAAAGTTTATAACTTATTCCTTTATGATTTGAACAAGCCACTTTGTTTCACTAAAACCTACTTCAAAAATTATCATTTCTAGTGCAAAAAATTACAATGAAAAAAACTATTTGTTTTGCATATTCAACCACTAGACTTGTATGAGAATGTGTGTAAAAAATTTCAAACACTTTGACGTTGTAAGTTGTAAGATATTAGTGATCAAAGTTTAAATGAATTTTTTTTTGCAATTCAATCTAATTAATTTATAAAGTTTGAATCCTTATAACTAGGCACCAGATGAAATAAATAAAAAAACTATATCTCTAAATATCTAATATTTACATTCTATTAACTTCAAAAAACAAGTTTAAAAAAATAACAAAGAAATTTAACAACATAATAACTCCTAAAAAATCCATTAAAAAACTTTGAACCTTTAGGAATTAACCCTTAAAGGACATTTTATATCTAAGCTTGGTCAAACTTCATTAAAGGATGATTGCAAGAAAGATCAAATGATTTTGGTAGCGTTTTGTCAAAACTGTGATTTTTTGCGCTCAGTATTATGAGTACTACAATACTACAAAACAGAGCAATCTCAGCTGTTGATCTGAAAAATCAACGGCCAATAGTATTTTTGAGTACTTAATAATACTAAAACAGTACTATTTGAAAAAAATGATAGTTTGTCATAGAAAGTACTCAAAGTAGATAAAATTAAGTATAAATTAATAATAATTAGAAAATCATGAATAAAAAAAACTAAAAATTGGCCATTTGTAAAGACTTGATAGTGATTACATTTCACCAAAAACTAAAAGTTGAAACCATCATGAATGTTTGGACCCCTATTTGCATGCATGTTGAAGACAAAAAATTGTGTTTTTTTGAATGCCCTTTGGTGGGCACATGCTCATCTAGTGTGGAAATAGCCTACAAAAAATTCAAGTGAACATCATAATTTTTGGATGCTCCGCAGTACTAAAACCCCTAACCTGCAAAGTGTGACAAATTAGCTAAATTGACATTTAATTATAAAATTATTTTTCAAAATTTATGAAAAATAATGAATCTCATGATTTCTCAATTAGCCATCTTCAATAAAAATTTCAAGTCCATCAGCTTTATTTTCCGAAAGTTATGATTGATTGCAACTCAATCACTTTAATTGTGACGCCAAATAGGACCAGTCTTTCTTGCAATCACCCTAGATTTCTACATTGAAGCACACATTTCAAAATTTTCACATATGGTATTATATGTCTAAAATTTAAGGGTGATTACTTGTCCTATTTTTTGTCCCTTGGCCTCGGATACGTGGTTTTGGGCTCATAACTTCAATTTGCAATACATGTTAGTTTTTCATGAAATTTGAAATGAAGGTACATGTGGTAGTTTCAAACATTAAATTTTTTATCTAAAAATAGTAAAATTAATTGAATGTCTACCTTGGACATTTGGAGATTTTCAACACTATTTTTGACCTAGAAATGCAAATTTGAAGCTCAAAATTGGAATACAAAGACTTCTATTAAAGTTATCTTAGCCCATGAAGAGATTTTCTAAAAATAGTAAACCATCCACCTTCCTCACGTACTCAAAGTGCACTACCTGTGCGCAATTGCATAGAACACAATTTTTTTTCCCAGAGATGAAATTGGTTGGGAAGGAGAATCTTCAAGTCACAGAAAACAATTTTTTTTTTTTGAATTTTTTTGAATTTTTTCACTATTTTGTAAAAATCAAATATAAAAATATACTTTTTCTATGTACTTTCCATTGTGCTTTTTTGTACATAACTTTTAGAGATAAATTTTTCTAGGTCTGAATTTTCTGAGATATATTATTTTCAATGCTGTACAAATTATCTATATTTTATTTCATTTAAAAGAAATTATTCCAAAAGTGACAGTTCCCACTAAAATAAGCCATTTTTAGCCAAAAATTGTAAGTGTTTCTTGCAACGACCCTTAATCTCATTTTTTCATAATTAAAAACATTAAATTGAATTTTATATGATTTTCTTAAAGAATTTCTTTTGCAAAATCATTGTAATTACAAAATGTTCAAAATAGTACGAGATTTTCTAGAAAAATGAAATTAATAATGACAAACATCTTCAGTTGGTATGATTGATGTACTCCATAAGCTTACACCAAGAAAAATTAGATAGAGAAAGTTCAAAAGGGATGTATTTTGAGCTTTCAAGAGCCTTCAAAGTGTTACAAAAATTACAATTTTAACAATTTTGAAAAAAATTCACATGGAGTAAAAATTAGATTATTGAATCTATACTTTTTTAGTTAAGTTTCAAAATATTTAAAATAAAAAAAACAATATGCAAATTGACGTTTTGACTTTCAAAATGCCCATGGGGTTTACAATGTCCTTTAAGGGTCAACAACTTTTCAAGTATCTAGGAAAAGATTATACCATCTTTTCAATATTTGAGGGAGAAAAGTTTATTGGGGTGATATATGATGTTATATAACTATAGATATGTAAACATAAGTTATACTATCCATGATAAAGTTTGTTGCAATGGAAGGGGGATTTTCACCCATGTAATTATGGTTTATGTGGATGAAAAGTCATTGATGAAACCATGATTGATTTCTCAACAAAGAATCATGACATTTTTACATACACTATAAGAAACCCATGTTTTGTGTGACATTTTCATCATTTGTGTGACACATTTTAGAGGATGTCCAATAAAACAACTTGTGCTTTATGTCAATAAAACAACTTGTGCTTTTTTAATTTGGCTAAAATTTTGTTGTTCTTACATTGAATTGTAAAAGAAAAAAGATAATAATAATGATTAACACCTAAAAGACTACACTTTTAAATATTTTGAAAATTTACTCAAGCTCTATTGACCTTATATTTGTAAATTCTTGCATAAAAATTTTACAATGTCTCTTCATCATCATATTCAAAATGTGGATCTTTGTTTCACTTCCTTCAATAAATATTGCAAAATCTTTAAGGATTTTTTTATTTCAATATCAAAATGGACAACTTAAAATTTATTCTAAAAATAAATTAATAAATTTATTTGATTAAGTAGATTGATGTATTACTACCAAAATATTTGAATCAATCTATTCTAACTATTAATGAGATCAAAGTTATAAAGGAGTTTTATTTTGTAAGCAATGAAGGTAAAAAAAATACAAACTAAGTTGAACTCAATTTTAAAGTTTCCAAATATAATCTTAAATATAGGATATGTATTGCTAAATAAAAAATTCTTACCTTTAAGATTTAGAATTATTGATTTCTTGTCAAAGTTATTAAAACCTCAAGAACAAACTCTTACATTGGATCCAATTTTGTAATATATTTAACATAAAAGTAGTTTGAATGTAGAGACCTTCAACTAGAATATTCCAATAAAAAGAAAAAAAATTATTATTAATTGAAAAAAATTAAAATGTTATGGAAAAAAACCTAGTCCCAAAAGATTATTTGATGTTTGACCACTACCAACAATAAAATGATCATTTGATGTTTAAAGGTTAAAAAAGGATTGATGATTTTTGTATTAAAATAATATCAAATCCTATATAAGAATATATTTTCAATTTTTTCTTTAGCATATTAATCACACTTTAATTTTTTATTTGATTCAAAATTTCAGCAAATAGTTTAGTCAAGGTAGTTTCTATATGTGTAAAGCTTGTCTACATTTTAAGGATTATTCATTCCCAAATGTTACGTAAACTTCAAAGAAGCTCAATTGTATATATAAGGCCAATTATAATTAAAAAAAATTTAAAGTACATGCAATTCTTGCAATTACATATGGAGGTTTACTTTCTTTTTGAAATGGAATTATGTGGTAACAATAATCTGTGCAAGAGATTATTTGACTCACCATTTACATTTTAATAAGCTACAATTTCAACTTATAAATTTCAACTTTGTTTAATTATTGAAGTCAAAAAAGTTAGTACATTCTTGCACCTTTAGAAAAAACTTCCAAAAATCACTATTAAAATTGACATTGTAGGCACCTTAACCCCACCCTACCCCAAATCATTTTAGGATGTTGAACCTTTAAAGATTAAATTAAAATCATTCATATAAATCATATTAATGTTACTTATGTGTGTGTTTGTAAAGGTTTTCATCTTATCCTTGGGAAGTTCTTTTAATAAATTTGGTCAATGTAGTGTTGAACTTTGCATACATAGATATTACTTGCAAAAAGATTCTTCTGCTCCAAATTTATTTTTTATTTTGAGATAGAAGTTTTTGAAGTTATAAAAGTATGCACTATGACAAATCATTGGTGTATAATAGTGTGCAAATATCCTATCTTTATACCAATATAAGAAGATATATAATTATCAGACTTAACTACTAATATTCTTTAAAGGCATAAAACTCCTTCAAAAGATTTGTCTCTAAAGAAGGCTAAAATCTTCATTTATATTGATTTTTTAATGAATTCAACCATAAAATCCTTTGGTTAACTTGTTCAAGATTTCAAGTACATTCTCTCAAAATTTCAAAGTAAATATCTCCATTGATGACAAGTTCAAAGTCTCTAAACTTCCAAATGTAGGCATTTTTAGGCTTCTAGCCCTTTCAAAAGATGAATTTTTATCTTTCAATGTTTTTAGAAAAAAAATCTGTATGTCCTATATCTTATGCATTTTATTCAATAGGTTGAAAAATAGGTTGGGAATAACTATATGTAAAAAAAATCAACCCAAAAAACTTTCATATTCATCTCATGAAAATTTATAATGTAGAAGGTGGTGAATGAAAGAAAAAATTAAATTGCTAATAACTTTCAAAAGAAATTGAAAATTGTTAATCTTAATGGTGAGAATGCTCTGACTACCAAATGATGAGTATCCTTTTTCTATTTTTGTTTGAAAATTTTCAAAATTGAGCATAAAAGATGACTTTATATGTTTTTTTCTACCTTCATTGCTTACAAAATAAAACTCCCTGTAACTTTCACCTCATTAATTTGAATTGAATGGTTTAAATACTTTTGAGTAGGTATCAATCTACACAATTCAAAAATAATAATTAATCTTTTTTTAGAATATATTTTTTGTTTCCTGGTTTGACATTGAAATTTTAAAAAGTCATGTATTTTAATACTGTCATTCTTAACTTTTGATAAAACAAAAGTCATCATATTTGTAACTAAGCAGCTTGATGACTTCTTCTTTTTTTCAGTCAATTATGGTTTATCACTACCTTGTAGAAAAGATGACATGTGATATCTGATATTTAATTGAAAATTTCATAAAAATAATGGGAAAATAATTTAGTTTAGATCTATTACTTATTATTTGGAAAAAGATTTTTACTAATTAGATTGACATTTTTCAATTCCACATTAGAGTTATTAATAATTTAGTTTTTTTATTGCTCTTCCTACTTAATGATATTTAAATGAAAGAAAATAAGTTCTCTCGAGTGTTTTTTTTCTAATAAATTCCTAATTCTATCCAACAACTTAAATAGTAATAAAAATTCAAGCCTCTAAAAAGAAAAAAAATTAAATCCAAAAAATTTCAAAATCAATTCATCATATTTAAAATCTTGCTAGTTGCAAGAATATATTTTTTTCCACTTCAAATATTCAAATCCTTCAATTTGAATGTTCAATGTTATTGAAAATGTTAGTATGTTGTCATGATACAATCTCCTAGACTCCTAATAAGGTAAAACAAAGGTTGGAGATCTACAATTAAATCTCAATTAAACTCTTTAGTTTTTCATTTTTTTCCACCAAAAATGATTATATAGGTGAAAACTAGTTACATAGATGGGCAAATTCTTTAGAATGGCGAAATTCTTCAACTCTGGCAGTTTTTACAATTTAGACAGGATGGTCTACAAATGTCTTAGATTTTTTAAATCTATATCATTCCTACATGTTTGAAACCTACATGTGTCATGGATGACACTTTCACAATTTAAACCGTGCTATCTAAATCTATATAAGTTCAAGATTTTTGAAATCTATACCTATCCTAGATGTCACTTTTACAGTTCAGACCAAGTGGTCTAAAAATGGCATACTACCATTTTAACAAAATTCTTCATATACACATAGTCATAAACCTATTGTAATTAAAAGGTCCACAATTAGAGCTACGTAAGTTGTAAGAGATGAAAATGGAAAATTTTGTTAAAATGACGGTATTCCATAATCCATATGCCATTTTTTCATTCAATTCTAGAATAGGTGTAGATTTCAAAACAACATGGTCTAAACGTGAAAGTACTAAGTTAATAGAATATCGCCATTTTAACAAAATATGAGTTGAAATTGATATCGGCAATTTGTTAAAATGGTAGTATTCCGTTAAAATGGCGGTTTAGAGGACCAACTAGAGCATGAGATCTTGCAGAAGAAAATGGCGAGGCAATGCCATACGTAAACAAGTGGTGATTTGGGCATGCACGGGACACAATTGATGCTTGATATGAGATGAATAGGTGCCTCAGTACACTTCAGTCTCCATTCCTTCATGTACAAATGCCAATGGAATATTACCATTTTAATGAAATTGTCCATTGATATAAATTGTCATTTATGCATTTGTTAAACTCAAACAGAGTCATTTAGGCATCCAAATGTATGTACATTCATCCAAATGTGGCAAAATCATCCTACTTTGAGAAAAAATTGACATTTTATTTTTTATTTTTTTACAATTATGGTCAATTTCGTTAAAATGGCAGTATTCTATTAAAATGGCACAAAATGAAACCACTGAAAGAATGAAAACAATGGAAAGATTGTCCAAGGGGAGTAGAAATGCGTGAACTAGGAGTGATTTGAATGTGCTAGACATAAAATTGGCACATGTATGACCCTACCGTGGCACACTTATTCTCTTTTGTAGAAGATATTCCATTAAAATGGCTTGCAAAATACCGCCATTTTAACGAAATTGACCATAATTTCATCACTCAAAATTACAAAAAGATTTTCACCCTTTCCCATCCAAAATCACAACTCTGCAGTGATGAAACCAGCTTGCTTATGCACATAACGATCGATGATCGTGCTAGCTAGCTTAGCTTTGCAGTTCGTGAATTGCAGCTTCAATCGATCCGACGACCTACAAACGAATGCGGCGGTCGTCGACATGGTCGGTCCGAAGACTGGTACATGCCGAAGGCGGCGCCCATACTGTATATCATATTGTGGACTTGGACGGTGGCTCACGCCGTGACCGACACGGTCTGTGAAGAAGCTACGTACGGCACTACTGCCATCATGCATGCACAACAGTCCTGCAACCCTGATTGAAGTGCATTCCGACTCATGCCAGGCCAGTTTCACACAGGCCGGACTCCAATTGCAAACTGGGTTCACTTGCAATTGGCAGTTAGGAAACAAGGAAAATTTGGGATCGAACTGGGGAACGCGTGCAGTGCACGTACGTACGTAATAGAATTGAAATACCACCAAAGCATACTTTATCAGGAAGCCAGATTCAGTTTTCAAGATCCCAGTCTCTGTAAGTTATTAATTGCCTGGCTGTACATCGTTCGTACGTTACAGCTATCAAATGAATGAAATTCTTAGTTTTCACGAGATATGAAGTTAGTGACTACTACTACGTCCTGACGACAGTGACGAGGCGTGTGCAGCACGTATACTGTATGATCGACTGCAAAATAGCAATAACAGTGAAATTGCAAGGCTGGGTACATAAAAACTCTGATAAAGCTTTATTAAGGAATAAGCCAGATTCAAATTACGTACATGTAAACAAGCTGCTAGTCTCTACGTTTAACTTAACAAGCAAGCTAGCACATCGATTCAGTTGGGTACAATATTTACATTTAGTGACTATAATCACTGTGATGAAACAGGTACAGCTAGTATATGTATTACAACTTATAACAATATTATCACAAACACGTAACTGCTACGTACTACATACTTAGTCGATCGATGTTTTTGTCTGGCACTAAACTGACGTACAACTGCTGATCACACAAATTTGCCATTAATTTTTGGAATTCAGGATCATTTTTCTAGTGAGGGAACTCTGTCATAGGGATCAATGGAGCCGGAAGACAGTTGTCAAAGAATGTAAATCACGTACAGTAGCAGGGTTTCTAATGTGGGCGACGATTCAGCTGCTCCGTGAGATCGAGAGTCAAAATTTCGGACCTCACGTCTTCGTCTGGGACTGATCCAACCGACATGGTGAGCTCGAGTGGCACCTCTGGATAACTTTCATCCGATTTGTTACTCATAATATTCTCAGTTACCGAGCCGTGACTTAGCGTATGATCCCCCGTCTCCAAGAGCTTCCTCTCACGCATCGCCATCAACAAATTGTGTGCCAACAGCTCAGCGGAATCGAAATCGTACAGTCTCATGGCCTCTTCATCGCCGGCTAGAAGCTGATCAGACAGGAATCGCCTTCTGTCATCCACGTCGTCCGGAATCTGCAAAACATGAAAACTGATCAAAATTTCAGGCCTCAATCAATAATAGAACATATCATTAATAAGCAGGGCAGCTTACATGAAACTGAAAAGGTCAATTGGAGAAGATGCACTATTCATTTATTTTGTAATAATTAACTGGCTAGATGTTACGTTCATCCACTAGTTGATTTAGTTCAATTGAACTAAATTGAACTACATTGAAACTAAATTAACTAGTGGATGACCGTAACATCTAGCCAGTTAATTATTACAAAATAAATGAATTTCCCATGCATATATGTCAGTCGTATTGCAGCAAGAAAAACATTGTACGAGGACTTGTATGTGAGTGATCGAGCATTAATTTGCCAAATCATCCAATGGAGTTATGTTACGTACCTGCAGGTTATGCTCTCGTGATTTGCTGGTCCGGCTTTCCATGAGGACATCGGCAGCCATCTTGAAAACAATTGGGTACACTTCAGGCGTGCTCAGTATGTCATCAGTCTTTGATTCGATTCTATGGTCCTTCGAGAATATATTATGGAACTGGTTTATTTGATTGAACTGTGGGGACGAGTCCAATGATCGACCTAAGAAATCTCCTGAAGAGCTGGAGTAGTGCTCCCTAGCTCCAAAATTTTCCATGCTTGTCATAATTTGAGGTAGCTTCCCGTCTCTTCGGTTTCCTTGCATTGGCGAGATCAAACCCAGTGATTCGTGGCGGTCCTCCATGTCCGGCGAATTCCAAACCTCAGGATCCTCTGAATGTCCAAGCGGCCGCCAAAAGGGACCATCTGTATGCAAATTAGTCAATGAGCACGTGAGTAGATCGACTTACTAGCTACCGCAAATGTCAGTACAGGAGCATAAAGTTTAAAGATGTTCAGGTCTTAATGAAATAAAGACATAAAATGGGTTCATATATCCACAATTGCCCAAATTAGTCAATGAGCACGTGAGTAGATCGACTTACTAGCTACCGCAAATGTCAGTACAGGAGCATAAAGTTTAAAGATGTTCAGGTCTTAATGAAATAAAGAGATAAAATGGGTTCATATATCCACAATTGCCCAGTAATTCAAGCTGTATGGAACCATGTCAACGCCGAGCTACTAACTGTGATTATGCGGGAACTGCGGATTCAAATTTAGAACGATAGCAAAAGGGTAATCATTAACAACAGGCATGATTGATATGGTTCGCTTAATATATGTGATCGACGTTTGAAGCTCTCATTCGTTAAAACAGCGGATTTCAGTCAAATTGGCGCAGTTTCTGTTGCCCGACTAACTGAAACCATAGATCCAAACCAGTTTTCAGAGCTCTACGCACTTGAACGTCGCTCTGAAACACACGCCATTTTAACGGACATGACCACGTACTTTGGAAAATGTACGCACTGCAATAGAAAACATACCAGGATGAAGGTCGTAGCTCTTCCCACTTTTGGGGCTCCTGTACATTTGCAAATGACTCTTCACATGTGCAATCTTCAAGCCTCTCGTGTTCATCTCTTGTAAGATGGATTTCGGCGTTGCTTCTGCAGATTAATTCAAGACGTCCATGCCAACACCAAAACGTAAGCACGTTACAGTATTTCCATTGGCATCAACTATCAAAATGAACTCAATTCAATTCTTACTAGTAGACATCTACTATTGATCAACTGCAAAAACGAATTAAACTGAGAGAAAGAAATAATTAGACGATCGATGAATTAATAATGATGTTAATGAATGAATGAAAAGGTCAGTTTGGCACTCACTGTCGGCGCCACCAAGCTTCTCAGTAGCGATCATAAACCGCTCGTGAAGCTCCTCAGACCACTTAAGCCGGGGTTCACTGGATCGCACGTATCGCCGTGTTTTGCCATCGCCACTCCGAGCGCCAATCTCATCAGAACCTCTCGAGCAAGTGGCAAAGCTCTTACGGGGACTGGGACTGCCAATAAGTACCTTGGAGCATCCATCTGCACTGGAGGTGCACCTTCTGCCGGGAGAACCCTCGTTGACACCTTGCGAGGGTCCTCGCCAATCAATCGCATCTTCACCTTGCATCTCATAAACCGAATTTGCCTTTCCTGCGACGTCGTGGTGGCCGTTGGATCAACTGCTGCAACTGTAAGTTCAGTCAATTCTAGTACCTTCATGCTCTAGCGCCGTGGTCGCCAACTGCGAATTGCAAACCTAATCTTCAACACCGAATCCGAAAGTGACGACGTTGTTCGTTTTGGTTGCCGGAGAATAATCTTCTTCCTTGAAAGCATTGAACGCACGGACTCCCGATTTCCACCTCTGAAGCCGTGTTAACGAAAAAGATAACCTGAAGACATATATCGACGTGAGTGAGAATTCTAACAACATGCTACAATAATTCAATATGGAAAACAAGGCACAAACCTGACCTGCGTCACCTCGCCTCGCAGAAAGTCTTGAGGGCCACAGGAAGGCTCCCCGGGTGCGCCACAAAGTCTAAGTTAACGTAGATGGAAGCTTAGGCAGCACGACAACCGGGTAACACTCTCTGAAGAAAATCATTAAGTAAACCCTGTTCAGAATCTGGTAATTTTTTTATTATTATTAAAATCTTCAAGTCAGGCGTGATTTGCTCATTTGCGACAGCAGAGAAACATTCAAATTGACTAAGTCAAGACAGCTAAAAATACCTGGACCGGGTGACCGACAGAGGGCAGTGAGAATTCTGTGGCTTACCTTAGCCCCCAAGGTGAGAGCTTTTCGGACGGTCTAGTGATGAAGCCTTGCGCTTCCTCGTTCATATTCTTCACTCTCGGAGCAGTAGTACAGTGTGGAAACTTTAATGGCAAGCGCTTTGGTCTAGAGACTTCTTATACTTGTCACTTTCCTGGCCCAGATGACGCAAAGTTCTGGTCTGGAGGAGAATGGGTCCAGTGCTACCGACTGGTTGAATCAATGACCTATCTAGATGGGACTTAATTACAACTTGGGGAAGGAGCGAGACTGCGTGCATGATAGTACCCTATTAGTTGTGGTCCAATGCGATGCCATATATATTGAACTTTTACAAACCGCTCCTACAACCACAGCACCCCCCCCTACTGACATATTACGTAGAGAAGATGTGCAGGGGTTGCCACCAATCCTACAAACTAGCTCAAGTAGTTGACTAGTTATGCAAGGTAATAAATCCATAGATCTAATTGACGTACTGCACACGAGCACAGGAAATAAATCGTTTGTGAAGCTTCTCGTCCCTAAAAATCTGAAACACACAAACTGGAAACAGTCCGGATGAAAGTTCGGAATCAATGTTCATATTCGTTCAAATGGTGTATTTCAGAGCTGCACCAAAATCAAATTGTAAAGTTTTAGAGCTAGTAAATCTAGATCCAGATGAGGTTTGGATGTCACGTGAGGAAACTGCGTACCCACGTGAATTCGTCCAGGTAGTTTGAAAATTCTAGACAGTAACAGGGACCACCTGGAAGAAAAGTCACTAAAACCAAATCTGAATCATTTACAGCACTCGTTCTGCCAGATTTCATTACTTCAAGTCAATGGGCGGGCAGCGTCGGCAGGTCGGTTACCAATCAATCTAAAGCACTGAAAACATCATCATATCTTGGAGACATGAACAGGTCCAAGTCCTTCCGCTACATAGGATTCGAAAACACTACAGTAGCTGACATCTTCGTGACTTGCATAACAAGAACAATCATCTTTCAGAAGGCTCCCTGGCAGCTCTTTGACTATGCATTTTGCAGAATGGGGAGCATTAAAGGACGATACCTTCAGACCCTGTAAACACATAAGAAGTTACCTGAAAAACGTTACGTACTGTTTACTCACTTACTGAGTACTATCAAACTTCATCAATTTCGTGACAGGGCTATTAAAATGTATCAGAAACAAAATTTACCAAATCAATATTTTGATCTAGCCGTACATTATCTGATACGATGATGTCCAAAGAATATTCACTCACTATTCACTCACCACTAGCTACACCTTAGGATTCAAACAGACCCTAACAGCACCCTATATAATTGATATCCCCAGCAGTAGTCCAGCACAGCTAATAGTTGTCAATCATCCTTTCCTGAGACTAACTTAACTGCCTGTTACAGAAGCTATAGAAAGACACCTGCGTTACTTGTTAGTCAGGCTAGCTGCTCCTCCGAAACTCCAACGTTGCAGGTTCTTCTTCCTGCAAAATCCTACTATACCAAGGTTAACTATTTATTAACTCCCCAGCCCTTGTAAATTCTATACCTATATTTTACATACTGTATATTCTTCTCGCATTGAATTCTACCACTCTCTTACTTCTGGAACGACTTCAAATTTTCTCCACAAATGTTCCATCCAGACGCAATTACCGATACAGACTCAGACAGACCTTTACATCACCGTAGCTCTGAACCAGAAGACAAAGCTAATAGCTTAGCCTTTCCCACGACCTTTAATTTCTAACTGATTCCCCATTCTAATTATGCATCAATCCATTGATATACTCGTTGAAATGGCGTGTTTCAGGGCGTCGAAATTGAAATTGTGTCATTCAGAAGCCCAGAACTTTGCAAACTACGACTTCCATAGATCTCAGATGTCAGCAGAAAACCGAAACTGCACCAGTTTCAACTGAAACTCGCCATTTGAACGATTACGACATTTGATCTAGCTCCTAGCGTCCACGAATTCTAATAATCCCTGATTTGAATGAGCATAACGATCAAGGGACGAACCAAACCCAAGAGCAAGCAATTGTGATCAAATTCAATAAGCTTCTGCATCACTCTTCATCTTCCAGTGGCAGAGACGACGACGACGTCGACCTGACTAGCTAGCGACCGAAAGACATCAAGTACGTACTTGAATGAGCTGCTTCTCCAGGACGTTACCTTTGCTGCAAGGCAGGGGAGCTTCCATCAAACGGCTTGGCTTCGGTGAAGGTCCAGGTGCAAGTGGATGGATTCTTACAGACGACGACGCAACAACACCGGCCACCGCTTTGGCCGCAAAATAAAGACACGGATAATTCTTCGCTTTGTCACGTTGCCGGAATCTTCTTCGTAGTTGGGTTTTTTCTGGAGGGGCGCCGTAATTTCCTGAAACACAAAAAACGAAGCTAAAAATGAAGTTACTGGCAAATCATATCTAGCTGGTTTGAATTTCAGAGAGGAGTCAGGGAGAGAAGGGACAAGAATTCTCAGGAGTCAGGACCGCAGACGTCGCGGTCGCTACGCTGCAGCACCGAAGTCTCTTGACCAAACAATGAAAGAATTAGACCTCCAAAATGTACAACATGGGTACATGATAGAAATTAGAAAGTGTCTGATCCATCTTTTAATTGATACATAAATTAGGAAAATTGAATAAAATAAGTAGTGTAATGACCTTAATAATTGTTGTATTGCGTTGAAGCTTCCTGAATGGATATTTTGTGTTTAAAAAAAAATTAATTTCTTCTTAGTGTTATGAACTTGCCAATGCTGGTTTCTTCTTCATTCTTGACCTATTTGAATTCAACTGTTGAATTTCCAAGAGATAACAACAATAAAACTTTCTACTAGCTTTTGGAGTGATACCATGAGAAACTTCCAACATTGTTGAATATCAGTTGTTATGTGCCTAACATGAAGCTATCAACCTTATCCTCTATCAATATAATTTGTTTGTTGTACCTTTGTTTGCTAGTAGTCAAGGTCAACATTTCATGTCCAATAATGAATCATAGTCAACAAATGTAATCCGAGAGTGTATAGGAATTACAACAATTGTTCAAATAATAAAATAAAAAAAACTTTTTTCTTGTATAACTATTATTTTTATTTTCATAAATAATATTTCAACAATTTTGACATTTATTTTAAGAAATATTTTTGCAAACCTTGACCACCGGCTATAGTAATGGCTACAGTGAATCCACTTAGAATATTTTCATTCCCAAATGACAAGTACAAAGCCTCTCGTAGCATTGTTGTTTGATTCTTTGATCAAGGATGAGAAGAAAAGTCAAAATAGAAGGTGTTTGTAACATTGTACATAGTCCTCGCCCAGCCGTGTTGGAAAGGTATTATGCCTCCCTAGATGCTTGGGAGAAACTTCTGAGTTAATTCAAGGACTAGGCGTTGGCTGAAGAGTCTTCACTAACACAATTTTGTTCACTGTACGTTAGGGGGCCCTTTTTAAAAGGGTCCTGGGCCTCATTGCCATAAACAATGTTATATCCGGTCTTTCAATAGCTTTATCTTCTCTGTGATTGGTTTCTGTCCGACTGTTTTCAATTGGCAGGACTCACTTGACTTTTTGCAACTTTCTCTCTGTCTCCAAATGAGTTTTTAATATTAGCTTTATGTTTTAAAATTAAAAATTAAAAAAAAAATTAAAAACATAAATCGCCAACAAAAATTACGTGATACCCTTCTGACAGTGGCTGACACCCTGATTTCGGAATGAAAGGAGGTTCATGAACCGGTGTCCGCCTGACATTACGGTGTGTCAGAGGGTATCGAGTGAGTTGCAGTCAGGACCAGCGGACTTCTCTCCCACTGGAGGTTTTCTCTCAGGGTTAAGCTTTTTTTGAATTTTTGAATTTTTGAATTTTTTGAATTTTTTAATATTTCATAATGCTATTTGAAATTCCGAAAAAAGTACAAAATCACGGCCTGTGATGTTCAGTAATAAGTTAATTAACTTAGTCATGGCTGACAATTATGGCCAGGGTGAATTGACCCCCTCCAGGGCAAACCCTGGAATTTTTTATTTGCAAGGCTTAATTTTTTTTGAAATTCTGAATTCATATTTGCAATCAAAGGTCCCAAATTCCTTTGAGATTATGCAAAAATTACCAAAAAATTGGCACAACATAGGGGGCTTTTTTTTCAAACCTAAGTTGACTAGGGCAATGAGGGGGTCAATTCTCCCTGCGCGACAATTATTGCTTGGTTCAGGGACGGAGCAAGAGATTGAACTTGATCATAAAGACTTGTGGAATTGCAAAAAGTTGAAAGCTCGTCCCCCAACTAAGGTGGGCACCCACAAACCGCCACTTTTTGCTACTGTGTGTAATGACTATTATTAGACTATTCAAATTTTCATATTTTTCTTGTTGGCAAGTGAAAGGAGCTTCCAACGTGCCAAAGAACACAATATTTGGATACCATATGGCATATGCAGAAGTTATGAAGGGTCAAAAACCCAAAATAATGTAAAAACTAGCATTTAACAAAGCAATGAAAAAGGTCAAAAATCCAATTGCATTTTCTCAAAGTTTTCACTATCCGGAGGGTTTGAGAAAGTAAGAAAAGAGTCCAAGTTGACTTCAATTGAACACTGTATGTCCCTAGTTCACCGGTCAACCTACTGTCATTTTGTAAATTCTTTTAAAAATCGTTGTCGCCACCAGTTGGGGTACTTGTCAATGTCGAAATGTCATGAAATTTGGCTGGGCTCTTATTTATGCTAAAAAACACTATCCTAATTTTTTGTGGGATTTTACCGCTACTTGGATAATTTCTATGAAATTTCCAATGCCGATAAACACGGTTGACTTGCCATGGAGTCATCTTCTGCAATCCAGAAAAATATGAAACTTTTTGGGAAACTCCTAAGAGGTCCCCCTTAATCTAAGTGCAACTTCACATTGGAACTTGACACTAATAATAGTAGGATGGAAATTTCTACTTCCTGGTTTTATTTCTTTCAAGGAAGAATCATTTCCGTAATAGGGAATCTTAACAATCTGGCTTTACCATTACACTCCTGGCATGTTTTTTAGTTGGGAAGAACTTTCTTCATTCCTCGATGGCCTACAATTTGAATTTGTGGATTTTACTTGCAATGTTACGCATAATGGCATTTTTCTCAACTTTTGTAAATTGGATCACGGTTCCTCATGAACTCTTAATAGGGTTTCTAAACTCTAGGGACCTATAAAAATTCTAATTCCTCTTTGTTCCAAGGATGTCATGTGCTTTTGCTATGGTTAAATCCTTCAAAAGTCTTTTTTAGGTGTTTATCTACCATTACAGCTCAATTCTATTTCAAACTTGCAAATGACCCCTCAAACACCTATTAAGACATGAAGTTTAGCAAATGAAAGTGTTTAAATCACTTCTAAACTTTTCAAACCTAAAATATCATGTTAGTAGGGATTTCTATCAAATACTACATTAATACATTTTTTTAGTACCTTTTGATTGGAAATACTCATAAAAATGAGCATAAAGCAAAAAAAAGAAAAATCCAAGGCCTAGGTGACAATTTCGGGGCTCACACTGTTCAAGCCAAATCTTAGTTGTATTGTATAGTTTGTATGAATGCTTTTGTAAATAGGATTTGGAAATTCCAATTTAGAAACTTTGGTCAATGCAAGAGCCATGTCATATTCTCTATCTAAAAGATAGAGTTAACAAACATTTTGATAAAGGACTTCATAAATAGCTCAAATGTATTTCAAATTTTGAATGATGCCCATATAAAGAAAGTCAAAATATAAGTTGGAGAATAAACTACAACATGAAAAGTGAAATACTCCATTATGGATGGAATGACTAGTGCAATATGATAATGCTATTCAAAAATGGGATTAAATTTTCACTGGTAGACAAGCAGTACAAAACAATTTTAGAATTGAAAAAATAGTTTTTAGACTTCATGTTTTTTTTTTAATTTATAGAAGGATGCTACCTTAGACTTTTTATGAAAGCCTGTAAACAATTAAACATACCTATTGGAATCAAAAAAATATTTATTATAGGGCTTCTACCAACCCATGATTGACTTAACACATACCCAATCCACTGAATCCATAATAACCTCAATTCCAACTACATACTTCTATTGCCAAAATGACCCAATGTGCATTGATTTAAGGCTAACTCAAAGTGAATTGATGGTAATGTGTAATTAAGGCATAGATTTTGCCCATTCCATACACATATTATCCTCATATTATGCAATCAATTCCCTACAACAAGCAATTTTTTCCTTCATTTGTAATTTTTGTTTTCCAACATCCCCTAAAATGGGGCGATTTTTTCATAGATGTCTAGAATGGGAAATGAGACTGGAATGGGAATTTGCATTAGAATGAGGTGTTCCACCTTAGTTGAAATTAGTGTATACCTTTTTAACCCCTAAAGTCCCATTGTTCCCTCGGGGGACAATTTGGAATTTGGGCAGGTTCCTATGAGCTGAAATTTTACCTTAATTTTTTGAAACTTTTTGTGAAGATAGAAAATCTGATAAGCTTTGTGGGAATATAATTTTTATTTCAATCGGTGCCCGGAAGCAAAAGTTATACCACAAAAAGCCTGAAACTGAACTTGGCGGGCAGCACATAAAATATTGCAAAAATTCAAAATAAATTAAATTTTTTTTTTTTTCTCAAAGATAATTTTTTTGTCTACATCTAAAGCTTTGATTCATTCCACTTTGATTAGTGATGTGAAAGTTATGAACAATCTTATTTTTCGGGCAATCTAAGCATCTTTTTGGAAAAAAAAATTGTAGGATTCATCTCAGAATGCAATTTTCAAATTTTTTCAAATTTTTTTTTTGAAAAGGTTAAATTTGCTTGTTAGAACAATCTCACCGTTGGGATTATTGTATTTCAATCCCATCTAAGAGTTATTATCAATTTAGTTTTTCTTTCAATCTTGGACTTACTTCTACTTGACAATTTTTTGAAGTATGAAAATTAAGTTTTTATTTTTTGAATTTTTTTTTCTTAGATTCCCAACTCAATTCTTCAACACAATAAATTTTAAATTTAGACTCCACAGTGTAATTTTTTTCTACAAATAGAGATCAAAGTCATCTAAAATTGCAGTTCAATGTTCAAAAAAACTTGTTTTTTCAACTTTGAATGCTCATATCTCTCAATCTGTACGGTCAAACTTCATGAAATTTTTACCACATGATCTGAAACAAGTAAAGCTTAAGATCCTACGGTTCAGTTCCAAAAAAAGTTTTTGTTTTGTTTTTTTGGACTAATGCAATAGAAATGGCAGTTTTGAGTGGTTTTTGACAGAGAAATGGCCTTGGGACTTTAGGGGTTAAAATTTTTTAAAAACTCAATGTATACCAAGCCATTCAATCAATTCTTTAATCCCCAAAAGACCAAATTAATGTTTAACATGCACAAAATATCTCAAGTAGATATGCACGAAGTCAATTTTGGTTAGGTGTTTATGAAATCTTTACACAAGGTGTGAACATGAACCCCCTTAATGAAAATATAATTTATTTTTGATGAAGTGCCCAAATCAAAAGTCATGTTGCCCTAAATTTTTTTGGCAACATTTGCAAAACTCCTCTAATTCTAAAAATTGGCAGGTGTGTAACTTACTTGATACAAAAGGAAAATGTCAAAAAAATAACCATGAGCAATGTAAAAATTGTGGAGTTAAAGTTTGTTGGCCTTGTTGGAGACAATCGAGAAAAAAAACTTTTTCTTCTAATTTCAAACTTTATAATCTTTTGATCCATATATTGGTCTATTACAACTCTCTCTTTTTCATTTTTTTTTCATTGTCCTAAAAATTTTCAATTTTTCAGAATTTTTGCCCAAAATATGCCTCAGTCTTTTGGACATTAACCTCTAAAGATGCATGACTTGTCTTTGTTTCATTAAAAACACTATAAATTGTCATTTCTAGTCCAAAGAGAAAAAATGAGAGACTTAAAAAATAACTTAATTTTGGAATTTAACAATAGGATCATGGGAATGTGTAGTAAAACTTTTAATAACATTGACTACATAGATTGTAAGATTATAACATTCGAAGTAGTGAAAGACATGTTTTTGCAAACTTTCAAGAGGAGTGAGTAGACTTTGAATTCTCTTGGCTTAAAACTATTGCTCTATAGAGACTTGAGTATTTTATTTATCATATTGTAAATATAAATAGAAACATGTCCGCATAGACTAGGGAAATGACTATGAGAAGACCTACTCGTAGTCAAATTTGTCATATGGGTCTTCTCATGAGTCATTTCTCTAGTCTATGCAATCTAGTTTCCACTAGTGAAAATTGAGTTTAGAATCTCTAGGAGGGAAAGAAAGAAAGACATGTACATTCTTCTTCTTTTAAATTATTAAGTAAGAGGAAGTATGAGAAAAATAGAAAAACTCAAAAATTTCATGAATAAGTCCAAAATAGAATTGAAAAATATCAATCCTATAGAAATTGAATTAAATAATAAACACCATATGTTATTTTCGCTATGAATAACTGCCAATAGAAGTCTTCATATTTTTTGCCTTATTGATTGCCATTGAATGAATCAAAGTTCTCCTTGAATGCAGATATTGATCTATTCTACAAACGCCATATTTTTTTTTTTATAATTTTAAAAAATTGTATTGGCCCTTGAATCCCTTGTAGAACTTTATTGTATTTAGGTAGCATACTTTTTCTTCTAAGGTCCAATGGAAAAAGATTTGTATTCCTAGGAAGTTAGCACATTCAAACACCTTTAAAGAAATTAAATTTTTTTCTTTAAAAGTTGACATTGTAGGTACTTGTTCAAAATTCTTAAAAAGCATAATATGATCCGGATTGTTTAGAGATTAATCCTTAACCCCTTAACCCTATAACATTGTTGCATATACTAAGTGTTTGATGGATGATAGATAATCCTTTTGTATAAGACAAAAGTGCAAGTGTTCATCTTTGGAATATTGTGCAAAAAGGGAAAGTCTTGCACAATAGTTTGACCTTCAATGAATCATTTTGGATTTTTTTAAGCAAATGATGCACATGGTACCAAAAATGATGATTTTTATGGTGATCAACTAATTCTCTTGGGTTTAATCTTGTAAAGACAGAATTGTTCATTGTGGATATCATCTTTAATTTTGGATATAGTATGAATCATTTACTTAAAAAAATACTCATTGGAGGTCAAACCACTATCCAAGACATTCCCTTTTTGCATAAAATTCTAAGGATGAACAAATGTACTTTTGTCTCATATAAAAGGATTATTTAGCATCTATCATATTACTCTAGTTTGAAGGTCTTTATAGGGTTGATAACCTTGTAAGGACTATGTAGACCAAAAATGTCAAATGGATGACTTCACTAATAATTAAAAACAAAAAAGGTCAAGAAGAAGGTACCTTTTGGTTTGATAATTGAAGCATTTTGGTGACTACATTGGTCATGGGAGGGGCAACATATATCCTTCTAAAATTAAACAATGCTTGAGAGGGGCCCTTTTCCTCTTCTAAATCTAGGGATTGCCCTAGCGTTTTCATTAGAAGAGTGCTTGACAACTTCTATAGAATAGAAAATTTGCAGCCTACTAAGCATTATGAATTAGCTTGAAGTTACAATAGAAGGTATATTGGTGGAAGAATATAGCTTCCACATAGAGGAGGCTAAAAAGGGGGTTATGCAATGTTATGTTGCATAACATTGTTTACCAATGAGGAGGGGCCTATTTTGCATCCTTGAATATAATAGATTTATTAGTAAACCCTTCTTAGGTATCTATGGAAGGATAATACCTTCACAAGGAAGGGAGTTGCATGGCTTGGTGTACAATATAGTTCTCTACTCTATTATAGCAAAAAAACTCAAACTTCTTTCTAGAGCAAGGCAAGCACACCTAATTGGCAGTCCAATCCAAGAATTATTTTTTAATTTACACCAATTCTTTACCCTATAATCTAAATTTAAGATTGTTATACTTTTCTAAAGAAATTTGTACTACATGAATCTCGGAGGTAGCATTAGGAAAGGTGTTAAATTATATAAATAGAAAGATAAAATCATATCCTATAATTTGAAATAGTACATTTCAATATATTTTAAATTTTAAATTTGAAGGTAGCTAGTCTCTATATGACAAAGGAAAAAAAGGAAAACAACAACATGGTAATTTAGATCTCAAGTTTGGGTTTGGATAGAGAGGATAGCATTGATATTGGAGGTGCACTTAGTTCTACTACAACAAACCACGTGCAAACAAGTAGTTTCTAATAAACTATAATTTCAATCTAAAATTTTGACCATTATTTAATAATGACTATTGGTTTCTATTGCCGAAATTTCCAAATCAAATCAAATATGAAATGATTTCTAGAAGAGGTTGAAAATGAACTAAAATGGCATGTTTTCAACTCAAATAATTATAGAGAACACATTTAGATGACCATTGAATCAATATTCAACTCAAAATGAACTTTCAATAGAGAGTTATTTTTAGGAATTTTTTGTTCATTTTTTAAGCAATTTTTTCTTATATAATATAGGGATGTAAAAGTTATTTTTCAGTTCTATAGTGTATCCTTTTACTTCAAAAATTTGTAACTAATTATTATTAACAAATAAAAATATCAATAATTCAAAACATAAACTTTCAAATTAGGGAAATCTATTCATATTTTTTAATTTTGTTTTATTTAAAATTCAAAAAGTATATAGAGGGTCCAAAGTTTTGTTTGCACATGATTTCTAGTGGACACTTTAAGTGACCCCAGCATTGATGGTAGAAGGTGCTAGCAAGTCTTCACTTTAGCAAAATTATAATATATTTTGAAAATTACTACAATAAAAAAATTTAATATGACCTTATCTAGAATGAATTTTTGAAATATCTTGTCATACTATCATTGACTATAATTAATAAGATTGTGAGACATTCAAACTATATCATAGTCATTTTCGGAACTTGAGGCTATTATTCAAGCAATCACGGATGAAAGAGGTTCTATTAACTATTACTCTATAGCTTTTAGGAAATTATGTTGTAATCCTTTAAAGACATTCCATATTCCCATTTGTTCAAACTTCATCAATTTTCTATATTAAAATACACTTTTCAAAAACTTAATATGTTTCTTGAGTAATGATCTATATCCAAAATTTAACTTCATTTTTATATAATTAAAAATATTAAAACAAAATTTATATTATTTTCTTATCAATCTTTTAAATAAAAATCATACCAATCATAAAAATGCTTAAAATACTATGAAATATTTAAAATGACAGTAACGACATCATGGTGTAATTAGGACTCCTTGAACACACACTAAGAAAAATTCAATAGAAAAAATTTATAGTGATGTATTTTAAGCTTTTAAGATGCTACGTTCAAAGTGTCACAAAAATTATAATTTGGAAAATTTGGAAAATAAAATAAAATAAAAGCAAAAGTAGATTATTGGAATAACATTTTCTTTGGAAAGTTGAAAGACAATTAAATTCTAGAACTATATGAAATTTAGATTTGATTTTTTACCATGCCCCTTATGTAAGTTCTCCCTTTAAGGTTTAAGAGAGTAAAATTAACAATGCAAGAAAATCTAAAATTATAGAGTGTAATTAGTTTTGCTCTTCATTTTAGTTGAAGCCTAGTGGGCTTAAACTTCCTTTGTCATAAATTACTCAATTGTTGACAATCTTCTTATTAATTGCCTTCATAAAATTTAGTAGCCTTTATACACATTGCCTTTCCTTCATGCACCCTATTCATCACAATGAACCTTTTTCTATTCACTTAGCTATTGATGAAGTATTGTTGGATGTCAAATATTCTACACCATCTACTGATAGAGCCAAGGTATTGATAGAGTACTATTGATTGTCATGTTGTCTGATACACTTCTAGAAACTCCATGAAAGTTCACAAGCACTACATTGGAAACACAAGTGACCAATGGTTGGACTAGAGGGGACGAAAGTATCAAGGGTAATGCCCAATTCTAAGAAGTGTTTTTTTTTTCTGGCGATTTGGTGCTCAAAAGCACCAAAAATTTTAGGCCAGCACCAAACTATAGGAAATTTTTAGTAAAATTTTGGATGAAATCGCCACATTGTGAATGAAAATAGAATTATAGATACATAGTATCACATTTTCTATCCAATATGTGGATGAATGTTGAAACTTGGAGCACCACCGTAACATTTACTATCGCTACTTCGCCATTTCATGGAAAATGAAAAAAAAAAACTGAATTTCTAAAGGCATTTTGTGAAAAAGGGTCCCACAAGGAAGGCAACGCATTAGAAGATATCTAGAGCAAGGGGAGGACCATTTCAGCCTGTTTCCCTTGGTGTTCCCTTGTAGTAAAAGAATGTCTCATTGTCAGAATATAAATTTAAAAAATCTTAATTTTTTAAGTTTTAAAATGAAAAAAAAATTGATTTTTTAAAAATAATTTTAAAAATTAAATTTTATTATTTGACATGGCCAAACTTTGGACACATCAAATTGTTGCAATGGTGTTGCAATGGCGTTGCAATGGCAGAGTACCCTTGTTCCCCGAAGCTTGAGAACCTGCAACCCTACAGAATCCCCAAATCCCCTCCAATGCCTAACAAGAAGGTACTTTTTTCATAGAATGCCCAAAAGAAAAGAGTGTTACTTGGCATTAACCACCTACCAAAAAATGTGGGAAATGAAAGAGATGGTAAAGATTCCTTGGATGAACATAAAACTTTCCCAATGAAGAATCCACAATGCCTAAAGCAAGAGGGCATTACTCGGCTTAAATCGCCCACCAAAAAATGCGGGAAATGAAAGAGATGATAAAGATTTCTTGGATGAATATAAAACTTTCCCAATGAAGAATCCGTAATGCCCAATTATGTGGGTGGACCTGCGAAATGCTTTATTACAGAAAGCATTTTGCCTTCCAAATGAAGGGAGAATTTTCTAGTGGGGGGTTACAAAGTCATACGAATGTTTCTTGTTATGATTATTAGTGTAACTTGTGTGAGCTCTAGAAGACTCTTCAATTTTTATGACATGAAGTGCTCTCCAAGCTTCCGGAAAAGCCGGCGGTGTGGCTGCCTGGCATGTGGAAAAGGTTGCAGAATTTTGAATTAATTTATATTGTAATCAATTACAGTAATTCAGGTCACTCAGAAATGTGCCTGGTTCCGGACTCATGCTGACTTTAGCTTAAAATTCTCCAAAAATAGCCATAAGAATATCCATATTTAGACTCTAGACAAATAAAATAAAATAGATTCAATTGAAAAAAAAAAACTAAAGTTCAAACTGAAGGCCCTTTTTTTCATCAAATCTGCCATTTCTATTGCAAAGAGCAAAAAAATTTAAAAATTGTTTTTTTTTCCATAATGATTGTAGGAACTTGGACTAGACTATTGTAAGAATGAGTGGAAGAAATTTTAGAAACTTTGACTGCATAGATTGCAAGGTATTTGCTCTTAAAGTGAAGAAAATGAGTTTTTTTGCACCTTGCTTGACTAGATTTTTGGGATTTGAACTTTTTTGACTTAAAATTTTTGCACTATTGATTTTGAATTTCAAATATTTTTATGTTGAAGAATTAAGTTGAGGGTCACAAAAAAAAATTCAAAAAACAACAAATTGATTTTCATTCTTAAAAAGATTGTTAAGTAGAAGTAGGTACGAAATTGAATTTAAAACTAAATTGTTAATAGCTTTAAAATGAAATTGAAACACAATAATTCCAATGGTGGGATTGTTATAGCAAGAAAACTTAAACTTGTCAAACAATTTTTTCGAAAAATTGTGAAAATTGCATTCAAAAATGAATTCTATAAGTTATTTTTTTAAGAAGATGCTTGGATTGCCCAAAAAACAATATTGTCCATAACTTTCTCATCACTAGTCCAAATAGAATGAATTAAAGCTTCAAATGTGAACAAAAATATAATATTTGAGAAAAAATATTAAAATTAAAAAATCAATTATCTATTTATTTTTTATAATGCTTGACAAATTGTTTTTTAGACTTAGGGTAGCATAACTTTTGCTCCTAGGCACCGATTGAAATTTTAAAAATTATATTCTGATAAAGCGAAAATGATTTCCTATCTTCAAAAAAAGTTTCAAATCAAGCCTACCCAAAATCCCAAGAGCCCTCCAAGGGCACTTCAGGACTTTAGGAGTTAAAGAGAAAAATTATAGAGGCCTACATCAACAAATCATGCCAAGGTCTCAATGACTTTTGTCTTTTAACTTGTTTTGAATTGAATATACTTGGGTTTTCCAAAGTCTAAATTCCAAAATTATTGTCTCTAGTTTACATGTTTTTTGGATGAACTTTCAATGATAGTATTGTCAATTTCTAATTCTACACCTATTTTTATTTTTGAGGTCAATTTGTTAGGTGCATTGAAGATGCCTATTATCCTTTAAATTACTTCATATTGCAAGGCCAAGAACCCCTTAAGTTCTAGAAGGTAGTCTAGATTTCCAAAATTGTGAAGATGTATTTTAAATTGTAGCTTAGAATAACAATTTAATGATGACTCTCAAATAATAGTTGTAAAATATGCTCTATAGATCATATCCATACACTTAGATCAATTGGTATACAAATTTAAAGCCCAAAAATGAAAACACCTTTTAAAATTGATTAGAGATTGAATGTTTGTGATTTTCAAAAGAATTTTTTTCCTTTAAGTTTAAAATTATGTTTTAATCATAGTTATTTTTGAAGATTTTTATTTTACTTTTTATTCAAATTCGTTTTGAAGGATCATTTTTTGAATTGAAAATGTTACTTTTTGAGGCTAGACCTATTAGTTACCTTTGAATTATAGAATGTTTGAAAAACAAAGTCTTCAAAATCCATACTATAGTAATGTTGAAGAACTAACGTAAGAATCTTCAAAAAATTGATGAATGAAAAAATCATTTTCATGTGCTTGGGATGTATTTGCGTTCATCCATTGTTTGAAATTTGAATGCTTGGTCCTTAAGGGGTTAAAAGGACTAGTTCTAAACACAATGCAAAGATACAATTAATTTATAATTTTTTGTAAATCCCAAAATTATTTCTTTTACCTAACTTGCCGAAATATAATCTCTAAAGTCCCAAAAATCCCTTCCTAAAAAGTATGGGTAGCTTTTGATGATCCCAATTTTTGGTAAGATTGTTTGAAATTATTTTTAAGATAGAAAATAGCTAAGCTTCATGGGAGTATAATTTTTATTTTCATTGGTGTTTGGAGAGAAAAATTAAGTTTATGCCATCCAAAACTAAACGAAGGTTGAGTCCGGATAGCTAAAAAACACCACTAAAGATTGAAATAATTTTTAAAAATTGTTTCTTGTAGATTATGTTTTTTGATATAAATTTTTTTGTTTCTTTCCATGTACATTAGTGATGAAAAAGTTATTGGGAATCTTGTTTTGTGGACAATCATAGCATCTTCCTCCAAAGAATAATGTAATGGATTTATTTTTGGACTCAATTTTTGAGAAATTTCGAATTATTTTTCCTTGTAGAGTTAAGTTTCTTTGTTAGAATAATTTGATTCTTAGGATTATTTTTGTTTCAATTCCATCTTAGAACTATTGTAGTCAAATAGTAGGTTCACCTAGGCAAAGATGAATAATTATTTGAAGTAGAAAAATCAAGTTCACTTGTACTTGAATAAATTTAAATAATTTAAAAAGATTCACTAATAGTGGATTTTATTCTATGCAACTTTGAAATCAATGAGTGTAAATTTCATTCAAATCCATATATATTTGGAGGCTCCTATTTATTAAACCAATGTCTCACTTGCTATGAACTTAATTGTAAAAATAAACTTTGTTGATGTGAAATACCTTGTCGAAATGATACATAACTCCATAATAGAGCGAAAAACTCCCTTAGTATGAGTAAGATACTTGTGTGGTTTATAATTCAAATTCCTTGAATTATTGCAAGTTTATTCAACCCTCTAAGTTAGATTAAAAAGATTTTCATCATTTTTAAAATTGATTTGAACCCTATTTCAACCCTTGCAGTCATTAACCCCTAACTGCTTAGGCAACCATGTATAGTCAATCTGAAATTTCAAGTTCATTTAGTAGTGGGTAGTTAAATTTGTTTGACTCCTTAAAAAAAATTCAAGCAATTTTTAGGGTAACTATTGAAAACTTTCATTTTCCACTAAAAAAGGTACATATTTGATTGTTGAGAGGTCTCCAAAGCCATACATGACTGTTCATTAGTAGAAGAGTAAAGCTTGCTAATTTTACTTTGTTTTTCAACTTTGAGCAATTTTACTTTATTTGAGATCTAAAAACTTATACTTATCCATTTGCTTTGAAAATGGTCCCAATGGAAAGAGTAAAGTGTTTTCATGATTTTCACCATTGAAAATTTAAACAAGCAAGTGTTGATTTGGAGTTATTTGTGATTTATACTTATATCAAAAATTACATCTTAATAATTGCAAGGTGGATTGTGTAATAAGTTTAATAGCTTTTCAAGTGATATTAAGTTTTTTGAAAGGGCATTTTAGTGTGCTAACACAATTTGTAGTTGTTCATGTCATCTCCAATTCCAAAAAACTTTTATGCGCAAATTTTTGAAACATTGTAGGGAGGGGCAACATACTAAAAATAAAAAATATACATTTCTCTTGTTATAATCTCACAACTCTTATGCAGTTTTGCATTTAAAAGTAGTGTGCATACTAATAAGCAAGCTCTTTAAACATCCATACGGTTAGATTTTGAAAAAAAATAAAAATTTGCTTCAATGGAGATTACTATAAGCCCATGGTCTTTTTCATAGTCAAAACACACTTGAAAAGGCTTGGGCATTTTGGAGGTAATTTATAGATTTTTTCAATTACTATTATGGGAATTATTTTTCAGCAAACTTAATTTTAGGCTATGGTATTAATGATTTATTTTCCCTTCTACCTTAGATGTATTTCTACTTAATATTCTTTAAAGAATGAAATCAAGGACATTTTTGAATTTTAATTTCCAAAATCTAAATTTAATTTTTCAATATATGTTTTTCAATTCAAAATTTGAAATGAGAAAATTTTAAGTTACAAGGACGTAAAGTCTTATAATCTAATTTGGCTAGGTACCAATAAGAATATTGTCAAGGTTTTTGAAATTTATTCTAGACATTGAAAAACTTGTCTATTGCAAGATCCTATGTTCAAATATGAAAAAAAAAAATTGAATTTTTTGCTCTTTGCATTGGATATGTTAGTTTTGATTTTCTTTTAAGAAAAAAAAACTTTGGGACTTTAGGGATTAAAACTAAATATAAAGTGGGATTTTTTTGCAAGGTCATAATGCTTAAGTGCTAACTAAGAGCTGTGGAGTCCATATTTGAATGAGGAAGAAAACCCTCTACGACATTGCTTCATTAAAGTAACTTCTCATCCATCCAAAGAAATGAATCTATATAGCCTTCCATTATGAAAATATTGTAGAATTTCAGGAAAATTGTGTATAAAAAAAACATTGATTGGTAGTCATTTTGCAAGGCACAACATTTTCTTTCAAGATTTTCAGAAAAAAATGATTGTATTTTACAATCTGAGCAAGTTTATATTATATTGGAGAATTGAGTTGAGAATCTATGGAAAATCTAACCAAAAAAAATATTGATTTTCATTCTTTGAACCCCTCAAGGACAAACTTAAGGAGTATCCAAAGTTGTGAAGACATATTTAAATTTAAATTTAGAATAGTAATTGAATGATGTTTTCATACAGAAGTTATAAAATAAGATCTATAGATCACATATACATGGTTAGATATACAACTAGACTAACCAATATTTTTCAATTAAATTTGAAATAAAAACTTGAAAAATCCTTCGATAAATTGAATATTTGTAATTTTCATAAGAATTTTTTCCCTTTGAATTCAAGATGTCACGTTTTACTTATGGTGATTTTTTAAGAGATTTTATTATACTTATTTATTCAAATCATTTTTATAGGTAGTTTTTCAAGTTGAAAAAGTAACTTTTGAGGTGAAACATACATAAACTATCATAGTATTTAAAAAATCAAGTTGCAATAATCTATTTTGTACAAATATTAAAGAATTATCAAAAGAACCTATAAACTTTTATGTGGGTGAGAAAAACATAATCTCTTGTACTTAAGGTATATTTGCATTCACATGCTCAAAATCTAATTGTTGGTCCTTACAGGAGTTAAAAACATTTAGTCCGTAGACATATTAACCCCGAAGTGTCTACACTCATTTTGGAAAAATCATCATAAAGTACTATTTGGAAGAATATTTTGGAATTGAGATGCAAATAGAAGTTGAAGAATTTTAATTTTAGATTCTATCCATATGGTTAGATTCACCAATGCTATCACCAATATTTTTCTATAAATTTTGAAAGGAAAATTTAAAAATTCCTTCAAAATTCAATTACAAGCAAAATATTATCATTTTTGAGGTAAATTTTGTTGGAAAGGATTTGAAATGAGGTTCTGTTGACATGGAACTTTTTTTAATTTTTTTTAATCTTTGAGTCTATGATCTCATTTTTGCAATTCCAAGTTTGAACTAGAGTCAACGCAAGTCAACCACTTCACATACTTCCACATTTGTAATTTTAGAAAAATTTGTGCTCTAGTAACAACAAATTCAACCCTTGGATAGGACCACAACTTCATAAAGTATCTCTAAAAATTACATCCAAGATGACTTTCATCCAATATGTAATGAGAAAGAAGTCTAATTTTGAATCTGTACATTGTCCAAAAATTAGACGCTGGAGCGCTTTAGGGTCAAATGTCAATAGAAACTAACTTACTACCAACATTAAATATGGATTTGAATATAGCTATTTCCAACAATGATCCATAGCATTTTAGTAAGCAATATTAATTCCTTGTGAATTTATTATTTTATTTTTTAAATTGTATATATTGAGTTCAAAATAGACTTTAGTTGTTAACTCTTCTCCTAACTACCCTCAAAACAAAATCTTTTTGTACATCTTATATCATTCACAATGATTAAATGAATCAAAAGCTTTACTTGTATCTAGAGACCTATCCTACTCGATCTTGGTTATAGGTGAATAAGCAAATATTGACCCTAGATTCTCTACACTAAATAGTGAAATTAGATTGCATGAATAATTAGGTTGCTTTATCCCAAGAAAATTACTTTACAAGCCATCAAAGTCAACATAGATTTCTACAGATATTTCTATTAGTACACATGGAGATTCACGAGTCCCAATCACAACAATACCTTATTCAAAAGTAGTGCATTCTTGTACAATAACAATAAATCTTTATATAGTATCAAATGTCAAGAAATTAGTGAGGAAAAATCTAGTTTACTATTTAGGGGCACTTTACACTATGGTCAAAGGTCAAGAGACCATTGATTTCCACCAATCAAATTGCCAAATTCTTGTTTTTATACAATTTGATTGGTGAAAATCAATGGCCTCTCACCCTTTGGCCATAGTGTGAAATGCCCCTTAGTGTAATTCATTTCATGTGATTTTATACTATTACCTAGACTCGTGGTTGGCTCATGGAATAGGAGACCTCTACGAATCAACCACAAAGAAGGGGTCAAATCTTTACACTACTAGACCTAGTGGCACATAGAAAGTACACATGTAATTTTCACAAGACACTAATCTCTCTCACAAAGTGGGACGAGTAGGATGAAAACACAAGTTTTCTAGGGTAAAAGTAAAATCTTGCCCTCTATTTTGTGCTGTGATTAGGGTATGTTCTTACCAAGTCCTTACTAATTTGGGGTAAATTTGCAAATTTTTTCATGTGTGAAAAATATAAAATTCTTGTGTTTTTACCCTGCTGGTCCCACTTCGTGAGACAGGTTTTTCGTCCTGCTTTCTTTTCCAAATTTCAAGTCTTGGACAGTCTCTTCTCCAAGTCTGATTTGAAATCGAGGAGATCATGATTCATCAGACTGCTGCCGGTTGCACTTCCCCATGCCCATCAATACTCTTACCGACTTCAGTCTGCCTGCGCCTTCAGCTGCCGCCACTGCAATATTCCACTAAGTTACTGTAGGTTGAAACAGCCTTTCCAGGTTGGCATCATGCATTCAGAGAGAAGTTAATTAAGCGTACATTGCATTCTCGGAGTGTAAGCTTGCCTCGCATGATTTTGAGCTGAAGGTGGCGTGGTGGTGATGTGCTCGAGGCCAAGTGGGAAGTGATAATTTGGAAAGAGCACTGGTGAAGTTCAAGCTAGCTGAATTTCAATTGGAGGCATTTTTTTGCAGCCGTCATGGTACGGTGGTCTTGCAGCACCAGCTCGTTCGAGGTTATGTTGCACTTGGGTTGGTAGTGGCTATTGTAAGTCATCTTGACCTTTCTTGTGACTTTAGTGTGAGGTTAACATGTGGTTCTCGTGAATGTTTTTGTCACAATTTTAGTAGAGTGATGTTTGCATGAAGAGTTCCAATGGTTGGGAATTAAACTTCAACACCGTTTGCGTTCACATGGAACAGTGCTGAATGACTGGTATTAGAGTGTTCAGGTGCTTAGGCCGGCTGAGCCCAACTACATTGAGAACAGAGTGATGAGACGTCCATGCCCCCATTTGTGATGTGTTGAAGCGACCAAGAGCCACGTTTTACCTTGCGGAGGTTTGCCTCTCATGTGGAGTTTTGATTTTGCTGATGAAGTAAGGATATTGAACAGTGTGCTTTTCAAGAGTCACTTAAGAAATGTAATCGTTTGTGGTAGTAAAATGAGCCCTCCCCTGTCTGAATCGCAGCCGAAATAGCTTGTCCCCCCTTTTTGAATATGTATGTCTTGTGTGTGCAAAATATTACTGTTTTCGGGCTGGCAGGAGCACTAACTTAGTCAAATGTAGTTGGACTTCCTTGCTTTCTCTAAATGATCAGCACATCTAAGCCTCTGATTCTCATTCAATTGTAGAAATCCTAAATCTAATGTCACCATGTCCACGAAGCCTCTTTTACGGTAGTTTAAAGAGGGCTTAAGTGCACCAGTTCTGGTTGGAAAGGATTAGGATTTAGGAAGGTGACCTTCTGTAAGTAACAGCAGCTACATTGTGGTGGGATAATGGTTCTGGTTGTGAGAGTGCAATCGTTGTGCAATCGTTTATTTGTGATTTCCGTTAAGCACAATGCAGTGTCCTTTACGCATAGAGGACAGTTGGGCAGTGCTTAATTAGGTCTGACGTTCTTTGTTAACATATATTCGAAACTTTGCATGTAACCTTTCAACTGTCGTGACTGTAGTTGCAATGCTGTCGTTGCGGTTGTTGCGAGCAGGTTTATCACCATGGCCAATCGGTCGAGAGCTCCAGGGATGATATGGTTCCGAGGGCATATGTTCTGGGCGGAGTCGCAGCTCTTCAGCCACAGGGGTCTCTCCTCAATACCCCCAAAGTGCGGGCTGTGAGTTTGGGAGGTTGGCTGGTCATAGAGAAGCGGATCAAACCATCGTTGTTTGATGGCATAAATATAATGTTTTCATTGTGACTACACTCTTCTTGTCTACTTAGAGTCGGTTTGGAAATACGGTACCTACTTGACTTCTGACCCTTAGCAACGTTTGAACGTTACTAATAATTCTAAGACAGGATTCTAAAGTTGACATTCAACGTTGCTGTTCAAAGTAAGCAACAGCTTTATGGAACATGTTTGCTGAAAGACATCGCATGTTTGCTTAGCCATGGTCCAAAATTTGCATGTCTGTAAAAAGACGTTGCTCAAGCCTGTTCCAAAATGTTGCACGTTGCTAAAAATGTTGCTGATTAACGTTGCAAAACGCTCCAAATTCTAGTGAAAAAGTTAGGTGGGCTCCTTATCTCTCATTGAAGCACTCGAACAGTGGCGTCATCAAGCTATCTGATTCTATATAGGCTCAAAATAGGTGGATGCAAGAGGATTGGTGAAGTAACGAAATCGTTCGAAATAAAGTGCCCTGGAACACTAGATAGATTTCAGCGTGTAGTGAGGAGGGTGCAGTTCCTACTGTATCCAAAACAACCCTTCAGATATGTGCTGAAGCATTAATATATAAGGGAGGATGCTTTGGAGGTCGGCAACAAAGGCCTCTCAAACCTCTTAATTTAGATATGGCACCCGCTGGGTTTTTTAGTACAGTTCATTCGGTATATTTTCTTGCATTACCGGATTTAGGTAGATGAACATAGCTTGGCTGGAAGAAAAATTCGTACCTCAGGTCTTCTGATGCGTTGTGTCACGTGAATGTGTTGTGAATCAAGACGGAGCGCTCATCACATTGCAGTCCACATCCAAAGGTACTTTGTGCCAGCAGAAGGATGTGGAGGAGGGGAGGTGGTTGTCAACAGGGCGGTTGTTTCTCCGTGGGAAACATTCAAGGTAGTTCCTACACTCAGTTTATCTTCAGCCCAGAACAGCCCAAAAACAGTAAGGCTTCTTTTCTTGTCGTCAGAGTGAAAATTGTCACAACGATTTTATAGAGAATCCACCCCCAAGAGGTATTCCGTAAAACCTAGTCACGTTACATGGTTTTTACTGGATATTGCTTAAAAATGATGTTACAGTAGTTAAGGTGTAATGCTGTTTGGATCTTTAGGATACCTCGGGAGGGTTTTCATCTAGTTTGGAATCCTCATTCAATGACGTGCTTGTTTTAGACCAGCCCATGCCTCTTGTCACCCTGTTCAGGTGTTTATTCGTGTACTTCCATGGTTGGGACTACGTCTCTATTGTAAAATCCTAGAATAATATGTGAAGGGAGCCTAGAATATCTGTATCCCGTACTCTTCTTTGCATTGAACTGCTTGAATTCAACTTGTGGGGTGGACGGTTTTGTTACGAGCAGATATGGCGAGTGTCTACGAGTGTCTACAGGAGTCTTTGACTTACGAGTCTTCAACAACATGTTTGTGTCAGCAAAAAAAGGAGGGGGGAGGAACCGTGCTAACAACTTCCTCAAGCCGATCCGCCTGGGAGACCTTTCATATCATCCGCAACCAGGCAAACCCATCTATGGTTCACATCCAGGCTAACAATGGCATATATCTTCAGGTATTAATTAAAAACCAATGACTTGTACCCCACACATCATACTACCAATATCGTGTGGCTGGCCTGGATCTTTTATAAACTGCTGATCCAGTGAGAGTCGTTGAATGCTACATTGAAACAGACGCGCTAACATGTTTACATGAATTTTATTCTTGTTTACCCGCAGGCCAAGGATGCCAACCAACGCACCGCAGATAGACTTCTAGGGCGATCCCGAATGGGATACTAACGATGCTACATTTATGATGGAGGTTAATTAGCACCTGGTTGGGAGGCGAGTATATATCAGCTTGCTAACGTAACGGCTGGGGCTCTGCATTGGCCCCTGGTGTTTTTTATGGTGAGATAACAATTTCTCCCTCATGCTGGAAGGAGAAGTAGACAGCGGATGTCCATTCAACAGAACAAATAAGGCCCTTCAGTCGTTCGTGCACTGCAGGCTTAGAAACCCACTTAAAAGGTGATACAATCGGCAGAGTTTTCTACTAGGGAGAATGTTTTTTAATTTCTTCGGTAGTCCTTCACTTGCTATGTAGGACTGACAAGTAAGGATTGTATGCTTTGCAGAAACATAAAGAGTCGTTTATACAGGAGAATGACTTCTGCTTTCGCAGACTCTTGTGACCCAAAGGGTCAAGTACAGCCAAAACGTCACGACCTGGGCTCCACTACTAAGTTATTAATAGCCCATCCTTACTCCTCACCTTCAGTACCTTCAATGCAAGCAGTCACAAATCTTGCTTCACACTTTTTTTGCAACCATTTTGATTCCAAGGCAAGCCTTTTGTTGCAGTAACGTGCAACATCGCTCGCTAGCTAGCACCTTTCATTTGAGCTCTTATCGATCAGGAACAGTCGTAGCTAGCTTGTTCGGTACGCGACGGTGCACGTACTTACAGACGAGAGAGAACCAAACTTGGTACGTGTAGTTTCGGGTCTTGCCCGGTGGTATTGATAGATTGTCTTTGCAACTAGTGAGAAAAGATGGGTTGGGGAGGAAATCTTCCAAGGGTGTGGAATCGGAAGTAAGGCTGAGGAGTGGCGATGTAACTTCTGAAGCTTCGAATTCGAAAGGAGCCATGATCGACGTCAAGTCCATGACGGACTACAGGAAGGAGTTCGAGAGTCAGCGACAGCAGAACAGGCATGCTACGGGTAAGTTCTCACTGCCTTCCGTACGTTCGATCGATCACTGCCAATGTCGTCGATGTTTCCAGAGCCATTCTTGATGTCAATTAATGAGCAATTTCTTTGTGAATGCATGAGCAAGCTATGACCAGTAATGCCGACTATGAACCTCACATGTGTCAAAATGGCCTGGATTTTTTCTAGAAATTGGCAGTTTCAAACCTCGAATCTGTAGTGGTCCGAGGTTTTGAAGCTTGAAAGTCACAATTTTAGCGCTTTGGATCACTCCGTTTCAATGAAGATGACCATTTATGGTTTGTACTCGCGCATTTTCGTTTTCTAGGTTGAGAAGGAAGTTCCGATTCCTTGAAGATGCATGAATTGAACTATGTAGACAAGTGACCAGATCAATGGTGACGCGTGCATTGATCCGAGGTCTGACATTGATTGCCTCAATCTGCAGAGACCGAGATTTTACTTCGTGTGAAGGAGTACATCAAGAGGAGGATAGACGGCATAGTCGACGACGCCTGCAAGAAGCGCATCATGGACCTCACCACGGTGACGCTCTCCGTGGCGAGCAGCACGGTGATCCCGTTCAGCGGCGTGGCCGTGGTGGTGGCCGCCACCGTGATGCAGTGCCTCAACTTTGCCGCCACCCTGGGTCTCATCCGCTGCTGAACGTGCGCTCTTTCAGCGACATGGACGTCCAGGATCAGCTTGGTGGCGGGTGTGGAGACGGCCGTTCTGGCGATTCTGAAGAAGTTTGATGTGGACATATGGTTGTGATTCTCAAGGACATTTTGGTGGCCATGATAGGCGACAGCACCATGGACGCCGGCTGGATCATGACTCCACTTATGGCTGCGCCCAAGTACATGCTGCACCGGCACCTCATCAAGAAGATGTACCGGAAACTGGGCGACAAGGCGCAAGTCGTTCACCACACTTGGACGGAGCAGAACTACACACAGATCGAAGCGCAAACCACAGTCGTTGCGCAAGTGCAGGTGGACGGGTATGGCCACGTGCAAGGCACGTACCTCCAGGAGCAAGAAGTGGCCGCGACGCAAGCAGGGACACAAGTATCACAGACAAATGCATACTTCCAGCAACAAGACGGAGGCGCGGGACAAGCACAAGTGTCGCAGACAAATGCTAGCTTACTTTCAGTCACAAAAGCGAGACGCCGGACAAGTACAAGTATCCCAGACGAATGCATACTTTCAGCAACAAAGCGGAGGCACTGGAGACCTAGAAGTATCGCAGACAAATACACACATTAAGCAACAAAGCGGAGGAGCTGGAGAAGCACAAGTATCGTATACCAATGCATTCTTTCAGCCACAAAGCGGAGGCGCTCGAGACGTACAAGTATCGCAGACGATCGTGCAACTAACTTCCAATTCCAAGCCGCCTGCAAGGAAAAACCCAACTCTGATATATTATGGGATACTCACCACCAAAGAATTTGTTTTTCTTTCAGCCTCAAGTTCAACCGCAATGAATCCAAATCATGGGGCACAATGCACCTGCAAAGTCGTCCTAGTTTCAACCGCCAGTCCAAGTAGCCCGCGGTTTTTTTCAGATTGCCCCAGCTGCGCAAACTTACGCTCTGACACCATATCCCACACACTTCTAGCGACCGATGGATTCTTAACCTCAAGGGAATCCGAATGTTAAAATCGTAGTTGTCTTGTCAAACACCGCAAACGACGTCTAAGGGAACGCCCAAATGTGCCACTCACCTTAAAGCGCCATCTTCACTGTGTGTACATCTCCAAAATCAGTTCTGTACCTATCTAGAAGAAATGCTTTTAGAATCAAACTTTGTTCTTTAATAACTTTTGCATAGAGTATCCAAATGCCACGTTCTTTGGTGTGTTGGAACCTCCTTTCACTTGCCAATAAGAACATGTGAAAATTTGACCAGTCTAATAATAGTAGATAGATTGAGTAGCAAAAAGTGGTGGTTTTGGATGTACCCACCTTAATAGATCCTCCCATTCATTTAATAGGTAGATTCTTAAAATATATTAAGAATATTTGGAAATATATGGGAATATATCCTAAACTCGAAAACCTGATTCAACAAAATTGTCATGCATACTTGACACTTGTCTAACACAACACACAACAATAGATTTAAAGTATTATGTCTAGTATGTTTTTTTGTTAGATAAGACAACCCTAGTTAAAATCGAGGATTTCAATAAGCCCCAAGCTACACTAGCTTCATTGACTTTGGAACAAGGTTAACTCAATCTCTATAGGAGATTAATTTTTTTGATTGATACTCTTTGCCTATCAATTTGTAATTCTACTTAAAATATAAGAATGGTCAATTTCGTTAAAATGGCACAAAATGAAACCACTAAAAGAATGAAAACAATGGAAAGATTGTCCGAGGGGAGTGAAAATGAGCGATTTGAATGTGCGAGGCATAAAATTGGCACATGTATGATCCTATCATGGCACACTTATTCTCCATTTGTAGAAGATATTCCATTAAAATGGCATGCGGAATACTGCCATTTTAACGAAATTGACCATAAGAGTTTAAAAAAAATATTGACCAATGATTTGGAAAAATTAATTTGCAACTATGGAGTGCTAATTTTTAATTTTAGGATGATATAGTAAATATGAAATAAACCTATAGAGAAATTTTCAGATTTTTTGAGCATATATTTGCATTTGATATGAATTGTTTTACTTTTATTTCAGAAATTCACAATATTTTCAAATTTTTCCCAAAAAATGTAAATATTTAATGACTAATAGAAGACATATAATCACATCTCTAAAAAATAAATACAAAAAAATCACATTTATAAATAGTTGCAAAATGAAGTTTGAAATAAATAGTTGTAGGCTTGTCCTATCTTTGAGTAAGTTATAAGTTTGTAGACTTTTTGTGACATGTATAGAAGTCTTGGCATTGTGAACTTCTTATGCTGAACTTTGGAGGTGTATGTTGACCAATATCTAGCATTGAATCCTATATTTGTCAATACATCCCCCTCCAAAGATTAAACCCCATAGTTGCATTGGTTGCCTCAAAACCTTTCAATCAACTCTTTCATGTTTAAAAAAAGATTAATTCCAATCCAAATTTTTCTTGACTTGAAATTAATCAAATCCAAAGGTTCTCTAAAAAACTTCTCAATTCTTTTAATTGAAAAGACATTGAATTTTCTATAGATCCAAACCTATGATTGCAAAGTAGACCCTATATGCAATTGGTTTTTGTAAGTTCCATTGGTTGCCTCAAAAACCTTGTAACTTTCTCATTTCTCAAGTTTATATTTCAATTTTTCTAAATTTGTTTAAGAAATTAAATAAACTACAAAAGTTCATATTGGTTCTCTAAAAGGAATTTCATCTCCTCAATTGAAAAGACATTGAATTCTATGTAGGCTTTAGTTTTAGTTAATTGTGTGACTTTGAAATTTTGTTCTTTTTGTCTTGGTTTCATTCTACCAATTTTGTTCTAGCTTCATTCTATCATATCATCTTGGATTCATTCCACCATTTTAGTCTTGGCTTCATTCTATCATTTTGGTCATGGCTTCAATTTTAGTCATAGCTTCGAATGCACCCCCCTCAGCACCCCCTAGATGCAAAGTAGAGAAAACTTCCAAATGTCACTTCAAAAATCTGCTAAACCACTTCTCACCTAAACGTCATCACTAGAATAAAAAATTTAAAAATAAAAAATTTATAAATTTATAAATGTACAATTTGAAATTTTATAAATTTTAAAATGAGGGCTCTACTACTCTTTATGCTACCAGTGATGCTAGAATGAAGGTTTTAGGACCCCATTTTTTGACTTTAGCGACAAGAATTTTCACACATATATTAGAGCCTCAAGATTGGAGCCCACTCCAGGAAGCATTAGATTTCTATTAAAAATCATTTTTCATCAATACTCCTTAGCTATCCATTTGTAATTCTACTTAAAATACAAGAATTTTTTCTTGAAAGAGTGACTAGAGATTTGAAAAATTAATTTTGTAACCTTAGACTACTAGTTATCTAATTCTATAACATTCAACATGATAAAAAAAAAAATAATGCACTATCGTGTTCTACACCTTAATATAAACTTATAGAGAAATTTTCAAAAAATTTGAGCATGTATTGCATTTAATATGAATTGTTTCATTTTTTTATTGATAAATTGATAAATTCTTATTATTTTCAAATTTATTCAAAAAATTGTGAGATTCTTACAACTAACAAAAGGCATGTAATCACATGTAAAATGATGTTTGAAAAATAGTTATAATTCCAAGGTTATAAATTTGTATTGGCATAGAAGTCTTGGTAACTATAAACTTAATTATTATACTAGACTTTCAAGGTATATGTTGACCAATAGTCCATATTGAAACCTATGTAAACTTGTCAATTTAGCCCCCATCGGTGCAAAGTAGACCGGACATATTGATCATTTTTGTAAATCCCATTGATTATTTAAAAAGTCTTTCAATTCTCTCATTTAAAAAAAATTCTAATCCAAATTGTTATAGGCTTGGTTTCTAAAATTAATTGAATTGTATAGATTCCCATTGATTTCTTCCAAAACATAAAATTTAATTACTTCAATTGAAAAGACATTGAATTCTTGAGATGCTAATCCTATAGTTGCAAAGTCGATTATACATTCCCAACTTGTTTTTGTAAGTCCCATTGGTTGCTTCAGTTCAACTCAATCATTTTTCCATTTTTAATTCCAAATTTTCTCGGCCTTGATTTTGGCAATAGAAATTAAACTTCAAGTATTCCTATTAGTTCATTCAAAAGTCTTTTTAACTCCTTCAAATGAAAAAATCTCTATAGTCTTCACATGCTCTTCTCTTTGAGGTGCTTGTATTTTTCACCTCTAGGGATAACAAATTTGACTTTGACTTAGATTTTGAAATGACTTACAACTTGGATTTGCATCTTCTACACGTATATCTAGAGCTAAAATGAATTCTCTCCTATTTTTGCTTGAGTTGTCACATGCACTCATAAAGTGGGCACTAGCAGTAATTTGAAATGATATTTACAAGGTATTTATGAGGTATTCTATTCTCGGGGAGGCACTTAGAGTGTCCATTAGAAATCACGTGCGAAAAAAACTTTGGACCCCCTATAAACTTTTTGAATTTTAAATATAAATAAATAAATAAAATATGAATAGATTTTCCTACTTTGAAAGTTTGTGTTTTGAATTATTGATATTTTTATTTGTTAATAATAATTAGTTACAAATTTTTTAAGTAAAAAGATACACTGTAGAACTAAAAAATAACTTTCACACACCTATATTATATAAGAAAAAATTGTCTAAAAAATGAATAAAAATTCCTAAAAATAACTCTCTATTGAAAGCTCATTTTGAGTTGAATATTGATTCAATGGTCATCTAAATGTGTTCTCTATAATTATTTGAGTTGAAAAACATGCCATTTTAGTTCATTTTCAACCTCTTCTAGAAATTATTTCATATTTTATTTGAGTTGGAAATTTCGGCAATAGAAACCTATAGTCATTATTAAACAATACTCAAAATTTTATGTTGAAATTATAGTTTATTAGAAACCACTTGTTCGCATATGGTTTGTTATAGTAGAACTAAGTGCACTCTCCAAGACTATAGAACTGAAAAATAACTTTTACACCCCTATATTATATAAGAAAAAATCGTCTAAAAAATGAATAAAAAATTCCTAAAAATATCTCTCTATTGAAAGCTCATTTTGAGTTGAATATTGATTCAATGGTCATCTAAATGTGTTCTCTATAATTATTTGAGTTGAAAAACATGCCATTTTAGTTCATTTTCAACCTCTTCTAGAAATTATTTCATATTTTATTTGAGTTGGAAATTTCGACAATAGAAACCTATAGTCATTATTAAACAATACTCAAAATTTTAGGTTGAAATTATAGTTTATTAGAAACCACTTGTTTGCACGTGGTTTGTTGTAGTAGAACTAAATGCACCCCTCAAGAGTGGAACATGCATGGATGGACATTTCAGGAGCATATATTGTCAAGACAACGACTTTTCTTCACAAATGAGCAATTCTTTTTCAAGTGTAAGCGTAAGGAGTTCTGTGAAAATTTGATCGCTGAGAGCTATATGGAATCGGGGACGTATCCAGTAAAACACCTTAAAAGATACCCTAGACTTTACATCCATCAAGGGCACCCTAAGTTCAAGGATTTATTGTACCAGAGGTATGCTAGTATCTTCATAGATGTAATTGAAGCATATAGCATTTGACAGTTCACAAATGATGATGATATCTACAATGCCGTCTTTGTCCTTATCACCGTGTTTTCACGTAGCTTTGAAATGAGTCTTTTGGATCCAAACAAAACATTTTTGTTTGGGATGTTGATGTCTATGCTAGAAGATGCTATGCTATAGCAACCAGTGTTAGATGCACCTGTTCATGAACATCATTTTGTAAAAGAGTTGGTGACACGAAGTTGGTCCTGGGTTGGGTGGATGGGCGGTGTAGTGTATAATGTTAGTGATGGTGAGTCCATTTACTACCCTAGCCGACTTGAGTTAGACTGGTCCCAGAAGGGACCCTTGGTAGATGAATGGATCATTGGCGATCTTGATGGACAAGCTAGGTGGATTTCCATAGTGCACCCCTTGTAGAGAACGATATACCTTGATGTCTTTGTGAAATACATTGGGCTTCCCAGTCCACCATGTGCATCGCTTGTTGAGGAGGGTGATAGTCTTGTGTTAGGAATACTATTGTTCTACACCACTGCTGCATTATTGAGGGTCCCAAAGATCGGTGATGAAGTGAACAAGATTGACATGTCAAAGGGCATTTGAGTCTATTCCAACAAGCTTCATTCCATATTTAAGATTTTGTTGGATATGTCACCACTTGCAAAGATGTGTAAGATCATGTTGCCAACCAACATTGATATCTTAGAGCCCTTAGAATTTATATTGCTGTCTTGTACTTCCGTGTCTCACTTCCATCTTTTTTATCAACAGGTGTTTGGGGAATGCTATGTGGGGTGTTTATTGAATGTTATGGTGGTTAGGCAGGTCAGAAGGATAGAAAATAGAATGGATGTCTCTAAAAGATTTGGAGTTGGTATGGTTGTGGAGGTGACTTAGATTGCAACATGGTTTAAGGACCAGGTGGTATGTTTGCAGTAACAATAGTGAGAGCGAGTTTCTTTGTATAGAACCCACCACCATAAAAAATGTAACATCCTCTAGAGAGTTCTAATTTGTTCTTGAACAGATGTACAATATAATGACTTTTGAGTTTCTATCCCTGTGAATTGCAATGCCAAATGAATGATATCTCATGTTTCCATTAAAGATGTCACATGGGCCTTTATATTGTTTCACCGAGTGGTGCTACACTTCTAAGTCTATCTAGTGTGGATTCTAAAATAAAGCGTCATTGTAATAGAGTGGCCTACAAAAATCAAAGACTTTAGTTTAAATGAAGTGACTCAAAATATTACCCAATGTTTTTTGAAAGTTATGATTCACTTATAAACACAATGAGGCACCTACAATGAGTGGTACGTTGAGTTCGACTTGTGTGGTACAGATATGTGCAAAGTGTGTGTTCTTTGTACTACATAACATTCTATAGTGTACAAATCCTTTTTTACACCCTTCCACATCGTAGAATAAGAATTTGCACTTTTCTTTTTATTACCAATTAGCTATACTTGGAAGCTCAAGTTGCAAGGGTTTAAAAAAAAATGAAGTCCATGGTGTCTTTCTTGAGTTCCTAATGGCTTCAAGGGTAGGTGGCAATGAGAGAGAGCACTTCATTCCCGAAAAGACATAAATGTGCGCAAGACTTTAAAGTGGTCATACAAAGTGGAGTTGGGGTGAATTGACCCCCTCGCTCGTCCCCCCGAAGTTAGTCCAGAGGGTGCAAGTAAAAAAAAGCCCCCGTATTTTGTGCCTAGAAAATGTATGCTCTACATCTCTCCTTGCTAATTTGGGGCCTCTGATTGCAAATATGAATTCAAAAATTGCAGATTTCATCATGTGTGGGAAATAAAAAATTTCAAGGATTTCTTTCAGGGGATTAGTTCACCCCGGCCCAAAGTGGGCCTTGCAGGTTGAGTTTACCCATGGGAAAAACACATGAATATTTTATTTGCCACCCATGATAAAATTTGGAAATTTTGAATTCATATCTGGAATCAGAGGCCCCTAGTTTTCCAGGAGAGGGGCAGAACATAGAGTTAATCTATGCATGTTGCTTCCATTCGTGTAGTGAGCTTGAGGCTTACCTGTGCACATTGTGATTCTCTTTCAGTTTTCATTGACATCAGACCGTGAGTCTATTTCAATAGTCGACCCCTCAGCTGAGGTTCAACCTTTATTCTCCTCGGTCTCCCTTCTTTCTTGTTTTTACATCCACAGGTAGAGGTTCTGATTGTCTTTGCTGTTTGGGTTTGCATTCCAAATTTGAGGGATGCACATGACTGTGGCAGCGCGTGCACAAGAGCACGTTTCTGGGGAAGAAAGCGATCGTCAAGGAGCGATTGTCGAAGAAGTATCGACATCCCATTCTGCATGTCGAGCTCACACAGAAACGTGTGGCTGGGGTATGCGTTTGTTTTGTAACCCTTTTGCAGCAATCTTTATTAGGGGAAAACTCTTTACAAACTCTGGATTTTTGCAGTGTGCGGATTGAAATTTAATTTGTACCATTTCACTGTGAAAATTCATTCACTTACATGAAAGAATTCGTTTCTTTCATACTGTACAATCTTGAATTTTCTGAATGCGATTCTGTTATGAAACATCTACACGACATGGAATGCGCAATCTTCACTCTTAGCCTCCACCATTGGTTGAGCTTCACAATTTCTGTACTGTCCAATTGACACAATTGTCGAGTTGGCTTCAAGGGTTTTGGTTTAAGGTTTCTTTACGTAGATTGAAAATTTGCATTCTTGCATACATTGCATGATACTCGCTCCAAGATGGAAATTGGTCAAGTTGTCTACATTGCAATTTGACCAACTTGTCTACATTGTCTGCGTGGGTTTCCTTACTTCATGCAATGCTTGAGAGCATGGAACCACTACTTTACGGCACTCATTTGTGTATCGGATTTTGTTGACATGTGTGTTGCTGTGATAGCAGAAATTGGGCTCCCAATCCACGAAGTTCTGAAGCCTCTGGAAGATTTCTATTGTATTTATCTTTTGGGAAAACAACTATAGCTACAACTATTCCATAGTTCAAAGCAAATCAAAACTATAGAGGGCAAGCCCTCATTAGCTTAGCAGGTATTAATGTGTATTAATGTGGTCTCCCAACATACACCATTCAGGGTTGCTCCATTTGAGGTCTTCTCTGTCAAGAGATATACGGATGCAGAAGGCAAATAGCAGGTAAGGGACATCCTTTCTATTACCACAGTTCAGCAACAAAGGACATCCCAGTCGTAAGAGATTCGTGTAGAAAATGAATCCATATTTAATGGTTGCGGGAGTTGCAATGCAAAACTTCCCGAAACTTTTCAGCATAAAATAATCTTTCAATTGCAATCATAGGGCGGTCATTGAGGATAAAGACCATCCCTCACATGGTGATAGGGGAAGGACACAACAAAGTGCAACATGATGCTCGAAATGAGAAAAGATATATCTGACAGAAGAGAACTCGTACTGAGGATCTGCTAAAGACGGATCAAATATCAGTCACTATCAGATCCTAATCATATGCATCGCCTAGGGCAAAGGCTCTTGCACATTTCCAAGTCTGTTCAAATGCAAATAAGCATCAGTACCTGCAAAAAGAACCACAACAATTTCTGCTTAGATTTGCTAAACTCTAGTGGTTATCCCAATGTGACACATGGCATATAAAATTGAAAGAAGTGCCAATGTTTGATTTGATTATATTGTTTCATGAGAAGAAAACAAGCCAAAACAAATGTGGTATTTCCTCAAGAAGGCACAAATAGGAAACCATAATAGAAACAACATAAAGTTGTTGAAGAGAAGAGAGTACACTTACCATATCCTTCCATTGAAGTCACTTGTAGATCACCTCCAAAATAGCGTGCATAGAGTCTACTAATAGGTAAACCATATCCATACCCAGCCATGACATTAGGTGTCTCTTGATCTTGCCTACCAAGAATCACGGGATTTTTTGCTGTACTATACAAATATGTCCAAATTTTTGGAAGTCCACTCCTAGGAATGCCACCTCCTTCATCAGAAATCTGTTGAACCAAGCCACTAGTCAAAACCATATCATTTGGTAAGCATTACCATTTAGAGTAAAGTATATATATACCATACACAATTTCAATTGATGACTATTATGTAATTGCACCTCAAAGTACATCAATAAGTGCTCTAAAGTGCCCCAAGGATATATGTACTTGCATAAGTAGTACAAGGATTATATACCTTGATTGTGACATCTTCAACGCCTTCAGCTACTACAACACGAATAGGAGGACTTTCATAATCAGCATCTTGAAAACGTTCTTGGACTGCACGTAAAGAATTTTTGACCAATTCAAACAACATTTGGTGTAGGTGTGTAGGCACGTAACTGCAAAATAAGAATCAAAACTTCATATAGGTTTGTGGAAGTGATGATGAATAATCCCAAGTACTAGCATCAATCATTCAAATGAAACAAGAAGTTTGCATTGAGGAGAATCAATATAATAAGGCAAGTGAATAGATAGAAGAGAGTAAGTTAAATCTAAATCATAGCCTATCCCTATATATAATAGAAAGAAGACTACAAATCTATCAAAAGCAACATTTGAATGTACACTAAGGACTAGAAACAAAATATACTTCCCTAAAAAACAATTGTAAAGGTTGCTCAACGAAATGTGCTTACGCAAATGTAAAATTTGGATCTCCATAGACATGCACTTCAGGGGCACTCCCATAGGTGCGCATGCATGCAGATCGAGCATCGTCAATAGCAGTTTGAGCAACTACTACAGGAGACACCTTTGTAGAAATGAGTCCAACATAGCCGGCAGCAGGAGGTGAATTATGCAAAGCAACATGTTGCCCTGAAAGAATCAATTGTAACATTAAAAACAAGAACCCATGATTTGTAGAGTAGACAAAGGAAACTAATTAAAACGTTTGTATGGGTTGCAGGACTATTTCACCATCAACTATGTTTTGATTGGGATGAACAAGTACTGCAGACATCATACACATTCTTCATATGAATTCTAGGAGCACAAAAATTGGGTAAAATTGACAAGGAAATTAGCTTACCAATGATCATTCGGATACCAATTCGTGACATGTAAAATCCGTCAAGAAACTGGTGGATTTCAGGAATCTCGTTCAGACCAACTTTCCGCCCCAAATCCTGCTTCAATTCCTGGATTCCCATCGCCATAGTTGGCATGACCTCATTATGCCGCTCTTTGACGCTTGCTATCAGACTGGTAAATCTACTCTCGTCCTCCATATCTTTAATACCTGGAAAGCTCCGAAGATCTTGAAAGGAAGTCACATACCAATCACGAACCTGTTGGAAGATCACACAGCGCACAGATAAGATATCGTCCTCTTCACGAAAACCAGATGATTTTCGTTGCTAAGCCTAAAGAGGATTGTAAAGTAAATGCAGGTTGTATTTGACGTTGAAAGATGAAACTCATAAACAATCGCATATATGATTAGCGCACTAAAAGATCAACAAGCAAAGTTGAAGCATACCAATCACAGTGACTACTTACGACTTTTATCACATGGTCAGTTTCAGATTTACGAAACTCCATTTTCTCGAAGGGAAGCTCAAATGATTATAGACTCCTGTGAGAATCTCACGTTTAAATTGAGACATCAGTTCAGCCTGCTTAAAAAGAAAGTTTTTAACAGATGGAAAATGTTGAGGTTCGCGGGGAAATAAGGTAGATTATTGAGGTAAAAATTCCAAAATCAGGAAAGACACCAAATCGGAGCCAGAAGAACATAAGCAACAATCTTGCAATTGTTAATTGCGATCAGGTCTGCTCAGATGAGGATTCTACACTGAAGTATGCTTCAAGACAAGCGCGGCACCAGAGAGATAAAGCATACTTTTCACAATGAAGAGGTGCCCGATCTCATCAAGAGATCCAAATGAAGCACTATCAGGTAGGTAGGAAGATTTGCTGCATCACATATGCTGAACTAGCAACGTAAATATTCATAGATAGTCACATGAATCACCTAAAACTCCATCCAAAAGCTCAGTAGTGAAAAATGAGTAGGAACGTACTTTGAGGACGGGCGATTTGGAAGAAAGCCCGTAAGGTAAATCTTCGAGCTCCGTCACGCGATGTGCTAGGCGAATAGGAAGCTCCTTGTGCAGAAATTGCGATGATAACAAAAGGTTCTTTTCTGTCGGATATGAGCCGAAATCCATCATGTACTTGAGGCTCACCCCTGATTGTTTTATAAAGCTACACCTGTAGATGTCATCTACGACATTTCTAGAAACCGTATCCACCAACCTCCGCGTAGCTCGAACCGCCATAGCTCCAAATTTTGACAAACCTCTAATTACAAGTCTTTGTGTTCCGCTTTTATCAAATTTCCTATACAAAGACAGAGGTTGCTTAAAGGCCACAACGCTTTGGCCTTAGAGTAGCCCTCAGGGTTCATACTACACAAGTAGTCTAAGAAACAAAAGCGTGCGATTCCGCATCCGGCATAAGAAATCTAAAGTGATATACGAGAAGCGAAGTCAATTAAGACGTAACAGCTACGGCTATGGGTTTCGATGTGAGAAGCTTGGAAAATCATCCAATAAATTACTTCCCTTCACGCAGCAGTCTTGTCCCATGTGACAATCTTACAGATATTCATGGCAGTATTAACCATGCTTTCACAATGACCTGTCCTTTCTAAAGTACAAAGTGGAGTTCTCAGTTGTTGTACCCTGACTGCTATATCCTGAAACCGTCTTCCACAATAAAACCGCGAGCAACGGCCTGAACACACTCCACCAACACTCTGCCACTCACCCGGTGTCTTCTGATGCCAAGCTACGGGAGCATCGAGCTTACTCTCAAACCACAAACCTGACAACGTCGTTCTAAACAGAGGAATCAGATGGACAAGTGCTTCTCCTTCACAAAAACAAAGGCGGCCACAGACTGGCACTCTGCGCAGATCCAGTACTAATAAAAGCCACTTCCGGTCTCTTACAAATACAATAGAAATGCTTTAATCAACTCCACAACATGCACGGACAGTCCTCGTCTTTCTCAAGCAAATAACTGAAACAGCCGAACACCTCGAACTCTCCTCCCAGTGTTTATTTTTGGGCGAAATTTCGCAATTTCTGACAGGAATGAGTCTGTCAGACTCAATCCGTCCCTCCAGAATTGCGCCAGTGCTGTGAAGGCTTATGGCAGGAACTATTAAAAAACAACCCACTCTCGCCCCATCATCAAGTTAAGCTTACTCCATTCCTCTGCAGCTAACAACCAGCAACACACGCAATTCGTTCTCGATTGGAAATGCCACCACGCCGTCGGTCACCAAATCCAGGACTCTGGTCCCGCCTCACCAAAAAGAATCCGCACAACCTACAACACGTGGACACCCTGTCCCACTCTTGTTCGCCACAAACAAGATACTGTACCCGTTCACTCCTCTACAGTGCGAACAATACTTTAAAAATCCACCGTTTCTTAGAACTAAATCCTATCTTGTACTGGGGTCAAGAGTCAAGACAAGCCCTGGCTAGCCATATCCACAGGGTAACTGGAGGTATCTTTCATTCTACAGTGCCAACACCTTCTACAGTATGTAAAATCCGCTGCACTGAAGCAGTAGACGGACGTCCTCTTTGAGCTGAAGACCTGCGTCGCAGCGAAGGGCACTGAAACGTGCACAACATGCATTGAGAGGCGCATTAATGGCGCCACTGCTCAAAAGAATGTGACAATTCTCGCACGGAACAAAGTGACTGGAGAGACTAGACAAGGTCTACTCGAAGAAGCGTAAGTAAGTGAAGAACACGCTGACGGTGCCTTTAAGTTTGGCCCCGCCAACCGACGAATCGTGTCTCTCCGTCCGAAGCCCGGTCGCCACGAAGACGCGACGTTCTCACATTCGTTCGTTCATCCCCAAATTCGTCCGTTTGTTCATCCTCGGGTTCGTTCGGTCTCCGATTCGTTCGTCGATTCCCAGGTTCGTTCGTTCGTTCGTTCGTTCTCAGATTCATCATTTCGTTCTCAGTAGCATTGACACAGTGCCAGTGCCGTACCAGACTTTCTTGTACGTAAGCTTAAGGCTTTTTGAACACTTCAACTTATGGCTCATTGGCATACAGGCTTTGATGGCATCAAATCAAAACCTTCCTAGTGGCGGAGACGTGCAAGAGTCTTGCACATGGAGGGATGGGACGAGAATGATCTCGATGAGTCATTTGCACTTTTATTACAGGATTAGGTTTTGAAATGGCATTCTATGCAGCGAAAATGTAGGTGAGATGGCATTGAAAAGAATAGAAAGTTCTTCAAGACACATTCGCATGACAATTGAAAATTTAGATATACTGCTACGGAGTCTAGCATGAATCCAGAAGCTAGCATGAGGAGATGAGGTCTTCCGTGATCAAAACGTTCCTGTTCAAACGTAGATCAGCATCCTACTCTAATAATTTATCACAGAGTTTATTTTGAGACCTCACCCTCGAGGCTCAATAGGAACTCTTGGTTTGACGGAAACATTTACCCGGGCTTCAATCCTGTTCTGGTAATTCGGAAAGCTGCCTGCCTGTTACAAGCCTGCACGGATCCAAAGTAACAGCCTGTGAGCATGTGTATTTTGAACCCGTGTCCACTTATAAGTGAGTTTTGCAGAAAGAAATTGAGTGAATAGAAGAAAAGTCATTGTTACACTTTTACTACCCCCGACACCCCACACCTCCATACCCCTTCAGAGATGACCCATGCCATACCATGATTGTATGTTTCATAACAGAAACATGACACAGGCTGCTACTAAAATCACGTACGAGAAGCAAGCGAACATTGGGCATAGCCTTCCAGGTTTCCCCAAGTGCAGGCTTCACGTGACCTCCTTCCCCACCAACTGTATGATTTGTAATCTAATAGCACAAGCACATGGCAGGATATTCACAAGATCAGGTAAAACAATTCAGTGAGCACTTAAGAGTTTGCCTCTAAATCATTTTTCAATTACGAAATATCAAAGAAAGTTCTACTTTTTCTCCGTGATGCTCATTTTCTTGACTCAATTTTATTTCTGGATAAAAAGGCAAGCACAACAGGCTTAAAATAACATCCACTTAAAATGATCTACTACAAATATATCAACAGTAAAGCGTTCCTTAGGGTCAGGAAACAAAGTTCTTTAACACATCCAAGCTAGTAACGGAAGGGGAGGCTTACAAGGACAGCAAGATGGTTCTCAAGTGCGAGCTTCTTTAAAATAATCCCCATGCTCACCATCAGTGCATGTCCTGTGCAGAGGAAAACCAGATTCTCGTGAGTATTAAGGTTCTTTGTAAACATACCGAGGTCTAACTTAAGTGAAAGGGTGAGTGAAAAATGGCACCATAAACGAGTATAAATCTCTATAAGAAACGTTAAGAATCCAAGTTCCTCGTTTTTCTGCTCTCATGAAACGTAGAAAGTTTATCAGGATAATGACCATCGAGGCTAATCGCATGCCTTGGGTGCCACCAAGGATAGGTGAAATAACAGACGATGCACAATCGACAATCAGAAGACGCATGGCCTTGGTCTCATCCCGCCCCTGCACATGCAACAATGATGCATGTTGATAAATGCATTTCACAAGTCAAATCCTAACACTGATACTACACATCAGAGAAGCCACTTCAAAAGATCATGAACATTGAGGTGGATATATGAAGATCAGAGCCTGATAAGTTTATATAATGAGAGCACTTCGATTGAAAGCGATCACGCAGTAATGTACGTGCATCCTTCTAGGACTAAAAAAATACTCTCGTCTCCAGGGCTTTCTAAAGAAAGACAAAATTAAAAAAGAGATAAATGATGAGACATAAATAGTCATGACTCTCTCAGTTCTCAAAAATATCTATTGATGGAAACTGAGCAAGTGAGTGTCCTTTCATACATCTTTGTGAAGATTTACCTGGACTTGGCCGCCCAGGTTGACATGGAGTTGATTGAGTAGAGAGAGCATAGAGAAGATGTCGAAAATGCTGTAGTGTATTATGCTCTTCATTGCTTCCCCAATTTCATCTGCAGCTCCTGCCCACCGCTGGCCCAAATGGATCCAATTCAACACTCAAAGCCTCTTTCAAAATCTGGCACTCTATGCATCCTCAAGATTTGTCATAAACTGAGCATTTACTCCACCAAAGGATTCATACAACAGAATGTAAGAGTGCAACATACTTGAACAGCATCTCGACCACCAACAAGGCCGCCCAACATGTGAGAAACACGTGTTGCTGAGAAAGAATGGCATGTATCTACATAGCCAACCATTGCTCGGCAACGAAAAGTAACACTTGCTGCCACTTGCATGCATATCTGCACAAATGGAAGCCATCCAAAAAATAAATCCTCAATACACAATTAATGCCATATTTTAAAATCAGAGAGCCACTGCGAAGAGCTCACTCATGACTCTCACTTGGGTTTTGCCTGAAGATGAGCCGCCCACCAATTCAGTCACAGTCCCCTCTCGAAGCCCTCCCTCGAGAAGTTTATCGAGGCTGCATCACAGAACCAGGCATTGTTAGACGGGAGATTCCGATATTGCACTTAAAAGACTTGAACAGCAAGCATGTGGATTGATCGGTATTAATTGGAAACAGGAGGCAGATGTGCATAGAGTAACTAGAAGAAATCTCTCAGAGGTATTCTAGAAAATCAAGCCGCGTTAAACCCTGTTAAATGTAATGCCACTTAAGGCAGTTTCGACCATAAATCCTGCAAACTGTAACGCGGCAAGTTTTTCTAGAATAGCTCTGGCCTGTGGATTTTCCACAAGTGAAGGACGCCAGATCAAGTCACGACCAGTGCGGTTCATCACTTTAGCATGCAAACCTGCCATTTGAGGAAGGCCAACTACATTTTTGGAAGCAAAGTTTGTTTAAAATGTGAACAATATATCCACGAAGCCTGCCAACGCACCGATTTCAATAACCTCCATTTATTCAAAAACCCTAAAGTTACCAGATTAACTCCAAAGAGTGACGTAGACAAACATTACATTCTCAAGGGGAAAACACCAGGGCACGTAGTACTACACCTCTCGCATCCGGTGGGCAGAAACCGCTCTTCACGGGTCACTAAGTCCTGAAGCAGTCTCGCGCTTGTTCGAAAACCCCATGACTGCTGCTCTAGATAATGTAAAATACTTGCTATTGCCTGCGTTCAGTAACAGCAGAATTACAAGGTGCTAAAAACTGATGGACATTATAGCTTTCAAACATTCTGATTCGCAGATAAGTGGCAATCTACAAACACTGGAGGAAAAAGCAACTCTTAAAGAAACAGCGTAAAACCACTACACCAAAATATTAAGTTTAGGCAGACAATTAAGCTGCGTCAAAAGTTATTCTGCACTATTTTGCTCAAGTGTTCTCTAGCTGGGCAGTACAATTAAAATGGTTTAACGCAGCTAGGTATTCTAAAATACCTCCTACGGGATTTCAACTGGTGAACATTATGCCATAAATTCGATATGCTTGATCGTGAAGGAAGCTACACTAATTTCCAAAACGTAGCTGCTGGGATGGACATAATAATGCTAGAAAGTCATGAGGCATACCTGTTTTTGAGCACCGGTTCCAGTTTCTTCCAATCTAGATGAGTTCTCCGACAGAAGAAAATCTTCAACTGCACGAGCGAGAAGAATTAAAAAATGCATCGATCATGATGCACAGAATCACACCTCCTCAACTGGGTTGACAACCATCAAACTCTTCAGAAGGCTACTCTAGGGTTTAATACAACATCTTCGACGTCATATACGGTATACAGATGTTCAGGAGTCAAATTGAAACTGCTCTCACACTCCAAAGTGCACCGCAATCGTCTTGAAAGGAAATGTCGCCTCTCACGCCACAAATGAAGAGTTCATGATCTCTGGATTCTGTTCTTAAGCAGATATTCACCTGAAAGAATGCCTTGTTCGGCGAATTCGGCGAGAATCTTGGGAGTCAGGGAGATTATCCCCAAGGAATCCAACCTGGGCATCGCTGTAGCAAACAGAAATTCAAAACAATTGAACATCAAGAAACCCAAACCATGATGAAATTGTGCAAATCCTGCAGCGCAAGGACTTCGCAATGGCAAAGGCGGGAGAGAGAAACACGTTCCTTCTTTCGAAAAATTCGGACGGAATCGTCACCGATACGACGAAATACTTGCTTCGTCGACGAAAATGTCGACGAAAACTTGTTCCCTCCCAAGAACGTTTGTAGCTGAGCCACCTCGTTCAGAAATCTTCGCTTGACGGTTTAGAATCTGCTTTGAGGATACAGAAACTGCTTTCCTCCGATTGCAGCAGACGTAAGCTTGTACCAATCCCAATAGGCAAATAGTTTGGGTTTTAGGGGTTAGAGATTGCTGGGCAAGGCAAGGCAAGGCAAGGGTGTTTTTTCTTTGTGGTTCTTTCTTCTCTGTCTCTCGATTTGAAGCTCGTGGAATGGTTTTGATAAGGATTACTGCCGAATCTCTTTTTGGATCCGAGCTTGGGTAAAATTGATAGCCTTGTCTTTGAGTTCACCACTGTCAACTTCAGAAATGATGTGGAGTTTCATTGCCGGCACGGGCGTCGCCTTTCGAAGCCCGGGCGCCCCGAACTGAACGCGAGCCATCGAGAGAAGCCATTTGCAACCGCAAACCCTAATCCGATAGTTCAGTTATGGCGTTAGGCGCGGGTCGCGAGGTCGAAGCAAAGCGCTGGCTGCGTTGCATGATATGGCAAGCAGCAGGATCCTCCACCGTGTGGTTGGTCTGGCAATCCACATTCTCGGGCACTGCGGGGAAATACTTGTGGTTCGTGCCCTCTCTATGGACGTGCTTTTGGTTCCTCGTCTTCCAAGCCTCCCAATTGCTGTTCTTGATCGGCAAGCTCTTCGTGACGACGTTCCAGGAGAAAGAAGCAGCGTCAGTGCTGGACCTCATCTCCGGGGTATGGAAAATCACGTGCAACATGGCGTTGGGCACTTCGTGGGAGCCTGAAGCTGCCCGACACTTGTCTGCGAAGATCAGCACAACAAGGGACCGAGTTGTTTTCGTCTTCCTGTGCACGATCTCCGGGTTTCTGTCGCTCGTCGCGCTCGCGTTGACGCAACTGATGCCACCCAATCTGCTCGACATTGGAGTCCGTGGCGCGGCGCTGGGGCTCGTGTATGCCTGTTTGCATCTCTTTCAGAAGAAGGAGGTCCTCGCCTTTCCCCTCATTCAGGTAAGAACCTGATTCTTGGATTAGGCTTAGGGGTTTGAATTCCTTAGGGTTTCGATTTTGCTGAAGAATGTCTGAGCATGCTGAGTAGATATGAGAGTAGCTTAGGAGGCAAAATGTTCAACATTGAGTGTCTCCAGAGGGAGGATCAATGTGAGGGCAAAGTGGTGTGTACTTTGAAACGTAATCTTCCTCCAATTTCCTTATTAAAAAAAGATGAGTCTTCACTATTGGAAGCATGAATTTGAGTCTTCAATCACTTAAGCGGGATGATGCGTTTTCAACGTTGAAAACCATTAACTTTCAACGTTGGAATGAGTCCTTGAAGAATGCGAGTGTTATACCTGGCAAGTTCTGTCCAACGAGGAGAGTCTGTAATGATGAAAGTGGCTACTCTGGAATTCAATACTAACGTGTGGCTTTTCAATCAAACGTGCGCAGCGAAGCTTTGCCTATAGTTTGAAGATTGGAAGCTCCCGAGTGCTGGTGACCAGTGTGAAGCTGGCCGTGGTGGTGGTACCTGTCGCTGAGGTTTTTGCAGGGTTTATTAGTGCCGAGAGGAAGTTCGCTCTTCGTGACATTGCGGCAGATGGATTTTCGATTTTCATCTGGCAGCAGATTGTGTTTGTCTTTGGGGCTATCTGCGCAACTGTATGTTGGGAGCTCTGCCATCACTTTGTGCAGGTACAGATATTCTCACTGCTTCAAATTCTCTCATGTTCTCAGTGGCCTCGTTATCCAGGATCCTCACCTTTTCAGAGTTGAATTACACAGTGATTAAGGTAGAGAACACGAGTACTTTGTTCCACTTTCAGTATTTTAACCAATATGTAGGAGTCTGCTTTCATTGGGAGATCAGTATAGAAATCACTTTAGGGGCTACTAGAGCCAAGTTCTCTTGAGATCAAATTTTACTGAGAATGAGTGTCCTTTGCAATTTCAAAGTGGGAGGTTGTAGACCACTATTGAAGGCATAGACAACCCCTTTTTCATTCAAATGATCAATTTTCACAAACATTTAGCCAAAATATGCTTATAATGCTTGCAAATTGAAGTCCAACCAAGTGTACTAATAGACGAGGAGTTATTAATAACAGGGGTCAGTATAGGAGACAGGATCAGGTTATTATTCGTCTAACGCTTTTGTTCTCTATATTAGAACACGTCAAAACCATTCTGAAGATGTGTTGAACATCTTTCTGGCAGGTGATCCAAACCAGGCGGCACGTGTTTGCACCACCTTTGGGTTCGACATTGGCTGAAACGCAACCCAGCGAGCAGCTCCTCTCCATGTTGGAAGACCTCGATAACCCCTCCCTTGCTCAGCACCTGGCATATCTGGACTTATGCATAGTCGCTGAAAGCAACGTGGACACGTGGCGGAGGACAGCGTTCTTTGAGGAAACTGGAGAGACCTACAAACGAATTATTACGTCCTGTCTCGGACCGCTTGACAATCTCACGCTGCGCCTTGCCAAGGGCTTGGAGATTTTTGAGACCAAGTCTGGGGATTTCCTTAAGCAACAAGTACAATCCCAGGGACTGAACAAAAAACCTGAGAGCATTGGCGTCAAAGAGATCTTCAGAGATCTGCAGGTACGATTCTCGGTTGCATTGCCATTCTTGGTGCACGTGAGGTTTAGGATCACCTTCATTCTATCTGAGTCTTAATTTGTCTAATTATTTGCAAATTACAGTTTCCTTTGTACAATTTGTGGTCAATGGTGTGCATTACAGATGAACACAAGGGCCAGGATAGTACAGGGTTGATTTTTGAGTGATTTGCATCTGTGGTTCTTAAGCATTATCTTGTCTTCCTAAGGTAGTATGTTGAAGAAGGTCCACTTCTAACCTGGAGATTTTCTAATAGCAGATTGTGCAATGTTTCAGCTGTGTGCTTGGTGCGCGAGAACAGTAGCATCCCTGACAGCAACATCCCGGCTGGAAGACAGATACGGAGTTGCTCAGCTAAGTGGCTGCAATAAGGCCACGCTCTCCTCTCTTCTATCCTGCCTTTTGGTAGTAGAGGTCTATCTTGGAAGGAGGAGCAGTGCAAGAGGGGTAGGCTTCGTGGGTCCAAACAGCATCAAGTGGACAGTCCCTTCGCAAGGAAACGTGGCAGACGTGAGCAGACGCAAGGGCTCGCCATTTGGAAAAGGCTCTGTGATGCATAAGAAGGCTTATGCCTTAGCTGACATCCTCCGAACTTCAGTTTACCAAATCATAGCTGTCTTTGGGGAAGAGATGGTGGGTGGATCTGCGAGTGGGAAGGGGGTTACTGTTGCAGAGCGGGACTGGTTGAGTGAGAAACCTCCTCTCTACGGCACACATGAAATGTATGTCCAAAAACTGAGCCTCTTTCTGGAGTACCGGGTTAGTTAAACACAGCGTCTATCGCACCTAAAGTCATAGGATCTGGGAGTGTTTTCTTACTATCGATGAAGATGATTCCTTGTTTGGCCGGTAGAATATTCTTGAGTTTTTTTCTTCCTGGTTCTATCCAACTCTTTCCTGGTAATTCTTGCCCTTCTTTTAATCCCAGTGGGAAGGAAATTTTATGAAAGGCGAAAATGTCAGCAGTTTTGTATGCATTACAATTTTGATTGATATCTTAATCTTATCAATATCCTGTAATTCATTATCTCTATTTGTGAGATCCTTGGTCTCAATTGATGTGGAGCAGAAGCTATAAATGTGGTCATGAAGTTTGGGTTCCCGGTGTGAGTGGATGCCTCAGGTGCATCTTTGCAGATTCTGACACTATGCGGGATCGATATATGCCCTGAATACCTGTAGTTTACTTTGTTGTTTGGCACATGCTTCTTAGTCCTTGTTTATTCAGTATTCTGCTCCAATACGGGTCTGTTACTCTTTCATTCTGGAAGCTCAATAATGCAAGCGATCGAGCATAAGTATGAGTTTTGATGGTTTACTGATTCCCACAATAAGTGGTGGTTGGGTCTTGTTGAAGATTTACAACTGCAGCATTTCTTCTTGAGGATATCTATTACTCTGTTAAGAAGTGTGTCTATATAGGATTCGTTATCTGTAGCCTAACAGATATTCTTCACTGAAACGTGTGGTCAGTAATATTGAAAGGAGACTTGAAAGAACACCTTGTTCCAATGAAGCAATTTTAGCATTAGAGACATGCTCTATGCTCGACCTCATGGAGAACCGGCTTCCAGTGAATAGGACACTCTATGAAAATTCTTTTTTTTTTCATGAAATAAAGTTTTGTGTTGGTAGGTCACCCAACAAAGCCGCACATCTGTTCTACAAGCTTTTATGAAGCATTGACCCTCGCAAGCCCCCGTGGGCATTTTGAAAGTTAAATTTTTGAATTTTCTCATAGTTCTTGATTTTGAATATTTTTAAGCTTAACTAAGAAAATGTAGTTCCAATTATCTACTTTTTACTCAGTTTAAATTTTTTAAATTTTTTCAAAATTGTTAAAATTATAAATTTTGTGACACTTAGAAGATAGCACCTTGAAAGTTCAAAATACACCACTTTTTAACTTTTTCTATCAATTTTTTCTTGATGTGAGTTCTAGGAGTACATTAATTATACCATGGTGTTTGTCACTCTTATTTCCATTTTTCATAAAAATTTCATACTATTTTAAGCATTTTTGTAATTCCTATGATTTTTACAATGAAATTCCTTTTAAATCATATAAAATTAAATTTGATGTTTTTAATTATGAAAAAATGAGATTAAACTTGAGACATATACATATATATATATATATATATATATATATATATATATATATATATATATATATGTGAAAAATATCAAAATTTTGAAATTTATGTTTTGATGTAGAAATGTAATGAAGTTTGACCAAGGCTAGACATGAAATGTCCTTTAAGGGTTAAACTCAAAATTGTGAAGAATTTTACACATAGACCAAAGATGGAAAGTAAAAGTTTTTTGTCCCTCAAGTTAATTGCATTGATGAAGAATTTGCCCAAAAAAACATAACATATAGCAAGTAGGTATTGCTTGCACACCATCGTAACATTGTTGACCAACCTAAAGCATTTCCCCTTGGAAATTGGAATAATCCCTTTGAAGATCCCTAAGAGTGAATTTAGTTTAATCTTCAAAGAATCATTGACTAGCTAGAAAGTTGCAACCAGAGCTCCTGCTTTGAGGGGAACAAAAAGAACCACCCCAACATTGGTTGATTATCTTATGATTGACTAAAGAGTGGCAAAAGCTATTAACTTATTGGAGAAAATAAACAAACATATTCAATAAACATTGTTGAGGCCCCCCAAAACATTGGTTAATAATGTTATGAAAATAGATAGATTTTGGTTAATTTTTCATGCTCTAGATTTTTGTTTTGTGATGGCCTAAGCACCAATTGAAGGCTTTGGAATGGACTACAAAAGAGATGTAAACCTCATTTGATAAGCTTGGCAAGAAGTTAGACTTGTTAGGCATATGTTGGAAGGATTATTATTAATTGAAATTTGTAAGCTCTAAATTTGGAATTAGACTATAATTACATCTAAATTATGACGTAAATTATATTTTATTTCAAAGATTAACTTAGTATTCTTGAAAATATCTTTACAATTTTTTGTAATATTCTCTTGCGTATTGCAAAATGGGTGATGTTTTGGAATGGAAAGTAGATGATATTTACTACAACATAATAGTATGCAAGTTGATCTCATTTTCTTGAATTTTTCATTCGAAATTCCTCACAAAATATGTTGTTACTTTTCAATGAGCTTCAATTTGAATTAAAGAAAACAATCTATGTCAAAAAAAAGCAAACATACAAAGCTCTAATTTTTGTTGAACTGTTTGCAAATATCATTTGAGAATGTTTTCTTAAAGTATACAAGTCATTCTTGTAGTACTTTTTGTGAAAACTTTTTGCCAACAAATTATCTCACTTAGGTTTAAGAGAATGTTGTATAGCACTCCAATTTTATTTATTTTCTAAGCATTTTTCTCATTGAATTTTTTTGTTTTACATAAATACCAAATAATATGAAGAGGGTAATTTTGGATTAAATTTATAGTGTATGAGAAAAGGAAACCTAATGGTTCTACTTGGTATGAAATTTTGGACATCAGAAGGTTACTTTGCCAATTGAAGACAAATTAAAGCAATAACTGTTGCTACAAGTTATTTCCCAATTTTTCAAATACCAAAAGTAGTAATTAACCCTCCATTTGAACAATTTGACATTGTTTCTTTGGAGAACAATACCTTTTCACCAAATGCGTATCAAATTTTTATCAAATCTACAACAAAATCCATTGCTTGAATATGAACTTTGGAATGAAGATGCATATGCAACAATGAATACAAAAAATTTGCCTTCGAAAAGCAATAACAGAAGATACTTTGGCTTGATGAAGTTTGGATGGTGATCACAAACACAGACAAATCTCACTAGTGATGGCTATGACTCCAGAGTATATATTCTTTTTCCTTCTTTCTTATGATATAAATGCTTTAGTAGCTCAAATTGCAAAGTAATTTAAAATGTAATAATGTTTTTGTATTGTGAGCAAGCGTTCCTATTTTGTATATTAGGATAACTATTTTCATACAAGAGATTTTGCCTTTAAGTGAGAAGATATGAACTACTAATAGATTTCATTTTTTTGAATCTATATAATTTTTATACATATCTTATTTACAACGTATTTTCATGCAGAGCTATTGAAATTGGGAGTGTGGAATCCCTAAACCCTTCATCAATCATCATTGCACCAAGTGCTGACACCGATTTGCACAAGACTCAAAGAAATAAAGAAACTTTATATAGTGATAATGATATGCGACATCGTTCCATAGATGAACGTTTTTTCAAAAGTCCACTCTCTGTGCCCATTAAGGTGATGACCTCTTAGTTGCTCAAGTTCCAATAATTCTTTGATTTCTAAGGTATTACTATGATGGATAAGAGAACAAAATCTTGCACTATTATATTGGTCATTTTTTTAATCTATTATAACTTCTTTGTAAGTTCTAAGACTTTCAAGTAAATGTTATATGATTAGGTCACAAAGTCAAATGTAGAACTTCATATTCCATAATTGTTTTAGTTGTGTAGATTTCCATCTACTTAAACTCTAAAAGGGTAGAGATTTTAAGGTTTTGAAATGACTAATTTGATGGACCTTACTTTGAGTAATGAAGAGAGTCAAATTCTATATCACAAGAGCTAATGAAGAACATTCATTTGTTGACCAAAATATTATATACAATTGAATAAAAAATAATTTCCCCATATAATCCTTTTAATTTTTTTTAATAACATGACTACAATTTGAGATTCTTGTTTGGGCTAAGGGATTAACTTGATGCCTAGTTTAATAGTTCATCTCTCTTTCACTTCTTGGTGTTTGATTAGAGTCCTTTTATCCATTGGTTCAATTTGATCTATTACAAAATATGGTTCACTATTTTTGTTTTTGTAATATTAACTCACAACAAAGTGGACATGAGAGCTAAAGAAAGTCAAATTTTGATCTAGAATGTTGTATTTAACTATAAGATTTATTCTAAGTTTTATGTTGTGATAGATTTGTCAACAATCTAATGATGTGTTCATAATGGGTTTTATTTATTCTCAGAGGCATTCGAAATGGCAGACACTTGTTTTTGCATTCCAAACATTTGGAATTGTTTATGGGGATCTTTCAACGTCTGTCTTGTATGTTTATCCTTCTATCACATGTGCTCAAACACCAAATGAAGATGACTACTTGGGAATTTTAAGCATCATATTTTGGACTTTGACTTTAATTGGTGTTGTTAAGTACACTTTTATTGTTCTCTATTGTGATGACCATGGGGAAGGTGATATTTCTTGTACACAAGTTGAATTTTTCTACAATTGATTTATTAATCTTTCAACAATATTCACTTGGCTAAGCAGAGGGTAGCCCAAAAGGAAAGAAAAAATCTCCTTGAAGACTTAGTATAGTATCCATGGTTCTTGTTGCTTGTTCAAAGTTTGTACAATTAGGTCATACAGAAGTAAATTGTGAATAGTGCTTTGACTTTGCAGCCTACATGCGGTGCTTGATAAGCCATATTCACTATTGAAGTAGGTCCAGTAGGTTGAAACATTCCAAAAAAATACATAAAACACTTTTTGTCAACAATTCTCTCAAAACCAAGACCAAAAGGCTTAGCTTGTTGTTTAAGGGCTAAGACACATATCAATAAGGTAGGAGGCTCTAAAATGGAGTGGGCATTAAGAATGGACCCTATAAATGGCTGTGAAATGGACAAACGGTAGTTTATAAATTGACCTCTATAGTCATTGAATGAATCAAGGAAAAAAGCATTATTAATTGCAAGAGCCAAGTGAACAGTTTATGAAAGACCTAGGGACAAACTCCTTTGAAAATCCATAAGTCATTCAAAAATGCTTCAAAAAATATGAAACCACTTGTGTTAGATTCCTCTTCTATTTTTCTTTGTTTGAGAGTTGAGCTAAAAATATTTCCATTTAAGAAAATACATGGAAAAGCCAAATCAACCCTTAAATGAGCCATTTTTGAGCTTCCTAACTTACCATTAGTAGCATGCACTCTCATTGCCTTGGCTCTACAATAGATGGTGTAAAATATTCCACACCCAACATTATTTCATCAGTAGCTAATTAAGTAGATAGGTGGAGACTCAATGTGATGAGCATGGTACACAAAGAAAAGGCAATGGACATAAAGGCTAGTGATGAATTGGTTATGTTATGCCACAATTCACTTCCAAATCATGTCTATACAAATATTTCATTTTATTGTTTAATTAAAGTGATAATAATTATATATAATGATTAATGTGTATAGGTGGAACTTTTGCAATGTATTCCTTACTTTGTCAACATACAAACGTTGGAGGACAAGCCAAGAAACTTAGTCAATTTACGGCAAGTACCGATAGCCTCCTCTCACATTTTCACAACCAAAAAGCTACAAAACCGAGCAAAGTTCGCGAGTGGCTCGAAAACCATAAGCACGGACAACAAGTGCTTTTGTTTGTTGTCATGTTGGGCACGTGCATGCTGATTGGGGATGGAGTGTTGACGCCGGCCATTTCAGGTGAGGATGGAAGCTTCTCACTTTGCGGGTTTTATGACTTCAAAAATTATCAGTTTCAACAATTTGTAACTTAATTTTCTTCATTTCTCATCCTCGGTATGCTCTCAATTTTTTTTGGCATCCAGGCTATGTGAAGACATGAAGTTTTGCCATTTGTTGGGTCTTTGGATGCAGTATTATCTGCTATTGGAGGAATTCAAACTGAAGTACCAAGCATAACTGAAAGTAAGCACTTGTGAACTTATACATACCACACAGATTTGCTATCTACGTACTTTGGAGAAGCTATTTGTCAACTTCCAAATTTTTTTCAGAGATAGAAAAGTTTGAGAGAAGATGGTCAATTTCGTTAAAATGGCGGTATTCCGCATGCCATTTTAATGGAATATCGTCTACAAATGGAGAATAAGTGTGTCACGATTGGGTCATACATGTGCCAATTTTATGCCTAGCACATTCAAATCACTCCTAGTTCACGCATTTCCGCTCCCGTCGGACAATCTTTCCATTGTTTTCATTCTTTCACTAGTTTCATTTTGTGCCATTTTAATGGAATACCGCCATTTTAACGAAATTGACCATGAAGTCAATTGCAAAAAGAATGAAGACATTCCAGCAAGAAGTGAATTTTCAGCGATTTTTCAAAGTTGAAATGTTAAATTATGAGTAGACCCTTATTGAATCATGAACAAACTTTTGTTAAAACATAGGTTGATGTGTCTGCTCCCCAAGTGCATTGCCATCATGATAAAGGGTTGTAAAGATTGTGGTAATAGATAGGCCATTGACGCAATTGGGAGGATCCTATAGGTGACGGAAAGTTCGGTGAATGGTGGTATTAAGTAGTGTACCTTAAGTGTATGATGGATGATAGAGAATCCTTCTATGTAGGAGAGAAGTGCAGATGTTCATCTTTGAAATTTTATGTGAAAAGAAGAGGTTTTGCATAATAATTTGACCTCTAATGAGTGCTTTTGGAGTTATTTTGAGCAAATGATTCATTCAGTATCAAGAAGGACAATTTCCACAATAACCAACTTGTCATTCTAGGATTAACCACCTTCAATGCCCCTTACATTTGAATAGATGTCTTCTCTATAAGCAAAATTATTTAGAAAAAATTGTGGATATCTTTTAAATTTCATTGGTATTCTTAATTTGATAGAAAACATGTATCATATATAATTAATGCTCATTTATATGTAGGATCACTTTCAAACTATAACACTTATTTGGGATTTTACTTGTATCTCACAAACTTTATTGTTTTTCTTAAAACCAGATGTGGTTGTATGGGTGTCTGCTTTCATATTGGTCATGGTGTTCTTTGCACAAAGCTATGGAACGGATAAGGTGGCTTTTCTTTTTTCACCTATCACAGTGGTATGGTTATTGACAAATACCATGGTAGGGATATACAACATTGTGAAATTCTACCCAACAATTTTCAAGGCATTCTCTCCTCATTTTATCTTTAAGCTCTTTCAAAATAAAAAAGAACAAGGTTGGCGGATGCTTGGCGGTATTGTGCTTTGTATTACGGGTACTAATTTTTTATGCTATATAATTCTTTATCACCATGATCATTATAAAACCTGCCCACGAATCATTTGGTGTATTGAATATGAACAATTTTATGTGTACATGATTCCGTGGTACACACAAAATGTTCTAAATTTGAACAACACTCTAAATTATCTTTTTTTAAGATGATTTTAAAGATTTCATATTACAATTAGTGACATGCCTAACTTACCTTTCAACTTTAAGAATCAAAATTCAAACAAAATCAATGTGATTTGCATAACGTGTGCATATCCCTTGCTTGTTGGAATGATATGAACTTTTCAATTGAAATCTTGCATTTGTAGTTGTCAATAGTTAGTGATTCATTAGTGTACAAATCTAAACTAATAATTATTGGTGTTGTATGATATACACATATGCTTGCAATTCTATTTACTTAAATTTTGAATGAAGAATTATTAGTGTGCTGGTTGATCTTAATTTTTTTATTTAATTCAAATGGTGTTTATTCCTAAGTAACCCAAGACCTTTGATGGTATGTTTAGCAAGCAGGTTGTGAATCCATGTTTGCAGACTTGGGCCACTTTAACAGGCTTTCAATTCAAGTAAGCAAAGCTTAATATGATAATTTGTAAATGAACAAAAATATGTCATATGCACCATTTGAAGTAAAATTGAAATAAAATATGTCCTATGTCTAGGCCAAGTTTGAATTATTATTAAATCATTTCAACATAGCAATACCCCATATCTCAAGCTTGGTACATCATTTGTTTTATTTATTTTTACATCATAAATGAGGTTATTCTAAACAATTTTATTCATTAGATTGAGATGTACTTTTTTATTAGCTAAGTGTGCTAAAGCTCTTCAACATGGTTTGTATAGAAACTATAAATAGGTGCAAAACAGAGTTTTTAGTAAATAAAATCTATACCCTTAACCCCCAAATGTCCAAGTTTTTTCTTGAGCTCCTTGGAGTATTTTTGTAACAAAACAAAAACCCAATGCATTAATAAGTTTTAACATAAGAACTTAAATTGTAACCAAAGGATCTTATGGAATACATGAGAAATTATGGATTATATGGGGAAATTAAAGTCACCATATTAAAGTCAACCATATATGGATTGAAAGATTATAACGTTTGATCACAAAAGAAATTGGAAGTTGTTCAAAGTCAAATCATTAGAAGAAAACCGCATTTCAGCCAACAAAAGTTGGAAGACAGTTTTGCTGACTGCAACACAGTTTTCAAAAAACTGCGTTGCAGTTAGCAAAACTGTCTTCCAGCTTTTGTTGGCTGAAATGCAGTTTTCTTCTAGTGAATGAATCCCTTCTTTACATGTCAAATCTAAAATCATGGTCATGTAATAGATATGTCGTTTAAAAAAAATACATATATAGCCATAAGCAATTTATCCCATTTCAAAATCTATTGTAGATATATGGGCAATTTTGTTAAAATGGGTGTATTCCATTGGCATTTGTACATGAAGGAACAGAGACTGAGGTGTATTGAGGCACCTATTCATCTCATATCAAGCATCCATTGTGTCCCATGCTTGCCCAAATCACTACTTGTTTACGTATGGCATTGCCCCCACCATTGTCTTCCCCAAGATCTCATGCCCTAATTGGTCCCCTGAACCACCATTTTAATGGAATACCGCCATTTTAACGAAATTGCCCAATTATTTTTTGAAGAAATTTGTAATATGTTTTTTGCTCAAGCTTAATTGTATTTAAGACTCATCTGTAGGTAGTCTGCTCTTAAAGCGACCATTTAAGAGTTGATTGCCTTTGGGGGGAAGCTAATCTCTTTAAAATGATTTTCAGTAAATTTCCACAGGAAGAGAAATGGAACTAGCATCTAACCCAAGTCGTTTCATATTTTATGGACCTTCGTGGAATTAGTTATGATTTTTTGAAGTTGAAACAAATGGGTCACTAAAAGCAACCATCTCCTTAAATGTACACTGTCGGTACATTGAAGAAAGTAAAATGTACCATTGTGTCATGATCGCTTTTAGAGCATGGATGCTTTTAGAGCAGACCAACCCTTTTTTTGGAGGTGAAATGGAGCCAGAAAGCACCATTTCATAGTGAAAATCTGATTTTCGCCAGAAAAAAGTAATCTTTTTTCACTAGAAAAGTTTCAATCCACATTAAAATATGGATGAAATTGTCAAATTTGGATGAAAGAGTGTATGAATTTGATTGAAAAGTGTTTTATGGTACAAAAGATGAATGTATGAAGAAATAAAATGCTTCACCAAATTTTAAGTGATCACCATCTTGGCACTTTTTCAAAAACCAAAAAAAAAGGACTAGAGCAGATTACCTTATGAGAACCTTAAACTTCAAAACCAAGTTTTGAAATGGAGTCCTTTGTACAAAGATTTGGATAGAAAAATCATAATTTTTTTCTTCCGAAAAAAGTTCTTCATCTTTAAACTTGAATAATTATGCACTTTGAAATGACCAAAACTAAGGAATTTACAGGAATAAGATTCTATTTCACTTTAAAGTTTTTCAACACCAAAATGTAGTACATCAGGCACGTAAGGGTTAAAACAACTTGGTTTGGGTACCAAGAATCAAAAAAACAATTAAAAAAAACAAGTGTATAATTTTGGTTTTGTACCTTTAAGTGCAATTACAAACAATGCTAATACTCTCTTTGGTGATTGAATTTGCGACAGATGGCTTTTTCATTGGCAGTTTATCCGGCTTCAATCCTCACTTATGCTGGACAAACGGCATACCTCATAAATCATCCCAACGATTATTTACAAGGTTTTTTTCGGTCGATACCAACACCTGTGTTTTGGCCTATTTTTGTGATTGCCACATTGGCAGCAATAGTAGCAAGTCAAGGGTTGATTACAGCTACATTCTCGGTCATTAAGGGGTCCGTGGCTCTTGATTATTTCCCCCAGGTGAAGATTGTGCATACATCCGAGGATACTGAAGGCCAAGTCTATTCACCGGAGGTCAATTATGGATTGATGGTACTATGCCTTGCCGTTGTTTTTGGATTCCGAAGCTCAGCGGAGATTGGTAATGCCTATGGTACGTGATCTCGGCTACTATACTAAATTAAGTTTGGATAGAACATCCATCAAAACCTTAACTTAACCCCTTAAAGATTAGATTTCCAAAATTGTGAAGATGTATCATAAAATGCAACTTAGAATAATAATTTAATGATGACTCTAAAAAGAAACACTGTAAATATAATCCATAGATCATATCCATATACTTAGATCAACTAGTACACAAACCAAATACATCCCAAATATACTAAAATGCATTTTTTCATCCATCAATTTTTTTGTAAGATTCTTCTATTAGTTTTTTATAGCATTTGTATGGTATAGATTCTGAAGACTTTGCTTTGTAAATATTCTATAATCCAAAGGATAGTGTTAGGTTTGGACTCAAAAAATGACTTTTTCAATTCAAAAAATGCCTTTTAACAAATGACTTGAATAAAAACATAAAAGAAAAACCTTCAGAACCACTATGATTAAAATTTAATATGTTATGAATTTAAAGGGAAAAAAATTTGGAGGAAATTATAAACATTCAATCTACAATGAATTTTAGAATGAATTTTCAATTTTTGACTTCAAACTTTATTGAATAATATTGCATTCATGTATTGTTCAAATTTGAATGCTTGGTTCTTAAGGGATAAAAGGCAACTAATTTTGATTGTTCAATTTGAAAAAAATATAATTCAAATGGGATCAAATTTTGTATCACCAAATTCAACAAAAGAAAATAATTGTTTGTTTTAGTAAAAGTTTTTGGACATTGGTTCCAAAAAAGATCTCTATATGACTACTGAAAATTGCTGAAATATCATGATAAATATCATGATAAAGGTCTACTTTAGGATCCTTGGTTCATTAGCAATGCTTTTTTGGATCTCATGTTCTTGTTTGTAATGCATTTTTACTTCTAATAAACTAAAGACATGCCTTTTAGACAAAAATATTGTTCACATGAATTCTATAGATACATTTTATGAACGAACATAATAGATGCAATGATATTAAATTCATCTAGGTTGTCTTTTGAACTCTAATGTTTAAATAATACCAAACATAAGATTTACAAGCTAGATACATTTTGTACAACAATTTTTGAAGTAATTGATCATGTAATTATACTATTTGCAGGAGTTGCAGTGGTTTGCGTTATGATCATTACAACATTTTTGATGACCATCATCATGCTTGTCATTTGGGATACAAATTGGGTCTATGTACTTATATATTTTGTTGTGTTTGCATTTGTTGAAGGAACTTACTTCACTGTAGTTCTTACAAAAATTCCTCAAGGGGGGTGGCTTCCATTTCTTCTATCTATTTTCTTTACCTTAATCATGGCCACATGGAATTATGGGCGACAAAAGAAATTTGACTATGAATCCAAACACAAGCTCAGCAAAAAAGCCTTTGGCCAACTCTTGTCCAACATAGAAGGCCACCGTGTTCCTGGTGTTTGCTTCTTTTATACTAGCTTATTTCATGGCATTCCTCCCATTGTCAACCATTATGTTCAAAATGTTCGGGCTTTGCATCAGGTGTATATCATGTGCAAATCAAATATCTTTGAACTATTATTAGAGATGCCAATTTATAGTTTGTTGTGTTCATTATTCATTTGCATTGACTATCTATTTCAATAGTAGAACCCCATTCCTTCAAGGTTGTTCTTAGATAAAAAAATTGAATTACATTTGGCAAGGTTACGTTAGAAACAAACATATATGACATAATAATTGGTAGAATTTTATGAAGATAGATATTGTAGAATACTATTAGAGGAAGGATTTCCTACTAATACTAGAATAGGAGTAAGTCAAACAATTTAAGAAAAGACCATTTGCTTTTGTTCATTATCTAAGTCCATGCATTTGGATAGGTTCTCATTTTCACAACCATTCGGAATATTCCAGTCAAGACGGTACTTCCAGCTGAGCGATTTCTTGTTGGAAGAATTGGATTTACAGGAGTTTATCGTTGTGTTGCTCGTTATGGTTATCGAGATCTACTAAGTGCAGAAACAACATATTTTTTGGACCAGGTTCTCAAATCTAATCCTATTGAATGGTGATGATTAGACGAGTGATTAGAAGTAGCATTCCACTTCAAAAGATCAATTCCATTACTATATGGTGACACAACTAAGCATAATTTCTTAGTTGAATTTAGTATTTTTAATTGAATTCAAATTTTACTCTAGTATTTTAATTATTTGAGACTATATACTATTTATCAATGTTAAAAAGCTCCATTAGTTTAATAAAACATTGTCATTGTTATAAAATTGTGGCAAAAAGTGAATCAAACTAGTTAATATAACAAAAACAATTCAATTTACTTGAAATTTCTTCACCAAGTACAAATGAGATTAAAAGTAACAATGGAGAATAATATGAAATTTTTTCAAACGATTGTTTTCTTTTTTACACCTAAAATATCTTTGGAAATGACCTTTAATTCAAATTCTTGTTGTCAAGCTAAATTTAGCCTTTGTATAATTTATTGGTAAAATTATAATATTTTCAAAATATAAATTATTTTTCAAAAAAAATTGATATTAAAAAAATGATGGAAAAATCAAATTATTTTGATTTTTCAAAGTATATTGTATAAATAAAATAATATGAATGACAAGATGTATTAGAATGAATGAATAATTTGGTATTCTTTCCAATACTAAGGTTGGAATGAAAATTAGGATTATATAATTTAATCATTTTGAAAGAAGATACTGCAAACAAAAAATATGCAATATTGTGTATGACAATGGTATCCAAAAGATGTTTGCATCTTTTGGGTGTATAATTTAGTGTTTCTTGCATGTGTCTTATCACACTTCTACATTTATTAAAGTAATACTTAAACTAATGCAAATTTATACCTACCACTTCATAAATTTCATTTGTTTTCTTGGATGGCTAATAGGTGACACAATGTTTGATAGAGCATATTGGTTCAAACCTTGATTGCTTAGATAACCTTGATAATAACATTGAAGCCGAGGAAGAAAGGATCAAGGAGGTACAAATGATTCGAAAAGCACAAGGTGATGGAGCAGTTTATGTGATTGGAAGGTCTGAGTTTAAGGTTAATAGCAATGCATCATTTATCAATAGGTTCTTTGCGGGAATTCTTTATCCTTTTCTTAACAACATTTTTCGGTCTCGTGTATCATCTTTACACATTCCGCCAACAAATTGTTTAGAAGTTGGAATGCACTACGATCTAGAATGAATAGCTAGCCTCTTCTACATATTATTTTACTTCTTGTACTACTAGAAGGAAACATAGAGGAAACACGGATCTTTTTCAGAAAAAGAGGGAGTAGCATTTACACTATGAAAATGTTGTAGAATGTTAGAATGATACAATGAGTGATCTTGCATTGGCATTGACGTGAATGGTCAACACCATTGTGATACATTTTGCAATTTGACATTTTTTTTTGGGGGGGGGAAATGATTAGGAATCATCTGGTTTTCCTTGAGTATCATAAGCTTTACCTCATGGGTGGAGGGTTGTTGTTATGTGAGCCTAGGAGCCTAGAAGACTATACACCTATGTTATAGGTGTTTGTATTATAGAAACCTACCATGATTTATAGTGTAACTAGCACCTTCAATGATTGTAGGATATCTACTTATACATATATGCTCAAGGCTCACATGCCTTGACTTAAAGATTTATTTTTTTGACAATTTAAAAAAAAAAAGTGTTGCAAAATTGGTTTATAATTTTTTTCAAAATTTGGTTGTATGAATAATTTTAAAATGATGCATCTAGTTTTTTTGAACCCTTTAAAAACGACTTCATGCTTAAGGACCAAAATTGTAAAGATTAATTATAAAATCCCACTTAAGAGAATAATTCAATGATGGCTATCCAACAATAGTTGTAAAATATGATTCATAGATCATATGCATCTAGTAAAATCAATTGCTACACTTGCCAAAAACTTTAATAAAATTTGAAAAACACACATATTAGAAATACTTTTTAAAATTTACTATAGAATTAGTATTTTAATTTTTAAAAGGATTTTTTTTTTAATTCAAAAAAATACATTCAGATTATGGGGTGACTGTAAAGAACACCTACACTATTTTTTGCCACACCTTGTTTGCTAAATTGTTTTTTGGCCATAACTTTTGCATTTTGGCTCCAAATGATTCAAAATTGATAGTGAAGGTACTCATGACTATTATATACCTTAGAGTAAAATATTTTTTTCAAAAATATTTATTGTCCAAAAATAGCCCCCAATTTTTGTCACACTTGCCAATTTGCGGGATTTTACTATTTTAGTGCCCCAAACGGATTTGGAGCTGAAATTTGAAGGCGATGGTCTTCTAAAAGACTACATTAGAAGATATTTGAGGCCAAGGGAGGGCCATTTCAAGTCTGTTCCCTTGGCCATTCTCTTCAGCTACAAGATACGAGCCAGTGCTGTTAGGGCAGTAATGACCCAATATTTAAGGAAAAAAAACAAAGTTGGTCAAAAACATGTTTTGAACCAATTTAAATATTTTATTTTTTTTGTGAATTTTTTATTTTTTTCCCAAGGTGATATAGTCGTGACTACATCAACAGACAATCCCCTGTGCATTCCTGCAATTCCAATAGTGTTAGAGGGAATTGGAAACTCACAGTCTCCCAATGCCCTCAAATCTCTTCTAATGACAACTATTGTTCAAAGGAATTCTAAAAATATTTAATTTTATGTTGTACAAAAGTCCACAAAGTGAGTTTCTTTCTACTTGTATTTTGAAACATGTAAAATATTATTTTGGTTCTTTTGGGCAATGACCATTTCTATAGAGTTGTTATAAATAGCAGATTTTTAATTTTATTCCTATTTTCTCAAATTAAAACATCAAAGTATCTTTTTTAAATTTAGCACTTTTATACTTCTCCTACTTAGAGAATTTTTCAATGCTTTATCTTTTTAGGGTACAATCTTCTTAGACGTATATACATTGACCATATTTTTAAAGTTTTATAGTACTTCAAAAAATAGCTAAGCATCAGTTTTGTACAAATACAACAAAATCAATAGGTGTTTTTTGCAATCACCCTATGGTGATTTTTAAAGATTTTTATTTTATTTTATCATTCAAGTTTTTTTTGAAGGGCCATCTTTTGAATTGAAGAAGCTTGTTTTTGAAGTCAAATATACTTATCAATTGGAAAGGGAAGTTGTAAAAATCTACAAAGTACAAATGTAAGAGAGTTAACACAAGAATCTATAAATGTTTAGATGGATGAAAAAATGAAGGTTTTGTAATCTTAAGACATGTTTCCTTTCATATGTTATTCATGATTGGAACATTGAATTCTTCAAAGATTTTATCATCTTGCCTTTGATGAAATGAAACATTAAAAGGGTTAATAAATTCATATGTTGTAGCAAATTTTCGTATTTTTTCATGCTCCTTGAGCACTTAGGGATTAGTACTCCTTCAGTCTCATCATATTAGACATTTTTAAAGTGAACAAAAATATGAATGAAACTATAATTTATAAATTTGAAAAATGTTTGGATTTAGGAAAAAAATCCCAATAAAATATTTTGTAACCTAGGCAAATGGAATTGTCAAAAAGAAGGTAGGAAGATTTCACTAAGTTAGGGTAGTGTTTCATGTCTATATGACTTCAAAACCCATTTTCCTTCTCAAACATCTTCTCATCTATACTTTTGTACTGGTTATATATGTAGCCCAATATCTCAAAAACACAAAATTATCAATTAAAAAGTCAATTGATCTCAATGTCACAATCTATAAAAACTTCCCTAACTTCAAGGTCAATAAGTATTGTACAACAAATGGCAAAATCAAACTATCATCCAAGCATTACATGGAGATGGAGATACCAAGTCAAAACTCATCCTCAAGTTTAAATCAATCAAATCATTCAAAAATATCAAATGTCAAAAAGATGATGCCCAAATCACAATTGGTGCAAGCAAAGACAATACTTCTCACCAATGACAACTAACTTATAGGAAGCATTGGATCAAGCATTGGATAACCACATTATATCACTTCCTATATTTAACCTAATTATCTTTAGTATTTTCTCCTTCACATTACAAAAATTCTAAGGCCTCCAAAGGGCTGTTGTTTTTTATTTTTGGCAACCGTGCAATGCAAGGGCAGTTGTTTTTTTAGTAAAATTATTTTTTTATTTCTTTTAATATTAAAAAAATTTAATTAAAAAAAAAATCACCAATATGATGTGGCACCAGTAGTGCCACATCAGATCCGGAAAAAAAATTCCTTAATTGCACGGGGGGGAGCTAGCAACCCTTTGGAGGCCTCAGAATTTTTGTAATGATTCCAATGATCTCCACACATCTAAAAACTTTGAACTTCTATCCAAAGTTTTTCTAATTCCTAATTCTACTTCATGTTTTTGATAAAGCAAATTCCATTTCCTAATGTTGAATTTGCAAAAATCTTACAAAAGTTTCTCAAGATATTGGACATATCTAAAATGAGATCTTTTAATTATAGCACATATTTTCAAATTCAGCCCTAAATTTGCAAGTATTTAAAAATTGAATGAAACTTTTTTGCCCTTATAGAATGATTTCCCTCCATATCTTATTTTCTAGAGAACATTCAACATTCATTTCATTTCCTACGTGAGCTAATTAAGTCTCTTTAGTTTTGACAACCTCAACTTCAATTGCAATGATCTCTACATTTCTCCAATCTTTGAATTTCTATAAGTAAACCCAAAGTTGTTCTAACTCCACATGTCACTTAATCTAGTTGAATTTGTAAATTCCAATATGTACATGTTGTTGAAAAGTTGTACGATCTCGGGGGGGGGGGGGCATTTAGAGTGTCCATTAGAAACCATGTGTGAACAAAACTTTGGACCCCCTATATATACTTTTTGAATTTTAAATAAAACAAAATTAAAAAAATATGAATAGATTTTCCTACTTTGAAAGTTTATGTTTTGAATTATTGATATTTTTATTTGTTAATAATAATTAGTTACAAATTTTTGAAGTTAAAAGATACACTGTAGAACTGAAAAATAACTTTCACACCCCTATATTATATAAGAAAAAATTGTCTAGAAAATGAACAAAAAATTCCTAAAAATAACTCATTATTGAAAGTTCATTTTGAGTTGAATATTGAATATTGAATATTGAATGTTCAAAATTTTAGGTTGAAATTATAATTTATTAGAAACCACTTGTTCGCACGTGGTTTGTTATAGTAGAACTAAGTGCACCCCCCGAATGTACGATCTACTGGGTTTGATTACCAACACCTATTCAATAGTTTCCAAATCCAACCATCAACATAATTTGGCACCTTTGTCCCTTGTCCTTAGAGCACAAGCTCATAGTCACTGTTCCACAAATGACCTTCAAATGGAACTTTGCATGTCAAGATCTCATAAGAAGTTGTTCCCTAAAACCCTAAATATCCATTACTTTGGTGAATAACTCTACCTTCATACTCACATTTCTATGCTTATCAACTTCCAATATTTGGGGGGCTCTAAGGACCTTGTCTACACAACTCCAATGGAACAATCAATAGACATTGATTCATCCTATGCTTCCTCACAATCAACACCAAATAAACCAACGATTCTAAGTTTCATATAGGTTCACACTAAATTTCTACACTAGCCAACTCAATAGGTCTTGATTCTTGAAGGTCTATGAGCCTACTTTCCATCTTCCAAATGAATGCATTTAGGACCCTCGATGCCATCATTGACCATGAATTAGATTGATCACAAGGGTCTTGAATCTACATAGAGTTCTATTGTTTTCATGTTACTTTCCATAGAATTCTCAATATAATCCTCAATCACTAATGTGATCCAAAAATATGTCTCTGAAATTCACAACCTCATAAAACAAAAAAGAAAAGACAAACAAAAATTCTTAAGAATGATGGACCCAAACATACTATTTTTCTTGTTCACATATTGATTTGAATACTAAAACTTCCTACATTTTTGAACCATTGTTTAGTCTCTCCCCTTGGGAGTAGAGATAATCTACCAATGTCTACTTTACTACTAATAGGGAACTTCTTCTTAGGGACCAATATTAAGCCCTTTCATAGATTGTCTTGAAAATCCACCAATGATGTGGCAATGTATGTAACATAGCTAGACACTTGAAGCAAGAAGTGATTAGAGATGGGATAGTTTGTGCAATTGGCCTATCCATTCGAGATTGAATTGACAATAGTGACCATCTTTGTATTATTGGTTAGATTTCCAAAATTATCATTGAAACCAATCCTCTACCTCTAGCCAATTAGTTAATTACTTGAATTGAAGAATGAGGTTTCAAGTTCTATAAACTAGCTAATTGCAAATTAGATCAACAAACAAGGTGCAATTTAGGAGTGTTCTGAGAAGAGCTTAAGCATTTGGATTGGTTGCTAGCATTACAAATGGTGAGTGCAACCGTTTGGGTGTGAAAGGCCTTTGTTGTTGGTCCACAAAGGAATTGCATATTAAGTAGTCCACCAATAAGTGCAATGAGGACAATTGTAAGAAAATGTCACCAAGGTCACATGAAGTTTCGCTATTTTCTTGGTTTTCTTCTACAAGTTTTTGCAAAATTGCCTCCTAAAAGGCACTCAAATACAAAAATGTTTCCCCCATTCAATCAAGTAGTATAAATAATGCTCAAATATGCTTTGGGTTTAAATGTCTAACTCTATTTTCTAAAAGTGCACTAGCCTTCAAGAATTGGGGGAAACCATACTAGGAAAAAGAAAAGAGATTGATCTACAATAAGCCAAATTTTTGTTGGCCAAATCGTTAGTAGATTGAGGTTTCCATTTTAACTCAAGGTTGATTTTTGTGATTTTTTAGGGTTGAAAAATAAGCCCAAGAATATTGTAGCAATGAGGTGGATTATTGTAAAACTTTCAACAAAATAGCATCCAATTCATTGAACTCAAGGTTTTAGCAAATAAATCTCCTCACTATGTTTTGAAAACCATTCATTACAAGAGTTTCAAAATGTGAAGACAACTAACTCACTATGTACCCAAAAGAGGCAATCACACATCTGGTTTGCCATTAGTTGCCCCTCCCTCCCAAAAATGAATAGGCCGTTGATTTTTTTTTAAATGCTTTTCCTTCCAGAATGCCGTTGATTTCTCAAATTTTCTTCAGCCGTTGATCTTTGAGATTGAATCTAAGCCATCCATCCAAATATGAATACAGATATAGAATCAAAATACGGATACGGATACACATACTTGATATTAGAATATTGTACAATATGGATACAATATACGGATACGAGATTTTCATTGTCCCATATTGTTTGTCATGTTAACTTCATTCATAAAATTACAAGTAGGGGGAGGGGGGAATGAAAAATTAAGAAATTAATTTTAATTAAATTTCTTTTTTAAACCCGGGTCCTATGCACTCAAAAGTGGTCGTAACAACCACAATACAATATACATATACATATTAGGTGGTAGGAGGTAAAACAAACAATGTGGGATATATAAATTAGAATTAAGAGGAGCTCAATTGCTCACAGCTAAGGTAGAACTGCTTATCACCCCCCTGATTTGCAATTTGAATATTGTGGGGCCAATTCCAATATTTTTCAGAGGTGTGTGCTTGTTTCACAAATCAAACCCAAGTGGAATTATAATTTTCCGATTAAAACTGTAATTTCTGTGAATTTTTGAAGTAATCAGTCTAAAATTACAAAACTGCTAGTAGACTTTCCTTAATGAACTTTCCAAGTCAAGTACAAAATATTCACTATTAATGGAGTGACACATTATCCCTCGTTGTCATAAAAAATCAGATTTTATCATAGAACTCTTTAATTTTTGTCATAAGAAGAATGGATTTGGATGTTTTCTGGACAGATGTGGATGTTTTTTTGGACAAAGTTAGGTGATGGAATTGGGCTAGTCTACTAATTGAATTTGGAAACAAACGGTAATGGGCTGGTTTACCTTATGTCAAATAAAAGCAAGAATTGTATTTGAAGTAGAATTTTAGAACTCATTTAGGCATAGTAGAATAAAAAAATTCAAAAAAATTTGAACTAGAAAATGTTGGGAAATCAAATTTAATTTAATATCCAAAAATCCATGTGAGATTTCTAGCCTCCAATCAAATTAAAGTTATAGACAAATTTTAGAGAGGGGTTGGAAGGGACATTTTCATTTACATTTTCAAACATTCTCTCTGAATTTTGTCCATAACTTTTGATTAGAGACTTGAAATCTCAAATGGATTTTTGGAGATGAAATTTAGATAGATTTACCAATTTTTTTTAGTTCCAAGATTTTTGAAAACATTATTATACTATGACTAAATGAGGTCTGAAATTCTACATCAAACATCATTTTGACATTTTGACAATGAGAGGTGAAGCTTTCATTTTCAAATTATCCCATAACCTTTGAGGATTCATGGTGGACAATTGATTTCAATATAAAAATGACATTTCCAACCTTCATTCCCACAAATGTCATTGAAGGAATTCCTTCATTGGGCCATCAAAATATATGTTTGATGTCAAAGGGTTAAATGACATTGGTATTTTATTCAAAGGTTGGATTCGAAGGTTTTCTGCAAATCATCTTTAACATTTCTTTGTTGATTTGTTTGGCTGCTCCGAGATTTAGCAAAAGCAATATTGTACACCATAAATCTACTGCCATGATCCTTGTACATAGTACTAAAGTTCACTTACTCACGCCCTATTCAAAGGTTACACAATTTACAATCCATAGAGCTAACTCAAATTGGGCTCAAGTTGGAAAATTGGGTCAAGGATAATGGCCACCCAATTGGCCCAATCACTTGGCCCAATTAGTTATTGGCACAAAAATCATTGTTATGTAAGTGCCACAAAAGTGGTCATTGGATAAAAAATAGAATTGGTCTCGTTTTCAATATAAAGCTAATGGCATGATTTATGGCCAAAGTTAAGGATCTAGGCACTCCTATTGGTTGATTTTGGTAATTTTGAAGTTTGGCCAACAATCGGACCTAAATATAAAGTGAGCCTTAACTCAATAGTAGCAAGGGCTACCCATGTTTTACAAGAAAAATCAACTCTCATTTAGATTCACAGCTAACGCACAACCGCAAATTGGCAGCAACAGTCTTTGACTAAAGCAACAACTTTCGCCATCGATGAGCATTTCGAGTCACTTTAAAGAACAAAAGTGACAAATATATGCAAATTGTTCCTATGTAGAGACTTTATTAACCATTCTCATGGAGGCTTTATATATGAATATCAAACTGGTCCATGATTAGAATTGTCAGAAGACATACTAGTCTCACTTTGCGACCTGGAGTAGAATTGTCTAAATGTCGATGTTGTTGTGCAACTAATTGAGTCAAGACTTACTCCTTCAACATTAGTTGAATTTATATTTTTGTCATTTTCTGAAGCTTTCATGGAAGTCGCTCCATGGATGGTCCGAACGCTTCGGAGAAGACGTGCAGGTGACGCAGGTGTTGTATCAGGAATAGAGAGATCTGGCAATTCAATGTTTAGAAGCATAGGCCCATTTGTTGATGTGTTTGTGACATTTTTCTATCTTGCACCATTACTGTTGTTCTGCTGATAATAGAGACCTAGGAGGGCAGGGCGGGCTGATCTTGGAGCCCACGTTAGATTAGTCCTCGGAGCTGCTACAAGGGGAGCAGAACAATCATCTGCTTGAGAGCAAAGAGACTCCATAGTACGGGTCATTTTCTCAATGGAATTTGGAGAGGCAAGACAATTAGTCAGGGTCAATTTGTTTGGAGCTTCTTGAAGCCCAAGTACCTCCAACTGCTTACCAAGGGCTAAGAAGGTGCGTTGGCACTCTGCTAGAGCAGCTACGGCTATCTCCTACTCTTGGAAGTTGGACATTGTAGGAGTAAAATGGGCTCCAAATTATATTAATTTCAGGTCGAGGTAAGGCAATATGATTCAATACTTGGAAATGTATAAAATTTTAAGGATAATAGAATTCAATACCTTCCTTGCACTTTTGGTTGCATCATTCTCCACCAATGCGAGTTCCAACCACTCACTATCCTTGCTATTTGCATGTCCTCGGTAATGATCCATTTGCCCAACTCCCTTGATACATGATCGATTATTCCTATTAGCCATCATTCTAAAATAAGCAGAAGGGACATGGATAGATATTTTCTAATTATTGGTGAGTGCTTAGTACGAGTACTTTAGATACAGATGTGAGAGAAACAAACCTATGTATTTGCTCTTGAAGATCTTCAAGCTTTGATACACCCTCCTAGTGTTGCTGCCGTTCTCCATGCAGCTCCACTTCCAAAGCTACCACTTTATCATGAAGTTGATGCATTTCAGCGTCTGTAGTTTTCATGCTCACTTCTAGCCTACAACTTGGAGTTGACAATTCCAGTAATTCTCGTTCTATCAAGTCCTCTTCCTTCTCATTGTCTTGTGCAGCCTACACATGACCTTAATTATTTAAGCAACTTGCTAATCGAGTATCAGCATTTGTCAATTCCAAGAACATGGTGTAATCAAAATGGCCAAAAATAAAATCCATTTTCGTTGATTTTGAGCGAGTACAAATACATACTTGCCATGTTTGCAAATCGGTTACAAGACTTTCGGCTTCATTCAACCGTACCTTCAACCCTTCCACTCTCTCATTAGCCTTAACGAGGTGTTGGTCCATATCTGATAGATTGTTCTCTAGTTCATTTTTGTCTGCCTTCAGTTGCATAATTTCAACTTCAAATTGAGGAAGTCGCTCCATTTCCACTTGAACCTTCATCTCCGCATTTGCTTGTTCTGCTCGTATTCTGCGCAACTCTTCTTCCTGATGAGATATTTGAACTCTTGCAGATTCTAAGTTTATAGATATTGCCAGCCATTCACTAGCAGAAGTGTCACGGCCTTTTCGCAAGTTCTCAACTGCGGCATCTTGTAACACTAAAATGTAATCCAAGGTGGTCGCGAGCTCTAGAACAAACTTAAAAACATCTACTCCAGTTTGGATAAACGCATTTGCAGATAGCATGAGGCTACTCATTAAAGTATCCAACCTCTTATCCTGCCAATGCAAAGACATGACAATGGAATTGCTCATAGAGAGACGTGATTCCTTTTGCTCTGATGTTGCAGTAGGTTCAAATTCAGTTCCAGTAGCTTGGGCCAAGGCTTTAATGATGTGAACTAGTTTTTGGAACGGCAAAAGAAAGCTCCCCATCACACTTCCTTGAATTAGCTTGGCTTTCCAATAAAGAGTCCACTCGTTCTTGCAGATCAATAACCAATTGTTCGTTAGCTGTATTTTTACGTTGCAAGAATACAAGTTGTTCCTTGGCTACAGTAAGCTTTGCACCAAGCTCATGGCACATGTGGTTTGCTGCTTCAAGATCTCGTTTCTTCACTACAAGTGTCTCTTTTAGACTAGAAATACAAAGCTGAAGATTTAAATTGTCAGCAGCACCAAACGCAACAACAACCTCCACTGTATGCTTGGAGCCGTATGAAGAATGCACCTGAGACTGAGAATTTGTCAAATGTTCCATTTCTTCAAAATCATCTATAAGTTCAAAGTTCAGTGAGTCTCGTGTTGAAGGCAATGTTTTCAAGGACAACTCATTTAGATTCGACACTTGTAATGTTGATCTCAAAGCTGCAAAAGTACACAAAAGAGATTGATTTAAAATGCATCAAGCCCAATCACCTTAATTGCTCAATCCATAATAGTTTTGGACACAGGGTAGGAATAAGCAGGAGTATACCTAATCTGAAAGCCTCAACTTCCTCCTCCACATATGATAGACAACTGGTCGTTTTTGCACACAAGATCTTAGCTCCTTGCAACTCATTGTCTTGCTTGGACAAAGCTTCTTTGAGCATTTGAGTTTCTTCCTGCAGATTTTGAATCTTCTCGATTGAAGCATTAGCTACCAAAGACGATTGCAAATTCTCTTCTTCTTGTTGAAATATGTGGTCCGCTCCCGTTTGACTTCTTCCTAGAGCTCTTCTATGTGGACTTCTCCCAGAATCTGATCCTAGAGCATCCATATCCTGCTTTAACCGCGTCATTGTTGCGTTGCCTAAACACGAGAATATTGAACCCACATGATGACTTACTTACGGAAAGCTAGGAACTTGGTAGATAAGGTTCATAATACTGATACTCACATAATGAAAATCAATGTGGGAATTGAATTGGTGGAGAGAAGCCCTACTTGGAGTCTTTTTGCGAACCAAGATGCGAAGGTGGTTGCATTCTTCACTAAGCTTGCTGACCTTCTTCAAAGCTTCTGCGAGTTGTTTGGACGTCACATCCGAGCATACAAGTTGTTTCCTGGCATGCTCAAGCTCTGACGTTTGAGCCTCAAGTCCTTTGGTTACCAGGCGAATATTATACTTGAGGCCGACATTATCTTTCTCTGTTCCTTCCAGACGCACCTACATGAGTTCTAAAATTATGTAAAATTCTGAGACTGCAAATCATTCTTCACAGATTTCTACTTGGGCGGGTTCTAGTAAGAAATTCAGTTCACTTATAACCACCTCAAGCTTTCTCTCCTACCTCCAATCTTTAAAGGCAAAGTCCACTTTATAGAATTGAACTCATGCTAACCAAAATCTATCTGATTTGTACAAATTTTCAAACATAGTTTGAGAAAAAACGATGAAACTGAGTCAAAATTTGCATCGAAATGCTGAGTCATTCTCTGCTATAGTCCAGTATAAAAATCTTTTGACTTTTAATTTATCAAATTGATAAGAGCAATCAAAAATCGTGTTTGCATGCACATCTTGTTACATTTGTTACCTGAAGAACATTCATGTTGGTCTCTGCAAGTGTCTTTGCATCCTTGACTATTGCTAGAGCTCGCAAACGCTCTTGAATTGAAATCACCAAAGAAACATGTCAACCAAAAAAAAGAATCACAGAGAATTGCAATAGATGTGCCAAAGTTGCAACGATAATGCAGTTCCAAGAGTAAGGCAATCGTCCAATTCCGGTCTATACCTACAAGGTGTTAGAGAGAACCACATTTTCCGCTCGTGACTCCATGAGCTCGGATCGCATTTGAGCCAAACTATGAGATGTTTCCGCCAATTTTGATTCCATCACTTCTCGGAGATTGTCAAACTCTCGTGTCTTTGTCACCATTATGTTGAAAATGTGTTGCTCTAGTTCCTCACGCCCACTATGAAGCTGCTTCCTAACTTCGTTCAATGCATCAATGCACCATCCAGATGTTTCACATGGTCCTCCGCGACCAGTTTTTGCTGAATCGCAACATCACGTTGCAGTTTAATCGCCGCTGCCTCAGTCTCCACTCTCTCCCAGCTTGAACGCAGAACCATCAAGGCCTCGGAATTAGAAATTCAACTCCAAATTCAACTCCGACTTCAACTCCAATACACAGTACTTCATTCAATTGGAGGATTTTAAACAGGCAGGTCTATAATGTACGTAAATCGTACCAATCACAGCCTCTTCAGACACCTTTATGTGTTGCTTAACTAAATTATCCTTGGCATTAATCTTTGCAAGGGCAGACAAGAGTTTCTTGTTCACGGAGTCCAATTTCTCATTTATTGTCTTTTCTTTCTAAGAATACTTCTCGTCAACTTCACGAAAAGTACAATCTATTTGCTCTTGCCAGCTTTGCACCTGGTCTTCGAGTATTCTAGCGGCTTCCTGCAAGTACGACAAGAGATGTGCTTGACGATTTCTTAAGGTTTAGACAACGAGAAGAACACTCGATGAAATCTGGAATGTGAACAAGTTACCATCCATACTACTACATAAGGATGGTGAGATGGTCGTGAAGCCGTTATGCAAATTAGAATAGTAATAGAATATGCCTTGTTCCAAAAGGAATCTGGACCAATGATGCCAGATTCTGTAGAAACTTTGAAGAATAATCCATTTCAAGAGCTGCAGTGCAGATTCGGCATTGCCTACAGGAGACTAGAACACATTACCAGACCTGTTCATCGAAAAGCTTCATCAGGGTTAGAGAGGTTACCCCCTCGCCGAAGCCATTCTTCTTCCGTAGCTAGCTTCGCCGTTTTTCTATTTCTTTGTCCATTCTTCTTTCCTACACGGTGTCGCTTCTAAATTGCTTGGTTTTAGCCTATGCCTGTTACATGTAATGGGGAAATATTTAGTACTACCAAGCAATTGCCACTGATCACCGAGGTCTAAGAATCACTTCAACACTTCACTTTCATGGAATTTGACTTAACCTCTCTAGCTGTCAATCTTCGCTCTACAACTAGATCGCATTGACACTACGGCAACCTCTGCTTAAAGAAACCTAAGTCAATTATCTAGAGCCTTCGCTATTGTGTCATTAGAATTGGAAGAACTTGAACCACTTTACAGATAATTGCCACCAAAAAATTTCCCAAGCATTACACCACCATAGAATCGTGAATTATGCTCACTTTTTTACCATTGTTTAAAGATCGAGTTGCCGCCATGGCCTCCTATGAACTGATGCAAAACAATTACAAAGTAAAACTCACCTTGTGGAAGAACATAGGTTTCAAAACACCATATTCATGAGCTCACGACCATCACCAGAGCGACACTCAGCCCCTCTATTCTTGCTGCAACTCTCCCTCGTTCGCACCCTTTCATTATGAGCTCTCGGTCGCCACGAGCTATGGTGACAGCAACGCTCACTCGTAGCAACATGATCTCTCCTTAGTAAAGAAGAATTGTTCCTCTCTGCATTGTGCAAAACAAGACCTTAAGAAGAACAATAGATTTGACTCTGGTATTGTACTAAACTACTCATATGACTATTTCAAAAGCATATTTTGAAACTTTTCTAAATCCTTCACCTCTCTTTCCCTCTCTTCTTTCATTAGCATCCAGTTACCACGACGGACGACCATTTGCAAGCAACAAGCAGCTCGCTTAATCAATCTCAAATTGAATACTCTATGATTAATCCAATCAAGCATAATATGAAATAGAGATAGAGTGAGTGGAGCTAATGACCACTTCCATGCCAAGTCAAGCTACATTGCGATTATGTTAAGGAGGAGCGATAAAGAGTACATGCAACAAAAACCATATTGATAGTATTGCAGAGGACTAAAGCTCAAAAAGCAGTCAATGTACATTGTTCATGACTCTGTTTCTGTTGTGTTGCTACTAGAAATTGTCTCCAATGATATTAATTAACTTCGGCTTGATTAATCATCGACTTGATTGGCCTCAATTTGAAATGCAAGCGTTGCTCCAGTTTGAGTAACCGAGGAGGAATGGCAGAAAAAACATCAAGTGCACCTGATCATCGTTGAGATTGGTCTCAGTTTGAAATGCGAGCGTTGCTTCGGTCTAAACAACCAAGGGTAGCAGGGAGGGGTGGCAGAAAAAGCATGAAGTACACCTGCTCCTGTCGCTCATCCTACGATGATCGAGTGCTGTCACTGCTGCTGCAACAAGTGCTCTGCAACGTCGCATGTTCAAGCAACAAATCCAGAAGCTGCAAGTGCATTCATTCTCGACTTCTCTCTTATCTCGGTCCTCACTTTGTTTTTGTTTTTGTTTTTTAGACATAAATGAAACGAAATTTCCGATTGCAAAAGAATTTGAAATACAAGTGACCAGCCACATCGGTCCTCGCTTTGCTCAGTCAAACTTGGGGTCTCTAATTACCATTAACTTTTTAAACCTTAAAGTGTTAATTAATACTAACCCTGCTATTTATTAAAGATAAAATTATCCTGTCAATTTCAAGTGTGGTTCTTTATAACTGTCCGCTCCCTCAGAGGTATCAGTTGATTACAGGTTGCCATCAATGTGTCCATTTTATCATTAGTGGAAATTAAGGGGTTTTGTTTTTTTTATCATTTTTTATGAAGTGCCAAAGAGACCATATAAAATGTTATAGTGAATTCCAAATTTCAACATTTATCCACATATTAGAGGGGAAATACCACATTATCATAATTTAGTTTCCATCCACAACTAGGTGATTTCATCCAAGTTGTTTTTATAATTTGAACTTTTTTTGGCGAAAAAATTCATGGGTTGTTGCCATTTTTTAGTCAAATTATTTTTTGGGGGTGCAATCTAGCACTCTTTTGCCCCCCCAAAAAGCCTTGGTGGAAATAGATACCCAGACAAATGATCTTCAACTACATCATAAATTTAGAATTTGTAGTGTCAATTTTTGAAATCCTATCTAACAAACCCACCTCTTTGGTAAAGAACTCTATAAAGAAGAGATCATCTTCTACAAACCTAAGAGGTGTGTATGTAGGTGAATAGGTTTTGACTATGATTGACCTTGGAATTCTAAGGCCTACTTGACACCTAATATAGGATCACCTTTAGCATTGCACACCCACCAAGTTTGCACCCGCAAGTTCATTCCCCAATGAAGAGCTCTTTATAATTAAGATTAACTCCAACACAACTGGGACCTAGGTACAATAATGATGCAAAGGAACATGTTTTATGATGGTCTTTTGCAAAGCCAACAATATTTTCCAAGCTTCTACAAATGAGAGCCCCCCATATTTTATTGAGTTTAGAACAATATTTCGGAAGCTAAGATGCTTTGATGATAGTAACAATTAGTAGTGTTTCTTGATACTTCATCCAAAGCACATCTCCAAAAGTAGAAGAGATTCCATTGAAATTTAAAAAAATTCAATTGCTCTATTTGCTAATCTTTTTTTTGTCACAACACTAGGGACGTGTAGGCTAGCAAGTGGCCCACCCCGCCCCCTACTCCACCAAGAGACCCAATCCTAATAGCTTGGCATCCCCCCTTTCTCCATCTTTGCATTAGAGATGCTCCAAGCACTCTATACCTTTTACAATAAATTCATCTCTACTCTTCAAAACATAATACCAATGTTCTTTCAAGCACTTCCATTATTGTAGGTAGTGCTTACTATCATAATGCACAATGCTAATTTCCACCTTTGCTAGGGGGGTGGACAATCAAGTGATGCCAAGTGTTAGTTCAAGTCAAAATTCTTCATTCCCCTAACTTGCTACACAAATAAATTTGTAGTACATTAGTGGTAGTGGTCCATGACTAAATCCTACATTTGTAGCTTGAAATGACTAGGTAGCCAATTCTACCTAGTTGACATAATGAGACCATCACAAACATGCATTAAGTTACACTCCATCTCAACTATTCTATGTTGAGTACCAAAAGTCTAAAACCATACTTTCCAATTATACATTTGAATCTTATTACCATAATTATTGCCTTTCTTTTTACTGTAGTTAGTTCCATGACTATTCAATCTTAACCCTTAAGTGCTCCGACATCCATATTCTAGACGATGAATAGAGGGCTTGGAGGCACTGTTTAGTCCCACTAACCTCTCATTCATCCAATGTAACACTTGAATCTTGAAAAGACAACCTTCCTTAATGACCAATTGCTCAAAATTGCGGTAAATGATATTTCTGTAGAAAGATATAAGCAAAAATGTGCTAAAATTTGAAAAAGGATCGAGGCGTTAAGGGGTTAATGTCAATCATAAGGACTGTTTAGTGTTTACTACGAGCAAGACAACCATCCACTAAGTTAAAACTCTTGAGCACGGCCAGAGGCTACATTGCAGTATTGCACATCTCATGCTTGAGAACAGTTCGTGCTGGCATCATTTCGTATGTGGCAAAAGTGCTGGCGTCAATCAACTCACATTTAAAGCCCATTCTAGTGGATTCACCTGCTTTGATAGATGGAGACAAATTTGACAAGGGGTAGCTCATGGCAGCAACTTATTGTACGGCAAAAATTTATTACCATAGCAACACAGATTGATATGTAAGAAACATAAAATGAGAGAGACAAAATTCTAGCCTCAGGTGATTGCAGTTACAGGCTTACAACATGCAAAGAGCTGAAGAGAATAAAGAATTAAATTATCACGAAAGAGAAGTTTGGAGAGAAAACAACTTCACTACTGTGCTGCAGAAAAGTTCCATAAATTGTTCAGATATGTGCCATGAATTGGCCCACGTACTAGCTACCGGTAACAAACTGCAGAAACGACAAAGCAGTACGCCGCATTCAAATTTCAAACATAATGAGACAATTCCTAAAACTCAGTGTCAAGTGATGACTGGATACGTACTGTTGGGCAGTCTGATACTCTGATAATGCTTGTGCCCAATGGTACTGCTTCAACAATCCCCTCTCATCACTTTGTACAATTGATAGTATCATGAGCAAGACTGGTAAAACCTCCAGAAGCTTGTGAAGGTGGGTTTTGATAATAGTATATTAACGAAGACTGTCTGTCTGAGCTGAAAAATCTCCACGCTTCAAGTAAAAAAAGATTTGACCAAGGGAAAAAAAAAAGCTATGAGATATCCAAGTCACGTCGCTATCATGCAGAACGGCGAGCCAGTGTTCCATTCACAAGGTACTCAGAAGCGAAGTGTTTTGCTTCACCACTAATTCTCTCAATTTCTTCATCAAACCTGGATCACTGCGTAAATAAGTCTCAAATGCACCACGCAAGTGATTCAACGTGTCACAGCTCCTGCTGGTAGTCAGATTTAGCAGCGTCTCGAAAAAATACTGCCATAAACACACGTTCCAATGCCTGCCGCATGCTTTGGGAATTTAATACACTCTCAAATTACTAGGCTGCAACATTTACAATTAAAACAAGCTGACAAATTCATCTTCGCAAAATCTATTTGGCCAAGCACACCACTTATACGTGGTCTTAGCAACTACTAATGAATGATGACTATAATACAGAAAGTTAAACAACGTTATAATACCTTTTGTAAGGCGTTTTAGGCCGGTTAATGACGTGGGAGGTAGCACTGGTTGAGCGATTGTCTATCTCCAAGTAGCTTCCGTGCAGAAGACAGTGTACTACCCCACAGAATCCATATGTATCAACCTACCAGAACATCATGAATGTGTGTCAGCATCAAATACAGCAATAAAATACTAAGCTAACCATACTAGCTGATGGTTACCTTCCTCAATTCAGGGCGAATCTGCTGGATATTAAAAAGCTATTACTAGTATAAGGGAGATCATTACCTGAAAAGTCCAGGGTTTCTTCTCAATCATTTCTGTGGACCGAAAGCCTTCAGTCTTGCAGTCCCCCACAAATTCAGTTCCTTCAGCAAAAAGGGAGAAGTCTATGGAGCGGCCCCAATCAATAAGGCACACACCCTGCTTACAAATGGACAGCCCTCTTCAGAATAGAATAATGTACTACTAAATGCACCGCTCAAATTCAAGCAACTACTAATTTCACCACTCATTTAAGTAACAACAACCAGGTTACTCCTCAAGAGATAATTGCCGGGAGGCCCCGACCTGCTGCTTCCAGGAGCCTGGCTTATCAGGAGCCCACCCTCCCAGGTACTCACTACAAAAACAGGAAACCACGATGTAATCTTCTTGTTTACATCCGTACTGCATTTTGATGCCAAAAACTACTTTATTCCGATTCAACTTCAATATTCTAAAACTATGAAGACTAATACATATTTCTAGAGACAAATATGACGAGAACTTTTCAGACTAGGAAAGGAGGTTGGTGGGGGCTGGACCTGCTACAGCGTACGAGCAGATTATCTGGCTTGAAGTCTCCATGGATGAGACCAACCTTGTGCAGATTTTCCAGCATGTGCAACATTTCAATGGTATAGAAAATGCATAGAACTTCATCCATTCGTTGGCCCTTACTGAGATGGGTGTTAATAACATCCTGCACTCCAGGAAGTAAATTGCTACAATTAGCACAGATTGTGCGCATGCTCTGTTTTGTGCACATGATGCAAACTAAAATTTTGTACCTAGATCCCTTGAAAAAATATATAGGTTCAAATATTGTATTTATTCTTTAATGCGTACCTGAAGAGTTCCATATTGACCAAGGTCGCACTCCATGAAGCTACAGTCCGCATATATGTGTATGTTCTGAGCTCGTCCAAATGTGCATCTCTAGAACCAGTAACAAATTTTGCAAGATCAGCACAACGGCGAAATCCTTCAAGTCCTGCTCTAGAAAGGCTTAATCTGATATGCATGTGCTTCCTGATTACTATGGTTTGGACCAAAAGCACAGATTTGAAAGATAAAGGCGTCAGACAAAGTCTTCGGCAATAAAGTACCTCCTCAGAAGGAACCCGCATATCAAGCTGCCGATACGTATAAAACTCCCAGGGACAAACTGGCTTCTGAACCTGAAGCACCACTCAAATAAGATTTGTAACTTGCCTACAAAAGGAATCTGTCAATTAGAATGATAAAATTGTGAAGGCGCACAATAGGCCCGCAAGGAATAGTCCTTGTACACAAAAGTCAACACTTCAAGATCTCAGAATAATCGCAAGAACAAACAACGGTGCATTTCCTCTGTTATGCTCATATTTAGGAGAAAACTGCAATCTTAACAAATGTTATTTGAAATTCGCATTGCCAAAATACCGTGGAAACTACCAATATTTTAAATATCCCCACAACTTCTGCTTAACTCCGGCAACTCTTACTTTCAGAACCACGTGCTGACGATCTCCTGTCGTATTGACAGCCTCAGCCATGTACACTCGGCCAAATGCACCCCGACCTGCGTAACTCTTTAACTGATAATCGCGGCAACCTGCATTTCATAGTGACAATTCCAGGACAAATTTAATGCATGTTTCATGAGGTATGCAAAAGCGTATCGGCTAGATTGCAAGGATGGACCCCAAATTATTCGCCATTGAGATTGATCACATTCCCAAGCAGGCCTTCTTCATTCAAGACCGGTTTACACAGTCCAGAGATAGTGCACTAGTGTATCTTTGTCTTCAGACGTACCCAACTGCAATGCAGTGTTCTTCAATCTATTCCTCACAGCAGACTTGTTGGAAAGCAGAGAACGCAGACTCACTTTCCCAGAATATTTCTCGGAGCTCTGAATGTACCCCTGAACAAAAGGCAAGTGACGTGAGTATGTTCGGAACGAAGAACGAAATACTGTGGCTTGAAGCCATTAAATAGACTCTCAGACACCAACTTCTTAAGTGTGCCTTCTTGACACAGACTACACACCTTCAGTCAATCGCCTCCTCCTAGCAAACTTGATCTTTCAATTATCTGCTTTCTTAAGACATCAAGTTTTCTCAATCAGCTCACCTCATAATCTGATAACGGTGGGTCCAAATTTGTCAAAAAGTCCTCTATCAGTGCTCGATCCCATGGATAGACTTTTCCTCCTGGCTTTCTGTACTCTATTTTTGGAAGTTTAGGCTCCATAAATTTTCTGTTCAAAAATTGAAAATAGATGCGAAGTCATTATAGTCCTCCAAGTAGCTCATAGTCAGTAGGAAAATTGGTGTATCAAGATCCCCGAGACGGGGATTTCGCACAATGGACACAATCAGGGCTAACGCTCCTGCGGAGCAAGAAAGAAGAGTGTCGATTTACCTTTGAAGAGTAGTTCCACCACTTGATCCTGCACAATCTTTGACACCAGGTCCTTCATCTGAGGAGATAGGTGTGAGGTACACCCTTTGCTTCTTGCTCTTCCTAGTGTCGATCACTTCTTCATCATCGCTAATATAGATATATTGAATGTCCTTTGCGTCCTCAGGAGCCACGTCGTTTACTGCATAAGTTCTACTTATATTTCCATCTTTACGAAAACTCACAACGTCCCTTGTGTGCAAGGTGGCTGTCCCGTCATGATGCAAATGCGCCTCACTGCCTGAACCCCAATGCTGTCCGAAGCTGACATTTCTCCGTAATGCCTGTGGACTGAACATTGACATTATGTCAACTATCACCAATTCCTTGTCGACGCTGAGATCATGATGGTAGCTACCTTGAGTTCTTTCTTGAAATTTGCAAGGTGAGGAGTTCATTTTGATGCCTGGCCTACTAAGAGTCTGATGCACGCTGTTTAACCATCTTTGTTTGTCCACCATATTCACCCAGTTCGTCATGTTCTTTTCATTATTGCAGGCCACAGGAGCTTGATATGATGCAGGAAATGGCTGTGAGGCCCTCTCTTGGATCCGTTGACGGAATCTTTCTTCCTCGAAACTAATTCCTGCTTCATCTGTTGTGCTCTCGTAGATCTTGGATCCATAATACACCGGTGCTACAAGACAAATCGATCTTCGTAATGTTAACTAATCAAAACTGCACTCCTACCTATCCTAGCCCTTATTTCGAAAGAGATAGAAGGGAACAACAGCTGCAGAAAATGTTACTCACCAGGACGTATACCACGAGATTCGACACTACCTTGCATGCCTGGGAGAGTAACTTCCATAATACCGTTAAACCTGAGCAATTACCACATACAAAAATCAATTCAAGGATAGATAGTGTCCATGGATACGGTTTTTAAGCAAGGGGCCTACGAATATCTGCAGCAGCCCGATTCAAGATCACAACCGTGAAGAGAAACTACAAGTGTTAAACCTTCAATACCAGAATTATCAGCAATAGGCCACTGTGCTCCTCTATGGACAAGTCTTGAAAGTCAGAAACCACTAGCCATGGATTGTCAATTACTTGAAAGAGTGGAAAATCGTCGTCAATGTTAGTGTCCACTCTTTCAAGTCAATGGCAATTCATTCTTGACAATTAGAAACAACTACATATCAGCCCCTAACTCATTAAAGTGGCATCACCTTGCTCACTGTGTCGAAGAGCAACCTGTCGTAGTTTTCGACTCTGGCGTGCGATCGTTCGACAGCAAAACGTTCTATGCATGAGTATTAGCTTTTTCAAGTCCTTGTGCTCCTCTGCAGCCAAGCCCGCGGAACATGGTCAACATCGGGCTAGCAATCAGAGTAAAATCTAAAGCTCGAAAACCGAAACAAAGCCAAAACTAAAACACAGAAAATCAGTTGCAAAAAAACGCTTACAAACTGAGTATGCCGATTTTAAGACACAACCAGCCTTGGAATAGTCCATGCTCCAATCCAATCCCATTCGCTTCTAAGCAGTGAAAAAAAAACACTCCCCGATCTGTCCAGCAATCCGCCTGCATGAAAATACAAATATTCGTTACTAAAAAAAAGTACACAAAAAAAGTAAAAAAATGAGCTAGATCAACACTAGAACATGCTAAGTAACGCCATAGTCAGCTGCAACTGAACATACTAGCAAGAACAAGAAGCACAATCGAGTGTTAGCCACGAAACAACGACGATGACATCTTGGATTCAAAATCATAGTAAAGGCTTTCTACTTTCGACAATGGTGATAGTAAGTGACTAACTACATGTCAACTTCTCATTACGAACTAGTCACCACACTGATTATGATTACCATGTTAGTGAAGGCGCAAAATTAGTGTCACCATCAGAATTAGTGTCACCACAAAACAATTTATTCGTGAAAATTAGTACAATAAAGTAATATTTCAGCATACACTAATTAAAAATAGTCCGGCTTTGGTAAATTCGTGTCACCCAACACTGGGATACATCAGTGTACTTTGTCGTGAATGTACGAGAAATGAAGTTTAGAGCTAAAATCTTACATGTTGACATTTCCATATCTTCAAATAGAAAAGATCTGACTCGTGTCTCACAAAAGTGAGCTGGAGCACGTCGTGCCGAACCTCTTGCACTCTCCCTGGTGTATTCATCTCCTTCAACCACTTTGAGCCCCTCGATCAAACTTCAGAAACACCAACACAAGTGTGTAAATGCAGGAATTCGATTCTGAGGTAAATTTCTTTGCTTTTCCGCAATTCACTTGATGCACATTCTGCACAATCAGTCAATTGCAAGTCAGTTGGTTTGAAGGACTCCAAGTTCATTCGCAAAACAGAGCCAATCAATCCCGACTCGCTTCGCGGATACAATGTCGATCCACCAATTCTTCGATGAGCTCTTCCCCGATTGACAAACCCAATCAGACGACACGAATTCGAATCGGTTGCGCCAAATTGAGTCACTAAACTCACCAAGCACAAGTTCGATCGCAATCCCCCGCTTCAGCTCCTAATAATCCACTGCCTCCTCGTCACGAAAACCCTAAACTCCTCTCCTCACCGCACCAGAAAACTCCACCAGAGAGCTTCAATTTCAATCGATTCACATCTTTCCTGCAAGATGACAAGCAACGAAGGAGGGGAGAGAGTTGGCTTCGGGAATGCGAAGAGCCGACTCGAAACTCGAAACTCGAAACTTTCAACGGATGCTTCATGCACGAAAAATGAAGGAGATGCGTCCCTGCCTGCAAAGCTTGCTACCTTGCTCAGATCACAAGATTCATCTCTCACATTCTCGGTCCATGAGGAGCAACCACCGAGCCAGCTTTGCTGCATTCGAAATGAGCAGACGGCACGTTCGAAACACAGTTGTGATTCGGGTATGTGCCGGGTATGTGCCGGGTATGTTCATGATCCAAGCCCTCCAGGAAGCAAGAGAGACTGTTTCCTCCTACAGCATGACTTATCAAAGTTAGCCCCAAAGCAGTATCTCAAAGTTTCAAATATAACAATATCATACTTTAATATTTAGTTGTACACTTGAGTACTCACTGAAACTGTTCGACTTTGCAGAAAGGAATGTGCGTCGGAAACGCACTGAAGCCCACCCAAGAACCCCTCACCTCATGGCGATTGCAGAGCATGTAGATACCGCCATATCTTCCAGTTGCAAGATAGCACTATCCAAGCTCTACTTCTTGGGAAGATGCCGACTGAGAAGTACCTCCCAGAAAATTGGAAGAGGTCAGCCTTCTTCAGTAGTCCTGCACTCCTCCGACCCCAAGTAACTTTTCTGCAATGCCACTTTTACATGCAACACTAAGGTAGAACTGCCTAATATCACCATCCACCAAATTTTGTCACCTATATAATCTTCCCAATTGCATCACTGACCCATATATTATCACAATTTTTACAACCCTTTGTCATGATGGCAAGGCACTTGGAGAATGGACACATCATTCCACAAGGTAGAAGGCTCAAAAACCATCCATCCAAGGGAAAACAACCTTCTAGGGAGAAATGAGTACTTGAAATTTTTTTGACATATTTTTAGTTCACTAGCATAATTATAAAAAAAATTTAGAGCTAATACAAATTAGATATGATTTTTCCTGAGGTGAAGCGTTGTAGGTACCTATTTATGCTCATAGGCTAGAGATCAATGAATCACAATCTACCTTTGAAAATCCTAGTGAACTTCATAAAGTGATTCAACAAAGCCTAAAAATGCTCTTGTCAATCCTTTAAGCATTCAACGCATTTCTAAAAGAACACACTCTTGCCAGTCCTTTAAGCGTTCAATGCATTTCTAAAAGAACACACTCTTGTCAGTCCTTTAAGCGTTCAATGCATTTCTAAAAGAACACAACTACATTTGTGTCAACAAATAAATATAAGGTACAACTACCTATCACCCCCCTGATTTGCAATCTGACTATTTTGGGATTAATTTCAAGAAGGGCACATATTTTTCAGAGGTGTGTTTTTGTTTCACGGATCAAATCCAAGTGGAATTATAATTTTCCCATTAAAATTGTAATTTCTGTGAATTTTTGAAGTGGTCAGTCCTGAAATTACAAAACCATTCATAGAGTGGGGTCAAAATTGTCCCATAAACAACCCATTACCGTCTAATCAAGTACTAGATATTCTCTATTAATGGAGTGACACGTAACCCTTGTTGTCATAAAAATCCCTGATTCTGTCATAGAATTCTCTGATTTTGTCATAAAAGGAAGGGAATTGGAGGGGATTTTAGGCGGAATTGGGGCCAAAGTTGATGACGGAATTGGGCTGGTCTACTTGATGGAATTGAACTGCAAAACGGTAATGGGTGTTTTGACCTTAAATAGAATAATTTAACTGCCATTTGTACACCCCACAGCCAAAAAACTAATAACTCCATTAAGTGCACTTCACTTTTACCTTCATTGTATTTATAACTCCACTTTGTACCAAAACCGCACATTACAGTCATTAATGACCCTACTTTTCTAGTACTTATCTGCAAAATATTCCATTTTAGCATCCTTCTAAATTTTTCGTGACACTTCTGTCATTATGCACCCAAAATTTTAATTAATTAATTTTAAACTCCCTTCCAGACTCCCCCCCCTCGGGTTTAAAAAGAAAATTGAATTAAAATTAATTTCTTAATTTTTCATCCCCCCTCCGGCCCTCTCCCTACTTGTAATTTTTTGAATGAGGTTCCCATGACAAACAATATGGGACAATGAAAATCCCGTATCCCATATCCGTATACTATATATTGTATCAATATTTGTATTTTATATAGTATTTGTATTTTATATTGTGTATGTATTGTATCCATATCCATATTCTGATTCTATATCCGTATTCGTATTTGGATGGATGGCTTAGATTCAATCTCAAAGATCAACGGCTTAAGAAAATTTGAGAAATCAACGACATTCTAGAGGGGGAAGCATTTTAAAAAAATCAACATCCTATTCAATTTGGGGAGAGGGGGGGGCAACTAATGGCAAACCAGATGTGTGATGCCTCTTTTGGGTGCATAGATGGGTGCCTCTTAATGCCTGGACTATTTTTGAGCCCCCTCCCACACTTTAACAAGGGTCTATTCATAGTTTAACATTTCAACTTTGAAAAATCATAGATAATTCACTTCTTGTTGAAATGTCTTCATTCTTTTTGCAATTGACTTCTCTCAAACTTTTCAATCTCTAAAAAACATGGGAGTTAACAAAAAGCCTCTCCAAAGTACCTAGATAGCAAATATGTGTGGTAATGGGCAATTCCACCTTATACCATGAAAATGCAACAACCTCCATATACATACACAACATTATAATAGTATTTGGGGAGAACCACTAGTTAGTTCATTGTTAGCCAGTGGGATTGGGAAAAAATTGGTTGCAATTGGAAAAAATTGGTGAAAAAATCTACATAATTCCTATTGGGAGTAAGTAATAGATAGGAAAACGGACTTTGTGCTTGAAAAAATGATTCAAAGTAGGGATCAGATCAAGAAAAGTAGTTGGTAAAACTCAAAAGATATTCCAAGCACTTCATTGTACAACCAAGTGTATAACTAGGGATTGCGCTCCCATCCTTGGATTCAAGAGAAAAAAAAGTATCATCTTTCCGGTTTAAGGGGTTAAATTATAGAATTTCAAAGGTGTGGCAACTAATTTTTCAACACATGTGAATTCAAAATAGTGGGACTTTTGTGAATTAGTAGGACATGCACTAAAAGGACAAATCAATGCAATTGTTTAGTGTGACTATCTACAAATATTTGCTTTAAAATCTTGAGTTATAATTATTCTACTCCTTTGTATTCATGGAGAATGATACATAACTTGCAATAGGAACCATCTCATAGCACATGACAATCCTTTGATGGATGAAAAAAGGCACATTCTTGTTGATAAGATGGGATTACTTTAGCTTTATGATGCCCTTCTTTTGATTGAGTATCGTTCACTAAGATCCTACAATTCAACATTGAAGCAATAATTGTTCACTAATGTGAATGCTTAGGCCTATAATGAGAAAGACTAACATCCCTCCCCATTTTTGTGACTCCGCATATTATTTCTTATACAAAGGCTCTCATTTTACATTATCTAAAGTAACTAGATCTAAAGGCATCTAAATAAAGAATTGAGCATTGTTTCTATTATTAAATTGCCTAATTTTTATTAGAATCTTGTTAGAATCAAAAGAGTATTCTAGATTCTCTTCCTTAAGCATTTATTGGACACTAAATGAATAACCTAAGAATTTTCAAAGCAAGTAACTTTGATGGCTCTAAAAATAGGTATTTTCTAAATTAATCCTAAATTTTCAAGAATAGAAGGAGTACATTTTATTAATTCTAAGCTAACTCTCAAGAATAGAGAGAGCACATCTTATTAATTCTAAGTTAGCTCTCAAAAATAGAAGGAGTACATTTTATTAATTTTAAGCTAACTCTCAAGAATAGAAGGAGTACATTTTTAGGCAAGAATATGTATGGATCAATTTATAAAGGTGTTACAATTAGACATGGTTACCATTGTCCGTATTGGTTGACAAAGTTGTAACTTAACATCAATCTCTAAATGCCAATTAAAGCACCCTATTTTAGTGTCATCTAAATTTTGAAGTCAAATAAATATAACTAAAGTACTATTAGTTTTGGCATTTTATTGTTTAGTTGAATATCCTTTAAAGTCTATTTAGAACATCAAAAATATAATTTGAAAAAAACTATATATGATTTTTCAATAGAAGATTTTGTACAAGGCTATCCATGCAAATCTTGATTTTTTAGTGTTAGAGGCTCTTAGAGATGAGACTCAAATATACTAAACTTTGGAAAAATCAAATTGAAAATTTGTTTAAGAAATTTGTAGAGTAGATTTTGAAAATCTGTAAATTGATTATGGTTTAGGATGTTTTGTCCTAAAAACTCATATTTTTTAGATGATTTCAAAACTCAAGAGAAAGAAGTAATTCCAACCTCTATTGGATTGGCGTAAGTAAATTAAGAATATGGTCATTGAAGGTCCTATAACACTTCTTAAGAGAAGTAATGAGTGACTCTAGGACTCATGACCTCAATTTTTGATTTGATATGTAAAGGAGGATTGAAAGGCTTTTAAATCACTTTCACAATTTTATCACCATGTCAATCAAACATTATTATCTTTCAATACATAAGTGATATTGTTATGTTTTCTTTCCCTATACGATCCATAAGTAAATATGTCTCGTTCTCTCATTTGAATTTGTGAGGTTATAATTAAAAAAATATTATAATGCTTATCAAACCTTGGATTTTTTCTTTAGTTTTCAGCAAACTCCAAGAAGCTCATAAAGGCCTTGGCCATTTAAGGGTTAAAGAAATATAGGTATCAAATAGATATGCATCAATACAAGTTAGTCCCCACAAGCTTGGTTTTGCTAGAGAATTGTTGACAAAAAAATATTTTAAATAATTTTTTGTACTGTTTCAACTTAGTGAACCCACCTTCAATCAATAGAGAATATGACTTATCAAGCACTGCAAATAGGTTGCAAATTCAAAGCACTACTCACTATTCACTTTAACACTTTTCATGCCCTGATTGCACAATTTTTGGGCAAGCAACAAGACCCATACCTTGCATCAAGGAGTTTTTTTTTAATTTCCCTTTGGATATGGCATTTTTAAGGGTTAATTCAGTTTCTTGAACAGGAGGTTTGGCTCTTACGAATGTCTTACGGTAACTAAGCTTATAACTCATAGCAGTTCGTTTCTTCGAGGAACAATCTCCTACTTCTCCGCTTTGATGCATGACGTCGGGAGTCCAAGCGCTGACGTGACCCACGGAAAGAGCAGACGAACTTGCATCTGCTTGTTCGAATCCTATAAAATTATGGCGAGGATTGTGATGATCTCATCGAACTCCAGATTTCGTCGCTGCAGACAGATTATCTCTCAGCTTCAGGTGGGTGAGCTGTGTCGTCGCATTGTGTTGATGCTTTTCAATCGGTTAGTCCACGTTTCTTAATTGGACCTCGGTGATGTTGCTCGGGTATGCAGAAAAGTAGAATCGCTCGAATGCTCCATACCTTAGTACTTGAAGCTCATCTCTCTACAAGTGTCGTCTTTAGCATAGGCTCCTGCACATTCTCTGGTATCCTCTCGCTTTCTGATTCGGTTGCCGTACTAGATTTTTTGCTTAGTTGCGTTTTTTTTAATTTTTTTTATGTTCGTGGTAGTGTAGGAATTTTGGTCATGGCTGCAGCTAGAGTGTGGGGATCTCATCAGTGCTTGGAGAGGATTGTGGTTAGTCAGTCGGGCAGGAGCGGGTTAGATGGAGCGGGGTCTTGGGGAAGATTGCAGACGAGAGGACGTCGGCAGCCTCTTCCTGGAGTTTTCAAGGGTGGGGTTGCAATTTCTTTGAGAGCGCCCCGATGTTGCAAATGCATATGTATTCTTTCGTCTCATGGATTTGCTGGATTGAATAGAAGTCGTGAATTTGCTTTGTTCTGAATGCTACTTTCTACAATTCTGGCGTTCACTTAGCAGGAACGCTTTGTGAAGGCTAGCTCGTAATTGAAGGCACGGCGCCATGGCTGGCATCAATGTGTCCGAATACGCGACTATTCGCACAGTTTTGACTTTTCTTGCAATTGGCTTCGCTGTACTCGGTAATTAATTAACATAGGCTGTGGAATTTTCGCAGGTTTCCTTAGATTGTCTTCAGAATAGCTGTAAGTGCACCGGATTGGATTTCGAAGAGCTTGAATACTGAGTGGCATGTTTGCTTGTGCGGTTGTGTTCTCATTGTTCAGGATACAAATTATCAAGCCACTCAATCAGAAGCCAGGCAACTATGGCGTCAAAGATTCAGCTCTATAGCCTGGCCACACCTAATGGCCAGAAGGTAACATTTGGCACCACCGACATGATTTCTAAATGCTTTTCTCCGCTAATTTCCTCTTTGTGTTAGTTATTGAGGCCTGAATTCTACGATGTCAATACCTTGAATTCTGAATTAGCTGTCCCTGGGATGGGGGTTTCATTACCTCTTTCTGCAGATCGGAGTAGCCTTGGAAGAAATGGGCTTGCCTTACGAGCCACACACGATCAATATCTCCAAGAACGAGACCTTCACTCCTGAGTTTATCGCCATCAACCCAAATTCCAAGATTCCTGCGATCGTTGATCCCGACGGCCCAGGTAAACGGCATGCCCAATATAACATTTCCAATGAGAATTCTCTGCTTGGAGCTTAGTTACGCAGGACTGCTTCGTTTGTGAAGTTTCTCGTTTTCTAGCTGAGCGTCAATTGAACGTTCTTCCGACTTTTGTCAATTACATCTTAGAGGACACAGCTCAAGAACACAGGATGTTGCAAATGAATAGACAACAATGTGAGACTAATTAGCAAAAGCACAGTCTATGAAACTCAAATCTGGAATATTCGACTGTTCGGAGCTCGAACGTGCTTACAGTGTATGGGGTTTGGCTTGGCAGATGGCAAACCGATCACCATCTTCGAGAGCGGCGCCATTCTCCTCTACCTAGCTGAGAAATCCGGGAAGTTCCTGTCAACAAACCCTCGCCACCGCTGGGAGACGATCCAGTGGCTCATGTTCCAGATGGGCGGCGTCGGTCCCATGTTCGGCCAGTTCGGCCACTTCTACCGCTTCGCCAAGGACAAGTGCGACCACCCGTACCCGATCGAGCGCTATTCCAAGGAGGCGATGCGGTTGCTGGGCGTGGTTGAGGAGCGCCTCAAAGGCCGCGACTTCATCATCGACGACGGCTACTCCATCGCCGACATGGCGCTCTTCCCCTGGATAAGGTCCACCAAAGCCGCCGCCGAGGAGAAGCTGGAGTTTCACCGCTTCCCTCTCGTAAATGCCTGGGTGGAACGGTGTTATGCGCGTCCGGAGTCTGCAAAGGGGACCACCGTGTGCAAGCTGTGATTGAAGAGCGAGCCTTCTGTGCATGTGATGAATTTATGAGGTCGCCATATTTTGGGAGTTGCGCACATGCCATCGCGGTTTTTACAAGAGAATTGAGCGCAAGAGTTTCTTATAGTTGCTGTAAATGCGGTACATTCAGATGTTTTGGGTACTGAGTGTGCACCCGCTCACCAATGCCTGGTTGTGCGTGCCTGGCGTCTACCAAGGGAACCACCGTGTGCAAGCTGTGAATTAAAACTTGGCCTTCTGTGCATTTGGTGAAGTAGTTTGCCATGTTTTGGGAGTTGTGCACATGCCATCGCAGTTCTTCCAAGGGAATTAGGTGCAAAAGTTTGTAGTAGTTGCTGTAAATGCGGTACTTTCGGATGTTTTCGGTACGGAGTGTGCCTTTTGTGATTATGCAATAAAATTGTTTCCCGAGATTATTGCAGACATTTGCAATGAATCTCTATGTTTCAAATTATTTTCAGGTCTGCCTTCTCTTGATGCGAGCCTGTGCTGAAATTCTTCAGAGGGACTCCGTGAAGAGCTGGAAAACTGGCTAGTTGCGAAGAAAACACTATGAACTGCGAATTAGACAATGTGAATCTCAGACAAGGGGACCACCGTGTGCAAGCTGTGAATCAAGACTTGACCTTCTGTGCATTTGGTGAATTTAGGTCGCCTTATTTTGGGAGTTGCGGATATGCCATCGTGATTCTTACAGTGAATTGAGTGCAAAAGTTTGTAATAGGTGCTTTTAAAACGGTACATTCAGTTGTTTATGGTGCCTTTTGTGCCATTATGCAATAAAATTGTTTTCCAAGATTTTGCAGACAGTTGCAATGAATTTCCATGTTTCAAAGGTTTTGGTCTGGCTTCTTCTCTTATGAGACCTCAATGTTGGATGGTTGGACCTTGGTCCACCATGCCCAATAAGAGTAGAAGGGTATCATAATGCTAAAGCAATCCCACGTCATGGAAAGAACAAGTCTTTCCTCATGCAATGAGTGACTTTCATTTATGCTAAAATGACAACTTTCATTGAATTTGGAATCCAGATGTTGCTATAGGGAATGTGACTTCCAACCACATTAACCTCTAAATGCCCAAGGCCTTTTTTGAGTTTTTTGGAATTTGCTCTAAATTGAACAAAAAGACAACATTTTCATAAATTTTATCAATTTTTTTTAATGGTAACTACACAAATTCAAACTAGACGTGTTAAAGATCAAATGGGAAAAGAAAACACAACGATATCACTTATAGATTGAAAGATTATAATGTTTAATCATGAGGGGAGTAAAATTGTGAAAGTGGTATGAAGTCTTTCAATCATGTTTTCACATTTCAAATTTGGTCACCAAAAATATATGTGAGGTTAAAGGGCATAACATGCATAAGCCTAGTCACTTTGTGGCTTTTCAAAATCTACTCTACAAATTTTTTAAGTGAATTTCTAATGTGATTTTTTCTCTAATATCTAGTGTATTTGAGGCTCATTTCCAAGAGCCCTCAAAACTAAAAAATCAAGATTTGCAATGGACACCCTTGCACAAAATCTTGAACAAGAAAATCATAATCATTCATTTTCAAAATTGAATTTTTGATACTAAAACTAGACTTCAAAAATAATTTTTCCAAAAATATAAACTACTAAAAATAGTAATTTGGTTAGGTTTTATTGAACTTCAAAATATTGTTGACACTAGAATTTGGTGCCTTGGGCATTTAGGAGTTAAATGAAAGTCAAAGTGGTGGACCAAAAGAAAAAAATCTTCAAACATCATTCATCTTTAAAGTGTAGTATCTATTAATTCATTGACTTATATTGATAAGCCAATTTTTGTTGTTGTTGGTACAATAGAGCCTCATGCAACTTGGAATGAAAGCATATAGGTAAGGATTACACTCAAGATTAGTGTAATGCATTAAATGAAAGCTGAAAGTGGTAGGCCAAAAGAAAAAAATCTTCAAACGACATTAATCTTTAAAGTGTAGTATCTATTAATTCATTGACTTTATTGGATCAACCAATTTTTTTGTTGTTGGTACAATAGAGCCCCATGCAACTTGGAATGAAAGCATGTAGGTAAGGATTACACTCACTCAAGATTAATTGGTTGATTAGTATAGTCAATGAATTAGTAGACACTACACTCAAATGTCATTAGTGCTGAAGTCCTTTTCTAAAGCTATAACCTCTCTAATGTAACACTTTCCTCCAATCCCTTGGCTATTACTACCTTATGGAAATTCTATTTTATTGCTTTTATAACTCTCCAATGGAATGGTGACAAATCTACTTCGAAAAATAAACTTGGCATTTGATGTATTTGTAAAAGCCAAAGAGACTAAACACAACTAAGGCACAACATGATTCTCCAACTTTAACCTATAAATGACACTGAGGACTTTTTTCGGCCAATGAATGACAAAGACTCTCTCCATGTGGGACAAAAATGCAACTATTCATCCTCCAAATTGTGTGTGAAAAGGGAATGTCTTGTACAATAGTTTGACTTCCAATGAGTGCTTTTGCATTTTTTTTAAGTCAACAATTCACACAGTTCCAAAACAATTGATTTCCATGATCAAACAAACTTGTTGTTTAAGGGCTAATTGAGGAAATGGAGGTTATAATTTTCAAGAAGAAAATGATGCCTACCGCAAGTAGCCCACTCACATGGTAAATTGCAAACAAGTGTTCACCAAAAGAGATAGTATTCAATATTAAAAGGACTCCCAGGTTTGGATTGAAAATGAAAAGTCTATTTGGGGCTATGGACCAAAACCAAAGTGACTTTGCATCAACAGAACCTAAAACAAACACTTTTTTTTCAAACCAACAATTCTGAATACACTTTCAGGACCATATCAATATATCACAATGTTTGCAAATGAAATCAAGAGTGAATGTAGTTGGTTTGATGAATTTTTGAAGTTGAAGGAATGACTTCAACTTTGAAAGGAACATCTATTGTTGACACTAAACTACCCTTAATTAGGCATGCTTGAAGTACAAAATGTTTCAACTCTCATTGGTTGCTTCAAATAGCTCTTTAACTTCCATTAATTCCTTTTGAAAACTAGTGGTGCAAATGCTTAGTCATATTTGGGTCAATGAACAATTGTGAAGAACTCTATTCTAGCTAGGAGTGACAAATGGTTGGTGTTGCAAAAAAGGTGAAGATATCTTGCTTACACAAAGTTTGAATAGCTACCTTACTCAAAAAGCAACCCAATGCTTTAAGGATAGAACCTCTTGTAGTGTAAATGTTTGTTTAAGATTTAGGGTTTTGGATGTTTGGGTTGCATTAGCTATTAAGCTCAATTGGCAATCAAAGATCTACAAATAAAATTGTATTTTTGGAAATTTTAGTAAGATGGCATTATTGTAATATTGTTATCAAGGTTTTTATATAAATTTTGAGTCTCTAGTTTTAACAACAAGGTCTAACTAGCATTTGTGAGGATGGGGACAAGAACAACAAGTTCAAGAAATTGACTACCACATTAAAGAAGAAAAAATAACTTGAAAGATCTAACTACTCTAAAAAATTCATTTACCAAAGTGGTTGCTAAATTTGAATTGCACCCAATGTCACTAAGCCTTCATACATTTAGTGTAGAAAAAAGAAGTTGGTAGTTATACAATGTGAGGTTCTATCTCTTATTGTATATTGTAGTATTGGAGAATAAGGTGTGCGCACCTATACTCATCATTTATTGCAATTGAGCAAAACTCGACAAGAATGTGGATGAAGATGGAGGTGTATTAAGACTAACAAAAAGAAGATGTTAAAGTCAAAGTAGAGAATTGTAGTACCAATAATTGGCAATAGGATCACTGACAAATCAAGCATTGCAATAATACATGTTGAAAAGAATACAATGACTACTTTGAAAGGTGCATTTACATAATGATACATGTTCAATGATTTTTTCAAATTACTTCATTTAGACATAGTATCTTCCTTCACCATTCATAAATGCTCATGTTGTAGGAGTTGATGTTCAAGCAAGATTGATAATAAATGTTCATGCCTTAAGGCCTATTGTAATCATAGTACTTATATTCATTTCATATGAACTAGTTTTTATTGATGTAGAGTTGTCTCTTCTTTAGTTCAGAGTTAGTAAGTGCAATCTTTATTTGCTTATTTGCTTTAATGAAGGGTGCCTCACCATCATTTAAACTCTTCACTTTACCTATTTATTAGGTTGGAACACCTCATTTAATATATAGGTCTATGCTAAAACTAGGGAATGAAACAAAAAAATCTCTTTTAAATTATACGGCTTAAAGCATTTTCAAATCACTTTTTCATCCAATCATTTGAAGCCTAAATCCAAGAAAATCATGATAACATAATTCTAAAATAACTTAGCTATTATATATTTTTCCTGTCATATCTTAATAATTGCTACAATTCTAATAATAAATTTTGCAAATTTGTTATAAAAATTTATAAAGACCTCCTTTATAATCCTTAGAGAGTGTTACAAACTAACCCTACGTGAGATCTTAAATATACAAAAGTGGTATTATTTACCACAATACCACCTCATAACTAATTATAACCCTAATTTACATGTCTAACTTGGATAAGAACCATTATTATCATAAATGTTTTTGAACTAGACTATAAGTTTGACTACATGCACCCAGTAGTTGTGGTAGATATTTTGGAAGAATAGATAGAATCCCACCTTTATAGATTTTAAATGTGAAATATCACTTTTTCTTAATGAAAGGATTTAAAAACTAATATATAGCAATGATGTTAGCTTAGAAGTTTGTGGCAATAAATCACGTGTTGCACTTTGATACTACAAGAAAATGAGGGCATATATGACTTGTCCACTATGACTTCACCAATAAAAATGACTGCAAAACGATTATTTTGTATGACTATGCTCTGAGCTCTGAGCAACTTTGATAATGGATGCAATTGTGATCACGGAATATTGTATAAAAAAGAACGGTCATGTACACAAGCAACATAGAATCTATAAAGCCTTTCTTTGTAATCCTTAGCAAAGTCTCTTACAATAGGAAACATGTTTCTTCCGTATACTTGCAAACTACTTTGCAAACTACTACAACAATGATATTATTTTAATTTTTGGAAGTAGACAAAAAATTGAGCCACTTTGTCCCTAGTTGTGATTCATGAAGGGACCATGATTTTATAAATTTATGTTCTTTGGTACTCATGTGTTATATGAGTGATATTTGGATGATATTAGGTATTACAAGGGTCAATTTGGCTAATTATAATGTTACATAGTTGATTTGGCAATCTTTTGCCACCCCCCTTCTTGCATTAGTTGCCACCACCCCTCTTTCAAAAAATTTACAGGCCGTTGATTGTTTTTAAAAAAAAATGCTGACCCTTGAAATTGCCGTTGATTTCTCAAAAAATCACAAGCCGTTGATCTTGTGAGATTTAATCTGAGCCGTCCAATCAGCATTGATCTGGGCCGTTGATTTGGAATATAATACGGATATTGAAAACAGATACAGGTACGAGTATATGTGGGATATAGATACGGGATATAGTACAGAAGACGGGTATGGGTATAGATACAAATACAGGAAGTAAATATCCATAATAGGATATCCCATATTGTTTGCAGCTCCTTCTTCCCCCTAACAATTACAAATAGGAGGGGGGTGGGGGGCAAAATTAAAATTTTGAATTTAAAAAAACTGCCAGGAACAATGGATAAAAAATTCATACTATTATTCCAAGCATTTTATTTTCCAAGAAACCACGTGGCTAGAAAAACATAATATTTCATAATTTATGGAGAAGACTTGTAGCTTGATTATTTTTAAGTTGATGAAGTTACTTATTTGTAAACTCAAACCCATTTTCAAAACCTAAGAGATTTGGGTGAAAAATTCTTCAAGATTCTCCCATTTCAAGAGATATAGGAATGGTCTTTCTTGAGTGTGTCTAAACCATCATAAGGGAGAAATCCCATTCCAGATCGCCCCCCCCCATTCTGGCAATGTAGGCTGGCAATGTAGGCCACTCTCTTTCCGCATAGGAGATGAACAATGATTAATTATGACACAATTTTCAATGTAGTTGTGGCACATTGTGATTGTTCTACAAGACTCCCAATTTTACAACCAACCCTTGGTCATAAATAGGAAGGTCTATATGACCACAATGGGAGGGATGGAATCTTCTACTAAAAAATTCTTAGTAATTATTTTTTGAGGAATAAAAAATTGGAAAATTATGGAAACTTTCCAAACTCTATTTCTGCACACTGGAAAATTTCCTCCCTGACGAAACCTGACCTGCAGATATGTGGAATTGCTTAAGTGGTCAGGAATGGGATTTCTCCCTTATATAAGGGCTCTTCTGTTCGAATCGACTGTAAACTTATAATTCTCATATTCCATCCTCATAAAACTTTCCCGAACCTGGATTGAGTCTGACAGAGGACTAAAAATTAGAGAAGCAGATTCGGCACTTCTGCTTGATTTAGGGAATATTTACATCATCATTTCACGGGTGCTGGCCAATCAGGAGATGCCATGAAACACATTTTGGGAAAAAAATATATACTTGTCGAATCTAAAATGGTTAGCATAATTTGCAAACTACGACAGTCATTTATTGCGATACAAATCTTAGGAAAATCCTCAACTTGCTAAGTAACAGCAACCTCACAATACAGATATCTGGCAACAAGTGGTTCCAAGAAACCTTCATATTCTCTCCTGGAGCAAAGCGCTAAACTTGAGGGCCACTGCTCATCAGTGCATCCCACTTCAGTATTTGCAAGATCTGCATTCGTGTACAAATTCCACTTCGCAAAATTCATTCTAAAAGCTCAACAAAGCTCCAGTCATAAAGCGGTGTGACAAAATGGCATCTACAGTGGGCCTTGATCTGTAGTCAGGGTTGAGCATGGCCTGCATCACCATGAAGAAAATTATGTCAACTCCCTGACGAGTGTTACTAAATCATGCTCGAAAAAACGAATTCCAGGGAGCCTTTCTTTAGACAAGAAAACTTGGGGTTATCATTCACAGAATGCACATGAAGCCAAACACACACCTCAAGTAGCTGCCATCCTGCACCGTCATCAAGATCCATAAACTCCACAGCTTCGTTCCAACGGTCATCAGCTGCACAGTACCTGCAAATTCAGCAGTAAAGACAACACTAAATCCCTGGCGATTCCAGCCTCCCATTACTAAATAGTTAGTTCAAAATGTTGCAGAAGTACATGATGAGCGTCTGAAACTGGAACCGTGCGAATTTATGATTTTGACACAAACTACACCATTTATTCAATTTAGTGTCATTCATAAATTAATATAACACCATCGATTGATTAAATGAATTCTCTTCGTTAAATTGTGAACCTCTTTGTTAGATCTGGACCACTATCAAGAATCTAAGTGAATAGACGGAAAGTTACTCAAGCCTCAAGTGGCCAACACAAGATCTGAATCTCAATAAATGGTGTTCATCAATCGGCTCACTAAAATATGATGTTTGAATTAGCATTAAACTTACAAAAAATTGTACCAGAAACTAAACAGACTGAACGGAGTAGTCAGGAGATTGCTCTCCATTATATCTCTGATCTAAATTACAGTAAAGTGTAATACTGGGTGTGCTGATCACACCATCACAATATCTTTGTTGAAACAATTACATAAATTCCAATAGGGTTATAACACGTACTCGCGAACAGCTGGAATGTCGAGTCGAAATGTAGTCTCCAATAACCTCTGATAGTAGCAAAGAACAGAAAATAAGTACAGAAACAAAACAAAATTATTGAACACCAAATCCAAGTTTCAAATCACTGACAAAGAACACCATAAAAATCACTGCCACCTCAATTTCGAACCTATGGTAGAGAATTACTCTGCAACTGCAATGACGATAACCTTGAACTAGGTGCTTGCTTACTTGTAATGAAGGACCATCAATGCTGCCAGTCTCACAAAGTGGAACAAAGACCATATATGCTAATAACAAGCCTCCAGCATATCTGCAAATACCAACAATTGCTACGTTATAGCGTTCATGGTAGAGTCCCACTCATCTTAAAAGTTCCCCATAAGATCAACAATAACTTCATCTAAATCTGACAAGGCAATTATGTCAATGTTACGTCGATGTTACGATAATTCAAATTAATTTAGTGTCTTAACTATTGATGTAACATTGAATCAAACTCCAATGGTGTGATGTAATGCTACTTCAATGTTGGTTTTCTAGAGTTGAATGAACAAGTGATGAGATTAACAATTATCTAACATTGGCTTAAGGTTGTTTGCTTTGCTTTGTCAAACAAATAGGCATTAGATTGGCATAGAATAACTTTATTTAATCTAACTCAAAATATTTTAGATGCTACAGGTAACCAACAGATCAGTCACAGTGAGATTGCCTACATGTCATCTGCGATGCCAAAGGCTCTTCTAGACAAAGAGTCCCGAGCTCCCGCAATAGCCGCTCTGCGCCACAGCCCTTCCGAGAGCTTTGCTACTGCTGGATCGATAGCAGAATCTCGAGTTCCAGAACCCACGTTGCTTCCCCGTCTCTCCCAAAGCTCTTCCAATGTGGGCCCTCCTAATTCAGGCTGTCCACTGCCAGCACAGATTCATCGTCAATTAGTATCATATTTGGAGATCACAGGCATCAACTAAGGAACAACACACTCCAGCCAACAAGATACTGGTTTTGCGACATAATTCGGTGGAGATAAAGTTGGCAACTGTGTTGTAAAATTTCGAAAGTTCAACTCTACCTATATAGAAATTCACTGAGTTACAATTGGAAGCCCAATGATACCTTTCAGACCATAATTATATTACTCACAAATGTTCAAAAATTGTTCAAAGATGTAGGGTATGATTTCTTCTTTCTAATTGTATATTTTGTTGCCTTCCTTGAAGCTTCTAAACGATTTCGACTCCTAGAAATACGAAAGCAGCTACTGTTGGACATTTGGGCATTTATCACTTAAAGTTTCATGCTTCTTCGAGAGCTGACACTGACCCCCACATTGTGCTTAAAGACTTGGAAACGAGAAGGTCTCAAAAAATGTGTCTGATATATTGCTGCCTGATGATAACGTAAGAGTAAGGAAATAGGTCGGAACTTACACGTTACCTCACATCAGTAGAGAAGGCAAGATCACGCAAGCGTGGGTTGAGGTACATGACATCCCGCTCAGATGTTGTGCTGCCCATTCACAAGTTTCGGTTTCTCAAAAGTCAGGCCTAATAGTAGTTTCTCAAAAGTCAGGCCTAAACATCAACAAAAGCTACATCTCCAACGTAAGGAAATCAGAGTACCAAAAAACCAAAGCGAACATGAAAAGTCTCTTCTCCTTCACAACAGTTCCATTCGCAAAATCATAACTGGCAGATGTCCATAAACCAACCGAAAAAAAATACAAAACTCCAAGTCCCTAGCTATGCATTACAAGGTGCCACAATCTCGCTAATCTAAACACACAGAGGGAATTGCAACTCACTTGATAACAATGGAGGCAGGGCCGAGGCTCTGGTGGAGACGACCGCGAGAGTGCATGAAAGCCAAGCCTTCAAAAGCACCGCGTAAGAGCTTTGTGATGAATACGAGACGCCTCTGGATGGGCCTGCTCTTGTCAAAACGATCCCAGAAGTCCCACTCCCCAACTGCCCGGCCCTCGGTGGTCGCATCAGCAGCCAGTTTCGCATAATCTGCTGCTGTCATTTTTCCATCGTCTCGAAATACCAGCCACTGCCTTAAGACAACCCACTCTCCGTCATTACAAGCATGTCCACACTCAAGCCCTCGTCAACTTTCCTAGTGCCTTCACAAATACAAGTTTTCTTATATCTCAGATGGGAAGAATCTTGTTTGTTAGGACTGGACAAAACAAAAACCCTGTTTTTTCAAAACACTGACTGCAGAGCATGCCACAACACCAAAATCTAGGGACTCTCAATAACCTGCAAGGGAAGCAGCTTTGGAGATAAACTAAAGTCTTTTATGATCTTCACTTCCACGCACCAGTTGAAGCTAATGTCAAAGGTTCGAAGGTTCTTCTCAGTCATTTTCTCTCCATGAACAATGTGTACTCACTAAGTTTCTGTTCAGCTCCACAATCTAATTCTGAATGTAAAAATAAAACTAGGAGCCACTGTGTTGTCCAGAGAGGACTTGAGTATAGTATTTTAGCATGTTTAGAGAAGTGTTCTCGAGATCAATTCATCCGGACGAGTTTGCTGTGAAGTCAGGGTAGACTGGGAATGGGACTTTAGGAAAAACTTCAGTTAGAATTCTTCGTTTATTTCAGTCACAAATCAACGCTGCACTACCAGGACAATGTATTCTTGTCTCTATGGAAACAAATCGGAAGAGTACATTTCAGAGAGGCCTATCCACAAGGGTTTTAAATTGATCTGAAGTTATTCTGACGCACCTGCTCCCCTGTCCTTGTCTCAAAACCACCATACAAAAAGGAGATGTTTTCTGAGATGTCTCCTAACTCGGTATCCTGCAAGAAAAACACCCTCAAGTCATCATCCCTCTGACATAAAGACCACATGCAGACAAAATAACTCACTCTAGGAAGGCTATCAACTTGGGTTTTCAAACGTGCTTTCTATCCAGAAACCCGGATTTGCTAAAGGATTTTTAAGCTTAGGAATTCCCAACTTGCAGAAGTGAAACCATCCTACAGAACAATGCTGATAAACTGGATTAATACCCCGATGTGCTGCTTTGGCACAGCGGCGTGATTAAGTAAGCAAAGCTTTCATACCTGAAGTATTACATGAGTGGCAAGCTCATTAGCAGCCATTACATCTGCATCGCTGCCTGAGGTTACCATTGCAGGATAAGCCTGGTTAGCCCACAGAGTTCTGTTAGATCTCTTTGAAGCCCGTCGTTGTATCAGGAAGCTAAAACAGTCTGTAACTCAAACAATTACCACAAATCCCTGGGTACTTGAACAAGGTAGATCTAAGCCAGTCATGCATCACCATGCTCCAGTATTTTCTCTAAACATAACGTTTCCATGCTTAGTTAACCTTACACTCTGATTATCTTAGGAAAAGAAAGAAAGAATGAAAGTCAATGAAAGTAGCGGAGAAATTCATGCTTAGGGTTTGCAAATATTAAGGTAGAACCTTGAACTTCTACGATTATAAACTTAAGGGAAATACCAAGATCTGTACTCTCTGGCTTGAGGTGAAAATTCAGAATCATGCATATCTTCAATAAATCAAACAGATGTATAAATTCAACTTAGAAACACAAGGAAGTAGACCTTTAGAATTACACGAGTCCCCATTCGTTCACCCCTTCCCATACGCCCTGCATACAACCTGCATGCAAACTGGCATGTTTCTCCGTTAGCTCAAGACCTTTCTGCGTGACACGACCTTCCCAAGAAAACAATTACAATGTAAGACCTTCAACCTCGAGAAGACAGATGTAACAGTAGAACCTAATCTTTTCCAGTCGAGCTCTCACAAGGTGTATGATATCTACTGCCCATTACCCTCGAGCCAATATATAAACAATGAAATTCTCTATCATATGACTCTGTATCCCTCACAAATCATGATGTTTGCGAAGTGAAATGTACACATACAACATAAATGTGTGAGCTCAACTGTTGGTCAATAATCCAAGGGCTGTTCATCACCTTGTCTGCACGCTTCCTTCCCCCATCTCCTGCCCTCCTATTCGCGAAATGTCACGTTGGTCCATACCCAAGGGTGCATTCTCGCCCAAGGAGGCTCCAAACATTCCTCCTGCTGCTGGTGGTGGAGTATAGCTGCAAAAATCAGTGAAAATTTTAGGGTTTAGTCAGCATAATCCCTAAAAGTGGACTAAAACCTGACTCAAAACCTGTATCATAAGAAGACTAAACCTCTGATTTCACACGTTGTGGTTATTTCTTATCACCAATTTTTAAAATGCGGAGTATTGACACTTGAAACCTCAATCTTGAACCTAAAGTAACAAGGATTCATGGTTCTAAAATCGCCGACTTGATCAATATATTTCAGATGCGACCAAATTCTATATCTCCGGAAGCAGTGAAGAGCAATACACGTATTAATTCAAAAATAAATTAAATCATATCATTTCAATTGATCATAATTCAAATGGGGATAAATTTCATTCTGCAGAGTCCATGAAGCACGTTGCATGCATAGGTTTCAAAATAAAATAAAAATAAAAATAAAAATGAACAGAAAACCTGCTTTAAGAAATAATAAACACGATCTCAATACCTGGAGACATTGATATACCCCTGCGACCCCAACAACCGCTCCACATCAAAATCCTCCGAGGAAAACATCTCAACCTGCGCTTCCACTCCCATCATCTTCCGCCTCCTCGGAACTCGGTTCCTGGGATGCGACTCGCCCTGCTGCTTGCCCCAATTGGCCCCAAATGCAGCTCCGAATGAAAACGGAACAGGCAGAGCGGCGGCCACTCCTTGCCTCGACAGACGACATGTTGCAGAGCTCACAAGTCCGTGTGCGCAAGCAACGTCGTTTAGGGTACTGGAAAGAGAAGCAGCTGTGGGTAACATTGTGCTGCAACAGATCTGCACACTGATGGGAAAACAAAATTGCAATATAAGATCACCAATGTAAGCTTAGTGGAGCAGGAGGAGAAGAGAATTGGATCATAGAGTGTGATTTTTTTTCTTCAGGTAATAAGCTTGGTCTTCACGAGATTTGGGAGCAAGCAAGGGGGTGTTTGTTGGGTAGCAATTTTGAGTGGAATTGGGGGAATGCAGGTGGAGGTGCGACAAGTGAAGGAGAAGGCTTTCCACAAAGAAGTGGATAAGGGGGTGGCTTTGGGCACCACTTGTCTTGCTGGGGGACGATTATGTGAGTTGGAGTATTTTCATTGGAAGAGAGGAGTTCTTGGACTTCAGTTTGGAAAGGCTTACTAATAACGTAACCCAGGTTAACCCTCAAACGACGAATGGGTGACCTTGGAAATCATTACCATGTGAATCATAGGTTTTAGAAATAGCATTCATTGGAAGTCAAACAACTCTAGAAGACCTCCCCTTTTCATAATAAAATTCTAAGTATGAATAGTTGCACTTCTATTTTACAAAGATTCTTTGTCATCCGTCAAATGCGAAATGTCCACCTCGACGTTTAAGGATTTAGTTCAGCTTACTACATCTATTTATACTAGCCCAATTTATACTAGCTCTAGGGCTGGATGGAAGGTCGTCCCAATTTGCCTTCAATCTGGCCCTCAATCTGGCTTCAATTCACCACTCTGGCCCTAGGTAATGTAAAGTGTTGTGGCTGAATTCTAAGGCTGAATTTTCAATTAATGTGCTCTTGGATTTTCTTAATGTTCAATTAAAAAAATCTAAAACATGCATCTTTTCCTTTCTCTTAGTATTTCTTCTATATCAAAAAAATAAAAAAAGAGAGCTCTTTTCCCCCTATTTATTCTATTTCAAATAATAAAAAAAAAGTTTTAAGACTTTTTAAAACTTTTCTTTTTTATTCCTACTTTACCTATTTCAAAAATGGAAGAGAGAATGCTTTTACTTTTTTTGAACCTTTTCTACTCCCTTTTTTTTCTATTTGGAAAAAAAGGGAGTTCTTTGACTTCTTTTGAACCTTTTTTTTTCTTGACATTGAAATTAGAGTTGACATTGAAAATAGATTTGTAGCCCCATATAGTTGACAAGACCAAAATTATATATTGCTTAGAATTTCAAGAATTTTAAGCAATATATAATTTTGGTCTTGTCTTTATAGGGGTTTGAAAATAATCTCATGTCTAAATACATAGTTTGAGAAAACATTTATATCTTTTTTAAATTCATATTTTTAGTTTATTTTAAAGAAATTCATGAAATTTTTTATTATGAAAACTTGAATGAATTCAAAGATAAATGTAAATTAGGTTTTACTATGCATGTGTTTCTAGTAGTGTAATCTTTCTTTACCATATTGTTTTTTCAAGTATTTGTCATCAAAATTGATAAAAACACACATTATCTCACAAATGACAAAATTTATGGCATAACTTTAACAATGACCTTCATTTATAGATTTGTGTCTGTACAAGAAATTTAATTATTAACCATTGCAATTGGTTAATAACATCTCATGTTAGTACAATTGCAAAGACTGAACATCTATTTAAACAAGAAATAAGCATTTGTACCACAACATGTATGTACTTTGACTCATCCCTAATGGCAATGCAACACAAATGGGATTGAGCTCACAATTAACATAAGAAATATATTCCAAAAAAGAAATAAGTGACCTTGAATTCGTAGACGGTGGAGATTTGTACAATCCAACGGAGGAGCTCAATTCGACCCCAATCCAATCCTAGATGCAAAATCAGGCCACCCCAAATCTCATCCTAATTACTCCCTTGGAGTTGGATGGTTTTGCGCCAAAACTATGCCACCTAAGGCAACACGTAGGATGAGTTGTGGTTTCAATCCGGCCCTAGTATAAAGCTCTTTGGCCAGATTTGGAGAAATTGAGTGATCCTATTGGTTCAAACTTGGAGAATTCCGGCCAACCTTCAATCCGGCCCCAAGTATAAACTGGCCCCTACTAGTTGGAGTATTCCCAATGGGTCAACTTGAAAAGCCATTTCCATGAATTTTCTTTCATGAGCATGATTAGGAGTTTGGCTTTTGTCTCATTGTTTTTGCAAAATTGTTTTGAAATGTCAAAAAACACATATATGACTGAGCATACCTCTACTAAAATGCTTCTTAGTCAATCATAAATTCTTGGATTGGTATGAAATTTTTACCACAAGAACTAGATTAGTATGCGCAACTTTTCCAATAAAACTTGTTGAAAACAAACCATGTCTGAAGAAGTTATAAGCCGCCAAAGTTCACGGTAATGCAAAAATGTCTGGATTTTGAACTTCAAATTTCTCCCAAGCATTCAAAACAACTTGGATTGACATGATAATTTTACCACAATAATTAGACTTTATGGGAAAAAAAACACAACAAACTTTATTGAAAACTAACATTTGATGAAAAAATAGAAGCCCATTCTTACAGAGAATTTGCTCGTATCTATATTGCGCATGTGGACCTTGTATGCTTTAGAGCGGCCATATTTGCCACATTCTTGGCAAAATGGTGCAGGGAGTATCAGATTATAGTCGACAATAACATTTTTTGTAAGGCTAATCCAGAATTTTGGATGCTACTTAAGATGTAATATCGTGCCACATAATAATTCAGGATGATAGAGGACATGTGCATTACGCATTTCATTATTGGTGCACACAATACTATGATCTATGATATGGGCAACACAAGAGCAAAACCTGACGACATATTCTTGGAGCGACAAAGGCGATTGTATCCAAGAACTATGGTCAATGATGAAGATTTGAACCGTATAGAAGCACGAAGGTAAAGACATGGAGAGTGCGAGCCATCAATACTAAGACAGAGGTGGTGAGATATGTTTGCAAGGACGCAAACAGCTAAAGAAAGGCTATATAAACTAATTTTTCAATTTTTGAAGCTCCATTTTGTTATTCAAGTGTAAATAGGGTGGTAAGAATAGATTAGAAGATAATAGATGTGAATATAATGAACTAATCCTTTCGGTAAATGAAATTGACTATAAAAAGATTGGAAAGACTATAACTATTTTGGAAGATACTAATCCATGAATTGTTATGACGGTTATGGTCTTTAGCACTTGTGGTAAAGAAGACTATTAGACTTGTATTTCTAATAGTCTTCTATGTGTGACTTGTGTTTAAAGTTGTTTGCAATTGTACTCAGTGAATGAAGAATTGAAGTTGTGATTGAATTGTCTAAGTGTTATGAAATTTGATCTATGAATGGTTTGTGAATTGATTGTATATGAGATTGTATGAACCTGTGTAGTTAATTCAGTCTATAGTCCATATGGAAGTGTATTTGAATCTTTGGAGTGATGTCCAGTAATTGTGTAAGAGAGTGCTTACCAAATGTGTATTGATAAAGACTATAATCATGGTACTGGAAGTTGTGTAATGATATGTCTACAGCTGAGAAAATGGAATCCATAGTCTTGATGTTGAATGTGTATGCAATAATTGGACTATAGTCATGTTGATTAAAGACTGGAATATAGAGAGATTATAATCTAACTTAAGTATATGTAATTTGAGTGATTTGCATAAATGCAATAAACTATGAAAGTGAATGGGAGTGATTCCTTGGGTTGTGATTTGAATAAGTGAATGAATCAAGATACAATTTAAGTATTAAATAATAAATGAAGAACATTGGAATATTGTGAGAGATTATAATGACTATGGACAAGATTGATTAAATGATTTAAGAGTGATACTAAGTGAAATGTGATGGAAAGATTTTCTATTATAGAAATTAGAAATGAATGAGTGAATCTAAATATTAATGTATAAAAAGACCATAGTCTGTACTAGAATGAAGGTGGAGCATGAAGATTATGAACAAGGAAAACTAATGATAAATATCATAAAATTTTCTCTCATGGAATAGAGAATCATTTAAAAAACTAAAGAAGATAAATAAAGTAGAATTTGTTTATGCTTAGTTTACTGGAAACTGCATTTGAATTATGTTATAATCTAAAAGGAAGATAAAATGAACCAAAAGACTATGGACTGTTAGTAGGAAAGAAACTTGACTATGGACTATCTGTGAAAGATATTTGGACTATAGACACCCCCTTGTATGAAACCAGACTATGGACATAATGTTGTCAATGTTGTGAGGAGACAATAGTCAAGTTGAGAGGAAGAAAATGACTAAAAACTTAAACATTTTTAATGATACTTTGGATGCATTTAGAGGAATATTTGTATTTCATTTCTATTTAATAAGTAACTTTAGCTACATAGACTATGTTATACTATTTGATCATTTTCTTGATTTTAGAATCCCTATATTATAGTCCTGGGTTGTTGCGAGTAGGCAAAATCTAGACTACAACCACATATAGGATTGCAAATGCACCTGCAAGTTTTGTAACTACACTAGTTCAATTTGATGAGCTTAATTCTCACTTTTTCAATGATGTAGACATTTTTGTTGTGTTGCTATATGTCCAAATGGAACTCTAAAAGTACACGAACCTTTCAGAAGTCAAATTAATTATGGCTTCATCATCTTCAAGCTCTGCTTCCAAAGCTTTATATAATTTTTCCTTTGAGTGTTGAGAACTATGCAACATAGAGTGTGAAAATTGAAATGTTATTTATCAGGTCTGAATTATGGTAAGTAGTGGATGATATAGAAGTAGATATAAGATTAAGCAATCCTATCACTTGTTTAGCCTAGAAATTAAAAGATTCAAAAGTCAGGTTTGATATTATTTTTCACTATGGTGAAAAAAAAATTATATTCCTCAAATCTCTTGGATCAGCCAAAGAAGTATGGGATAGACTTAAACAAATAAATTAAAGATCCAATAAAGGATCTCAAGTACATTTACATAAGCAATTATGTCATATGCAAATGACAAATGATGATGACGTTATTCTCTTCCTTGAAAATTGGCAAACAACGTTGCAAGAAGCTGCCACAATAGGTTGTCAATTTAGTGATTCCCAACAAGGCACTTTACTACTAGCAGCTTTATCTAATTCTTGAGATTCATTTATAACATCCCAAGGATGTGTTATTAGTCTCACCTTTACAAAACTACTTTCTAAAATTTTAAAACAATATGCTATGATGGGCAAAAAGGATTTAAATGAATCCAGTGTTTTTTATGTCAAAGTTAAATTTCATAAAAATAAAAATAAATCATTCAAGAAAAAGCCTTTACAAAATGACCATCAAAATGGATCTACTTCACAAGTTATAATTTGTCACTATTGTTATAAGAAAGGTTACAAATCTCCAAAATGTAGAAAGAAAGATGTAGAAAGAAAAAGGGAGATCAAAATCAACATTTACAACTCAATATTGCAATGTCTAAAAAACCATTACATTTATTTACAGCAATGGCCACTAACACATGTTCTCAATGGTATTTGAATTATGGTGCAAGCCAACACATGTCACCACTCAAGAAGTTATTCCATAGCTATTCTATATTAACAAATCCTAAATTTTTTTATCAAGAAGACAATACAATTCATCAAGCCATTGGAATTGGTTTAGTTCTCCTTCAATTGCAATCTAATCAACCATTGTTGATTAATGAAATATTATATGTAGTTGGTTTGGCTAAATTTTTTATATCTATCTTCCAAATAAGTCAAATAGGATGAATGAAAGCTACATTTACTATAGATAAATGTATAATTATAACTCATTTGCCTTCAATCTAGTTTAACACTAATCATAAAATGCCAAAAAGAAAGCTATCTATACCCTCTCGGAATTGGTATAGAATCAACACAACATGCCTCATATGCATTATTAGTAACTCAACAAGATGCTGATACTATCAAATGGCATCATTGTTTGGGTCACTTGAATTAAACCTCTCTTAATACTATAAAAACAAGTGAGTTAGTTATTGGGCTACCTAAATTAAAAAGTAGCATTCCAAGTTGTGAAGGTTATGTATTTGGTAAGCATCACCAAATGTCTTATCTACAAGAATCAACAACACGGGCTATTAAATTATTAACCCTTATACATACAAATGTATGTGGACCCATGCAAACTACTTCTTTAGGAGGAGCACTCTATTTTTTAATATTCATAGATGATTATTTTTGCTATACACATATCTATTTATTCAAAAGTAAATTTGATACTTTTACATATTTTCAACAATATAAGGCTCTTGTTGAAAATCAAAATCAATCCAAAATCTTAGTACTCTGTTTTGATAACAACGAAAAATTTATTTCTAAGAAATTCAATACTTTTTGTATTAATCATGGAATAAAACGTCAATTTACTATGCCTCATAATCATCCACAAAATGACGTCTCTAAGTGTAAAAATAGAACTTAGATTGAGTCAACCTGTAGTATGCTCAAAACAACTAATCTACCAAATACATCTTGGATTGAAGCAGTTCTTATAACTTGTTACTTGCAAAATTTATCATATACAACTACCCTAGATAACATTACTCCAATTGAGCTTTGGATTGTATTTAAGCTTAACTTAAGTCATTTACTAGCTTTGGGTTGTTATGCATATTCTCACGTACTTGATGTACAAAGACATAAATTAGATGATAAAGCAATAAAGTGTCTTTTTATTGGCTATGGTGAACCTCAAGGCATTAAAGGATATTGATTTTATTCATTAAAAGATAAGAGCATCCCCACAACAACTCTAGAAGTGGCGTAGACTCAGTGAGTTGTTGAGGTAGGGCAAGTGAAGTGCCCTACAATAGGCATGGGGAGGAAAAAAAAGTGACCAACTATGGTCAAATTCGATGAGCGGCCGAGCAAATGAAAAGTCTTCATAGTGGCTTGGTATGATTTTTTTTTGTCTTTTCAAGGCACTTATTAAAGGTAAGGTTTGAATGTTGAATGTTGGGAGGTGTGAAAGTGGGCATTGGGAGGCGTGAAGGTAGTGTTGTTGAGCACCCATCTAGTGAAGTTGTGGGGCACAGGTGGAAGACACGGGTCAAGGGCTCAATATGCACCCACCAAGTCCCCACTTCCCGTCCCATCTTGTCGTTTCAGGTGTGGGGATGCTCTAAGAAAATCTTCTCTTGGCAAGATGTGATATTCCATGAAGATATATTACTCTCAAGTCAACCTTCTAAATTATCTGAACCAACAAGTACAGTCACAATATTTATATGATACTAGACCCAATATTCAAGTTCCTTTGACTCTCTTGATCAAAGCTAAATAACTTCTCAAAATTATGATAAATCGTTCCGTTACCACCCATATTCACCTCACTAATCTCCTCCATTAAGAATTTTACAATAATCATCTCAAAGCAATAAGGGCACTTGGCAAAACTCACAGTTTCATGATAATGCCTCATATGCATATGCATTAATGGCTTAGCTTATTGTTGATGAAGCTTTTTCCTGAAGCCCTTGATTGGAAAAATGCTATGCAAGTGGAGTATAACTCTTTCCTTAAAAACAAAACTTGGACCTTGGTTGAACGTCCGTCTAATAGATCTATATTTAGTACTAAGTGATTTTTTTGACGAAAATACAATGTTGATGGTATAGTAGACCGTTTTAAAGCACGTCTTGTAGCTCGCGGGTTTATACAACAAGTTGGAGTGAATTACAACAAAACTTTTTCCCCAGTAATTCACATCACCTCACTTTGCATTTTAGTAAGCCTAGAAACAATTTATAATCTACATATCCATCAAATGGATGTGGTCATTGCTTTTCTGCATGGTGATCTTTATAAAGAAATCTATATTTTTCAATCAGAGGGCTTTATAAAACCAAGAACTGAACATTTAGTATGTCGTTTATTAAGATCTTAGTTTATATGGATTAAAAGAAGTGCCAAGAGTCTAGTGGGAAAAATTTGATTCTCATCTTTTATCCCAAGGTTTTACAAGATGTATTTTTGATACTAATGTGTGTATTAAAAATTTTGGAAATTTTTACATTCTTTTAGACCTTTTCATTGATGACCTGGTCCTTATTTCAAATTCTTTGTCCTACTTATTTGACTACAAGACTTCCTTATCACATCAATTTGCTATGATTGACAAACAAGATATCAATTATATTCTTGGCATTCAAGTATAAAGAGATCGACCAAATTGACAACTTGTGTTGACACAAACTAAATATATATATCTGACTTATTGATTAAATTCAACATGCAACATTGCAAACCAACTAGTACTCCTATGGCTCTCAGAATGAAGTTTTCGAAAGCCATGGTTCCTCAAACTTCAAATGAAGAATCCTTTATGAATACAATCCCATATGCAAACTCAATCGGTAGTATTTGGTATCTAATCACATGTATAAATCCGATTTGGCTTATTCTATAAATAATTTATCTCAATTCATGGCCTAGCCAGGTCCATCACATTGGTGATTGGTCTATTATTAAATGCATATTTTGATATCTTCAATATACTAAATTATGTGGAATTTGTTTTCAAGTTCCAGACACCTCACATACTATTGAATCTACTTTTCAAGGTTGGACCAGTGTAGATTGGAGAAGGGATGTAGACTTAAGAAGATCCACTTCTGGATATTATTTTAGTCTAGGAAATGGTCCTATCTCATGGCATGCAAAAAAGAAATCTACAGTAATATTGTTGTCCACTAAAGCAGAATACATTGTAGCTGTGACAACAACAAAATAACTAATTTGGATACGACATTTCTTTGTAGAAATTGGCTACTTAGTTTTAAAAGCTACAACTTTATATTGTGACAATCAATTATGCATTGCTCTAATTGCAAACCCAAGATTTCATGATTGCTCAAAACACATTGAATTAAAATATTATTTCTTAAGTGAAAAAATAACTCAAAATAAAGTAAAATTTACCTTCACTCCTACGGAGCAAATGTGGGCTAATGTTTTAACAAAGGCTTTATCTAAAGCCAAACACAATGCCTGTGTTACTTCTGTGGGACTTACTAGCTTGTGAATAACGGACTTCCAATTTCTTGACTGAAGCTGGTGGTTTGATGTACTTCAAATTTTAGCATCATAAATTACAACTTAATTTAGATAATTCAACTAAAGAGAGAGTGTAATTAGTATACAGCTAAATTAATCTAGTCAACCTCATATTTAGATTTAGTGTAGGGTTACAACTTATGGAATAACTTAGAGTCACATCCTTCTAGTAGCGTCACATCCTTCTAGTTTAGTATTAACAGTAACAAAAACCTTAACTCACCTTGTGGGCAGTCCTGCGTTCTGCACCTCCATCCTATTGGGTATCTTTTAGTAGGCCCGTGTACATGGGGAGTGGTGAGCCCCTTGTACACAAGCAAACTTGCTTAAGCGGGTTCCCACCCTTGCACCCTAGCTGTGGCCATTTCAGTTGTGGCAAGTATTGGAGGGATTTTGCAAGGTTTTACTACATCCTAGTTGCGGCCACTTTAGTAGCTACGGGGGTGGGTGGGTGGTACAGCGCTTGCGCCGCCCTAACAGGAGGGTGATAGCGGGAGATTAGAAAACTGTGAGGTTTTTGCAATGAAGCTTGGGGGTGCTTGGGAAAGCTTGGGAAAGCTTGAACTTCATGTCTAATTATCTTGGTATGTGTATTTGATTTTTTCATTATTTTTCTTGCAACTGGTAGTACATGTTGTGGAGAATGTTTCAATGTTGTTTTTGACTTACATTTTGTGATTAGTGTAAGATTTCCAAGGGTTTTCTTTAGCTCTTAAGTACCAAATTTTTGTATAAAATCGATTAAAAAGAGTTCTTTAAGTCAACATGGAGCTCTCTTTTAGTACTCAAGTAGTGCTCATGTGTCTCATGCTCTCTATGAAACTATGACAATGAATAATACCTTGAGTTATAGAACCGGATTTGGGAGGTTTTGAATTCTGGTGGTGGGACTTCTATGGGCTTCCATTTTTCTTTGTTGATATTTTTGCTTAATTCAAGGAAGAAATTATATACTCTTTGCCTCTTTTTAGTAAAGCCTAAACAATCAACACATAGGAATTACGTTGAGAGGGTAGTGTGAAGATTGAGTAATGAAATGCACCACAAAAAATTTAAATTTTTTTATAAAATGAGTTTTGGTGCATTTGAAAATTGGTTGAACATGTTGATTCCGTTCTTACGAAGTAGGTGTGTAAATCAAGTGAGGCCACAAATGAAAATAAAAAAAATTGTGGCATGTGTGATTTATAGATTTGCGCATGGCTGTAGTCCAGAACATATGGTAGATCGTTTTAAGATTGGAGCTTCAACTATTAGAAAGTATGTAGACATTGTTTGTGACATACTTATCGATAAAAACAAATTGTTTACCCACTACATTAGTATTCCAAGTGGAGACCGTCTTAGAAGCATTATCTTGGAGTTTGAAGAAATTATAATAGGATTGTCAAACATTTGTGGAGCTATTGATAGTACACATATACCACTAGCAGAAAATTCAAGTAGAAGAGAGACATTAATAGCAAGTTTTTTCTTCAATAGGAAAAAATTTCATTCCATTGTTCTACAAGTAGTTTGTGATTCAAAAAAGATCTTCTAGAATATATGTGTCAGGCAACCTGGAGGAGTGTATGATGGTGGCCAGTTCAAAGTGTCAATTTTGTATAGAAGTTTGAAGATATGAGAGATTCTTCAAGAACCTGTTGTATTGGTGGAAGATATCTGTTGTATTCTTTACTTGATTGGAGACGTTGCCTACCCCATTCGCATGTACTTAATGAAGAATTGGAAGGCTCTAAATGATATGGAAAAGAAAAGATTTGATAACTTTATGAATTCAGGAAGAATTGTCATTGAAAAAACGTGTGGCACGTTGAAGAACTGATGGAGGATCTTAACTCCAGAGTTGACAGGACAACTAGGATAATTGTAGCTTACTGTTGGTTGTACAACTATTGTGAGTTGTTGAACCAACTAGAGCCTATGCATGTTTGAGAAGAGATCTACTAGTTGGATTCGAGAATCTTAGATTATCCATGACTAGGGATGGAGAATGAGCAAAACATGATGGAAAAAATTAAGGCAAAAAATGTTTAGATAATGGGTTATAATAACCCTAATGATGAATGATATCAAATACATTGCACTTGCATTTTTTCTAAACTTTGCATACAAATATATGTATACATGTATATGGAATGATGTAGAATATTCAATGTAGTAGAATTTGAACCAAATCCAAACAAATTCAAATCAAATCAAAGGAAATTTCATACAAAATTGAAATAACATTCCAATGCTCTAAAGCGTTGCAAGTAGATAATAGAGAATATGAAACATCTACTTAGAAGTACTCGAAGAGTCCTTGGCCTTTAACACTTCAACAAACAAAGTGTTCATTTGCAATTGACCCTTCATTGCCAAGTCTCTACTTTCTCTCTCACTCTATTATCTTCTCAGCAATGGACATCTTCATTTTCTCCACCTCTAAAATCCCTTAGGAGAAATTACTAATGGTGGAGGCAATGGACTCATCTTTAGTATCTAGTGTTCTCTTTCTCATCCTTGTACTCATGTTGACTAGTCCCTCACATCCGGGTTGATTAATCGTTTGTGTGCACGGAAACTGTGTAGAAATATTACTAGTAGGGGGAGGAATAAAAGAGTGCTAGGCAGAAGATTGTCTTCATCATCACTCACAAAATGAACCTCTGAATGCTACAAATGAACGCCTTGATCAACGTCATAAAGAATGCTATTGATTATAACTATACCACCAAAGATATTGTCAAAGATTTTATACCATGGAGTTGAAGAAGACGAGAGAGCTCCTATTTCTTCTTGCTTTGCCTTTTCTTCTTTATAAGTATTCTTCATCTTGTTCCACTTGTCACGAGTTTGGGTTCACATTCTTTGAGGGTCGTTAGAAAACTATGCATTCAACTTCTGGGTGGATGCAAGAAACACCGAACGATTTAGGGAGCGTTCTGCCAAAACTGCGTTTTTTCTGCCCAGTACTACAAGTACTGCTAGTACTGCAAAACGAAGCAATCTCAGCCGTTGATCCGAAAAATCAACGGCCAATAGTACTTTTGAGTACTTTATAATACTGAAATAGTACTACTTAAAAAAAATGACTGTTTGTCACAGAAAGTAGATAAAATTAAGTATAAATTAATAATAATTAGAAAATCATGAATAAAAAAAAACTAAAAATTGGCCATTTGTAAAGACTTGATAGTGATTAAATTTCACCAAAAACTAAAAGTTGAAACCATCATGAATGTTTGGAGCGCTATGGGCAAGGGACCCCTATTTGCATCAATTGTATGCATGTTGAGGACAAAGAATTTTATTTTTTTGAATGCCCTTTGGTAGGCACATGCCCTTCTATTGTGGCAATAGCCCACAACAATCCTAGACGTACATCATCATTTTTGGATGCTCCACAGTACTAGAAACCCCTAAAACGCAAAGTGTGACAAATTAGGTAAATTACAATTTAATTAAAGGATTTTTTTTCAAAATTTCTCAAAAATAAGGAATGTGAGGACTTCCAAGTTAGCCATCTCCAATAAAAATTTCAAGTACATGGACTTCATTTCCCAAAAGATATGGCGAATGGCAACTCCATCATTCCAATTGTGACGCCAAATAGTACCGGTGTTTCTTGCATTCACCCTTCTTTGCCAATTTATTTGCTTGAACGGCTTCCGGTTGTACTCTCAATACTTCTCTTCACACATGTCTACAAGAAACTTCAAAGCTCCCTCTATCTACTCCCTCTTCAAATTTGAAGAACCACTCTTCCCTCTCTCTTAAGCCCCTTGAAAATCAACTCCTCTCACGTCACTAAACATAAGTGCTAAAAGCCCCCCCTTTGGAACCTCCATAAAACAAAAGCCCTAACTCACTCTAACAGTCTAACTCAAACTCATAGTTCACTCACTGGAGCACTTAAGAAGAACAACGTCAACGTGTGTAGGAAGAAGGAGAAGCCCTGAAGTTGCAAAGAGGTGTCCCATGCTCTCACACAAGCTACAATGTTACTATTTTTTTCACCGCTCGGGGTAAGAGGGCTGCAGTAAACTCACCGTGAAGGCGTTAGCTTCACCTGTGAAGACTGCGTAGAGCTAACCCGCATCTCCGTGCCCTCACGTTTGACCTCGCACAGCTCTTCTAAGCCTCATGTGCGTTGGCCTAGTGTAGCCTTGTTCTTGGAACACGATTTCATCAGTCTCGTCACACCTGCCACATCAAACCTCGCCTTATGAGATCCCATATGGTCACTGGGAACACGTATTGTGCACAATCGATTCAGAATATATTTGCTACACACTTCTAATTAAGGGACAGTGGATATATGACACTCGAATACACGGAGCCTTTGGACATCCTAATAGACCTAACTTCCATAGCTCCAACTTACGTTTGGGAGGACAGCATGTCGAGGTCGGATCCTTCTCATTTGCACTACTTGACCCAGTTTACAGATCCCTGGTTTGGTTCTCCATCTGACTCTGCACATACTCCGACAAAGGACTCTTTTCCTTGGGCAATTTCGCAGACAGACTCTCCTTCAATTTCGAACCCTTCATTTCCCTCAGTCTCCACTACAGCCACAGTAACCAACATAAAATCCAATGTCTTTCTTTACTTTTGCAACATTGAAATCTCTTACCTGCAAGATAAACATAATCATGTTCACCAGCTCAGATGAGTTAGAGCAAGTTTGAAACAACTCCAACACCGGTAGCAACTAACACCGATTTCTTCTTACAAATTATATTTAAAAAGAGTGATCGAGAGGAGGACCAAATTGCAAACGAAATTCAAGCTACATAGTATAGAGGACTGGATCGAGAGGAGAAACGGGCAAAAGGGATGAAATAAAGCTCACCATAAAATACAGAAAATGGTAGAGAGATGAAATTGGCAAAGCTGCAACACAGTGAACACACACACGGTCGCACTTAAACCTCAGTAGTCTACAACTTCAATCATGACGTCGACTCTTAAGGATATAACAAAGAGAGTTCAAAACAATTCATCAACGAACAAAGCAGCACAAAATCAACAAAACCAAAATCAAGAAATGTTTCCATTAGTTATCATCCAATTCTCCCAAAAATTAGCTCACAACACGGGCCCAGAACACATAGAAGTGTCGAACACTATTCATGAGCACCGCCATGCAAAGCACATTAATTCATAACAGAAATCTCCTCTGTAGCTTCAAACCCTAACTAAACCCTGGCTTGGCCCCGGATATGAAGCCCTGCAGAAAATCCGGAAGAGCGACGCGCACGCGTGCAGGCCACTTGGGGTCCTTCGATGTGCTAGGCTTCCGTTCCACAAAAATTTCGGGAGACTTAAAAAACAAACTCACAACCATATATCTCCCGAACCTAGGTTTCACCATCTACAGGAATGCTCAATTCATGACAATTAAAACGCGCATATAAGATCACTCCTACCATCGGCTAGTATCTCCAAAATTTCATTCCTTGAAAATAAAATGAAAAATCGCAGCGATTCTAGAAGACTTAGCCTAACCTTCCGCGTTTAACAAAGATCGCCAAACCGAAAGAGCTTGAATCCACCAAATTCGAAATGAGAAGAAAAAACAAAACGGGGTGTGCCTTCAAAGTACGAAATGAAATGCTAGCAGTGAAGGAGCTGCGAGTATTGGTGACGATGCGTAGCAATCGAAGGAGATCCAAGCTCTGAAGAAAGCGCAAACAGAGTAAACTGCAATCTCGGAAAGAAAGCCAGGGCAAGCTCGGCCTGTCAGAGCATGGAAGTCCCCCCTCACACGGAGAGCCCTGGCCACTACTTGATTCATCCATTTATTGTTCTCATGGCGTTTTCCCAGCTTCCATACAAGAATTTTTCCATCTTATGAATTTTTGCACAATTACTGGTATGACTAGGCCGCTAAGCAAATTCCACACATGAATCTTTTTCATATATGAATATAAGTTGAAAAATGGTATGAATGATTGCAGTTGTGCTGCATTTCAGTTTCGCAAACTCGCTGTGATCGATGTATGGAATTTTGAAGTAGGAGGCTCCCTCAGTACGTCCCCTAATCTTCAAACTGCCTGACTCGAGTCTGACTGGGTTCAAAAGTGATACTGAGATCATCCGAAGGCCCGCGTCGGTCCAGGCCTGTCGTAGCCCTGGTAGTATGCTTTCCCTGGTGAGCTTCCTTCCAACGGGCCGCTGTAAGGCCGCAGACAGGCAGTCTCTCTACTAGATTACTGGATTTCAGTGACTTTACGAAAAACAAAGCTCAACGAGATCGATCAACCCTAGGATCGGACTAAGACTGTTGTTTTCGACACTTTCCAGATCTGATGTAATCAAAATGGACCGGAATGAACTCGCTGTGATCGATGTCTGCATATCTGAAGTACTACGCTCCCTACTATCCCGGCCAAACTACCTGGCTCGGATCTGATTGAGCTCCACAGCAATACTGAGATCATCTGAAGGTCCACGTCGAGGCCTGCCGTGGCCGTGGTAGTACGCTTTCCCGGATGAGCTTCCTCCCTCCGAAACGCTGTCCAGACCGCTGTTACTACTGTTCTTGTAGCTGTAGTCCACGGATCCTCGTTGTGACCGGGCTCCAGGCTTGTAAGCTGGCTCGCTCGGCCCCTCGCCCAGCACTAGCACTTCCGACTCCGTGTCGCTCTGCAGGATTGAGACAATGCGAGCCATGGAAGGCCGCTTCTCAGGTGCGTTTTGGATGCACAGGAGGCAAACGTTGATGACGCGTTGGACTTCGCGGACGTCGTCGTTGGTCAGGTGGAGCGTGGGGTCGACGAGGTCGAGTAGTCGGTCTTTTTCGTGAAGGATCCAGGCCTGCAGGATGTTCGATGATCGAGAAGTTAGAAGGACGATTCCGTTCAAAATGGGGTATTCCAATCGCCATTTTGTCATAAAGTGACGTCATTGATAGTCAATTTCAAGTCTTTAAATGCTTAAAATTGGCACAATTCCGATCGTGCACCAAAAATCGTGACTTATATGTACATAGTACATATTTAAAGTCTAAAATGTAGAAGAGATAAGGATTAGAAACAAGCGTTCTAAAACGTGCCAAAGTATTGACATACTGCCAATTTAACGTTACTAGCTTGTGTCCCAAGAAATGCAATTTCGTATGCAAATTGCATTTCATCACAACATTGTGCAATGTAAGCAAGGATTTCCATCCACCCACACCAACCAGCTCCCAAAATCTTTTCCATTTTTGACTGCTTGAGGGTTCAATTAATGTTTTAGTTAGTTGATGATTCAGGGCACCTAGGAGAGTTGATTTTTCTAGTAGAATGAATGAGAATGTTACTCTTTCTTTCAACATCATTAAATTATATGAATAATAAGAAAGTCTACATTTTTCAATAGTGAATGATCCCAAGTACGCAACTCCTATATTATATGGCCCTGATTATAATCACTTATAATGTATTTTAGTTCAATTTCAAAGGACATAATTTGTTGAAATGTTGAAAATTCTTGTTGCCCTTCTAACAAGGAATCCAAAAATGTAATTATATACATGAAATGAATATTCTTTGAGGCAATAATACCATTAAAAACCTAATTATATGAATTCTTTAATACATGGAATTAGAAAGAACTTCTTATATGGATTTCCAAAAACTACACACAAATTTTTCAATTCTTCATGTATTGTTTTTTTTAATTTGACATAATTTTTACAAAATCCATCCTCAAAATCCATCCTCAAAGCATTTTAATGCTGATGACCGTTGCGTATAATAATACAAGAGCTCCGAACCGGGTGCACGGGCAGCACCGGAAGAGGCAAATGTACTCAACCGTTGTAGAATTCGGAAGTTTGAGCAAGAGGGTCTGGCAAGCTGCGTGGTTCAACAGAGGAGGAGATCATACCCATTTGGAGAGGTACACTCGGTCTAGATCAGCTGACTCATCGATGTTCCGTCGACCACTGATAATCTCCAAACACAACACTCCAAAGCTGTAGACGTCCACTTTGTCGCTCAGTTGGCCAAGGGAAGCATACTCTGGTGCCAAGTACCCTCTGCATAGTTGATCATTTATTTTGCACAATAATCAATGAGGATAGAGTATTGGAAAAACATCATTCTAAGGACAAGAGAAGGAGAAAGTATAAAAACATGAATCATTCCTCCTTTAGCTTGTACTGAAAGTTGGAATTGCTTTTACGAAAAGAGGTGGTGCTTACTTTGTACCGGCAACATGAACAGTCATGATATGGCTTTGCTCGTCCGGGAATAACAGAGCCAAACCAAAGTCCGCAATCTTGGGTTCCATACTCTTATCTAACAAAACGTTGCTCGCCTTGATGTCCCGATGGATGACTCTTGGATGTGCCAACGCATGCAGATAATGCAAACCACGCGCAATCCCTAGACAAATCTTTAGCCGCACAGGCCAGCTGACCACCTGCCTTGTTGTTCCTGTCGTAATGTACATGATAACGAACTTAGTAGTAGTTCAGTATCTAGATTCAAATACGAATGGGTGTCAACAACAGTATGCCAGTGGTATCTGTGAAGATGATTTGAGGAAATTGAAATGTCGAAAGTAAGATAAGAGACGCTCGAGGAGGATGAGCCCAAAGCATACCAAGTAAAATTTGGTCGACGTCGAAGTTATCCACATACTCGTAAACCAGCAGCCTTTGGTGTTCACGAAGGCAACATCCTTTCAGGTTCACTAGGTTTCTGTGCTTCATTCCAGTGATGAGGACAACTTCGTTTGAGAATTCATCGAGGCCTTGTGATGTTTTGGCGAACAGCTGCTTCACAGCCACCACGTGGCCATTCGGAAGGATACCCTGCAGTGGTGCAAGAGATGCTCAAACTGTATTGCACAAAATCCCAAATTCACAGCAATTATGCTTCAAATACTGACTCACATATGGATTAACGCATTGATGTAACGGTGGGATTATCTAGCTTTGCTGTGCACAATGATGTGGATGGAATGCAATTTATGTATTAATTAGAAGTTCAATCGGCACAACAAGCTAGTGAAAATGTCACAATGACTCTTGAAATACCACCAAGATGACGGAATTGACGTGAATAGTAGTGTTTAGTACCTTGTAAACTGCGCCATAGCCACCCTGGCCCAGTTTCATATCGTCGTGAAAGTCTCGTGTGGCCGCCTTGATCTCATTGTAGGAAAATATGGTGGGCTTGACATCATACTCTTCAAATCCTGCAGAGCATAGAATTAAATTAAGTTAGCACAAAGAAATCCAAGGTACTCACAGTGAAAAAGTGTTCATGGACAAGACCAATATCGGAATATTCAGGGCTCCTGAGTACTCACTCTTGCTGAACTGAAGTTGCAGATATTTTTTGTATCTTCTGTTTTTATAAAGTATAGCTCCCACAACAACTGCCAGTATCAGTATGACCGAAACCACACTGGTTGCGACAGCAGCGATGATGACCTTGCGGTTGTTTGTTTTTGCTGCACAATAACAGATAAGGATCCTGTGAATCATATCATTCACATAATTCCTAATCCTTCAACCAAGTTGCATAATCACACATCTGTTTCTAAAATGCAAATGCTCAGGGTCAAAAGCCAGCTAAATGAACACTGACCTGGATTTAGAAAGCAGATTTGGTTACAGAAGCATCTTTGGCCATCATTTCCAGAGTCATAGTGATCACAATACGGATTCCCATCAAGTCTGCAAATATAATTTAACCATACAAAGCTCAAGACACACAAGTCTAAATATTGCTAATAGTAACCACATTATTTGTCTAAATTAATGTCAAGTTCTCCTTTGAATCTGAAAGAATGTTCTAAGCAATGACTATGATAATGGATTTGCGGGCTCTATTGAGCAGCAGCCAGGGTTATCAGTTACTAAATATCCACCCCTGCTCAGCCAGTGGAAACTGCATTGAGGAATACATAATTCAACAACAGTCTCAATTGTAACATTGGAATACTGGAAGGCCAAGGGTCTTGGATTACATACTTGATGACAGTGGTGACGTTCTCGATGGAGAATGCGTCATATGTTACATGGGTGATGCTGTTGTTGCTCAAACTCAGCATCCTCAGCTTTTCGGTTGAATTAGGATCCGAATTTGTGAGCAGTAATTGCAGTTTATTCATCTGGATAAGATCAAGTTCTCCTGAAAGACTGTTGTTGTGCAGGTACCTGCATTTCAGACAAGGTGATCAATTGTACGCTAGGTTTGTATAAATTGGTATAATTTCATAATATGTGTTACTCAGAGCATAGTCCTCGAGGATTGTTATAATTTTATTATCAACAGAAGTCTTATATATAGTGTGCAGATCATATGATCGAATATTTATGAACCCTTGGTAAAGCAAATGAATATTGGCCCAAGGAAGCATTTAGGTTACCGGGAAGAGGGGATGCAACTTACAGTTCTTGAATAGTGCCAAGGTTTGTGGAATCCCAGGCTGGAAGAACTCCTGATAGATTATTGCCAGACAGGTCTAGCGTAGCCAGTTTGGCTCCCAAATTGAAGGTATCCTGTAAATTCCCTGTCCAGGAGAAACTGTTTCTGGCCAAATTCCTGTTTGAAATCCGCACATGCCAGTGGTGAGCCAAGATATTGAGATACATACTGATTGTTAACAGGGCATGTTTCAAAGCACCAATATTGTGAAATTCAAGTGGCCGAAGCCTGAAAACTTGGAATCTCGTATTTGTGAAAATGGTGGATTTTAGTGAAATCACCCATCTGTGCCTGTCCAAGTTTTCAGGTTATTCTGCAAATGAAGAAACCAAATTCAAAAAGGATAGGTATGACTCATCATCAATACTTACACAGTCTGTAGGGCGGAAAAATTTCTAAGATCTCGTAACGACCCCACAAATTCATTCCCAGAGACATCCCTGCATCATCACCAGAAATTAAAGCAGTTAGACTGAAGTGTCACATACCTCGAGTCCTGTTAACTCAGGTAGAACAATGGCTACTCTCCAGGAAGCAAAATGATTAGAAAAGGTTTCAGCAAGTTAACTTCTTCAAACGGTGTAAAGTGATCAGGGAAAGTATACAAGTATAGCTTACAAATAAATCAATTTCCACATCGTAGATAGGTCTGGCAACTCCCCAGTGAACTGATTGTTAGATATGTCCCTGCCAGGAATCAGCAGAATCCATCACGCACATGTTCCAGGGGGACACAAAAACTCAACGTACAAATATACAAAACTGAAATTTCCACTAAATTATAGAAACTATCAGTTAAAATGGAAAAGTTTTGTACGATTGTACTAATCTGAAACCTGTGCCCGTCCTACCACAAGACATTGCTTCAGCGAAAGACGCAAACCGACTTACAGTGTTTCTAGTTCCGTCTTGTTCGTGAAAACGTAGGACGGAATTGGTCCCTCTAGAAGATTGTTACCAATGCTGAGTACTTGGAGGTAATCCATTGTGCTCAACTGGGTAAACGGATACGATCCAGCGAACTTATTGCCACTCAGATCCCTGTTAAATATTTAGAACAAAGGAATTAGAACACTGAACCGGAATATAGGAATGAAAAGTAAACTACGCACTTTTTGCGTTAAAGATTATTGCAATGGTCTAGATTTCGTTAAACTGGCACGATGCCAGCCCAAAAATTTGAGACATACATGAACATAAGGTGTTAAACTTAGGATACATATAGATTATATATGTTTCAAAACGAGAACTTTGTAAAAGGTGCTGAAGTATTGAAACAATATTACGAAATTGAAATCGTCAGAAACTCAAGCGTAAGTATACAAGCTCTTCAAGAACGAGAGGAACTCACAATTCGAGGAGATTCCAGAGAAACACCCAGTTTGGAATAGTTCCGTTGAAACCATTGTCATGAACATCCCTAGTACCCATGTATTCAGATATACTCAGTTAGTATTGTTTGGTAGCCAGATCAAAATAGTGGACAATGATAACTATCTGAACTCCAGATATTGTCTGCAAATTGAACTCAATCCAAATGATAATTGATGGTCCTAACATTGGGGTCAGTTAGCAAACTTACAAAATATTAAGCCACATATTCTGGAGTTCTAGAGGAAGTGGACCAGTGAGTTGAGGATTTCCTGTCAATTCTCTGGAAGCATCAAAGGATAAAATTGTCAGCTGGAAGATAATTCAGGTAACTGGGGAACACTGGTGCAGTTTTCTAATTCTAAGAAGTTCGATAAGATCATCGTTAGCATCTAACCAAAGGTTGAGAAGCATGTTAACATTCAAGAGCTTTGCATATCGTAACTTAGCTAACACTCCCTCTGTCCCACTAAAAAACTCCAAATCAAAAATAGTATATGTACCACGAAAAAGGTTCCATATAGTGATTGAACATTGAGCAAGCAATGTGGAATTTTTGGAGTTGATTGAGGTAGAGTTGATTTGAATTCGAGATCGCTTGCTCAACAATCAAAATCAATAAATGGAATGGTTTAGTGGTACACACACTATGACTAATTTGGAGGTCTTTAGTGGGATGGAGGGATTATGTGTTTTTTAATTTAGCAAAACTAACATCAATTTCATTAAATTGGCATAATTTTATTAAAGTGATTTAGCTAGAGAGTTGGGAGGGAGAATGGAGTGAAATTCCTAGTTTTACAAGTTATCAATGCACAATGTTCATGATGAAATGCAACTTGCATATCCATTTTTATATGTATCTACATAACAAGCTAATGGAAATGTCAAAATGACGCATAGAATATCATCAATTTAACAAAAGTGACATTAACTAGAAACAACATTTTCAAGTACTTAAGAGGCTAGCTATTGGCTCCAAGGAACTTACAAAGTTGTCATCCATGTCAAGTTTCCAATGAACGGTGACAAAGTACCATTAATCGATGCATTGGATATGGACCTGCTCGGAGGCATTTCAATTCATTTCACACATAGCACTGTTAGAAGTGACTCAATTAAGGTCTCACATAGTAACTATCATCATGCACCATTCATTATTTAATAGTAGCATGAAACAAAACTAGGACCAAAGGTTGGAATGTCCATTTCATTATATTGGCAATTCATAGCACTAAATGGTGGCACTCATCACTCAAAAAACTAAGACTCTTAGGATTCAAGGCTCTTGATTTGAAAAAACGTCAATTTCATTAAAGTGGTGCAATTCCAACTTCAAAAATTGTGACATTTATGTACATAAAGGTCTACAATCTAGGATAGGAGGTATGGATTCATGTTTTAGAATGCTAAGTAAATGCCAAAGATTTGGAATATCACCACTTTAACGAAATTCACGTTGAAGGTTCCAATGTGTGACAATGTCCACGAATGTAACGAACACAATGATGTCATAATTAGTGCGAGTTAGGGGGACCCTTGCTTGGTAACCCGACGTTTCTTAAGGTGCTTGTCATCCTGGCCCTATTCAATGACCGCACAACAAACTAGCTAATTGAATAAAAGCATAGAATAGTATAGAGAGAGAGAAGGAGCATGCTTACAAGCCAACTATATCGACGTTCCAGTTGAGATCACCATTTGAATCAAAAGTCCCGTTATGTTTCAGGCACTGCACTCCTCGCCAATTGGGAATTGTAGCCTCTTCCCGGTGGTTCAGATTCGGGCAAGGATACTTTTGCGTTGTACTCCAGCCATCCAGGTTGCTGCTCAGATCCGGGGTGTTACTCCAAGCTGCAAAGATTGCCTGGAGAGCTTGCACTGCAATCAAGCAAGTGCATTCTTTAATGTATATTGCAAACACATGCAAAGCCCATTGAAAACAGAGTGAAACTCTTACAAGTTGCAAATATGACTTTACCGACAGTGTGAGTACTACGATTCTCGAGTCTGGATTAGAATACGGAGTCCGTCAGTCGATAAGTCACTCAACTCTCCCACACGGGGGCTCTGCCAAATTCTCTTCATCTATTTGCCAGGAAAAAGGAATTTCGAAAACTGTCCGTCAACAACATGCCCTCTACTACTGTCAACTTTGTAGAGTGGAGGATTTCAAGTCATTGAAACTTACGATCTTCTGTCCAGTAGACATTGGTGCCGCTGACTTGTACAAAGCAGACATTGCCAAGTACAAGCAGTAAGGCTATCACAGATCGACCAAAATGATCACAAAGCAGGTGCGACTGCTGTCCCATCTTGTTACAACTGCAACAGGGAGTTTGATCCTTGTAACCGTACTAACAACAAGTCCACAAATTTTCAAAACCAACAAAACAACTCATAGTCGAACTCAGATGAGGTTTTCCATCACTATAGCTCTTAACTCCGAGCGCAAGCTCTTTCATCTAAGCCTGCAGCCTGCACTGCATGATCGGTAGGGGTGCCTGTCTGGCGATAATCTAATTAAAGCTGTGCAGAAGTGGTAGAATCTCTTCCGAAGAAAAAGAAATGGTAAAGCACATGTATCAAGCTTTAATTAAAGCCGCGTCCACTTGACTTCTCTGCCTGGAATGCACAGTACTGTAGAGTAGGTCGTTCCAGTTCATCATCTGATTGATCCAGTGACTTTTTTATTCCTTTTGGAGAAAGAGTCAGCGATTTCTTCCATATTCGTGTGATATTTTTCACAAGGTAGAGCCTAATCCCTTGTGATAATCAACCCCTTAACGATGTTATTAGAATCGGCCTACAGTTTACAATATGAAAAAATCTACATACTTAGTTGCTTAACATTTTGCATACCACCAAATGCTAATTTGGTGTGTGGTTTTGTACTAGAGAAAGGTTTGTCCATGACCGATTCGACAAGCTCACCTATGACCGTGCACAAGGTAGAATCAACCATGGACAAACCTTTCTCAAATCTCAAGCGTTAAAATCAGGTAAAGGCACATTTGTGATTGCATGCAGAATCAACCCTTGAGTATGCAGAATTGGCCCTCAAGGCAGATTCTACCAATAAAAAAGTCCTATGAAAACATCCGAATGTGCCTTACCTAATTTTCACAAAGACTGGGGCCTCACTACTCATTACTCAACATGTGCCCCCACAACACATGCACCAAGAAGGCCCCCAAGTGTAGTGTGGGATATGAGGTAGTTTAGTTTCTCAAAAATCAAATTATAAAAATTTAACTTTCAATTCATTGAGAACAATGAATGTGACAACCACTTCACATAGCTTCCAAAGCATCTTCAATGTAGATTGAGTTTCAAATGACTAGAGAAGCTCTTTATAGGGGGTGGTAGGAGGTAGAACAATCCATGTGGAATATGTAAATTAGAATTAGCAGGAGTTGAATTGCTCATAGTTAAGTCAAAAGTAGGAATTGTATTTGAAGTAATATTTCAGACCTCATTTAGGCATAGTAGAATAATTTTTTTGAAAAATAAAGAATTTCATGACTTCCAAGTTAGCCATCTCCAATAAAAATTTCAAATACGTCGGCTTCATTTTCCAAAATTTATAGCTAATGGCAACTTTGTCACTCCAATTATGACAGAAAGTAGTATTGGTCTTTCTTGCAATCATCCTAATCTACTTTATACAATACGCTCAAACTTACTCAAGTTTATTCAAATAGTGTAGAAAAATTGACTAGTGCAAAATTTCCTCAAAATTTTAGATGAATTTGGTGAAATTAGTGTGAAACAATTGAATGACTTTTAGATAAAAGGATAATGACTATTGCACTATTTGACAATACAAAAATAGTATAGACCACATTAGATTGATTTTATAAAAAATGCTACAAATTTTTGTATTAATAAAGCTCACAAATTTACATGATTTCTAAATTAGTACAAATTAGAGTTAATACCACAAGTACCACTAATTGAATTAGCCCCTTAAAGAATCAGCATCTACTATATGGTTAATGAATATTTTCAAAAACTTAATTATTATTAGAGCTACAAGAAATGGATGAAGTACATCCGAGTATTTTGAAAGACAATTTGTGATGATGTACAAACAGATCTTGTAGATGAAGTCCCTAATATGAATGTTGTATTGAACAATCAAATGTTCCCTTACAATTACACTTGTATACTTGAACAATGATTTACACATCTCAAGATTTTTCATGTAGACAATTATGTATAAATAATGGGATTTTCATTTTTGGATGTGCAACCTTATCTCAAGTGACAAGGCTGGGATGTGACAATTAAAGCTTTAAAGTCTATCCAAGTACAAGATAGCTGCATTTTCAATGCAACCATTGCAAGAAACACTTGTCACTTTTGGCTCAAAACAACCTATTTCAATGAGTACTATGACTTTTTAATAGATTTTTTTCAAATTAAATAAAATATGGATAATTTGTAAATCATTGAAAATAGTATGTCTCACAAAATTCAGACCTGGAAAAACTTACCTCTAAACGTTATGCACAAGAAAAGGACAATGAAAAGTGCCAAGAAAATGAATACTTTGATGCAATGTTTTGCTTTTAAGCAATGTAATGCCCAATTGCCTAAAAAAAATGGGCAACTTCAAGCCTATAGAAAAAAAACGTAAATGTGTTTAAAAATGCTAGACTGTAATCATAGCCTTACACATTTTTGCTACAATGTTCCAAAACCTCATTTCATCCATCATGCTAAACTAGTACATAAAAAAATTGCATACTCAAAATTGTCCTCCTCCAACTCAAGCCTCCAAATTGAAGAGCCAAAGAACTTGAAAAAAAGGCTATATAACCATTGGTCTCCAAACCCAAAATAGTCCATTGTTTTGATGTTTAATTTTTAGAAAAATTTTAATTTTTAAAATTTTAATTAAAAAACACATTATTTTCTAACTTAAAGGTGCTCCTTCAATCCTTTTCAACCATTTTGAATTCATCTTCAAGAAAAAAAATTGCATTCTCTATACTTGCACAAAGGTAGTGTACTTTGAGCACATGTAGAAGGTGGAAAATTGACTATTTTTAGAAAATCTCTTTGTGGTCTTGTGTAACTTTAGTAGAAGTTCTTCTATACCAATTTTGAAATTCAAATTTTCATTTTTGGATTAAAAATAGTACTAACCCCCCTCAAAATGGCCAAGATAGAAATTCAATTGGAGGTTATTTAAAAATAGTAAAATATATATTTTTTAAATGTAAAAAATTATTCAATGTCTACAACTATCATATTTACCTTCATTTCAACATTTCATGTAAAACTAACATATGACGCAAAAGTTATGAGCAAAAAACCACATGTCCAAGGCTCGGTCCAAGGCTCAGTCCAAGGCCAAGGGGACAAAAAAGGAACAAGTGTTTCTTGCAATCACCCAATCATGCAAGTCTTTTTTTAATTTTTTAATTTTTTAATTTTGTACTCCTTATTCACTTTTATTTTCTTTATTCAATAATAGGGTAACATAAATTAGAATACTTGTCTCACTTTCACAATGAAAATAACATTTATTAGTCTTGTTGGATTCAATTCAACACAACACAAATTTGAGCTGAAAGACGAAGATGTGACTGTTTTTGGAGGATGGAGGAATCTCACATTTCAATGATATGTTCAAAAAGACTAGGGATGAGAGCAAGACTCCAAAGGAAAGTGATGATAAAGAAGTTGTGGTTTGTTCCTTCATCTAATATATTTATTGCTTGACCTGTAAATGCCCAAGGCCTTTTTTGAGCTTCTTGAAATTTGCTTTAAATTGACCAGAATGCCAACATTTTGATAAGTTTTATCAATTTTATTTGAATTGTAATTGTACAAATTCAATCTAGACATGCTAAAGATTACATGGAAAAAGAATACACAACAATATGATTTTTAGATTGAAAGATTATAATGTTTCATCGTGAAGGTGTTAAAACTGTGAAAGTGATTTAAAATCTTTCAATCCTCATTTCAAATATCAAATTTAAGAAATTGGTCACCAAAAAAATATGAGATTAAAGGACATAACATGCATTACCCCAATCAATTTACAACTTATCAAAATCTATTCCACAATTTTTCTAAATGAATTTATAATGTGATTTTTTCTCCAAGATCTGGTGTATTTGAGGCTCATTTCTAAAAATCCTCAACACTAAAGAAAAACAAGATTTGCAATGGACACCCTTACACAAAATCTTAAATAGAAAAATCATAATCATTCATTTCAAAATCAGATTTTTGATGCTAAAACTAGACTTTTAGACTAGACTTCAAAAAGAATTTTTCAAAAATAGAAAATTGGTCAAATTTAATTTAACTACAAAGTATTGTCAACACCAGAATTTGGTGACTTGGGCATTTAGAGGTTAACATATTTTTCCTAATTTTTTTCTTTTGGTACAATTATATGCTTATACCATGACTATGCACATACTATCATATATATATGATTGGGTCATGAATGATTGCCTCTAATTTGAAGTAGGTCAATGGAGACTCAAGAAGCTTGACATGATCATATAACTAGGAGATTGAAAATGAAGTAAGAAGCCGAAATAGTATGTACATAGTGATTTTAGTTTGTTTACTTGGTAGTGAATTTAAATTAAAATACCACATTGTAAACCATTATACCTTTTAATAAAAATGTAATTGTTGAAATAGAAAACTATGAATCAATTTTGTAGTAGTCAAACTTGGTACAAATTATATTTCTAATAGATTGATTTCCTTGTGAAAAAACGTAATTATATAGATTTGTACTTTGACCTACTTTACCATGTGCCTAAATCATTTTTTCAATTACACATATGTGCCATGAGGGAAAGATCCATTACATGTATTTTGGCTCTCGGGGAGGGCTGCAAGTTCCCAACTCGAAACCCCCTTGAGAACTTCTGAAACCCATTGTTCCCCGCCTGTGCTGACCTGGCCGAGAGACTGCCAGGTCATTTTTTTCGGAAAAAATAAAATAAAATAAAACAAACTTTGTTTCTCATTTTAAGGATTTAAAATTTATTTATTTTTCAAAAAAAAAAAATCTAACAGCAGCGTTCTTTCACTGCCAGGGAACAGCGCCAGGAACGGCCCTAAAACGGCCCTTTGCACCCCAAAATCTCTTCTAATGTTAAGGTTTCTCACTTGGTGATGTTTAGTGATGTTGTATCTAATGAATTAAACATACTTAGGTTTGAGTGATGCTTCGATAAAATTTGACTACTGGATCTAAATACAAAAAAATTTGGACTTAATCATAAAATATGCTCAAACTTCATGAGAAATCTACATTAAAATCTACATTTCAAAAATTGGACATTATTCACGTGTATTTATATATGTCTAAAATTTAACCTCACTTTTTCATAATTAGAACATCAAATTTAATTTTATATGATTTTTTAACCCCTAAAGGTTAGAGACTATGTTTTCTCCAAAACTACTCCAAAACTGCCTTTGCATTTACAAGCACCAAATTTTAAATGGAAAACATTTATGGACACATGTAACCATAGGATCTTGTATTAAAATAGTTTGAAAATATGTGGAAAAAATTTCAAAATTTTCCACCGTGTAGATTGCAAGATATTAACGTTTGAAGTAACAAAAATCTTTTTTTTGGCCCTGTGAAAATACGAGCAGCTGCACTTCACAAGGTCACATTTGTATGAAAAAATGTCCAAAATGGTGGTTAATTTTTGGATTCATTCCTCAAGTCAAGTTGACTACATGCTTAAAAAAATTTAGATCATTTGGAATTGTACAACATATAGGAAAAAAAATAGTAAGCAGAAAGAAGTAAAGAGTGATTAAAAATACTAGAGAATTAATTTCTAATTTTTATTTTTTTTTAAAGTTATTTTCAAAGAAGTTTTTTTTCCTGCCCGGGTTGCTTGCCGAACATTGAAAATTACATATCATGCAATAACTTTTGAGCCATGTAGTCAAAAGTTATGAAAATTGTTGGGGCCTTAAAGCTACTCCTCAGGCAGACATTGTGTGGAATTTTCAAAGAAAAAAAATAAAAATTTCGTCTGTAGTGAGCTGCCCAAAATCGCTATATTGCCAAAAAATATTGTTTGGACGTTTAGGGGTTAAATAAATTTCTTTATAAAGACTTAAAATGGAATATGAATTAAATTATTAGAACTACACTTTTTTATTTAGGTTTAAAAACATTTAAAATCAATAACTTTGTGAAATTTTAGATTTTGACTTTCAAAATGTCCATGGGTGGCTTGCAATGTAAATTAAGAGTTAACCCCTAAAGGACTAAGGAGCTTACTTTGGGCTTTTCGAGAACTTGGGTAGGCTCTTTTGACTTCATACTTTGGAATTTTTGCATTAAATTTTTAGGTTGAATGCTACTCATTATAATCTTTGTGTGGAGCTTTGTTTCACGTCATTTTGATAAATATTGCAAAAATTAGAAGTTTATTTTATTTTATTTCAATGTCAAATAGCCCAACAAAAAAATTATTCTAAAAAATTATTAATTATTATTAGAGATTGTACAGATTGATACCTATTTAAAAACATTTGAACCATTCAATTTTGAATATTGAGGTAAAAGTTATGAGTTTTTTTTGTGAGCAATGAAAGTAAATATAACATATAAGAGTTGAATATTGCTTTCAATTTTGAAAATTCTCAAATAAAAATATAAGTGAAGTATACTAACTTTTTCCTAGAACTTTCTGACTATTGGGATTAACAATTCTTAATTTGTAGTAAAAGTTATTAGTAGACTAGTTTTTTCTTTCATTCAATACTACCTTCAACTTTATTATTTTCTTAAAGATGAATATAAAAGTTTGTTTGGTTAAAATTTTAAACATATATTTTCAACCCATTTTCCAACATATTGACTAATAAATTGCACAAGTTATAGGACATATATGTTTTTTTCTAAAAATGTTGAAAGACAAAACTTCACCCTTTTGAAAGGCTACAAAAACCTACATTTTGAAGTTAACCCTTACTCGTCGACACATACGTTTGGTGTCCGGTGGATGACATGGAATCCTTACAGTAGGACAAAAGTGCAAGTATTCATCCTCAAAATTTTGTTGTCAAAAGGAGAGGTCTTCAACAATCATATGAGTGCTTTTCCTATTTCTTAACCTTTAAACATCGAGGAGGACATTTGGCATTCGATGGATGACAAGGAATCTTTGTAGTAGGACAGAAGTGCAACTATTCATCTTCAGAATTTTGTTGTGAAAAGGGGATGTCTTCTATAGTAGTTTGACTTCCAATGAGTGCTTTTGCTATTTCTAAAACCCAAGATTCACATGGTAATGAAAAAGGATGATTTCCAAGGTCACCCCTTCGTCCTTTAAGGGTTAAGCCAATGATTCACATGGTAATGAAAAGGGATGAATGATTTCCAAGGTCATCCATTTGTCCTTTAAGGGTTAAAGCATTGATTGAACTTGCAATTGGTGAATATATTATTCACTCTAAAATTGTGGGTCAATGTATACATGTGAACAAGTTAACCAAAGGATCCTACATTTGGATTCATTAAAATATAAATATTGATAAAGATTTTTACCTTGGTTTGGAAACAAGTATCAGTTTCACAAGTAGTTGTGGCCTCTAACATGAAAGAACTGGAGGGGTTAAAACTTCTGGAAGGATTCCCTCAGTTTGGAATTTGTTCCCTCTTGCATTCGAAATTGTCAACAAAGCCGGAGCACTACGCTGTGTAATTCAATCCGTTTGACCTCGCGAAGACTTCTCATTCTTGTCGTTGTTTCTTCTTCAAGAGAGGTTCTGCAGGACGGAATGATCTTGTTTGCCACTGGGTAGTGGACTACAGTAGTGTCAGCAATGCCCAAGCTTAATGGTAAATAATATGCTTGTTTGGATTCATTTGCCAAGTTTGTGCTCCTGCAAGAGTGTCGGCTGCCACATTTGCAATGAGACGATCTTGTCTTGCTCCAAGTTGCGGCAAGTTTTGAGGAGGAAAGCTGACTTGCACTTGAAAGGGGAGATTCAAGGAATTTGAGAACGGCTTCCCGTGATTGTAAAAAGTCGTCGGAACCCACTGTAGTTGGCTTTGCTGCGGCACTCCATCCCATCCTCGGATGTGCGGGTGGGCCAAGTGGTCAACTCGGCCATGACGGATCTTCTTATTCAATATCAAAGAACAGCTGGTTTTGGAACAGTCGGTGGCTCTAGTTTTAGCAATTGGAACGGCATGTCTCCGTTTCTTCTTCTTACTTCGTGGTTAATAACTCAGTGTTGTCCGGCTCTTCATTGGGAGCGAGATTGATGGTCTCTTTTTCTTTTGGACTTCCTTCTCCAAAGAAATAAGGTACAGCTCAAGTGTTTCTGTTTCGGTGGTGTAACGACAATTTCAAGAAATTGTTGGTGATACTTGAATACTTCGGCACCTTCCAAAACTGGCGTTTTTGAAACATATATCCATGCATGCGTGCCCTAGATTGATTTTAGACCTTTATGCACAATTTTTGGTATTGGAAAGATGTCAATTAAATTTTTTTGAATTTGGTTTGTTTTGCTTTATTTTGTACTTTTTTATTTTATATAAGAAGAAAGAAAGCCCAAGTCTTTGTTTTGTTTTCTGTTTCTTAAAACAATAGGGAAAGTCTAAGAATTTGTTTTTTGTTTTTTATAACACAAATGAAAATAGCAACTATGCTACAAGAGACTCTATCCATGTAGCATTGATTTACTTTTTTTATTCAAACTTCCTCACATATAGCTTTAAACAATATGCACTCGGGGGGTGCACTTAGTTCTACTACAACAAACCACGTGCAAACAAGTGGTTTCTAATAAACTATAATTTCAACCTAAAATTTTGACTATTGTTAAATAATGACTATAGGTTTCTATTGCCGAAATTTCCAGCTCAAATAAAATATGAAATGGTTTCTAGAAGAGGTTGAAAATGAACTAAATTGGTATGTTTTTTAACTCAAATAATTATAGAGAACACATTTAGATGACCATTGAAATAATATTCAACTCAAAATGAGCTTTCAATAGAGAGTTATTTTTAGGATTTTTTTTCATTTTTTAGACTATTTTTTCTTATATAATATAGGGGTGTGAAAGTTATTTTTCAGTTCTACAGTGTATTTTTTTACTTCAAAAATTTGTAACTAATTATTATTCACAAATAAAAATATCAATAATTCAAAGCATAAACTTTCAAAGTAGTGAAATCTATTCATATTTTTTTAATTTTGTTTTAGTTAAAATTCAAAAAGTATATAGGGTGTCTAAAGTTTTGTTTGTGTGTGGTTTCTAGTGGATACTCTAAGTGACCCCCTCGAGAATATGCAAAATTTAAAGAAAACAAAAAAATGGAGCAAGACAGGTACTACAAGGCAATCACGATAATGGTAAAGGAGGATGGAACCACGGTATCAACAAAACTAGAGGTATGTGCCTAAATTGCCTTTCTAGTAGTCATTTTTTTCCTAAGGATTGAAATTAAAAATAAAAACTAGCTAGTTAAGTCAGAATTTTTAGCATTTATCAAAATTCAACTTTGAATTTAAAAATACTTAGGTAATTTCTAGAGGATTTTAGAAACATATCAAAACTTAAATCGGATAGAAATTGAGTAAGATATGCATGGATGAAGTTTAGTAGTTAAAGTGGTCAATTTTGGATGAAAATTAATAAAAATTATTCAAAAAAGTTAAAAAGAAATATTCTAATTTAAATAAAATTCAAATAGAAAATCTCCAAAGAAAAGTTGATTTGGAATTGTAGGTTAGTAGAAAACATTGGATGAAGTTTTAGAGCACCAATTAGTGGCCAAACTTCATCCATCTATAAATTTTGATAGGAAAGTCCAAACTTAAAAGTATTTTAACATTTTATAAATTCAATTTTACAATAGTCTCTATAGTTTAGAATCATTAGAAAACTAAAACTAGCAAATAGATATTAAAGTTTAAAAGTCCAAAATAGTAGTCATTGAATAGATGATCAATGCAAATCTTGTAAAGATAACTAAGACACATTGTTAGTTGGAATCTAGAATCACTTAAGAAATCTTTAAAGAATTCTATAGCTAACTTACATTTAGAAAATAGAGCAAAATTAAAGAAGATAGAGTAAGATGAAGTTCTTAAACAAGTTTAGATTTGGATGAAATTTGTAATCATCCATCTAATTTAGGAAAAATCAAAATTTTAAAATCTAGGCTCAACCTTAAACTAAATTCTGCCAGCAAAAGTGGATTTGAACCAATAGGTCAATAGGAAATGACACTAGAAGAAAAAGAGGTGCTTTAATTGAAATTTTAAGATAGAAAATGCATATTGAAAGGTTTCATACTTTAAGTAGTATTTGCTTAAAAGCATGTCTCTAGGACTTGCATTATTGTACTGTACTGAATGATTAGAGGCTGTCTTTTAATAAAAAATGTATATAACTTATAAGTTATGAAATACGTCAATGCTGTTAGAAGTTTTTTTTATCTGCTCTTGATAGGTTCTGTCAGGTGAATTTCTTGATTTTTACTTTCACCTCACTATTGATATATGGCAAAATCCCTTGTTCTGTAAATCGGTGTTTTTGTGGCCCTACAACCAATTGTTTGGACTAGAATTTGAGGAAGTGAACAATAAATCCGTGCATGACCACCTCTTGCTTTAGTGGATGAAGAAAACCTTTACTTAAATATTCAACATGAAATTATGAAACAACAATCCCTACTTTTACTTCAAGTGATGTAGAATTTAGAACAGTTTAGCATGATGGTTGATCTATTGATAGAAAGACTATTGACTAGAGGGGAATCTTTTGATCTCCATTTCAAGCTCACTAATCTTTTCCTCTTGATTAATGTTTTCAATCTGGAAAAATGACATAATGAAGGTTGGTGAGAGAAAGTACGATGGCTTGCATCAATACCAAAATAAACTTCTAGGATGATAAATATTCACTGTGATATAATTGACAAATAAACCTAAACACATCACACAGGACATCGGTCAAGGCATTGTGGCAAAAGACAAAATTTTGATATTGATTCAAGGCCATAGCAACATTGAAATCACTACAAGTTATAGATGTTCCCACTCTCTAGGCAACAATAAGACATTTTCTTCATCAACATCTTGAAAACTTATCTTCAACTTTTCAATCTCATCTATCAACACCTACTCTTTCTGACATAAATTCTCATGGGCAGTCACAATCTCACACTACTTCAGATTGATCTCCTCAATCCAATTGCAAACAAATAAACAAAAATGATCTTTTCATTGACATCAATGTGTCACAAATTCTGAGCCTATGAGAGGCAAATTTTTACTAATGTTGGAGAAGACGTGGGGATGGCAAAGCAAAAATAGGTGGATGACACAAGGAATGTGTATGTTTTTTTGAAAATCAAATAAAACATAGTCATGTTTATTAAAACGTCTTAAAAAATATAGAAGTGCCACATCAACTAGAAGTTTTAGATTCATTTGAATAAATTTTTGTAAGTTATAGTGGAATGAGATAAAATACAAACTAGATGATAAAAAAATAGAGGAAAGGCAGTCATATGGCATACTTTGAATAAAAAGGAAAATAGATGGATGTACATTATGAATGAAATAATGAGCTCCTTATCCCCTAAAGAATCATTAGGAACAAATGAAATTTTGGGCAAGTACCTATGGTTTGAATTTTTGTCATTATTTTTTGAAACTTTTTTCGAAGATAAAAAACTTGATAAGCTTCATGGGAATGTAATTTTTTTTTCAACCGGTGCTCAAGAACAAAAGTTATGCCCAAATAAGCTCAAAATAAGCAATGGGGGGTAACAAACAAAAATTTGAAAATTAAAATTAAATTTTTTTCTCTCTCTTATAGATTATGTTTTTGTCTACATGGAAAACTTTGATTTATTCTATTTGGATTTGTTATGAGAAAGTTATGGACAATCTTGTTTTTCGGGCAATTAGAGCATCTTCTTGAAAAAATAACTTGTAGGATTCATTTTTTAATGCAATTTTTACAATTGTTCAAAAAAAAAAGTTCCTCATGGTTTAGTTTTCTTGCTAAAACAATCTCACCATTGGGATCATTGCATTATAATTCTGTTTTAAGGATATTAATAATTTAGATTTTCCTTCTATCTCATACCTATTTCTACTTAATAATTTCTTAAAGAATACAAATTAAGTTTTTTTGAAGTCCCTTTTTTTCCTAGACTCTCAACTCAATTCCCCACAATAAAGATTTGAAGCTCAAAACTCTGTAGTGCAAAAAATTTAATTTAAGAAGGTTCAAATAATCTATTCCCGTAATGCGCTGAAATTTTGTTTTTTCCACTTTAAACGCTGATATCTTGGAATGTATGCAGTCACAATTTTTGAAGTTTTTTCAACAAATTCTTATACTAATCAGGTGTAAGATACTACGGTTAGATGTGCGAAAGAAACAATTAAGTTTTCTTCTTACTCTTTCCTGTGTACATGACAATTTTGGATGTTTATTTGCAATAAAGAAGCCTTGGTCCTTTAGGTTTTATACTAGTGGGTTGGTAGGAAGTAAGACAACCCGTATGGGATATGTACAACAAATTTTTTGTTCAAAATTGAATGTTTGAAAAAACATCCGCATGTTAAGTGGTTAAGTTTTCAATTTTGAATTATCCCATATCCTTTGTCATGGACGGACAATGGATTTCGGTATAAAAAGGACCCTTCTTCCCCTCATTTTTACAAACACCAATGATGTAATTACTTGACTTTTCCATTAGAAGTTCTTTAAATGGTAGGTCATAAATTATTTGTGAATTTCATAATTTTATTTTTTCTTTGGCTTTTTAAAAATAATTATTTTGTATAATTAAATAATTTTAATTCTAAATAATTTAATACCATTAATTCCACGTATTTTCAGTGAATCATGTGACATGCCACATTTTCACAATGGTTATTTATTTATTTTTTAAATGAACATTACCCGAACAAAAAAAAATGGCATGGCTGTTGTGACATCAATGTGGCAGATTGGAAGGTGCAAACACAAGGTATTTGTAGCCGTTTTCATCAAAGATGTAAACATCAATGCGTGTTTTAGAAGATTTTAGCTGTTCATAGAAACGCTGCCTTCGATGGATTTTAGGTGACATTAGAGTTGACATGCCTTCAATTCAAAATAACGCACTTTCACATTTTTAAAACAACACAGAAAATAAGGGTTTCTTACAGTGGAATATTGAGAGCAAATGTAATAGCAGTTCCAATAGGAGATGGAACGCACTCCATAACTAGGGAAAAACAACCTACAGCTTGCCAAGCAGCTTGCCAAGCCAAAGCATGGTCTAAAACCTACGTTCCACCACACATGAAAACATTAAAAAAAAGATAAAAATATAGTAGTGCATTTCAAAGCTTTAGGAATGAATGGGCATTGAAGGAGAATGTCATTGAACTTTCTACTAAACAATTACAACATTCAATAATGTACAAACTTTGAACAATACTTATGATATTGAACAATGATCGTACTACTAAAAGAAAGAGAAAGTAAATGGCACCTCGTTTCCAAGCTAGACAACAACCGCCTAGTTTAAAAAACTAAGATAACACCTACCAAATTTGTCGTCCTTCGCACTCTTTTACTTACACATCCTAGACCAAGAAATTAGTTTCCAGCAACAAAAAACATATAAATATCACAACAAAATCATGTTTTCGGACCAACTACATGCAAGGCTGACAACTCTCAGTTCAACAATTACGATTGAAACCCTAATCTAATGAAATCCAAAGCATACAATATTGAACTACTACAACATTCATTGACTAATCTATAAATCATACCAATATATAGACTACCAAACAATATCTAAAATCGTAAGGTGATTTAATCATAGTTTGTGAGGTGTAGTGCCCAACCTCTTTAGTGGTCAACATTGGACCAATGCTCACGCCCACCACCACCCTCTTTCACATTAGCTTTACCATTGCCTACAAGCATCCACACAAAATACGATTTTAGCTCAAAAAGCAACACGCTGTGACAATTCAAAACTATTGTTCAACTTAATTACATAAAGAAAAATGATCACTTTAGGGATACTATAAAAATAATTGCACCTTCAAAAAGACATAATGGCTCGGATAAAGACTGCCAAAGGTGCCTTCGAGCACCACAACGGAGTACTTATTTGGTTGAATTTTGTTCATAGTTGCCAAAGTTAGCATGTACTCCTACCACACTTTGTTACTCAGTCAGCATTCAAACAACCCCTACAATTTGGTTGTGTGCAAAAACCTAGAAAAATCCTTGCGTAAGTCTTGAATTCAATGCAATATGGAGACATAAACTTGACAAATTAATAAATTGACAAACTCTCCAACTCTTCTACTCCTATGATTGAGGAATTTGAGGCCACCCCTAGCGTTGAGACAAACTCTTCTAAAGGCAAGATTGAATTCAAGGCCTTCAAGAGAGTTCTTACTTGAGGGTTGAGAAAATCCCTAGTATTGCAACCACTCTTCAAGAAAAAGATGAACTCTATAGACAATTTAAAAAAAATCAATTACAATTGACCTAGAATGCAAATTCTTTCTACTTTTACTACTCAGGAAATATCTAAAGAGATTAGCTAGCAATAGTGACCAAAAATGCAATGTTTCCAAAGTTCATGTGACCAATAAACAGTCTCTACTTCACATTATTGATTTCTTTTATTGAACGCGACCTTCAACTCTAAAAAAGGAATTTTAGCAATTTCTTACTAATCTTTCCTCTTTAAAGCACCCACATGAGGTGTGATGGATGAAATTTGCTAGAATGATTTAGAGGTAGAGCTTCATCCATTTGTAACTTTTGGTAGGCAAGTCCAATTAGGAAGTATTTAAATATTATTTTGAAAAGGGCACACAATGCTCTTTAACTTAAGCCACTTAGAAATTAGATTTGATTAGTTTTTCTTTGAAGTTCCAAAGTTTTGGCATGCAGACCCATGATTGGCTAGCCAACCAAAACTTTTAACACTTGAAGATTGACATTTACACCATTTACAATTTAGGAAAACAAAAGATTTTTTCATTGCATAGAACACCAATTAGACGACACCTAGATACCCATTTAGGATTTGAAGATTAAAGCATAAAGAATCCAAATGTATCCGCTTTATTTCAGTGATGAAGATACAACACTTACACCATTGCATGTGTTCATCTAGATCATCTACATTAATTATCCATCATAATTAGCCCTTGGGCTCCATTCAACAAAATCATCTATTTAATTATAAACTACCCATGAAGACTATCTAACAAGATTGTTTGTTGGGAAGTATGAATCTAATTGTCTACCAAAACCATTCAAAGAAACCGTACAAAGTGTCACTATTCAAAAATCGTAGAGCTTGTCTATCAAGTGGTTTGTCCATTTCGGTTGTTTTCCTCTAGTTTTTAGATACAAGTGAGCTAATAGAAGCCAATGGTGACCATTAAAAGATTCTTTTGGGAGTCTTGTATGAAATTTTAATGGAATGTTCTATTCAAAAACATCATCAATTTTATCAAAATTAGTTCTAAAAATTATTCAAAGTTGTCAACAATGACATATTCTATTCAAAATACCATTACTTTCAATGGAAAAGTTTCCATATAGTCTAATTTCAAATTCAATAAAGGAGTACAAAGCATTGGTTACAACCCTATTTTTGTCTTTAATTTAGATTAAATGATGACATCAGAGGCTATACAATACTCAAACATGATACAATGACATTTATGAACAATACGGCATGGTTTTTTTGGAAAAATCTAAAAAAATTTGAGCTAGACATTCCATAATGGTCCCCCAAAAGTAGTGGTTACATCAAAGTTGGATCTTATTACTCATTTGAACCCCTCTCCACCATATTAATTAAATTACCTTTATCCCCCTCCCAATGACCTTGACCATGAATATTCTATGCTATCAAATGCCAAATTTGAATCCTAACATTATAATAGACGTTTTGATATTGTAACTTAGGATACTTATCTTTTATAAAAACAAATAGACTTCATTTTACCTACTTGTTCACACTACCATAATATCGTCAATTATTTACTCCATAACACAAAGCAAGGTTTTTCCCATTATGTTACATTTGGATGTACATACAAACAATGCAATTGAATTTTGATAATTCATCATTGAATGCATTGATGGCTTTGAATCAATTTTCATGTAATATCATGAAATTTCATTTTAAAAATTCACCAAATATTCTAGAGTATTATTTTTTGAAATTGAAAATTGATATTCAAGATGGCAACTTCCCTACATATGGGCAATTTCGTTAAAATGGCGCCATTCCACTATTTTGGCAGTTTTCACAGTTTAGACCGGGCGGTCTGAAATGTACAACTGTCTTAGATGTTTGAAATCTATACCTTTTCTAGATTTCTGAAATCTACTCTTATCCTAGATGTCACTTTAAAAATCCAAACCCTAAAATCTGAAATCTATATATGTCTTAGATATCTGAAATCTATATAAATCAAAGATTTCTAAAATCTACATATGTACTAGATGTTATTTTTACAGTTCAGACTGGGCGGTCTGAAAATGGCACATGGAATACTGCCATTTTAACAAAATTGCCCCTACATTAAGTCCTAACTTAATAGACTAATATTTGTACTTATTGTTAAGTGAATTAAATTCATATGATATGCTTTCTATACCTTAAATGAATTTGTTTGTTTTGTTTCTATACCTTAAGTGAGTTTTTTTGGATTATGCGCCCCCTAGTTGCGTTGTTAGAAAGCCCTCTAGAAGGAGAGGTGCACCAAAAAACAAAGAACAATGTGATCGATCAACCCTAGAATCGGACGAGGACTGTTGTTTTCGACACATTCTAGATCTGATGCAATCGAAATGGACCGGAATGAACTCGCTGTGATCGATGTCTGGATTTCTATAGTACGTTGCCCCCTACTCTCCCAACTACCTGGCTCGGATCTGATTGAGCTCCACAGCGATACTGACATCATCCGAAGGTCCACGTCGAGGTCTGCCATGGCCCTGGTAGAATGCTTGCCCGGACGCGCTTCCTTCTTCCGAGACGCTGTCCAGGCCGCTGTTGCTATTGTTCCTGTAGTCCACGGATCCTCGTTGCGACCGGGTTCCAGACTTGTAGGCTGGCTCGCTCTTCCCCTCGCCCAGAACCAGCACTTCCGATTCCGTGTCGCTCTGCAGGATTGAGACTATGCGAGCCATGGAAGGTCGCTTCTCGGAGGCGTTTTGGATACACAGAAGGCACATATTAATGACGCGTAGGACGTCGCGGACTTCATCGTCGGTCAGGTGGAGCATGGGGTCGACGAGGTCGAGTAGTCGGTCTTGACCGTGGAGGATCCAGGCCTGCAGGATGTTCGATGATCCAGAAGTTAGAAGGACGATTCCGTTGAAACGGGGCATTCCGATCGTCATTTTTGACAATGATTGATGTCATTAATACTCAATCTCAAATCATGAAACTGGCACAACTCCGATCCGGCGCCAAAAATCGAGAAATATATGTAAATAATACGTGCTAACAGTCTTAAACCTCGAACACAGCGCCAATGTAAGGAAATTGATGTTCAGTTGGTTGAGCACGTGATACAGGGCGACCTGGGGGAATCGACTCTTCTAGTAGAATGATTAAGAATGTTACTCTTTCCTTCGACATCAATAAATTATATACACAATTATAAGGAACTCTGCACGCTTGGAGGCAAATGTAATCCGCAGTTGTAGAATTCGGTCCTTTCAGCAATAGGGTCTGGCAAGCTACGTGGTTTAACAGAGGCGGAGATCATACCCATTTGGAGAGGTACACTTGGTCTAGATCAGCTGACTCATCGATGTTCCGTCGACCACTGATAATCTCCAAACACAACACTCCAAAGCTGTAGACGTCCACTTTGTCGCTCAGTTGGCCAAGGGAAGCATACTCTGGTGCCAAGTACCCTCTGCATAGTTGATCATTTATTTTGCACAATAATCATTCAGGATAGAGTATTGGAAAAACCTCATTCTAAGGACAAGAGAAGGAGAAAGTATAAAAACATGAATCATTCCTCCTTTCCTAGCTTGTACTGAAAGTTGGAATTGCTTTTACGAAAAGAGGTGGTGCTTACTTTGTTCCGGCAACATGAACAGTCATGATATGGCTTTGTTCGTCCGGGAATAACAGAGCCAAACCGAAGTCCGCAATCTTGGGTTCCATATTCTTATCTAACAAAACGTTGCTCGCCTTGATGTCCCGATGGATGACTCTTGGATGTGCCAACGCATGCAGATAATGCAAACCATGCGCAATCCCCAGACAAATCTTTAGCCGCACAGGCCAACTGACCACCTGCCTTGTTGTTCCTGTCGTAATGAACACGATAACGTACTTAGTACTAGTTAAGTAACAAGATTGAAATACGAATGGATGTAAACAACAGTATGCCATTGGTATCTGCGAAGATGATTTGAGGAAATTGAAATGCCTAAACAAAGATAAGTGTGACTAGCTCAAAGTGTATGAGTCCCCAAACATACCAAGTAAAATTTGGTCGACGTCGAAGTTATCCACATACTCGTAAACCAGCAGCTTTTGGTGTTCACGAAGGCAACATCCTTTCAGGTTCACCAGGTTTCTGTGCTTCATTCCAGTGATAAGGACAACTTCGTTTGAGAAATCATCGAGGCCTTGTGAGGTTTTGACGAACAGCTGCTTCACAGCCACCACGTGGCCATTTGGAAAGATACCCTGCAGTGGTGCTAGAGAAGGTAAAAATGTATTGCACAAATTCCCAAATTCACAGCAATTATGCTTCAAATACTGACTTACATCTGAATTAACAGATAGATGTAACGGTGGGATTATCTAGCTTTGTTGTGCATAATGATGAGGATGGAATGCAATTTATGTATTAATTAGAAGTTCAATCGGCACAACAAGCTAATGAAAATGTCACAATGACTCATGGAATATCGCCAGTATGACGGAATTTACGCCAATAGTGGTGTTTTGTACCTTGTAAACTGCGCCATAGCCACCCTGGCCCAGTTTCATATCGTCATGAAAGTCTCGTGTGGCCGCCTTGATCTCATTGTAGGAAAATATGGTGGGCTTGACATCATACTCTTCAAATCCTGCAAAGCATAGAATTAAATTAAGTTAGCACAAAGAAATCCAAGGTACTCACAGTGAGAAAGTGTTCATGGACAAGATCAATATCGGAATATTCAGGGCTCCTGAGTACTCACTCTTCCTGAACTGAAGTTGCAGATACTTTTTGTATCTTCTGTTTTTGTAAAGTATAGCTCCCACAACAACTGCCAGTATCAGTATGACCGAAACCACACTGGTCGTGACAGAAGCGATGATGACCTTGCGGTTGTTTGTTTTTGCTGGACAATAACAGATAAGGATGTCATCAATTCACATAATTCCTAAGTCCTAAACCAAGTAACATAATCACACATTTGTTTAGAAAATGCAAATGCTCAGGGTCAAAAGCCAGCTAAATGAACACTGACCTGGATTTAGAAAGCAGATTTGGTTACAGAAGCATCTTTGGCCATCATTTCCAGAGTCATAGTGATCATCACAATATGGATTCCCATCAAGTCTGCAAATATAATTTAACCATACAAAGCTCAGGACACACAAGTCTAACTATTTCTAATAGTAACCACATTATTTGTCTAAATTAATGCCTAGATCTCCTTTGAATCTGAAAGAATGTTCCAAGCGATGATTATAATAATGGATTTGCGGGCTCTATTGAGCAGCAGGGTTATCAGTATCTATATATCCACTCCTGTTCAGCCAATGGAAACTGCATTGAGAAACTATACGTAATTCAACTACATTGTTTCGTGTAACAATTGAATGCAGTACGTACTGGAAGGTTAAGGGTCTTAGATTACATACTTGATGACAGTGGTGACGTTCTCGATGGAGAATGCGTCATATGTTACATGGGTGATGCTATTGTTGCTCAAACTCAGCATCCTCAGCTTGTTGGTTGAATTAGAATCCGAGTTTGTGAGTAGTAATTGCAGTTCATTCATCCGGATAAGATCAAGTTCTCCTGAAAGACTGTTATTGTGCAGGTACCTGCATTTCAGACAAGGTGGTCAATTGTACGCTAGGTTTGTATAAATTGATTTTATATTCATAATATGTGTTACTGAGGGCATAGTCCTCGATTTCATGTAATTTTATAATCCACTGAAGTCGTATATACTGTGTAGTTTGCAGATCATATGAGTGATTATTTATGAACCTAGGTAAAGCAAATGAATATTGGTCCACGTAAGCATTTAGGTTACGTGGAACAGGGGATGCCACTCACAGTTCTTGCATATTGCCAAGGTACCTTGTGGAATTCCAGGCTGGAAGACCACCAGATAGATTATTGCCAGACAGGTCTAGCGTAGTCACTTTGGCACTCAGATTGAAGGTATCCTGTAAATTCCCTGTCCAGTTGAAATTGTTTCTGGCCAAATTCCTGGTTCAAATCCACACATGCATGCCAAGCCGTGAGCCAAGATATTGAAATACATGTCGAAAATTCCTGTTTGTTAAAAGGGCATGTTTGAGGCACCAATATTGTGGCATTCAAGTGGCCATAACCTGAAAACTAGGACACACATAAATTCAAGCTAGGTTTCAGATGGGTGATTTCACTGAAATCCGCCATTTTCACAATTATGAGGTTCAGAAGAACTACGAACAATGATTGTGCTCACTATCTTGTGCAGTTTCAATGCAATTTCTAAATGACCATGACCTTCAATTCAATCATTTCTGCAAATGAAGAAACCAAATTCAAAAAGGATAGGGATCACTCATCATCAATACTTACACAGTCTGTAGGGCGGAAAAATTCCTAAGATCAGGTAACGACCCCACAAATTCATTCCCAGAGACATCACTGCATTATCACCAGAAATGAAAGCAGTTAGAAGTGTCACATACCTAAGTCCTCTTAACTCAAGTAGAACAATGACTACTGTCCAGGAAGCAGAATGATTACAAAACGTTTCAGTAAATTAATTTCTTCAAACGGTGTAACGTGATCAGGGAAAGTAGACAGACATAGCTTACAAATGAATCAATTTCGGCATCGTAGATAAGTCTGGCAACTCCCCAGTGAACTGATTGTTAGATATGTCCCTGCCAGAAGTCAACAGAATCCATCACGCACATGTTCCAATGGGACACGAACTCCGCATACATGTATGCACAAATATATAAAAGGAAATTTCCATTAAATTATAGAAATTATCAGTTGAAATGGCAAAGTTTTGTACGATTGTACTAATCTGAAACCTGTGCTTGTCCCACCGTGAGACACTCATCACCAAATAAATACTGATTCTGCGAAAGATGCAAACCGACTTACAGTGTTTCTACTTCCGTCTTATTCGTGAAAGCGTAGGACGGAATTGGTCCCTCTAGAAGATTGTTACCGATGCTGAGTACTTGGAGGTAATGCATGGCACTGAGCTGGTCAACCGGATACAATCCAGCGAACTGATTGCCACTCAGATCCCTGTTGAATTTTTAGAACAAAGGAATAATTATTAGAACACTGAACCGGAATATTGGAATGAAAAATAAATTAAGCACTTTGCGCTAAGTACTAAAGTATTACCCGGGATAAAGATTATTGCAATGGTCTAGATTTTTTTACATTGGCAGGATGCCAGCCCAAAAATTTGAGACATATATACATGTACATAAAGGTTTAGAACGTAGGTTAGGTATAGATTTATGTTTCAAAAGGCTAGTTCTAAAAGGTGCCGAAGTATTTAAATGCCGCCGATTTAATAAAATTGAAATCATCAGAAACTCAAGCGTAATTATACAGGCTCTTCAAGAATGAGAGGAAACTCACAATTGCACGAGATTCCAGAAATAGGTCCAGTTTGGAATAATTCCGTTGAAACTATTGTCATGAACATCCCTACCCATGTATTCAGATGCAATCAGTTAGTATTATTTGATAGCCAGGTCAAAATAGTGGACAATGATAATCATCTCATTATTTGGCTACAAATTGAAGTCAACCCAATTCATTTGATAATTGATGGTCCTATCATTGGAGGCCGTTAGCAAACTTACAAAACATTGAGCCACAATTCCTGGAGTCCTATAGGAAGTGGACCAGTGAGGTTAGGATTTCCTGTCAATTCTCTGAAAGCATCAAAGGATATGATTGTTAGGTGCAAGAAAAATCAGGTAACTGGGGAACACTGGTGCAGTTTTCTAATTCTAAGAGGTTCGATATGACCATCTAACGAAGGTTGAGAAGCACATTAACAGTCAACAGCTTTGCATACTGTAACTTAGCCAATAGATGTTTTCTGATTTAGAAAAAATAACGTCAATTTCGTTAAACTGGCACAAATCCATTAAAATGGCGGGTTAGCATATTCCACTGAAATGGTTTACGGTGAAAATCATAGTTTTACAAGTTATCAGTGCACAATGGTACAATGAAATGCAATTTGCATATGCATCTGCATAACAAGCTACTGCAAATGTCAAAATGACGCATGGAGTATCACGAATCTAACAAAATTGACGTCAACTAGAAATGACATTTTCAGGTACTTAAGAGGCTCGTTCCAGGGAACTTACAAAGTTGTCAACGACCCCATGTCTGCAATGGCTGGTGACAAAGTGCCAACAATCGATGCATTGGATATGGACCTGTTCGGAGGCATTTCAATTCATTTCACACAGATCACTATTAGAAGTAACTCGATTAAGAAGGTCTCACACAGTAACTATCAACATGCACCATTCATTATTTAAGAGTAGCATAAAACAGCACTAGAACCGGGGTTTGGAACATCAATTTTGTTATATTGACAATTCAAAGCACTAAATGGTGGCACTCATCACTGAAAAAACTAAGACTCTTGACTTGAAAAAACGTCAATTTCATTAAAGTGGTGTGACATTTATGATTGTACATAAAGGTCTAAAATCTAAAATAGGAGAGGTATGAATTTGTGTTTTAGAAAGCCAAGTGCCAAAGATTTTTTTTTTTTTGACAGAAGCTTGTTAAGGAAACACACTGCAAGGGTTTTTCCTTTAGGTGGAGAGGCTGATTTCACGCTAGGTAAAGAAGTGCCAAAGATTTGGAATACAGCAGAAACTTTAACAAAATTCACGTTAACCCCAAAGTGACAAAGAGGACAAAAAGTGTCCTCACACAGTTTAAGGTCTAGTTCAAAGTGCTGTAACTTTTTCATCCAAGGTCCAAATTCAATCAAACTTGTTGGAAATGTTGCGTTCTCCCCTCTATTTTGTATGGTGAAATTTACAAATCAATCCAAGATTTATTGATTTTTTGGAAGCCAATCGAAGTTCACAACTTCAATTTGAGTACACCAAACTGCATTTCAGGGGCTGCAACTTCGGGGCCTTGTATCTCCTTCATCCATTTCTCATTTTCAATCAAATTTGTTGGGTTTTTTTCCCTTGAAGTATAGTTGTTGTGGTAAAGTTTTCATGTCAATCCAAGTTGTTTTGAATGTTTGGGACCAATTCGAAGTTCAAAATCCTGCCATTTTTGGAGTATAGTGAACTTTGGCTGCTTGTTTCTTCTTCATACAAAGTTTATTTTCAATAAAAAATTTGGAAAAAGTTTTGTATACTAGTCTAGTTCGTGTGGCTAAAATTTCATGTTAATCCAAAAATTAATGAGTGACTGAGAAGCATTCTAGTAGAAGGAGGTTCACCTTTAGATGTGGTTTTTGCAATTTTTCTTGTTGATTTTTGACATTTCAAAGCCGTTTTGTAGACACAATGAGTCAATTGAATGAATTTTTTTTCCACCAATGTGTTTATATACTAGTTTTGAATCATTTTGTAGTGTAAAGTTTTTACATTTGAGTAGGTTTGGAAATCAAATTTCACCTCCAAATGTATTTTTGGGAAAATTTCAGCATCCATTTTCAACACTAAAACATTATGATCTTGCAATCTATGTGGCCAAATGACTTCAAATTTTCTACATGTCCTCTACAGCATGTACACTATAAGATTGTACAATTGAGATTTGTATAACTTGAAGACATTTAGATCCTTAAAGCTTCAAAAGCAATGATGTTTTTGAACCCCAGAAATTGAATGTCACTTTGGGGTTAAAGGTGCCAATGTCGGGAATGTCCACGAATGTAACGAACAGATTGACTTCTTAATTAGTGCGACTCGGAGTTCCGGGGACCCTCGCTCGGTAACCCGACGTAAGTTTCTTAAAGTGCTTGTTATCCTGGCCCTATTCAATGGCCTCACACCAAACCAGCTTACCTAATTGAATAAAAGCGTAGAATCGAATAGTGTAGAGAGTGAATAGAAGCACGCTTACAAGCCAACCACGACGACGTCCCAGGTGGTATCATTATTTGCGTCTTCAGTATAGTTCTCTTTCAAACACTGCACTCCTCGCCAATTGGGAAACGTAACGTCTGGCCATCTCAGATTCGCGCAAGGAAACTCTTGTGATGTATTCCAGCCATACAGGTTGCTGCTCTGATCCGGGGTTTTATTCCAAGCTGCAAAGATTTCCTGGAGAGCGTCCACTGCAATCAAACAAGTGCATTCTAAATTTATATTGCAAACACAAAACCCCATTGAAACACAGAGTGAAACTCTGACTTGCAAGTTGCAAACGTGCCTTCTCCGACGACAGTGTGCATGATTGAGTACTACGACTCTCGAGTCTGGGTTAGAATCGTAAACTATTCACTAACAGGCACTCCAATGGGCCGTCCTGAGTCAGTCAGACGATCAGTCACTCAACTCTCCCACAGGGGCTCTGCCAAATTCTCTTCATCTGTTTGCCAAGGAAAAGGAATTTCGAAAACTGTCCATATGGGCAATTTTGTTAAGATGGCGGTATTCCATGTGCCATTTTTAGACTGCCTGGTGAGAACTGTAAAAATGATATCTAGGATAGGTATAGATTTCACAAATCTTTTATTTATATATACTTCAGAAATCTAAGACTGGTATAGATTTTAGAACACTCAATTTGAACTACAAAAGTGACATCTAAGATTGATGTAGATTTCAGATATCTAATAAAGATATTTCAAACATCTAAGACAGTTGTACATTTCAGACAGCCCGGTCTGAATCTTAAAAACTGCCAAAGTATTGGAATGGCGCCATTTTAACGAAATTGCCCATCCATCAGCAACGTACTCTCTACTACTGCCAAACTGCCAACTTTACAGAGTAGAGGTCTAGAGGATTTCCAGCCATTGAAACTTACGGTCATATGTCGAGTACGTAATAGTGTCGTTGCCGCTTCCTTGCACAAAGCAGACACTGCCAAGTACAAGCAGTAAGGCTATCACAGATCGGCCAAAATGATCACAAAGCAGGTGCGACTGCTGTCCCATCTTCTTACAACTGCAACAGGGAGTTTGATCCTTATAACAGTACTAAGAACAAGATGACAAATCTTCAAGACAAAACAAGAAACTCGCACTCGAACTGAGGTTCTCTCCATCCCTCTCTTAATTACTCCGAGCGCAAGGTAGCTCCTTCACCTCAGTCTGCAGCCTGCACTGCATGATCGATCCACGGGTGCCTGTTCGGCGATGATCTAAATAAAGCTGTGCAGGTGGTAGACGGACTCTCTTCCTGAAAAAAAAAGAAATGGTAAAATACATGTATCACGCTTCAAAGCCGCGTCCACTTGACTTCTCTACGTGGAAGAAATGGTAAAGTACATGTACTGGGAACTTTGGTGGCGTTAGAGCATCCCCACCAACGTGTTCTCTATCCCCAAACTTGGGACCTCAAAGTAGTCAACCTTGACTTTATAGAGATGAGACCTCGCGAGTTCTCTATATGAGCTCCAATATAGGGAATTGGACCCAACTTTTACCGAGTTCTCTATAAATTTGGGGTAGAGATTTTGTTTTGGGATTGGTGCGCGCAAGCTTCTGTATCTCCATCCCCATCTAAGGTCCTCTCCCTAAATATTTAGGGATACAGAATAGATTGGTGGGGATGCTCTTATCCCGGGGAAATCTGGGAAGCATTACCCCCAGCTGCCCCCCATTACCCCGAGATGGGATCAAGGTGGATTGACCCCTCACTCGTCCTTACCAGGGGTGCAAGTAAAAAAAATGCCCCCTATTTTGGACCATTCTAGGGTATACTCTTGACCTCACCTAGCTAATTTAGGGCCTCTGATTGCAGAAATGAATTCAAAATTTGCAAAAAAATTCATGTGCAAAAAATAAATAATTCCAGGATTTGCCCACAGGGCCGAGCGAGGGCCTCAGATTTAGAGGTAGAGCTTTAGAGGTACCCGCAGTATAAAGCGATGAAAGTTCCCAGTTAAAGCTGTGCAGGTGGTAGACGGACTCTCTTCCGGAAAAGAAAGAAATGGTAAAGTACATGTATCAAGCTTCAAAGCCGCGTCCACTCGACTACTCTACGTTCAATGCACAGTAGTCGCCGTTCCAGTTGAACGTCCGATTGATCTAGTGACTTTTTCATTGTAGTGACTTTTTCATTTTGATCTAACTACAGTAGTGACTTTTTCATGTCTTCCATACACATGTGATAATTGGTGATGCTGTATCTAATGAATTAAGCATCGGTCTGGGTGATACTTGGGTAAAATTTGACTATTGGTTCTAAATACAGCATGAATCTAGCTACTTTTTTTTTTTAAACTTAAATACAATTCCATTATAAAAAAAAATAGCCTCTGTTTTCTCTACAGCAAAGTGGCAAAGAGTCCCTAGGTATGCAACTCTTGTATTATATGGCCCTCATTATAATCACTTATAATGCATTTTAGTCCGATCTGAAGGAATATAATTTGTTTTAATGAAGAAAACTCTTGTAGCCCTTTCAACAAGGAATTCAAAAATGTAAACATACATATGAAATGAGCATTTTTGAGGACAATAATAGCATTAAAAACCTAATTATATGAGTTTTTTTAATACATGTATGATAGATTCAGCTACCCAACTTTGGGGGCTTCCTAATAAAAAATTAATTTTAATCCAAGGAAGAAACTTCTTGTATGGAATTTTTTAAACTATACATAGATGTTTCAATTCTTCATACATATTGCGAGTTTTTTTTCTAATATGTATGCAACCCAACATTTTCTACATTTAATTTCTTTTAATTTGGTCTTCACCGAAATTTTTGGTCTTTCTAATTTGATGTAATTTTTACAAAAGCTGTCCTCTAAGCCATTTTAATGCCAATGACCCCTTCATATAATACAAGAGTTGCATACCCAAGGAAGAGTCATGCCAAAACAACACCATTGGATTGATAGAACAATACTACAATGGACTCTAATTTATTAATCCTTAAAAGAACATTTCATGTCTAGGCTTGTTCAAACTTCATGAGAAATCTACAATAAACCTTAAACAATGCCACAACCATTTTTTGGCCTACGCATAATAAGGAATCTCTCCATGCAGGACAAAAATGCAACTACTCATCTTCCAAACTTTTTATGAAAATGGAGGGCCTTATATAGTAGTTAGACTTTCAATGAGTTCTTTTTTATTTTTTAATGTAACAATTTACATGGTACCAAAACAAATGATTTCCATGATGACCAACTTGTACTTTAAGGGTTGAAACGCACATTTTAATTTGATGTTTGTAATTATGAAAAAATGAGATTAAAGTTTAGACATGTACAACATATGAAGAATATCAAATTGAATTTTATATGATTTTTTAAAGAAATTCCTCTATAAAAATCATAGCAATTACAAAAATGTTAAAAATAATATAAACTCTTTAAGGAAAATGGAAATAATAGTGAAAAAATCATGGTGTAATTAATGTATTCCTTGAGCTCACACCAAGAGAAATTAAATAGAAAAAATTCCAAACAATGGTGTTTTTTAAGCTTTCAAGATGCTATTTTCAAAGTGTTATAAAAATAACAATTTTAACAATTTTGAAAAAAACTTAAAATGGAGTAACAAGTAGATTATTCATTATTGGAACTATATTTTTTAGTTGAGCTTTAAAACATTTAAAATCAATAACTATGTGAAAATTTAGATTTTGACATTCAAAATGCCTATAGGGCTTGCAATGTCTTCAAGGGTTAACCAAGGGTCTTCAAAGAACCAAGGAGCCCACTTTGGGCTTGGGGGGAATTTGGTCAGGCTCTATTGACTTTATAATTTGGAATTTTTGCATGAAATTTTTAGGATGGATGCTACTCATTGTAATTTATGTGTGAAGTTCTATTTCACAACATTCCAATAAATATTGCAAAAGTTAGAAGGATTTCTCTGACTCCAATATCAAATTAGGTAGCAAAAACGTATTCCATAAAAATATTAAATATTTCATGGGGATTATATAGACCCATACCTACTCAAAAACATTTGAACCATTCAATTTTGAATAATGAGGTAAAAGTTACGAGGAGTTTTATTTTACAAATAAAAATAAAAATAAAGAGTATTGATTGTTTACTAGAACATTCTCACTATTGGGATTAACAATCCTCAATTTCTTATAGAAATTATTAGTATACCAGTTTTTTCTTTCAGTCAATATCGATCACCTTCCCCTTTATTGTTTTCTTAACCCCTAAAGTCCCAAGGCCATTTTTCTGCCAAAACCACTCAAAACTACCACTTTTGCTATGTTCACCTATGAAATAAATTTTTAAATATTTTTAAGAATCTAACCGTAGGATCTTGTTCTACACTTATCTTAGATCACGCGACAAAATTTTTGTGATTTTTGACCATATAGATTGAAAGATAATAGCATTCAAAGTGGAAGAAAAAAATTTATTTCAAGAAGTTGCTATGATTGCCCGCAAAACAAGAAACTTCATAACTTTTACATCACTAATCCAAATGGAATGAATCAAAGCTTCACATTTAGAAGAAAATATAATCTACAAGAAAAAAAATATTAAAATTTTTATTTCAATTTTTGGTGGATTTTCTTTTGCTGCCCGGTCTCCCCCATTTTGATGTTATTGTGGCATAACTTTTGCTTCCGGGCACCAATTGGAATAAAAATTATATTCCCGGAAAGCTCATAAGTTTATCTATCTTATGAGAAAGTTTCAAAATGTTTCGGTAAAAATTGAGATCATAAGAGCCTGCCCGAAATCCATTTTGTCCCCCGTAGGGACAATGGGACTTTAGGGGTTAAAGATGAATATGAAAGTTTTTTTGGTTAAAATTTTAAACATATATTTTCAACACGTTTTCCAACTTATATATTGACTAATAAAATGCACAAGTTATAGGACATACATGTTTTTTTTTCTAAAAATGTTGAAAGACAAAACTTCACCTTTTTGAAGGTCCCTAAAAAACTACATTTTGAAGTTAAAGCACTTATTGAACTTGCAATTGGTGGATATATTATTCACTCTAAAATTGTGGGTCAATGTATACATGTGAGCAAGTCAACCAAAGGATCCTATAGTCATTACATTGCTAACCAGTTCCCTAGCTTCCTCCCAGGTGGAGGTATCATTCCTCCCTATATGCGGGGGAGATTTAAGTTATAATTATTAAGTGGTGATTGGCTCTTACAGGTACTGCTACAACAAATTTGTCAAAGTTGCAATGTGATTGATAGTAGAGGCACTTTTTTCCTAGGGATTCTTGATTTGGAGGAGCAAAAGGGACCCCCTAGGTCTGGTTAACAATGTTATGGTTGGATTCATTAAACTATAAATATTGATGAAGATTTTGACCTTGCTTTTGCTTTTGAAAGAACTGTGTGGGTTAAAAACCTCTGGAAGGATTGTGTGAGTTTGGAATTTGTTCCCTCTTGCATTCGAAATTGTCAACAAAGCCGGAGCACTACGCTGTGTAATTCAATCCGTTTGACCTCGCGAAGACTTCTCATTCTTGTCGTTGTTTCTTCTTCAAGAGAGGTTCTGCAGGACGGAATGATCTTGTTTGCCACTGGGTAGTGGACTAGTTTGGTGGACTGTTTGACACTGAGTAGTGTCAAAGTATGCTTGTTTGGATTCATTTGCCGTGTTTGTGCTCCTGCAAGAGTGTCGGCTGCCATATTATTTTGCGATGAGACAATTCAGTTTTTTCATGGAAACTTCAAGTTGCAGCAGGTTTTCTCGGGAGGACAGCTGTTACTTGAAAGGGGAAATTTCTGGGACTAGAGAACGACTTTCTGTGATTGTAAAGGCAGGACGCTAAACCCGTCTGGCCCACAACGGAAGTTGGACCAGCAGGGTGGATTTAAACGTAGGGTGGAATATTTTATTTGCCACAGAATGATGATAAAATTTGCAAATTTTGAATTCATATTTGCAATTGAAGACCCCCAAATTTGTAGCTTCCTTAGAACAGGTGAAGAACCATTGCTAACCAGTTCCCTGGCCTCCCCCAGGTTGAGGTATCATTCCTCCCTATATGCCTGGGGAAGATTTAAATTATAATTATCAAGTGGTGATTCGCTCTTACAGGTACTGCTACAACAAATTTGTCAGAGTTACAATTTGATTGGTGGTAGAAGCATTTTTTCCCAGGAGGCTACTGATTTGGGGGGAGCAAAAGGGACCCCCCAATCTGGTTAACAATATTATGAACATAGACTTAAGGTAGAACTACCTATCACCACCCAGATTAGCAATCTGAATATGTTGGGGTCAACTGCAAGAGGGGTACATATTTTTCAGAGGTGTGAAAATGTTTCACAAATCAAACCCAAGTGGAATTATAATTTTCCGATCAAAACTGTAAATTCTGTGAATTTTTGAAGTAATCAGCCAGAAATTACAAAACCGTCTCTAGACTAGAGTCTTAAATGTCTTATCAACAACCCAAAACCGCCTTTCTATGTATCTATTAGCACTTAACAATCCACCAATCAAGGGCTGACACGTTATCATTAATTACATTAATGTGCTACTTTTTGTCAAATTTTGTTGACGGAATTGAGAAGTTGAGCGGACAGAATTGGGGCTAACTGTAGGGTGACGGAATTCGGTCATCGACGGAATTGGGTACTTTTACCTTATTATTAACACAACATTTCATTGCTTGCTCCTTTGTTGACTGACTGGTGGTGGTTTCCTGTTTCTTGATTGGGTGACGAGGGGTCTGGGAGCAGAAGAATCATTTTTGAAGTCCCATGAACCTTCGCTGCCGCTCAAGGACAACTCCATCAACAAACTAAGTCTAAGGTGTACAACCTATTTCCTACAATGTTACGCGTTTGAGCATATACTTGATTGAGCAATGGTGGGGCGATAATTTTCTCTAATCATGAAATAGAAATAAGAAAGATTGCACTATTTATTGCTAATTTTTCATGAAGTTTGAAATTAACACAAATGAAGGAAGTGTAGATTATCCTAAACATGGCACAAAATAGGGGGCTTTTTTTTCTTACTTTTACCTTGGAGAACACAAGATTCACCTTGCTAGTCCCACTTCGTGAGATGGGTGTAGCGTCCCGCATTTTAACCCCTAAAGGACCATTTGTCCCTTCAAGGGACAAGTGGGATTTTGGGCAGGTACCTACAGTCTTATTTTTTGTCCTAATATATTTTGAAATTTTTTCTGAAGATAGAAAAATTGATTAGCTTCATGGGAGTATAATTTCTTTTTTCAATCGGTGCCCAAGAACAAAAGTTATGCCCAAATAAGCTAAAAAAAGGGGAGAGAAGGGGTATAAAAAAAAATCCAAAAGTTAGAATTAGAATTAGAATTTTTTTCCTCATAGGTAATATTTTTGTCTACATGGAAAGCTTTGATTTATTCCACTTGGATTTGTAATGAGAAAGTTATGGATAATCTTGTTTTTCAGGCAATTAGAGCATCTTTGTGAAAAAATAACTTGTAGGATTCATTTTTGAATGCAATTCTTACAATTTTTCAAATAAAGAAGTTCCACATGGTTTAGTTTGTTTTCTAAAATAGTCTCACCATTGGGATTAGTGCATTTAAATTCCATCTTAGAGATATTAATAATTTGGATTTTCCTTCTAATCTCGTACCTACTTCTACTTAATATTTTTTTAAAGAATAAAAATTAAGTTTTCTTTATTTTAATTTTCTTTCCTAGACTCTCAACTCAATTCTCCACCATAAAGATTTATAGTTCAAAATTTTGTAGAGCAAAAAGTTAAAGTTAAGAAGGTTCAAAGTCAAATAATATAGTCCTTCAATGTGCTGAAAAACTTGTTTTTTTTCACTTTGAACGCAAATATCTTGCAATTTGTATGGTCAAAAAATTTGAAATTCTTCCCACACATTTTAATAATAGTTAGGTGTAAGATCCTAAAGTTAGGTGTGCAAAGAAAAAAAATTAAAAAAAAAATTTACCCTCGCTATAGAAATGGCAATTTTGAGTGTTTTTTGGCAGAAAAAAGGCTTTGGACCTTTAGGGGTTAAAATTGTTGACATTGGTTGTAAGGTAAGGTAGGGTGCTCTAAAAGAAACCTTGTCCTAAAAGCAACCCCAAATATAGAGGTACTTTTTGCTTTCTTCTATGTACCAATAGAGTTTTTCTTTTTAGTGACCATTGCATTTCAACTTGAAAATTTCGTAACTAGTTCCAAAAAGGTCCCAAAATATGAAAAGACTTGAGTTAGATGCCACTTCCATTTTCTTCCTATGAAAATTTACTGATAATTGTTTCAAGGAGTTTAGCTTCCTCTGAATGCAAGCAGCTCTTAACACTTCATTGCCGAAGAAAATGTCATCACATAGTTTAAAGTCCAATTTAAAATGCTCTAACTTTTGCATCCAACATCTGAATTCAATAAAACTTGTTGTGAAATTTGCGCCCTCTCTTCTACTTTTTGTGGTAAAATTTTCAAATCAATACAAGATGTAATGATTTCTAGGAAGCCAATTGAAGTTCACAGGTTCAATTTGATTTCACCAAACTGCATTTGAAGGCTACAATTTTGGGGGCTTGTATCTCCTTAAACCAATGTTAGTTTTCACTAAAATTTGTTGAGTTATGTTATCCTTGAAGTCTAGTTATCGTGGTAAAATTTTCATGTCAATACAAGTTGCTTTGAATGTTTGGGAAAAGTTCAAAGTTCAAAATCCCGATATTCTAGGATTATAGTGAACTTTGGCGACTTGTATCTTCTTCATACAGTGTCAATTTTCAATACAGTTTTTTGGAAAAATGCACATACTAGTCTAGTTTGTGTGGTTAAACTTTCATATCAATCCAAGAAGTTATGAGTGACTAAGAAGTATTTTAGTAGAAGGAGGTTCAACCTTAGATGTGTTTTTTGCAACTTTTCTTGCTAATTTTTGACATTTGAAAGTCATTTTGCAAACACAATGAGTCAATTCAATGTTATTTTCTTCCACCAATGTGTTTGTATTTTGGTTTTGAATCACTTTGTAGTTGAAAGTTTTTTCATTTGAGTAGGTTTAAAAATCGAATTTCACCTCCAAATGTGTTTTTAGAAAAATTTCAGCATCCTTTTTCAACACTAAAACATTATTATCTTCCAATCTACACGGTCAACCGACTCCAAATTTGATTCACATCATCTACAACACGTACACTACAAGATTGTACGGTTGAGATTTCTATACCTTATTGAAATTTTGAACTAAGAAATTTCTAAGAAAATTTTTATATCTTTTCAAACCAATGTACTACAAGATCCTATGGTTACATGTGTCCAAAAATGTTTTTTTTTCTAAAACTTGTTATTTGTACTAGAAATGACAGGAAATTTGTATATCTTTTCAAACCAATGTACTACAAAATCCTAGGGTTACATGTGCCCAAAAATGTTTTTTTTTCTAAAACTTCGTACTTGTACTAGAAATGATAGTTTTGGATTGTTTTTGGTGCAAACAACATCAAATAACTTTAGGGGTTAAATGGCTTAGAGGACGACTTTAGTAAAAAATATATCAAATTTTAAAGACTGAAAAGTTAGGTGAGGATCCAATAACTTAAATAAAATGAGATGTAGAAAATCCATTGGGTTGCATATTTAGTTAAAAGAAACTTCACAATGTGTATGAAGAATTGAAACACCTTCGCATAATTCTTAAAAATCTACATGATAGTCAAGAAGATCCTTCCAAATAAAAATATAATTCATTTGTAGTAATTTATTTGTATTTTTGAATTTTTAAATTTTATTAAGAAGTCAAAAAATTAGGTGGCTTGGCCTATGACAAATGTATTAGAAAAATTCATATAATTAGATTTCTGATATTGATGTAATCGAAATGCACCGGAGTATTGAACTCGCTGTAATCGAAAAAAAGTCTGGATTTCTAAAGTACGAGGCTCCCTACTCTCCCAACTACCTGCCTCGGATCAGATTGAGCTCCACAGCGACACTGAGATCATCCGAAGGTCCACGTCGAGGCCTGCCATGGCCCTGGTAGTATACTTGCCCGGACGCGCTTCCTTCTTCCGAGACGCTGTCCAGGCCGCTGTTGCTACTGTTCCAGTAGTCCACGGATCCTCGTTGCGACCGGGTTCCCAGCCTGTAGGCCGACTCGCTCTTCCCCTCGCCCAGCACCAGCACTTCCGACTCCGTGTCGTTCTGCAGGATTGAGGCAATGCGAGCCATGGAAGGCCGCTTCTCGGGTGCGATTTGGATGCACAGGAGGCACACGTTGATGACGCGTTGGACATCGCGGACTTCATCGTCGGTCAGGTGGAGCGCCGGGTCAACGAGGTCGAGTAGTCGGTCTTGTTCGTGGAGGATCCAGACCTGCAGGATGTTAGATGATCGAGAAGTTAGAAGGACAATTCCGTTGAAATGGGGTATTCCAACCACCATTTTGACATTAAATGATTCCATGAGAAGTCAATTGCAAATCGTTAATTTGACACAATTCCGATCCGGCATTAAAAGATGTTTCATACTGTATATGTCCATAATACATACCACCAGTCTTATATAAGGTTTACGTTCCGAAACAGATAAGGATTTACTTTTCGAAGCCAGTTCACTGAAACTTGCCAAAGTACTGGAATACCGCCAATATAACGAATGGACGTTATTAGCTTGTATCCATGCATTTGCAAATTCATATGCGAATTGCATTTCATCACAACAATGTACCCCCTAAGCTAGGATTTACACCCACCCACACCAACTGGCTCCATAAATCTTTTCCATTTTTTCCTTGCTTGAGGGTTCACTACACCAGTGTAAAGAAACTAATGTTTTACTTGGTTGAGCACGTGATGCATAGCAACCTAGGGGAGACGATCCTTCTTGAAGAATGAATAACAATGTCACTCTTTCCTTCGACATCACTAAATTATACGCATATTAAGGAAGTGAATGCACGGTTGGAGGCAAATGTATTCCGCAGTTGTAGAATTCGGCAGTTTGAGCAATAGAGTCTGGCAAGCTACGTGGTTCAACAGAGATGGAGATCATACCCATTTGGAGAGGTACACTTGGTCTAGATCAGCTGACTCATCGATGTTCCGTCGACCACTGATAATCTCCAAACACAACACTCCAAAGCTGTAGACGTCCACTTTGTCGCTCAGTTGGCCAAGGGAAGCATACTCTGGTGCCAAGTACCCTCTGCATAGTTGATCATTTATTTTGCGCAATAATCAATAAGCATAGAATTTTGGAAAAACCTCATTCTAAGCAAGAGAAGGATAAAGTATAAAAACATGAATCATTCCTCCTTTCCTAGCTTGTACTGAAAGTTGGAATTGCTTTTACGAAAAGAGGTGGTGCTTACTTTGTTCCGGCAACATGAACAGTCATGATATGGCTTTGTTCGTCCGGGAATAACAGAGCCAAACCAAAGTCCGCAATCTTGGGTTCCATATTCTTATCTAACAAAATGTTGCTCGCCTTAATGTCCCGATGGATGACTCTTGGATGTGCCAACGCATGCAGATAATGCAAACCATGCGCAATCCCCAGACAAATCTTTAGCCGCACAGGCCAACTGACCACCTGCCTTGTTGTTCCTGTCGTAATGAACAGGATAACGTACTTAGTACTAGTTAAATAACCAGATTGAAATACGAATGGATGTAAACAACACTATGCCAGTGGTATCTGCGAAGATGATTTCAGGAAATTGATAATGCCTAAACAAAGATAAGTGTGACTCGAGGTGTATGAGTCCCAAACATACCAAGTAAAATTTGGTCGACGTCGAAGTTATCCACATACTCGTAAACCAGCAGCTTTTGGTGTTCACGAAGGCAACATCCTTTCAGGTTCACCAGGTTTCTGTGCTTCATTCCAGTGATGAGGACAACTTCGTTTGAGAATTCATCGATGCCTTGTGAGGTCTTGACGAACAGCTGCTTCACAGCCACCACGTGTCCATTCGGAAAGATACCCTGCAGAGGTGCAAGAGAAGGTAAGAATGTATTGCACAAATTCCCAGTAATTATGATTCAAATACTAGCTCACATCTGAGTTAACAGATAGATGTAACGGCGGGATTATCTAGCTTTGCTTTGCACAATGATGTGGATGTAATGCAATTTATGTATTAATTAGAAGTTCAATCGGCACAACAAGCCACAAGGACTCTTGGAATACCACCAAGATGACGGAATTGAGGTGTTTTGCACCTTGTAAACTGCGCCATAGCCACCCTGGCCCAGTTTCATATCGTCGTGAAAGTCTCTTGTGGCGGCCCTGAGCTCATGGTAGGAGAATATGGTGGGCTTGACATCATACTCTTCAAATTCTGCAGAGCATAGAATTAAATTATGTTGGCACCAAAGAAATCCAAGGTACTCACTGTGAGAAAGTGTTCATGGACAAGACTAATACAGGAATATTCAGAGGTCCTGAGTACTCACTCTTCCTGAACTGAAGTTGCAGATACTTTTTGTATCTTCTGTTTTGATAAAGTATAGCTCCCACAACAACTGCCAGTATCAGTATCACCGAAGCCACACTGGTCGTGACAGAAGCGATGATGACCTTGCGGTTGTTTGTTTTTGCTGGACAATAACAGATAAGGATCTCGTCAATTCACATAAATCCTAAGTCCTAAACCAAGTAACATAATCACACATTTTTTTCTTAAATACAAATGCTCAAGTGTAAACATCTGCTAAATGAATACTGACCTGGATTTAGAAAGCAGATTTGCTTACAGAAGCATCTCTGGCCATCATTTCCAAAGTCGTAGTGATCACAAAACGGATTCCCATCTAGTCTGCAAAATTAATTTATCCACACAAAGCTCAGGACACACAAGTCAACTATTACTAATAGTAACCACATTTTTTTAACTAATGCCTAGTTCTCCTTTGAATCTGGAAGAGTAATGTTTCACGCTAGTGATAACTATGATAATGGATTTGAGGGCTCTATAGAGCAGCAGGGTTATCAGTCACTCTAAATCACTCCTGCTTAGTCAATGCAAACTGCAATGAGAAATACATATTAATTCAACTACAGTCACTTGCAGCAATTGAATGCAGTACGTACTGGCAGGCCAAGGGTCTTGGATCACATACTTGATGACAGTGGTGATGTTCTCGATGGAGAATGCGTCATAAATTACATCGGTGATTCTGTTGTTGCTCAAACTCAGCATCCTTAGGTTACTGTTTATTTGCAGTTCAAGTCTGATAAGATCAAGAACTCCTGATAGATTGTTGCCAGACAGGTCTATCGTCGCCACTTCGGCGGTCAAATTGAACGTATCCTGTAAATTCCCTGTCCAGGAGAAATTGTTTCTGGCCAAATTCCTGTTTCAAATCCACACATGCCAGCGGTGAGCCAAGATATTGATATACATACCGAATTATTCCTGTTTGTTAAAAGGGCATGTTTCAAAGCACCAATATTGTGACACTCAAGTGGACAAAGCCTGAAAACTAGGACAGGCATAGATTCAAGATAGGTTTCAGACTGGGTGATTTCACGGAAATCCGCCATTTTCACAAATATGAGGTTCGGAGGAACTACGAACAATATTTGTGCTCACTATCTTGTGCAGTTTCGATGCAATTTCTAAATGACCATGAACTTAAATTCGATCATTTCTGCAAATGAAGAAACCAAATTCAAAAAGGATGGGGATCACTCATCATCGATACTTACACAGTCTGTAGGGCGGAAAAATTCCTAAGATCTGGTAACGACCCCACAAACTCATTCCCAGAGACATCACTGCATTATCACCAGAAATTAAAGCAGTTAGAAGTGTCACATACCTCAAGTACTCTTAACTCAGGTAGAACAATGACCAATATCCAGGAAGCAGAATGACTACAAAAGGTTTCAGTAAATTAATTTCTTCAAACGGTATAACATGATCAGGGAAAGTAGACAGGCATAGCTTACAAATAATTCAATTTCCGCATCGGAGATAGGTTTGGCAACTCCCCAGTGAACTGATTGTTAGATATGTCCCTGCCAGGAATCAACAGAATCCATCACGCACATGTTCCTATGGGACACAAACTCAGCATATATGTATGTCCAAATATACAAAAAGAAATTCCCACTAAATTATAGAAATTATCAGTTGAAATGGAAATGTTTTGTACGATTGTACTATTTAATCTGAAAACTGTGCCCGTCCTACCACAAGACATTGCTTCAGCGAAAGACGCAAACCGACTTACAGTGTTTCTAGTTCCGTCTTGTTCGTGAAAACGTAGGACGGAATTGGTCCCTCTAGAAGATTGTTACCAATGCTGAGTACTTGGAGGTAATCCATGGTGCTCAACTGGGTAAACGGAAACGATCCAGTGAACTGATTGCCACTCAGATCCCTGTTAAACATTTAGAAGAAAGGAATTAGAACACTGAACCGGAATATTAGACAAAGAAGTAAATTAAGCAATTTGCGCTAAGTACTAAAGTATTACCCGGGATAAAGAGTACACCAATGGTCTATTTCGTTAAATTGGCACGATTCCAGTCCAAAAATTTGAGACAAACATGTACATAAAGGTGTGAAATGTAGGATGGGCGTAGATTTATGTTTCAAAAGGCGAGAACTTTCTAAAAGGTGCCGAAGTATTCAAATACCCGATGTAATGAAGTTGAAATCATCAGAAACTCAAGCGTAAATGCATAATTATATATACAGGCTCTTCAAGAATGAGAGGAAACTCACAATTCCTGGAGAGACCAGAAATAGATCCAGTTTGGAATAGTTCCGTTGAAACCATTGTCGTGAACATCCCTACACATATATTCAGGTGTAATCAGTTTGTATTATTTGATAGCCAGGTCAGAATAGTGGACAATGATATACGGAGTACATCTTATTGTCTGCAAATTAAACTCAATCTGAATGATAATTGATAATTGATGGTCCTATCATTGGAGGCAGTTAGCAAAACTTACAAAACATTTAGCCATAAATTCTGGAGTTGTAGAGGAAGTGGACCAGTGAGTTGGGGATTTCCTGTCAATTCTCTGGAAGCAACAGAGGATATGATTGTTAGCTGGAAGATAAATCAGGTGGGGAATACTGGTGCAGTTTTCTAATTCTAAGAAGTTCGATAAGATCATCGCTACCATTTAACAAAGGTGGAGAAGCACGTTAACAGTCAACAGCTTTGCATAATGTAACTTAGCCGATACATGTTTTTGGATTTAGTAGAACTAAAGTCAATTTCGTTAAAATGGCACAATCCCATTAAAATGGCGAGTTGGCATATTCCACTGAAATGGTTTAGCTAGAGAGCCGGGAATGGGAATGGGGTGAAAATCTTAGTCTTGCAAGTTATCAGTGCACAATGGTACAATGAAATGAAATTTGCATATGCAGTGTCATGAATCTAACAAAATTGACGTTAACTAGAAACGATATTTTCAAGTACTTCAGAGGCTAGCTCCAGGGAACTTACAAAGTTGTCAACCACGTCAAGTTTTCAAACAATGGTGACAAAGTACCAATAATGGATGCATTGGATATGGACCTGCTCGGAGGCATTTCAATTCATTTCACACATATCACTGTTAGAAGTGACTCGATTAAGAAGGTCTCACACAGTAAGTAACTAAGTATCGTCATGCACCATTCATTATTTAAGAGTAGCACAAAATAGCACTAGGACCAGGATATTGACGGTTTAAAGCACTAAATGGTGGCACTCATCACTCGAAAAACTAAGACTCTTGATGCTTTACGTTTCCAGGCTCTTGACTTGAACGAGCGTCAATTTCATTAAAGTGGTGTGGTTCCGACTTGAAAATAAAGTGGTGTGACATTTATGACTGTACATAAAGGTCTAAAATCTAAAGAGGTATGAATTTGTGTTTCAGAAAGTCAAGTGCCAAAGATTTGGAATACAAACACTTTAACAAAATGCACGTTAAAGGTGACAATGTCGACAATGTCCACGAATGTAACGAACACATTGATTTCTTATTCGGCGCGAGTTCCGGGGACCCTTGCTTGGTAACCCGGCGTTCTTTAACCCCTAAAGGACCATTGTCCCCTCGGGGGACAAAATTAATTTCGGGCAGGTTCCTATGATCTCAATTTTTAGTGAATTTTTTTGCAAATTTCTCATAAGATAGAAAATCTTATTAAGTTCGTGGGAATATAAATTTTATTTCAATTGGTGCCCAAGAGCAAAAGTTATGGCATCTTAAACATAATTTTCACGTCACCGGGCAAAAAAAGAAATCTACAAAAATTTGAAATTTATTTTTTAATTTTTTTCTTCTTAAAGATAATATTTTTATCTACATGTGAAGCTTTGATTCATTCCATTTGGATTAGTAATGTGAAAGTTATGAACAATCTTGTTTTTCAAGCAATTTGAGCATCTTCTTGAAAAAATAACTTACAGGATTCAATTTTGAATGAAATTTTCACAATTTAAAAAAAAAAAATTGTTTGACAAGGTTAAGTTTTCTAGCTAGAACAATCCCAGCGTTGAGATTATTGTGTTTCAATCCCATTTTAGAGCTATTAATGATTTAGTTTTTCTTTCAATCTTAGACCTACTTTTACTTAACAATTTTTTAAAGAATGAAAATCAAGCGTGGTTTTTTTGAATTTTTTTTTCTGGACTTTCAACTCAAATCTTCAACACATAAAAATTTTAATTCAAGGTCCATTGTGCAAAAAAAATTCACAAATGGCAATCAAAGTCATCTGAAATTGCAGGCCAGTGTTCAAAAAAAAATTCTTTTTTCAACTTCGAATGCTAATATCTTCCGATCTGTACAGTCAAACTCCATGAAAATTTTACCACATAATCCTTGACTAGTAAATTACAAGATCCTACGGTTAGATTCTAGAAAAAAAGTTTTTTTTTGTTTTTTTGGATGAATGCAGAAGAAATGACAGTTTTTAGTAGTTTTTGACAGAAGAATGGCCCTGGTCGTTTAGGGGTTAAGGTGCTTGTCATCCTGACCCTATTCAATGGCCGCACAACAAACCAGCTTACCTAATTGAATAAAAGCGTAGAATCGAATAGTGTAGAGAGTGAATAGAAGCATGCTTACAAGCCAACTATATTGATGTTCCAGTTGGAATGATTATTTTTATCAAAAGTATGGTTCTGTTTCAAGCACTGCACTCCTCGGTAATTGGGAATCGTAACGTCACGCGAGTTCAGATTCGGGCAAGGATCCTTTTGCGATGTATTCCAGCCATACAGGTTGCTGCTCTGATCCGGGGTTTCATTCCAAGCTGCAAAGATTTCCTGGAGAGCGTTCACTGCAATCAAACAAGTGCATTCTTAATTTATATTGCAAACACAAGACCCATTGAAAACACGGAGTGACACTCTGAATGCAAGTTGCAAACATGCCTTTACCGACAGTGTCAGTTCTACGATTCTCGAGTCTGGGTTAGAATGATTATCGTAAACTATTCACTGATAGGCACTCCAATGGGCCGTCCTGGGTCAGTCAGTCGATCAGTCACTCTACTCTCCCACAGGAGCACTGCCAAATTCTCTTCATCTGTCTGCCAAGAAAAAGGAATTTCGAAAACTGTCCATATGGGCAATTTCGTTAAAATGGCGGTATTTCATGTGCCATTTTCAGACTGCCTTGTGAGAACTGTGAAAACGATATCTAGGACGGATATAGATTTCTCAAATCTTTGATTTATATAGACTTCAAAAATCTAGGACTAGTATAGATTTCAGAACGTGCGGTATGAACTATAAAAGTGACATCTAGGATTATTGTACATTTCAGATATCTAATAAAGATATTTCAAACATCTAAGACGGTTGTATATTTCAGACCGCTTGGTCTGAATCGTAAAAACTGACAAAGTACTGGAATGGCGCCATTCCAGCAACGTACTCTCTACCACTGCCAAACTGCGAATTTTACAGAGTAGAGGTCTAGAGGATTTGAAACTTACGTTCGTTATCTGCGTAAGTAACGTTGTATTTGGTGCTTCCTTGCACAAAGCAGACACTGCCAAGTACAAGCAGTAAGGCTATCACAGATCGACCAAAATGATCACAAAGCAGGTGCGACTGCTGTCCCATCTTGTTACACCTGCAACAGGGAGTTTGATCCTTGTAACAGTACTAAGAACAAAATGACATATCTTCAAAACAAAACAAAAAACTCGCACTCGAACTGAGGTTCTCCATCCCTCTCTTAATTACTCCGAGCGCAAGCTAGCTCCTTCACCTCAGTCTGCAGCCTGCACTGCATGATCGATCACCGGGTGCCTGTTTGGCGATGATCTAAATAAAGCTGTGCAGGTGGTAGACGGACTCTCTTCCGGGAAAAAAAGAAATGGTAAAGTACATGTATAACGCTTCAAAGCCGCGTCCACTTGACTTCTCTACGTGGAATGCACAGTAGTGTACTTTAGCCGCCGTCTAGTTGAACGTCCAATTGATCTAGTGACTTTTTCATTTTAGTGACTTTTTCATTTTGATCTAACTACAGTAGTGACTTTTTCATGTCTTCCATACACATGTGATAATTGGTGATGCTGTATCTAATGAATTAAGCATAGGTCTAGGTGATACTTGGGTAAAATTTGACTATTGGTTCTAAATACAGCAGGAATCTAGCTACTTTTTTTTTCCAACTTAAATACAATTCCATTATAAAAATTAAAAAAAGCCTATGTTTTCTTGGTAGCAAAGTGGTGAGAGTCCCTAGGTATGCAACTCTTGTATTATATGGCCCTCGTTATAATCACTTATAATGCATTTTAGTTCAATCTCAAGGAATATAATAAACTCTTGTAGCCCTTTTAACAAGGAATTCAAAAATGTAATCATATATATGAAATGAGCATTTTTGAGGACAATAATAGCATTAAAAACCTAATTATATGAGTTTTTTTAATACATGTATCATAGGCTCAGCTATCCAACTTTGGGGGCTTTCTAATAAATAAAAAATAATTTTAATCCAAGGAGGAAACTTCTTGTATGGAATTTTTAAAACTATACATAGATGTTTCAATCCTTCATATATATTGCGAGTTTTTTTTTCTAATATGTATGCAATCCAACATTTTCTACATTTAATTTTTTATAATTTGTTCTTCACCTAAATTTTCGGTCTTTTTAATTTGATATAATTTTTACAAAAGCCGTCCTCTAAGCCATTTTAATGCCAATGACCCCTTCATATAATACAAGAGTTGCATATCAAGGGAAGAGTCATGCCAGTAGACTTTAATTTATTAATCTTTAAAAGGACATTTTATGTATGGGCTTGTTCAAACTTCATGAGAAATCTACAATAACCCTTAAACAATGCCACAACCATTTTTTGGCCCATGCATAACAAGGAATCTTTCCATGTAGGACAAAAGTGCAACTACTCATCCTCCAAACTTTTTATGAAAATGGAAGGCCTTCTATAGTAGTTAAACTTTCAATGAGTGTTTTTTCATTTTTAATGTAACAATTCACATGGTACCAAAACAAATGATTTCCACGGTGACCAACTTGTCCTTTAAGGGTTGAAATACACATTTCAATTTAATATTCTTCACATGTTGTACATCTCTAAACTTTAATCTCATTTTTTTCATAATTAAAAACATCAAATTGAATTTTATATGATTTTTCAAAGAAATTTCTCTATAAAAATCATAGCAATTACAAAAAGGTTTAAAACAGTATAAAGTCTTTAAGGAAAATGGAAATAATTATAGTGAAAAACATGATGGTGTAATTAATGTACTCCTTGAGCTCACACTAAGAGAAATTAAATAGAAAAAGTTCATAACAATGGTGTCTTTTGAGCTTTCAAGATGCTCTATTGACTTCATAATTTGGAATTTTTGCATGAAATGTTTAGGATGGATGCTACTCATTGTAATCTACGAGTGAAGCTCTATTTCACAACATTCCGATAAATATTGCAAAAGTTAGGAGGATTTTTTTGACTCCAATATCAAATTAGGTAGCAAAAATGTATTCCAAAAAGATATTAAATATTTCTTGGGAATTATATAGACTCATACCTACTCAAAAACATTTGAACCATTCAATTTTGAATAATGAAGTAAAATTTACAAGGAGTTTTATTTTACAAATAAAAATAAAAATGAAGAGTATTAATTTTTTACTAGAAAATTGTCACGATTGGGATAAAAATTCTCAATTTATTATAAAAGTTATAAGCAAACTAGTTTTTTCTTTCATTTAGTACCATTGTACCACCTTCCCTTTTATTATTTTCTTAAAGATGAAAAAGAAAGTTTTTTTGGTTAAAATTTTAAACATATATTTTCAACCCATTTTCCAACATATTGACTAATAAAATGCTCAAGTTATAGGACATACATGTTTTTTTTCTAAAAATGTTGAAAGACAAAATTGCACCTTTTTGAAGGTCCACAAAAAACTACAGTTTGAAGTTAAAGCACTTATTGAACTTGCAATTGGTGGATATATTATCCACTCTAAAATTGTGGATCAATGTATACATGTGAGCAAATCAACCAAAGGATCCTATAGTCATAACATTGCTAACCAGTTCCCTAGCCTCCTTCCAGGTGGAGGTATCATTCCTTCCTATATGCGTGGGGGGAGATTATAATTATCAAGTAGTGATTGGCTCTTACAGGTACTGCTTCAACAAATTTGTCAAAGTTGCAATGTAATTGGTGGCAGAGGCACTTTTTCCTTGGGGGGCTCTTAATTTGGGGGGGAGCAAAAGGCCCCCCAGGTCTGGTTAACAATGTTATGGTTGGATTCATTACACTATAAATATTGATGAAGATTTTGACCTTGTTTTTGCTTTTGAAAGAACTGTACGGGTTAAAAACTTCTGGAAGAATTGTGTGAGTTTGGAATTTGTTCCAACAACCAGTCAATCAACAAAGCCAATGCTTTTGGAGCACTACACTATGTAATTCAATCGGCCGTTTGACCTCTTGCAGACTTCTCATTGTTCCTGGTAAGTGCAGGAATTTTTTAAATTTGCCACAGATGATAAAATTTGCTAATTTTGAATTCATATTTACAATTAAAGACCCCAAATTAGTAGCTTCAGACGGAGAGGTGAAGAACATAGACTTAACACAGCATTTGCTTGCTGGTTTGTTGACTGACTGGTGGTGGTTTCCTGTTTCTTGATTGGGTGACGAGGCGTCTGGGAGCAGAAGAATCATTTTCGAAGTCCCATGAACCTTGGCTGCCGTTCAAGGACAACTCCATCAACAAACCAAGTCTAAGGTGTACAACCTATTTCCAACAATGTTACGCGTTTGAGCATATGCTTGATTGAGCAATGGTGGGGGGATAATTTTCTCCAGTCATGAAATAGAAATAAGAAAGATTGTACTATTTATTGTTAATTTTTCATGAAGTTTGAATGAAAGAAGGTATAGATTACCCTAAACATGGCACAAAATAGGGTTTTTTTTCTTCTTACTTTTACCCTAGAGAACACAAAATTCACCTAGGTAGTACCACTTTGTGAGATAGGTGTAGCGTCTTGCATTTTAACCCTAAAGGACCATTTGTCCCTTCGGAGGACAAGTGGATTTGGAGCAAGTACCTATAGTCTCAATTTTTGTCCTAATATTTTGAAACTTTTTTTGAAGATAAAAAAATTGATTAGCTTCATGGGAATATAATTCTTTTTTTTCAATTGGTGCCCAGGAACAAAATTTATGCCCAAATAAGCTAAAACAGAGGAGAGAGGGGGCATAAAAAAAAAGTCTAAAAATTAGAATTAGAATTTTTTTCTCATAGATTATATTTTTGTCTAGATAAAAAGCTTTGATTTATTCCACTTTGATTTGTAATGAGAAAGTTATGGACAATCTTGTTTTTTGGGCAATTAGAGTATCTTTGTGAAAAAATAACTTGTAGGATTCATTTTTGAATGCAATTCTTACAATTTTTCAAAAAAAGAAGTTCCACATGGTTTAGTTTGCTTTCTAGAGCAGTCTCACCATTGGAATTAGTGCATTTTAATGCCATCTTAGAGATATTAATAATTTAGATTTTCCTTCTATTTCATACCTACTTCTACTTAACAACTTTTTAAAGAATAAAAATTAAGTTTTTTTTAATTTTAATTTTCTTTTCTAGACTCTTAACTCAATTCTCTACCATAATGATTTATAGCTCAAAACTCTGTAGTGCAAAAAGTTAAAGTTAAGAAGGTTCAAGGTCAAATAACATAGTCCCGCAATGTGTTGAAAAACTTGTTTTTTTCACTTTAAACGCAAATATCTTGCAATTTGTGCAGTCAAAAAATTTGAAATTGTTCCCACACATTTTAATAATAGTTAGGTGTAAGATCCTACAGTTAGGTGTGCAAAAAAACGATTTTCAAAAGCTTTTACCCCTGCTATAGAAATGGCAGTTTTAAGTGTTTTTTGGCAGCTAAAAGGCCTTGGTCCTTTAGGAGTTAAAGTTGTTGGAACTGGTTGTAAGGTAGGGTAGGGTGCTCTAAAAGCAACCCTGTCCCTAAAAGCAACCTCTAATATAGAGGTACCTTTTGCTTTCTTCTATGTATCAATAGAGTGTTTCTTTTTAGTGACCATTGCATTTCAACTTCAAAATTTTGTAACTAGTTCCAAGAAGGTCCAAAAAATATGAAAAGACTTGAGTTAGATGCCAATTCCATTTTTCTTCATATAAAAATTTACTGATAATTGTTCCAAGGAGTTTAGCTTCCTCCAAATGCAAGCAGCTTAAAAGGTTGCTTTAATAAGAGCAGACTACCTTAATTGGCTTTGCTGCGGGATCCCGTCCTCGGATGTGGGCCAGGGTGAACTGACCCCCTCACTCGGCCCTGAGGGCAAACCCTGGAATTATTTATTTTCTGCACATGAATTTTCTTGCAAATTTTGAATTCATTTTTGCGATCAGAGACCCTAAATTAGTTAAGAGAGGTGAAGAGTATACCCTAGAACAGCCCAAAATAGGGGGCTTTTTTTTTACATGCACCCCTAGTAAGGCCGAGCGAGGGGGTCAATCCACCCTGATCTTGGATGTGCTGGTGGAACATGTTGACCTCAGTTTCTTCTTCGAAGTTAACTCAGTGTTGTCCCTCTTCATTGGGACCAAGATCGATGGTCTCTTTTTTTTTGGACTTCCTTCTCCAAAGAAACGGCCAAGGTGAATTGACCCCCTCGCTTGGCCCTGTGGGCAAACCCTGGAATTATTTATTTTCCGCACATGAATTTTTTTGCAAATTTTTAATTCATTTTTGCAATCAGAGACCCCAAATTAGTTGAGGGAGGTCAAGAGTGTACCCTAGAACAGCCCAAAATAGGGGGCTTTTTTTTACATGCACCCCTGGTAAGGCCGAGCGAGGGGGTCAATCCACCCCGATCAAAGAAATAAGGCGCAGCTCAAGTTTTTTTGGTTTTTTGTAATGACAATTTCAAGAAATTATTGGTGATACTTGAATACTTTGTCACCTTCCAAACTGGTGTTTTTGAAACATATATCCATGCGTGCCCTAGAATTTAGACCTTTATGGACAATTTTTGGCACTGGAAAGCAACCCAAGTTTATATAAGAAGAAAGCAAGCCCAAGTTTAGAATAATAGGGAAAGCCCAAGAGTTTCTTTTTTGTTATTTTATAACACAAATGCGAGCACAAATGAAAATAGCAACTATGCTACAAGAGGCTCTATTCATGTAGCATTGGCTTGCTTTTGAAATATTAAAAGTTCTTACTATTCAAACTTCCTCACATCATGTAGCTTCTATGGATGCAAAAGCTTCCTTCCTTTTGAATTAGAGTATGAGAGTTCTTCATCGCATTGGTAAAAGAAAACTTAGAGTTGGCCGGTAGGGAGTGTATGGGATCCTAAACCAATTTTCCTTAAAAGCAATGGACACCTATGATGATTTTGGTCAATTTTTAGTCAAATGATCCTTGATGAAAAAGGGCCAACTAGCCCATCTCATATCACCAAAATAAGCACCCTCCATCTTGCACTCATAAATACATGCCTATGTAGGTTGGAGCAATGTTCCATGCAAAAGTCTCATTGGAATTTGCCATTAGGGCCTCAAAATTGTTCCAAATTGGGCCCTAAATACAAATTCCAGAACACTATCAATCCCACAAACACCCAATTCAATGTGCATGGACCAAGATGAATTTGCACTACAAATTAAGCTCCAAGGTTCAATCTTTTGGCCAATTCTCTCTAAAAATTACAATTAGGGCATGACAATGTACCCAAAAGAGGCATCACTGAGTTTGTTGTTCCTCCTGTCCCTCCGCAGCCGTGGATCTCGTTAAATGATCAAGATCTGAATGTTGATTCTGCCTATAATTTAGGGAGATGAGAGAAATTGTGGCCATCGATAATTTTGGGAAAATAAAGAAGCCTAAGCTCCTGGTCATTGATGCCGCCCAATCTCAAAAATTTAGAGCCGTTCGTAACGCTAGGGTTTGGAGTTGTTAGGGATTGGGAGCTGTTACGCTAGTCTGTTGCAATCGCTGAGAGAGATTGATGCTGCATTGATCGGGGAGTGATCGGGAAGTCTGCTTTGTTCCGATGGTGGTGATTGCTGATCAGGAGTTGTTAGGGATCGGGAGATGATCATTCTTGATCGTCTTTGAGAGGTTGTCCATCTCAGAGCTCCAAGGGTATTAGAGCTGTAGCAGAGAGAGCTTGCGTAATCACGATAGTTGGAAGATTCGGAAACAATTGTTGTTGCAGTGGTAGTGGATTGGAGTTGCGGTGGTAGGCGTGCATTGTGTTGATCTCTTGATTTGTTTCCCACTTTGCCATTGATTTCATCAAGCACATGAACATGTGTTTTCTTGAGTTTTAGGATTTTCTACTCCGCCATTGAGGAGCTGCTAGAGACATGTGAGGGACGACAACTGATCGAGATGTGTGAGGGCAGTAGGGAGGTGTAACCAAGGAGGAAGGTGCCATCAAGGTGGAATCAAGGTGCGAGGAGGAAGGCGTGATCAAGTAAAAAGCTCTCACCTGTTTTTAAAACCCTACTTCTGTTGGAGATGTATTTCAGTTTTTTAGGATTTTAGTCTTTCAGCTCTGATATTTGATGTTTGATTGGTACAGGAGACTACAGAAGAGGCAGGGTTGCATCAAAGGACTACTGAAGATAGTTTCAACTTAGAGGTTGTTGTTTAGAGGTTTTAGCTTGAGGTATTAGTAGTAGCATCTCTGCCATCTGAAGCTTATATTAGCTTCATCTTATGAGGCATCCAAATTCTAGGGAAGAAGCTCATTGGCGTTGGTACTTCTCAATGTATGGTGTTTCTTAATAATTAATCGATTCCCTTTGTTGTTTCACAATGCTTGTATAGAGTTTAATGGTTTCATTCTTGGTTTCACTTGAATAGGGTTTTGGTAAGCCCCTGTCTCAGGTCTGGCGCCCCCCATGTCACAAATTCTGAAAGGATCTGCACGCAAGGGCAAAATGAGGGTTGAAGATACTTAGGGAAGTCAACTCCCTCCAGCTTTAGTTTAGCCAGGTGCTTCTCAAGAAACACTTGTTCCACTAGCACTTTCTCAAATGGCTACTCCTTCTAAAATGCAGAAGCTGTCTATTGTAGCTTCTAAGCTGAAGGCTGTGAAAAAGCCTCCTATCCAAGTACCTCCTCCACATCAAGCTTCTACTTCTCAACCTACTCTTTCTAAATCTCAGAAGCCTTCTGCTTCAGCCTCAAAGCTAAAGGCTGTGAGAAAGCCTTCCATTCAAAAACCTACTTTGCCACAACTTGGTGCACCAAAAAAACCACGCACTCGAGCTCCTGCTCCAACAAAGGAAATGGATCTTAGTGTCACAATTTTTGTGGGCAATGATGACATATCCATTGGAGTTCTTGAAAAGGTTGATGAGTTTCTACAAAAATAGTGCATATCATGCCTATGTTCCGTTGAACGAGGCAGTGGTTTAATGAGACTCCACTTGCAGAGGGTGTGCAGACTTATGACTTCTTCCGCAACCATGGTCAGTAAGACTTTGAAGCGGTACCTTGGATAGGATGATCCAGAGAAAGCTCCAGCAAGGCACAACATTTTAACAAAAGTTATTTGTAACTCAGGCCTACACACTTACATTGGATGCTTGATTACTGTACTGTGGACAAAGGCCAGGACCACTTCCAATGCATTCAGAAAGATGTTACGGAAGCGCAATTGGAGGAAGGTGTGGAGGAGTTCATTAAGTACAGCACTCTTTTTGCTAAGAATTGTATTGGGCTCACTCACACAAATCTGATTGAGTGTACTGCTACATATTGCAGATACAAACTGCAAAAGAAAATTGAGAGTACTCTTTCTGGAACTCTACTTCCTATGCTCCAATCTGGATAGTATATACCATTTGCTTCATGGGTTTTGCCCGTTCACCAAGGAGGCATGGAATTCAACAGAGTAGCAATACTCTAGAAATGCATGATGAATCCAGAATTTGTGGAAATGCAAGATGTTACACAAATCTTCTTTGAGCACACCAACCTTGGTTCTTGGTTTGCAGACTTGAGTCGACAACGTCTTGCAGCTGAGCTTGATGAAGCAAGTGAAGGTGTAGTTCATCAATATGATATTCCAGGTATTTTTCATTAACTACCTATATCCAATATATTCCAAGTTCCTCTATTTTTTCATTCTTTCTATGTTCCTACTATTTTGCCTTCAGATTCCTCTTTGCACTTTGTTCATCTTCTTTTTTGTTTCTCGTGCTATTTTTCTCACATGTGACAAACCTGTTGCAGTGGTTCCTCAACCAGTCATAGTTTTTGACAAATCTTAGGGTGATCCAATTCCACATGAAGACATCATGGAAATGGATTCACATCACACACTCACTATAAGCTGTTCAGCTATGTATATTCCAGTGGTGTATGGAGATCGTTGTCGCACTGTAAATGCGTACATAGTGTAAAAATGCATAGTAATACATTATTTCCATAGATTTGATTTTAATAATATAAAAATAAAGATGACATCATCCTTAATAGCTTCAAGATGACGCCTTCTCACAATGACATGAGCCATCTATATAAGAATAGGTTATCATCTTAGAATGCCACCAAACTTGAAGTAGTTTCTTTATTGTATGTTATAGATTTCAGTATGTCGAATTGGAGGGTTTTTTCTGAGTCTCAGGATGAGGAGCCTCTACCAGAATCGGAGTTTGAGTTTTCGTTATCTCAACTACCGGCTCAACCTCTTCAACCGCTAGGTCTTTCATTATCGCACGAGCGTCCTCAAGATGAATCTGGGCCTTCTCGACCGCCAAAGCAACCCCGTGTGGAGCAGCGATGGCACGGGAACCTACAGCGTGGAGCTCGAGCACTAGTGATCCTGTTGCAGGTTGGGTGTGTTGAACCTGGTACCCAAGAAGTGACATTCGAAGGGAGTTTTGAAGATCTTAACGACGATCAATACTATTGTATGGTCAGGCCTATTAAAGGGAGTCGCGGTCACCAACGATGGTTAGAGGGGCCGGTCAATCCCTTGACAAAGGTGGATCGTGTTGAGTTTGTTGCTACTACCATCAAGCGAATTCTCAAGTTCTTGAAGATGGAGTGAAGTTTCTTTGAAGACTTTAGTTTTTTACCTTTGAGAAGACATTTATTTTATGTTAGTTGTTTGTAGATTTCATTTTGGGTGTTGAAAATAGAGAAAGAAAAGATAGAAAGGAATTAATGAAATAGTTTTCCTTCTAGGTGAACTTGAAGTGAATTTTCTTTCTAAGATAAAGATAAAGAGATAGTTGTGAGGTCAAATAAGGGCTCAATTATTGATGTGAGAGCTTTGGGAGTGAGTTAGGGGCTGACCCCACTTGTTTGGGTGGTTAGAGTAGAGATAAGGTGGAGAAAAAAGGGAACACTATTCACCTTCTCTCCCGTTGTGAGTTTAGAAAGGCCCGAATGTTTGAGGGCTCATTGTGTTGTGAATTTGAAGTATTTTGAAATGAAATTTGGAGGTGTTGTGTATCATGGTGTGTAGTTTTCAAATTGATCTCACTTGCTTGATTTGGAGTTGTGAAGCAAAAGTTGTGCTAGTTTGAGTGGAGGGAGGTTTGTTGCCTTTAAAATTAAGAGGCAGAGACTTCGACCGACCATAAAAGACGGACAGGTTCTTGTTTTGCCATGAAATTTAGAGGGAGTGTAGGAAATTGTGTTAGCTTTTCATGAAGCTATCATTCGTTCTATTTGGAGTTTGTATGAGAAAGTTGTGAGTGTGGAAGCGAAGGAAGGTCTGCTGCCTTTCCCTTCTCAAGGCCGAAACTTTGGATGGCCATAGAGGTTGGACAGAGTCTTAGAATTGTATGAAATTTGGAGGAGAAGTAGATGATTGTTTTAGCTTTCCGAAAAGCTATCATTTAGTTCATTTGGAGTTATAGATCAACAAAGACACTCATCCAAAGATCAGCTTGGGAGTTGGAGTTGAAGGAGTTGGAAGACTTGTGTGTTTGTGTGTGTGTGGCTTGTGGCTTTGTAAATTTCATTTTATTGTTGCGGGCAGTTTGGTTCACACCAATACTAGCCTCATTTGGTGTTGTGGATGCGACGAAGTGGGGTTAATTGCCCACATGGTCGAGACTTTTATGTTGTTCCCACTGGTGAGGCAAGTTTGCTGGTCACCATGGGTTTGAAATTTAGGATCCAATCCCTTGGACGGCTCAGCTCGTGGTCTGGCCGTCCCGTTTTACACGTCCGAAGCCCGTGGTTTCTTATCACCCTACCTTAACCCTTGGCCTATTTAGAAACACAACAGGATAGGACAACGAGTAGCAGTTTGAAGATTTGAAGACTCGAAGATTTGAAGATTCGACAAGTTACAATTTATTTCATTCCCGAGCCATTTCTAGTCGCAGCCAAAATCCTCGTGATTTCCCGAGGCAAACTCTCTCTACACGACATCGTGATGTTGCAAATGACCTAAGAGTGTAGTTTCCGGCATGTCTGGACATTGTACAATCTCAAATTGCCAGGGTTTTGGCAATATCTGCATTTTTGAAGACTTTGTGCACTACAGAATCTAGAATCCTCAAGACTTTCACTATGTTTGTGAAATCTAAAATTTCCTAAGTTGTTTGTAAAATCTGAAATTTTGTAAGCTTTATTAACCTTTATGTGAAATCTGAAATTTTGTAACCATTGTGTGCCTTTGTGTGAAATCTGAAATTTTCTGTGTTCTTTGTATGTGGAAAATGAAATGTATGCAAAGTGTCACAATGTACCCAAAAGAGGCAGTAACTGCCTATTTCACACAATCACACAATGGACCCTAATGGAGCCATGACCAAAAATTCCAACATACTACCACATGCAAAATTTCTCTAAAAATCACCATTAGGGCACCACAATGGACCCTAATCAAGTCATGACCAAAAATTTCAGCACAACCTCCAATCACCCCTGAACACATACAATCAACATGCATTGACATTAGAGTTTAACCCCTAAAGATTTTTTACTATGTTTTTACCAAAAACACTCCGAAACTACCATTTCTTGTACAAAGTACCAAATTTTAGAAAAAAAACATTTTTGAACACATCTAACCATAGGATCTTGTAGTACTAGTTTGAGAAAATGTAAAAAAAAATTTAGAAATTTCCACCGTGTGGATTGTAAAATGTTAGCATTTGAATTGATAGAAATCAGTTTTTTGGCCCTGCAAAAAACAAGGTAGCTGCACTTTACAAGGTCACATTCTTAGAAAAAAATGTCCATATTGGTGGTGCTTCTTAGGATTCATTCTTCAAGACAAGTTGGCTACATGTTTGAATGTTTTCAAATCATTTGGAATTGTACAATATATCGGAAAAATATAGTTATTAGAAAGAAATAGAGAATGATTCAAAATACTCAATTGTTAACAATGTCGAAATCCGCCAATACCCGCCGTTCCCCGCCTGTACTGACCTGGCCAAGCGACTGCCAAGTCAGAGTTTTAGAAAAAAATATAACTTTGTTTTTCATTTTAAGGACTTACAAAATATATATATATATATATATATATTTTTTTTTTTTTTTTTTTTGAGAAAAAAAAAATGCCGGCGCGTTCGATGGGGGTCTTGGGGAACGGGGCTGAGAAGGACGCTGAAACGGCCCTCTAGCCCCCCGGAATCCCATCTAATGCATAATTGCCCACAAACTAAAACTCCTCATAACTTTCATCTCATAATTAACCCCTAAAGGACCAAACACCATTTTTTTCTTTTTTTTCTTTGAAGACTTCACACAATGTGTGACTGAGGAGTAGCTTTAAGGCACAATAATTTTCATAACTTTCGACTACATGGTTCAAGAGTTATTGCATGATATGTGATTTTCAGTGTTCGACAGGCAATCTAGGCAGCCCAGAAAACTTCTTTAAAAAATCACTTTAAAAATAAATAAATCTGAAGTTTGTTTTCCAAGATAAATCATTCCATTTTGATTTATGAAATGAGAGTTATGAAGTGTTCTAGTTTGTGGGTAGTTATGGATTCCCTACTTGAAAATAAACTTTAGAGTCCTTTATTTAACTCAATTTTTTATATTTTTGGAAAAAAATAAAAGTATACGATGTAGATTGTTTATTACTACATTACCACCGTTGGAATTGGAATTTTTCAGTTTTATAATTAAATTCTTAACAATTTAGTGTTTTGAATCACTTTGTACTTACTATTTTTTTCCTATATGTTGTGCAATTCTAAATGATCTAAAAATTTTCAAGCATGTAGCCACCTTGACTTGAAGAATGAATCGAAAGAGTAACCACCTTTTGGGACATTTTTTCATACAAATGTGACCTTGTGAAGTGCAGCTGCCTGTGTTTTCACAGGGCCCAAAAAAGGATTTTTGTCACTTCAAACGTTAATATCTTGCAATCTACATAGTAGAAAATTTTGAATTTTTTTTCGCATTTTTTCAAAATATTTTACTACAAGATCCTACAATAACATGTATCCACTAATGTTTTCCATCTAAAATTTGGTGCTTGTAAATGCAAGGGCACTTTTGGAGCATTTTTGGTGAAAATATAGTCTTTGACCTTTAGAGATTAATCAAAATGGAATTATTCAAAAGCTTCCACATATACTTACATCTTGGAAAACCAATTTCAAATTTCTATTTCTTAAGAACTGATTTTTTAAGAATTTTTTGAGCTACCCAGGCTATCTTTAGATCTTTGAAAATTATATATCATACAATAACTTTTTAACCATGTAGTCAAAAGTTATGAAAATTGTTGGGCCTTAAAGCTACTCTTTGGGCACATGTTTTTTGAAAATTTCAAAGAAAAAAAAAACATTCCATTTATAGTGAATTGCCCAAAATCACTATTGGTTGCCAATAAATGCAATTTGGACCTTTGAGAGAGAACACAGGGTTGCTAGCGTGCGAGCCTGTGAGCCTGTGAGCCCATGAGCGGGAAATTTTTTTTTGAAAAAAATGTATGAAGGACCTATCACCGTGGATAAAATTCATTTTTCGAGTTCCAAAATATCAATTCATTATTGCAAAATTAAAGTCACCTACAGATATTTTTCACGATCTTCTGTTTCAACCAAAGTTGCACCATGCAATTATACGTGATGGTTTAGGGGTCCCAAGCAACAAAACTGTAAAGCAAAATGTATCATGCTCAAAATGTAGCCATAAAACACACAAATCCAATCATATTCAAAATCAACACCCAATACAATAATTCACGAGATATATCAATCACGTGAACCTAAGTCATAGTGGACACAGTTATAGAATCCTCGTCGGTAGATGACTCTGAAGTCTCTCCACCCTCGGATGCACTAACATCTAAGAACTCTAAAACATTCAAAGCATAAGTATCCCTACGCTTTTTTCTTTTAGAACAACCAAATTCTACAAATGCTGTTGCCAACTTCTCTGCATAAACCGGCAAATCAAAAGACCTCTCTGGACTAAGAAGAAGCATTCGATTCTGCATCTTTGAATCTGTTGACATCAACCCCTCGCGGCTGCAAAAATCCAGTAAAGCATGTTACAATCATGAATCATGTATATTTGTATGCTTATATTCAATTCAGATCTCAGAAAACTTACTTACTGGATTTAGTCTTCCGAGCAAATTTGTGCACCACGATGTTCATTGCATCCGGATCTTGAGACGCTGCAACCTCCGCAGAGTTTTCTTTTGTTACCACAGTTGAATTGGTCCTCTGCATGGGAAACAAAATTTCTTTGAAGATATCTTTGTCCTCCTCCAAAGCCACAATGTGGCGTCCAGTTCCACGACAAGCCGTAATCGATGCACCTGATAAAACAATATGCAATTTATTAATTGCAAAATTTGTATTTGAAATAGAATTTCAATAAATAAATCATTGAATTGAAAACTTACCAGTAGCAGCAGTGCAGTCAAGGACTAAATCCCCTTCAATTGTTGTCCCTTCGATGAGAAACTGGAGAAATCTGGCGTCCTTCTCACGTGGTCCACGCCATGGTACTCGGTCATTCATCAACATTGTATCCTCCGTGATATAATTGATCAAGGTGTCGTCACGTTTGAGGTCAACTTTCGCTTTCTTCATGGCTTGTGTTTGATGGAAAGTGAATTTCGATTTCCCTCCCCGGTCAAGGTCTTTTACCAAGAGGGTGATCCCAAACTTCAGCGTCTACAAGAATTAAATAAAAAAAACCATTAGAAATGAATAACATAGTATATTTTGCATGATTCTACTAAAATTAATAAGAAATGTTTGAAGTATACCGTGTTTGAAGGGTCCACGCCCGAAGTCAAGTGCACACGATTAATGCCTAACCACTCTTTCTTCTTCACGATTGGATACACCTCACATAGTCCAGCAATGACACCCTTTGCGTTAGCACTCCATGAGTGAAATACCACAACACAACCATGGTCCTGTAAATGTTTCTCTGCAAAATGAAAAGCCTCTTGAATTCCTTCATACTCTTTATCGGCGTTCCACTTTGGCACAAGATCTGTTGGAAACGACACCCCCGGGACGGGTAGATTTTCTTGGCAGTCAAATAAAATTAGATCTACTCCAGGCTGACAAGTCACTTCACCGCCGTACTTTTGAACTTTCTCAGCTGACAACTGCATACAAATATTTTGCCAATACACAACAATTAATATATATTAAAATCATAACATGCAATACAAATAATGAACTTGAACATTCAGAAGGTGTTTAATTACCTTCTCTAAAAACTCCATAAGATCTTTGTAGCATGTCCTCCCTTCTTTATCCTCGTTCTCCATCACATCATTGATGGACACGTTGAGAATCAATTCTGCAGAGTTTACCTCATCATCATCCCCAATGACGATGACTTCAGTGCCTTGCGTGAGCATTTCCTCAGTGACCTCAGGCAAAATGGCCTTCCTCTTCACTCCACTACGTGAGGCAGATTGCATTTGAGAGCCCTGGTCCACTGTTGAAGATACCGGAACTTGGTCAGTGCCTTCAACCTTCTTCTTCCCTTTGCCTTTTCCCTTTCCCTCCTTTTCAGCATCCTTCTCCTTCTCCGCCAACTTTGCCAAACGCTCAACTTCCTTCTTCTCCTTGTTTGCCCTGATTTCTTGTTCCTTGCTCTCTTTCTTCTTATCAGCAAGCATTCTACATGCAATAGCCCTCTTCTTTTGAATGTCTGATAGATCGGCAAACTCCGGCACCTCTAAATCAATAACACCAAGGCCATCAAATGACTTCCGAAGCCACACCTCCGTTGGATGAGTGAATGTCACGGGACAATCCAAATACCACCCTCCTCTAGTAAGATTTGCAGTGGTAAACGTTCGAAGCTGACCCGCTGTATACATACACTCCGGTGAACTCCGATCCAACCATGAGGACAAGAAAGGTGGAAGGTCCTCTCGTAATAAGGCTTTCTTTGCTACAAGCTCAAGCTTGAAGTACCTGACAAATGAACAAAGATGAAAACAGTCAATCACCATGAATTAAACATCTTTTACATAAAGCACACAAATTATAAAACTTCTACATCAACATTTCACAACCATTTAAGAGATAACAAGAAGTGAATGACATCACAATGAAGTACATTATACTAAAAGAATTGAACAGTTCTTATAATTAATCATAGTACCTCAACTTCTTATCCATTCTCATATTTGAATTTCCTCTCCTGAGTACACTAAAAAAAATCACTAGGAATTGTTCATTCACAAGTTCAAAAATATTCTAAATTCAAAACTCGCATTCAAATATTATAATAATTTTATCATTCTTATTCATATTACAACATCATAGCGTGCATCTCCAGAACATGGATTAAATCATTGTAGGCCATGAAAAAAATATGAAAATAAAATATGAAAATTCGTGAGAATTTTCTAAGAAAACCGAAAGTGAGAGTACCACAAGGTACTCCTAAAACCTCCGTCGGGTCCGACGGAGGTTTTTGGAGTACCTCATGGTACCCCTACTTTTGGTTACATCATGATATAAATTGAAGACACTACTTGAAAATAATTAAATTTAACAAAAAGTAGAAATCACATTGCCTAGGAATCTCTAATAAAGAAGATAATAGAAAAAGGACAATCAAATTAATCTTACCGAAAAAGAACTCTTCGCACGGCAAGGTCCGATCCATCATAATTTGAGAAGGAGTCTGACTTCTTGAAAGAATTTGCCCCCTTCAAAAATGGCCCAAAGCCTTGCTCCCATATTTTTCTTCGCCATCCTTCAATGTATTGTGCAAGTGACTCTGGCTCAAGTGGGACATCCATGCTGATTTGAAGGTTGTCCTTGCTCACAACGTTTTCAAAGTACTCTTGAGTGGCATCTTCAATCTGCAAGAGTATTAAGTAAAATCATATTCACAAGGTTATAATACATATGTAACAATCAATAAACTTGTGCACTACAAAAAGAATTGAAACGACTATGTGACATATGACATATTTAAATTTAAACATGATTGAACTTACTCCAGACCACCACACACACTTGTGTAGGAAGGGCAACAATTTCTCTTCAGAAACTGGCCTAGGTGGAAATTTTCGTGCTTCTCGAGAAGGCATGGAAGAATTCCACCATTTCAAATACTTCAACTTCTGGGTTGATGTCGTGTTACATGTTGCAACCATTTGTAGCTTTTCAAGTGTCATCTCTGGAACCTCATTGCAGGTCCAGTGCTTCTCAACCTACAAAAACAAATTGGTAAATCACCGGAGATTAAAAAAAATATATATATAATGAAAAGGTAAAATCATATATAACACTTACCTCCTCAAGAAATTCAGGACCTAGTGCCGGATTTGCCACAGTTAATAACTTCCCCATCTTCACGTACAACTTGGTAGACTTCTCCTTTGCTCCAAACCTCATGGCATTCGCAATCCCCTGATCACTCTTCTCCTCGAAAGGTGTGATCTCATTATATTTCCGTGCAGCACTATCCGCAGCTTGAGAAATCTCTTGCTGTAGTATTGTAAAAATATATCAATTTAAAATTCTCTTCAAAATCGAAACACAACAATGAACCGTGATTAATATAAATGAACCAAATTAAACATAATTATAAAATACGATCCTCACCCTGAAATTGAAAGCTGTAAAAACGTCGACAGGCATGGAGTACCATGTCTTCCTCCCAGCTTGGCTACCACAACGTTTCCTCTCAGAAGGTCTGAGCATCTCCATGAACTTTGCCAATGGCAGTCGGCCATATTTTTGGACGCGGTAGAGTGTGTGCACCAAGTTCGTCTTCACATGAGAATCCTCGGTGGACCTAAAACAAAATAATTTCGTTTAGGCAATGAAGTCTCTGAAAAAAATCCAGTCCACAAAGATCAAAGTTTGGAAAACAATGCTCGATTCAACTTACACTTTAATGAAGAAAACTCACTTATTAATGTCATGCATGACTTACATGACCAATTCGATTCTGCCTTTTGTTTCAAGAATAATGCAGTCCCCCGAGATGTGCCAGTTTGGGTCAACAGGATAACGCCATGTAATATGACTCATCCATGCAATGCGACGGTGATTTCCGTTGCACACAAAGAACTTGAGGTTCTTCAGAAACTTCAGGTCAGGGTTCGATTCTACAAACTTGTTGAAATCATCATTCGCTTGCTTCCACCAAGGGTCCCAACGATTGACCTCATCCTCTGTGAACTCAGAACTCTCTCCAGCCTCATTCGTAGTAGAGACATAGAACACCGCTGCTCCCTCACGGTAGCCGTGAACAAACTCTTGCTCAAGCTTCAATAAGTCAGAAGACAGCGTAGGCCTTACCATAGGCATTGGGATGAGTCTACAAAGTGGAATTCAAAGTCTTGAGTGTTTGTCGGGTTTCATTCTCAAACTTGCGATAGTGGCTACAGAGTCCACCTTCTGCAATCGCCGTAGTTCATCCTCAACCAACTCTTTCTCCTCGTCATCATCGTCAATGTCCTCAACTTGAAAATCTCTGTCATCTTCAGCTCCAATCTCTGGTTGTTCTGTCTCGTTAGTCCCAGGTGTTTCTTGTCGTTGTTCGTTTTGAGACAAAATGATTGGTGACTCATCCACCTGCATATTCCAAAATAAATATTAAAATGTCACTTGCAAATAAAATGAAAACTTTTCAAATATGAAAAATATTCTAAGCTCTACAGAAAATAGTAAGTAACACATTCCAACAACAACATCTCCCAAGTAACAAGAGGCATTCAAATTATATAAATCGTACACCAATTAATTATGATTTTAATTTGAAACGTTTTTTGAGATAACTCATAGAAAAGATATTACATTAACATTCAATCAATGTCAATACTGCCCTCTGAGTCCGAACAAAGGTGGATCAAAACCACCTCATGCCTACGTGTAGGTGCACTACAAACACGTTGGCAAGATTTAGGAACCTTCGGGCTTGAAAGAGAAACCCAATCATGCCTACGTGAAGGAGCACTACAAACGCATTGGCAAGATTTAGGACCCCACGGGCTTGAAATAGACACTGATGAGTTTGAGGCCGAGCTACACTCTTCTTTAGAGCTATACTTAGTTTCAGAGCTTTCATCAGAAAATACTGGTAGCCTTCTCTTCCTATTCTTCGAGACACTAACATGACTATGCATGGGTACCTCCAATTGATCTGCAGCACGATCGCATGCGTCTAAAATATCCCCTAGACTTACCACGTCTGTCTCATCAACTGGCAAAGACTCATTGCACAAATCCTCCTCTTGAACAGTAGGAGTTTGGGGGATTGATTTCTCCACAGCCTCCACAACCTCGTCTACTGCGGTAGTCACCATCGATGAGGAAGCCTCAACACATTTCTCTCCTATAACTTCCATCTACAAAATTTACAAAATTTATATTAGTATATTTTTCATTAATAGCAGTAAAAAATAATAGTATATGACCACAAATGATAGTAACCATGAACATTGCATATGAATACAATCATTTTTAAGAAGATCAATGATCGTTTAATTGTACAAGAATTACAATGCTAGAATTGAAAAGAATATTTGGAGTCGCTTAACTTCAATAATTTGAATTGAATAATAATACAAATTATCTTACATCATTAGTACTCATTCATACAGTACGGTGTCTAAGAATATTGAATGTAGTCAAACTCAAACACTTTAAATGTTTATCCCTCACTTTTATGTTTACTCAAAGTACGTAGAACTAATCCGATTATGGAACCCATTTTCCAAAATTCATTAAACAACTAAGACTACATGAGAAGCCAACTTTAATACTCTATCTGAAACATATAAACTTATAGATGTAATGAATACATATAGCATTATCTCAATGAAGTGGACTTTAACTAAAACCATAATGTACTTCAAACATGTATAGGAGAACTATAAAATAATTTAAAAATATAACTTATCATGTAATAGCCTTCTACCTATAAAACATTTATAAATAAGGCACTTCATAATTTGCAATGAAGTTTAAATACATTCCCTTCACTCTATTCTGATTTCAAATAGGATAAAATCATTCATGCTCTACTCAAATATCAAACACGAATCTCCTACATGCTTAAAATGTTGCAACACTTGCGTAAGCAAATAAATGATTTTCACATCAAATATAGTTGCTTCATTTGCAAGATTTCAATAAATTCAACGTGCTTAGTATTGCTTCAAGAATATTGATACTTTAATAGGAATACTTTTATTCGTAGGTCAATTAGAATTTCATTTGAAGAAAATGATTTCTACTGCATGAATAACTTAACAATATGATTGCTCACAGACTTGGAAGAATAGTATTTTAAAAAAATGGCGTTACATTAAATTTCAAAGCACATAATCATTAGCATATAAAGCAAATTAAATTGTTAAGGAAATTAAGTAAATTCTCTTAAAGTTGAAAAATCTCTATGTATTGACCAATATCAAGGGTTCCATGAGGTCCCCAAAAAACACCCGTCGGACCCGACGGAGGTTTCTAGTGATCTTCACGCTACCCTTGAAATCGGTCAATACGTAGGGAACGAGCAGTATTTCATACTAAGGTTTTAAAGTCCTTCTCTCAATAAAGGTCATAGATGTTAGCAAAGGAAATATACTAATAATCTTCAAAAAATGAACGAATAAAGTATAGAATTGATAATTTTATACATAAATCTTGGCTCATCATTAAAAGGTTAAATTCAACCTTAACGTTCTAATATAGAATTGTTGACAAGTTTGTACATGAAAATCTACGTTACGGATTTTGACTTTAAGTTTTTTCAACCTCTTCTTCACTATGGCAATCGGGTTTCAAGAAAATAGTTCAAGTATAATCACTTCAACTATCAAAACTAATACAAGTTCTTTTAATTTTTTCGCAAGAAAATAAAAATAAAAAATAAAATAAAAAAAATAAAAAAAATAAAAAAAGTCTAATTACACTAACTGACTTTTTCTATTCTGCTGTATTATCTCGATCAAAGGTCAGGTCGACGGCCTCTGTGATCAGGATTAGTTTGTTGAAGGAAAAGAACATACTGGAGGCGACCGCTGCGACAGGGAGGATGGGAACTTCGGGGGGAGAGCCTTATCGTAATCTTGACACGACAGGATGTGAGAGTGGATTAATCAGTCCAATTGACCGATTTTGGGGGTAGCACCAGCTTCCTCCCAAACCAGCGTCGGACCCGACGGAGGTTTTGGGGGAAGCTGGCGCTACCCCCAAAATCGGTCATTTTTTAAGAACGACTTGAAATTTTTTTTAAAAATGGCCTCTCATTTCCGCTGTCTAAATGAAAATTCTTTCTGATTTATTTTACAGTCCTTCCGGTTGATCATTAATCCTTGACCTCACGGTGATAGCTACTGTGATTGGAGAGAAGCGGATTGGCACAGCAGCGATGGGCGTTATTTATCTCAAGAATGACGAACGAAGAAACAAGGTAAGCAAGATTGGCGGTTCTTGCCTAAACAACAATACTTTACAGTTATCAGCATCTAAAAGACTTTTAAGAGAAGAGATAGATTTTTTTTTCTAATGTTCGTCTTCTGTGACCGAAAATGGGGGTAGCGGAAGCATCCCCTGAAACCTCCGTCGGACCCGACGCTGGTTTGGGAGGAAGCTCCCGCTACCCCCATTATCGGTCACTGCATGTTTTTAAAAAAAATTGGCTATATGGCTTTCTAATCGCACCTCTGACTTTGCTATAACTGAACTTCAGTAAACTGAAAACTCACGTAGGAGGGTCTTGATCTATCAACCTGAAATCAAAATCTAAAATGTTTATGTCGGTAGAGTCGGGCTAAAAGGGTTCGGCACTGTCGGGCTAGAAGGGTGCGGCACAGTCGGGCTAGAAGGGGAGCAGTACAATCGGGCTAGAAGGGGAGCAGCACAGTCGGGCAGGAAGACTGGCGGCACAGTCGGCTTGGCTGATGTCGTTTTCTACTGGAACGAAGATCCCCTGGACTAGAAGATCGAATAATACTTGTTTATTCAAACAAAGACAGAAGCCTTGTCGACCTGTGGATTTCGGGCATAGCTCCAGTGCTTCGAGAAGGATCTGAGATTCTCTTCTGATCTTTTAAAAGACGCACTAGTTGACTTTAGCGATACAGACTCACCAGGATGCAACGAGAAAAACATTAGAGCGACAGAGTGGATGTATATCTCGACAAGCACAGAACAGGTGACAGGAACCGGAGATCGATAATGAAGACGTGCTGTTCCGGGCTAATGAAATGAAGATGTGTTGAACTAAACTTCACAGGACTAGCAACGCCCGATTTTCAAATCCTTCAAATTCTCTAACTACAGCAATGCAAGAGTAAAAAACAAAGGTCTAATTTATAATACCTGAGACTGTGCCGTTTGGTGCTCCTCGTCAGGTGAGTGGTCCTCTTCGCTTTGCTGTGATTCCTCACGAATTCGACGACTCCGCGTAAGTCGAGTTGAAGTCACATCACCTTCTCGCTGTGTTGACATGATGAATGACAAAGTAAGTCAGTAGATTGTCAATGGAAAGCAATAAGGTGTCCCGCAAGTATATGCATAATTTGGATTTGTTTTGTTTCCTGTGCTACTATATACTCTCTTGATGCGTCCCTACGACTTGTTGAACCGCCGACCCAACTTCATCACAAGCTTCGCGCCGATTGCGTCCCTCCAATCTTGGCCCCACAGTTGTTGTCGACTGCTACAGGTTCGGTGGAAAAGTCTCCGACAAAATCGGAGGGCTGGAAGGGAATCGAGAAGTTGCTGGCAATCATGCTGCAAGTGGGACCGCATTCTCTGGTGGCAGCATGGCTACTGCATGCGAGGAGTAAATCGTCCATGCCATTTTTGGCGATTTTTGGCGGCCATTCTGAGAAAGTGCTAATTTGATCCTGGATACTAAGCAAAAACTGCTAATTCGATCCGGAAATCTTCACAGGCAGCATGGCTACTGCATGCGAGGAGTAAATCGTCCATGCCATTTTTGGCGATTTTTGGCGGCCATTCTGAGAAAGTGCTAATTCGATCCTCGATACCAAGTAAAAACTGCTAATTCGATCCGGGAATCTTCACAGGCAGCATGGGTCATTTTGTTCTGACTAACGGAAACGGGAGATATACGGCTACGTGTATGGCGTTAAGCATTCCCATGCATTATGACAACAAGGAGAGGAATAAATTCTGATTTTAGATTACAATCGAATTGGCCAATTTTTAATACTTCATACCTTGTGCATGATGAATAATAGAAGCGGATCTGCACTTTTCTACGAATCTAGTCGGTCCAAATTTCTGAGTACTTTTAATTCAAAAGCAGAGAATTTGATGATTTAGGCATTTAAATAGCATGTTTAACAATTATAATCCTATTTGTATTGCTGCCTATTGCTACATGCTTATAGGAAAGCTGCTATGTCAATTTTATATTTTCTATAATGTTCAATAACGTTTAGTAGCTCACTATGAAAATTCAATGGAATTCATCCATTGAGGGTGTTCACTGTATATTTTTCTTCCTAAAATTCCAATATACATAGGCAAGTATAGATGACTCTTCAAATTTGAGACCATGTAAATTTAGAAATTAAGAACATGAAGGCTAATCCAAGAAGCTAGGCACCGCATGTATAGACTTGAAGGAGATGGATTGTTTTATCTTTAACATAATAATTAATCATTCATCTAGAATAGTGACATCTACATTTAAAGCCCCATTTGTGTGATTAGAGTTCAAATAGGACATTATTTATAGTCATGATTCAACGCCTTTAATAACCAAATAATTGAAAGGCACGTAAATTATTAGACTCTTTAAATATTTTCATTTTTTATCAGGACTGTTATAGTTTTTAAATAAAAACTTTGTACATGAATACTATTATTTTGATTACTTTTTAGAGAATCCATTTAAATGATGCATAAACAATCATGACAAAAATCAATTTAAAATGACTTATATAAAACTAACTATGTAAACGAATGAGAACTTTGAAATGTACTATAATTTTTTAAGATCATTAAACAGACATGGATTCTTAATTTAGTCGTACATTCCAAATGTTATCCAACTATGGTGTACATCATGGTACGATTATTAATAATATCTTCTAATGCAAAATAGGGTTTAAAGGACAATGACACTCACTTTTATTATGAAGGTGTTAAAAGAAGATGCCTAATAATGATTGGCAGGTTAATCATTTTAACACTATTTATGATTAACGTGAAAAGTATATATATATACGTATATGGATGAAGTTTACAAGAATAAAACATATTTTAAATGCACAAAAAGGAGTCTAACCTCATGACCTTGTCCTAATTCAAATTTTAGGAATAGCAAATGAATTTAGGAAAAACCAGAGTGTAAGCTTCTTATAAAAAATAACTTACATGTGGAACTCCTTTCGATGAAACATGTCGTCCGATACCTCTACCCTCCAGCATGTCTTGTACCGAATCTATGTTTTGCACGTGAACATTCTCATCCTCGCCAGTACCTCCATCTTCAAAGTGAAGGACCTTCCGCAATTTGGCCGATGCTGACTGACCTGTCTTTGACAATGCCTTCTTTCCACGATTCATTCTAGATCTCTTGATTGCCTTTGGAGATGAGAAATACAAAGAAAAGCGCCTCTTACGCTTCTTAGAGAGCTCTGGTACTAGAAAAGAAAAACTATGACTACTTGTTAGCATGAGTGGAGAACATATTCTATCAAATCTAGCAGAGTGAAATACAAATGCTAGTCGTCTACCAAAGCATCAAAGACATTGTGGTATGGACAATTGGACTCACCTTATATGTCTTCCTAAACCGTGTGCAATTCTCCTAAAATGCGTTACCCTATACTAGGTTGTTGACAATTCTATCCACAAGAAATTGAGGGCTACTAAACTTGACAATGACTTCAATGTGCAGTCAATTTTCAAAATAAAGGTAATAGAAATGGCACTCTGACCATGACCTCTACCTACTAGTACTGACAGTCTTCAATGAATTTGTCTAATGTGCACTATTTTGGCAGATTATCTTTCTGGTAAAGTCATTTACTATTGAAATCCTAATGTAACCAGACTCATTTTAAACATTCCTCACATACCCTCAATAGGGATTTACAATATGCCTGACGCTTCCGCTTTATGCTTGTACAATATGCCTGACACATAAGCACTTAGCATTTACAATTTATGCCTGACACAGCCGCACTAGGCATTTACAATATGCCTGACACTTCTGCTTTAGTCATATACAACATGCCTGACATAGCCGCACTTTGCATTTACAATATATGCCTGACACAGCCGCACTAGGCATTTATAATATGCCTGACATTGCCGCTTTAGTCATATACAACATGCCTGACACAGCCACACTTAGCATTTAGAATATATGTCTGACAGAGCCGCACTAGGCATTTACAAAATGCCTGTCACAGCCGGAGTTTGCATTTAATGCATTCATAAATGGCTATGCTAATGGTGTGTTTGGCATGTGGCATAGTCAAGGCTCTATTAAGTGATGGAAGTTGTTGAAAGAGTTCATTCCATCCTGTCTTTCACTTCTTGTAGTGTTCATAGAGAAACCACGTAATGCAAGTGCTTGTGTAAGTTGAATTCTCCATGAGTGTCACTTTGAACTGAATTCTTTGTTATCAATTTTCGTGAGTGTCTATTGTTAAAGATGGCTTGCATCCGTGTAGATGGTCATGATGTTCCACTTGTGTTTCCAGTAGATGATGGAGATCGAACTACGGTGACGAGCCATTTACTTCACGTTCACTTCAGGTTCATTGAGTCATCCATCTATGTCGAAGAAGAAAGGAAGTCCGAATCAGGAGAGTTGCAGCAGTTAGTTCCGGTAGTGAAGTCAATAGAAGAAGGAGCACACTATTGGTACCTTGCAGCTAGAAACTATCGAGCTTACGGTTTGCCTTTGTCCATGTTAGCCGCTGCAACAGAGATTCGTAGTGGACAATCTGATCCATCTACAGTAGATATGCCGTATGTCACTCACTCAATATCAGGAAGTCCACCTCCTGAAGTGTTTCATGTCCTCCGTAATAGTGCGATTCTTCGGACAGTGAAGGTTGAGAAACTTGATCCTATTGTAGAATTGTCTAGCGAATCGGAAGGAGAGTCCCTTGATATGACACTTCATAAGCAAGCATGCTCAGTTCTAGGTACATCAAATGAAATCAACATTTTGAAATCATTTTCAGGTACCCTTTCGAATAGCCCTAGCCAGTCTTTCTTGTCTCGCCCTCCAGTGCATCTGAACATAGTCAACTGAGTTAGCATAATGGATAGTTTGAGGAGACTAGCCAGTATGCATCGCTCCAGGAACGAATTGTCAACGATGGATCTGAGTAGCATGAAACACCACCGCGTGCAATATCTTCCACCAGTTTTTGACGGGAATGTCATCTTCGAGCTGCCACCATGTGGTTCATCGTCGTCTTCATCGGCAGCTAGAAACTTGGAGGGAATGGACAAGCGGTATGACGGACATCCGTGGTGCAAGTTGGTGACCACCAACATTCACAACTCCGAGAACCTGAGGTTTCATAAGTCTTATTGTGTTGGTCATCTTGCTTGTATGAATGAAGAGTGTGATTACTTGAAGAGGTCTGGAAAACGCAATGAAACGGAGTGGACTGGTTATACAACTTTTCCTTTTGTAGTAGGAGAGATTCCTCCTAAAGATTGTACTCTCCTTTGCAAGGTTTGCAAAGTAACCCCTACATGTCTCAGTACATGTAGTGGTAGAATTTACTATTGCTATTCCGACAATCCAAAAATGAGTAGGGCCGCTATTCATTTTGGAGTTCATGCTCATCCGGTAGCAAAAGGCATGTATAGAGATTCTACGGAGAAGATTTGTGAAATCATTGCAGAGCAAGTGGCTAAGACACCCAAGGCTACAAACTCTGCAATAGCATTGTCTGCTAGCAAGGACTTTCTAACTAACTATCTATTTCACAACGGAGAGGGGGAGAAAGAGATGTTGAGGGGCGAGGAACTAGATGAGGTCATGGATCGCTTCCAATTCTTAAGCAGTCCAAACATACGGAATGTAATATCTTCATTTCGTTCAAACAATCGTGGAGGTGTCATTGACAATATCATGACTATGAAGGAGTCGAAGTTCGAATTCATACATGACAGTGTCTTCCCTGGTCAAGGCAAAGAGAAGGTTTACATTTTTAAGATGCTCACGGAAGGACCTGGTAGTGGAGTGGATTTGGTGAAGCGTATGCAACCCGGAGGTGATCTTCAAAATGGATGGATGATGTTTGACCACGTTAAGCGCGTGAATGAGTGGACAACAATGGCTTGCCATGTGTATGATCCTGAATACAAGAAAGTGATGACAATTGCAACATGTGATATGCAATCCGAAGATACTGAGATCCAAGTGCAGTTTTGGAATTCTTTGAATACTGTGATGTCACGATATGGTGTGGATCACCCGAACTTCAAAGGGTTTATGGCAGATAGCGCTATGGCTAATTGGAATGCGGTGCGTATCGTTTACGGTAGTGGTTTGGCCAATGAGAAGATGGAAAATTGTGAAAGAACATGTTTGCTACATTGGACTACCTCTCTACAGAAGCACACGCAGAAATACATCAAGGAAGCATTCCAGTCGCAACACAGTATGCTATGCAAGCAATATAAAGATGCAAAGACTATGGAACAAGCAGAGACACGATACTTGGCAATTCGGTCATGGTGGTTGTCATCTGGAGCTGCGAAAGATGATGCACTCGTTCACTTAGACCATTGGCTAGCCTTTTGGCATTTTCGTTACTGGCAATGGGGAGGGTTCATGCAAATGGTAAGTACAATTGTTTTTTACAAATAATTTGTTTGCATTGTAGAAACGCATTTGTAAAATTATTTTCTTTCATTCTTCCTACAAGTAAGGATTTTTTAGTTTGAGCAAAGAAATTAAGAGCACCAGTTAGTTTAAAAAAATATATGTATATTTTTTTTTTCTGCCCTCAAACCAGAAATGGGGGTAATGGAAGGCACTTCCAAAACCTCCGTCGGACCCGACTGAGGTTTTTGGGTTCCTTCTCGGTACCCCTGATATTGGTTCGTGGAATGTGAAAAAAAAAACTAATTAGAAAAAAAAAATTATGGACAAGTGAAGTCTGAAAGTGACTGTAAACTTTGCTACTCTGTAGAAGGGTATTTTGTAGAAGATAATTTTTATTTTATTTTGATGTTTTAGCATTTGCTTGACATGATTTCAAATTATGTGAAATGACATATAAAAATTTCCTAAAAATTTGGTATGATTAGTGACTTATAAAATTGAATGTGAAAATTAAAAATACTCTGTGGATGCATTTGGAGGATTTAAGTTTGGAGGAGATGGCGGATATGCCATCGTGCAACTTGTCAGAAACAGTGCATAACAAGTGGCTTCAAATGTCTGGAAATCGCGGAAACAATTTGTTCGACGCCACTTGCGATGACAGTATTCGTGCATGGATGCAAATGACCAATTATCGTACATACTTGAAGGGACATGCATCTGGATCTGGTCCTTCAAAGGGGGAATTGAAGTTGAGAGCTGCAAGACGAAGCGGAGACCCTAAGAAGATTGCAGAGGCGCTGAATACATTACCTGGAAGTGAAGGTGTAGGAAGTCGTATACCGCATTTAGAAGGAGAAGAAATCTTTGGAAGCACAAAGAGGAAGTTGGATGTACCAATTGGCGATGCTGGAGACTCACATAGACCGGATAAAGTGAACTTCTCCCAACCTCGTGTTCGAACGAGGTCCACAACGGCTTCAATTGATTCTTCTGGGGACAAAGGTAAACTCCCTGAAATGAACACTTCGAGACATGTGGCGGTTGCTTTTGAAAGTGATTGCGACACTTCAAAGTGGCATATAGCTAGAATCAACCACAAATCAAATGCAAAATGTTCTGCTCAGCAACGGGGTTCAAATGTGAAGTGCACTGCCAAAGTTGCAAGGGGACGGAAGGGAACCCCTGCTCCCACATATCGTGGTAGAAAAGAAGATTATGGAAGTAAGCGGGAGGTGGTGGTTGACTTCTGGTTTTGTGGTGACGATATTGAGCGATGTGTGAAAGGGAGCAAGCGCAAGTGGGTTGTAGATTGGCCAGAGATACCAGAGGTCTGGCCTGTTTTGACTGGAACTGACTTGAGCCGGGATGAGACTTTATTATTGCAACATGGTGGATTTCATCTCCAGGAGCGTCCTGTACTATCACCACGTCGACTCTTCAATCTATCTAACGTATTCAAGAGTGTGTTCTATGATCAATCACCTCCAGCAGATGCCAGTGTATATCCAACGGTTCGAAACAATCGAACTATACGACGAATTGCAAATGCACCAACTATAGAACAACGGAACAAGTGGGAGAGTGCTAGAAATGTCAAAGGAGAAATTTTGGGAGTGACATTGTTGCCTTTCCCGGGACTAGGTGCCATAGTGTCACTCCAGACTGGATTTGATTATAACAAAAACGTGTACCGAATCACAGTCGGAATGTACCCCTCTTGTACATGCCCGGACTACACAAACATGGCTATTTCAGCCATTGGAGGCCGTCAGCAATACGTAAATTGCAAGCACTTGTACTACTTGTTTAGGTACTTTTGCAAGATGGACATCCATGAGGATAAATTCATTCATGCACCAAGTTTTAGCTTCAACGAGTTGAAGCTTCTATTAGTTAAAGCAGGGATCATCACAATTTCAGAGTAGCGTTGGCTACATTGCCTTATGTACTTAAATCGTATTGTATTAATTTACATTTCTTCATTTGGGTTTTTATTAGTTTTTCTTCCCATCATGTTTTTCAATTTCTTATTGTTTTTTCCCTGCATTCTCCAATTTAGGCTCCATATTTTATTTTTATTTTATTCTGTTTACATTTCATCACTAAGTTATTCATGTTTTCTTTCAATTTTTGGTTTATTTTTTATTTCGTTTCTTGTTTGTAAAAGGGCAGAAAAGTAGGGTGATAATGTTTTGGGCATGAGTTCTAGTCCATTCATGAGGTTCAAATATTCTTGTGAGAGGTTTGTAGAACTTGAATTAGGTAGCCACGGTTTTGAATCGTACTAAACTGCCCCAAAATTAAACTAGTGGACAGAGTGTCTAGGTTATAGTTAATCATTAAATCAATGTTCATGTAGAGAAGCATATGTGGAGGTTAGGCAACACTGACTTCTGTTTTTGTGAGTGTTACTTATTTAACATATGATATTATATTCTTGAAAAAATTTGTAAGTGGCAAGACATGAGAATTTCAGTTGTTAAACTCAAAGCTAAATTATGTAACACAAATTGAAGTTGCCAAACTATTGGAAGAAGAAATTCGCAAACCTTTAAAAAGAAATCTCAAATACACGGTAATAGGGTAAGCGGTCATAGGTCCCCAAAAAACTAAAAATAGTAAGTTTTCTGTATAATTTTCCAAAAAAAAAATCCAAAGGAATTTTTGGGTAAGAAAGTTGAAAAAAAAATATTTCAAGGCTCCAAGCTCACAAGCTCCATGCTCGCAGCTTACAAGCTCGCCGCTCCAAGCTCGCACGCTAGCGTCGTTGAGAGAGAACATGGAGTCTTGAGCATTGAGCACATTTTTACAAGGTATTTAATTTAAACTACACTTCTATCCATTCATGAGTATTTACAATATTGCCTGAGCTTCATTTACATTGACTTGACCCCATCCAATATAGTTTTGGAAAGCTAAAGAGATTATCTACACTAATCTAAATCTAAGCATATGGTTTTAAATGTCTTGAAAGGCTTAAATTGAATTTGTAAATCCTATCTAATATTTGGAATTTTTAAGCAAAAGAAAATAAAGAAAATGACATGTTTAAGCACATATTTTGGATTCGCCATCTTTCAACATCTAAATGTAAATTGTCTTGGATACTCCATTATTCCATTTGGACGTTTTGTTTTTTTCTTGCTCATTGCTTAATAGGGCAGTTTAGAATAGGAAATGCAACTCTAATTCACAGCTTAAATTTCTTTTCTCCACTTTTTTTCTTTTTCTTTTCTCCCTTCTATTTCCTTCTCCTTTTTTATTTTTATTTTTGTTTTTTGTAGTATTTGTCAATGCCAAAGGGTTGACTAAAACAACACTAATTCCTCCAATTTGATTAAAATAATATTGTCTTAATTCTCAAAGACTATTCTAACAATTCTTCCAAAGTCAAATGATTTCTTTCCTTGATTTTGTTTTCTCATCTAAAAAGTCAAGTTCTTCCTAAAAATCTATTTTGTATCCTAATTTCAACTTGTGACTAGAGTCTCTCTCAATTTTCTAGCTTTGTTATATCCTCATATATGCTTGTATTCTCTCTCTTGTCCTTTGATTAGTTTTTTGGACTCCTTTGGTAGTCCGAATTTCAACCAAGTTGCCCTGAACCCTTCTTTGCTTTGAAGCTCATGACACCTTGACTCAATTGGTAAGCCCTTACCCTTTGCTTTGAAGCCTCGAACCCTTTTCCAGCCTAGTGCGTTGTCAGGTAGAGAGGAGCGCGCTTAGGGAACGCACGGAGTGTTTGGTTGGTAATTGTTGAGTGAAAATTAACGAACGTCGAAAACTCGAATCTTCACTTAATCTTCCGTTGGCCTATCCTGTGGTGGCTCTATAGGAATAAAGATAAGGGTGTGTGATAAGAAACAAGTCATCGGACGGGTAAAACGGGACGGCCAAACCATGAGTTGGCCGTCCAAAAGATTGGCTCTTAAACTTCAAACCCACGGTGACCAGCAATCGTGCCTCATCGGTGGGAACAACAAAATGTGACCATGTGGGTGATCAATCCCACTTTGTCACTACAAATAGAAAATGGGACTACACTTGGAAATCCACATAGCCCGCAACTTAGTTTAAAAAACAGAATTGAAAAACAATGAGCCTCCAAAGCCGGCTAGGAATAACTAGAAAAATAACAACGGACCACAAGACACAACACACAAAGGTCCCAAGTGATGGACCTTCAAGTCTTCTTGTCTTCAAGTTTCATTTCTCAACTCTTGAAGTGTTCAAAAACACTTGAAGAGAATTCCGAAACTCCCCAAACTATATCTAATACTCAAATTACTCCCACAGATGCCTCACAACTCCAAATTTCAAGTGCAATAACTTTTTAGAAAGCTAATGAAATAATCTAACACTCCTCCAAATTTCATCTCTTTCTAAGCTACTATCCAGGCGTTATGGCCGATCAAAGTTTCAGTCTTCCCTCTCTAGTTTTAATAGACCTTTCCACACTCAAAATAACATATCTCCCTCAAAACAAATATAAACCTCAAGTGTAATAGCTTTTTGAAAATCTAACCCCATGATCTGCAACTTCACTAAATTTCATTCAAATCTAAACTACTTTCCATTAGTTATTGGCCTCTAAAGTCTCGGCTCCTTTTAGCCGGGTCGCCACAAACTTCAAAACTTCAAACTATCATAACTCTCTCAATAAGAATCCAAATCAAGCTTGCAAACACAATTCGGAAAGGTAATTGCACAAGGAACAATCTCCTCAAATTTCATTTAAAAAAATTCAGTACACAACAAGATATTTTCCTCTCCAATTCGGATTTTTCCCTCCCTTCACATGCACACACTTCCTAACCTCCACACACAAAACTCTCAACATCTTTTCCTACTTTCCCTTCCCATCAATAGTGAGGGGTGGGGCACATCAGCCCATGCCCCTACTAAGACTCCACTTAAGATTCCAACTACACCCCTATTCACACTTTCTCAACTCCAATTTTTCCAAGGTTAGTTTATTAATACTAACTTCTCTTCCAACAACTATAATCACACTTTGAAATTACTGTAAAATACTCAAAATATAACAACAAGTGTTAACATCCAATAGATGTCTATTAGAGGTAAGAAAACTAGAATTCCAATCGAAGCTTCACTCCATCTGTAGAAACTTGAGGATGCGTTTGACGGTGGCAGCAACGTAGTCTGCACGATCCGCTTTGGTTAAAGGATTGACATGCCCCTCTAGCCAACATTGGTGGCCATGACTCCCTTTTATAGGCTTGACCATACAATAATATTGGTCGATGTTTAAACCTTCAAAGCATCCTTCAAATGTCACTTCACGGCTACCGGGCTCAACACACCCAACTTGTAACAAGATCACCAAAGCTCGAGCATTCGATTGAAGGTTCCCGCGCCACCGCTGTTCTACACGAGGTTGCTTTAGCGGTCGAGAAGGTCCAGCTTCATCTCGAGAATGCCCATATGACAATGCAAGATCATGTTCCAGAAGAGGCTAATCCGATAGTTGTGAAAGTGAAAGCTCAAATTTAGCCTCTTCATCTTGGGACTCAGAAAAAACCCTCCAATTCGACATTCTAAATCTAAAGTGAAAAAATACATATTACTAATGGAATTCAATGAAGCTCTAAGGCAAACCTGTCATTTTAAATAGATGTCATGCACCTCAACAGAACAACGTCACTTTGAAGCTTCTCAACGAAATAGTGTCAACATGAAATTACTCAATAAAATATATTATAATATATTTTTACATTGTGTACAAATGTACAATAGAACAACACCCTAATCCATTGACGAATATCAGTTGGTTAGGGGTCAAAATACTTGGTTTAGTTTTAATTCACAAGTACATAGTATGGATTCAAACTTCTTGGGTTAGGTTCAACTGCTTGGAATGGGTTTTTAATTCAAACTGGTTGGTTGGATCAATTTTTGGGCTTGGTTCAAATTGATGGGGTTAGGTTTAATTCACAATTGCTTAGGCTCTTTTCAAATTCACAATGCTACTTTTGAACACAAAGAATTACTTGGATGATGGGTTTGGAAGGCAAGAAAATACAAAGAGGATGGTCTATACTCTACACATTGTTTTGACAATTTAAAAAAAAAAAATTAGTTCCTATGAGAGTTTTTCACTGCATATGTAAGAAAATCCTGAAGTTGGATGATAAGGAGGTGCCTTTCAAACAATGGACTCTAACAATATTTTTGGTCATTTTTTACTTAAATTACTCCAAATAGGTGTAGGTTGTTTATTACAACATTACAACCATTGGGATTGGCATTTTTCAAACATGTAGCCAACTTGCCTTGAAGAAGGAATCTAAAGAGTAACCAAAATTTTGAACATTTTTTCATACAAATGTGACCTTCTGAAGTGCAACTGCCCAACATTTTGCAAGGCCATATGAACGGTTGTTGTTACTTCAAATGCTAATATCTTTCAATTGACATGGTGGAAATTTTTGAATTTTTTCCACATCTTTCAAACTAGTGTACTTCAAGATCTTACAATTACATATATCAAAAAATGATTTTTTTTCTAGAATTTGGTACTTGTCCTATAATTTGCAGTTTTGGAGTGATTTTGGTGAAAACATGGTACAAATCATTTAGGGATTAAAGGACTACTAGTGACTATCAAAATCATCTTTTTGATTACTATATGAATCATTCACTAAAGAAATTGCAAAAACACTCATTGGAAGTCAAACTATTGTAGAAGACCTTCCTTTTTTACAACAAAATTTCAAGGATAAATAGTTGGTCTTTTGTCCTATTAGAAGGATTTTTTTGTCATCTATTAGACAAAAATGTCCCCATTGGCATTTAAAGGTTAAAAATTGAGAATACACTAAGCTGTGGAGAGCTCAAAACTACGAATAGGCTAGCCTCTGGGTGTTGAAAATTGAGAGTACACTAGCTTGTGTGGTGTTTAAAACTAAGAACATAGTTATTGGGAAGTTCAAAACTACATAGCAAAGCTAGAAAAGGATGCCTTTAAAGCCTAAAAACTCAAGAGAAGATTGTGAAGACTAGAAAGTGTTGGATTCAACAAGTGTAGTAGAAACATTAGATGTTATATGAGGCCTCTGAGAGACTGTCTAGCCATGGTTTCCCATGTTGTGAACCTTGACTGGACAATCAGATTATTTAATAATAAAAAAATAATCAAATTTTTTTAATTTAATTTAAATTTAAACTTTTAGAATATTATTATTATTATTATTAAAAATATTGATTAAAAATATAATTTTTTTATGTAGTCCAACCTGGCAATCTCTCCACTATGTCGGACTGTTGATTCTGCGATGTTCCCATAGTCCAAGAACGTCAGGGAACTTGCAATCTCTCAATGGGCCGAAAAATCATCTAATGCTTTAAGTGTAGGATGAAGAATGGGAGCCTATCAATAATTAAAGAATATTTGAATCCCTTAATAATCAAACTAAAAGGGGTATGGGGTTCTCAAAAACACATTGAGAGAGTCTAGAATTCTCAAAAACATACTAAAAGAAGATTGAGGGTTCCAAAAAATACGCTAAGAATGGCTATGTTTCCAAAAACACATTGAAAGGGGTCTAGATTTCCAAACACATATTGAGAAGGTCCTATAGGTTTCAAACCCACCTGAAAGGGATTTGAGGTTTTCAAACACATACAAAGGTAACAAGTCCAAAAATCGCCCACCTAAGAGTTGAAACTGAATTTTAGGGAGGCAAAGCGTCTTAAAATAATTTTCAGTAATTTTTTCTTGAAAGACAAGTGGAATTGGCATCTAATCTAAGTCATTTCATATTTTTTGGAGCTTTGTGGAATTAGTTATAAAATTTTGAAGTTGAAATGGCATAGGGCTCTAAAATTGCCCACTTCCTAAAATGTACATTGTTTGTATACATTGCTAAAGGCTACCAAAAAGCAACATGTCCACATAGTATACATTTGAAGATGTTGGCAGTTTTAGAGCTTATACGATTTTAGAGTTTGTTAACTTGAAAGGGTCTTGTGAATTCCAAAACTAAATTAAAAAGATTTAAGGATCTGTAGGTTCCAAAAATGAAATTGAGAGGGTGTTGCACTTTTTAGTGTCACTTACCACTTTAAGCTCACTTTCAAGTGCTTCTTGTAGCACTTAACCCCTAGTGACATCAAGGGTCATAATCTCCTAACACTACACATGCCACGCACAAACAACATTAGATTCCAACTCTAGTCATGGGGGTCTTCATTCTTCCATGACTCTTTATTATCCACTTCTAATACTTAACTACCACAAGACTTTGGATATGTCATTTGATGACATAGGGCGGAACTTCCACTGACCAATGTCTAAGTATAAGTGAGCTATTAGGAGCCAAGGGTATACTACAAAGGAAGTTCATGGGTGAGGAGCAACCAAATCCTAAAAAACCATTTCTACTTTTCCTAATTACTTTCTAATGAACTATAATTTCAACCTACAATTTTGAGCTTTGTTTAATAATGTCTATAGGTTTCTATTGCCAAAAATTGTAATCCTAAATAACATGTGATATATTATCTAAAAAGGATTGAAAAATGAATTGAAATGGCATGTTTTTTAACTAAAATATTTATAGAGATCACATGAAGATGACTATTGTATCAATATTTAGCCAAAATAAACTTTCAATAGAAAGCTATTTTATAGAATTTTATTTTTATTTTTCAATTTTTTTTCTTATATAATACATGGGTGTGAAAATTATTTTTAGCTTTATAGTGTATCTTTTTTCTTCAAAACTTTTTAACTAATTATTATTAACATAAAAAAATACCAATAATTCAGAACATAAACTTTCAAAGTCGAAAAATCTATTCATATTTTTTTTAGAAAAAAATAAAATATTAGCATGTAATATAGGGGGGCCAAAATTTGGTCGCTCCTCATCCATGAACTTCCTTCGTAGTGCACCCCCGAGATTAAAAGCCAATGGCAACAATGAAAAGGTTCTTTTTGGAGTCCTTTATAAAATTTTAATGGAATATTTTACTCAAAAAATTCATCAATTTCATCAAAATTAGTTTTAAAAATTATTCAAAGTTGTCAACAATGACATATTATATTCAAAATATCATTAATTTCAATGGAAAGGTTTCTATATAGTCTAATTTCAAATTCAACAAAGGAGTAAAAAACATTTGTTACAATCCTATTTTTGTACTTAATTTAGATTAAATAATAACATCATAGGCTATACAATATTCAAACATGATACAACAACATTTATGAATGATGAGGCATAGTTTTTTTGAAAAAATCTAAAACAATTTAAACTAGACATTCAATAATAGTTAAAAAAGCAGTGGTTACATTGAAGTTGGCTCCTAATACCTCATTTCCACTCATCTAAGCACTTGGTAGAAGCACCACTCCCCACCGGTGCTACCCGTCCTTTAATCGTACACTTCCCTACTCGGTCCAATCCACTTTACTTTGGGACTCATGCCATAGCCTATTGGCGAATGGGACTCATTCAACTAGTATTAAAGACTGCATAAGTACTCTATGGTAACACACAAGTGGTGGAAAGGCTCCAACACCAACCTCACCACTTGTGGCCACAATAGCTCACAATGACACCATTCTGGAGTGAGGAGTGGGACTACCCTTCCTCATAGTATTCTTTGCGAGATTGGACAGTCCTACTTCCATCCTAAGGATCTCTTAAAACACTTATGACACTCCCCAACTTGGAAGACCACCCATTTTCAAGTCGTCCCCTTGAAATTGGGCCTCAAAAGACTCCCGAACTTCCCATCAAGATCACTTTTAGCTCCAGACTTCAAATCCAAAGTGTGAGTTCATTTTCGTGTTCTACTCTTTCCATAAATCACCTTGGACTATTCATTTCTTCAATTCCAACAAGTATCAAGGAAGGTATGACCCTCTATTGGTCCAAGTCCCCCTAGAGAGTAATTCACTCGAACTCCACCTTCTTTAGATGCCCATAATTCTTAGTACATAGCTTACCTCTTCAAGAGTCTCAGCATTCTAAAAAAAAAATTGTTTCTTTAGCTTTCCAACGATATGCGGCATGCCCTATTTTGCTCAAAAGAATCCTTCCAAACTTGGCTCCCACCTTCTTGAGACGCAGCCAGGACATTATCAACTTTGAGGAGCCATAACTTTTGACTCTCAACTCGGATCCTTGTGTTCTTTGGACCCATGTACACGTCTTCTTACAAGATTTCAAATTGTGTTTGGCAAGCTATCCAATTTGTCCCAAGTAGAGTGCTACAACGCTCTCATCGCCTTCCAATTCCTCACACCTAATCTCTTGCAAGGCTTGGGGAGTCACCCCCAATGTCCCCCTTTCTCACTAAGGTTTCACGGGCATGCCTCAAGATGAGGGTTGTGACAAAGGGACTACGAGTTTAAAAAAATTAGTGGAATACATTAAAAGAGATTTGAAGGCAAAAAAATTTAATGTTTTTATATATTTTGAGTGGTTTTTAGAGTGAGGAACAAGCCTGAAACGGCCTTCCCTTGCCCACAAATCTCATCTAATGAGTGAGTTCTACTTGAGATCATTGGTTCCTAAATAATTATAAATAAAAAAAGGTCAAAACTACAACTTTTGAGACAAACTTAGTAATTAAGGGAATAAGTTGAATGCCTTAATCAAGGTTTGATTTAGATTAAAGACAAAAGTAAAAGCCAAAATCAAGCATATTTGAGTAGTTGAGATACCAAAACTTAACATATACTTAAGAGAACTCATGAGGTCTACAACATCATTTTTCCTTTAATTCTCTAGTTAATTAGCAAGAAATTAGGAGTTATAGAAATTAAGAGATTAAGGCTCCAAAGTATACCAAAGGAAAAAAATATAACATAAGAAAAGAATTTGAGATAGAAGTGAAATAGAGATAGGTTGAAGAAGAGATTCAAGTGGAGTTAGTTTGCAACTTCTATATTTTATTGTCGAAGTCACTTAAGTAGTACGGAAAATTTAAAGAAAACACAAGATGGAGCAAGACGGATACTACAAGGCAATCACGATAATGGTCAAGGAGGATGGAACCACGGTATCAACAAAACTAGAGGTACGTGCCTAAATTGCCTTTCTAGTATTCATTCTCTTTTGTAAGAATAGGAATTAAAATTAGAAGCTAGCTAGTTAAGTCAAAAATTTTAGCATTTAGCAAAATTCAACTTTGAATTTAAAAATACCTACGTAATTTCTAGAGGATTTTAGAAACATATTAAACTTAAAATTGGATAGAGATTGAGGAAGATATGCATGAATAAAGTGGTTAGTTTTGGATGAAAATGAATAAAAATCATTCAAATGAATTCAAAAAGGAATATTTTTATTTAAATAAAATTCAAAAAGAAAATCTTCAAAGAATAGCTGATTTGGAATTGTAGGTTAGTAAAAAACATTGCATGAAGTTTTAGAGCACCAATTAGTGCCCAAACTTCATCCATGTATAACTTTTGATAGGAAAGTCCAAACTTAAAAGTATCTTAACATTTTATAAATTCAATTTTACAATAGTCTCTATAGTTTAGAATCATTAAAAAACTAAAACTAGCAAATAGAGATTAAAAGTCCAAAATAGTAGTCATTGAGTAGATGATAAAACGCCAATTGGACGAGCCCTAGGGCACCCATTTAGAATTTGAAGATTAAAACAAAAAGAACCCAGATGTGCCCGCTTTATCTCAAAGATAAAGATAAAACACTTACACCATTGTATGTGTTCATCTAGATTGTTTACATTAATTATCTATCATAATTAGCCCTTCAACTCCATCCAACAAAATCATCTATAATTATAAACTACCCATTAAGACTATCTAACTTGACTATCTAGTAGGACTATTTGTTGGGAAGTCCATCTAGAAGGTCCATCTGGATGCCTGTCTAATGGGTCTAATTGTCTATTAAAAGTTTAAAACCATTCCAAGAGATCGTATAGAGTGTCACTACTCAAGAATCGTAGAGCTCATTTGTCAAGTGGTCTTGTCCATTTAAATTGCGGTTGTTTTTATCTAGTCTTTGGGTACAAGTGAGCTAATAGAAGCCAATGGTGACCATAAAAAGATCCTTTGGAGAATCCTTTATGAAATTTTAATGGAATGTTCAATTCAAAAACTTCATCAATTTTATCAAAATTAGTTCTAAAAATTATTCAAAGTTGTCAACAATGACATATTCTATTCAAAATATCATTACTTTCAATGAAAAAGTTTCTATATAGTCTAATTTCAAATTCAACAAAGAAATAAAAAGCATTGATTACAATCCTATTTTTGTACATTATTTAGATTAAATGATGACATCATAGACTATACAATATTCAAACATGATACAACAACATTTATGAATGACGAGGCATGTTTTTTTTGAAAAAATCTAAAACAATTTGAGCTAGACATTCCATAATGGTCCCCCAAATGTAGTGGTTACGTCAAAGTTGGCTTCTATTACCTCAATTGAAACCCTCTCCACCACAATAATTAAATTACATTTATCCCCTCCCAATGACCTTGACCATGAATATTCTATTCTACCAAATGCCAAGTTTGAATCTTAAAATTATAATAGACGTTTTGACATCGTAACTTAGAATACTTATTTTTATAAAAATGAATAGACTTCATTTTACCTACTTGTTCATAATGCCATTATATGGTCAATTATTGGCTCCATAACAGAAAGCAGGTTTTTCCATTATGTTACATTTGGAAGTATATAAAAATAGTGCAATTGAATTTTGATAATTCATCATTGAATGCATTGATGGCTTTCAATCAATTTTCATGTAATATCATGAAATTTGATTTTTAAAATTCACCAAAAGTTCTGGAGTTTTATTTTTTGAGATTGAAAATTGATATTTAAGATGGCAACTTCCTTACAATAATTCCTTACTTATTAGACTAATATTTGTACGTATTGTTAAAATTAGATTCATATGATTTGCTTTCTATATCTTAAATGAGGTTGTTTGTTTGTTTTGCTTATAATGAGATTTTTTGAATTGTGCACCTCCTAGTCACGTTCTTCATTGGGTTAGAAAGTCCTTTGCAAGGAGGGATGCACAAACTTCATTTCATGCCATTTGGACCTATGGTATGAAAGTTATTGAATTTTGAAGTTTTGTGAATAAAAAAATAGATAATTATTTTAATTTTAATTTTATTTCAATTGTGGCAATGGCATAGCCGCACTTGGCACACTAGACTATACCTTAAATGAGGTTGTTTGATTGTTTTATTAATTTTTTTGTTGCAATGAAATCTTTTGAAGTTTTGAACTATGTCACAATGGACTTGTTTGGAATTCCCTATGATTAGTTTGGAGATTGTGTAGTTTGTCCTTGCTAGTTTTTACTAGTTTTTATGTTTCCCTGTGTTCTAATATCATCATGGGGGGATCTTCAAAGAATTCCTATAGATAAGGAAATTGAGTGGGCTTTCCATGCAAAATTTTTCATAAACTCTCTGCAAAATAATCCCCCTTATGCAATCCAAATTGGTAGATTTTACAACAAATTGACATATTTTACATTTCAATGTTGTCCCACCTAACATTTGGTAGATTTTACAAGATGCAATTGTCCCATATTGATTGTCAAGAGTAAGCTGTCAATCTTCATGACAATGATTTCTATTCACAAAAATCTAACATTCTAAAATTTGTTTGTTTAGAAACCTAAGAAATTCTATTATTTTCTGAAATTGTAAAACAAATAAAATTTACATGTTACTAACGTTTTGATCTCTTGAAACCTAGAAAAGTTGAACATATACAAAATTTTTGAAACATACAAATCAATGACATTGGAAATTCATAATCTACATACTAGTAAGATATGAACCTTCAAAATCTACAAATTATTTTGAATATGTACACTGAATTTTACATTAAATTTAGATTTCAGATGCATAAATCTACATTCTAGAATATTGAATTTCATAAATTGAATCGATTCGGAGTTGGAGATATCTGCAAATAACATTGAAAAATGCATAGCTTCCTCCCTTAACCCCGAAACGTCCAAATAATGTTTTTTGGCAATATAGTGATTTTGGGCAGCTCACTACAAATGGATTTTTTTTTTTTTCTTTGAAAATTTACACAATATGGGGACAAGGAGTAGCTTTAAGGCCCAACAATTTTCATAACTTTTGACTACATGATTCAAAAGTTATTGCATGATATGTAATTTTCAATATTCAACGGGTAGTTTGTGGGTAGTTATGGAATCTCTACTCTAACTAAAAGAAACTTTGAAGTCCTTTATTTAACTCAATTTTAAATATTTTTGAAAAAAAACAAAATAAGGTTTGTATTGTTTATTACAACATTGGAATTGGCATTTTTCAATTCTATAAATAAATTGTTAACAATTTAGTATTTTTAATCATTCTCTACTTCTTTCTATTTACTATTTTTTTCCTATATGTTGTAGAATTCCAAATGATCTAAATTTTTTCAAGCATGTAGCCAAATTGACTTGAGGAATGAATCCAAAGAGTTACCACCATTTTGGACATTTTTTCATACAAATGTGACCTTGTGAAGTGTAGCTGCCTGTATTTTCAAAGGGCCCCCCAAAAGATTTTTGTCACTTCAAATGTTAATATCTTGCAATCTACATGGTGGAAAATTCTGAATTTTTTCCCACATTTTTTCTAACTATTTTACTACAAGATTGTACGATTATATTTGTCCAAAAATGTTTTTCATCTAAAATTTGGTGCTTGTAAATGCAAGGGTAGTTTTAGAGTAGTTTTGGTAAAAACATAGTCTCTGACATTTAGGGGTGAATAGAATTCCTTGTCTCACATTTTCTTGTGACGGACACATTCCTTGTGTGTAGAAAAAAGAGGTAAAAAAGGGCATTGTCGTAGGGGATTTCTATTATAGTGCCTATAGGGGACTTTGAAAATGTTCACTATGTGTGCCTCTAGATCACGTTCTTGGTATTGTATGTTGGAAAATTCTTTGCAATTGAAGAGGGGTGTAGGGGCTTTGTTTTGTGGTGCGATTTGGACCTACTTTGTGAAAAATTGGAAATTATTGAATTACAAAGTTTCTATAAATTAAAAAATTAAAAAATTATTTACTTTTGCATTGTTAATGGCATATGGTGTGAAAATATAAATTTTTGAATCATTTTTGAATCTTAAATTATCCTAAATTATGAATCTTTTAAATTGTATGTCACTCGATTGCATTCTTGGCACCATTGAAAAGCTCTCTGTGAGAAGGGGATGTACAAACTTTGTTTTGTGGTGTTTGGACATACAATGTGAAGGTTATGGATTTTTGAGTTATTTTTGGATCTTAACCCCTAAAGGACCGGACTGTGTTTTTTGGCTGTATAAATTTTTTGGGCAGGTACCTACGAGCGGAGTTTTTCATATTTGGGACTGAAATTTTAATAGAATGTGGGGGCAATGAAGATCTTTCATATGCACCAAATTTCATGACATTTGGAAATACGAGTCAAAAGTTATAGCCTAACATGTTACTTTTTTTCCCAACCGGGCAGTTCGGGCAGATCAGAAAAAATCACTTTTTTCATAAACAAAAATTTGGAATTGATTTTCTAGAGTTTTATATACACAAAAAGCTTTGAATCATTCCGTTTTGATCAATGAGTCAAAAGTTATGAGGATTTTTTGTTTGCGGGCAGTTTTGGATTTCCTACTCTAAAATAAACTTTGAAATCCTTTATCTTACCCAATTTTCAATATTTTTGGACAAAAATAAAATCGTAGGATGTAGATACATTTTTACAACATTTCGACCATTGGGATTGGAAATTTTTAATTCCATATTTAAATTGTAAATAATTTAGTATTTTTAATCATTCTCTACTACTACCTACTTACTATTTTTTTTCCTATATGTTGTATTATTCCAAATGATCTGAAAATTTTCAAGCATGTGGCCAACTTGTCTAGGAAAACAAATCCAAAGAAACACCACCATTTAGGTCATTTTTTCATAAAAATGTGAGCTTGTGAAGTGCAGCTGCCCTGCTTTTTGCAGGGTAAAAAAAATGATTTTAGTTAATTTGAATGCTTATATCTTGCAATCCACGCGGTAGAAATGTCTGAAATTTTTACCACATGTTTTTGATACTATATAATACAAGATCCTACGGTTAGATATGTCAAAAAAAAGTATTTTTTTCAAAATTTTGGTACTTGTACTAGAAATGGCAGTTTTGGAGCGTTTTTGGTGAAAGTATAGTGACGATCCTTTAAGGGTTAAATTATTCCCAATTATAGGTCTTTTGCACCGTGCATCATTTGATCATGTTCTTGGTATTGTTAGAATCTCTTTGTGACTCTACATAGAAGTGTGTATGGATTTTGTTTCATTGTGTTTGGACATATGGTGTGAAAATTATAGATTTTTGAATTAATCTTGGGTATCAAATTATTTTATGACAAAAATTGGGCCATGACACAAGGCTATACTAGTATTGATTGATATTAGGATAAGATATTTCAAGAGCTTTCAGAAAAAAAATATGATAATAATATCATTCAAAAAATCAATTGATAAGCCTATAATAAGAAAAATTAACTGCACAAAGAAGAAAGGTATAAGCCATTCAATTCCTATAACTCATTGCATAAGTAAGTTGTAAGAATTGAATGGCTTACCCCTCATTGCATTGTAATACAAATACGATAAGTATTAAAAAATTTATGATACAATATAATAACTTATAATAGTAGTTGTTCTTGAATCTAAATGAGATTTCATTTTAATTAAATTTGAAGTTTATATTTAATATCTTAAAATTTATCATATGAAAGATATCTTCACACATATGACAAGCTTATCACATGATCATAACCCATCCTTAAATTATATGAGAATTGCCGCACCCGGGGATTTGGTTGCCATGATCGAGCTGCCTACGAATGCAAGGGTGCGAAAGATTGCGTTTGAAAATGGACTTCTGGAAGCAAAGGGGATTTGCCAATCTTGTTCGCCGGGTACGACAGGCTACAAAATCTCTGTTCTAGCTAATCACAGTCAATGAAACCGAATATTCAATCATTTTAAATGGCAAATTTCGGCGCATCAAAAGTGGCCCAACAAAAACTTCAGATCCATACGAAGCCCATCGGTTTCAGAGCGCCATAATTTCACAGTAATAGTACAACCCATTTGAACGAATATGCATGACCAAGTGGGCAACCACAGCAGAAGGACTATTACAAACACTCACGGAGTAATTGGTTTCATAGCCACTGTACTGTACATATTAAGTGATCGAGCGGTACTGTAACAAGGAGATAATTATATCGACCTCTGTTTAGAAACTAGCTGAAAGTTCTAACTTCCAGTGACAGGCAGACTCTCAACTAGATTAGTGAATTTCAGTGTTTATATACAAACCAAAGCGGAAACCAAAGCGGAAACCAAAGCTCAACGTGATCGATCGATCCGAAGGTCAGCGTGGGTTAGGACTGTACATGTACAAGCGGACACGGCGAATCTTGCTGTCATGGATGTATGGAATTTTGAAGTATGAGGCTCCCCTAGTGCGTCCCCTAATTTAAAAACTGCCTGGCTCGAATCTGACTTACTGAGCTCCTCAGCGATACTGAGATCATCCGAAGGTCCGCGTCGGGCGAGGCCTGGTAGACGAAAGATGCTTTCCCCGGTGAGCTTCCTTCCTCCGGGACGCTGTCATAAGCCGCTGACAGGCAGGCATGCACTCTACTAGATCTCAGTACTTGTTTTTACAAAAAAACAAAGAACAATGTGATCGATCAACCCTAGGATCGGACCAGGACAGTTGTTTTCGATACTTTCCAGATCTGATGCAATCGAAATGGACCGGAATGTGATCGATCGATGTCTGGATTTCTATAGTTCGAGGCTCCCTACTCTCCAAACTACCTGGCTTGAATCTGACTGAGCTCCACAGCGATACTAAGATCATCCGAAGGTCCACGTCGAGGCCTGCCGTGGCCCTGGTAGTACGCTTGCCCGGACGCGCTTCCTTCTTCCGAGACGCTGTCCAGGCCGCTGTTGCTATTGTTCCTGTAGGCCACGGATCCTCGTTGCGACCGGGTTCCCGGCTTGTAGGCTGGCTCGCTCTTCCCCTCTCCCAGAACCAGCACTTCCGATTCCGTGTCGCTCTGCAGGATTGAGACTATGCGAGCCATGGAAGGTCGCTTCTCGGAGGCGTTTTGGATACACAGAAGGCACACATTAATGACGCGTAGGACGTCGCGGACTTCATCGTCGGTCAGGTCGAGCATGGGGTCGACGAGGTCGAGTAGTCGGTCTTTCCCGTGGAGGATCCAGGCCTGCAGGATGTTCGATGATCCAGAAGTTAGAAGAACGATTCCGTTGAAATGGGGCATTCCGATCGCCATTTTGACATTGATTGATGTCATTAATACTCAATCTCAAGTCATGAAACTGGCACAACTCCGATCCGACGCCAAAAATCGAGAAATATATATAAATAATACGTGTCAACAGTCTTAAGCCTAGAACAGATAAGAATATACGATTCGAAACGAGCGTTTCCCTGATTATTTTCCATTTTTTAGTTACTTGAGGGTTTAACGGATATTTCGTTAAAATGGCGATATTTTTCCGCCATTTTTCCATTCATTTTCTGGATATTTCAGACCACATGGTCTAAAGTCTAGGACTGGTTTACATTGCAGACCACATGGTTTAAACCACAAAGTGCCAAGTTTGTGGACTATTGCCATTTTAACGAAATATCCGTTGTTTACAGCGCCAATCCAAGGAAATTGATGTTTAGTTGCTTGAGCACGTGATACAGGGCGCCTGCGGGAGTCGATTCTTCTAGTACAATGGTTAAGAATGTTACTCTTTCCTTCGACATCAATAAATTATACACAATTATTAAGGAACTCTACACGCTTGGAGGCAAATGTAAACCGCAGTTGTAGAATTCGGTACTTTGAGCAATAGGGTCTGGCAAACTACATGGTTCAACAGAGGCGGAGATCATACCCATTTGGAGAGGTACACTTGGTCTAGATCATATGAATCATCAATGTTCCGTCGACCACTGATAATCTCCAAACACAACACTCCAAAGCTGTAGACATCCACTTTGTCGCTCAGTTGGCCAAGGGAAGCATACTCTGGTGCCAAGTACCCTCTGCATAGTTGATCATTAATTTTGCACAATAATCAATGAGGATAGAATATTGAAAAAACATCACTCTAAGGACAACAGAAGGACAAAATAAAAAACATGAATCATTCCGACTGTCACAGTACTGAAAGATGGAATTACTTTTACGAAAAGAGGTGATGCTTACTTTGTTCCGGCAACATGAACAGTCATGATATGGCTTTGTTCGTCCGGGAATAACAGAGCCAAACCGAAGTCCGCAATCTTGGGTTCCATATTCTTAGCTAACAAAATGTTGCTCGCCTTGATGTCCCGATGGATGACCCTTGGATGTGCCAACGCATGCAGATAATGCAAACCACGCGCAATCCCCAGACAAATCTTTAGCCGCACAGGCCAACTGACCACCTGCCTTGTTGTTCCTGTCGTAATGTACATGATAACGAACTTAGTATTAGCTAAGTATCAAGATTCAAATACGAAGGGATGTAAACAACAATATGCCAGTGGTAGCTGAGAAGATGATTTGAGGAAATTGAAATGTAGAAACAAAGATAAGTGTGACTCGAGGTGGATGAGTCCCCAAACATACCAAGTAAAACTTGGTCGACGTCTAAGTTATCCACATACTCGTAAACCAGCAACCTTTGGTGTTCTCGAAAGCAACATCCTTTCAGGTTCACCAGGTTTCTGTGCTTCATTCCAGTGATAAGGACAACTTCGTTTGAGAATTCATCGAGGCCTTGTGAGGTTTTCACGAACAGCTGCTTCACAGCCACCACGTGGCCATTTGGAAAGATACCCTGCACTGGTGCAAGAGATGCTCAGAATGTATCGCACAAATTCCCAAATTCACAGCAATTATGCTTCAAACACTGACTGACATCAGAATTGACGTTAATAGTGGTGTTAAGTACCTTGTAAACTGCGCCATAGCCACCCTCGCCCAGCTTCATATCGGCATGAAAGTCTCGTGTGGCCGCCTTGATCTCATTGTAGGAAAATATGGTGGGCTTGACATCATACTCTTCAAATTCTGAAGAGCATAGAATATAATTAAGTTAGCACCAATGAAATCCAAGGTACTCACACCGAGAAAGTGTCCATGGACAAGACTAATACAGGAATCTTCACGGCTCCTGAGTACTCACTCTTGCTGAACTGAAGTTGCAGATACTTTTTGTATCTTCTGTTTTTGTAAAGTAAAGCTCCCACAACAACTGCCAGTATCAGTATCACCGAAATCACACTGGTCGCGACGGCAGCGATGATGACCTTGCGGTTGCTTGTTTTTGCTGCACAATAACACATAAGGATCCTTGGAATCATATCATTCACATAATTCCTAAGTCCTTAACAAAGTAACATAATCAAAGATTTATTTTTAATATACAAATGCTCAGGGGCAACGTCAATTAAATGAACACTGACCTGGATTTAGAAAGCAGATTTGCTTACAGAAGCATCTTTGGCCATCATTTCCAGAGTCATAGTGATCACAATACGGATTCCCATCTAGTCTGCAAATATAATTTATCCACACGAAGCTCAGGACACACAAGTCTAACTATTGCTAGTAGTAACCACATTATTTGTCTAAATTAATGCCTAGCTCTCCTTTGAATCTGAAAGAATGTTCCAAGCGATGACTACGATACTGGATTTGCGGGCTCTATTGAGCAGCAAGGGGTTATCAGTTACTAAATATCCACTCCTGTTCAGCCATGGAAAGTGCATTGAGAAACTATACGTAATTCAACTATAGTGTCACTTGTAACAATTGAATGCAGTACGAACTGGAAGGCCAAGGGTCTTGGGTTACATACTTGATGACAGTGGTGACGTTCTCGATGGAGAATGCGTCATATGTTACATGGGTGATGCTGTTGTTGCTCAAACTCAGCATCCTCAACTTGTTGGTTGAATTAGAATCCGAATTTGTGAGTAGTAATTGCAGTTCGTTCATCCGGATAAGGTCAAGTTCTCCTGAAAGACTGTTGTTGTGCAGGTACCTGCATTTCAGACAAGGTGGTCAATTGTACGCTAGGTTTGTATAAATTGATATTATATTCATGATATATGTTACTGAGGGCATAGTCCTCGAATTGATATAACTTTATAATCCACTGAAGTCGTATATACTGTATAGTTTGCAGATCATATGAGCGATTATTTATGAACCCAGGTAAAGCAAATGAATATTGGTCCACGCAAGCATTTAGGTTACGTGGAACAGGGGATGCCACTCACAGTTCTTGCATGTTGCCAAGGTAACTTGTGGAATTTCAAGCTGGAAGACCACCAGACAGATTATTGCCAGACAGGTCTAGCGTAGTCACTTTGGTACTCAGATTGAAGGTATCCTGTAAATTCCCTGTCCAGGTGAAATTGTTTCTGGCCAAATTCCTGGTTCAAATCCACACATGCATGCCAGCCGTGAGCCAAGATATTGATTTACATGTCGAATTATTCCTGTTTGTTAAAATGGCATGTTTCAAGGCACCAATATTGTGGCATTCAAGTGGCCATAACCTGAAAACTAGGACACGCATAAATTCAAGCTAGGTTTCAGATGGGTGTTTTCACTGAAATCCGCCGATTTCACAAATATGAGGTTCAGAGGAACTACGAACAATGTTTGTGCTCACTATCTTGTGCAGTTTCAATGCAATTTCTAAATGACCATGAGTGACCTTAAACTCGATCATTTCTGCAAATGAAGAAACCAAATTCGAAAAGGATCATCATCAGTGCTTACACAGTCTGTAGGGCGGGGAAATTTCTAAGATCTGGTAACGACCCCACAAATTCATTCCCAGAGACATCCCTGCATTATCACCAGAAATTAAAGCAGTTAGGAGTGTCACATACCTCTCGGAGAACAATGGCTACTCTCCAGGAAGCAGAATGATTAGATTAGGTTTCAGCAAGTTAATATATTCAAACGGTGTAAAGTGATCAGGGAAAGTAGACAGGCATAGCTTACAAATAAATCAATTTATGCATCGTAGATAGGTTTGGCAACTCCCCAGTGAACTGATTGTTAGATATGTCCCTGCCAGGAATCAACAGAATCCATCACGCACATGTTCCAATGGGACACAAACTCAGCATATATGTATGTACAAATATACAAAAGGAAATTCCCACTAAATTATAGAAATTATCAGTTGAAATGGAAATGTTTTGTACCATTGTACTAAACTGAAACCTGTGCCTGTCCTACCAGAAGACACTCATCACCAAAGAGACATTGATTCAGCGAAAGATGCAAACCGACTTACAGTGTTTCTACTTCCGTCTTATTCGTGAAAGCGTCATACGGAATGGGTCCCTCTAGAAGATTGTTACCAATGCTGAGTACTTGGAGGTAATGCATGGCACTGAACTGGTCAACCGGATACAGTCCAACGAACTGATTGCCACTCAGATCCCTGCTCAATTTTCAGATCAAAGGAATTAGACTACTGAACCGGAATATTGGGATGATAAGTAAATCAAGCACTTTGAGCTAAGTACTAAAGTATTTCCCTGGATAAAGATTAAGTTCGATTATTTCATTTAATTGGCAGGATTCCAGCCCCAAAAAGTGAGACATACATGTACAAATAGGTGCAAAACGTAGGATAGGACGGTATAGATTTTTGTTTCAGAACGCGAATTCTAAAAGGTGCCGAAGTATTTGAAATACCACCAATTAAACGAAATTGAAATCATCCAAAACGCAAGCGTAATTACACAGGCTCTTCAAGAATGAGAGGAAACTCACAATTGCACGAGAGGCCAGAAATAGGTCCAGTCCGGAATAGTTCCGTTGAAACCATTGTCGTGAACATCCCTACACATATATTCAGGTGCAAGCAGTTTGTATTATTTGATAGCCAGGTCAGAATAGTGGACAATGAAAATCATCTTATTGGCTACAAATTGAACTCAGTCCAAATGATAATTGATCATTGATGGTCCTATCATTGGGGGCAGTTAGCAAACTTACAAAACATTCATCCATAAATTCTGGAGTCCGAGAGGAAGTGGACCGGTGAGTTGAGGATTTCCTGTCAATTCTCTGGAAGCATCAAAGGATATGATTGTCAGCTGGAAGATAATTCAGGTAACTGGGGAACACTGGTGCAGTTTTCTAATTTATTCTGAGAAGTTCGATATGATCATCGTTACCATCTAACAAAGGTTGAGAAGCATGTTAACATTCAGCAGCTTTGCATATTGAAACTTAGCCAATACATGTTTTTTATTTAGCATAACTAACGTCAATTTTGTTAAACTCGCACAATTCCATTACTAAGATGGTCAATTTCGTTAAAATGGTGGTATTCCATTAAAATGGCAAAAAAGGAAACCACTGAAAGAATGAAAACAATGGAAAGATTGTCCGAGGGGAGTGGAAATGCGTGAACTAGGAGTGATTTGAATGTGCTAGGCATAAAATTGGCACATGTATGACCCTATCGCGGCACACTTATCCTCTTTTGTAGAAGATATTCCATTAAAATGGCGTGCGGAATACCGCCATTTTAACGAAATTGACCATTAAGGCGCATTGGCACATTCCACTGAAATGGTTTAGCTAGAGAGCCGGGAATGGGAATGGGGTGAAAATCCTAGTTTTGCAAGTTATCAGTGCATAATGTTACCGATGAGATGAAATTTGCATATTTATCTGCATTATAAGCTATTTCATTTGTCAAAATGACACATGGAATACCACGAATTTAACAAAATTGACGTTAACTAGAAAATTAATGACATTTTCAGGTACTTAAGAGGATAGCTCCAGGGAACTTACAAAGTTGTCAACCATGTCAAGTTTACAATGGATGGTGACAAAGTGCCAACAATCGATGCATTGGATATGGATCTGCTCGAAGGCATTTCAATTCATTTCACACATATCACGGTTAGAAGTGACTTATTAAGAAGGTCTCACATAGTAACTACCATCATTCACCATTCATTATTTCAGAGTAGCATGAAACAACACTAATACACTATGACCAAGGTTTGGAACGTCAATTTCATTACATTGGTGATTCAGAGCACTAAATGGTGACACTCATCACTCAAAGAACAAAGACTCTTTATGCTTTACGATTACAGGCTCCTAACTTGAAAGAACGTCAATTTCGTTAAAGTGTTGCGATTTAGGCTTCGAAATAAAGTGTTATGACATTTATGTACATAAATGTCTAAAATCTAAGATAGGAGAGGTATGGATTTATGTTTCAGAAAGCTAAGTGCCAAACTTTTGTAATACCGCCACTCTGGCTAACAAAATTCACGTTAAAGGTGTCAATTTCGACAATGTCCACGAATGTAACGAACACATAGACTTCTTAGTCGGTGCGAGGTCCGGGGACCCTTGCTTGGTAACCCGGCGTTTCTTTAGAGTGCTCGTCATCCTGGCCCTATTCAAAGGCCGCACAGCAAACTAGCAAACTAGAACGGCAGGGTGTCACCCCCCGGTGTTTTTTTTGCTCATTGCAGTTACACCCCCCCCAAAACTTTCTGTTTTAAGAAAGTTTGGGGGGGTATAACTGCATTGTGCAAAAAAAAACGGGGGGGGTTGACGCCGTGCCGGTTTCCCTGTGTATAAGTGTAGAATAGAATTCGAATAGTATAGAGAGTGAATAGAAACATGCTTACAAGCCAACTATAACGATGTCCCAGTTGGTATCATTATTTGCAGCAACAGTATAGTTCTCTTTCAAACACTGCACTCCTCGCCAATTGGGAAACGTAACGTCTCGCCTTCTCAGATTCTGGCAAGGATACACTTGCGATTTATTCCAGCCATACAGGTTACTGCTCTGATCCGGGGTTTTATTCCAAGCTGCAAAGATTGCCTGGAGAGCGTCCACTGCAATCAAACGAGTGCATTCTTAATTTATATTGCAAACACAAAACCCATTGAAACACAGAGTGAAACTCTGACTTGCAAGTTGCAAACGTGCCTTTACCGACGACAGTGTGCATGATTGAGTACTACGACTCTCGAGTCTGGGTTAGAATAGTAAGCTAATTAATCACTGATAGGCACTCCAATGGGCCGTTCTGAGTCCGTCAGTCGATCAGTCACTCTACTCTCCCCCACGGGGCACTGCCAAATTCTCTTCATCTGTTTGACAAGAAAAAGGAATTTCGAAAACTGTCCATCAGCAACGTACCCTCTACTACTGCCAAATTGCGAATTCTGTAGAGCAGAGGATTTCAAGTCATTGAAACTTACGGTCTTCTTCACCGAAAGTAACGGTGTCGCCGCCGTGTACTAAGCAGACATTACCAAGTACAAGCAGTAAGGCTATCACAGATCGGCCAAACTGATCACAAAGCAGGTGCGACTGTTGTCCCATCTTGTTATAACTGCAACAGGGAGTTTGATCCTTATCACCGTACTAACAACAAGTCCACAGATTTTCAAAACCAAAAAAAAAAACTCGTATTCGAACTGAGGTTGTCCATCACTCTTTTAAGTACGAGCGCAAGCTCATTCGCCATCTCAGTTCTGCAGCCTGCACTGCATGATCGGTACGCGGGTGCCTGTTTGGCGATAATCTAATTAAAGCTGTGCAGGGGTGGTAGAGTGATAGACTCTCTTCCGGAAAAAAAGAAAGGGCAAAGCGCATGTATAACACTTTAAAGTCGCTTTCTCCTGACTTCTCTACCTGGAATGCATAGTGCAGTGTAGGTCGTTCCAGTTCATCGTCCGATTGATCCAGTGACTTTTTCATTTTGGAGAAGGAATCTATTTCTTCTATACTCATGTGATATTGGGTGATATTTTGTGGTACGGTATCCACTGAATTAAACAGAGGCCTACGTGATACTCCGTACTTTTGACTATTGGTTTTGAATACAGCAGGAAATCTGGCTACTTGGTAAAAAAACACGTAAGTATATTATTTTCCTTTACAGAAAATATCCTCCGTTTTCTCTATCGTAAAGTCGTGAAAATTCTTGCAAAAACAACACATTTGGTGATTGATAGAACAGTTCTAGGGGTAGTCACACCTTCTTCACTTGGCACTTGGAGAATGGAGAATGAGAAGTTGGTGAGGGTTTGGAGGAGCCAATGGGAAGCCGCCATAGGTAAGGTGAAGAAGGGGTGACACCCCTAAAAGATGTGTTGAAAGTGGAGAATGAAAAAAGTGGAGAATCCATTGACCTAAACCTAAGATTAGACGTAAAGTTGGAGGGAAATTGGCAACAACAAAAGTTAAAGCGGCAATGAAAAGGTAAAAGTGTAGAGCACAAAAGAATATTCTTAATTGGATATATCTTCCACATTCCCAATGTTCACCTCCGGAGGTGAAGACTAAGTATATTCTACCAACATGAAGCCAATCCCAAGCCACCACATTTCCATTCTCCATTCTCTAAGTGCCAAGTGAAGAAGGTGTGACTACCCCTAGTCCCCAACATACTATAGTGGAGTCTAAATTATTAACCCATAAAGGCCAGAAGAGCCCACTTTGAACTTTAGCTGAAGTTGTATTGACTCTGTAGCTTCGACGAGGGTGAACTAACCCCCTCATTTTTACTGTGTTTTTTCTAATTTCTACACCTCCCATAGCTAATTGGAGGCCATTGATTGCAAACTTGAATTTAGAATTTGCAAATTTTATCATCTAATCGCAAATAAAAAATTCTATAGTGTTTTTCCTAGGAGTAAAACGGGACAATGAAGGGGTCAGTTCACCCTAGCTTGTACCTTGGGACTTTTGTATGAAATTTTTAACCCATAAATGCCCAAGGCCTCTTTTGAGCCTCTTGGAATTTGTTCTAAATTGAACAAAAAGTCAACATTTTGATAAGTTGAATCAATCTTTTTTGAATTATAACCTTACAAATTCAAACTAGACATGTTAGAGATCACATAGAAAAAGAAAACACAACAATATCATTTAAGGATTGAAAGATTATAATGTTTGATCATAAGGATGTTAAAACTATGAAAATCTTTGAGCTTTCTTTTTGCATGTCAAACCTAAAAAATTGGTCACCAAAATAATATGAGGTTGAAGGGCCTAATAAGCATAACCCCAATCAATTTATGCATTAGAAGAAATATCAGCCTTCCAGAGGGCTGCTCCGGAGTGACAAGCCGAGCTATTTCAAAGCTCGGCCTGTCACTCCAAAACTGTTCCAAAGTGAGCAATCAACTTGGCTGACTACTTGCCAGAACAGTAAGTAATCGCCATTTTGTTTTAAATTTTTTTTTTTTTTAATTATTCATAAATTTCGGTTCCTACACCACTGTTGCTACAGGTACAGTTGGGCGGAAATAGGGGAAAAACGAATTTTTGAGAAGAAAAAAAAGTAAATTTCAGGGTACCTCGGACTCTCGGAGGGCTGTGGAGCAGCCTTTTAGAGGCCTAAAATTTTCTCTAATGGCTTTTCAAAATTTAATCTACAATTTTTTTAAATGAATTTCTAGTGTGATTTTTTCTCCAAGATCTAATGTATTTGAGACTCATTTCCAAGAGTCCTCAACACTATAGAAAGTCAAGGTTGCAATGGGTACCCTTCCATTAAATCTTTGAATAGAAAAATCATAATCATTCATTTTCAAAACTGAATTATTGATGCTAAAACTAGACTTCAAAAATAGCCTTTTAAAAATATAAATTACTAAAAATAGCAATTTGATAAGGTTTTATTTAACTTCAAAGTTTCTTCAACACCACATTTTGGTGCCTCAAGCATATAGGATTAAGACAATGGATGCTACTCATTATAAATCTACGTGAAGTTTTGATTCACATCATTTTGTTTACATATTGCAAAAGTTTCAAGTTTTTTTTATTTCATTGTCAAATTAGGTAGCACAAACTATCTTGAAAGAAAATACAATATAAGACATAGATGTGTTTTTTCTAAAAATGTTGAAAGAAAAATTTTCACCTTCAAAAATTGGGAAGGTCTAAAAAAAACTTTCATTTTGAAGTTTAGGCACAGGGTAGATGCAAGAAACACCGAACAATTTAGGGAGCGTTCTGCCAAAACTACATTTTTTCTGCCTAGTACTGTTAGTACTTGTAGTATTGCAAAACGGAGCAATCTCAACCGTTGATCCGAAAAATCAACAGCTAGTAGTACTTTTGAGTACTTAATAATACTGAAATAGTACTCTTTGAAAAAAATGACAGTTTGTCACAAAAAGTAGATAAAATTAAGTATAAATTAATAATAATTAGAAAATCATGCATAAAAGAAAACTAAAAATTGGCCATTTGTAGAGACTTGATAGTGATTACATTTCACCAAAAACTAAAAATTGAAACCATCATAAATGTTTGGAGCACTATGGGCAAGGGACCCCTATTTGCATGCATGTTGAGGACAAAGAATTGTGTTTTTTTTAATGCACTTTGGTGGGCACATGCCCTTCTATTGTGGCAATAGCCCACATCATTCCTAGATGTACATCATCATTTTTGGATGCTCCACAATACTAAAAAACCCTAAAACGCAAAGTGTGACAAATTAGGTAAATTACAATTTAATTAAAGGATTTTTTTTCAAAATTTCTCAAAAGTAAGGAATCTGAGGACTTCCAAGTTGGCCATCTCCAATAAAAATTTCAAGTACATGGACTTCATTTCCCAAAAGATATGGCAAATGGCATCTCCGTCATTCCAATTGTGACGCAAAATAGTACCGGTGTTTCTTGCATTCACCCCACATTGAATTGTGAACCTACAGTTTGTGCCGATGCTTTAATTTGGAGCACTACATAATTCAATCCGTTTGACCTCTTGCAGACTTCTCATTGATAGTAGGTAACTTAGCCCTTAAACGACGAGTTGGTCACCATGGAAATTAACTGTTTTGAAACTATGTGAAATTGTTGACTTAAGAAAATGCAGAAGGCACTCGTTAGAAGTCAAACTACTCAGTGTAGAAGAGGTTCCCTTTTCACACAAAATTTGGGTGATGAATAGTTGCACTTCTGTCCCACATGGAGAGATTCTTTGTCCGGGAAAACGTCCTCAACCTCGTTTATGGGTTAGAGAGTGTTTCTTCAAAAGAGGTCTGCAGGAATGTTCTTATGTAGTGGATCAGCTTGATGCCCAAGCTTAATGGTAAATAAATATGCTTGCTTGGATTACCGTATTTGTGCTTTTGCAAGAGTGTCGGCTTACCATATTATTTTGCAATGAGGCAATCTTGTCTTGCTCCAAGTTGCGGCAAGTTTTGAGGAAGAAAGCGCTTGCAAGGGGAGATCCAAGGAATTTGAGAACGGCTTCCTGTGATCAGCTTGATGCCCAAGCTTAATGGTAAATAATATGCTTGTTTGGATTCATTTGCCGTAAGATTTGTGCTCCTGCAAGTTAGAGTGTCGGCTGCCATATTTGGCAATGAGACGATCTTTCCCTGCTCCAAGTTGCGGCAAGTTTTGAGGAGGAAAGTTGACTTGAAAGTGGAGATTCAAGGAATTGGAGAACGGCTTCCTGTGATTGTAAAAAGTCGTCGGAACCGACAGTATTGGCAATCCAGGCATCCTCGGAGGCTCCGAATCCTCCGACGTGCTGGTGGGCCAAGTGGCCAACTCGGCCAGGACGGATCTTCTTATTCAGAACAGCTGGTTTGGGAACAGTCGGTCGGTGGCTCAAGTGGAACATGTCGACCTCCGTTTCATCTTCTTCGTAGTTAACTCAGTGTTGTCCCTCTTCATTGAGACCGAGATTGACGGTCTCTTTTTTCTTGGACTTCCTTATCCGAAGAAATAAGGTGCAGCTCAAGTTTTTCTGTTTTTCTGTAACGACAATTTCAAGAAATTGTGGGTGATACTTGAATACTTTGGCACCTTCCAAACTGGCGTTTTTGAAACATATATCCTTGCATGCCCTAGATTGATTTTAGACCTTAACGCACAATTTTTGGCACCAAAAAGTAGCCCAAGTTTATATAAGAAGAAAGCAAGCCCAAGTTTTTGTTTTTGTTTTTGTTTTTGTTCTTGTTTCTTAAAACAATAGGGAAAGTTCAAGAGTTAACTTTGGTTTTTGGTTTTTTATAACACAAATGAAAATAGCAACTATGCTACAAGAGGCTCTATCCATGTAGCATTGGTTTGCTTTTCAGGTATTAAAAGTTCTTACTATTCAAACTTCCTCATATGTAGCTTCTATGGATGCAAAGGCTTCCTTCCTTTTGAGTTAGAGTATGAAAGTTCTTCATCACATTGGCAAAAAAAACTTAGAGTTCACTAGTAGGGAGTGACTGGAACCCTAAACCAATTTTTCTTAAAAGCAATGGACACCTATGATGATTTTGGTCAATTTTTGCCCACCATCACCTACTCATCAATACCTGCCTATGTAGATTGGAGCAATGATTTATGCAAAAGTCTCATTGAAATTTGCCATTAGGACCTTAAATTGTACCAAATTAGGCCTTAAACATGAATTTCAAGACTTTCAATTCCACAAACACCCAAATTCAATATGCATGAATCCAAATGAATTTGTACTAAAAAATAAGCTCCAAGGTCTAATCTTAAAGCTAGATTTCTCTAAAAAAACACCATTAGGGAATCACAATGGGCCTTGATTGAGCCATGACAAAAAATTCCACCAATCTACCACATGTAGAATTTTCCTAAAAATCACTATTAGGGCGTGACAATGGGCCCTAATTGAGCCGTGACCAAAAATTCCAACATAACCACCAATCACCCCAAAACACACGAGAACACAACATGTACACAAACAATGGCAAACACTATAAAGGACTACACCAACTTCATTTCCGGCACAATCAACATGCATTGATGTTAACCCTTAAAGAATATAGATTGTCTTTTCACCAAAAACACTTGAAAACTGCCATTTCTAGTTGAAGTACTAAATTATAGAGAAAAAAAAATTTGAACACATGTAACCATAGGATCTTGTAGTATTGGTTTGAGAAGATGTGGATAAAATATCAGAAATTTCCACCACATGGATTGCAAGATATTAGCATTTGAATTGATAGAAAAAAAAATTTGGCTTTGTAAAAAACAAGGCAGCTGCACTTCACAAGGTCACATTTGTATGAAAAAATGTCCATATTGGTGGTGCTTCTTTGGATTCATTCTTCAAGACAAATTGGCTACATGCTTGAAAATTTTCAAATCATTTGGAATTGTACAATATATCGGAAAAAAATAGTTAATAGAAAGAAGTAGAGAATGATTCAAAATACTAAATTATTAAGAATTTTGTTATGGAGTTGAAAAAGGCCAATCCAATGGTTGTAATGTTATAATAAAAAAACTACATCCTGTGATATTATTTTATTTCAAAATATTGACAATTGAGTTAAATAAAGGACTTCAAAGTTTATTTTAGAGTAGAGAATCCATAACTACCCGCAAACTAAAACTCCTCATAACTTTCATCTCATATTTAATCAAAATGGAATGATTCAAAGTTTCTACTTATATTTACCTTTAAAAAATTTCAATTTTCAAATTTTCAAATTTTCATTTCTTAAAGAAGTGATTTTTTAAGAATTTTTTTGAGTTGCCTAGGTTGCTTACATATTAATGAAAATTACATATCATATAGTAATTTTATAACCATGTAGTCAAAAGTTATGAAATTGTCAGGCCTTAAAAGCTACTCCTTGGGCACATGTTTTTTGAAAATTTCAAAGAAAAAAATAAAAATTTAATTTGTAGTGAGTTGCCACAATTCACTATTGGTTGCCAATAACCAAAGTTTGGTCCTTTAGGGGTTAGCATTCTTCATGACTCCATGGTTCTCCCTAAAAGCATTGATCACATTTTTGCAGGGTATTTAATTTAAACTACACTTCTTTTCATAGTTGAGTATTTAGAATATTGCGTGAGGTTTACTTGCATATATTGACTTGACTCCATCCAACACTAATATAATTATCTACTTTTAATTATTTTCAAAGTATAATACGGTTTTTGGAAAGCTTTAGAGATTATCTACACTAATCTAAATCTAAGCTTATGGTTTAGAATGTCTTTAAAGGTCTAAAGTGAACTTGTAAATCCTACCTTGTATTTGGAATTTTTAAACAAAAGAAGATAAGGGAAATGACATGTTTAAGCTCATATTTTAATGTCACCATCTTCCAAAATGTGAGTGTAAATTGTTGCTCACCACTTAATAGAATAATAGGGGAGTTTAGAATAGGAAATGCAACTCTAATTTACAACTTAAACTTCCTCTCTCCACTTTTTTCTTTTTCTTTTCTCCCTTCTATATCCTTTTCCTTTTGTTTTTTTATCTATGTTTTTTGTAGTATTTGTCAATGCCAAAGGATTGACTAAAAAAACACTAATTCTTCCTATTTGATTAAAGTACTATTATTTTAATTCTCAAAGAATATTCTAACAAATCTTCCAAAGTCAAATGATTATGTTCCTTGATTTTGTTTTCTCATCTAAAAAGTCAAATTCTCACTAAAAATCTATTTTGTATTCTAATTTCAACTTGTGACTAGAGTCTCTCTTATTTTTCTAGCTTTGCTATATCCTCACATATGCTTGCATTCTCTCTTTCTCTTTGACTATTTTTTTTGTTGTTGTTAGTTCTCTCTTCCTATTTTTCTAAAAGATTAGACAACTCCCAATTTTCAACTCCCTGGCTCTCTAAATTCATTTGTCTCTTGAATATTCTAGCACCCTTGACTCCTTTAGTAGCCCCACTTCCGACCAATTTGCCCCAATCCCTTGCTTTAAAGCCCCCGACTCCCAACCCTTCACCCCTTGCTTTGAAGCCCTAATTCCTTGTCTGCCCTAGTGAGCCCTAATCCCTTAGTTGTTACTGGTTGACTAAGGGGTCAACCTACTTGGTTTAGTTTTAATTCACAAGTACACGGTTTGGATTCAAACTTCTTGGGTTAGATTCAACTACTTGGGATGTGTTTTTAATTCAAAATATTTGGTTGGATTAATTTTTGGGCTTGGTTCAAATTGATGGGGTTTGATTTAATTCACAATGCTCATTTTGAACATAAGAGGGTATGTGGGTGATGGATTTGGAGGATAAGAAAATATAAGGATGGTCTATACTCTACTATTAGATGGGTTTTCAAGCCTCTAAGAGATTGTTTCGGGGTTGTTCTCCATACTGAGAACCACAACAATGTAATCTAATTATTAAATAATAATAATAATAATAATTTAAAATAAATAAATAATTTTTTTAATTAATTATTGTTATCTGATGTAGTAGTCTCTCATCCACGACAGACCTAGGGGAGGACACTCTCACTACATTTGGGGTACCTACGTGCGGCGGTGGAAAAAGTAATTCATGTAATTCACCTTGAATAAACTATAATTTCATTCTAAAATTTTGAGCTTTGTTTAACAATGACTAAAGGTTTCTATTGACAAAAAATTCAATTCCAAATAACATAAGATATATTGTCTAGAAAGGGTTGAAAAATGAACTAAAATGGCATGTTCTCCAACTAAAATATTTATAGAGCTCACATGAAGATGACTATTGCATCAATATTCAACCAAAATAAACTTTCAATAGAAAGCTATTCTATATAATTTTTTTTTCATTTTTCAAATTTTTTTTCTTATATAATATAGAGGTGTGAAAGTTATTTTCAGCTTTACAGTGTATCTTTTTTCTTCAAAAATTTATAACTAATTACTATTAGCACAAAAAAATACCAATAATTCAAAACATAAACTTATAAAGTAGTAAAATCTATCCATAATTTTTTTTTTGAAAAAGAAATTAAATTTTAAGGTGTATTACTTGTTTTACTTTTTCCGCCGCACGTAGTTTGCTAAAACATAGGGAGTGTCCTCCCCGGGCGACAGACTTTGCTAGATTGTTGCTACAATGAAATTCCCATGTAGTTTGGAAACTTTGGAGAACTCACAGTCTTTTGGAGGCCCTAAAACACATCTAATGACATTGTTTTGATAAAAAGCTTTTTTTTAAAGTTAGTTTCTATGAGAGTTTTTCACTGCATTTGTAAGAAAATCCTAGAGTTGGATGGTAGGGAGTGTATGGGACTCTAACTTAGCTACCTTCTAAGTGATGGACTCCAATGATGTTTTTGATCAATTTTTATCTAAATTACTCAAAGTATAAAGGGAGCAACACCCCTAAGCTACCAAAATGGAAAAATTAAGTACCTCTTAACAATTCACAATCATTCAGTGAATCACTCAAGTGGATTAAGGCAACTCTATATGCCAAAATCTAATTCAAATTTGCAGAATGGGTTTCAAAATGGCTAAATTGGGCCCAAACCAAGAATTATAGCACAACTCATTCACACAACCACCTTAAAAGAAAATGACAATCACACAATCACAAGTCCAACTCACACACACACACACACTAATGCACCATGCATATATCCACAATTCCTTCCACAAATTCTTTGAGGCAAGTTAACCCCTAAATTTCCAAGGACATTTTTCTACCAAAACCACTCAAAACTACCACTTTTGCTATGTTCACCTATGAAATAAATTTTTTTAATTTTTTTTAGAATCTACCATAGGATCTTGTTCTACAATTGTCTTAGATCATGTGGTAATATTTTTGTGATGATTGATTGTATAGATTGAAAAAAATTCTTTCAAGAAGTTGCTATGATTGCCCGCAGAACAAAAAACTCCATAACTTTCACATCACTAATCCAAATGGAATGAATCAAAGCTCTCCATTTAGAAGAAAATATAATCTACAAGAAAAAAAATATTAAATTTTAATTTCAATTTTTTCTGGATTTTTTTTGCTGCTCGATCTCCCCCATTTTGAGATTATTGTAGCATAATTTTTGCTCCCGGGCACCGATTGGAATAAAAATTTATATTTATGGAAAGCTCATAAGTTTATTTATCTTATGAGAAAGTTTCAAAAAGTTTCAATAAAAATTGAGATCATAGGAACCTACCCAAAATCCATTTTGTCCCCAATAGGGACAATGGAACTTTATGGGTTAAAATTGAACCATACTACACGTCTATAGACATACAAATTCAACTAAGTTCATTCTCATGCATTTTTTCCTTCAATTCACCACCATGAATGCCACTTCATGCAATTTTGGACCTTAGAAAATTGTGTTAATACTTCTTTTTAGTAACTAGTTCATTCATACAAAACTTCATGGCACAATGAAGCTTGCATTGAATTTTTTCAGTGATTTGAATCACTTATGTTCATGCTCATGCCAAATTCCATTCAACACCATAGGACCTCATCCCATCACTCACTATTATTTATATTTTTAAAAAGTTTATACTATTTTAAGTATTTTTGTAGTTACTATGATTTATATATATATATATAATTTTTAAATCATATAAAATTCAATTTCATGTTTGTAATTATAAAAAAATAAGTTTTAATTATAGACACATATTACTACACGTGAAAAATATCAAAAATTTTAAATGTGTATATTAATGTAAAAATCTAGTGACATTTGATTAAGCTCCGACATGAAATGTCTTTTAAGGGTTAAAAAAAGAAGAGAAAAAGATAAGGTTGAGAAGTAGTCTTTTTTTAGATTATGTGGATTGCCCAAATTTCCCTATTGCTAAGCCAACCAGTCAACTAAGATAAAACTGCCCAATTCCGTCTAATGTCTAATTCCGTAAGCTAGTTTTGGCCCCAATTTTGTCCATTGCTTTATCAAAATCTGCTTCATAAAATATGCAAATCCCTTCAAGATTCTAACAATGGAATTTGTGTCAATCTTTGATTGGTAGAAACTTAAATGCCAATAGATACATGAAAGGACAGTTATGGGGTGTTTATGACTTCACTCTATGGGCAGTTTTGTAATTTCAGAGCTATGCACTTCAAAAATTCATAGAAATTACAATTATAATCGGAAAATCATAATTCCACTTGGATTTGATTTGTAAAACATGCACACACCTCTGAAAATGATATGCTTCTCTTGAAGTTGATCCCAACATATGCAGATTACAAATCAGGGTGATAATGGGCTGGTTTACCAATGAGGTGGCAAGCAACAAGTTCAGGTAGGTCGCACAGGCAGCAAGTTGCAAGCCAGTATGTCACAAAGCCCTAGCAAGTTGTTGGATGGGGTCCCCGTTCAGTAGCTAGAGTGAAAACATCACACGATGGACAATGCAGTTTTAAAAGAAACTGAAAGCATGTAGGGGTCTGTAGGGTGTTTATCCCCCAGAGGACTGAGGCCATTTTTCTGTCAAAAATCACTCAAAACTGCCATTTTTGTTGCCTTCATCCAAGAAAAAAAATTAAAAACTAAAACTAAATATAGGATCTTGTACTTTACTTGTATGATTGAGATCATGTGGTAAAAATTTCATGAAGTTTGACCTTATAGTTTGGAAGATATTAGCATTCAAAGTTGAAAAAAAAAGTTTTCTTGAACACTAGCCTGCAATTTCAGATGATTTTGATTGTCATTTGTGAAAAACTTTTGTACTATGAAATTTGAATCTAAATTTTTTGTGTTGAAGAATTGAGTTGAAAGTCTTAGAATTTTTTTTTTAAATGCTTGATTTTTATTCTTTAAGAAAATGTTTAGAAGTAGATTCAAGATTGAAAGAAAAACTAAATTGTTAATAGCTCTAAGATGGGATTGAAATGGCAGTTCTGCGTTAGTCCAGAAAAACAAAACAAAAACTTTTTTTGGAATTGAACCGTAGGATCTTAAACTTTACTTGTTTTAGATCATATGGTAAAAATTTCATAAAGTTTGACCGTACGAATTGAGAGATATGAACATTCAAAGTTGAAAAAACAAGTTTTTTTGAACACTAGACTGCAATTTTAGATGACTTTGATCTCTATTTGTGGAAAAAAAATTACACTGTGGAGTTTGAATTTAAAATTTATTGTGTTGAAGAATTGAGTTGGGAGTCTAGGAAAAAAATTTCAAAAAATAACAACTTGATTTTCATACTTCAAAAAATTGTCAAGTAGAAGTAGGTCCAAGATTGAAAGAAAAACTAAATTGATAATATCTCTTAGATGGGATTGAAATACAATAATCCCAACGGTGAGATTGTTCTAACAAGCAAATTTAACCTTTTCAAAAAAAAAATTTGAAAAAATTTGAAAATTGCATTCTGAGATGAATTCTACAAGTGTTTTTTTTCCAAAAAGATGCTTAGATTGCCCAAAACATAAGATTAATCATAACTTTCACATCACTAATCAAAATGGAATGAATCAAAGCTTTAGATGTAGACAAAAACATTATCTTTGAGGAAAAAAAAAAAATTTAATTTATTTTGAATTTTTGCAATATTTTTTGTGGTGCCCGCCGAGTTCAGTTTGAGGCTCTTTGTGGTATAACTTTTGCTTACGGGCACCGATTGAAATAAAAATTATATTCCCACAAAGCTTATCAGATTTTCTATCTTCAAAAAAAGTTTCAAAAAATTAGGGTAAAATTTCAGCCCATAGGAACCTGCCCGAATTCCAAATTGTCCCCCGAGGGGACAATGGGACTTTAGGGGTTAACCTTATCAAACAGTTTTTTTGAAAAATTTGTGAAAATTGCATTTAGAAATGAATCCTATGACTCTATGAGTTATTTTTTCAAGAAGATGCTTAGATTGCCCCCAAAATAAGATTGTTTATAACTTTCACATCATTAATTAATCCAAATAAAATGAATCAAAACTTCACATGTAGACAAAAATATGGTCTAAAAAAAAATTAATTTAAAGTTTTTGTGGATTTCTTTTTTTGTCCAACAACTTGAAAATTATATTTAGGAATAATTAGGATGGCATAACTTTTGCTCCTAGGCACAAATTGAAATAAAAATTATATTCCCATGAAACTAAGAAGTTTTTCTATCTTATGAGAAAGTTTCAAAAAAATTCACTATAAATTGAGGTCATAAGAACTTGTCCAAAATTCATTTGTCTCATGAAGGGACAATGGTCCTTAGGGGTAAAAAATTGAGAGAATTAGGTTGGTGGGGTGTTCAAAACTGAGAGTACACTAGCTTCGGCGGTGTTTAAAACTAAAAGCATACTAGGAGGTTCAAAACCACATAGCAAAGTAGAAAGGGATGCCTTGAGGGCCTAAAAACTCAAGAGAGGATTGTTAGAATTTGGAAGTATTAAATTCAATAGTTGTAGTACGACTTAAGTGTAGGATGAAGAATGGGAACCTATCAAGAGAGTATAGAATTCTCAAAAGCATACTAAGAGGGGTCTAGGATTCCCAAAAATATACTAAGAGGGTCTAGGTTTCCAAACACATATTGAGAGGGCCTTGTGGGTTCCAAAACTAAATTGAAAGGATTTGTGGGTTCCCAAAATCAAATTGAAAAGGATTGCAAGGTTCAAAAATTTAGTGGAATAAGTGAGTTGTATTTGAAGTCATTGGTTTCTAAATAATTATGAACAAGAAAGGCCAAGGCTACAACTTGTGGGACAAGTATAGTAATTAAGGAAATTAGCTTAATTCCTTGATCAAGGTTTGATTTAGATTAAAGACAAAAGGAAAAGCCAAAATCAAGCATATTTCAGTAGTTAAGATGCCAAGACTTAGCATATACTTTAGAGAATTGATGAGGCCTATGTCATCATTTTTCCTTTAATTCTCTAGTTAATTAGCAAGCAATTAGGAATTCTAGAAGTCAATAGATTGAGCCTCTGAAGTATTCCAAAGAAAATGAATAGAATGTAAGAAAAAAATTCAAGAAAGAAGTGAAATAGAGATAGTTTGAAAAAGAAAAAGTGGAGTTAGTTTGCAACTTCTATATTTATTTTAGAAGTTGTTTAACTGATATACACAAAATTCAAGTAAAACAATATGATGGAGCAAGATGGGTACTACAAGGCAATCATGATAATGTTAAAGGAGGATAGAACCATGGTATCAACAAAACCACGGTTACTAGCATGTGAGCCTAGGATCTTGAGCCCATGAGCCTAAGATCTTGAGTCCATGAGCCTAGGAACCTAGGTTTCTATATTATAGGTACATGTATTATAGGCACCTTTTATAGTTATAGGATATTTATATTATAGGTGTCTATGTTGTAGGTACCTATGTTATAAGTACCTTCCATGGTTATAGGATGTTTATATTATAGGTGCCTAATTATATCATAGATGTCTATATTATAAGTACCTATGTTATAAGCACCTTTTATGGTTATAGAATATTTATATTATAAATGTCTATATTATAGACACTTATGTTATAAGCACCTTCTATGGTGATAGGGTACTTATATTATAAGTATGTATGTTGTGGACACCTTCAATAGTTGTAGAGTACTTACTTATACCTAGATTCAAGGCTCACATGCTAGCATTGTTGTCAACAAAACTAGAAGTATGTGCCTAAATTGCCTTTCTAGTAGTCATTCTCTTTTGTAAGAATAAGAATTAAAATTAGAAGCTAGCTAATTAAGTAAGAACTTTTAGTGTTTATAAAAATTCAACTTTGAATTTTAAAATACTTAGATAATTTCTAAAGGATTACAAAAATATATTAACTTTAAAATTGGATAGAAATTGATAAAAATATGCGTGGATGAAGTTTAGTAGTTAAAGAAATTAGTTTTGGATGAAAATTAGTAAAAATCATCCCAAAACTTTCAAAAATAAACTTTTAATTTAAATAAAATTCAAAAAGAAAATCTCAAAAAAAAAGTTGACTTAGAATTGTAGGTCATTAGAAACATTAAATGAAGTTTTAGAGCACCAATTAGCGGACAAACTTCATCCATCTATAACTTTTGATAAGAAAGTCCAAACTTAAAATATCTTAACATTTTAGAAATTCAATTTTAGTCTCTATAGTTTAGAATCATTAAAAAACTAAAAATAGCAAATAAAGATTAAAAGTCTAGAGTAGTAGTCATTGAGTAATAGTCAATGCAAATCTTGTGAAGACAACTAAGACACAATTGGAATTCCATAACTAATTTACACTTAAAAGATAGAACAAAATTAAAGAAGATAGAATTGGATGAAGTTTGGCCTTAAAGAAGTTTAGATTTGGATGAAAGTTGTAATTATCCATTCAATTTAGGAAAAATTGAAACTTCAAAATCTAAGATCAAAGAACCTTAAATTAGGGTTGTCTTGTTTGATACGGCTTTGGGTTTTGGTGACGTGTTGAACGTCTAAGGTTGCGTGTCTAATGGACAATGTGTCGAATAAGCTTGTCTACAAGCGTCTAATAAGGTCATCAACCATCCACTTAGATAATTTTAAATCTCACTATAATTATGAACTTAAATTTAGAATGTAATGTATTTATCAAATTGAGACACTTTACTAAAGTGAGATTTAAATGTGTCAAGTTAGTGGGCCTATAGAGTCATTTATTTGAAAGTCAACCTTAAGGTTGACCTAATGGAAGTCACGAGGGCTCTACTAGACATTGTTTGAATGACGTCTATTTGTCAAGTTGTCACGATATCTGCCAGAACAACCACGCTTTAAATCAAGTGAATCTTGAAAGCAAAGGTGGATTTGAACCAATAGGTTAATAGGAAATGATGGATGAATTTTTCTAGGATGATTTAGAGGTAGGCCTTCATCCATTTGTAACTTTTGGTAGGGAAGTCCAATTGGGAAGTATTTTATCATTTCAAAAAGGGCACACAATGCTCTACAATTTAAACCACTTAGAAGTTAAAATTGATTAGCTTTCCTTTGAAGGTCCATAGTTTGGGCAGTGTAGCTCCATATTCACCAAAGGCGACCAAAACTTTTAACTCTTGAAGATTGCATTGTTTTAAGTTGACATTTAGACCATTTATAATTTAGAAAAACAAAAGATTTTTTCATTGCATGCCAAACATCAATTAAAAAACATCTAAAACACCCATTTAGGATTTGAAAATTAAAATATAAAGAACCCACATGTGCCCGCTTTATTTCAAGGATGAAGATAAAATGCTTACACCATTGTATGTGTTCATCTAAACTGTCTACCTTAATTGTCCATCAAAATTGGCCCATAGGAACCATCTAACAGAATCGTCTATTATAAATTGTTGATCAGTATTGTCTAATAAGACCATCTAGTGGGACCATCTGTTAGGAATTCCATCCAAAGGGTTCACCTAGATGTCCGTCTAATGGGTCTAACCGTCCACCTAAACCATCCAAAGAGACTGTCTAAATCGTCAGTACTCAAAAATCGTTGAGCTTGTTTGTCAAGTGGTCTTATCTATTTAAGTTGTGGTTGTTTTCATCTAGCCTCTTCACTATGGTAATTAAATTATCCATTAGATAAGATTCAACCCTTGTTAAGGGCTGAGAGTTCTCCATGCGTTCCCTTGCATTCCCCTACATTCTTATCACTACCACGCAATTTGTTGATGTGGTCAAGAGATTGCCACTTCAACAGGCATTAAAATTTTAAAATAAATAAATTATAATTATAATATATTTAATATTTAATATAAATATTTTTTAAATACAAATATTTTTTAAATACAAATATTTTTTAAATACAAATATTTTTTAAATACAAATATTTTTTAAATACAAATATTTTTTAAATACAAATATTTTTTAAATACAAATATTTTTTAAATACAAATATTTTTTAAATACAAATATTTTTTAAATACAAATATTTTTTAAATATTAATATTTTTTAATATTTTTTTAATAATATTTTTTCCAAACAGCTCAGGCTGGTTTTGGGAACCGACTTGAAACGGCCCTCCCGACAAGCCAAAAAACATGTAATGGGCTTAATCTCATCTAATGCTTAATCTCCTCCCAACAACCTCAACAATGAATATTCTATCCTAATAGATGCCAAGTTTGAATCCTAATATTATAATAGACATTTGGACATCCTAATGTGATGTAATGAGAAAAACCTTACTTTGTGTTATGGAGCTAGTACATAACTAACTATATTGTGGCATTGAGAATAAGTAGGTAAAATGAAGTCTATTATTTTCTATAAAAAATAAGTATCTTAAGTTTAACATTTTAAAATTCAATAATTTTTTTCAATATTTTTTACTATAGTTAATTCTAACATGTAGATCTTTTTATAATTAAAGTTCAATTTCATATGAGTTACTATGAGTATGACACATTCATATACACTTGGATGCACATACAAATGGTGTAATTGAAGCTTGATAGTTCATCATTGAATGCATTGATGACTTTCAATCAATTATTATATAATACCATGTAATTTGATTTAAAAAGTCCACCATTAGTTCTAGAGTTTTGTTTTCTGAAATTGAAAATTGATACTCAAGATGGCAACTTTGTTATAATAAATCTTTAATTAATAGACTAATATTTGTACTTATTGTTAAAATTAAATTCATATGGTTTTTTTCTATACCTTAAATGAGGTTGTTTATTTGTTTTGTTTATTTGTTTTGTTTACAACAAGATCTTTTGGATTGTGTACCTCCTAGTTGTGTTTTTGATATTATTAGAAATCCCTCTGTTACGAGGGGTGCACAAACTTTATTTTGTGTCGTTTAAAACTACGAATCTACGATATGAAAGTTATATGAAATTATTTTGATTTGATTTTGATTGTGGCAATGGCACTAGACACACTATACTATACCTTACATGAGGTTGTTTGATTGTTTTGTTAGTTAGTTTGTGGTAGTGAAATCTTTTGGATAGTGCACCTTTGTGTCACGTTCTTGGCATTGTTGGAAAATTCATTGCAAGGAAGGGTGCATGCAAGGTTGTTAGGACTTCCTAATGTCTAGAGTCACGTCTGAATGTCTGGCCACTACAAGGGAAACTGTATCCTACTTGACAGAAAATTTGACAGAATTCTGTCAAATGTGTTGTAGATTAGGAGTACTTGATTTGGACATTTAATTGACAAAATTTTGTCAATTTGGCTGTCATTTTGGACAAAGATACACGTCATGCAGCTCTTCCTTTGACTCCTTTGCCACCGTGGATTTTTTCCCATGTCATTGAATCTAAAAAATTATTATTTAATTATCCATGGATTTAATAAAATAGTTCAAATAATAGCTAGCAAAAAAAATGGATGAAATTATGTTGGATGAATGATAAATTTTTAGATGGTTTAAAAAAAAATTATTTTTTAATTAACTTTCAAATATTGACCTAAACTAATAATATAGAATTAATTAATTTACTAAATTATTAGACTCTATAAACCATTTGTATTCTGTGGAAAGAATGGGGAAGATAAGCTCTTTATATACACATATGGTGGTAGGAGGTCGACCAACCCGTGTGGGATATGTCAATTCTAGAAGTTATAGGAGCTCATAGTTAAGTTAAGAAATTTTGTATTAAAATTATGATTTCAGACCTCATTTGAACATAGTAGAGTGCCTTTTTAAAAAAACTTTGAACTAAAAATAATTATAATATGAATTGAAGTCTTATGTCCAAAAATCCGTTTGACATTTCAAGTTTTAAACCAATGGACAAATTTCAAAGTAGAAATTTGAAAAAATATAAAAAGAATAATTTTGAACACCTCTTTGAAACTCCATAACTTTTGATTGGAAACTCAAAATCTCAAAAGAATTTTTGGATGCAAACCTTGAATTGATTTTTTAACTAATTCTAATTTAAATATATTTTCAAAAACACATTCTACTATGCCTAAATGACGTCTGAAATCGTAATCTTAATACAAAATTTCCTATTTCTAACTTAACTATGATCTCTTACAACTTCTAGAATTAACATATCCCACATGGGTTGGTCAACCTCCTACCACCCCAAAAATATAGAGAGAGATTCACTCTACTCTAGACAAGTTAAGCTAAGGTATAGATGGTGAGTGGTTGAAGATTGCAATGAGGTACATCTTCTAGTAGTATTGATAAATGTTAGCAATAGATAAAACTTTTTGGATTTTTGGAAGACATTAACCGTTTTGTTTATTAAAATTGATTGAGAAATTGACAAGAATTTGATAGAGACTGCAATATTGACCGCATTGACACGGTGCCAACTTCCAAAAGTTGTGGTGGTCATTTCGAACACTATTCTATCAAAAATTCAGTCAATTAGGGCCCATTTCCCTTGTAGTGGGCATTTGCTACCTTTTGGACATCCCTTTGACATTCAAAAATTGAGAATTTATTGGATGCAGTAAATAAAATTACTCATCTACAAACAAGGACAATTTACGCCCGCATTAGTTGTCCGCCTCAACTGCCCCCGTCTGTCCTGTTTGCCACAAGATTCAATGCCTATGACTATGCGGACCGTGCAGCATTTGCTTGATTCAATGGCTGGTCTATGGTTGCACTAGCCGTGTACTCTGACTGCAACCATCCATGTCATTGTCCGTGGGCTTGTCCGCATGTTCATGATGTTTGTTTACCTCAAGATAAATCTAGCGGACAACCTTGTTTTACCTAACCCAATGTAATGCCTGCCACATGTGGATGTCTCAATTTTGGATGTGAATTTGATTGAGATATAGGTTTTTGTCAACCTTAGGTGCATGAGCTTTGTTTTGTGGCGTTTGCATCTATGTTGTAAAATTACAGAATTTCAAAGTTTTTATGGACTAGAAAATTAGAAAATTACTTACTTTTATATTGGTAGTGGCATATGGAATTATAGATAGGTGTGAAAATATAGAATTTTGAGTTATTGTGACTTTTGGAATAAAGTTTTTTTAAGTGAAATAAAATATGGATAAATTGTAAAGCATTCAAAATACTAGTATCAATGTCTTTAAAGATTCAGACCTAGAAAAATTTATCTCCAAAAGTTATGCACAAAAAAAGCACAATGGAAGATATTAAGAAACTAGATACTTTGTTGTTTGATTTTTAGAAATAGTAAAATATTCAAAATAAAATAAACCATTTCTCCTAACTTGAAGATGCTCCTTTTCATTTTGGAAAAAAATTTGTGTTCTTTAATTTGCACCTACGCAAAGATAGTGTACTTTGAGCACATGTGGTCATGTGGAAGGTGGAAAGTTTTCTATTTTTAGAAAATCTCTTCATGGTTAGATTGTGTAACTTTATGAAAAGTATCTAGATTCTAAATTTGAGCTTCAAATTTGCATTTCTGGGTTAGAAAAGGTATCCCCCCCAAATGGCCAAGGTAGACTATAGACATTCAATTGGGGAATATTTAAACTTTAAAAATACATTACATGTGTTTTGGTTGCTGTGGAAGGCTGTGAGTTCCCAACTTGAAACCCACCTGAAACCCGCCGAAACCCACTTGTGCTGACCTGGCCAAGCGACTGCCAGGTCAGTTTTTTCAAAATAAAAATAAAAATTTAACTTTGTTTTTCATTTTAAGGACTTTATTTTTATTTTTTTAAATTTTAAATATGACACTGGAGTTCGAGAAGAGTGGGGGAATGGAGCTAGGAACAAGCCCGAAAAAGCTCTCTAGTCCCCCTCAATCTCATCTAATGATAAAATACTTTTTTGAATGCAAAAAAATAGGACAAATATTTCTTGCAATCACCCTTTAAGAATAAGATTCTCATATAGTAAGTCATTTTTGTCTTTAGCTAGCTTTGAAGTGGTGTATTTTCATTGTTCAATGTTTAAATTTGACTTTTTATATATATATTTATCTTAAAAAATATCAAATGAAAGACATCTTCACATATATGACAAGTTTATTATAAGATCATTACCTATCCTTAAATGACTTATTATATGAGAATCTTATTCATTAGGTACAACAAGGTACTAATTTGAGCTCTAGCTAATCACAATCAATGGAACCATAATGTCAATGCAAGAAAGCTTCACTATAGTGGCATATTTCGACTAATTAAAGAGAAGCATATTAAGACTGAGAACATTTGTTCAATGCTTGCCTTGTGCAAATTTTCAACACGGTGGATATGAAGTAGAAATTTCATTGGTCTAGCAATGAGAGAAATTTGAGAGAAATCTCTACTACTACCAACTAGTAGTAACTTAGCGAGTGCAAATTCACCTTTCACAATCTAAATGCATGAGACTTTCGTTATTGTGGCATATTTTGATTGGTTAAGCAATCAAAGAAATCTAATGGCTCAACTCTCCTACTAAGGTAGAACTACCCAAGTACCCATTACCACCCTGATTCGCAATCTAACTATATTGGAGCCAACTCTAGGAAAGACACATATTTTTTAGAGGTGTGTTTTTGTTTCAGGAGTCAAACCCAAGTGGAATTATAATTTTCCAATAAAAATTGTAATTTTTGTGAATTTCTGAAGTGAAATTGCAAAACCATCACTAGATTGGATTCATAAACGTCCTCTTACGGTTGCTCAATACCGCTTTCCAATGTATCTAATAGCACTTGAAGATCCACCAATCATTAATTGATACATTTACTTATCTTTTAATAGCATTAATAAACTGCTCTTGTCAGAATCTGAAGCGAATTTCCATGTTTTTTTTGATGAAATTGGGACAAAGCTATAGACCACAGAATTGAATCACTGACAGAATTGGACAGTTCTACCATACTGCCCAATTGACATTGCGTTTGATAATCACGAATTAGGACAACTTATCAAGAATAATCGTAGGTCAATGCCAACTTGACTGACTGCAGCTTGACAGGTTCTACCCAACGATTATTCTTGATAATTTGTCCTGTTTTGCAATTACCTAGTCCTTCTGTTTAATCATTTAAATGGCAAATTTCAGCGCACCAAAAGTGGTCCAACAAAAACTTCAGATCCATACGAGCGTCATAATTTCACAGTAATACCCCATTTGAATTTTGAACGAATATGCATGACCAAGTGGGCAATCACAGCAGAAGAACTATTACTAACACTCACGGAGTAATTGATTTCATAGCCACTGTACTGTACATATCAAGTGATCGAGCGGTACTGTAACAAGAAGATAATTATATCGACCTCTGTTTAGAAACTAGCTGAAAGTTCTAACTTCCAGTGACAGGCAGACTCTCAACTAGACTAGTGAACTTCAGTATAGTGTTGTAAGTTTTACAAACCAAGGCGGAAACCTAAGCTCAACGTGATCGATCGATCCGAAGGTCCGCGTGGGTTAAGACTGCACATGTTACTTCCTAACTTCCTAAATCTGATTGAAACGAAGTGGACACGGCGAAACTCGCTGTGATCGATCGATGTGTAGAATTTTGAAGTACGAGGCTCCCTTTAGTGCGTCCCCTAATCTTCAAACTGCCTGGCTCGAATCTGACTGATCTCCTCAGCGATACTGAGTTCATCCGAAGGCCCGCGTCGATCGAGGCCTGTCGTAGCCCTGGTACGTAGTACGCTTTCCCCGGTGGACTTCCTTGCTGTCAAGGCCGCTAACAGGCAGTCTCTCTACTAGATTACTAGATCTCAGTACGTGTTTTTCGAAAAGCAAAGCTCAATGTGATCGATAAACCCTAGGATCGGTCAAAGCATGTTGTTTTCGACACTTTCTAGATCTGTTGTAATCGAAATGGACTGGAATACACTCGCTGTGATCGATGTCAGGATTTCTATAGTACTACTCTCCAAACTACCTGGCTTGAATCTGACTGAGCTCCACAGCGATACTGAGATCATCCGAAGGTCCACGTCGAGGCCAGCCGTGACCCTGAAAGTATGCTTGCCCGGACGAGCTTCCTTCCTCCGAGACACTGTCCAGGCCGCTGTTGCTATTGTTCCTGTAGTCCAAGGATCGTTGCGACCGGTTTCCCGGCTTGTAGGCTGGCTCGCTCTTCCCCTCGCCCAGAACCAGGACTTCCGACTCCGTGTCGCTCTGCAGGATTGAGACTATGCGAGCCATGGAAGGTCGCTTCTCGGATACGTTTTGGATGCAGAGGAGGCAAACGTTGATGACGCGTTGGACGTCGCGGACTTCGTCGTCGGTGAGGTGGAGCATAGGGTCGACAAGGTCGAGCAGTTGGTCTTTTCCGTGGAGGATCCAGGCCTGCAGGATGTTCAATGATCGAGAAGTTAGAATGATGAAATGGGGTATTCTATCGCCATTGTGACATTAAATGATGTCATTAATAGTCAATCTCAAATCGTTAAATTGGTATAATTCCGATCCTGCACCAATAATCAAGACATATATGTACATAAAACATTATAACAGTCTGAAATCTAGAACAAATAAGAATTTTCTTTTCGAAACGAGCGTTTCCCTAAATCTTTTCCAATTTTTCGTTGCTTGAGGTTTGACTGCGCCAGTGTAAGGAAATTGATGTTTAGTTGGTTGAGCACGTGATACAGGGCGCCTGGGGGAGTCGATATTTCTAGTAGTCTAAGAATGAATGAGAATGTCACTCTTCCTCTGACATCATTAAATTATACGCATAATTCTCAAGGAAGTCTATATTTTCACCCAGTGAATGCACGTTTGAAGGCAAACATATTCTGCAATTGTCAAATTCGGTACTTTGAGCAATAGGGTCTGGCAAGCTACGTACGTGGTTCAACAGAGATGGAGATCATACCCATTTGGAGAGGTACACTTGGTCTAGATCATATGAATCATCAATGTTCCGTCGACCACTGATAATCTCCAAACACAACACTCCAAAGCTGTAGACATCCACTTTGTCGCTCAGTTGGCCAAGGGAAGCATACTCTGGTGCCAAGTACCCTCTGCATAGTTGATCATTTATTTTTCATAATAATTAATGAGGATAGAGTATTGAAAAAACATCATTCTAAGGACAACAGAAGGACAAAATAAAAAACATGAATCATTCCTACTGTCGCAGTACTGAAACTTGGAATTGTTTTCAAGAAAAAAGGTGGTGCTTACTTAGTTCCGGCAATATGAACAGTCATGATATGGCTTTGCTCGTCCGGGAATAACAGAGCCAAACCGAAGTCCGCAATCTTGGGTTCCATATTCTTATCTAACAACACGTTGCTCGCCTTGATGTCCCGATGGATGACTCTTGGATGTGCCAACGCATGCAGATAATGCAAACCACGCGCAATCCCCAGACAAATCTTTAGCCGCACAGGCCAACTGACCACCTGCCTTGTTGTTCCTGTCGTACATAATGTACATGATAACGAACTAAGTTTCTAGATTCAGATACGAATGGATGTAAACAACACTATGCCAGTGGTACCTGAGAAGATGATTTCAGGAAATTGAAATGTAGAAACTAAGATAAGAATGACTCGAGGTGGATAAGTCCCAAAGCATACCAAGTAAAATTTGGTCGACATCGAAGTTATCCACGTACTCGTAAACCAGCAACCTTTGGTGTTCACGAAGGCAACATCCTTTCAGGTTCACCAGGTTTCTGTGCTTCATTCCAGTGATAAGGACAACTTCGTTTGAGAATTCATCGATACCTCGTGAAGTTTTGACGAACAGCTGCTTCACAGCCACCAGGTGTCCATTCGGAAGGATACCCTGCAGTGGTGCAAGAGAAAGTAAGAATGTATTGCACAAAATACCAAATTCGCAGCAATTATGCTTCAAATATTGACTCACATCTGAGTTAACAGGTTGATGTAACGGTGGGATTATCTAGCTAAGTTGTGCACAATGTTGTGGATGGAATGCAATTGATGTATTAATTAGCAGTTGAATCGGCACAACACGCTAATGCAAATGTCAAAATGACTCATGGAATACCACCAATACGACGGTTTTGACGTTAATAGTGGTGTATAGTACCTTGTAAACTGCGCCATAGCCACCCTCGCCCAGCTTCATATCGTCGTGAAAGTCTCTTGTGGCCGCCCTGATCTCATTGTAGGAGAATATGGTGGGCTTGACATCATACTCTTCAAATCCTGAAGAGTACAGACTAACATTAAGTTAGCACCAAAGAAATTCAAGGTACCCACTGTGAGAAAGTGTTCATGAACTAGACTAATAAAGGAATATTAAGGGCTTCTGGGTACTTACTCTTGCTGAACTGAATTTGCAGATACTTTTTGTATCTTCTGTTTTTATAAAGTATAGCTCCCACAACCACTGCCAGTATCAGTATCACCGAAGTCACACTGGTCGTGACAGAAGCGATGACGACCTTGCGGTTGTTTGATTTTACTGCACAATAACAGATAACAGATAAGGATCCTTGGAATCATATCATTCACATAATTCCTAATCCTTCAACCAAGTTGCATAATCACACATTTGTTTCCAAAATGCAAATGCTCAGTGGCAAAACGCCAGCTAAATGAACACTGACCTGGATTTACAAAGCAAATTTGCTTACAAAAGCATCTCTGACCATCATTTCCAGAGTCATAGTGATCATCACAATACGGATTCCCATCAAGTCTGCAAATATAATTTATCCACACAAAGCTGAGGACACACAAGTCTAACTATTTCTAGTACTAACCTCATTGTTTAAATCATTGCCTAGCTCTCCTTTGAATCTGAAAGAATGCTCCAAGTGATAACTGTGATAATGGATTTGCGAGCTCTATTGAGCAGCAGGGTTATTAGTTACTAAATATCCACTCCTGCTTAGCCAGTGGAAACTGTATTGACTGAAATACATAATTTAACTACAGTGTCACTTGTAACATTGGAATACAGCACGTACTGGAAGGCCATGGGTCTTGGATTACATACTTGATGACAGTGGTGATGTTCTCGATGGAGAATGCGTCATATGTAACATGGGTGATACTGTTGTTGCTCAAACTCAGCATTTTCAGCTTTCTGGTTGAATTAGAATCCGAGTTTGTGAGCAGTAATTGCTGTTCTTTCATCCGGATGAGGTCAAGTTCTCCTGAAAGACTGTTGTTGTGCAGGTACCTGTATTTCAGACAAGGTGGTCAATTTTACGCTAGGTTTGCATGGATTGGTGTAATTTCATAAAATGTGTTACTGGCATAGTCCTCGAAAGTAAATACATCTTGAGGATTGTTATAATTTTATTATCCCCTGAAATCTAATATATAGTGTGCAGATCATATGCTCGATTATTTATGAACCTAGGTAAAGCAAATGAATATTGGTCCACGTAAGCATTTCGGTTAGGTGGAACAGGGATTGCAACTTACAGTTCTTCAATAGTGCCAAGGTAACTTGGGTAATTCCAGGGTGGAAGACGACCAGATAGATTATTGCCAGACAGGTCTAGCATATCCAATTTGGCACTCAGATTGAAGGTATCCTGTAAATTCCCTGTCCAGTTGAAATTGTTCCAGCCCAAATTCCTGTTTCAAATCCACACATGCGAGCGACGAGCCAAGATATTGAGATACATACCGAATGGCATGTTTCAAAGCACCAAATGAAGAAACCAATTTTCTGCAAATGAAGTAACCAAATTCAAAAAGGGTAGGGATCACTCATCATCAATACTTACACAGTCTGTAGGGCGGAAAAATTCCTAAGATCTGGTAACGACCCCACAAACTCATTCCCAGAGACATCACTGCATTATCACCAGAAATTAAAGCAGTTAGAAGTGTCACATACCTCAAGTCTTCTTAACTCAAGTAGAACAATGACTACTGTCCAGGAAGCAGAATGATTACAAAAGGTTTCAGTAAATTAATTTCTTCAAACGGTGTAACGTAATCAGGGAAAGTAAACAGACATAGCTTACAAATGAATCAATTTCGGCATCGTAGATAGGTCTGGCAACTCCCCAGTGAACTGATTGTTAGATATGTCCCTGCCAGGAATCAACAGAATCCATCACGCACATGTTCCCAATGGGACACAAACTCAATATACATGTATGCGCAAATATTTAAAAGTAAATTTCCATTAAATTATAGAAATTATCAGTTGAAATGGCAAAGTTTTGTACGATTGTACTAAATAAATGTGAAACCTGTGCCTGTCCTACCTCAAGACACTCATCACCAATTACACATTGCTTCAGCGAAAGACGCAAACCGACTTACAGTGTTTCTAGTTCCGTCTTATTCGTGAAAGCGTAGGACGGAATTGGTCCCTCTAGAAGATTGTTACCGATGCTGAGTACTTGGAGGTAATGCATGGCACTGAGCTGGTCAACCGGATACGGTCCAGCGAACTGATTGCCACTCAGATCCCTGTTCAATTTTTAGAACAAAGGAATAATTATTAGAACACTGAACCGGAATATTGGAATGAAAAATAAATTAAGCACTTAGCGCTTAAGTACTAATAAAAGTATTACCCGGGATAAAGATTATATTGCAATGCTCTAGATTTCTTTAAATTGGCACGATGCCAGCCCAAAAATTTGAGACATATATACATGTACATAAAGGTTTAGAACGTAGGTTAGGTATAGATTTATGTTTCAAAAGGCTAGTTCTAAAAGGTGCCGAAGTATTGAAATGCCGCCGATTTAATGAAATCGAAATCATTAGAAACTCAAGCGGAATTATATATACAGGCTCTTCAAGAATGAGAGGAAACTCACAATTGCACGAGATTCCAGAAATAGGTCCAGTTTGGAATATTTCCGTTGAAACTATTGTCATGAACATCCCTACCCATGTATTCAGATGCAATCAGTTAGTATTATTTGATAGACAGGTCAAAATAGTGGACAATGATAATCATCTCATTGGCTGAAAACTGAACTCAATCCAAATGATAATTGATGGTCCTATCATTGGGGGCAGTTAGCAAACTTACAAAATATTGAGCCATAATTCCTGGAGTCCTATAGGAAGTGGACCAGTGAGGTTAGGATTTCCTGTCAATTCTCTGGAAGCATCAAAGGATAGGATTAGTTGGAAGATAATTCAGGTAACTGGGGAACACTGGTGCAGTGTTCTAATTCTAAGACGTTCAATAAGATCATCGCTACCATCTAACAAAGGCTGAGAAGCATGTTAACTTTCAAGAGCTTTGCGTATGGAAACTTAGCCAATACGTGTTTTGAGATTTGGAAAAACTAAAGTCAATTTCGTTGAACTGGCACAATTCCATTAAAATGGCGTGCTGGCACATTCCATTGAAATGGTTATGCTACAGAGGCGGGAGGGGGAATGGGGTGAAAATCATAGTTTTGCAAGTTATCAGTGCACAATGTTACTGTTGAAATGCAATTTGCATATGACTGTATTTGTATAACAAGCTAATGCAAATGTCAAAATGATGCATGGAATATCACGAATTCAACAAAATTGACATTAACTACACTAAACATGGATATTACGGGGACCAAAAAATTTAAGAGACTTATTGTGAAAAACTATAGATGTTTGAAGAATGATGTAGAGCCCCCAGACACTTTAGTAACTCTTGAGTCCAACAAAAGGTAGATATTTATATAGTGTGCAATGTCAATTAATTAGTATGGGTCTCCTTAAAACCCTATTCAATGTAGAAACAACATTTCAAGGTACTTAAGAGACTAGCTCCAGGGAACTTACAAAGTTGTCAACCATGTCAAGTTTACAATGGCTGGTGGCAAAGTGCCAACAATTGACGCATTGGATATAGACCTGCTCGAAGGCATTTCAATTCATTTCACACATATCATTGTTAGAAGTGACTCATTAGAAAGGTCTGATACAGCCACAATCATTATTCACCATTCAATCATTATTTAAGAGCAGGATGAAACAACACTAGGACCAAAGGTTGAAACATCAATTTCATTGGATTGGTGATATACATCACTCAAAAAACTAAGACTCTTAATGCTTTACGATTCAAGGTTCTTGACTTGATAGGAAGTCAATTTTTTTTAAATAGTGAAATTCCAGCTTTAAAATAGAATGGTGTGACATTTATGTACATAAATGTCTAAAATCTAGGATAAGAGTGGTATGGATTTATGTTTCAAAATGCTAAGTGCCAAACTTTTGAAATACCGCCACTTCAACAAAATTCACGTTAAAGGTGCCAATGTCGACAATCACCACGAATGTAACCAACAGATTGATTTCTTAATTAGTGCGAGTTCCGGGAACCCTTGCTTGGTAACCTGACGTTTCTTAAAGTGCTTGTTATCCTGACCCTATTCAAAGGCCGCACAGCAAACTAGCTAATTGGATATAAGCGTAGAATAGAATTCGAATAGTATAGAGAGTGAATAAAAACATGCTTACAAGCCAACTACAACGACGTCCCAGTTGGTATCATTATTTGCGTCTTCAGTATAGTTCTCTTTCAAGCATTGCACTCCTCGCCAATTGGGAAACGTAACGTCTGGCCAATACACATTCAGGCAAGGGTACAGTTGCGTTGTATTCCAGCCATATAGGTTACTGCTCTGATCCGGGGTTTTATTCCAAGCTGCAAAGATTGCCTGGAGAGCGTCCACTGCAATCAAACAAGTGCATTCTTAATTTATATTGCTCACACAAAACCCATTGAAACACAGAGTGAAACTCTGACTTGCAAGTTGCAAACATGCCTTTACCGACGACAGTGTGCATGATTGAGTACTACGACTCTCGAGTCTGGGTTAGAATCGTAAACTATTCACTAACAGGCACTCCAATGGGCCGTCCTGAGTCAGTCAGACGATCGATCAGTCACTCTACTCTCCCCCACGGGGCACTGCCAAATTCTCTTCATCTGTTTGACAAGAAAAAGGAATTTCGAAAACCGTTCATCAGCAACGAACTCTCTACTACTGCCAAAGTGCAAACTCTGTAGAGTAGAGGATTTCAAGTCATTGAAACTTACGGTCATATGTCGAGTAAGTAACGGTGTCGTTGTCGCCGCCTTGTACAAAGCAGACATTGCCAAGTACAAGCAGTAAGGCTATCACAGATCGGCCAAACGGATCACAAAGCAGGTGCGACTGTTGTCCCATTTTGTTACAACTGCAACAGGGAGTTTGATTCTTATTACAACCGTACACAACAACTCGTACTCTTGCTAAAGTTATCCATCACTCTGTAACTCCGAGCGCAAGCTCATTCGCCATCTCAGTTCTGCAGCCTGCACTGCATGATCGGTACGCGGGTGCCTGTTTGGCGATAATCTAATTAAAGCTATTCAGGGGTGGTAGAGTGATAGACTCTCTTCCGGAAAAGAAGAAATGGTAAAGCGCATGTCTAACGCTTTAAAGTCGCTTCTCTTGACTTCTCTGCCTGGAGTGCACAGTACTGTCGTCCGATTGATCCAGTGACTTTTTTTTATTGATTTTGGAGAAGGAGCCATTTATTTCTTCCATACTCAAGTGAAATTGGGTGATATTTTGTGGTACGGTATCTAATGAATTAAACAGAGGCCTACGTGATATTGCCTATTGGTTTTAAATACAGCAGGAATCTGACTACTGGGTTAAAAACAACTTAAGTATATTTTCCTTTACAGAAAATATCCTTCGTTTTCTACGTCGCAAAATTCTTGCAAAAACAATACCATTGGTGATTGATAGAGCAATGCCCAGCGTACTACGGCGGAATCTAAGTCATTAACCCATACAGGACGGAGGAGCCCACTTTAGACTTTAGCGAGCTCTGTTGACTGTATAGCTTGGGACGTTTGTATGGAACCTTTAAGATGGATGCTACTCATCATAAATCTACGTGTGAAGTTTTGATACATATCATTCTGATTAAATATTGCAAAAGGTACGATTTTTTATTTATTTCAATGTCAAATCAAACAACAAAAACTATATTGAATTTCTAAAAAATTATAAATTATTTTCTTAAGATTGCATAGATTGATATCTAATACTCAAAAACATATGAACCATTCAATTCCAAATAGTGAGGTATAAGTTATGAGTTTTATTTTGTGGGCAATGAAGGTAGAAAAATGATATACAGATTACAGTTGTCTTTGACTTTCAATTCTGAAAATTTATAAATAAATATAAAAATAAACAATATTAAATTTATATGAGAACATTCTCGCCATTGGAATCGGCAGTTCTTATAAAAGTTATTTGCAGATTATTATTATTTTTCTTTCATTCAATACCACCTTCCACTTTACAATTTCTTTTAAAGATGAATTATGAATATGAAAAAAAAAATTGGTTAAATTTTTTTTCCATAGGCTTTCAATCCATTTTCTAACACATTGACTAAATGCACAAGTTATAGGACATGTATGTGTTTTTTCTAAAAATGTTGAAAGATAAAACTTCACCTTTTGAAGTTACGAGGAAGGGCTAAAGAAACCTACATTTTAAAGTTTAGGCACATTGAATTGTGAACCAAGCGGGTTTCTGCCTAAGTATGCTTTTGAAGCACTACGTAATTCAATCCACTTGACCTCTTGAAGACTTCTCACTGGTAGCATGTAACTTTAGAGATTGTTTCTTCAAGAGAGGTCTGCAGGAATGTTCTTGCGTAATGGATCAGCTTGATGCCCAAGCTTAATTATGGTATTAAGTAATATGCTTGTTTGGATTCATTTGCCGTAAGATTTGTGCTCCTGCAAGTTAGATCGAGTGTTGGCTGCCACATTTGCAATGAGGACAATTTTTTCCTGCTTCAAGTTGCGGCAGGTTTGGAGGAAGTCTGACTAGAACTCAATTGAAAGTGGAGATTCCTGGAATTTGAGTACGACATCCTGTGATTGTAAAACGTCGTTGGAACCGACTGTAGTTGGCTTTGCTGCGGCACTCCATCCCATCCCGTCCTCGGATATGCTGGTGGGCCATGTGGCCAACTCGGCCAGGCCAGGATCTTCTTATTCAGAACAGCTGGTTTGGGAAACGTGTCGACCTCCGTTTCTTAATTTCTTTCTGTGTTGTCCCTCTTCATTGGGAGCGAGATTGATGGTCTTTTTCTTTTGGACTTCCATCTCCAAAGAAATAAGGTACAGCTCAAGTGTTTCTGGTTCGGTGGAGTAACGACAATTTCAAGAAATTATTGGTGGTACTTGAATACTTTTGGCACCTTCCAAAACTGGCGTTTTTGAAACATATATCCATGCATGCGTGCCCTAGATTGATTTTAGACCTTTATGCACAATTTTTGGCACCGGAAGTTGTCAATTTTAAAATTTTTGAATTTCTTGTTTTTTTGCTTATTTTTTTTAATTTTTTATAAGAAGAGAGTGTAGTCTTATTTTATTTTCCAAAGTTTCTCAATTGACCAGTTTTGTGGTGTGAAATTGTGAATGAGGATTTAACAATTGGGATTGAAGTTCTATAATGTAAATGTTGTACTTAGCCGATTGATATTGTTTTAGCAATTTTTAGGATTCCAAAGGATTTTTAGTTGATAGATAGTCAATTTTGTTAAAATGGCAGCATTTTTTTGCCATTTTACCGGAATGTAGTGTTATTTTCTAACAAATTCAGTGCCATTTTAATGGGTTGTGGTGCCATTATACTGGAATACCGCCATTTTAACAAAATTGACTATTAGATAGTTATAATGGTAGTAAAGCCAATTGGTATGAAGTTTCAATTTGCCCAAGGGTGAAAGCACACTACGCCCCCCTAAAAAGTACATCAGAAAAGTACTTTTGGAGGAAGTATTTATATAAAAGTACTTTTTAAAGATACCCCCTCCAATGTTTTGGCTTTTTATTTGAAACCAATTGTAAGTAATTATGTAGAGAAGGTATTTTACCACATTCTAACCCAATCCAGTGGATCAGCTAGCATCTACTTAGTACTTTACCAACTAAAAAAGTACATCAGATTTGCAAAAAAACTACAAAGTACTTTGTGGAGGCCAAATGAACTATCGAAAAGGCACAATAGTTTGCAAAATGGTAGAATATGTATTATACAAGGGATTTTTGATGATAGTTTGACCATAATTGCAATATCTATTGGAATTTGGAAGTCAGATGAGTGTTATCTTCTGCGGAGGGAAAAGGACTAAAAAAACATTATTTTGGTTGATATTTTGATGAATAAAACACCACTTATGCATATTGTAGGATGGCTAGTGCTTGAATTTCCAAAATTTTGAGTATTTTTATAACTTTTCTTGTTGCCTCTATTCATGAAAAAGTACTTATGGTACATTGAGTTTTAAACTTTCAACATTATTTGCATTTTTCATTTTCAAATTCCATTCTTCCTAGTCTTTAAGGATGTTACTTTGTAAAGGTAAGATTCTATTATTATCAATTTAAAGTTTCCTCATGCCCTAATGGTATTTCCACCAAAGTACTTAAAGTACTTTCAGTACTCAAAAGTACTCCTAATTTTTGCCGAAAGTGTACCTAGTGTAGTGTGCTTTCACCCCCAATGGGTTTTTCAGTGTCCATGTGAGTGAAGCAAGAGCTCCTTCTATTAGGGAAGTAAAAACAATAGAAGTATTTGTGTAATTGAAATTGTATAATAAGAATTGAAATTGTGTATGATTGTGTATTGTGTGATGAAGTGTGAAGTTGTGAAAATGGCATTAGAGGAGATTTTAGGCTGCAAGAGGGCTGCAAGTTCCCAGTTTGTTCCCAATGTGGGAACTACACTACAGCAGCTCTCCCGTAGCGCAGTGACGTGGTGTGGAGTGGAGATTGTCACGTCACTTTTAAAAAAAAATCAAAATTAAACTTTTTTTTCAATTTCTTTTTGCATTTTGATAAGTAATTTTTATTTTTATTTTTATTTTTTAAAAAGACGTGGCAGCACTTGCGTTCGTAGGGACTGCTGGGAACTAGGCACCGGGAGGTGCTTGAAACGGCCCTCCAAGACCCCCAAATCCCTTCTAATGTAATTGTGAATGTGGAAGTTTAAGACTACCATTTGGAGTGATTGATAGAATTGGGAGAGAAAATTAAATAGATAAAAAATGGAGATTGAACAAAGTAAAAATAATTGAATTGAGTAAGAGAAAAGAAAAAATAAATTTGAAAGATAAAATAAATGAATTAGAAAAAGGAATCAATGGGGAAAAGCTTGAAGATTAATTTTGATAGTAGCATAATAAATGGTTTCTATACTCGTACCTATTGATTATATGGGAATTTTGTATTCTAAGAATAATTCCAATTGAGCAAATCTAATTAGTTAACCCCTAAAGGACCATTGTCCCCAGGGGACAAAATGGATTTCGAGCAGTTTTTTATGATCTCATTTTTTTATGAAACTTTTTGAAACTTTCTCATAAGATAGAAAATTTTATTAGCTTTGTGGGATTATAAATTTTATTTCAATTGGTGCCCGGGAACAAAAGTTATGGCATCTTAAACATAATTTTCACGTCACCGGGCAGAAAAAGAAATCTATAAAAATTTGAAATTAATTTTTTAATTTTTTTCTTCTTAAATATCATATTTTTGTCTACATGTGAAGCTTTGATTCATTCCATTTGGATTAGTAATGTGAAAGTTATGAACAATCTTGTTTTTCAAGCAATTTGAGCATCTTCTCGGAAAAATAACTTATAGGATTGAATTTTGAATGCAATTTTCACAATTTTTCAAAATAAATTGTTTTCAAGGTTAAATTTTCTATTTATAAAAATCTCACCATTGAAATTATTGTGTTTCAATCCCATTTTAGAGCTATTAACGATTTAGTTTTTCTTTCAATCTTGGACATACTTCTACTTAACAATTTTTTAAAGTATGAAAATCAAGCATGTTTATTTTTAATTTTTCTTCTTAGACTTTCAACTCAATTCTTCAACACAAATTTTTTTAATTCAAGGTCCATGGTGCAAAAAATTTCCACAAATGGCATTCAAAGTCATCTGAAATTGCAGGCTAGTGTTCAAAAAAACTTTCTTTTTTCAACTTTGAATGCTAATATCTTTCAATATGTACGGTCAAACTCCTTAAAATTTTTACCACATGATCATCAATTAGTAAAGTACAAGATCCTACGGTTAGATTCTAAAAAAAGTATTTTTTTTTGTATTTTTGGATGAATGATGTAGAAATGACAGTTTTGAGTAGTTTTTGACAGAAGAATGGTCTTGGTTATTTAAGGGTTAATAACCCCTTTGTTGAAAATCTAATTCACCTCCCTATGAAAAAACTTAAAAACTATAATTAATTTTAATCAAGCCTAAAATTAATTTCACTACAAAGAACAAGCCCAAGTTTTTGTTTTTTTAAAACAATAGAAAAAGCCCAAGAGTTTGTTTTTTGTTTTTTTATAACACAAATGAAAATAGCAACAGACTCTGCTACAAGAGGTTCTATTCATGTAGCCCTAGCTTGCTTTTTGAGTAAAGTTGTATTCAAACTTCCTTACATGTTACTTTTGTGGATGCAAGAGCTTTCTTACCTTTGATCTTCGGCTGCAAATATGTGATAATTTGACAATGCTTACATATGTGGTCTTTGCATCCAATTCATTAGTTCTATTTTTTTTTTTCTTCCTTCAATGACTCCACCACTTGGTGGCAATAAACCATCATACCATTAGGAAAAAAATGAGCCATTAGGGGAGAAATGAAGCCTTTGAAAGACCGTCTGGCCATGGTTCTCCATGCTACAAACCATGGCCGGAAAATCACATTATTTAATAATAAATAAAAAATCCAAAAAATCCAAAATCCAAAAAAATATTAAAATTAAAATTAAATAAATAAATAAATATATATATATATATATATATATATATATATATATATATATATATATATATATATCTTAAAAAATATTTTTAAATTAAATAATAAATGCAATCCGACGTGGCAATCTTTATACCACGTCGGACTGCTGCTTCTATAACGTTCCCACAATTCAAGAACGCCCGGGAACTTGAAGTCTCTCAATGGCGTGAAAAATTCTCTAATGTCTGAAAGGGGCCATCAGTCCCGAACAGCAAAGAACAAGCAAGGAATGCAAGCAAATAAATAAAAAATAAAAATTTGGCTAGCAAATTACAAGGTTTGATTAGTGCAGGACAATTAAAATAAATTATTTTTTAAATACTATGATTTTTTTTAAAATTTAATATTAAAATTAATACAAAATTACAAAATTTTCAGATCTGATGTGGCAACAATGTGACCACTTCAAATTGTCCTTTAACAGATTATTATTTTAATTTTTTTAAATTTAATTTTTTAATTAATTAATTAATTAATTTTTTAATGCTGAATTTTGGTCATTGTTCTTCACAAGGCTGTGAGTTCCATTGCTGGGAACTCCTCAAAGGAAAGCAACCCCTTTGAGGACTGATTTTTTTCCTAATGCCTATGGGGTCCGAAGCCACTTGACATCTAGTAGGTGTAGAACCAATAGATTAAATTTGTACCAACGACAATAATTAGTGACCTATATTGATAAGTAAAATCAAATTCTTTTAATATCAATTTTTTTAAATTAGCAATATTCTACTATTTTAACCCCTTAAAATCCATGCATCCAAAAAGTAGATGCGCTTAAATCAATCTTGATTGTAATTTTCAATATAACATTTTTGGTATTTGATTTAACCCATAAACGAAGCGGAAGATGTTTTTTGGCCGATGAATGACAAAAAATCTCTTCGTGTAGGACAAAAATGCAACTATTCATCTTCCAAAATTTGTGTAGGAAGGGAAGATCATCTACAGTAGTTTGTCTTCCAATGAGTACTTTTTCATTTTTTGAAGCCAACAATTCACACAATGACAAAACAGATGATTTCCACGGTGACGGGCTTGGCATTTAAAGGTTAAGCTAAGAAAATGAAGACTTACAAGATCTCTTTTGAAATCATCTTGGAATTTTGAAAAAAATCCAAAAATTGAAAGAATTATTGCAATTGTAAGCTCCATCTATTAGAATCCAAAAGTGAAATTTTAGATCTCATTTAGGCATAGTATAATACTATAATATGTTTTCTCAAAAAACTTTGAACTAAAAAAAGTTGGAAAAACAATTTAAGTTTCATCTCTAAAACTCCGTTTCAAATTTAGATCCTTCAATCAAAAATTATGGACAAAATTCAGAGACAATGTAAAAAAATAATGTCCATTCCAAATCTTCTCTGAATTTTGTCCATAACTTCTGATTAGAGGATCTAAATCTGAAATAGAGTTTTGAAGATGAAACTTAAATTGATTTCTCAACTTTTCTTAGTTCAAAGTTTTTTGAAAAATTGTATTATACTATGCCTAAATGAGGTCTGAAATTTCACTTTAAACAAATTTCCTCTTTTTGAGTTAAATATAAATGGTTGAGATCCTATTAATCCATATTTATATCTCCCATATGAGTTGTATTACCTACTACTACACTTCTTGTAAAAAGTACTTGTCTTTTCTTCTGAAATCATTTGTACATAGAAAGAGGTTTTTGAAGATATATTTGAATGTGAAGGTGAATTTTGATTAGTAATATTTTTAAGTGGTAAAGTTTAATTAATTTGTTGTTTAGAAACAATTTGGTAAATTTAGGCCATGAGCCAAGAAATCATCAATTTTCTTGATTATTTGGTGAAAAAATGCGTCCAACCTTGAGGTTTCCCCTGCCCCACATTGGAAAATCCTTTGCCGTCAGATCAAATTTTGAAAAAAAAAATTGGCCCCTCTTTTGCCATCAAATTAAATGTTGGAAGAAAAATCGTCGACTGTCGATCCATCCGAGGCATCTGATGTTAGCTGTTGATACGAAACCCATTATCCCATATTGATTATCAAACCGTTATCAATCTAAAATTACAAAACGGGGGTGGAGGGTGAATATTGTATGGGTGTAGATTAGAGTTCAGGTTGGATGTTGGGAATTTTTTTAAATTCAAATTGAATTTAAAAATGTTTTCTTTACTATGTGATTTGAAAACCAGGTTTGAAATGCCCTTTATAACTGTCAAATCTCCACTACTGTAATAGAAATTTGACGAATTGTTGTCAAAATTGACAAAAAAATGACAAGAAATCTATTAATTCAAAGTCCGAATCAACACGTTCTAATTGACAGAGCATAATTTGACAAATTTCTATCAAATATCTATCACTACGGCAGAATTCCCCTTGTAGTGTTAGCAAGGCCAAAAAAAGAATTTATATCAATTCAAATACTAATAACTTGCAATTTATGTAGTGGAAATTTCTAAAACTTTTTCCACATCTTTTCAAACCAATGTACTACAAGATCCTATAGTTACAACTTACAAGTGTGTTCAAAAATGATTTTTTTCTAAAATTTGGTACTTGTATTAGAAATGGCAGTTTTGAAGCATTTTTGGTGAAAACATAGTCAAATAACATTAGGAATTAAATGGCTTAGAGGACAACTTTTGTAAAAATTATATCAAATTAATTATAAAGACCGAAAAGTTAGGTAAGAACCAAATAACTTAAATACAAAGAGATGTAGAAAATCCATTGGATTGCATATTCATTTAAAAAAAACTTCACAATTCGTAAAGTACTCTAAACCAGGGTTTAAACCCATGAGTTTTGTGAAAAAGCCGGTTGAGTTAAAAAAGTCAAAATAAAAGTGGGTATGAAACTTATTTTTCCATTGAAATGGTGCCTAAAAAAGTTTGGTCCCCACTTTTGAAGTTGTGTGACATAAGTATCTTGCAAAAAAGTTTGATGCTTCAACTATAGTTGCCTTTTCAACTTCAAAAAAAGTCATGCCCAAAGTGGGGGGGACTTTACAAATAACTCAAATGTGTATAGAAAATTGAAACACCTTTGCAAAATTCTTAAAAATCTACATAGTCAAGAAGCCTTCCAAATAAAAATAACTAAAATTCATTTGTAGTGTTTTATTCGTAATTTAATTTTTTTTAATTTTTTTTAAAAGTTGAAAAATTGGGTATCTTGGTCTATGATAAATGTATTAGAAAAACTCATATAATTAGATTTTTAATGCTATTACTATCCTCCAAAAACATTCATTTCTTGTATATAATTATATTTTTGGATTCCTTGTTGAAAGGGCTAGAAGAGTTATGTACATTCAAAAAATTATATAATCCCTTGAGATCATAATTGGACTAAAATGCATTATTGATAATTATAATCAGCGCCACATAATACAAGTCAGAGCTGCGTCCCTGACCTAACTACGTGATTAGTGAACTTCTACAAGATACAGTGTTGTTATACAAACCCAAGCAGAAACCCAAGCTCAACGTGATCAATCAATCCGAAGGTCTGCGTGGGCTAGTGCGTCCCCTAATCTTTAAACTGCCTGGCTCGAATCTGACTTAGTGAGCTCCTCAGGGATGCTAGCTGAGATCATCCGAAGCTCCGCGTCCGGCGAGGCCTGTGGTAGCCGTGATCATTTCGTTAAAATGGCGGTATTCCATACATCATTTTTCCATTCATGGACAGGTATGAAATTCAGACCGCACGGTCTAAACGTGAAAGTACCAAGTTTACGGAATACCGCCATTTTAACGAAATATTGGTTAGTACGCTTTCCCGGCCGAGTGAACTTCCTTGATTCCTCCGGGCCGCTATCAAGGCCGCTGACAGGCAGTCTCTCTACCAGATTACTGCATCTCAGGGTTCTTACCAAAAAAAATCTCACCGATATCGATCGATCGACCTTAGGATCGGACTAAGACTTCCGTTTTCTTCACTTTCTAGATCTGATGTAATCGAACTGGACCGGGATGAACTCGCTGTAATCGATGTCAGGATTTCTAAACTACAAGACTCCCCTCCTCCCCGATTCGTTCGATCAGATCTGAATGAGCTCCACAGTGATACTGAGATCATCCGAAGATCCACGTCGAGGCCTACCGTGACCCTGGTGGTATGCTTTTACCATATGAGTTTCCCTTCCTCGAAGACGCTGTCCAGGCCGCTGTTACTATTGCTCCTGTAGTCCACGAATCCTCGCTGTGACAGGGTTCCAGACTTGTAGGCTGGCTCAGCCTTCCCCTCGCCCAGCACCAGCATTTCCGACTCCGTGTCGCTCTGCAAGATTGAGGCAATGCGAGCCATGGAAGGCCGCTTCTCGGATTCGATTTGGACGCACAGGAGGCAAACGTTGATGATGCGTTGGACATCGCGAACTTCGTCGTCGGTCAGGTGGAGCGCCGGGTCGACGAGGTCGAGTAGTCGGCCTTGTTCGTGGAGGATCCAGGCCTGCAGGATGTTCGATGATCAAGAAGTTAGAAGAACAATTCCGTTGAATACCGCCAATTTAGCGAAAGGGGTATTCCAACCGCCATTTTGACATTAATTGATGCCATGAGAAGTCAATTTCAAATCGTTAAATTGGCACAATTCCGATCCGGCACCAAAAATTGTGACATATATGTTCATATTACTTACTACCAGTCTAAAATAAGATTTACGTTTCCAAACAAATAAATAGTCAATTTCGTTAAAATGGCGGTATTCCAGTATAATGGCACCACATTCCATTAAAATGGCACTGAACTTGTTAGAAAATAACACTACATTCCGGTAAAATGACAAAATGTGTATCAAAAATGGCAAAAAAATGCCGCCATTTTAACAAAATTGATTATTAAGTATTTACTTTTAAAAACAACCGTTCTGAAACGAGCCAAATACTGGTCAAGTATACCGCCAATTTAGCGAATTGACCTTATTAGCTTGTGTCCACAAATATGCAAATCCATATGCGAACTGCATTTCATCACAACACTGTGCCCCCTAAGCTAGGATCGATTTACACCCATCCACACCAACCGGCTCCCTCAATCTTTTTCATTTTTTCCGTGCTTGAGGGTACACAGCGCCAGTGTTATACTTGGTTGAGCACGTGACACAGAACGACCTGGGGGAGTCGATTCTTTTAGTAGAATGAACGAGAAAGATTCTCTTCACTTCGACATCATTAAATTATACGCAGATTTAGGAAGTCAATGCATTCCCGAAGTGAATGCACGGTTGGAGGCAAATGTAATCCGCAGTTGTCAACTTTGGAACTTTGAGCAATAGGGTTTGGCAAGCTATGTGGTTCAACAAAGGTGGAGACTGATCATACCCATTTGGAGAGGTACACTCGGTCTGGATCATATGAAACATCAATGTTTCGTCTACCACTAATAATCTCCAAACACAACACTCCAAAGCTGTAGACATCCACTTTGTCGCTCAGTTGGCCAAGGGAAGCATACTCTGGTGCCAAGTACCCTCTGCAAAGTTGATCATTAATTTTGCACAATAATCAATAAGGATAAAATATTGGAAAAACATCATTCTAAGGACAACAGAAGGAGAAAACATAAAAACATGAATCATTCCTACTGTCGTAGTACTGAAAGTTGAAATTGCTTTTTAGAAAAGAGGTTCTGCTTACTTTGTTCCAGCAACATGAACAGTCATGATATGGCTTTGCTCGTCCGGGAATAACAGAGCCAAACCGAAGTCCGCAATCTTGGGTTCCATATTCTTATCTAACAAAACGTTGCTCGCCTTGATGTCCCGATGGATAACTCTTGGATGTGCCAACGCATGCAGATAATGCAAACCATGCGCAATCCCCAGACAAATCTTTAGCCGCACAGGCCAACTGACCACCTGCCTTGTTGTTCCTGTTCGTAATGTACAGGATAACGTACTTAGTAGTAGCTAAGTATCTAAATTCAAATACGAATAGATGTAAACAACACTATGCTATTGGTATCTGCGAAGATGATTTAAGGGAATTGAAATGCCTACACAAAGATAAGTGTGACTCGAGGTGTACGAGTCCCCAAACATACCAAGTAAAATTTGGTCGACGTCGAAGTTATCCACATACTCGTAAACCAGCAGCCTTTGGTGTTCACGAAGGCAGCATCCTTTCAGGCTCACGAGGTTTCTGTGCTTCATTCCAGTGATAAGGACAACTTCGTTTAAGAATTCATCGAAGCCTTCTGAGGTTTTGACGAACAGCTGCTTCACAGCCACCACGTGTCCATTTGGAAGGATACCCTGCAGTGGTGCAAGAGAAGGTCAGAATGTTTTGCACAAAATCCCAAATTTACAGCAATTATGCTTCAAATATTGACTCACATCTAGCTTAGTTAGCAGATTGATATAACGGTGGGATTATCTAGCTAAGTTTTGCACAATGATGTGGATGGAATGCAATTTGTATATTATTTCGCAGTTCTATCGGCACAACGAGTTAATGTAAATGTCAAAGTGGGTTACGGAATTGACGTGAATAGTGGTGTTTAGTACCTTGTAAACTGCGCCGTAGCCACCCTGGCCCAGCTTCATATCGTCGTGAAAGTCTCTTGTGGCGGCCCTGAGCTCATTGTAGGAGAATATGGTGGGCTTGACATCATGCTCTTCGAATTCTGAAGAGAACAGAATAAAATTATGTTGGCACCAAAGAAATCCAAGGTACTCACTGTGAGAAAGTGTTCATGAACAAGACTAATACAGGAATATTCAGGGCTCCTGAGTACTCACTCTTGTTGAACTGGACTTGCAGATACTTTTTGTAGCTTCTGTTTTTATAAAGTAAAGCTCCCACAACAACTGCCAGTATCAGTATCATCGAAATCACACTGGTAGTGACAGCAGCGATGACGACCTTGCGGTTGTTTGCTTTTGCTGCACAACAGCGGTGACTTATGAATTGTGAAGTCACCAAAGAACAGATAAGGATCCTGTCAATCATATCATTCACATAATTCCTAATCACTAAACCAGGTTGCATAAACACACATTTGTTTCTAAAATACAAATGCTCAGGGGCAAAAGCCAGGTAAATGAATACTGACCTGGATTTACCGAGATAACTGGGGTACAGAAGGATCTCTGGCCAGTATTTCCAGAGTCATAGTGATCACAAAACGGATTCCCATCTAGGCTGCAAATTTAATTTATCCACAAAAAGATCAGAACACACAAGTTCAACTATTTGCAGGTAGTAACCACAATATTTTTAATTAATGCCTATTTCTCCTTAATCAGAATGAATGTTCCAAGTGAGAACTGTGACAGTGGATTTGAGGGCTGTTTTGACCAGCAGGGTTATCAGTAATTATATAATATCCACTCCTGCTCAGCCAATGGAAACTGCATTAATTGAGAAATACATAAAATTAATCAAGGATAGTGTCACTTGTAACATTGGAATGCAGTATGTACTGAAGGCCAAGGATCTGGGATTACGTACTTGATGACAGTGATGATGTCGTCGATGGAAACTGTGTCATATCTTACACGTGTGATTATGTTGTTGCTCAAACTCAGCACCCTTAACTTTCCGACTGCATTAGAATCCGACCTTCGCAGCAGTAATTGTAGTTCATTCATCCGGGTGACGTCAAGCCCTCCTGAAAGACTGTTGTTTTGCAGGTACCTGTATTTCAGACACGGTGACCAATTTTACCCTAGGTTTGCATGGATTGGTATAATTTCATAATATGTGTTACTCAAGGCATAATCCTCGAAAGTAAATACATCTTGAGGATTGTCATTACCATAATTTTATTATCCTCTGAAATCAAATATGTAGTGTGCAGATCATATGATCGATTGTTTATGAACCCCAGCTAAAGTAATATTGTTCCAAGTAAGCATGTAGGTTACGTGGAACATGAGTTGCAACTTACAGCTCTTCAATAGTGCCAAGGTTTGTGGCATTCCAGGCTGGAAGAACTCCTGATAGATTATTGCCAGACAGGTCTAGCGTAGTCACTGTGGCACTCAGATTGATGGTATCCTGTAAATTCCCTGTCCAGGTGAAATTGTTCCAGCCCAAATTCCTGTTTCAAATCCACACATGCGAGTGGTGAGCCAAGATATTGAGATACATGCCAAATTATTCCTGTTTGTTAAAAGGGCATGTTTCAAAGCACCAATATTGTGACATTCAAGTGGACAAAGCCTGAAAACTAGGACAGGCATAGATTCAAGATAGGTCTCAGATCGGTGATTTCACTGAAATCCGCCATTTTCACAAATATGAGGTTCAGAAGAACTATGAACAATGTTTGTGCTCACTATCTTGTGCAGTTTCAATGCAATTTCTGAATGATCGTGACCTTTATTTCAATCATTTCATTTCTGCAAATGAAGAAAAAAAATTCAAAATGGATAGGTATGATTCGTCATCAATACTTACACAGTCTGCATGGCGGAAAAATTTCTAAGATCTGGTAACGACCCCACAAATTCATTCTGAGAGACATCCCTGCATCATCACAAGAAATTAAAGCAGTTAGGAGTGTCACATACTGACATACCTCCAGTCCTTTTTACTCAGAGCAATGGCTACTCTCCAGGAAGCAGAATGATTAGAAAAGGTTTCAGCAAGTTAACTTCTTCAAACGGTGTAAAGTGATCAGGGAAAGTAGAGAGGCGTAGCTTACAGATAAATCAATTTATGCATCGTAGATAGGTCTGGCAACTCCCCAGTGAACTGATTGTTAGATATGTCCCTGCCAGGAATCAACAGAATCCATCACGCACATGTTCCAATGGGACACAAACTCAGCATATATGTATGATTGAACAATTATATAAAAGGAAATTCTCACTAAATTATAGAAATTCTCAGTTGAAATGGCAATGTTTTGTACGATTGTACTAAACTGAAACCTGTGCCTGTCCTACCAGAAGACACTCATCCCCAAATAGAAGCGAAAGATGAAAACCGACTTACAGTGTTTCTAGTTCCGTCTTATTCGTGAAAGCGTAGGACGGAATTGGTCCCTCTAGAAGATTGTTACCAATGCTGAGTACTTGGAGGTAATGCATGGCACTGAGCTGGGGAAACGGATACGGTCCAACGAACTGATTGCCACTCAGATCCCTGTTCAATTTTTAGAACAAAGGAATAATTATTAGAACACTGAACCGGAATATTGGAATGAAAAATAAATTAAGCACTTAGCGCTTAAGTACTAAAGTATTACCCGGGATAAAGATTATATTGCAATGCTCTAGATTTCTTTACATTGGTACGATGCCAGCCCAAAAATTTGAGACATATATACATGTACATAAAGGTTTAGAACGTAGGTTAGGTATAGATTTATGTTTCAAAAGGCTAGTTCTAAAAGGTGCCGAAGTATTGAAATGCCACCGATTTAATGAAATTGAAATCATTAGAAACTCAAGCGGAATTATATATACAGGCTCTTCAAGAATGAGAGGAAACTCACAATTGCACGAGATTCCAGAAATAGGTCCAGTTTGGAATAATTCCGTTGAAACTATTGTCATGAACATCCCTACCCATGTATTCAGATGTAATCAGTTAGTATTATTTGATAGACAGGTCAAAATAGTGGACAATGATAATCATCTCATTGGCTGAAAACTGAACTCAATCCAAATGATAATTGATGGTCCTATCATTGGGGGCAGTTAGCAAACTTACAAAATATTGAGCCATAATTCCTGGAGTCCTATAGGAAGTGGACCAGTGAGGTTAGGATTTCCTGTCAATTCTCTGGAAGCATCAAAGGATAGGATTAGTTGGAAGATAATTCAGGTAACTGGGGAACACTGGTGCAGTGTTCTAATTCTAAGACGTTCAATAAGATCATCGCTACCATCTAACAAAGGCTGAGAAGCATGTTAACTTTCAAGAGCTTTGCGTATGGAAACTTAGCCAATACGTGTTTTGAGATTTGGAAAAACTAAAGTCAATTTCGTTGAACTGGCACAATTCCATTAAAATGGCGTGCTGGCACATTCCATTGAAATGGTTATGCTACAGAGGCGGGAGGGGGAATGGGGTGAAAATCATAGTTTTGCAAGTTATCAGTGCACAATGTTACTGTTGAAATGCAATTTGCATATGACTGTATTTGTATAACAAGCTAATGCAAATGTCAAAATGATGCATGGAATATCACGAATTCAACAAAATTGACATTAACTACACTAAACATGGATATTACGGGGACCAAAAAATTTAAGAGACTTATTGTGAAAAACTATAGATGTTTGAAGAATGATGTAGAGCTCCCAGACACTTTAGTAACTCTTGCAGTCCAGCAAAAGGTAGATATTTATATAGTGTGCAATGTCAATTAATTAGTATGGGTCTCCTTAAAACCCTATTCAATGTAGAAACAACATTTCAAGGTACTTAAGAGACTAGCTCCAGGGAACTTACAAAGTAATCAACTGTGTCAAGTTTACAATGGCTGGTGGCAAAGTGCCAACAATTGATGCATTGGATATAGACCTGCTCGAAGACATTTCAATTCATTTCACACATATCATTGTTAGAAGTGACTCATTAGAAAGGTCTGATACAGCCACAATCATTATTCACCATTCAATCATTATTTAAGAGCAGGATGAAACAACACTAGGACCAAAGGTTGAAACATCAATTTCATTGGATTGGTGATATACATCACTCAAAAAACTAAGACTCTTAATGCTTTACGATTCAAGGTTCTTGACTTGATAGGAAGTCAATTTTTTTTAAATAGTGAAATTCCAGCTTTAAAATAGAATGGTGTGACATTTATGTACATAAATGTCTAAAATCTAGGATAAGAGTGGTATGGATTTATGTTTCAAAATGCTAAGTGCCAAACTTTTGAAATACCGCCACTTCAACAAAATTCACGTTAAAGGTGCCAATGTCGACAATCACCACGAATGTAACCAACAGATTGATTTCTTAATTAGTGCGAGTTCCGGGAACCCTTGCTTGGTAACCTGACGTTTCTTAAAGTGCTTGTTATCCTGACCCTATTCAAAGGCCGCACAGCAAACTAGCTAATTGGATATAAGCGTAGAATAGAATTCGAATAGTATAGAGAGTGAATAAAAACATGCTTACAAGCCAACTACAACGACGTCCCAGTTGGTATCATTATTTGCGTCTTCAGTATAGTTCTCTTTCAAGCATTGCACTCCTCGCCAATTGGGAAACGTAACGTCTGGCCAATACACATTCAGGCAAGGGTACAGTTGCGTTGTATTCCAGCCATATAGGTTACTGCTCTGATCCGGGGTTTTATTCCAAGCTGCAAAGATTGCCTGGAGAGCGTCCACTGCAATCAAACAAGTGCATTCTTAATTTATATTGCTCACACAAAACCCATTGAAACACAGAGTGAAACTCTGACTTGCAAGTTGCAAACATGCCTTTACCGACGACAGTGTGCATGATTGAGTACTACGACTCTCGAGTCTGGGTTAGAATCGTAAACTATTCACTAACAGGCACTCCAATGGGCCGTCCTGAGTCAGTCAGACGATCGATCAGTCACTCTACTCTCCCCCACGGGGCACTGCCAAATTCTCTTCATCTGTTTGACAAGAAAAAGGAATTTCGAAAACCGTTCATCAGCAACGAACTCTCTACTACTGCCAAAGTGCAAACTCTGTAGAGTAGAGGATTTCAAGTCATTGAAACTTACGGTCATATGTCGAGTAAGTAACGGTGTCGTTGTCGCCGCCTTGTACAAAGCAGACATTGCCAAGTACAAGCAGTAAGGCTATCACAGATCGGCCAAACGGATCACAAAGCAGGTGCGACTGTTGTCCCATTTTGTTACAACTGCAACAGGGAGTTTGATTCTTATTACAACCGTACACAACAACTCGTACTCTTGCTAAAGTTATCCATCACTCTGTAACTCCGAGCGCAAGCTCATTCGCCATCTCAGTTCTGCAGCCTGCACTGCATGATCGGTACGCGGGTGCCTGTTTGGCGATAATCTAGTTATAGCTGTGCAGGGGTGGTAGAGTGATAGACTCTCTTCCGGAAAAGAAGAAATGGTAAAGCGCATGTCTAACGCTTTAAAGTCGCTTCTCTTGACTTCTCTGCCTGGAGTGCACAGTACTGTAGCGTAGGTCGTTCCAGTTCGGTCGTCCGATTGATCCAGTGACTTTTTTTTATTGATTTTGGAGAAGGAGCCATTTATTTCTTCCATACTCAAGTGAAATTTGGTGATATTTTGTGGTACGGTATCTAATGAATTAAACAGAGGCCTACGTGATATTGACTATTGGTTTTAAATACAGCAGGAATCTGACTACTGGGTTAAAAACAACTTAAGTATATTTTCCTTTACAGAAAATACCCTTCGTTTTCTCTGTCGCAAAGTCGTGAAAATTCTTGCAAAAACAACACCATTGGTGATTGATAGAGCAGTGCCCACTGCCCAGCGTACTACGGTGGAATCTAAGTCATTAACCCATAGAAGACGGAGGAGCCCACTTTAGATTTTAGCGAGCTCTGTTGACTGTATAGCTTGGGACTTTTGCATGGAATCTTTAAGATACTACTCATCATAAATCTACGTGTGAAGTTTTGATTCATGTCATTTTGATTAAATATTGCAAAAGGTACAATTTTATTTATTTATTTCAATGTCCAATCAAACAACAAAAACTATATTGAATTTCTAAAAAAAGTATTAATTTACTTTTTGGAGATTGCATAGCACTACTAGAATATGGGGGGTTTGCATCACCCCAAACGTTGCAAGCTACACTAGAAAAGTGAACACAGTGGGGTCGTCAAACATTGCTCTAAGCATCACTGTGAACATTACTCAGATAGAGTAACGTTTTGGTACCTGCATTTAGCAACGTTTGCTATGTGTGTGGGAACGAGTTCCCATGTTTCTTTACCTGTTCTCTTATTTGGGAACATTTGTTCCCAATAATTCATCAATTATAGGGAAAGTAGATATTTAATAAATTAATATTCCGAACCAATAAAATACTAATATTTATATACAATATTCAATTGTATAATATAATATATCGTATTTACGTTATACAATATATGGTATAAAATACAATATAATGAACATTATATATATTACATTTTACAATACGATGTACAATGTACTATACAGAATGTGGACTTTGTATTTCCAATGTAAGAGATTGAAGAGGCAAGCCCATTTATACTTCATGGAAGTCTCACCAAGGACAAAGCTTATGGGATTATGTCCTCAACAAAGAATGAACATAGGAACAACAATGAAGATGGAGAACTCCATTGGCAACATAGTACTTGGATGTTCTCTCATTAAACATTGCTTAAACATTGCTTAGACGTTGCTTAGAAATTGCATATACACTTCCATTGTCAAACGTTGTTTTTTCTGACTGCAAACATTGCTCATTCCAGCAAGTACCACAGACGTTGCTACCAAACGTTGTAGACCCCCCCCCTTATTCTAGTAGTCTAGATTGATATCTAATACTCAAAAACATATGAACTATTCAATTCCAAATATTGAGTTCAAAGTTATGAGGAGTTTTATTTTGTGGGCAATAAAGGTAGAAAAAGCATATATAGTTGTCTTTGATTTTGAATTCTGAAAATTTATAAATAAATATAAAAATAAAAAATATTAATTTTATACTATAACATTCTCGCCATTGGAATTGGCAAATCTCAAATTCTTATAAAAGTTGTTTGCAAATTATTATTTTTTTCTTTCATTCAATACCACCTTCCACTTTACAGTTTCTTTTAAAGATGAATTATAAATATGAAAAAAAAATTGTTAAAATTTTTTTTTGGATATGCTTGCAACCCATTTTCCAACACATTGACTAAAAGTACAAATTCTAGGACATGTATGTGTTTTTTCTAAAAATGTTGAAAGATAAAACTTCACCTTTTGAAGTTATGAAGAAGGGCTAAAGAAACCTACATTTTAAAGTTTAGGCACATTGAATTGTGAACCAAGGGTTTCTGCCGATGCTTTTGGAGCACTAACTAAAGGTAGAAGGTCCATAAACCAACCATCTAAGCACTAGAACTGAATTTTAGGCAGATGAAACCTCTCAAAATATTTTTCAGTGAATTTTCCTTCAGACAAGTAGAATTGGCATCTAATCCAAGTCGTTTCATATTTTTCAGAGCTTTGTAGAATTAATTATGAATTTTCAAACGAAATCTGGCATAAGTCCCTATTTGTGATTCCTAGGCCTTGAAAAACCACACATGCTTGGTTTCGAAAAAAATATGGTTTTTTCAAAAACTAGCATCACAATATGTAAAAAGTAACAGATATGGTTTCTATGAGCGACCTTTTCTAAAACTGAAATGAATGCTTGAATCAATCATTATTTTAGATTTTTTAACCTTTGTAAGAAGGTAGTTGAACAACTAATTCTTATTTTGAATAAAATTAATAGACACCTATCCAATTTAGGTAAGAGGCTGAAAAAACGACCATCTAAGCACTGATCTGCCTTTTTCATGTATCTCCTCAAATGGAAGTATTTTTGGTTTATTTTTCAGTCAAAGAAAAATAGATGAGGAATCTAACTCAAGTTGTTTCATATTTTTTGAAGCATTATTGAATTAGTTACGAATTTTTGAACACAATCTGCTATAGGTCCCTATTTGTGATCATAGGCCCTTAGAAACCCATCCATGCATAGTTTGAAAAAAAATCAGGCCTTGTTCAAAAACTAGCATTGCAACATGTATGGTAGCCGACCCATACCTGATCACTTAAGCAATTACGCATATTTGGAGCACAGGTTTTCTGAGTGCTAAATTTTCCTCTTGTACAGAAATAGTATTTGGAAGGATTGCATATTTTTCCAGAATTTTATTACAAAAAATGTAATTACTATGATTTTTTTAGTGAAAGATTCTGTTCAACCTACAATGGTGATGTAGGCTATTGCAAAGTCGACCAAGGGCTGATTGCAATATTCACAGCATTGCAACCAATCATAACGTGCCAGAATTGCTCCCTGAACTCTGCGAACTAAAACAGCCTATGGTTGGGATTCCAACAGTCTATTGGCCAGGAATAGGAGGGTGATCAGGTATGGGTCGGCTACCATATAAAGCAATTGAAATGGTTTCTAAAAGCATCCCTTTCTAAATCTGAAATGAATGCTTGATTTAATCATTATTTCAGATTTTTCAATGCTTGTAAGAAGATAGTTGAACAACAAATTCTAATTTTGAATTAAATTAGTAGACACCTAACCACTTAGTTAGAAATGAACCCCATGTGGCTCTCAAATCATCCATTGAAGAAGTTAAAACAAATCTCATTAAGCTCCAGTGTAATTCACATTTCCATTTTCCACAATTCACATGTCCATTTCAGAGCCCCTACTGGATGGTTGAAAATGCCCGGTTGGTTTTAGAGACCTCTCTTATAGTTAGGAAAGAACCCACTATGGCTCTTAAATCATCCATTGAAGAAGTATAAACCAAATCTTATCATGCTCTGACGTAATGAAGAGGCCATTTTCCCACAATCAAGTATCCATTTACAACCTCCTATTGGATAGTTGAAAATGCCCGCACTGTTTTAGAGCTTTCTCCTATACTGACATAAGGTAGTATGCTGTTAAATGGCACCTAACCTTAAAGCGCCATCTAGAAGGTTTGTACATTTCGAATTTCAGTTATGTACCTATTTGGATGGAGCGCTTTCAGAAACAAACTTTGACCCCTGAGCGCCCAAGAGGCCAAAATCTGGCCTCTCTATTTTGAAAAACATTCTTGTTTGACCATCATAATCTTTTGAGTAGTACAGTCAAAGGACAAGTCCTTTTCTCCACACCTCTTGGTCCCTCTTGAATATCAATCGGTACAGTTGGATTATGTGTATCTCTTCTTAGAAGAAAGCTTGAGTGGATTGAAGTGGAAAAGGTATGGATTTCAGTGAATTTGCTCTGGGCGCTCAGGGGTTAATAACTTTTGCATACAATATCCAAATGTGGCGTTCATTGGTGTGTTGGAACCTCCTTTCACTTGCCAACATGAGTATGCGAAAATTTGACCAGCTTCATAATAGCAACTAAGCTCAATAGTAAAAAGTGACGGTTTTGGGTGTACCCACCTTAATTCAATTCATTTGACCTCTTGAAGACTTCTCACTGGTAGCATGTAACTTTAGAGATTGTTTCTTCAAGAGAGAGGTCTGCAGGAATGTTCTTGCATAGTGGATCAGCTTGATGCCCAAGCTTATGGTAAGTAATAATTATGCTTATTTGGATTCATTTGCCGTAAGATTTGTGCTCCTGCAAGTTAGATCGAGTGTTGGCTGCCACATTTGCAATGAGGACAATTTTTTCCTGCTTCAAGTTGCGGCAGGTTTGGAGGAGGAAGTCTGACTAGAACTCAATTGAGTACGACTTCTCCGGCCTGTGATTGTAAAACGTCGTTGAAATCGATTGTAGTACACTAAAGATGATATTTAGTGTCTTGTACACTAAATACGAAGGCATACACTAAAAGCCAATTACCCTATGAAAGTAAGTAACATTAAATGTCAATTCAAACACTAAATGTGAACCAGAGTTGTCATATCAGACGGAATATCACTGTTCACCGACAGAATCGGACCGATTAGGGCTAGCCGGCTGCAAACTTCAGAGCCTTGTAATTTTTGCAAAAGTTACAAGGCTCTGAAGTTTGCAGCCGGCACATTCAAGTCTAACACTAATTGTGGACAAGTTCAGATTTAGTGTTGTAGCTAGTAGGGGGGTAAAAACACTAAATGTCACTCAACACTAAATATCATCTTTAGTGTAGTTGGCTTTGCTGCGACACTCCATCCCATCCCGTCCTCGGATGTGCTGGTGGAACAAGTGGCCAACTCGGCCAGGCCAGGATCTTCTTATTCAGAACAGCTGGTTTGGGAAACGTGTCGACCTTTGTTTCTTAATTTCTTTCTGTGTTGTCCGGCTCTTCATTGGGAGCGAGATTGATGGTCTCTTTTTCTTTTGGACTTCCTTCTCCAAAGAAATAAGGTATAGCTCAAGTATTGTCAATTTCGTTAAAATGGCGGTATTCCAGTATAATGGCACCACATTCCATTAAAATGGCACTGAACTTGTTAGAAAATAACACTACATTCCGGTAAAATGGCAAAATGTGTATAAAAAATGGCAAAAAAATGCCGCCACTTTAATAAAATTGACTATAAGTGTTTCTGGTTCGGTGGAGTAACGACAATTTCAAGAAATTATTGGTGGTACTTGAATACTTTTGGCACCTTCCAAAACTGGTATTTTTGAAACATAAATCCATGTGTGCCCTAGATTGATTTTAGACCTTTATGCACAATTTTTGGCACCGGAAAGTTGTCAATTTTAAAATTTTGAATTTCTTGTTGTTTTGCTTCTTTTTTTTAATTTTTTTATAAGAAGAGAGTGTAGTCTTATTTTATTTTCCAAAGTGTTTCAATTGGCCAATTTTGTGGTGTGAATGAGGATTTAACAATGGGGATTTAAATTCTATAATGTAAATGTTGTACTTAGCCAATTGATATTGTTTTAGCAATTTTTAGGATTCCAACGGGGTTTAGTTGATAGATAGTTATAATGGTAGTAAAGCCAATTGGTATAAAGTTTCAATTTGCCGAATTGCCGAATGGGTTTTTCAGTGTCCATGTGAGTGAAGCACGAGCTCCTTCCAATAGGGAAGTAAAAACAATAGGAGTGTTTGTGTAATTGAAATTGTGTAATAAGAATTGAAATTGAAATTGTGTATGATTGTGTATTGTGTGATGAAGTGTGAAGTTGTGGAAATGGTAATTGTGTATGTGGAAGTTTGAGACTACCATTTGGAGTGATTGATAGAATTGGAAGAGAAAATTAAATAGATAAAAAATGGAGATTGAACGAAGTAAAAATAATTGAATTGAGTAAGAGAAAAGAAAAAAGAGATTTGAAAGATAAAATAAATCAATTGGAGAAAGGAATCAATGGAGAAAAGTTTGAAGATTAATTTTGATAGTAAATTAATAAGTGGTTTCTATACTCGTACCTATTGATTATATGGAAATTTTGTATTCTAAGAATAATTCCAATTCAACAAATCTAATTAGTTAATAACACCCTTGTTGGAAATCTATTTCACCTCCCTATGAACGAACTTAAAAATTATAATTAATTTTAATTAAGCCTAAGATTATTTTCACTACAAAGAGCAAGCTCAAATTTTTGTTTTTGATTTTGTTTTTAAAAACAATAGAAAAAGCCCAAGAGTTTGTTTTTTGTTTTTTTATAACACAAATGAAAATAGCAACTCAACTACAAGAGGCTCTATCTATATAGCCCTAGCTTGCTTTTTGAGTAAAGTTGTATTTAAACTTCCTCACATGTTGCTTTTGTGGATGCAAAAGTTTTCTTACCTTTAATCTTCAGCTGCAAATTTGTGATAAATTGACAATGCTTACATATGTGGTCTTTGCATTCAATTTGTGAGTTCTACATTTTTTTTCTTTCTTCAATGACTCCACCACTTGGTGGCAGTAAGCCATCACACCATTAGGAAAAAAATGAGCCTTGAAAGGGGCCATGAATCTTGGACAACAAGGAACAAGCAAGGAATGCAGGCAAATAAATAAATAAATAATAAAAATTTGGCTAGCGAATTGCAAGGCTTGATAAAATGATTAGTGCTGGACAATTCAATTCAATTTTTTTTTTAAATATTATAATTTCTTTTTAAAAATTTAATATTAAAATTAATACAAAATTACAAAATTTTCAGATTGGATGTGGCATTAGTGCAACCATGTCATATTGTCCTTTTCCAGATTATTATTTTAATTTTTAATTTTTTTCATATTTAAAATTTTAAAAATACATTTTTTAATTAATTAATTAATTATTTTAATGCTGAATTTTGGCCATTGTTCCTCACAAGGCTATAAGTTCCATTGATGGGAACTCCTGAAAGGAAAGCAGCCCCTTTGAGGGATGATTTTTTTTCTAATGCCTATGGGGTCCTAAGCCACTTGACATCTAATAGGTGTAGAACCAATGGATTAAATTTGTACCAACGACAATAATTAGTGACTTATATTGTAAGTAAAATCAAATTTTTTTAATATCAAATTTTTTAAATTAGCAATATTCTACTACTTTAATCCCTTAAAATCCGTACATCCAAAAAGTGGATGCACTTTAGTTAAATCAATCTTGATTGTAATTTTCAGTATAACCATTTTTGGTATTTGGTTTAACCCATAAACGACGCGGAGGATGTTTTTTGGCTAATGAATGACAAAGAATCTCTCCATGTAGGACAAAAATGCAACTATTCATCTTCCAAAATTTGTGTAGGAAGGGAAGATCATCTACAGTAGTTTACCTTCCAATGAGTACTTTTTCGTTTTTTGAAGTCAACAATTCACACAGTGACAAAACAAATGATTTCCACGGTGATCGGCCTGACGTTTAAGGGTTAAGCTAAGAAAATGAAGATTTACAAGATCATCTCTTTTTAAATCATCTTGGAATTTTGAAAAAAATTCAAAAATTGAAAGAATTATTGCAATTGTTAATTGTAAGCTTCATTTATTAGAATCCAAAAGTGAAATTTTAGATCTCATTTAGGCATAGTATAATATGTTTTTTTTAGAAAACTTTGAACTAAGAAAAGTTGGGAAATCAATTTAAGTTTCATCTCCATAACTCCGTTTCAGATTTAGATCCTTCAATCAAAAGTTATGGACAAAATACAGAGACATTGTAAAAAAATAATGTCCCTTCCAAATTTTCTCTGAATTTTGTCCATATCTTTTGATTGAAGGATCTAAATCTGAAACAGAGTTTTGGAAATAAAACTTAAATTGATTTCTCAACTTTTCTTAGTTCAAAGTTTTTTGAAAAAATGTATTATAATATGCCTAAATGACGTTTGAAATTTCACTTTAAACAAAGTTCCTCTTTTTGAGTTAAATATAAATGGTTGAAATCCTACTAATCCCAATTTATATCTCCCATATGAGTTGTATTACCTATTACTACCTTTCTTGTAAAAATGACTTGTCTTCTCTTCTAAAATCATTTGTAGCAAGAGGATTTTGAAGATATATTTGAATATGAAGGTGAATTTTGATTAGTAATATTTTTAAGTATTAAAGTTTAATTAATCTGTAGTTTAGAAACAATTTGGCAAATTTAGGCCATGAGCCAAGAAATTATCAATTTTGTTGACTATCTAGTGAAAAAATAAGTCCAACCTTGAGGTTCCCCCTGCGAAAATCCTTTGCCGTCAGATTGAATTTTGAAAAAAATTGTTGGAAGAAAAACCGTTAGCCATCGATCCATCCAAGGCATCCAATTATAGTTGTTCATACGAATCCCATATCGATTATCAAACCATTATCGATCTGAAATTACAAAACGGGGGTGGAGGGTGAATATTGTATGGATTTAGATTGGAGTTCGGGTTGGGTGTTGAGAGTTTAAAAATTCAAATTGGATTTAAAATTGTTTTCTTCACTATGTGGTTTGAAAACTAGGTTTGAAATGCCTTTTATAATTGTCAAATCTCTACTACTATAATAGAAATTTGACAAATTGTTGTCAAAATTGTTGTCAAAATTGACAAAGAAATGATAGAAATTTGTTAATTCGACGCCCGAATCAACACGTCCTAATTGACAGAGCATTTGACAAATTTCTATCAAATATCTATCACTGTGGGGTAGAATTCCCCTTGCAGTGTTAGCAAGGCCCCAAAACAATTTATATCAATGGTCAATTCCATTAAAATGGCGGTATTCCGCACGTCATTTTAATGGAATATCTTCTACAAAAGATAATAAGTGTGCCGCGATAGGGTCATATATGTGCCAATTTTATGCCTAGCACATTCAAATCACTCCTAGGTCACACATTTCCACTCCCCTCGCACAATCTTTCCATTGTTTTCATTCTTTCAGTGGTTTCCTTTTGTGCCATTTCAATGGAATACCACCATTTTAACGAAATTGACCATAATCAATTCAAACACTAATATCTTGCAATCTATGTAGTGGAAATTTCTAAAACTTTTTTCACATCTTTTCAAACCAATGTACTACAAGATCCACAGTATGGTTATATGTGTCCAAAAATGATTTTTTTTTCTAAAATTTGGTACTTGTACTAGAAATGGTAGTTTTGGAGCGGTTTTGGTAAAAACATAGTCAAATAACTTCAGGGGTTAAATGGCTTAGAGGACAACTTTTGTAAAAATTATATCAAATTAATTATAAAGACCGAAAAGTTAGGTGAGAACCAAATAACTTAAATAAAATGAGATGTAAAAAATCCATTGGATTGCATATTCATTTAAAAAAAACTTCACAATGTGTATAGAGAATTGAAACACTTTTGCATAATTCATAATCAAGAAGATCCTTCCAAATAAAAACAAAATTCATTTGTAGTGTTTTATTTGTAATTTAATTTTTTTAAATTTTATTAAAAAGTTGAAAAATTGGGTAGCTTGATAAATGTATTAGAAAAACTCATATAATTAGATTTTTAATGCTATTACTATCCTCCTTAAACATTCATTTCTTGTACATAATTATATTTTTGGATTCCTTGTTGAAAGGGCTAGAAGAGTTATGTACAATAAAAAAATTAAATCCCTTGAGATCATGATTGGACTAAAATGCATTATTGATAATTATAATCAGCGCCACATAATACAAGTCAGAGCTGCGTACCTGACCTACGTACAGGATTAGTGAATTTTAGTGTTGTTATACAAACCCAAGCAGCAACCCATTCAAGCTCAACATGATCTATCGATTCGAAGGTCTGCGTGGGTTGAGACTGTTAGTACATAATTATTGTTTACATACCTTCCTAAATCTGATTCAACGAACCAGACCGGGCCAAACCCGCTGTGATCGATCGATATAAGGAATTTTGAAGTATGAGGTCCCTTTAGTGCGTCCCCTAATCTTTAAACTGCCTAGCTCGAATCTGACTTAGTGAGCTCCTCAGGGATGCTAGCTGAGATCATCCAAAGCTCCGCGTCCGGCGAGGCCTGTGGTAGCCGTGATCATTTTGTTAAAATGGCGGTATTCCATACATCATTTTTCCATTCATGGACAGGTATGAAATTCTGACCGCACGGTCTAAACGTGAAAGTACCAAGTTTATGGAATACCGCCATTTTAACGAAATATTGGTTAGTACGCTTTCCCGGGTGAGCTTCCTTCATTCCGCCGGGACGCTATCAAGGCCGCTGACAGGCAGTCTCTCTACCAGATTACTGCATCTCAGGGTTCTACAAAAAAAATCTCACCGAGATCGATCGATCGACCTTAGGATCAGACTAAGACTTCTGTTTTCTTCACTTTCTAGATCTGATGTAATCGAAATGGACCGGGATGAACTCGCTGTAATCGATGTCAGAATTTCTAAACTACAAGGCTCCCCTCCTCCCCGGCTCGATCGATCGGATCTGAATGAGCTCCACAGTGATACTGAGATCATCCGAAGATCCACGTCGAGGCCTACCGTGACCCTGGTGGTATGCTTTTACCATATGAGTTTCCCTTCCTCGAAGACGTTGTCCAGGCCGCTGTTACTATTGCTCCTGTAGTCCACGAATCCTCGCTGTGACAGGGTTCCAGACTTGTAGGCTGGCTCAGTCTTCCCCTCGCCCAGCACTAGCATTTCCGACTCCGAGTCGCTCTGCAGGATTGAGGCAATGCGAGCCATGGAAGGCCGCTTCTCGGATTCGATTTGGACGCACAGGAGGCAAACGTTGATGATGCGGTGGACATCGCGAACTTCGTCGTCGGTCAGGTGGAGCGCCGGGTCGACGAGGTCGAGTAGTCGGCCTTGTTCGTGGAGGATCCAGGCCTGCAGGATGTTCGATGATTAAGAAGTTAGAAGAACAATTCCGTTGAATACCGCCAATTTAGCAAAAGGGGTATTCCAACCGCCATTTTGACATTAATTGATGCCATGAGAAGTCAATTTCAAATCGTTAAATTGGCACAATTCCGATCCGGCACCAAAATTGTGACATATATGTTCATATTACATACTACCAGTCTAAAATAAGATTTACGCTTCCAAACAAATAAGTATTTACTTTTCGAAACGAGCGTTCTGAAACGTGCCAAATACTGGTCAGGAATACCGCCAATTTAGCGAATTGACGTTATTAGCTTGTGTCCACAAATATTCAAATCCACTGTAAGAATGAAAACACTGAAAGAATGAAAACAATGGAAAGATTGTGTGACTAGGGGAATGGAAATGCGTTAACTAGGAGTGATTTGAATGTGCTAGGCATCCTATCATAGGACACTTATTCTCTTTTGTAGAAGATATTCCATTAAAATGGCATGTGAAATACCGCCATTTTAAGGAAATTGACCATTTCAGTACTTCGACATCATTAAATTATATGCATTTTAAGGAAATCAATGCATTCCCGAAGTCAATGCACGGTTGAAGGCAAATGTAATCCACAGTTGTAGAATTTGGAACTTTAAGCAATAGGGTTTGGCAAGCTACGTGGTTCAATAAAGGTGGAGACTGATCATACCCATTTGGAGAGGTACACTCGGTCTGGATCATATAAATCATCGATGTTCCGTCGACCACTGATAATCTCCAAACACAACATTCCAAAGCTGTAGACATCCACTTTGTCGCTCAATTGTCCAAAGGAAGCATACTCTAGTGCCAAGTATCCTCTGCAAAATTGATCATTAATTTTGCACAATAATCAGTGCGGATAGAATATTGGAAAAACATCATTCTAAGGACAACAGAAGGACCAAACATAAAAACATGAATCATTCCTACTGTCGTAGTACTGAAAGTTGAAATTGCTTTTTAGAAAAGAGGTGTTGCTTACTTTGTTCCAGCAACATGAACAGTCATGATATGGCTTTGCTCGTCCGGGAATAATAGAGCCAAACCGAAGTCCGCAATCTTGGGTTCCATATTCTTATCTAACAAAACGTTGCTCGCCTTGATGTCCCGATGGATAACTCTTGGATGTGCCAACGCATGCAGATAATGCAAACCATGCGCAATCCCTAAACAAATCTTTACACTATAAGAAACCTGTGTTTTTAGTGGTGTTAGGGAAAAACGGGTATTGTTTTCTGTGACATCCTTTCGTTAGAGGGTTTTCTGATTTTGGAGGGCCATTTGTGGTGTATGTTTTGATAGACACGCGGACGTCGTAGGTCCAACATGCTCATGTTTTTTGAGACGTGTACGTTTCTGTGGACATCGACAAAAACATGTGGACGTCTGACAAAACGCAGTGCAGTACATGGTGCTGCCACGTCAGCAGCTGAATTCGGATTCACTACAGTGAAGTGTTCAGGACTTACTATGCATTCAGGGTAAAAGCTGCCCATTGTTAAAAAAAGGGAATCTCCATAGGTAGGTCCTTCGCATGCTCTCACAATTTCCTTTCATTAATGAATGTGGACTGCAAGTGCATGACTTCGTAGCGTTCTTCAACACCGAAGTTCTTAAAAAAAAAATGGGTACTCCAAAAACTGATGTACGATGTACAATCAGGCCTAGCTCATTTACGAATTGCCCATTTCTACTGTGTGCATTTTCTTGCATAGCATGGAAGAAAATTGAAATTTTTCTTCTTAAATTCATTACACTCAATTCTCAAAGAATCCCACTGAAGTGTACCAAATTTTAGCTCAACAAATGTGTTCCAAAAAAGAGAATTTTATTTTCGTTGAATTTCTGAAGTCATTTTTCATGGTTTTACATAATATTTTATAGAATTCAATTGGTGATGAATTTTTGTAATTCGAAGGTTTCACCGTGTGGATTCGAAATGGTGCTTGTCCCCGCAAGTTGAAGGGTGATTGCATGGATATGTAGTTCACATCCACATGCACATCTTTCATATTAAGAAACACCCCATTCAGTAATAAAAATATATGAACTCCCAATAAGGACTCAATTGAGGCATCATATGACGACTTAACTTTGTGAAATAGATATCTCAATATTTTGAATTACATTTTTTCCACAAAATTGTACCACTGGGCTGAACTGTACCAAATTTGTGACCGCATGATTGAAAAATATAAAAATATAATTATAATAAAGAAATATCTGTTTTACAGCATTTGAACATTGTCATCATAACACTGAAAACTCTATTGAAAGAATTGTCAAACTTCTTTGAAGAAACTTGTTTAGGAAAAGCTGTGCGTATGGATGTTCTCTACATATATCCATAATCAAACTTCAGAAATTCAACACCAATTACTTGCAAAAAAATATCTTGTAAAACCATGAAAATTGAATTTAAGAATTCAACATAAATGATCTTGTGGTCTGTTGAAGCTGAAATTTGGTAGAATTGAGTGCAATTGCAGAAGGATGCAATGATAATTAAATCTACCAAAATCTTGCAATTACACTACACATTGAACACAATAATTTGAAAGCCTCCAATGGGCTATTCGTAAATGAGCTGGACCTGACTGTACATGCATTTTTGTAAACACGTTTTCTTTGTTGGTATTGCATATGTCTTGAAATGGAATTTGAATTTGAATGCGTTACAAATTTGTACACTGCTTACATTTCGACACTTAAAAACTTTATTTTCAAACTTTATACAAATTTGAATTGGAAGTTGGTTGAACAATGGAAGAAGAACTACATTGTTCAAAGGTCTTATATGAGATTGAATACAATAAACGCAACTTTGATATTATTCTAGCAAAAGCACTTAACCTTTTTGCAATGGAATCTCATTTTCTTTGAAATTGAAGATGTGCATTTCGAAATGTATCCTACAAGTAATTTTTTTAATAAAGTGTTCAGATTCCCCAAAAGATAAGCTTGTTCATGACTTTCCCATCATGTATCAATATAAAATGAGGATAAACTTCAGCTATAGAGAACTACGTCATTATTGAGAACAAAGTCTTGCGAAAAATTATTCTGTATTTTTGGGTGATTGCAAGAAAAACTTGTCCTATTTTTTGTCCCCTTGACCTTAGACAAGTGGTTTTCTGCTAAGAACTTTTGCATCGTGTGTCCATCTTCTATAAAACTTGAAATGAAGGTACATGTGGTAGTTTTAAATGTTGAATAATTTTTTGGGTTTTTTTAAAATTATTTTACTATTTGTAAACAGCCCCCGATTGGATGTCTGCCTTGGCCATTTTGGGGTTTTTTTGTACTATTTTTTATACAAAAATAAGAATTTGAAGCTCAGAATTGGTATACAAGGACTTCTACTAAAGTTACACAATCTCACGAAATTCTTTTCTAAAAATAGTAAACAGTCCACCCTCCACATGTGCTCAAAGAGCACTACCTTTGCGCAAGTGTACAGAACTCAATTTTATTTTTCCAATATTGAAAATTGGTGAAAAGGAGTATCTATAAGTTCGAAAAAGTGTCATTTTTTTGGAGAATTTTTTGAATTCTTTACTATTTTCTAAGAATTAAATTCCAAACTGTCTATTTTTTTCCATTTTTCAACCCTCTTTGACCGTGCATAACTCTTAGAGGTAAAAAATTTTAGGTCTGCATTTTTGCACATATCATTTTCTTAATGCTTTATACATTATCCATATTTAAAATTAAAAAAAAAAATTATTCCAAAATCCACGAACAAGAGTGAAATTGCCGTTTCGAACAAAAATCGGCAGGTGTTTCTTGCAACTGCCCTTTTACAATATTTTTTGTGCTGCACGCCAAATTCAGTTTCTGCATTTCTGTGGTATAAGTTTTGCTTTTTTGAAGCAGTTCTAATACAAATTATATTCGCACTCAAGTCATCAAAGTGTTTATGTTGCAAAAAAGTTTTCATACATTCGGGTACATTTGCCACCCACAAGAATGTGCCGAATGGCCAAATTGTCCATCGAGGCGACAATTCATATTGAGGAATGACATCAATTTTTTTGGTTTCAACAATTTCTGACAATACAGCAGTTTCATGTTTCATTGTAAGACAATTTGCCATGTTCAAAGGCAGCAGTGCCGCACTCAATTTCCAACAGTATATATAGCTACAATTCATTGTGGTTGACTTTTTGACCTCTTCGTTTGCATGATATGACGTGCTCGCATATTATTCCTCTATTCCATGACAACAGAGTTGTTGTTCTGTTCATTGTCATAAATGTATTACATAATTATTTAAATACATGTTCATTGTATGGTAGTACGGCAGGAAGCATTTGAGCCTACACATCGTCACCCCTACAGCAGGTGTAATATCAGAACAGTTGAGAAGATTCCATATTGTATTACACGGATATTTCTCTTGCAGTAATGAACATGATACATCCTTGTCTATCATGAAGAACATCCTCTTAAAGTGCTCACGTATTTGCGAACGCCCTATTTCATAAAAACTTATTTACAGACACTCTAATGGAGCACCTATGATTTTGACAACACTGTAGTTTGGACTATCGTTTTTTGTAAATGTGACCTCCGTCTCAAGAGTGCTACCTCTCTTCTACTCTTGCATGTGTGCATCTTCTTCTGTTGCTACTCCAGAAGGTACTGTGATGTACGTTCCCCCTACCGTTGCTGGTTGCCGTACAGGCTCGTTTGCTAGCGCTAGCGGTTGTAAGCCTACAAAGTCTGAGTCATTCCCAACATCTATGATGTTGTTTTGTAAATCAGGAAGTTGTAGTTGTCCACGTCTACCACGAACATCAGTTCGACAAACCACCTTCCAACCCCGTCTGTTGGGATCATCTGAAAAAAACACTTGTTGGCAATGTAAGGGAAATGCAAAGGAATCGGCGTGTACCTTTCCATCCATGCGGATAAAGTTAGCAACAGTGAATCCATATTTGTCCCTCTGTACACTTGGATATCGTGCGTCTTGAGAATTTCGAACCCAATCACACACTAGCACTGTTGTGCAGTGGTTGCGATAATCCAACTCCAAAATCTCTTCCACGTATCCAACGTAATCATCAGTCCTCTCAGCGGGGCGTCCGTTCTGAACTCCCCATCGAAGTTGACTTGTAAATGACGCCACAACACACGAATCACGGGTTACAAGGCCGACTTCTGAACTGCGGACGCGCAGATGCATGCCACAAGCGTACATATGGCAATGGGAGGTTGCATACCGTTCAGGCGGACGGGTGTACTGTAAAATGTCATTTTCCAGTTCCTCACCAACAAGCTCAGCAGCATCCACTTTTTCCCTCAACCAATCGCTGAAATTTGGAAATTCATTAAGCTCCGGGGGATATCTTGGCTGCTGAGGAGGACGACGACGACGACATTCCAAACGGTACGCCTCTCGTTCTTCCCAACGTCTGCCCTTCTGAATGATATAATCTCTGCACATCATATGACACTCTCATCTGTTGCTATACATGTTCTGCACTTACTGTTATTGAACAAACAATACTACAATCACTACAAATATTGCTATTATGGTATGTAGAACATGCAGAAGCACTTGGACTTCAATTGTAAGTTAGTTTGGTCCAGTGTTAGTAATACATGTAGCTTTATTGCATTTGTAAGTATGCATTCAATCAACATTGTATCATATGGTACAAGTACTTATTGGCGCCACACTTCCAAGCTCGCTGCATTGTCGAGAACAAAAGCATGTGCAAAGTTCCGCACCTCGTCAGACATTTTACGTTTTGCACGTTCACTCGAGCGTATGACCTCATCGTTCATGGTTGCGTCTTCCTCAGCATCCCATACACGATGTGTTGTTCCTCTGTACTGCTTCATGTACTCAGTACAAAAGCCAAGAGTATTGTCCATACGGTAGCCTTCAGCTATGCTTCCCTCCGGATGGGCATATGTTCGGACATAATCTTTCAATGTCTTCATGTACCTCTCAATAGGATACATCCATCGGCAGTGCACTAGTCCGCATACAAAGAGTTGTTGCACTAGATGCACTGGGAGATGCGACATGATGTTCAAAAATGTAGGTGGAAACTCTTTTTCCAACTCGCATGTTGCCATAATGACATTGTGCATGAGTTCTTCTTTCTCAGAATGACGCACCTCTTTTGCGCACAACTTTTGGAAAACTCGGGAAGTTCGGATTATTGCACTCCGTACATTTTCGGGGAGCACGTTTCGTACAGCCACCGGAAGAATCTGCAACAATACAAAATCCAATTTCATGAACTAGTACATCGTCTTCTGTAGGCAAGCATGCATGTCTGCTTTTATATATGGTATTGCATCTGTTCAAACGTCCTTATTCATGAACTATTAGTACTGGCATTTCAATTCGTTCTAGGAACACACCAGAACTACATGTACACCATATAACTACCTCATGTTCACTGAGTAACTGAATACATGCAGGTACGCTACTGAGAAAACTGTGCCCATACGCTGTTTTGAAGACTCTTCACTTTCTTTATGACAAGAAGGATTCATTTGAACATGTATAGCTTCCACCTTGTGCCCTATTATTATAGTCATATACAAACATTTTCGGTTTCGTATTGTACTTGCTGCATGAGGACATGGTAGTCATGTGTTTTCATGTATTGTAGTTTCCCGTCCATGAATCTCTTGTGAATGGAGCCCACGTAGTTAGACGGCGTACGAATGTTTGTGATCATGTCTACAAACTCCTTCCGTTCTTCTGATTTCATTACATATGGTGCGTGCGGCATGTAATACTCCTGTTGCCCTTGTGCTCGAGCTTGCAACCAAATCTCTTCACGGATTTCTAAATCCTGAGCATCTTGACGACTTCCTGCGTTGTCTTGAAGGCCCATAATGGTCTTCAAAATGTTTTCACACAAATTCTTCTCGCAATGCATAGGATCCAGAAGATGGCGCTCCAATAGATGCTGTACACAATGATGTCATTCGTCTTTCATGCATTTGTAGGGTTTTTATTGCCTCGGCAGACATCATTTACTACATGCATGTTGCACATAAAAGTTTCTCATTGCATGCACATATATATAACACTAATATGGCTACAACCTAAAAACGTAATGAAACATAGTTAACATACAATTATAGGACAAGAAAAAAAAAAACCCATGTTCGTACAACGTATCTTCATCTTTTCATTCAGCGCTCATACTAGTACAAGCAACAATCATTTTCTTCTAGTTAACATTGGGTGCACAGTGCAACACTGCAATTACGAGAAATAAGATTTGGTTATGTTCCTTCATTCTTGAAAGCTTTTGTTGTAGTACAACAAAATGTGTAGTACACACTAACCTGCTAGTATGGAAGTTCGTATAGTGCACTCAATCGTTTGACACCCGTGCAATGTACTGGATCTGCCTTTGCATTTTCCTTGCCGCCTAAATCAAGGTATGATTGTCGCCAAGCTGCGTACCTGATGATGTCTACAGCAGACATTATTGGTGGTGCACAACGTCGCTCAACTTGCCCGTTGAATCTTTTGTTGCGTCTGTATGGATGTTGTCGATTCAAATACCGTCTCATTCCTCCGTATACAATCTTCGAACCACGAATGCGTCCATTCGCTAACATATCCCCTGTTTTTGCCAATCGAGACTCCGTTTCTGGTCTACAACAAGGACACCCCTTGTAACCCTTTGTGAGCCCTCAAGTTGGCACTTGGAACTCTGAACTTATTTTTCGCGATTTTTAGTTAATTTTTAAGTGAAAAATAGGAAAAAACATATAAAAATACAATTATTGTGGGTTTTGGTAGAAGTCCCTACCAAAGAGGTGTGTAATGGCCTTAAATGCGTGAAATACGTAAGACGTTACATTTTCACTAATTTTAGGTCTTATTAGTAGAAATAAGTAGTTAAGTCAGTAATTCCGAGCGATGTGAGAATTTGAGAGTTAACCAGTCCTAGTGTCTTGTTCATGTAATACAACAGCTATAAGTATACATGTAACAAACTGGTTAAAAGTTAGAGTCTAGTCAGAGTCAGTCCAAATCCAACTCGAAAGAGTTAGATTTATTGTTTGCAGGTAATTTTGAGAAATATATTCATTCACAGACCAAGATGGAGGAAATGATGATTGGAACATACAGAGAGGTGCTTTTCTAGGTCAAAGCATGCCAGGAGGTCAAATAGAAGCCCGATCATCCAAGATTCCCCCGGTATCAAGAATAATTTCCCCCCGGGTGGAAATTATTAAAGAATTGCTAAAAATAGCATTCTTATTGGAGATTTGGTTTTGCCCTTAGTTGATGGACATCTTGTAGAAGATTGCCCAAAAGTTTCGGGATTTTACAAAACTCCACGATGACTCCATGGGAAGTCAACCGCTTAAAACGGCATTCGTAAATTCCTAGAAATTACCAATGTTGCGGTAAAATCTCACTAAAAATTAGGATAGTGTTTTGTGTGCCAATAAAGAGCCCTGTCAAGTTTGAAGACATTCCGACATTTCCAAGTACCAGAATCAGGACCGACAGCGAATTTTACAAGAATTTACAACTTGGCGGCGGGTTGACCGGCGAACCAGGAGATAGCGGTGTCCGAACGGAGCATTTCAAGGGTCAATTCTTACTCCCACGAATATTCTAAACCACCCAGGACCGACAGTTTCATCAAAAAACGCAAACTCCAAAAGTTAGCTTTTTAACTTTTGTTCTGAGTTACCGTGACTCAAATTTGCGCTTTAAAACGGCTGGAGAGGTAGGGGTAAGGGGTCCCTTAGGCTAATTGGGGTCTTCTGAACGCGATGGCGCAGTTTGTTTTCAGTTTCGAGTTGTCCCTCAAAAGATAGAGAGGGTCAGCCCTTAGTTTGACTTTTAAAAGGTAATTTTTGATTAATCTGGGTTGATTTTGCAAATATCTCTTGTAAAATCGAAGATTGGATTTGCCCAAGATACTTGTCTTGCGTAAGAAGCCATCTTTTGGACTAAAGAAAGCCAATTTAGAACTAACCCTAGATTAAAACACAAAATATCTTGGTTAATTAGGCAGATTTTCAAAATATCTTTGGGAAAATCAAATATTTGATTTGGGAAAAGATTCTAAGGCCATTTAGGGCCTAGAAGGAACTCGCTTGAGAACCTTCCTTCCCATTAAACAAAGATTATTTTGAAAATACGTTTAGGTAGTTTAGCAAAATATCTAGATTGAAAGTAAAAGATAATTTACGAACAACTTATCAGGGGGGGCCTGGAGCGAGTATATAAGGCCCTTCCTCGAGGTTGTTCGTGGCCCTCATTCTTTGTTTCATTCTTGTTGTTGCTCTTGTCGTGCTACCGACACTTGTCGGAGCACTTTTTAAAGCCAAATTTTGGCTATTTTCTTCTATTTTCTTGTTTTCTCTTGTACTTTGAAGGTCCGGAGGGCCCCTTCAAAGCTTTGTTTCTTTTCTTGTTTGAATTTGGAGGCTTCAAGCCCCAAAACTTTGTTTTCCAAGAGTTTAGGTGGAGGAAATCCCCTAACTCTAGTGTTGTTTGTGTTAACTAATTTATTTCTTGAATTTGGAGGCTTCAAGCCCCAAAACTTTGATATTTTGGGAGTTGTGGGAGTAGTTCCCGAACTCTACTTTGACATTGTTGTTCTTTTGATACTAACCAACCATTTGTGTGAATTGAGAATAGTCTGTGAACTTAAAACTTTAAAGCGGCAAAGCTAGACTTTGCCAAAAGGTTTTGAGCATCACCACGTGCCAAAACTCGTTGTATAACGGGTGTTTGGTTTGAATAGTTGCTAATGTTCGGTTAAACACTGTCATGTGTACCTCCTTTAGTGATTAAACTTAAAACTTTGCTTTGAATTTTGGAAATTAGTTTTTAATGTTCGGTTAAACACTGTCATGTGTACCTCCTTTAAGAATTAAGTTTCAAAATACTAGTTTGGATCCTTGAATACTGGTTATTCCTGGGGTTGTTCCCACACGGCGGAGCTTTGACTTTGAAACCTGGAAACGGGTACTTGAAACTTAAAGTTGTCAGTTATTTCCTGGGGTTGCTCCCACACGGCGGAGCTTTGACCTTGAAACCTTGAAACGAGTACTTGAAACTTAAGTTGTCAGTTATTTCCTGGGGTTGCTCCCACACGGCGGAGCTTTGACTTTGAAACCTGGAAACGGGTACTTGAAACTTTGATTTGACCGTTAAAATCCTAGGGTTGCTCCCGCACGGCGGAGCTTTGACCTGAAAAGTTAAAATTCACCTTGTGGAAAATACTAAATTGTGGTTTGCACGGCGAAGCTTTGACTTTCTAGAATTAAGGTTTATCTTTGTGAAAAATCCTAATTACTGTTTGGCCCTATACGGCAAAGCTCTAAACATACTAACAAATAAGATTCCCAGGAAGCTTATTTAAGTGCTGAGCCTTGTTGGTTGTTTCTCCTTTTCGTGTTGAACACGTGGTGGAGGTATTTGATTGCCAACCTTGCCATTGGTTTTCTTTTTGTTTATTTAGGTTCTTGATTTCGTTAGAAAGGGTTGTTTAATTGTTATTGTTAGTTTCTCATGATTACTATTAAGTATGGTTGATTTCCGGTAGAATTCAAGGATTATAACCATTGTTTAGTATTTCAAAGTTAGGATTTACGAAGGCAAGGAACAGGCTGTCAGTTGGGACCGAAGGAACCAGTCGGAACCAGTTGGGAGCAAGGAACCAGTAGGGAGCAAGGAACTAGTCGGAACCAGTCGGGAACACGGGGACGAATCGGGAACCAGTCGGGAACACGGGGACGCGCTGGGGACGGACGAGCGGGGGACGGACGGAGCAGTTGGGGACGGACGGAAGACTAGCCAATTGCGCCTTGACACGTGGCAGCTGCGGCAGGTTGGGGATCCAACAGCGTGGGAAGAGCTGTTCGGCTGAAGCTGATACTGATTGGAGTTGCCTTCCGACTGGACTGGGGGAAGTAATCAGACCATTCCAACTCAAAAATACAGATTGACAACAAAAACTTTGAAGGTAACAACTCATTCACGAAATCAATATCTTATGCCGGCAGTTGGGGCCATGGCTAAATTTTGAACTTTCCTACAAACTAACACTCTCACTTCTCGTTATGAAACGATTGCCAACAAAAACCCATAGCCAAGAATTCAACAACAACAAACAACAATAAACCAAGTCGGAAGGAGAAGAAGAAGAAGAAGGAAGAAATTTGTCACGTGAAGGAATTGAGAGATTAAACAACAATTAAGGTGAGAATCTAACTATTCATCAACTAATTGTTTTGGCATTGTTTATTTGTTTTTTATTCTTTTTTACTATTCATTTGGATTGTCGTTCATCCTTTTATTCTTTTCCCTATTCATTGATAGATTTGTTTTAGATTATTTAAGATTATTTTATTAGAATACTATTCATTCGGTTGGTTTTAGTTATTAATTAGGATTCCAAAGCCAAATTAGTTGTTTGTTTGTAGTTTGGGGGATTTGTTTTATTAGGCCTAATAAGCCAAAACAATAAAAACAAACAACAACTAATATCTTGGAATATTTAATAAAATAACTATTAAAAAATTGGCAATCGAATAAAACTACTATTCATTGAAAACTTAGGAAATATGAATTAAATTTATCATTTAATTTAAATTCCTAAATTCAAAGGAGTAGTTTTAAATTGCCAAAACTAACAAATTTGGATTTTTTAGATAGGTTTTTTTAAAAACAAGAATACTAAGATTTCTTCCACATCCATGAAAGACAATGGAGAATTTCGAGGAGACGATTATGATGGTGTTTTGCGATGATGGGACGATCGACATTCTCGACACCAAGGTATGATTTAAAATTTTATCTTTTGTCTTTTCTTTTGCTTTCATTCTTTAAAAATTTAGATTAGAAAATTAAAACTAACAAATTAACCATTAAGAAGCCAATAGCTAGTAGAATTTAAATTGTTAGAAAACCTTTGAAAATTTATCTAAAATCGTAAAAAGTAATAATTAGATTAACTTTGAATTAATTTGGAAAACGAAATAGTAATCTCATCCAAAAGAATCTCAAAAGGAATCTAATTTAGGAACTTAGGGAATATTAGAATAATTAGGGAAAGTAAAAACCTAATTTATCTACTTATTCTCTTGAAAATTATTAAAGAAAGGAATTCCATCCAACCAAGGGGAATTTTCATCCATTTAAAAGTTTTCACCCAAAAGTTCTAAATTCTTACTTTTTATCTTAACGAGAAGTTAATTAATCAATTTACTCATAAAAACCATAAAACCCTAAAAATTCACTAAAATTAGAATAATAACTTAGAATTAGGATTAATTAAAGAACAATTAGGAATATTCTCAAGGCACGATTAGGGAATCTTTTGAAACCATAATCTTTTAGAGAATCTTTTGAAGATTCCAAATCCACCTTTTACTTTTAAAATTACTTTAATTTGAAGGATAAAAGAGTGGATGAAGATTTGACCTAATTTTGGATGAAAAATCTTAAAATAGGTCAAAATTAGGTTTTCTCTAAAAATTCCATTAGTGAATTTAATCAACCTTTCAACCCTGAAATTTAGATTTATTTTATATTATTTTGCTATTTTTAGTTGACGGATGAAGTTTTTAGGATAGAATTAGGTACGAATTTCATCCACACATAACTTTCATTAGGAATATCAGAATCCAACTTGCTTTACCATTTTGGAAAGGGCAAATTGTATTCTTTGATTTAGTTTAGGTAGAATTTTAGTTTAGCTAGAAGTTTAAATCACAATTAACTAACTCTCAACAACCTTCATTTCTTAACTATTAGAGTGTTTTGAAGTACTTAATTTAGGTAAAAATCAACATAACAAAGTGTCCATTGCTTGAAAGGCCAAAGAACACCACGTTTACATTTCACCCTTATAATTTGCTAACTTATGCCGCTAGAACTTGTGTGCAACTTTCTGATTTAAGGGTGGAGTTAGAAACACTCACACCCTTACAGCAGAGGCTTGATATTAGGCCGTATGCTGGATAATCTGAAATAGTCCACATGAACAAACCATGGACTGTGAATCCGCGAGAGCCTTCCGGTTGAGAGAAATCTATTGCTGGAACACCAATCCACAAATCTTGCAACTCTTGCAGTAATGGGCGCAAATAAACATCAATGTTCTTGGATGTCGGCGATAACTTTCCTGATATGAGAATGCACAACGAAATAAAGAACTTCTTCGTAACCAACCAAGGCTCAAAATTATATATCAATATCAACACGGGCCATGTGGACCAATTTGTATTGCTGAGTTTGAATGGATTCACACCATCCAACGCTAATGCCAAGCGCATGTTCCTTTTCTCCAATCCGAAGTTGTTGAAAGCAACATCTATGTCAACATGCTTCCATGCTGGACTGTTGACCACTGAGCGCATGATGTCGTCTTCACTAACATGTTTTGTGTAACCTGTCAACATGCGCGCAATTTCCGATGACCTCCACATGCGCTTCAGTCGAGGAATGAGGGGAAAATGTCGAACAATCTTCATAGGAATTGCATCCGTGCCTTCCACCCAACGCGATTTGAAACACTTTGGACAACTGTTCAAATTTGTGTACTCGTTGTCAAAAAGCACACATCCATTTGGGCATGCGTGGATGCTCTTATAACTTAAGCCCAACCTCCGAATGTTTCTGCGAGCTACATAGTGAGTACCTAGCAATTTGTTGTCCAATGGCAACAAATCTTGCGATAAGTAACGGAGTAGCTCATCCGTGAACTTGTTGCTGATACGAAACATTGCACACATATTCATTATGATGATTGTTGCTGACACCACGCTTGTTTTCGACCCTGCATACACTGGTGTTGTAGCTTGATCATACAACTCTTCCAAGCCATCCAATGTATCTCCACCATTGTCCTCATTATCTTCGACGTCTACAACTTCCACCGCATCACAATGTAATGCGTCGCTTCTATCCAATGCCTCCATGACCTGCCTTTGCACCTCATGTAATTCATCGAGTTCGTTGTTGTCTTGCTGCTGAGTCTCTTCTTCGGGCACGTTAGGTACATCCATGTTTGGATGGTCATGGTTGTCTGGAAACATTGCTTCCGGCTGTGCATCACGCTGTATAACGTCGTCGTCAAAAATGTCATCTTCAATCCATAGTCCTCGACGAGGGTATCCGTTAGGAGGATCGCCTCCTATCATAGACTTCATTAAAAAGGGATCTCGGCCCACTGCTGTATGGTGTTTCCTGATTATGTGAATACTCTTACGCCGTCCACCATGACAGTCCTTGCATGGACATCGAAATGCTCTTATATTCTGTTCCGTTGCTACTCTCAATTCTGTTTCCAAGATCAAATCACCCACTGGAATGTGACGTAGTGTACGTCCATCACTACAAATGCGGACAGTTGCGGCGTGCGGCGCTGAATGTATCGGCATGCTCACAGTATTTCGTAGATGTTTTGCGTTGTTGCAGACATAAGAAGCCTACATGCTTGGCTTGATTTGAAAACTGCAGAAAAAAGGAAGACAAAGATTTCAGTCCTCGACCTTTTCCTTCAAATATGTAAATTATCAACCTGCAAAAGAATTGTGCATCTGCTTCTGTATAGCAACACTTCATAGATTGTTGCATTCCGTAGTTTTCATTAGGATATTCAGAGAGTGCTACTACATTGTATATGTAGCACACATTACTAGATATTGCAATAACTTCAACACACATACATCAATAGATATTCAAAAGTACATGTGCAGCATCAATTTGCCTCCATAGAAGAGTGCAGAACACGTTTCTGTAATGTACTACTCTTTGACGGTATTGTTCTCATGATAGTGTCAACACTCTTTTTCAAATAGTACTGACAAGTGGAAGTAAGCGTCTTTTTTCTATGCAACCACATGTAGTAGGTGCTTCTCCCAGCAACTGAATACTACGTAATCAATACAAGTCCGTTGTACCCTATAAAAACAAACATGAGACATTTGTCATGAGATCATGCAGTTCATACGGAAAATTTTCTTACATTTTGAATGTAATTGAGTTCATAAGCAAGGCGGTTGTACCTTCCTTATATGGTAATGTTTATGAACCCGATTTCCTACAATTCCGAAGCTGTATTTCGGAATGCATAGCCTACAGAATATTGCCAACTTTATTTTCTGCGTACACGAGTCTGCACAGCAAGTACAAGCTCGAATTTGTATAAAGCACGGATCCAACTAATGCAAGTCCACGTATGCTGGCTTCTAATGTCCGGAAGAAAAATATGTCTATAACATGTGAGCTCTACTATGATTTTCTAATACTGTTGTTCTGTGAACAGATATTTCACTCTTCTTAACAATGAGTTCTCCATCTGAAGCTATTGGGTCAGGACACTATTTCTTAAAAATATCATGGCTGAATACCACTTTCACTTACTATTGCATTCTGTCAAGTACATGATTACATGAATTAGAAAATAAAGGACTCCTACACTATGATGCTCTAACATTTTCAAAGGAAACAGTGCATACAAAGACGTTACACATACTGAGAAATACTCCCAATCGCACAATAGCAACTGTAACAATGGAAATGTGCAGGTCTGCGTAAATTTCTTCCTTTTTTTTCCGTTCACTTAGTAATTTCACATAAACATAACAAATACGCTTCTTTGCTTTCCATAAAATGTCACATACTCACTCGGTCCAGTAAGGGACAGTGTTGAGCATGCAGTGTAAAGCAGTCGATCTACAAGATTCAGCTATTTTTGCACTGAGGTCGAATCCAGCGCAAGTACTTTTGCAAACCAGAGAGGAGAAAAACCATGATACTGTTTTCACTACAGACTACGAAATTAATAACAATGCTGGCGACATGTGAAACATTTATAGCACTGACAGTCCTGAGTTTGTTTTGCGGGTAAATACATCACTATCTATTTCACTAGATGTGTACCTTACACATTTTCTGTCATGCACGTCATGAGTAAAAGTCCTTCCTCGTAGTGCTCTGCTTTTCCAAAAAAACATAAATAAAAGAAACGACACCTTCGAAGTCATACGCTCGAATATGCACACCGAATTCTAAGTTCCACTTGCAGGCGGAAATGTTGGTGACCATTTTCTCCTAGACAGTGTGCGTCCTAATTTGGAAAGGGATGTAAGCCTACGCATCTCATTCATGCTAGAATGGCATGAAGAAAACGAAAAAATCTCTCTCCAGCAATTCCTAACTGAATTAGCGCAGTACTGCTGGCGGTGTTGAGAGTGCAAACCTGCACTTCTTCTGTTACGCGTACTCTGTTACGGAGCTCCTGAGAACCACACGGCAGGACCACTTTCTTGCGTTATTCGGCCAACGTTCATGTCACCTTCTCACGCCGACTGGATATCCGGGGAATCCACAATTCCGGAATTCATTGCCGAAGTAGGAGCTGCAGCCGACGCTGCACAAAACGTACTCACATCTGGTGAGTACATGAGGGACTCAACATTTCCATCATAGTCACCCTGCGTGGAGGTTTGTCATGACTTCGGCAAGGCTACTGTCAGACTGTGAGGAGTTGCTTTACTTTCTAATTTATTCTATTTCTTGATTGGCATTGCAAATGCCTGTACTCATTGACTTACACGGAGTCCCGATTTTGAAAAACAACTGACTATAAATTCGGCATACAAGCCGACAATTGTTCATCTGCTGTTGCATTTCCAAAAAGCCTTTACATTTGTATACATTGTTCATAACGTTTTTCCTCATATGACATACGAAGAGACAGTGAATACGCAATTACACGCACTGCATAATGTGCACAGTCTTGCTAAGTACTCAGTTCTTGTAGTATGCACTGCGGACTTCTACACGTTTTCACATTGGTCGCACAACTGTCATACCGCCCACGACTGCTCGACACTTCCACTATTCACTACAAACTGCTAGTCAGTCATTGCTGATTGCACTTGGTCGGCCAACCAGGAGTCATATGCTTCCTCTACACTTTCGAAAGGGTACACTCCATTATAGAACCATGACATACTATAAGTGTTGCTATGGTACACATCGTCTATGGTCTGTGGCACGAAGTCTTCTGTGCAAACAAAGCCCAAATCATACCGGCGCATATGCTCTTGGTGCAAGAAAACAAGGCACTCCAAGTATACTAAGAAGTCGTTGTTCTGCTGGCCAACTGTATAACATTCATATGCGCTACCAGCGTCTGCGTCGAACTGTGCAACGTCGGAATTGGCGCATTCTCCCACGGATTCATCCCGCGAAAGAGCACACAATCCCAGCTGCGCTTCGACATTCGACATTTCCGCGAACAGAATTGGCTGATGGGATGTTCTACGTGAATAGCCACCAAGGAATGCACTCACAGAACCGGACCTGGATGTCTTTTCGGATTCAGAAGCTGCTATCAGCATTACTATCCCTCAACATTTCATTGCCATTGGAACTGTCTGACTGAAGAAGAGAGAAGGAACAACAAGACACTAAAGATTCCATGATGTTACCTGACACACAGACGTGAAGCCGCTTGCGCCAATATGGCTTGCTTAATCCGTTGGGGGCGCTTGCTGTGAATATGGATCCTCAGCCGCCTTGTGGCTACAGCCTGAACAAGCTGCCAACAAATCACGTCAGTTCTCTTCACATTTGCACTGGTAAATTCGAAGGGAAGGTGTGCTGGTCAGAGCACTCGTACATGACGTCATGGCTGTTGTTGTTCAAAATTTCCCTCACTAGAAAGGATTCACGGGATTTGCGTTCTTCCTGACTTGCCTTGCGCGTGACCTAACCTGCTGTATATATGCAAGTGTCTCCCAATCGGGAGTTGCGAACATATCATGGACATGATGGAATCCCTAAATGAACACCACCTTCCCAATACGTAGAAGAACAACAGCGTTGACTCTCAGTCCCAAGCATGTGGCTTTCGGTAATCCGAGAGCGACAGTCTTCATTGCAGTCACTAAAAAAAGCTAATCGAAAAAACAGTCGCTGGGGCCACCAATTTCCCACATCAGGTAAGCACGGAAGTCCAGAGGCAGCAACTGCACTTCACAAGTGCCGATACATTCACTACTACTGAGTCCCAGCATGATGTGCATCGCATAAAATACATTATTGCTGGAAGTGTGAGAACAACAAAAACATAGATACTGCGCGCGGCCTCATACCTAGTAATCCTGAACCTCTCTAATGTATCACATGTTGAGAAAGGCTACAACAATTCCACATGCTCCACACTGACGAATGACCTGGACTGCATACAAAGATTGGAACGACAAGTGCTCTTCTAAAAATGTAACAAATGCAAGCACGCAGAGGTGAGGGTATAGGATAGGGTTTTCCGTTTTGTTCACTCACATTCTCATGTACAGATGATCGTTCCAAACAATAGGCCTCCGTCTCAGAAAACGTCGACAGCTACAACAGATGAAGTTTCTGACACAACAGTAAGAGGTTGCCGTACTCTCCCGGAACGAGTCTCACGTGCCTTCTACCTGCACAGGCTTAGGTTGTAAAATATGCGGAATGCACTGACTTCCAATACTTTAAGCCCAGCGCACATTCCTGCAGCATCGTCGACCTCTGCACGTTGACAAACTTCGACATGGATGTGCCTACGGAGTTGCAAAGGCGTGGACGGCTTTCCACAGTGCGGAGAAGTTTACCTAATTCTGGCGGCGTCGAGGCTGGTGGGACGGACTCCGTTGTTATCGTCTTCACAGAGTTCTTGAAGCTCGTCGGTGGGAATTTCGATGCAAGCTCGAACAATCCGAGCAAATGTAATCCTACAGAGAGGCAGACATGCCAGCGTCGGTCGCAGTCAAAAACCTTGGACATACCAAACTGTAGGTCTGCGACATCCGCGTTGGAGCCCGTCGACAGAAACTCAGCCGCCGAAAAGGTAAACCCCTAACTACCTGGAATTTACTTCGTCTTCTAATTGCGAAGGAGGGTATCACACGCATGAATTCCCTGCAAGGAACACGCAACCATTACAGCTCGCAGTCGGCAGCCACCTGGCAGCGCCGTCCTCTGTCCTTCGACAATTGCTCAGTAAACGGGCATGCGGTCTCTTTGTAGCGGTCATAGGTGTCATTTGTGCAGGGGGGTAGGCTACGTGTAAGACCGTGCAGAAGGTGTCTCGGAAGTAGGTCAGTTTGCCTTCAGCTCTACTGCCTTGTCTTTCATTTTGAGAGACATAGTGCACTCATAAAAGCCAGTGCAAGACACAGACGGGGAAACACGACCCACATTTTCATTCTGCAATATCTTCTGGATTGAATGTATACACTGGGGATTCGAATTGCACCGTCGTTGTCATCATCATCTGCTTGTCGAATTTGTGCTGCTTCATCGGAGCACTACTGCTAACGACCAGCTTGAACTCCATGTCCGCAAGTTCTGCATTGTGACGTTAAAGACATATTGCAAGTATTACTCCTGCTTCAACGTACAGCATCGGGTCATTTCGACGCAGAAGTACCATTCACTTTGCTTTTCCTGTTATAGTTCGTTCGGAGTCAGCATTGCCACATTTGTTTACTGAAGTTCTTAGGACAGAATTCAGTACACAGTGACTTCGTGACATGCATAGGAAGCATTTCACTATCTCCGTGCACCCATTGTGCGTGGTGTGTCTGTTGAGCAACGACTTCATGTTTGTCATTGACTGACTTCGTGACTGCTATATGTGTGCACATGTATTTTTGTTAGCAGGTCTCGGCTGCCTTTTTGCCTCGTTGCCGCAGCGCGCAACTAAGGATGGCAGGAGGTCGTGGTCAGTTGCTCAAAAGTAGGCCGTCTGCACCACGGCCCAGTCGCGGCGATGACTTTTCTATTCCACAAGCGACCGAGTATCGGATGCGTGGCGCGGACGAACGTCGATCTAAGATGAAGGAAGACATGCGTGCTCTGAAAGGGAAAGCGCCAGTGGCATCGGTGGGGGCCCCCTCTCGAAAGCGGAAGGCACTTCCAATGCAAGTGCATTCCTCCTCTGAGGAGGAACATGGATTACCAAACATGGAAGACTCAGAGAAGGACCTTCCAGTGGACAGGTGTGTATCATCTTTCTAGTCTTTGAAATGCGATCGAAGATGGACATGAGCAGTAGTAGTATGGTGGACGGTAGCATGTCTCATTCGGCAGATTCTTGTCATTGCGCGTGTTCTAGGAAACGTGGACCGCTGTATTGGTAAACGAAACTCTTCTGTGACGTGCGCCCACGTAGAACAGTACCGTAACGTCAGTGCTGCTGAAGACAACACACGCGTTTTCTTTACGTTTTTGAAAACGTGTCTCTGTTCTGGACAATGTCAGCATGTTTTTCCGAACATGGTGACCATTTCCACTGTTCTTGGTCGCCTTGTTTGCAGCAGTCCTCGGGGCTCCGCTGCAGAATGTCGTTTTGCTGTAGTACTACATATACAAGCACGAACAAAGGAAAACTCTGGAATTTCACAGAAGCTAGGACAGTGAACCTCACGGGAATGTGTGGCTTGGCGAGACGCCTCATTTCGAAAGTTCTCTTCTTTGGATGCGTGCTATGTTGTGAGACTGTAGTGCCTTTGCTCAGGACAGAGGACGGGAACGTCCAGTGCTTCATATGCTGCCTTCGATTGTGTCGTACGAAGAGCTTCAGAAGTAGTTCGTCTGTTTGGATTCTTCTTTGCTTTACATCCGTATTTAGCAATGCTGGGTGCTGGGAAACTATGAATGTCTTCTTGGAAGCAGTGATGATTCAGGAACGCCAGTGGAGGATGACGACAGCAGCGACAGTAGCGATGACGACGATTGCAGCCCCCTTGGAATTCAAAAAGGAAAGGGAACAGAAGAGGAGAAAAAACCCATCAAGTTAGATGTGCTTGGCTTTCCCAACGGCCGAATGATGCCGGTGTTGGCAGAAGACGTGAAGCGCTATGCAAAGGACATGGACCCGACATGTAGTTGGGAAGCGCAACCATCTCAACAGAAGAAGCGCTTCTTCAAGCACTTGTACACTAGTATGCATTTTCTTTTTCTTTGGCACATGTAATGCACTGTCTTACAGTTCAAAACAAATCTCCGGTGATAAATGGTTTGTGTTTTCAGATTAATCTCCACTGACGAATGGTTTCTGTTTTCAGATTGGGAGATGAAAGGGGGGAGCAAGAAAGTAAGTGAGAAGTGGATTTCCCCCATTGTCACAAAAATATTGATCAACACTCGATGGAGATTGAATGGTATGATTGATGCAGGGAAAGCTAAACCAGCTGAGGTCACTGCAGAGCAGTGGGACACACTTGTCCGAAACCGGCAGTCCCCTGCTTCACGGAAAATGTCCGAGTACATGCGCGCCATTTCTGTCGGGAAAGGGTCGAAGTTGGCATTGTTGCGGGCAATAGAGGGTGATGCCATCAGCAGTTTGGTAAGTGTCAGTTCATCCGTCATGTGTCTTAGTACATGTCAGAGTGGTAATTCTATTCAATGTCATGAACTGTCTATGAGTTGCACAATGTTATAAGAGAAGGTGAAACTGTATGTCATGCAGGAATACCGCACAGTTTAGGTGAAGCTGTTACTGACTTATGTATGCAGTCTGTACGTCCATCATTACAATACAAGGCAACGACGGCGACTGAGGCCATGGATTGTGTAGTCGACCAGTTATCCATGTCTGTAGTTCGTTGACAGTGTCAAGGACTGTGGCATATCCTTTGTCATTCGGTCAGAGCATCCGCTTCGGGCGCAAACCAAAACCAGAGGAAGTAAGCGCGGAGGTGGCGAGAGAGTACACGTGACAAGAAGAAGCGAAGAGGGCATCCTTTTTTGACCATGGTAAAGACATTGAAGACATTAACATGCGAGTTGCGGACATGGAGGGGGCTCTGACTGGATTGCAGCACAAAATTGATTCATCTCATGTCCGTTTCGAAGACATGCTACGGGAAATCATGGACAATCGTCTTCTGAACTTGAGGAGCCCTTGCGAACAGGTGCACACACTGCCATTGCAGCCGAACTCAACTGAAGCCGGACCTTCTACATCGGGTCCACCGATTCCCATATCGAGCTCTGTGGACACCCAGTGCTTGCCGCACTCTTCAGCCGGCGAAGTCGTTAAGAATGGTGGCGCAGTTCTGGAATCCGACGCACAGCTCCCGAATGAAGTGGAAGGCGAAGGCAGCGACCGAGAAGATGTAGTCCGACTGTACATGCAGGATGTTCCCATTGTAGGGAACATGGAGGAGCAAGCAATATCTGTAAAGGCTGTTCAGCCTGCACTGGTAGGAGACGAAATACCAGACGAAGGCCATGACTGCGTTGTGACGGAATTATTAGTTGACAAAGATGGCTTGGGCGACGCTATTGGCGACGATTTGGGCAATGCCGACGGAGAGCGTCAGCAGCAGGTACTTCCTCCAACTGTGGAATCCATTGCACTGCATCGGCGAAAGGTTTGCCGATTCTAAGCAGAAGCTACGTAACGCTCAATTTTGATTGTTGAATGTACATGTAGTTGTACAACTTCTGAAGTCAGTAGTTGGCACCACAGCAATTTTGAAGAACGCAATTGCTGAATGAGTAACGGTGGTGCTGTGGAGTCGTTGCATTGTCATTCTCAGGATGGCAGTATTGACTGAAATATGTTTATATGAAATGGCCATTGAATGTGAGTGCACCAATAACTGCAAGCGGTTCATGTTTGTCCTATTCTACAAGCCATACTGTAGAAGTTATACGATAATGTTTCATTACAGCATTTCATGAGGACATGTGGATGTACGTATATATGAAATGTTGTCATCAAACATTGCTTTTGTATGTAATCTTGAACATGCCATTGCATTGGTAATGCAGGATGACCAGGAGTCCAATAGAGATTCCGTCAGACGTCCTCAACGTCTGACAAAGAGCATGCAACCCACTGCTCCTCCAAAGAAAACAATTGCGTCGAAGCCTGCTAAAGGAAGTGCTGACAAATTTTTGGGTGCCGTGAAGTCAGGTGTAGGCACTGCTAAGGTACCGTGGAAATGACGTTGCTTCTTTGTTGCATGCGAAGAAATATATATTGGAGTATCAGACGTGGCATGTGGACTATTGGGACAAAGGTAGCGAACTTGTCTGTGCATGTGCATAACTGAAGCACTACAAGCAGGGCACATTAAATGTAGCATGCTTAGCACAGAGTGCTACTGCATTTCACGAGTGTGTGCTTGTATTGCAGGTTGGGAATGCAAAGCGTGCAGAGCCGACTCGGAAGAAATGAATGACGCTCCGTTTTCTTGCAGGTTGACTCACTATCAGTCATCGTGAACTGAAAGCTCTGCTGTTTGTCAATGGCAATGTACAACTGCATACTGATGACCATGCCTTTCGCTTATATATTGTGGATTATGAGAAGGTAGAATTGTAGAAGAAGCTCTAAAGACATGGGGCATTGAATTTGTGAAGTGCTCGTATGTTATGACTGATTTTCTTCACTGTAGCATGGATGTAATTAACTGTCTATTTCATACTGGGAACTGATGTTGCTATGTGCATGTGTAGGGAATTCTGTATTCCCAAACGAAGACGTTCCGAAGCAATGTCACTGTGTGAAGTGGCGTCGATAAAGAAGTGCTTGGGGGGAGGTTATAGTTTGCAAGCTTGAGTAAACAGCGCGCGGCACAGTAAATCCCTTTTTTTGTGTACAGTGATTTTTGGAAAACTGCAAACATGAAGGTACTTGTTAGCCACTGTAACCGGAAGTATGCATACTACGTTTCTTGTACAGTGTCTTCTGCGGAAACTTTGAAAGAAAGCGAACTTCTGTAAGGACTTTCATAAATATAGGCCTACATAGAGGCGTTTTTAATGTTTGTGAAGCGGTATGGATGCGTGAGGACTATCTGTAAGCAGTGTTGTTTTTCCGCTCATGACCCATGATATGCTGTCGCTTCACTGCATTTGCATGCATGGCAGTATCCTTTTTTGAAATGCTTATTTCCGGAGTTGTTGGCGCGGGAGAACATGGCTTCTCCAAATCATCTTCACGCATTGTGCAGCTATTTCATGGACACAGAAGAGTCTGCTGTAATCGTGTCCCACTATTTCAACAGCGAATCCAGAGCATGAGAGTGCAAAAGGCAGGTGCGTTGCAAGTATCTTGCAGTCGTTTCTCTTAGTGGCTACATTTTGTGCATTGTCGTCAGTCTTCGTAGTACTCATTCAATCGCACTTCCAGAATGCCATGAATTAAAGGCATGGCAGGTAGTATTGTTACGATAGGACATGTACAAACTCAGCCTATATGCAGAAATTACATTACAGAACCAGTCAACGACATAGCAGAGCCTACGAGACTTGTAATTTTGGTGGACAAGCGTAATGTATGCATCTGTGCAGTACCAGGAGGGCAGCTCTGTTACCACAGACGAAAAACCACGTACTGAAGATGAGTTGTTGTTGAAACGGGAATTATATGACAATTTTTACTGCTGCTCCTTATTAGTCCACTACTGCTTTATATAGTGGAAAGCATGAGTCCGATACGAATGGACTTGAATTCACAGAATCCCACATGAAACAAGCAATTCGAGCACTGTACAGACACTTTGAAATTCTCTGCCAATTCGGAATGATGAAGAGTACGTCCCTCGCTTCCGCAGTTGTATTCTGTTAGGAGTTTTGCAATGGACTGTTTCAGGTGGACGACAAGTAAGAAGTGCACGATTACTGCGGTGCACGCTTTATAAGGAGGTCGGAGACGGAGGTGTACGCGAAACAACACTGCAGGGCGGGCATGTTTATTTAGAGTCCTGGGTGGCTCACTTCACAAGCGCTGTTAATTGTGGAAAAGGATATATGAACTTTCTTGGATTCATGCTGGTTTAGCAAAGATGTAGACTTGCACATTGGAAATGCAATGTTAGAGTTCTGACTTCTTAATTTATGTTGGACATCCATGTGTAGGAGAGCGGACGCTGCCATGGATAAATTTAGAGGTTTTCTGTGCTTGACGACGACTATGTTGTTCAACATCATTGTAAGAGTTCAGATATTTCTGTGCGTAATTGTAATTAGTAGGACTTCTTTGGTACATGGTTAGCTCAGAATTTGCTCATCATATAGACTGCATAGAAGCTGATACGAATGTTTTTTCCAGTGGTGCTCATTTGAATAGTGAAGCTTATTGGCTCTCGTATTGCAGCATTCAATCAGGGAACCTGGACGTCGCTGATGTTGTATACCCTTCGGTGAAGTCACTTTTCTCGTCGCTGAACTTGCATATTGTACAGGTATATTAGCATTTTTGGGAAGCTCGTACATTGGCTCCATCGTCTGCAGTCCTTCATGAAGCAGAATTATTGGCAACCTTATCAGTCATTGCTGTGCGTTTGAAAGACACACTTCGTATCAGTGAACCTGTTTGTAGAATCTACTCATGTCCTTGTTCGAGTGAAGATGGAACAACGGTTTGACGTGACAAATAGTATTATGGAGGTGCCGTTTGTGCGTGACATTGTTTTCCTACGCCCAGGGCCTATGAATCCCTTTCAAACATGTTTGTACACACGACTGTGAGGAGAGCTGCTGCAATTGTTGTGGGAAAATGCCGAGCTCATGCGGAGCCTAGCCAGGAGCCTACGCATTCCACAATGGAAATTACTACAAATCCTGCGCTTCACATGATGCACTCATGACGAGGTGAAGAAGGTGCTATTGTAGTAGGTGCGGACAAAGACATATGCATGATTAACTTCTTTTTGCAGGAATGGCAAGTTGTATACAGCAGGACGCGTGAACAGCAGAATTATGAAACGAAATGAACTTGTCCAGTGCAAGCATCACAGTAGTCATTCAGGTGACCATGCAATGTAGAGGTACTAGAATTCCCCATGTACTCATGATTACTGTATCTGTTGTTCTATGGGAAGTGCACCCTCAACTACTTTGCATACTGCTTTTCTTTGAGTCGGTATTTCATGAGGTCAGTGCTTGTGCGAGTTTTCAATTTTCTTGATAACAGAGCAAGCTGAAGTTCTCGTTTTTGGGGGAGTCATGCATAATTTCTTTTCTTTTCTTTTGCAGAGGAAAACCGCATTCAGTTTTGCATCTGTGGCATACAATATGTTCCAAATTGTAAGAGGCCCATATCGATTGTACGGTACTTACTGCTTGGCAAGTACGTACATAGAAGACTGCGTAGAATTCCAATGTAGGGGTTATACATGCCATTCTCTGGGACTGCTAAATCTATGTCGCAGTCGGAATGAAACATTAGAGCACACACAGGTATCCACAAATCGGAGAAAAAAGTCATGGTACTGCGGATGTCAGAGGTACGATCACAACAATGAACTCAAACTGTAGTGAACTGGAAGAGTCTTTTATAGTGAGGTAGTTGGAACACGAAGTCATATATTTCAAGTGAGTACACCGTCGACGTAGTTGTACAGTAATGCTATCGTAGGCTACCATTAAAGGTTGTGCTCTACCTTTGAGCGTTATGTGCAGCTGTGGCTTGAACCGACGGGTGACATGTCATTTCTGTGATGTTAGAATAACCTGTATTTGGACATCTGTGTACCATACTCACAGGTTGCATATACAACAGCATTTGGAATATGCAGTCATCATTGAGGAATGACATCTGCACACAAATGCCTGTGCTCATGGAGAAGCAACAATAAACCTGCATGGCGTTATTTACAGGATGCACGTGCATATTTTCCTTAGAGGAATTCAAGAAAAAGGTATGTGCATGAAGACTGAATCCCTGGCAATTGTAAGAAGCTTCTGTACTGATCGTGACATTGCTAATGACGTCGTATTTTTGGACTACGTCTTTCAAGAGTCAAAGTTGTCACATGAACAGTGGATGTGCATGGGGGTCCTGAAAAAGAACTGAGACCAGCGGGCAGCATGCGTTGCAGGACTTCATTTGCAAGGAAGATGTCAACTGTGCCATCATTGTTCGACAACGGAAGTGACAATTCTTTGAGAACAAAAGCATGAACAACATCATCCGTAGCGAAGTGGAATACAGGAAAGCGCAGCCGTTTCTTGTGTTGCCGGCATCAATGTATACAGCAAGAGGCAGGGCTTGTGCTCCAGCATTACAATAATGCACAATCAGCATGGGTTTCACCAGGATACACATACGTGAGTTCATATTACGCATTACGAGCAAAGACATAGACGTCAGTATTGTATGTGCACTAGAAAGGCAGAATGTATAATGCACCTTCATTTTGCTTAGCAGAACTTCGTAGAAGCCTGAGTTCATGAATCATGTTTGAAGGATGTACAATTAAAACTGCAGATACTGCGTCTGTTGCATTGGAATTGATAGCATATTCCAGAGTGGAACATCTATGGAAATTAGCCATTTATATTGAAATCTGAAGCGGAGCTACTCAATATGACATCCGTTTTTGTCATCGTACATACTGTTCCAGTCAACATCCATACATAAGTTTCCTATTAGTGATTGTAAGAAACATCTTTGAGGACAGTGACGGCATTTTCGAAAATAAGACTCACGACCCGCACACGTGTTGGAACATGCGTTTTATGTGAAGAAGAGAATTGGCATGGCAGCACTGACTCCTGAGAAGGCAGGCTTCCGAACCTCGCAAAAGTTGCTCGGCTGAACACTAGTGTCAGAACTGATGTCGTATATGACACTGCAATGTATATATGAGTCGTCCGGGGAAGCGACAGTGCAGTGCACAATTGCATATCGACAATTGCGAAGGTTTTCAACATTGCTTTCTTTGTCAGTAGGGCAGAATGTTAGATGACGTGACAGACCTCTAGAAAGTAGAAACGGAACAACTTTGTCATTGACATGTTAAACAGAACACAAAACACTGACGTGGACGCCACAATCTGAACATAGCAGTAATCAGAAACAACAGCATGTACGCATCTTTCGTATTCACCATAATAGTGCCCATTCTTGGCTTACTGTGTGTGCTGGCGTTGTATACCTTGTAGAAAACAAGGAAACCCACGTGACGACTGCGACTGGAACGTTTCCATAAGCACTACAGCATTTAAATGAACGTTCTGTACAACACATCTTTCTCAAAGAAGACGTTCCACAGAACATGGATCGCATACGATAGCACTGCCAATCTTCAGTCGCCCACGCTGCCACATCATATTATCCAATATGGCCGTCTGAAAAAGGCCGGTCCATGTCAGAATTTGAAGCTACCACGTCACTTGACACCTCACCAAAAAAAAATTTCGGGACTATCTGATGTGTCATTGCCCGGTCGAAATTTGCTGACGTGCACAGCCATTGCCATCCATGTGGCGGATTTTCACAGTTTCAGAAGACTAGATGCCAGCACTTGTTGTCATGGAACATGTTGACATCTACCCATGTTCCAACAAATTCTAAGCGTCGCAGAAAACGCGGTCGCAGACGAATTTTAGGTGACATTACAGTTGACACGTTTTTTCCCCATAAAAACATGTACTGCCGTCTTCCTAAACGTATCCTAAAACATGGCTTTCTTGTAGTGTTATATATACAGGCTCTTCAAGAATGAGAGGAAACTCACAATTGCAAGATATTCCGGGGAATCTCCCAGTTTGGAATAGTTCCGTTGAAACTATTGTCATGAACATCCCTACACATATATTCAGGTGTAATCAGTTTGTATTATCTGATAGCCAGGTCAAAATAGTGGACAATGATAACTATCTGAACATCAGTTTGACTGTAATTTAAACTCAAATTAATCCAAATGATATTGATGGTCCTATCATTGGGGGCAGTTAGCAAACTTACAAAACATTAAGCCACATATTCTGGAGTCCTAGAGGAAGTGGACCAGTGAGTTGAGGATTTCCTGTCAATTCTCTGGAAGCATCAAAAGATATGATTGTCAGCTGGAAGATAAATCAGGTAACTGGGGAACACTGATGCAGTTTTCTAATTCTAAGAAGTTGGATATGATCATCGTTACCATCTAACAAGGTTGAGAAGCATGTTTGTTAACAGTCAACAGCTTTGCATATTGTAACTTAGCCAATACATGTTTTTTGATTTAGCAGAACTAACTTCAATTTTGTTATATATCATGTCAAGCTAATGTAGATGTCAAAATGACACATGGAATATCATGAATTTAACAAAATTGACTTTAACTAGAAATGTTATTTTTCCGGTACTTATGAGGTTAGCTCTAAGGAACTTACAAAGTAGTCAACCATGTCAAGTTTGCTATGGCTGGTGACAAAGTGCCAACAATCGATGCATTGGATATAGACCTGCTTAGAGGCATTTCCCACATATTACTATTAGAAGTGACTCAATTAACTATCATTATGCACCATTCATTATTTAAGGGCAGTATAAAACAATACTAAGACTAGAGGTTGGAACATCAATTTCATTATATTGGTGATTCAAAGCACTAAATTTTGGCACTTATTCACTCAAAAAATTAAGACTTTTAACGCTTTATGATTCAAGGTTCTTAATTTGAAAGAACATCAATTTTGTTAAAGTGGTGCAATTCTTTGAAAATTGTGACATTTATATACATAATGGTCTACAATTTAGCATAGGAGAGGTATGGATTTTTGTTTTAGAATGCTAAGTGCCAAGGTTTGGGAATATCACCACTTGAATGATATTCATGTTAACCCCTAAAAGTTCCATTGTTCCTACAAGGGACAAAATGGATTATGCGTAGGCTTGGGTAACCTCAATTTTTATCATGATGTTTTGAAATTTTTTCTTAAGGTAAAAAATCACATTGACTTTTTGAGGATATGATTTTTAATTCAATCAATGCTTGGGAGAAAAAATTATGCTACAATAAGAGCCCATATTTAACTAGTTTTGGACTTTTCAAAGAATCATGGACATTTTGTAATTAGAAATGTATCGGCTAGCAACATCAATCAACATTTGTCTATTTTTAAATTTTTAAATTTTCATTATTTAAAATGATGTTTCTAATCCATTTTTAAACTCAAAAGTATGCATTTGGACTATATATTTCATCATTTGCATCATTTACAGACGGATTTGTCAATAATTAGTTAAATATCAAACTAAGCTCAAAATCAAGGACTCAAGGAGTCTAGGTAATCCACAAAAACTTGAAATTATTATTTTAAATTTTTCTTCCTCATAGACTATATTTTTGTCAACATGGAAGCTTTGATTCATTTCATTTGGATAAGTGATTTGAAAATTATGGAGCTTCTTGATTTGCAAGCAATCATAGAAACTTCTTAAGAAAATAACATATTGAATTCATTTGTGAACTAAATTTTTATAATTTAAAAAAAAAAAAATTACATAGAATTACATATGCTTGCTAAAACAATCTCATTGTTGAGATTAGTATGTCTCAATTCCATCTTAAGTAGAGCTATTATCAATTTAGTTTTTCCTTCAATCTTGTACCAACTTCTACTTAACAATTTTTTAAAGAAGGAAAATCAAGAATCTTTTTGTTAGACTTTCAATGCAAATCTTCAACATGAAAATATTTTAAATCAAAATGTTTAATGCAAAAAAATTTAAGCTAAAAAGATTCAAAGTCAAATAATCTAGTCAAGGAAAGTGCTCAAAACCTTGCTTTCTTCACTTTAAATGCAAAATAATATCTTACAATCTATGAGGTGAAAGTTTATGAAATTTCTTTCCAACATTTCTATACTAGCCTAGTACAAGATCTTAAGATTAGATATGCAAAAAAAAGAAATTATTAATCTTTTTAGCTCTTTACAATGGAACTGGCAATTTTTAGTGATTTTTAATGAAAAAAGGTCTTCAGACTTTAGGTGTTAAAGGTGCCAATGTCAAGAATGTCCACAAATGTAACGAATACTTTGACGTCTTAATTGGTGCGAGTTCAGGGGACTCTTGCTTGGTAACCTGACGATTGTTAAGGTGCTTGTCATCCTAGCCCTTTTCAATGGCCGCACAACAAACGAGCTAATTGAATAAAAGCATAGAATAGAATAGAGAGAGACTAGAAATAGCTTACAAGCCAACTACAGAGATGTCCCAGAGTACACCATCTGAACCCGAAGTCCCGTTATGTTTGAAGCGTTGTACTCCTCGCCAATTGGGAAACGTAACGTCACTCGATCTCAGATTCCGGCAAGGAAGCACTTGCGATTTATTCCAGCCATCCAGGTCACAGGAAACTCATATCGCGTTCCCTGTGTTGATTCCCGGTGAGTTTCATATTTCCCACTGAACTTTAGAATTTGACATCTGTAAAACTTTGCTAATTACACTAATTTTGTACACATGTCGCAACTGCACATACACAGGGAAATATGAAACTCACCGGGAACTCACCGGGAATCAACACAGGGAACGCGATATGAGTTTCCTGTGGGTTGCTGCTCTGATCCGGGGTTTTATTCCAAGCTGCAAAGATTGCCTGGAGAGCGTCCACTGCAATCAAACAAATGCATTCTTATTCTTAATTTATGTTGCAAACACAAAACCCATTGAAAACACAGAGTGACACTCGTGCATTGCAAGTTGCAAACATGTCTTTACCGACGACAGTGTGCATGATTGAGTACTACGACTCTCGAGTCTGGGTTAGAATCGTAAACTATTCACTAACAGGCCGTCCTGGGCAGTCAGTCGATCAGTGACTCTACTCTCCCCCACGGGGGCACTGCCAAATTCTCTTCATCTGTCTGCCAAGAAAAAGGAATTTCGAAAACTATCCGTCAACAACATGCCCTCTACTACTGTCGAATTGTGAACTTTGGAGGATTTCAAGTCATTGAAACTTACGCTCTTCTGTGTAGTAGATATTGGTGTCGCCGCTGACTTGTACAAAGCAGACATTGCCAAGTACAAGCAGTAAGGCTATCACAGATCGACCAAAATGATCACAAAGCAGGTGCGACTGCTGTCCCATTTTGTTACAACTGCAACAGGGAGTTTGATTCTTATGACCGTATACTAACAACAACAATTCCACAAATTTTCAAAAACCAAAAAAAGAACTCGCATTCGAACTGAGGTTTTCCATCACTCTAGCTCTTAACCCCGAGCGCAAGCTCATTCGCCATCTCAGTCTGCAGTCTGCACTGCATGCTCGGTACACTGGTGCCTGTTTGGCGATAATCTAATTATAGCTGTGCAGTCTGGTGGTAGAGTGATAGACTCTCTTCCGGAAAAAAAGAAATGGTAAAGCGCGTGTATAACACTTTAAAGCCGCGTCCACTCCCAGCAGTGTAAGGTAACAGGTCCATAAAGCTCTCACTCAGGCTCTAAAATCGCCCACCTCCCCAAATGTATTCTATTTACATGTGTTGCTTTTTCATTGCATCAGCAATGTATAAATACTTTACATTTGAGGAGGTGGGCGATTTTAGAGCCCACTGCATTTGAACTTCAAAAATTCATAACTAATTCCAGAAAGCTCCAAAACATATGAAACAACTTGGGTTAGATGTCAATTCCACTTGTCTTTCAAGGATAATTTAATGAAATTTTTTTCAAGAAGTTTCACCTCCCCAAAAATCAGTTCGTGCTCTTAAATGGTCGATTTACGGACATGTTACCTTACATCATTCCAATACATCGTCTAGTTGATCCAGTGATTTTTTTATTGGCTCTGTTCAAAGGGCATCGACTCTGATTTCAGAATCTGAGTTTTCAAATCCTATCTACATCTACATTTACATTGCACAATGCGATTAGGGCTTGGTTGGAGTGAGGATGTGGGGTCCAATTGGTCAACAAATTAACCTAAAGGTAAGAGGCTTGAAATCTGCTCATCTAAGGGTTAGTCTGCCTTTCCATGTGTTTCCTTGGATGGGAATTTTTTATGTCATTTTTCAAACAAAAGAGAAATAGATGTGGAATGTAAAACAAGTGGTTTCATATTTTTCAAAGTATTATTGAATTCCTTATGAATTTTCAAACGAGTTGTGTCATAGACACCTATTTATGACCCTAGGTCTTCCATAAATTGTTCACTTGCAACTTATGAAGAGAAATGGAGAAAGCTAGGAGAATGATAGGCTCTTGCAATAAATAATATTTTTTTTCTCAATCCATTCAATGACTATAGAGGTCAATTTAAGCACCACCTCATGTCCATTTTAGTGCTAATTATAGGGATGGTTTCATTAGAAAAAATATGGGGTCTCAAGAGGGCTGCTCTGCAGTTCTAAAGGACCTTGAAATTTGGTTTTTTTTTGCAAGAAAATCATTTTCCCCCTATTTCCGCCTGCTTGAATTTGCAGTGGCAGCAACGCAGAAATCGAAATTAATGAATAAAAAATTGACTAAAAATAAAATAAAATAAAATTTCCAAGCTGAAATTAATTTTTTAATTTTAATTTTTTTAAATTATTTTATCTTTTAAATTGCAAAAATTGGCAGATTTTGAGATATTCACCTTAGCTGACACCAAAGATGTGGCACTTTTTAGGGTGACAAGCTCAAAATAGCTTGGTCTATCACCACAAGGCAGCCTTCTAGAGACCCCAGAATTTCTCTAATGTTAATGCTCGAGTAGATTTTGAGCCTCCTACCTTATGCCAGAGCCTCACGGTTATACCATTCTTGTTTGTTTTGGTATGTTGGAGAAGGAGCCAGCTATTTTGGTCGTACTTAGAATGCAGGGGCTAGTAAAGGGTGAATGCAAAAATAAGACCCTCTTATTTTGTGCTTGATTAATCCATTTTCTACACCTACCCTAACTAATGGAGGGGCTCTAATTGCAAATATGAACTTGAAATTTGCAAATTTTATCATGCATGGCAAATAAAAAGTTCTTATGTTTTTCCCAAAGATAAAATGTGGGGTCAAAATGGTGCTCATACTCATCTTGTTGCACAACTATAAGCATGACCAATTATTTTTTCCATACTCATGTGATAATTGGTGGTACAATATCTAATGAATTAAACATAGGCCTACATAGGAAAAATTTGATTAGTGGTTTTAAATACAACATGAATTTGGCTATTTTGTAAAAAGAACTTAAATATATTTTCTTTAAAAAATGTAGCTTGTGTTTTTTCTATAGAAAAGTCGTAAAAATTCGTGCAAAAACAACATCATTGAATTGATAGAACAATGCCCAATAGTACTATAGTAAATCCTTACTATTATTAAGGACCAAGGAGCCCACTTTGGGCTTTTTGAGAACTAAGGTGGGCTCTATTGACTTTATAGTTTAGGATTCTTTTAATTTTTGCGTGAAATCTATAGGATGGATGCTACTCATTATAACCTACATGTGAATCTTTGTTTCACTTCATTCTGATAAATATTGCAAAAGTTGAGAGGGATTTTTCAATTTCAATGTCAAATTGGGTAGCAAAATATATATTATATTTTGAGGATTGTATAGATTATTACTTGTTCAAAAATGTTTGAACCATTTATCCCAAATACTAAAGTTAAAGTTATGATGATTTTTTTTTGCAGGCAATGAAGGTAGAAAAAACAAATATAGCCGTCTTTAGCTTTCAATTTTGAAAATTTTCAAATAAAAATAAAAATAAAGGATATTAATTTTTTACTAGAACATTCTCACCATTGAAATCAATTTCTTACAAAAGTTATTAATAGATTAGTTTTTTTTTTCATTATTTTAGTATCACCTTCAACTTTACAATTTTTAAAAAATGAAATCAATACAAAAAAAAATTTGGTCAAAATTTTTTTCATATATTTTCAACCCACTTTCCAACATATTGATTAACAAAATGCACACATTATAGGACATATATGTTTTGTTTTTTAACCCTTGAAGGACCATTGTCCCTTTGGGGGACAAATGGGATTTTGTGTAGGTACCTAGAGGCTGAATTTTTTTGATGATTTTTTTTCGATTGATGCCTAGGAACAAAAGTTATGCCCAAATAAGCTCAAACAAAGGAGAGGGGGTAGCAAAAAAAAATTCAAAATTTGAATTTGAATTTTTTTTCTTTATAGATTATATTTTTGCCTATAAGAAAAGCTTGTATTCATTCCATTTTGATTTGTTATGAGAAAGTTATGACAATCTTGTTTTTCAGGCAATTACAGCTTCTTCTTGAAAAAATAACTTATAGGATTCATTTCTAAATGCAATTTTTACAATTAAAAAAAAAATTCCACATGGTTTAGTTTGCTTCGTAGAACAAACTCACCATCGAGATTAGTGCATTTTAATTCCATTTTAGAGATATTAATAATTTAGATTTTCCTTCTATGTCATACTATTTCTACTTAATAATTTTTTAAAGATTGAAAATTAAGTTTTTTTGAATTTCTTCTTTCTAAGACTCTCAACTCAATACCTCACAATAAAGATTTAAAGCTCAAAACTTTGTAGTACAAAATTTTTTATTTAAGAAGGTTCAAAGTCAAATAATCACTAGTCCTACAATGTGTTGAAAAACTTGTTTTCTTTCACTTTAAACACACATATCTTGCAATCTATGCAGTCAAAAATTTTGAAACTTTTTTCACACATTCTCATACTAGTTAGGTATAAGATCTTGTAATTAGATGTTTAAAAAAAACAATTTTCAAATTTTTTTTACTCTTTACTATAGAAATGGCATATTTCTTTTGCAAAAAAAAGGCCTTGTTCCATTACGGGTTAAATGTTGAAAGACAAATCCTCACCTTTTCAAATTTGGAAGGACTTAAAAAAACCTACATTTTGAAGTTTAGGCACATTGAACTTGCAATCGTTGGGTATATTATTCACTCTAAAATTTTGTGACATTCAACATTGTACAAGAACAAGCTAACCAAAGGATCCTACGGTTGGATTATTTTGTTAAAAAATATTAAATATTGATGAAGATTTTGACCTTGCATTGGGGACGAATATTTGGAATCTTCTAAAACATGAAAGAAAAGGTAGGGATTAAAACTTAGTTATATTCATCGATCGTGGAATTATGATTCCATGAGTTGTATTTTTAGTTTCTTTTTGGCACAAATGAAATGAAATTTCATTGGATTCCCTGAGTTTGGAATTTTTTTCCTCTTGCATTGGAAATTGTCAACACTTCCCGCCCAGGTGGCGTGTTTTCCTTGTATTTTAGTCCGGTCTGAGTTGGTTACTTGCCCCCCAAGGCCGGTTCTGTTTTATTTTTCTCTTGCAGTAAAGGTTCCCTTTATTTGTGTATAAATAATAATAATAATAATAATAATAATTAAAATTAAAATTAAAAAATTAAATTGTCAACACTGCCGTGAAGGGTTTCTCCCGATGCTTTTGGAGCACTACATAATTCAATTCGTTTGACCTCTCGAAGACTTCTCACTGGTACTGTAGCAGGTAACTTTAGAGATTGTTTCTTCAAGAGAGGTCTGCAGGAATGTTCTTGCGTAGCGGACTAGTGAACCAGAAAAACTTGAGCTGCACCGTGTTTCTTTGGAGAAGGAAGTCCAAAAGAAAAGAGACCATCAATCTCGCTCCCAATGAAGAGCCGGACAACACTGAGGGCCGGTATACACTTGGGGCCGGATTGAAGGCCGGCCGGAACTCTCCAAGTTTGAACCAATGGGATTGCTCAATTTCTCCAAATCCGGCCCAAGGGCTTTATACTTGGGGCCGGATGGAACCACCACTCATCCTACGTGTCGCCTTAGGTGGCATGGTTTTGGCGCCAAACCATCCAGCCCCAAGGGAGCAATCGGGCCAAGGTTTTTGGTGGCCCGATTTCCCATCTAGGGCCGGATTGGTGTCACATTCATCTCCTCCATTGGATCGGACAAATCTCCACCATCTACCATGCAAGAATTTTTCTTTTCTTTTTTATTACATTTTTTATTAACTGTGAGCTCAATCCCATCTGGTTGAGTCATGTTGTGATACAGATGCTATGTTACAAGATGTTAATAATGAATTTTTGTTAATACTGAATTTTATTGTTAATACTGAATTTTTGTTAATACTGAATTTTATTGTTAATACTGAATTTTATTGTTCATAATGAATTTTATTGTTCATAATGAATTTTATTGTTCATAATGAATTTTATTGTTCATAATGAATTTTATTGTCCATAATGAATTTTATTGTTCATAATGAATTTTATTGTTCATAATGAATTTTATTGTTAATAATGAATTTTATTGTTAATAATGAATTTTATTGTTAATAATGAATTTTATTGTTAATAATGAATTTTATTGTTAATAATGAATTTTATTATTATTAACCATTGCAATTGTAACAATAATGTCTTTGCAATTGTTTTAGCATGAGGTATTAATAATTATTTTTTTTGGTGTAGACACAAATTACATACTATGTTATAGACACTAATTTTGATAAATTACATGCTTAATAAGTAAATTTTTTATACGGACACAAATCTGTAAATGAAAGTCATTGTTGAAGTTATGCCAAAAACTTTGACATCTATAAGATAATGTGTGTTTTTATCAATTTTGATGACAAATACTTGAAAAAAGAATATGGTAAGGAAAAATTATGCTACTAGAAATAACATGTATGGTAAAACTTGATTTACATTTATCATTTAATTCATTCAAGTTTTCATAATAAAAAATTTCATGCTTTTCTTTAAAATAAACTAAGAATATAGATTTGAAAAAGAGATTAAAAAAAATTACATGTTTTCTTGAATTGTATGTTTAATAAATGACAACTATTATGGGGCTACAAATCTTTTTTCAATGTCAACTCTAGTTTTAGTGTCAAAATAAAAAAGGTTCAAAAGAAGTCAAAGAACTTCCTTTTTCCAAATAGAGAAAATAGGAAGAGAGTGGAAAAGGTTAAAAAAAATTAAAAAACTCTCTCTTCCATTTTGAAATAGGTAAAGTAGGAATAAAAAGGAAAAGTCTAAAGAATTCTAAATTTTTTTTTCCTATATTTGAAATAGAATAAATAGAAAAGAAAACCTTTTTTTCTTTCTAAAGTATAAAAAATAATAAGAGAAAGGAAAAGATGCATGTCTTAGATTTTTTTAATTGAGCATTTCAAAAATTCAAGAGTGTAGTAATCAAGAATTCGGCCTTAGAATCGGGCCCCAAGGGCTTTACATTGCTTGGGGCCGGAGTGATGAATTGCAATCCGGCCCCAGAATTCGGCCTCAACCACTTTACATTATCTGGAGCCAGAGTGGTGATTTGGGACCGGATTGTGGGCCGGATTGGAGGCAAATCGGGCCGGCCTTCCATCCGGCCCCAGGCCGTGTATATACCCACCCTGAGTTGTTAACTACGAAGAAGAAACGGAGGTCTACAGGTTCCAATTGCTAAAACTTGAGCCACCCACCGACTGACTGTTCCCAAACACGCGCTTTTTTCTCCTAACATCTGAAGATATTGAATAAGAAGATCCGTCCTGGCGGACATCCGAGGACGGGACGGAGCGGTGGTGTAACGACAATTTCAAGAATATCCATGCATGCCCTAGATTGATTTTAGACCTTTATGCACAATTTTTGACACCAGAAAGGTGTCAATTTTAAAAAATTGAATTTGTTTTGTTTGCTTTTATTATTTATTTTTATAAGAAGAGAGCAAACTCAAGTTTGTTTGTTATTGTTTTCTAAAACAAATGGAAGAGGTTAAGAGTTTGTTTTTTGTTTTTTTGTAACACAAATGAAAAATAACAACTATGCTATAAGAGGCTCTATCCATGTAGCATTGGCTTGCTTTTTGACTAAAGCTGTATTCAAACTTCCACACATGTAGCTTTAGTGGATGCAATAGCTTCCTTACCTTTAATCTTCAGTTGTAAATTTGTGGTAAATTGACAATGCTTACATTTTGTAGTCTTTGCATTCAATTCATTAGTTCTATTTTTGTTTTTTTTCTTCAATGATCCCACCACTTGGTGGCATGAAGTCATTATACCCTATGGGGCCCCAAGCCACGTGAAATCTAGTAGATATAGAGCCAATATCTACAGTAAATTTTTACCAATGACAATAATTAGTGACCTATATGGATAAGTAAAATCAAATTCACTTAATATCAATTTTTTTAAATTAGCAATATTCTACTACTTTAACCCCTTGAGATCCATACATCTGAAAAGTAGATGCACCTTGGTCAACCTTGATTGTAACTTTCAATATAACCATTTTTGATATTTGATTTAATGTATGAAATGAAGATTTATATTATCTCTTTCTACTTCATCTTAAAATTTTGAAAAAATTCAAAAATTGAAAGAATTATTGCAATTGCAAGCTCCATTGTTAGAATCCAAATAACACAATATGTTGTGTTTTTCATTCATATTTTATCCTTTTAAAATGAATTGAAAATTGAAATTGAAAAATTAAGTTTTTCATTTTAAACTTCATTTATGATAAAAATTACAGATTATTCTAATATATATTCTAATTTATATCATTTTAATTCCACCTTTAACTTGAAAAAATCACAATATTTTGATTTTTCCATCAAAACTTTTCAAAAAACAAACACAAATAGAAAATAATTTTTTTCACAAACAAAAAATATCAAAATTTTACACATCAAATAAATAAAAGGGCAAATATGGCTTGATAGCCAAATTTGACTTCAAAGTCTTTGTTGTGGTTGTTTTGGGTGTAAAAAATAAAATAATGTATTGAGAAATTTTCATACTAAATTTGTACCATTGCTATTTGTACCTCCTCAAAAAAATTCAAAAAACAGGATTGTTTTTGCTAGTTTTAGTAGATTATATATTTTTGCAACAAAAATGATAACAATTAAAAAATCTCACAAAACAAATTGAATTCTTTTCATAGTGATATACAATTTATAGTTTCAAATAACAAAAATATAGGATTAATATTTGAACACAATCCAATAGGCTAAATTTAGCTCAAATATGATATTTGACTAATTGGTAATAGATCTTGTCTTCAAAAGGTTAATACCTATTAGAACACACATTTTGAAACATTAATCTATACCAATCCTAGTTTATGAAGCTTTGTGGGTATTTATATTTCCAATATGGGGTATTCTTTATATGGAAAATTTCATTAAAATGGCACCATTCCACAACTTTGGCAATTTTTACAGTTTAGACTGAGCGGTCTAAAATGTACACTTGTCCTAGATGTCTAAAATCTATACCAATTTTAGATGGCACTTTAATAGTTCAGGCCATGTGGTTTGACATCAATACTTGTCCAAGATGTCTAAAATCTATACCAATCCTAGATGGCATTTTTATGGTTCATATTGGGTGGTTTGAAAATGGTGCATGAAATATGCCATTTTGATCAAATTTCATATTTATTTAGTTCCAAGTGTCTAATTAGCAAAACAACTTCTACAAGCTCTATACAATCTTAAGCTGGATGGAATAATTCTTTGTATTTTTCTATTGACCCTTCAAACATATATTCATATTTGCATAAATACTTAGTTTGAAAAATTGCTCTAACTTGATTACAATGGAGATATGGCATTTGTTGCCATGAAATCAATCATTAGAATATAAACAAACTTGCAAAATACTCCTTAACCTTAAGAGGACAAGATTTATGACCAAGGTCGCCATCCAAAAAGGATTTAATTTTCAAACCAATAGTTGCATAAGTGCATTATTCATTTCTAAAGTAACCTTAACTTTGTAAGGACTAAATGTTCAAATTTCAAACAACTTGTGAACACAAACACATCCCAAACACACAAAATTATCCCTTCTTCTTTTGGAGAGATTCTTGTGTTATTTCTTAAACAAATGTACAATAGATATTTGGAAAAATATTCTATAACTCAAAGGATACCAATATGTTTTAGGATTCCACCACCAAAAGCAACTTTTCTAGTTCAAAAAGAGCCACTTCAAAAATGGCTTTATTAAATAAGTCAAATACAAATTTCATAAAATGACCATAATTAGAACTTTAAATTTTGAATCTAGAGAAAAAAATTCAGATGAAAAATAAAAAAATTCAATCTAACATTAATTTTAGAAGAAATTTTGAATTTTTTGGTTAGGATTTGATTGATAAATATTAGTTAGTGCAATAGTAGATCAAACTATATGTCTATGATCTATTAACCCCTATGTGTCACAAAGCAAATTCCAAAAGTGAAGAGCTTTCATGCACTTGTAAAAGAAAACGGAATAATTTGAAATCTATTGTGTTATGAAAGTTTTCACTGTTGCAATTTGAAGCCAACTTTGTGATGTGCCGAAATCAGTTTTTTTCACGAGAATCCACTGTCCAAATTTCGAGATTATAAGCTTTGATGCCCTTCTTATTCCGCAGATTTTGGATTTTTTTTAGGACTTCTCGAGTTTAGAAATTTGCACAGGGCAAACCACAAATTGCATGCCCATGAACTTCGAGTATGATTTAGCAATTGGACCCAAGAATCAAGTTAAAAAAGAATTTCTTCGGAATATGTGAAAGTCTGACTTCGGGGACCAACGACGCTAGCGTGTGAGCTTGGAGCGGGGAGCTTGTGAGTTGTGAGCGGGAAGCTTGTAAGCGGGGAGCCTTGAAATTTTATTTTTTCAACGTTTTTACCAAAAAGTATTTTTTTGGAAAAATAATTTTAATGGAGAAGAAAATATACTATTTTTAGTATATTTTTGGACCTATGACCGTTATTCCTATAACCGTGGATTTCAATATATTTTTTCAAAAATTGTCACTATTCATTTCTAGCAGAAAACAACTTCATATTGTGGTACACAATTCAGTATTCAATTCAACTACTACAATTTTTATGTCGAGGCACTCACAAGTTATTTTGAGAACACAATAGAATATATTAGGCTAATGTGACTCACAAACACAATAATAAGTATAACCTAGCATCCACTAATGCTACTCTACATCAACGCTTTGCTTGCAGCTCATTATAGATATCGTATGCACTAGTATAATTTGGGGCCTCATAGGATTCAAACCTCAACCACCACATTCTAGTCTCATGAACCTCTCACAAATGTATTCCAACCTAATGTAGTGACCATTACTTAAGAAAAATATATATAAATGGAAAAAGACATCTTTCCCAAAAAATAGAAAAAAATTGGAATACAAATAATAGAGTAATAAATAAAAAAGTAATGACTAAGCAATGGATTGTAAGGGAATCAATATTAAAAATAATTATGTCTCCTAAATTGGAGAATGAAGGGAAAAAATGAGAGCACAATAAAGAAAAAATGAAAAAAATGAAAAAAAAAATGAAAAAAAATGATTGAAAAAGGAATAAAAGGAAAAGAATGGAAACAAAACAACAAAAATATTTGAAATAAAAAAGAGAGACCAAATAAATTTTTTTTAAATGGATATATATTCATGTATCTTTTTCAAATTAGGGTTCACAATTACAAATTTTAGGACTACATAGTTTCCTTTTAAAAAATATTTAACTTTGTAAACACACTCCCACATTTCAAGGATGCATAGGATTGTTGCATTCTATGTACTTTAAATCATTTCAATTGTACTAAATTTTAATACAATACAAAAGAAGTACATAAAAAAATATGGCCAAGACTACTCTAAAATTGTGATGATTCCTACTTTAATTAAAAGAAACTTCACCTTGTTGAAGCTATAATTTGGTGCATGAATGAATTTATCTTCATAGATGTTCATTTTGCAGAAGTACCAATATAGGTAGTATATGTGCTTGCAATTAATGTATTTTTGACGACCTCCAATGGCTAAAATTGTCATGTTTGTAAAGTTTGAACATGTGCATGAGGATTATGTACCTACTGTAATTCAGTCCACATTTTTATTAAGGTCAAAGCCAATCTCTAGTTAAACAATTGTACCTAGTCCTAGGAAAGGCAACAATGATACTCCTAGTGTTTTTTCTTTGACATAGCCAGCACTCTCCCACTTATTATGTTGTTTTGTAGTTGGTGCATTTGCAATTTGCTATATGGTTCGATTGTTTCGAACCATTAGATACACATTTGCATCATGTAGAGGTGATTGAATATACAACACACTCTTGAATATGTTAAACATATTGAATACTCGATGTGGGGACAAAGTAAGGTGTTCTTGCAAACATAAGCCAACATGTTGCAATAGTAATGTCTCATCTCAACTCAGATTTGTCCCAATTAATGTGAAGAAGAAATTGCCTTTTACAATGTACGAACAAAGAAGTTTTTTTAAGAAGAAAGGGGTTCACAATAGGTAGTAGAGCATGATTGCTATTTTGTGAACCTAGGGATCTCAAGTCCATGAATATAGAAGCCTAGATTCCTATGTTTAAAGCATCTTTCGGTAAGGAAGTTTTTTAGAAGAAACCTGTAATTGAGGTACTAGACTTGTGATCTCCTCAATTACTTGGTTCAATAGTTATATAGGTGTCAATGTTGTAGGTACTTATGTTATAAGCACTTTTTATGGTTATAGGATATTTACATTATAGATGCCTAATTATATTATAGGTGTCTATGTTATACGCACCTTCTATAGTTATAGGATGTTTATATTATAAATATAAATATATATTTATTCATAGTATAAAAACATATTATAATACATATTATTGAGTAACTTCATGGTGACGCTATTTTGTTGAATAACTTCAAGATGACGTTTCGTGGAGGTACATGCCATCTATTTAAAATGACGGTTTTGTTTTAGAGTTTCATTGAAATCCATTAGTGATATTTGTTTTCCACTTTATAGTCAAAATGTCGAACTGGAGGGGTTTTTCAGAGTCTCAAGAGGAAAAAGAAGAATCGGAGCCTGGATTTGAATTTTCATTGTCACAACTATCGGATCAACCTCTTCTGCCGCTAAATCTTGCGCCGCCACATGAGCGTCCACAAGAAGAAGCTGGGCCTTCTCGACCGCCAAAGCAACCTCGTGCGGAGCGGCGATGGCACTGGTGATTTTGTTCCAAGTTGGATGTGTTGAATTCGGCAGCCGAGATGTGACATTTGAAGAATGTTTCGAAGGTCTCAACGTCGATCAATATTACTGCATGATGAAGCCTATTGAAGGAAGTCGTGGTCACCAACGTTGGTTAGAAGGACCAGTGAATCTTTTAACGAAGGCGGATCGTGTTGATTACATCGCTGCGACTATCAAGCGCATTCTCAAGTTCTCTCAGATGGAGTAAAATTAGCCTTGGAATTCTAGTTTTTTTTTTACCTCTAATAGGCATTGGTTTGATGTTAGTACTTCAATCCATATTTGAAGTATTTTGTTCAAATTATTTTGTTTGGTTATAGTTGTAGAAGGAAAGAATGGAAATAGTTTGGACTTTGAAGTGATTTTTCTTCTAAGTTAAAGATAAAGATATAGATGTGGGGCCAAATATGAAGGCCATTAGGTGTAAGTTGGATTTAGAAGGGAGTTAAGGGCTAATGTACACTTGTTGTTGTGGGAAAAAAAGGTGTTGGAAAAGGGGAGGAAAAGATGTTGGAAAAGGGGAGGAAAAGATGAACACTATTCATCGTCTCTCCCAATGTTGTTTTGGGGGAACCGAGTGTTTGGAAGCTCATTGTGTATTGGGTTTTGGGAATTTGATAATGAAATTTGGAGGAGTTGTTTATCATACTATTAGCTTTTCAAATTGTTCTCTTTTGCTTTATTTGAAGTTGTGAGTTGAGATTTGTGCTTGTTTGAGTGGAGGGAGGTCTGCTGCCTTCTATGAAGAGGGGCTGAGACTTTGACCGACCATAGAAAACGGATAAGTCTTTTGTTCAAAATGAAAATTTGATGGAGTGTAGTAAATGTTGTTATCTTTCTATGAAGCTATCATTCATTCAATTTGGAGCATTTATGAATGAGTTGTGAGTGTGGGAAGGTGAGAGAGTCTCTTGCTTTCACCATCTATGAACCGAAACTTTGAGAGGTCATAAAAGTTGGACAGAGTTTTGGATTGACTTGAAAGTTACAGGAGTGATAGTAAATTTTGTTAGCTCTCAAAAAACTATCAATCTTTTGATTTGAAGAAGAAATGCAAAAGTTATGAGTGTGGAAGCATAAGAAGGTCTGCTGCCTTCTTTATTTGAGTGGAATTTAGGTAGTTTGAGGGTGAAGTTGGAGTTCCTTTAGAACTTTGAAGAAGATTTTGAAGATGTGAAGATTTAAAGACTTGAAGATGAAGATTTGAAGAGCTTTGAGGGTCTAGTGTGTTGTGGCTTGTGGTTCGTTTTCATTTTTGTTATTCCTAGCCGGTTTTGGAGGCTAGTTGCAATTCAATTTCTGCATTGTAAACCTGTTGTGAGCCGTGGTTATCCAGTTAGCGCTCCATTTCGTGTTTGTGGCGATGAAGTGGGGTTAATGGCCCACATGGTCGATCTTATTTGTTATTTCCACCGGTGAAAGGCGCTTCCTGGTCATCGTGGGTTTGAGGTTTAGGAGCCATTTTTCGGACGGCTAACTTGTGGATTGGCCGTCCCGTTTTATCCGACCGAGGCTTTGTTTCTTGTCACACACCCTAACCTATTACTCCTTAGTATTCATACGGTGTTGAAAAAATGCATTCTAAGATAATCTAGAATTCCCTTTTGACTACACCAATAAAGGTGTACAAAAGCTTTTTCAAATGTAATAATAGAAACCATGAGTAATTGCTTGTTTAGATGCTTTCAAGTTTTATTAGTTATCTTACCAAGTTGAAGAAAATTCCTCTCTAATCTCTACTTTAAAGCTTATCAAAGAACTTAAGAAGAAAAGTCCTCTTGGTTACATTGTCCTATATCCATACCTTAAATTTGTTTGTTTTGTTTGCTATGGTCAGATCTCCTAGACTGTGCATCCCTCAATTGTGTTCTTGGTACCTTCGGAAAGCCCTTGACAAGGATGGGTGCATGGGATATGTTTCATGTCACAATTAGAAAGATTTTTAATTTTTTATGGATTAGGAAATTAGAAAATTACTTTTACTTTTATTTTGGCTAGTAGCAATGGCATAGGGTAAGATAGCAACACTCATAACCGTCAATTTTAGCAATTCAGCATAGTTGGAGGCACATTTTTCTAGAAAAAATATTTTTTTAGTATTAGCAACTGAAAATCATGAATTTTCAAAAAAAAAATTAGAATTTTTGGATAAGGCATCTAATTTCTGTGAATTTTCAAAGTCTCACTAGGACACCCTAAACCACACTCTACTAAAGTTGCCTTGATTGTAGCACCAAAATTTAAAAAAATCAAAGCCTACCAACCACAATTAAGCATTGGCACGGTTTCAAGGTACATTTGGAGACACTTTAAGGGAACTCTACTATTGAAGTATGGGTACACTAATGGTTATGGGTGTTACTTTACACTACTCACTAACTTAGTGAGTAGTTTCCATTCAAGATTCATCCACGGACCATCTTGTTTCTTTGTTAGCGAAAAAATTCTTCATCGTGTTGCAATATTAATTACCTCATAGCGTTGGACTCGAAGCTTTTTTTAGGGTTTGGCTATGGTGTGCCCGATGCGTTGTGTCAACCGTAAACCTACAGCTATGCCACAGAAGAAACATCGAAGAAACATCAGAAGAAACATCAAACATTTCCTCCACGAAATTCACATCAATTCTTTACCTTATTTGAACTTGCATAAGACTTGCCGTATCGTTCGCGCCTCCTTGGTATTCTCAAACGATAGCATCGATGAATAGAGTCCCTCAGCATTGGAGTTGATAATAAACCAGAATGCAAAAATTTGCATCAATCGGAACATGACTGTTTTTGTTTCCATTTGCGAATTTGCCTGTTCGCAAGCGCAAGTTAAAACCAAAATGTGTGCGTTGTGCTGTAGTTGCGGATGCTTGAACGTGGGAAACAATGTCTGCAATCGCAGCAGGTTGCATGGAATTAGGTCTGCCCAGCCCTTGCGAATAATGGTTTTCCGTTTTGCATTGAGCCTTGAATTCGTTTCACTTTGTACAATGCTGTATATGCATTGAAATTTTGCTCGAGGTAGCAACTGCTGCCATCGCCGCGATCCGACGTTTCTCCTGAGGATCATCTTCAGGTATCATCTCCTCAGTTCTGACGGAAGACGAGTTATTCGTTACTTGTTAGTGTATTTCCTTACGTTAGGAATTGGACAGAATTTTAGGTCAAGTACTATCTCTCGCCATGTTTGTTACCCTCACTCATTATATTCTGTAGTCGTTAAAATTTGGACGTCATCGTCGCTGCCTCATCTGCAGGTTCTTGAAGCGGGTGGATGATCAGTAAACCGTGTATTCCAATTGCTGTAAGATGCGCAAATTGGTTTATACTGCATTCTTAGAATGTGATTTATTTTTAAAATCTTATTGACCTATGGTGAAAGTAGGTACTCCCTTTTTGAAATATTTAGAGCATCTCGCAGTACTTGAAGTTAACGATGTAGCTGGTACGATGATGAATGCAGGGAAGTTTAATTAGGTCAATGTTTGGGAACTTGACTTGACGTACAACCTTTACCTTGCCGTATCAGATTCGTTTTTTTCCGTCATACTGGAAGAATGTGTGGCATGTTCAGAGCCGAAGACCTTACGTATTGAGAACTACCCGCATCGATCCTCATCGCAACACGACTTTTTTGACATTTGTGAAGTTGCGAAGTGAAGCAGGGAGAACAACAAGTGGCCGAGGACTGTGAGCCCATCAATGGAGCTGTCGATGTCACCAAAGCTTCCTCTTCGACGAGCATCAACGACAGGACTCCAGACTCCGAGCCGATCTTTGCAAGTGCTGCAGATGGCAAGCTGCGACACAGACAATCTAAGGGCCATGTATGTTGAAAGAAATCCAAGTGAAGTCTTCAAAGCATGTTCATGAGGGCCTTCTGAAAATGAGGAGCCCTGCCATTTCGGACTTGGGGCCTTGTTCTTAGTGCAGGGCTCCTTATTTCCATAAAACCCTCATGAACATGCCTTATCCCATACTGCTCATCGCCCTCCACCTTCAGAGGGTAAGGTACCTGCACCTAAAATTGTGCTTGTAAGCATTCGAGAATGGTTATTATGATAAAATTGTAATTTTTTTGTTGGATCCTTGCTGGTATTCAATCTGTCAGCCCACATTTTTTTGGACACTATATCCATAAACTATTATGAATTTTCAAAGGACTGAAATAGGTGACCCAAAATCGACCGTAGCTCTCATGAATACATACTGTAAATTTTACGCAAGAACATGCGGGGGGCAGTATGAAAACAGGTCACAATTAGGTGCAGTTGCCTTACCTTGCCTATTGTACTGTACAGCTGCAACCAACCCCCCTTTCAGCTCTGCCCCCACAATGGTGTCAACCTCCCCACTCCCCCAATTTCTGGCAATTACCTTCCTCGTGAATTCGATGTCTTCCGTTTACTCTTTACTTCCTGTATTTTACAGCTTTGGGAATTTCTGTGAATGGCTTCTTCTTTAGCTGACAGGAGCTCGAGCAAGGGAAGGGTCGATACGGTGGTAGAAGACAAGGTGTCTACGATTGACGATGGCTGGAAAATCAATCTGGATTCCATAGAGAAGGCAAGGTGCTTGATTGTTGTCAGTTGTCACCCTTTTATGAATAGACGAGTTTTGGGTTTCAGAGGGGTGGGATTTTGTTGTGCAGGGGCAATCTCGAATAGCAGAACTGAACGCTTCTCATGGTGTGAAAAAATTATTTGACGGACGGTTGAACTTGATTTGAGTTTTCTACTAGACGCATGCTGCTGACATCCATGGGTACTCAGGGCTAGAGCTATCTGGTCGTCGTGGAGCCAGGGCGCAAAAATTCCAAATTTTCACCTTGAAATATAAATGTAAAAATTTGCCTACTATTGTTGGATATTTTTGTATTTTGTAATTTGGGGTCCAAATATGACTTCAAATCTGAAATCGAAGACCCTGAAATATTGAGGAGTCGTTGAGGAATACAAAATCATCCAACTGCAAAATAGAGGCCAGATATTTACATATATTTGGCAAGGTGAAAATTTTGAGTTTTGCAGTGTGCTTCCACAAAGAACACATGTGCTCAAGCCCCGGCCCAGACATTGATGATGTCTTTTAAACTTCAAATGAGCACCAAGTATTTTTTACTCTTCATCCATACGTGGACGTCAATGAATATCATCGACTCTTCCAAACCTTTCTCTAATTTTGGCAGCTGCATGCCGAAATGGCTTAGAGACGCTAACATGAATGAGTTATAATTTGTTGGGGATTATCGTATCCTCAGGGACACTACACTAAAGTTTGGATACAATCGGAAACTGATGCTAGAGATAGCTGCAGGTTCCTGTGCGTTTGAGGCCTCAATTAGAGCCGGAGAGCCGGGCTATTGAAGAAAGAGCTCATTGAAGTCCGGTGGCGAGTAAACTGGAGGCTGGCTCCAGGCTCACTCACAAGTTGTTAAGGGTACTAAATTACTCCCTTTCCACTTGTGGATTTGGCATTTGCCAGTTGCTCATTGAACTTTCATGGGCAATGTGTGAAATGAGTTACTTGAGTAGGCTGTCTCAGGGTGATTGCAAGAAAGATCAATTCTATTTTCTGTCACACCTTGTGTGTTGATTGTTTTCAAGCACACCTTTGAGAATAATGATTCAATGTAGTTGAAATTCACGGTAAAGGTGGATAAGGCCATTTAAAACTTACATTGATGTTTTAATTTATTTTTTTAAAGTTGATTCGGTAGGGAATATTGATTTGCAAAAACATATCACGGTTGCGGTTGCAGGGTTTCGGGGGATTATTGAGTACCTAGTGTAAGGAATTTGGAGTTGAAATTTGGGGTAGATTGTTTTCTAGAATACTAGAAACTACTGAATGAATGAGTTTAAAAAGTATTTGATTCTCTGTTGTATACAAATTCACAAAGTGAACTTCTTTTTGCTTGCATTTGAAACACGGAACCTTTTATTTTGTTGGTTTTAGCTCTTGGTGAATTTCTTCTTAGAGTTGTTACAAATAACCAATTTTTTATTTTTTATTTCAATTCCTTTTCCTAATTTTTACAAATTACAACGTCAAAAGACCTATTTTGTTGAGATTTTGCGCTCTTTTGTTCTCCTATTTTACAGAATAATTTTGTGCTTGATCTTCTTGGAGTACAATCTTTTTTTTCCTTAAAGATCTACACATTGGCCATATTCTTTTATTTTTTTAAATTGCTTTTCTAATTTTAAAGTACTCCAGAAAAAATCACAAGTACTGGAGTAAGACACAACAAAATCAGCAGGTCTTTCTTGCAATCACCCCTCAGTGACCCTTCTCGACACCCGTGGAGATCACAACATGTGGGAGCCATGGCGCAGGGCATGGCTTATCACAATGGGCTTGCTCTTGGTGGCAAGCTTTTGTAGAAGTAGGCTAGGTGGCGTTGAGGCCACCAGTGCCCCAGTGCCTGCGCAGTCCCCGACCGCATGGATCGGCATCGGAGGGTTGCTTGCCTTCAATTCTACCGTCGGCCGAGCGGCCAAGGCAGCCTTAGAGCTTGCTATCCGGGACGTCAACAATGCCTCGCTCCTGGGCGAGTCGACACAGCTGGTGTTGCATCTGGGCAACACGAATTGCAGCGCTTTCCAAGGAGCGGCCGCCGGTAACGTCATTGTCCCTTTCATCCCTTACCATCAGATCAAAGAACTGCTTGTCCTTGTTTCTTGAATTGTTTCCATTCTGTTGAATCTCGCATGTCCTAAGAGCAAGACATTTGCACGGGAGTCAAAACTTGACAAGCACAAGCTATTATCTCTTATGTTAAATGCAATCTATGTCACGTTTCCATCTGCATATTTTTTTCATTCATTCGTTCTTGCTAAACTCTAATGACACCCAAGCATCTTCTGTAATGAAACCTTTTGTTGATTTTGCACTTCAACAGGCTCGGTTCTAGTTATAATAATATACAGCCCTTGTAGTCAACTCATGTCACATCTTGAGGGGATTGTATGTGCTAGGTTCACAATTTCGTCGCAAGCAGAATCTCTCAGTCCAGCTCTCATTCCCTCCCTCCCTCTCGCGCTTGGCTTTAATCATTTCAAATATATTCGATCTGTGGAGTTCGATCTGTATGGAACTAACTCGTTGAGCTACTTCTCTGGTGTGGATCATACTGTATATGGCCGGGGGTTGCAATCGGTATGGCTGCAGCGATGAACTTGCTGAAGGAGGAAGTGGTGGCCATTGTGGGACCCCAGACTTCGGTGGTATCCCACTTTGTGTCGCACATGGGCACTGCCACGCATGTCCCTTTGGTGTCGTTCTCGGCGACTGACCCATCTCTGTCCGAAGACCAGTATCCTTACTTTGTTCGTCTCACACACAGTGATAAAGTTCAGATGGCCGCCATCGCAGGTACTTCACCTCCCTCTACTTTGATTCTCCTGAAATTGGATCTTTTTTCCTACAGAATCTAGCGAGCAGGGTAGAAGCATGCTTTTCAAACACACCTTCACGATTGTTTGTACTCCGACTACTACATGAAAACATTATTCCGTTTCCAATCCCGTTGAGCTCCGTGCAACGGAATGCAGCAACGTTTGTAGAATTCACCCCGTATAACAATATTCATCGTAACATTTGACAATAGAAAACAAAAAAGTGATTCTACAATTGAAATTCAACATTGCTACGTGAACAACGATATTGAATATGTTCGGTGAAAAGTGTTGCGTGTTTACTGAAGTACGTTCCAAATTTTCATTTTTGCTGACAACACTTAAGTTGCTGAAGCATCAGATTCCAAAGCATTGCTACAAATGATTCAAACGTTGCTAAACGTTGCTACAGATGTTTCAAACGTGGCTAAACCCTCCAAATTCTAGCTGACTATAGCGTGGACGCCAGCTGATGGCACCTCTCATAGACTTTGTGTTTGTTGGCTGTGGCCATGGGCGATGTAGGAATTATTCAGTATTACGGGTGGAGGGAGGTAACTGCGTTGTACACAGACGATGATTTCGGCAACAACGGTGTTGACGCCTTGGGAGATGCCCTCAAGGCCGTGGGCTCCAACATCGTGTACAAAGCCGCCCTTGACCCTAAAATTTCCAGCGACGGAATCGGCCGCGTGCTGACCCAGCTCTCCCAGATGGAGTCGCGTGTGTTCGTGGTACACATGGAGCCCAACGTTGGCCGGGCGCTCATCGTCATGGCGCAATGGCTGCAGATGGTCACGCCCGGCTACGTGTGGATCATGACGGAGGCCATGTCGTCCGTGATGGACTACGTTGAGCAAGACACCGACTTCGTAGAGGCCCTGCAGGGCATTGTCGCCACTCGTAGCTACATTCCAGCGTCGCCGTTGCTCGAGGAGTACAAGGATCGGTGGGCAAAGTTTCATGCGGCCGATGGCACAGTGGGACCTGCTCAGATGAACAATGTGTACGCATGGTATGCGTATGATGCGGTGTGGATGATTGCGCACGCAATCAAAAAATTTCAAGCGCAGGGGGGCGAGACCACGTTTGTGGATCCTGTCAGGTATCCAATTGATGCAGGCGGCAGCAATGGACTGGCCGATCTGAAAGTGTTTCGTGATGGAGGGTTGTTCATGCGGAATCTCCTACAGTTTCAGTTCACAGGCATCACGGGGCCTGTGCAGGTGGATCAGCGTGGGGATTTTGTAGGCTCTTCCTTTGAGATTCTCAACATGGTGGGCAAGGGCTTGCGAGCAGTGGGCTTCTGGTCGAACTCTACAGGCTGCTTGCCATTTGCTCCGAGTCGCAATTCATCCTCCATGCTTGGCGTTAGCCATGCTTTAGGCCACAACTCCAAATCCGGGGTTTGTCTTTCGTACTCCTGCTCGCTCGTTGTTGGTGCTTTAATTTATTATTGTTTTGGTTTTTTATTCATCCCATTGGGTCATTGAGTTCGAAGTAAATATCCTGCTTTGACGTCAAGTTACTTTAGTTTTTGATTCCGCTTTTTTGGAATGGGCCTTGAATTGACACTTGCTTGCTCTTCATGTGCCATGAATCGGTGTGAATGCCCGCAGTTGCAAGCTGTTCTCTGGCCTGGATTTGTGACGGAGGTGCCTCGAGGCTGGGTGGTTCCCAAAAACGGACGGCCTCTTGTCATTGGGGTGCCAAATAAGATCGGGTACAAGGAATTCGTGAGCTCCACTTTGGATTCCGAGAATCGAACCTCCTTTCACGGGTTCTGTATTGATGTATTTCTCCAAGCGCTCGCCAATCTGCCGTATCCCCTTGCTTACAGCTTCTCCAAGTACGGCAATGGAAGTTCTACGCCTAGTTACGATTCTCTCGTCAACATGATTGTTGAAAAGGTACATATGTTCTCTACCCTGTGCTCTACCCGCAGCAGCATATCATCAATTTCGTTAAATTGGCACCATTCCGAGCCAAAATTGAGACACAAATCTACTCAAATGCCTAAAAACTACAATAAGTATAGATTTGCCATTCAGACCACTTGGCTTGAAAATGCCAAAGTCATGGAATATCGCCAATTAACGAAATTGACGTTGCTTGGAGTCTACAGATCTGTCAGCCTAGCTTGCCCAACATTGCAAGCATGTTGATGTGTGTATTGAGGAATGGTAAAATTAGTTGATAAAATAGCGGGCGGCCATCTATAGTGGATGTCGTACCACTGAGATTGAATCTCAGTGTAGCATTGCCCTTCTTCTATCATCTTTTTGACTTTACACAAATTAGGTACTATATGTTCTCTCTCTCTCCGCCCAGAACATGCAGTTTCTTGTTACTGTTAAACAACCTAAATCTATGCATGTGTATATCCATCCATATAAACAAGGGTTTGAGTGTATTTCTAGACATTTCGGAGTGATAAAAGTGTGTGTGTAGATGGTTTCAAGAGCAGGATTTTGACGCGGTCGTGGGAGATGTCACCATTACAACTAAGCGTTCCATGACAGTTGACTTCACCCAGCCTTACACCACATCCGGGTTGGCTGTTGTTGTGCCCCTTCGACAAGGCGAAGGCAACCATGCTTGGGCTTTCATGCGTCCTTTCACTCCTCTCATGTGGGTCACCACCGGTGCTTTTTTCTTCTTCACGGGCCTTGTCTTGTGGCTGTTGGAGCACAAGAAGAATCGTGATTTCCGTGGCCGCCCGAAGAAGCAAATCGTTACCACCCTTTGGTTCGTCTTCTCTTATAGTCATATTCTCTCCAACAATCCAACACTTATCCAAAGTTCATATTTTTTACTTGAACTAGACCAAATGTTGCAAAATACATTAATTCTTTGTACACCGCTACCACGTCATGGCAAGGATTTAGTCATGGTATATAGGTTTTATGATGTATAATGTTCAAGGCTTTTCTTGTTGTACCCTTCTCTTCGAGCATGCATAACATTGTACTTACACTAACTGCATTGCAACTATGATTCATGTTGCAGGTTCATTTTTTCGACTCTATTTTTCTCTCAAAGTAAGACCATTACATTCATTCCTGCCTAATGTATCTTGTCTTGACTTTAATCACTTCATCTCGTGTGCTCTGCGATGGCCTGCATCACTTGTTTTCAAGGGGTTCCATGGTTGCTTAGGCTCAAGGTTTGATCATTGAAAGAATGTTGATATGCCTTTGTGGTGTGATATTGCTTTTGGCTAATGCCAAGAGTTGACAATTGTGATGGATTGGGTGGGTTGACAGGGGAGAGAGTGAATAGCACATTGGGTAGAGCAGTTCTCATTATATGGCTATTTGTGGTGCTCATCATCATCAGCTCGTACACAGCCAGTCTGACGTCACTCCTTACTGTACAACAGCTCTTACCCACAATTCAAGGCATTTCGAGCTTACTCACTAGCAACGTCCCCATAGGATATCAGACTGGATCATTCGTGCGTGATTACCTCCTCCAGCTCAATGTTGCCGAAGAGCGACTTGTACCTTTGGATACTCTTGCAGCATATGCAGCCGCACTGACCAAAGGGCCCAACCATGGAGGTGTTGGAGCCATTGTGGACGAGCTCCCCTACGTTCAATTGTTTCTGTCCTCCGAGTGTGCATTTACCATTGCGGGTCAAGAATTCACCAAGAGTGGTTGGGGCTTTGTATGTGCCTACTTATTCTACACCTTTGTTGCGCATACTTAATAAGTATTGTTTTGTGGGATCTCTAACTCTCTGTAGAGTAGAAAATCATGTCAATAAGGAATCTGTTTCATCAATAACTGCAACATCGTGCTCGTATGGAATCCATTATATTAACCAAAGTTATTCTCACTTATTCGGTGATGGTTGGATGTTTTCAGGCATTTCCAAAGGGGTCACAGTTGGCCATTGATTTCTCAACTGCGATTCTTAAGCTTGCGGAAAACGGAGAATTGCAACGCATTCATGACTTATGGCTGGACACTGAAAGTTGCACAAAGCGAAATGTGGCACGTGATGCCACTGAGCTGGGTTTGAACACATTCTGGGGCCTCTTCCTCATCACGGGTTGTGCCTCTGTTTTTTGTTGCCTTGTTTACTGGACTCGCATGATACTCCGACACCGCAAGATCTCTCAAGGGCGTGTGGTGGATGGTGAGGTAAATCCTTATTAAACCCTATCTTGCCAGTCCTTTCAGTCATTCCCGTCAATTCTGATCTTTCATGTGCCTTCCATCGGACTCACTAGCTTGTTGACCAACGGGTAATATGTATTGCAGAAGAAAATGTCTCGCTTGGAAGCAAGCAAGAGCTTTTTGAAGTCTCTAGTTGCTTTCATAGAAGAGGAAGAGGTCCCAACAACAAGACGGTCCAGGCGTCTTAGAAAACCCAAAGAAGATTCGTCTTCTGATGCAGTGAGGGCTTCTCCAAGTATGCACAAACAACCCGTGAGCTTTTCAAGGTCTTCGGGGTCCGTGAAAGAAGACTTGGCTCCCCAAGAATCAGCAATTTCCAACTCGGCGTTGGAATCAAAATCAACTTCCACTGCTACCCCTGCTTCTGAAGCCAGAACAATTATTTCAGCAGAAACGACGACTACAACGATTTCTGAACAAGACCCCTCAATTGTCGCCAAGGCAACTAGAAAAAACAGGGAGCAAGACGCATTTACTTATCTCAATCAAAGTGAAGATGGTAATACTCTTGAAATCCAAGATTTCAAATTTCATAATCTTGGTTTGCCCTCCACAGAAGAGCTCACTCCATCAGTAGCTCCTACTGCCACTTTCGCTTTGAAGAAACCGTAAACCTTCACATACCAACATTGGGCGAATATGTAGAGGTTTGACCCATAACACCACCATGACCGGTCCGTTTGTAGGGTTGGTCATTGCTTTAGTTGTTGTTTTAATGTATACTAAATATACAATTGAGACTTCTATTTCATGATTTCACTTTCCATAAAAATTATGGGGTCTTTGCCCACATAACATTATTAACCAACATTTGGGGGGCCCTTTTGCTCTTCCAGAAAGTAGTAGCCTCCCGAACATGACAACTTCCCAACCAACCAATGACTCTTTGCAAATTAAACTAAATTCATTCCTAGGGTTCTAGGGATAGATTATCCCAATCTCCATGGGGAAATAGTTTAGATTAGTTGACAATGCTATAGAAGGATTATCCCAATCTCTAAAGGAAAATGGTTTAGGTTGATTAACAATGTTATGCATTACAAGGTTAGTACATGTCTACGTAGTTTTCCTACTATATTGTATCCCAAGGAAATTACTTCCACCTAAGTTCCATTTGCAGCTTTTCATAGCATTGAGCTTTAGATAGTATAAAGTTGGTATTCATTTTGATGACTAATCAATATTTCATTCTTATCCAACCTTATTCAAATACATCAAATTTTGCTATAAAATTATGAAACTTCATGTGTAGTGGCTCATGGCAAAAAAGATATTGATTTTTGAAGTTCTTATGAAAATAAAAATTAGAAAATTAATTTTAATTTTAATGTTTTTATATTGTAGCGATGACATAGGTACATTATGTGTATGAAACATAAATGTGTGCATATTTTTATTTGAAAGAATTTTCAAAAAATTTTGAAAATTCCAACTATAAGCATTTTGAATAAAAATCCTTTTAAACACTGCCAAAAATTTAAAAGGGGTGGCTTTCTACTAGTATGACTTGGCTTGATCAATGACAATCTTTTATACTATTGAAACATCTTGACCTTTAGATCTCTTGATAATAAAAAACACAATCTTCCAATTCCAATATGAATTATGCAGATTTGTGATGATTCCATGTCATACCTTATCCATATTTAGAAAGATCATTAGACAATATTTTGACTCACTTGGTGGCCTTAAGTTTTGATGCCACCTCAAGTTCTAATGTAACATAATTTTGGACTTGTATTTGGTTTAGCAAAAAGACATCAACAAAAAGGTGTTAACCCCTAAATACAAAGGATTTTGGACAAAATATATTGAATGTATTGTAAAATATAAATTCTATAATTTTCTTGAAGTTTGCATCTAGGAAGAAATCGTTAAGCATCAAGAGTAGAAACTATCTATATGGTCAAAAAAATTTAACTATTTATGGATTTCTTTTTCAAAAGATTTTTGATGATTTAACTTCAAAAATTCACCAAAAATACAATTTCTATCTTGACGTTTGGAAATTTCTACAAGTTGTTAAAATTGCAATTTTAATTGATTTGTAAGAAAAGGCATAAGATTTAGTGCAATGAGTAGATTTATTAGAGGAGATTTCAGGTTGCGGGAGGGCTACGAGTTCCCAGCCTATTCCCAACGCGGGAACTGCGCTCCCACAGCGCAATGATATGGAATGGAGACTGCTACGTCATTTTTTGAAAAAAAAATTAAAATTGATTTTTTTTTCAATTTCTTTTTGCATTTTGAGAAGTAATTTTTTTTTTAAATTTTAAAAAGGTGACGTGGCAGCACTAGCGTTTGCAGGGACCAATACTGGGAGGTGCTTGAAATGGCCCTCCAGGAACTTGAAATCTCCTCTAATGAACACTTCTTCCAAATGGTGAATTTTCCAACACTAGGCAATTACAATAAATTAAAGCCCTATAGCCATAATGCTAGAAAGGGAAAGAACAACAATGGATTTTGTTCGCAATGTGTATGAGAGCATGTTGAATGGTTTTTTTTTAATGCATGATCACCCTAAGCAGCTCATGCTTTTGAAAGATGATGCTCTGATGCATTGCACCAAGATCCCAAGCAAATAGATTGGTACCGTTGTAAAGTCCTCAACTAGGAGAGGTGCAAGGACTTTGTTTCGTGGAGTTTGTACCTACAAAGTTTTTATGAATTAGAAAATTAGAAAATTACTTTTACTTACATTTTGGCTGTGACAACGGCACACATGGTATACTACACTAATAATGGTATATAGTGTTGGCAACACTAATTACGAAGTACAACACTAAATGTCAACAATTTCACTAGTGTTACTAACACTAAATGTCAATATAGGCACTATTTGACAACTTTTTGAATTCTTTTTGAATATAAATCTTTAGCAAGACTTCATTTAGTGTTAAAGGTAATTTCATATTAGAAATGAGCTCACAAGAGGTGGAAAGTAAAACTCTAAATGGGTCTGGTAAAAATTAGGTAACACTATTAGTAACATAACACTAAATACCATTATTAGTGTAGTGATTTTTCATTGCTATAACACGACTGCAGCAACACGTAGTATGCCTCTCCCGGATTGCATGTAAGTTCCGCTGATCAAACCGCTTGTACTGTACATTGTTGCGAACACGAACTGGCTGGCAGTGGCCGGCGTTTCGTCGCTAGCTTTTCAATTCATATATAGAGAGAATTGGTACTAGCTAGCTGTTTACACCATCCTGCTTTGGAAGTTAGTTCACCGATTTGCGCGTGAGATACATCAAAATATCATGTAAGATCGTATCTTAACAGGTTGAGTGCGGTGTGCATGATCCTTTCTCGTGCAGATTAATTAGTTGCTCTAGCTTGAAAAATGTCGAATGATCTCCATCTCGTTATATATGCGTCAGTTTTTCATGGTATTGAACACGATTCTGATAACGCTGAAGGATAATAAAACTAATTTGGACAGGCATTTCAATCGGGGGAGCAGGACAAATTCATTCGCAAGAGGCTTGGAATCGATCGGATTCAGTATGTGCAGTGACTACGGCGCCAGGAAAGTCATATCGCGTTCCCGGTGTTAATTCCCAGTTAGTCTCAAATTTCCCTGTGTATGTGTAGTTGCGACATGTGTCCAAAAATACTGTAAATAGTAAAGTTTTTACAGGTGTCAAACTTTAAAGTTCAGTGGGAAATTTGAGACTCACCGGGAATTAACACCGGGAACGCGATATGACTTTCCTGTGGGCGTGCCAATCGATCTCCAGATTCATCAGCAAATTTCGACTGCAGCTATAATGGCAAACAGGCACGACCCCACCAGGACTCCGTACCCCGATCCTCCCGAGAATCTCGTAGACATCGACACTATGTGCCAGAACCAGTTGGCGAGGTTCACAATGCACCCTGCAGATTACGAGAATTGAAGTACATCGAGATTCAGGAAAATTTCCTCACTGCAGTTACACCCCATGCCGAATTTCGGCGTCGAATGGAAGTGCTACTAGACCTGCAGACGGCTCATCATTACCGACATCTGCGCATCTTTTTGGATATTTACCATCGTGCGTTTCTTGGAGAGGAGCTCTTGCTAGACAACGTTCTTCCAGTAGTGCTCTCTTACGTATTGGATTTATTCGTTCACTCTGTCTAGAATGAGGACATGCTCAGGAATTGGGTTCGGGAACCCGACCCAGAGCGCGAACGCAGGCGCGTAGCCCAACGGGTACGCGAAGCAAACCGTTTACAAAACCAAGGGTTCAATATATATGGCAAGCAGAGACTCAATTAGGGATCCAGATCCGGACTTGAACCCAGACGTGCTTCTCCTTTACTTCCTCAATTGGTGTCAGGAGCAGGCCGCCAGCTAGGGTCATCATGCAACCACGAGATTACGAATTAAAGCGTACTCGAGCATTACGATGGAACTCAGGAATGGGATGATTTCCTATGACTTGTTTCTCACTTCTGAGTGAAATGCGAGCGGTGCTGCGCAATCCGAGTTACGAAGTAATTCTGCGCGTGTGGTATCTGGAACGTTCACAACTGGGAGGTCTATGGAGTGATGCGGATGGTGGACAACCCGATGCGCGCGTCGCTATCCCCTCGCTGCCTCTTCATCGCGATGAATTTGGGCATGTACTGTACGTGGGACACTTGTCTCAAAAATGTCCGAAGACGCGACGGTGACGATGTGTAGATCGAACAGAATTCCATTCGATCATCTGGAGAGAGAGAAAGAGAGAGAGGTCGATCAAGTGGGCAGGCAATTGAAGAGTTTGTGATGAATTCATTTGTAAAGTTGGATTTACTTGCGCCATTGAGGAGCTGAGAATCAAGTATGATCACCAGACAATACTGATTGAATGATCTAGTATCTTCATTCATTCATTCATTCTGTGATTGAATCATGAAACATCAACCGCTGCAGCTCAAAACATCGCTTCAATTTTAGAACTTGTTTTGTGATTAATTTTGCAAATGGAATGAGGAGATGGAACAAGCCAGAGGAGCCAGAATTGTTCTCTTTTGTTTCCTCAATTGGTGCCAGGAACAAGCCGCTCGTGCTCCAGAGCGTCTCACTGGGTTTAGGAATGAGAGATGGAATTGTATCGATCATTCCGGTGTACCAGGGGAACGTTGTTGTTGAGAGCTTTCAATCATTTAACCTTTATTGCACCTAATTTGGATTAAAACTTTCAAAAATATGTGCACGGGTGAGATTATTTTGACAATAAGGTTATTCGCTTATGGGGAATTTCATTAAAATGGCACTGAGTCATTCCACAACTTTGGCACTTTTACAATTTGAACCACACAATTTGAAATCTATACCTATCCTATATGGTTTAAACTACGCAGTCTGAAAATGGCATATGAAATATAGCCGTTTTAACGAAATTCCCTATACTTGTTTTCACCCTACTCATTGAGAAGTGAATTCAAAGAAATTTTTGTTTCTCAATATGGAAAGAGGATAATTTTCAAAATTCTAGAAGACATTGTGGACCCTCATACTTTGCTGATACTTAGAAAATAATTAAGCAACAAAACTTCATCACATAGTAACAATAGGAAAAATAAATAACTTCTTTATTCCAATAAGTAAACTTGCAATATTAACTTCCAAGCAATTCCAAGCAATCACAAGTCTCTTAGTGTACAAAAGGAAAAAGAATCCTCATTATTTCTTACACCAAAATCCCAATTGTAGACCAAAGAAAATTGAATTTGATGGAGTTGACATCCCCTGCAAAACCTGCAGTTGGATTGGTCATAGGGTCGTCACCGTGGGCACCGGTGTGGAACCCCGAATACCGTGGGACGTGACCTCCCTTATCCGCCATATCCAGTTTTCGTGACACATTTATTTTCCAGCCATGGCGATGGCGATGGCGACTGCGATGGCGAGCCTTCCGTGTATCACAAAACGCGTGGGAATAATTTCGCATCGAAATTCGGTTCTAGTTCGTGCAGCCGAACAAGCGCCAGTCAGTTCACCACAGCAAGCAGAGACAATTCGCACAGGTCTTCAATCGTTCCTCTCATTCTTCTGTCAATTGAATTGTTTCTTTGATCAGTTTTGCAAAATCGCATTGATCTGAAGTGCTGAGTGCGTTTGTGTTTTTAAAATGATACAGAGAATTCTGTTTTTTTCCGAGTGAATTTGATGAACTTTGGAATGCTGGATGCAATGCGGTTTTGTAAGGAGCTGAACCTCATGGTGAGCAGGTGAGCAGATGAGGGGAAGAATCATCAGTCTCGCCGAACGTTTCTTTGGAGCGGAAGTGGAGCTGCTGCAGCTGCTTTGCTACTTGGAAGCAATGATGTCGCGTTGGCCGAGGTGAAATTGGTTCTTTCCAATATCGAGGCCACTCCTGTTCCATGCCCGGGTGAGTTTGCTCAGTTTGAAAGAAATATTGACCACGAGTGAGTGCGCATCCAATTGCGCATCTTAACCCTAATGGCTTCCGCTTTTGAAGATTTGCAACAATTTCTCATGAAATATAACTTGAAATAGTATCTTGGATTTGATGTACAGTTAAGAGTTATAGGTTTTGAATTTGAAAGTGTTAAAGCTACCATTGCTGTTACCACTATTTAATTATATAATTTTAAACCTAAGTTTCAAAATTCATTTAAATTGATTACAAATAAGCTGTTGACAGTTTATGAGTGAAATTTGGAGGAATTTGGTTGAAATGTGACACTCTCAATTTGGTGATTTTTAATCATTTTTTGTTGCTTAGACCCTATGAATTCATTGCTAAGACAACTGAATCAAATTTTCACGTACTTCTATTCTCATAATTCAAATGAAGTCCGATTTGACTCTAGTGTAGCACATTAACCTTGCCAGGCTCCTTCCAATATTTTATTTGCATTGAACAAAGCTTAGTTGCGACTAATAGATGTACTAAAATCGGGTTGATTGAGTCTTTAGGGTCAACAATGTACAGCACAGAGGAGAGAAACGTCGCTTACAATTCACTTATCTGGTTCTTGTTTTCTACTCACCTGGATCTCTGGCACGGTACATTAGCATCTTGAAGCACCTCTCCTGCCAACTTTCTCTGATATTTACGGTTCACGCTTGAATGAGTCTCAGACGGTCAGACAACGGTGACGGGAGGCACCTCCTTCGGGGTTCGATGTTTCAGAGTTACTGGTGACGTGAACAACCCTGTCAAGCAGGCAGTATATAATGCTGTAAGCAACTCATTCACCAGCTTTTTGCTGAATCTTGAGAATCGAAACTCTAAAATTTAGAATGTCGATAATTGTTCAGTACTTTCAAGCAAATGCTCTAATTCTTAGAACTGCTACTTAGCACTCAGAAGAGTCGCATTCCGCTGCTGTATCAGATTTGTTAATGGTAAAGTGATCTCGTGTAGTGCTATGAAGATGAACATAGATATCGGTCTCGAAGGTAATGCTTATTACGCCTACAGGAGCATTAGGTTCACATTTTTTTAGCATTCTCAGATTATTATCTGAGTTAGGGCTTTACTGTGAGGGTTTGCAGCAATGAGAAGCAGAATTTCTTCATGTGCAGGACATATTTGGCAGGGTTTATGACGCCCAAGGTGAACCTGCATTGGATGCCGTGAGTCTCCCTGCTTGTCAACTTAGTATTGATCGAACTTGCTTCGAGGTGTTTTTGTCTAAATGCAATGCAATATGCAATGCTCTTTCATATGTAAATACGTCAATGCACAATAACAGTGACCAAACTGTGGTGACAGGAAGAGAACTTGCGAATAGATACTCTGGCCGAAGTTCCACCAGGGAAATCAAAGGTTTGCATATTGTACCCTGGCCTATTTGCATACACCTGTTTGTCATTCTTTGTAGTTACTGGTTTGTGTCCATGTATCGTCATGTTCATCGACCCACCTCCACTGTGGCTTGGTCTAATATAGGTGAGCTTCCAAATTTCTGTGGACGAAAATCAAGCAAAGCTCGGTCCACTGCAACTGAAAAACTTCAAGGCTACCGGTTACCTGGGCAAGGTTAACAATAGACAGGTAACATTTCCATTCCATGAGGTCTGCTCAAAATTCAGACATTCCTACTGGATCGTTCGTTTGTTGATATCTTCCAGAAGGACTGAAGTTAAATCCCATCTCCCACGAGAACCTTTGAGATTCATTTATAATCTATAGAAGCTATGTGGCAATTGATTCTTTCACGATAAGCCAATTGAGATTTTTAGGTTTTTTTTGCTGTTGTTGCAGGGGTCAGGACGGGTAAACGACATGGATTTTAGTGAACTCGATGAAGACTATGTTCCTTAGGCTAAAGTAAATTTTGAGCCACGTTTTGAGCAAGCTACCTGACGACTTGGACTTGCACTTGGTCTCACTTTCTGTCCGGCCCATGAGACCAGTAGACGAGTCTTTTGGAGTGTGCACTTGAACATGTTCAGGGATCACGTCAAGGTTGGGGGTACAATACAGGAGCACTTTCAGGACTTAATGTGTTTACAAAGACTTGAAGTTTGGACGCAAAATTCTCTGGATATATTATATCACTTGACCCTCTCATCAACGACATTATGGAATATCCTCTATACTTGCCACACTATCATTGCTTGTAGCACTCATTCAAACTATTTGACTTGTAATATGATTCTCCCAAAGATTCAGATTAAGGGGGTAGAGTGTAATTTGTAAAGCTCATTTCAAGAAATTGAAGAGATGATTTAACTTATGCCAAGATTTCAAAGGGATACAAAACATAGTCTTCAAAGGACCACAAAATCTGCAATTTTAAGGAATAAAAATGGAATTAAAAGTGTGTTATTGAAGCTACATATTCCTAGTCGAGGCTAATTGCATTCAAAATCAAGAACTAAGTGAGATTCAAGTTTTTTAATTGAAAATGACCTATAGGATAGTAAATATCATTTAAAAGTTTAAAAGACCTCAACATGGTAAGTTTCATATATATTTGAAATAAATATTAAGAGATTTCTTTTAAAGTTTAGAAATTTAAAAAAATAGTAGACCATTCCGCCTTTAACCATCGGGACAACGCTTGATGGCTCAAGAATAATGGGAGATATCCAAATGGAATGAAAGAGATTGCTCTCATTCAATGTGAACCAAAGGAAAACTAATTGAATTGATATGTATATTGAACATTGGTGGCAACTGAAAGCTCCATAATATTTCTACTTGAAAATATACAATGGGATAAATTTTGATCGTAAATAGAAAACAATTTAGTCCCAAGATTCAATTTTGAAGGCTTGCAGAGATTAGTTTGTGGTGCACAAACAAAATTTTAATCAATTAACATCAAAATCATTCAATAAATAGGAGGAAAATAAAGAAGCAATAAAGATTCACTTCAATGCACAAAACACAAAGAAGTGAACTCCAACAAGTATTAAGCCAAGTTATATGTATTTTTTGAGTCTTATATGGTGCATCCAACTCAAGTGTGAGCCCTCCCTTTGGGGTGCTTGGGCCAATATAATTAATATTAGAAGTGTGTTATATATTCCTATTTGTATTCTATCAATTTTTTGAAATTTAGGAAACATATATTGTTGCAAAGACATATTTTTTAATAATTTGTTGTGTTTTGCAATTTTCATGATTTTTAGGATTGAATATCCAAAATAATGAATATTGCTTAGAAATTATGAGGGTACATCCCTCCACTAAAATTGCACCTACTTGTCAAGGTGTGTGTTTAAGAAATAATAAACCCCTTGTCATCTACATATTTAGGTGTAAAGAAGGCACTTTTGCACTTGCTATCAAAAACACTAGCTATCACTTGAAGGGTAAATTCATTCATTTTGAATTCCATTGGCTACTAATCTCAAAACCAATTGCCTTTTTGGTAGGCTATAAACACAATTTAAAAGGAATAGCATTATATATAACATTGTAATCCAGGGTTGCTAGCATGTGAGCCTGTGAGCGTGAGCCTGTGAGCCTATGAGCTGGAATTTTTTTTTTGAAAATAAATATTCAAGGACCTATGACCGTGGTTTTAGTGAACTTTGATTTTTAGAATGTGTTAGTTAATTTTATAAAATAAAGGGCACTTACAAAGCATTGCAACATTTTGGCGGCAACAACCAACTGTGTTTATTTATAATTAATATCACATAAGCAAAAACTATGACGGGAGACAAATGAAGTCAATGAAGTAGCCATAAAACACACAAATCCATTCATAATAAAAATCAACACATAATATAATAACTCACAGGATATATCAATCCAATGAGGTTAAGTTGCAGTAGACTCAGTCGCAGAATCCTCATTGGTAGAGGACTCTGAAGTCTCTCCACCCTCAGATGCACTAACATCTATGAAATCAAGAACATTCAAAGCATAATTAGGTCTATGTTTTTTTGGTTTAGAGCAACCAAACTCTATAAAAGTTGATGCCAATTGCTATGTATAAATAGGCAAATCAAAAGTCTTGTCCGGACTCAGAAGAAGCCTTTGTTTTTGCCGTCTTGTATTCGTCGACTTCAACCTCTGACGGCTATACAAACACATGAAAATGTATTAAAATGATTAAACATACAGAATTGCATACTTATATTAAATTGAAATGTACGAGAACTTACTTACAAGATTTGGTCTTCCGAGCAAACTTGTGAACTATGATGTTCATGGCATCTGGATCTTGAGATGTTGCAACCTCCACTGGCTGCTCTGTCGTTACTGTGACCGGAGTGGTCCTTCACATAGGTTTAAGGATGGTGTCAAAAATGTCTTTTTCTTCTTCTAAAGCGACTATGTGACGCCCTGTTCCACGGCAAGCCGTAATGGAGGAACCTATTACAAACAACACACCGTTCATTAACTACAGTAGTCAAAATATGAAATACAATTTCAATATAAAATCATATCATTGGAAACCTACCAGTTGCTACAGTACAGTCCAAAACCACATCGCCTTCAACGGTTGTCCCTTCTATAAGGAACTGGAAGAACCTTGCATCCTTCTCACGAGGTCCACACCACGGTACTTGTTTGTTCATCAACATCGTATCTTCCGTGGTATAGTTGATTAATGTGTCGTCACGATCAAGATCCACTTTAGCCTTTCTCATGGATTGTGTTTGTTTGAAAGAAAAGTCAGATTTAGCTCCTCCACCAAGGGCTTTCACTAACAGGGTGATCCCGAACTTCATCGTCTGGCAGCATTGAAAACAAAAACATATCAAAGATGAATCATACAAATGACATGAAAAGTGAGAGTATAATAACTAATTAATTACAAAAACATACCGTGTTTGAAGGTTCTACTCCCGAAGTTAAGTGCATACGGTTTATTCCCAACCACTCCTTTTTCTTCGTAATCGCATACACTTCACAGAGCCCAGCAATGACTCCCTTAGCATGCGCGCTCCATGAGTGAAAGACGACAACACACCCATCGTCTTGCAAATGCTTTTCTGCAAAAAGAAAAGCTTGTTGAATTGCCTCATACTCCTTGTCAGCGTTCCATTTTGGCACATCTGTTTTTGGAAATGACACCCCCGGTACTGGCAAATTCTCTTGGCAGTCAAAGAATATTATGTCCACTCCAGGCTGATGTGATACTTCACCACCATCTTGGCGAACCTTCCCAGAAGACAACTGCAAACAATTTTTTTTTAAACAAATAACAATTAATACATGTTACTATCATACAAGCCCACGAAAATGAAGAAAAACAATATCAAAGATATTAGGGTTTAACCTTTTTCAAGAAGTCCATGACTTCCTTGTAGCATGTCATCCCTTCTTCATCTTCATTCTCCATGACATCAATGATAGAGGCGTTCAATATCAACTCCTCAGAGTTCACATCGTCATCATCACCAATGACAATGACTTGCGTGCCTTGCGTTACCATTTCCTCAGTCAGCTCCGTCAAAACAGCCTTTCTCTTTACTCTGTTGCACGATCCAGATTCCATTTGAGAGCCCTGATCCACAGTTGAAGACACTGGAATTTGGTCACCACCTTCAATTTTCTTCTTGCCTTTGCCTTTTGTCTTCCCCTCCTTCTCTGCCTCCTTCTCCTTCTCCGCCAACTTCTCCAAACGCTCTGCTTCTTTCTTTTCTTTGTTTGCCCGAATTTCTTGTTCTTTTCCTTCCTTCTTCTTATCGGCTATTGTCCTCCGTGCAATGGCCCTCTTCTTCTGTGTGTCGTTGAGATCTGCAAACTCAGGAACCTCCAAATCAACAACACCAAGGCCATCAAATGACTTCCGAAGTCCCACCTCCATCGGATGAGTGAATGTCACTAGGCAATCCAGATACCAGCCTCCACCGCTCAGATTTGCAGTCGTGAAAGTCCGAAGTTGGGCGGCGGTAAACATACACTCTTGCGAACTCCGGTCCAGCCACGATGACAAGAACGCAGGAAGATCCTCTCGTGCTAAAGCATTTTTGGCTACAAGCTCAAGCTTCAAGTACCTGCCAATTGAACAAATATAGTTCAGTTTAAATCTTTTAAATATTTGCGGTTCATTATAATGTACGTTCAAACAACCCCAAAAATACTTAAACATTGGTAAATAATGCTTTGAATTAGAAACTAAGTAAAAGATGTACACCAATATTTAAATTTTAATATAAATTAAGAAAAAAATGAAATTCATAGTAGTACCAAAAGTAGAGGTACTGTAAGGTACACTCTAATGTTCCGTCCGGTATGACGGAAGTTTAGGGGATCCCTTGCAGTAACCCCAGTACTAAAAACATCAAATTAAAAAAAATTAAAATATTACCAATACTGGAGGTATTGCAAGATACACCGCAAACCTCTGTCGGGTCCGACGGAGGTTTGGAGTGTACCTTACACTACCCCCACTTCTGGTAATATCAAATGAAAATATGTTTCTTCTTCATATTACCAATAGTGAGGGTACTGCAAGGTACCACGATAACCTCCATCGGGTCCGACGGAGGTCTTCAGTGTACCTCACGCTACCTCCACTTCTAGAAATATAAAATAAAAAAATGTTTATTCTTCATATTACCAAGACTGGGGGTAATGCAAGAACCCCTGAAAACCTCTGTCGGGTCCGACGGAGGTTTCAAGTGTACCTTACTCTACCCCCACTTTTGGTAATATCAAATATAAATATATTTTTTCTAGATATTACCAATAGTGGGGGTACTGTAAGGTACCACGATAACCTCTGTCGGATCCGACAGAGGTTCACGAGGTAACTTGCATTACCTCCACTATTGGTAATATCAAAAATTATTTTATTCATTTTTTTGATATTATCAATACTGGAGGTACTATAAGGGTAGTCTCCGTAACTCCAGTTTTTTTTCTTTCAAGAATTATCTAATACATTGTTATGTACTTTCATCGCCACATATCTAATAACACACTTTCAAATTCAACATGAGCATACCTAATAACAAATATACCTCTAACAACTTTGGAATTTTCGTGGTCTTTGCAACTCATTTAATGTTTAAAGTAAAAATTAAAAAGATTCTTAAACATACCGAAAAAGAACTCTTCGCACAGCTTGCACTGATCCTTCGGAAGTTGAGAAGCAGTCTGATTTCTTAAAAGAATTTCCCCCCTTCAAATATGGTCCAAAACCTTGGTCCCAGAGTCTTCTTCTCCAGACCTCTATGTATTGTGCTAGTGAGTCCGGTTCAAGCGGGACCTCCATGTCAATTTTGAGATTGTCCTTGCTAACCACATTGTCAAAATATTCTTGAGCACCTTCTTCAATCTGTAGAAGTAAAACATTTCTTCATGTTCACATTGTAGACATACTAGAAAATTAATTCAAATTCATTAAGCCATCCGTTGTTTTAAGAACATAAGAGCAGTATGAGCATTGAGCATTGTATCCGCAAGAAACTTACCCCGGACCACCACACGCACTTGTGGAGGAAAGGCAACAATTTTTCTTCCGAAACAGGACATGCAGGAAATTTGCGAGCCTCTCGTGATGGCATTGAGGAGTTCCACCATTTCATATACTTCAACTTCTGGGTGGGTGATGTATTGTAGGTTGCAATCATTTGAAGCTTCTCAAGTGTCATCTCTTGGACCTCGTTCAAGGTCCAGTGCTTTTCAACCTACAAAATTACATTGGAATAATTAAAACTCATGTATACTTCATTGACAAAACTAAAATAGACTTTTTCATTCAGTAAAAATATATACCTCTTGTAGGAATTCCGGACCAAGTGCCGGATTTGCCACTGCAAGTAACTTTCCCATCTTTGCGTACAACTTTGTAGACTTCTCTTTCGCACCAACCCTCATGGCATTTGCGATTCCCTGGTCACTTTTGTCCTCAAAAGAAGTGACTTCATTGTACTTCCTTGCAGCACTATCTGCTGCCTTTGAGATTTCTTGCTGCAATATTCAAAGTCCGTTATCATTTTTTATCTTACAAAGAAATCAAACACACTTATAAATTTTTGGTAATACCCAAAATCAAAACAAGACAAAGTAGAGAAGAAGTCCTCACCCTAAAATTGAACGCCATGAAAACATCCATAGGCATAGAGTACCAAGTCTTCCTCACAATTGGAACTGCACAGCGTTTCCTTTCTGAGGGTCTTAGCATCTCAAGGAATTTCTCCAATGGAAGAAGCCCATATTTCTGAACGCGGTATAGTGTGTGCACCAGATTGGTCTTCACGTGAGAGTCCTCTGTTGACCTGGAATGATACAGTAGTTTTCATAAAATAAGAATTCTATACAATATGGAACACTGAAACTTAAAATTATGGAAAAACAATAAATCAATCATATGAAATGTTATAGAAAAACTCACTTGTTAATGTCATGCATCACTTGTATGACTAACTCGATTCTACCTTTTGTTTCGAGAATGATGCAGTCTACAGAAATGTGCCAATTAGGGTCTGCTGGATAACGCCTTGTAATATGACTCATCCATGCTATACGACGGTGATTTCCGTCACAAACGAAGAACTTCAAGTTCTTCATAAATTTGAGCTCTGGCTTCGACTCCACAAACTTAGTGAAATCATCATTTGCTTGCTTCCACCACGGATCCCAACGGTTCATCTCATCCACAGTGAAGTCCGAGCTCTCTCCAACCTCATTCGTTGTAGACACGTAGAACACTGCCGCACCCTCACGGTAACCGTGAACAAACTCCTGTTCAAGTTCCAACAAGTCAGAGGATAGAGTTGGCCTCACCATAGGCATGGGCACAAGTCTACAAAGCGGAATTCGCAGTCTTGAGTGCTTCTCCGGCTTCATTCTTAAAGTGGCAATTGTGGCTACAGAGTCCACCTTCTACAACCGCCGTAGCTCATCCTCAAGCAATTCTTTCTCCTCTTCAGCATCATCAATGTCCTCAACTTGAAAATCTGTTTCTACTTCACCCCCAATCTCTGGTTGCTCGGTATCATCGGTTCAGGGGGGTTCCAAGTTATGTTCATTTTGGGTCAAATTTATCGGAGACTCCTCAATCTGCAAATTCAAACGGAATCTTAGAATATTGCACAACTATAAAATGACTATTATTATATGGCAATGTTGAAGTATGATCATGGCAAATATACAAATCGCTTTATTCAACAGCAAATGTGGGAAACAATACAAGCAAGCATCATATATATTTCATTATGAATATTACATGAGACTTAGACATAAATTGCCAACAAAAGTACAATGAATATCTTGCTTTAAAGTTTTTATTTACATTTAGTCAATGTAAACAATTCCCTCTAAGTCCTCACATTGGTGGATGAATACCAACTCGTGAGTCAGTAATGGTACAAGACAACTGCATTTGCAAGATTTTGGACCCCAAGGACTTGTCACTGAGTCTGACGACATAGAGTCTGAGTTGCACTGTGACTTTGAGCTGTACTCTGTTTCTGAGCTTTCATCCGAAAAAACTGGCATTCTACGTTTGACTCTTCTTGAATTACTAACATGACTGTGTATGGGCACCTCCAAACGATCTGCGGCTCGATCGCACGCATCCATAATATCTCCAAAACTTACTACATCCATCTCTTCTGGTGCTTGAGAGTCAATGTACACATCCAAGATCACGGGTCTTGGAGTCTGAGAAACCAACTCATCCGTCACTTGAACCACCTCAAATGGAACTGGAACCATTGACGAAGAAGCTTCGTGTGTGTGAGAATTTATCAATTCCATCTACAAATAACAAGAAGTTCACGTTATCTTTTAAGATCATAAGTCCTACTAAAAAAATTTTGAAAAAAAACATTTTGTTTTCAAAAAGAGGCCTTGTTAGTGAGAAGGAAGGGACATCATCTTAGTCTTTGAATTGCATGAGATACAAATTTTTTAGCAAGAAGAAATGAACGTGCCTTAATATATAATAAATTTTCTCAAATTCATCATTTCTATCAAAGACAATGATAAGTGTTTATAAATATCAATCCTAAACATAAATACTCCTTGTCAAGCATGTAAGATGATGTGTGGTTCTAAATGTAATAAATGAAATCATATGCTTAATTTAATTCTGGTAGGATGGGTACCTCCGTTGAATTTTGAACCGGTGCAACCATAGGTATTTCATCCATGGCATAGAATCTCGCATCATCTCTACTTCGGGAGCGAGTATTTCTTTTGTTTCTCAAACTTGATTGCCATTGCAAGTCCTGCAGCTGTAGAGAAAAAAAAATGCCTTCATAAGAGAATAAAAATGTGATAAAAAATCTTTGTCACCATTGAAATACCTCATTTCATTTTTCAAGAAAATATTAGTATTTCCTTCAAATCCCATATCATAGGTAGCGGGAGGTCCCCCCCAAACCCCTGTCGGGTCCGAAGGGACTTCATGGCATAACAAGTGTCACCCCAGGTATCGGTTTTTAACAAAGGATTAGTTTTTTCTTACCCCTGTGTGGTTAAATATTCTCAATCTCCAGTAATAAATATTTGGCAATATTTTCAACAATTATTGAAGAACTATTCTCCAAGTGCGCAAGACTGTAGTACTCTGGGCTCTAACTAAGAGTTCCAGGACGATTTGCATTGGAAGTAAAGCACTGTAAATTATTTAATTGTAAATTCAAAAAATCAATAATATTTTTTCTAAGTATTCATACTACTAGATTCTTCAGGCCAAATACGTATCTTTTACGAAATACATTACATGCGCCACAGCCCTGTTCATAGAGCAAAATCATTCACTTGTCACTCCTCACTGAAGCACATCTTTCCTCTGCAGGATCGATGACTTCGCGGCTTGAGAATATCGAAAAATTCTAACATTGACAACATAAGCAGAGAAATTGACATTGGTTAAGGGTGAAATGGCATGAAATCAGGTCATTCATTTTTTAGTAAAACCAATATCAAGGGTACTGAACGGTTCCCACAAAACCCATGTCGGGGCCGACAGGGCTTTGGGTCACAGCAGCCGCCACCCTTGATTTCGGTTTCCCGAGAAGTCATCACTAAGAATTCCGCCGAGTTGTCTTCCGAGAAATTGCGCGGTGACGGATGCGATACTAGCTGACGTACACATCTGCAATTCAATTTTCGGTGAACATCTTCTGATTCTCTCCAGTCCAAGTCGGCAGGGTCTGATGTCGAAAACGACAAAGCTGTTCTGATGCTAAATGGCAAAGCTAAAATTTGCGGAGTCCCTGTCTAACAAGCATCCATTTCGGAATTTCGAAAAGGCAGGGCGTATCAGGCTTGCTATCCTCAGAAGAAATCCAAAGATTCCACTTCAGAATCTGAAATCTGGGGTAGCAGCCGGTACATCCTGGAACCCCGTCGGGTCCGAATGGCATTGGAGGCGGAGCGGGCGCCACCCCCGATTTCGGTTCTCAATGCCGTCATAACTGGATGTACAAGATAAGTTCACATCTAGATAGTGAAAATTTAGATGAAGATACTGAATATGAGTATTGACACATCTAGATATTGAATACGAGTATTGACCCCTCATCTGATGACAAACTGTCCAGGTCGGCAGGGTCAGATACCGAAAACGATAAAACAGTTTTCAATCAAAATATCTAAGCTGAAATTTGAGGATCGCTGTCTAGCAAGCATCCACTTCCAAATTTCGAAAGGGCAGTAAGACAGGGACTAACAGGCTTGCTCCCTCTAATGAAATCTCAAAATTTTATATCAAAAACCGAAATCAAGGGTAGCGGCCAGACCTCCTGGATCCCTGTCGGGTCCGACTGGCATTCGAGGCGATGCTGGCGCCACCCGCGATTTCGGTTCTCAGTGCCATCTGGATTGGCTCTTTAGAATAAGTTCACATGCAGGTAGTGAATATGAAGATTAAGTTTCGACAAGAGGGTTTGTTGAGGTATTCATATTTCAATCTAATTATACTATTCGACTAATTTTTGAAATTTCAGTCACTAGTATGGCCAGCCTACATCAAGAAAACCAAATTTAGCATTACTGTTTTGATCCTTCTCGTATTTGCAGTTTCAATCTGGGCAAGCTTCACCGGCTGAATCTTTCATTTCGAACTATCAGCCTTGGCTTTAGACAGAGTTACCGACCTCTGAGGCACGTCATTCTTATAGAATTAAAAAAAAATATACGGACCTGAGACTATCAGGCTGCATTCCGAGTGAATAGATCAAGATAAGTATCGTCGTCTTCATCTGTATTTTTTTCCAGCACATGAAAAGAGCCTAAGTAGAAACAATATGTAAATCTAGATTAATGTTAATTGTCATCGCAAATAAATATGGAAGCGGAACAGTCACTGACGAGAAACAAGAAGAATAAAGCTTGGCAGATTGAAAACGTAAGATGAAAATTTCTTTGGATATTGGATTCTACAATCTGAGATGCACATGCGTCTTGATTATCGCAGGAACCTATCTCTATATGTGGAGTTGCCTTCACTTTCATGTAATAAAAAATGACAAAGAATGTAGACGAACTGAACACAACAGTCGACATGAACAAACATCTATGCCCCGGCGAGAAAATCGACTGCAATTATTTCCGACGCCAAGCATGCAAGTCAGTCTTCACAGGAAGAATATAATCCACTGAATCCCTCTTGCTTTGAATTAGTAATGAAGAACTTCATAGTACTTTGACAGTTCCCCTAAACTTCTAAGAGATTTCAAGATGCGCTGAAAGAGTGGATTCAGAAAAAAAAAAAAAAACGGAAAATAACGAGCACATCTACACTGCAGAAATTGGAAAAAACGGGAGAAGCTTAAAAATTACCTCGTCACCACTTGTTTCTTCAGCATCCTGTTCGCCAGAGCCCTTGGTATTCACCGGACCTGCAACGTCGTCGCCCCTACGGCTCCTCATGCTTCTCATGTTCTCCGGCCTGGGTTGCCGCTGCAATTCAAAAAAATTCTGTAAGCAAATAATGGGATTGTCCAAGCCGAAAGGGATATATGTAACATGCTGTCACGACGATAAAGTTCGTCGAGGTGACCAATAAGGATGCATTGTAATCAGGTTCAGATTTTCCGATGAATCGGGCGGTGTGACCTCCGGGACCACTTCGACGGTGATGGCTGTGGAGACTGCAGTTACTAAAAAAAAGCTGAGCAAGACTGAACATACGGGCGGCAACTTCTAATTAGCAATGGCCACCGAGCTCGTCATTGATTGTTGCAGGTGGGTGGAGGAAAGTTGCGGCTGCATGCACAAAAGTATTTTATTGAGGGCAGGAATAAAGTGTACGTAGTTAGATATTTCAGTTTTAGAATTATTTGAAGCTATTTTTGAATGGATTCATTCTCCGAGATTCTGCAGTGCATATGGGAAAGGATCTTGTGGAAAATAAAATTTCCTATTAATATTGATGTGTATGCCATTAAATGTAGGAAGTTATTAGCATGGCGCTATCTAAGTGTGTCATTAGATACTAGAATTTCAGTTGTCATTTTTAGCTAATTAGTTAGAATGTAGCTCAAATTTATATATGTAAATAGTGATCACAAATGTCAATACTAGAAGAATTTAAGTCTTTTCCTGGTAGGCTTTAATGCTTCATGCTGATTGTTCATGAGGATATGTCAAAAAATTATTTTAAAGAATTGTTGCTATTCATTCTATTTTGACATAGAAATCATGTATAAACATTCCTATATGATTGAATCAAGGATTTACATAGTTTAATACAAATGCATAATCTATGTTACCTCGGTGTCCTAAGAATAGATGACTTGTTTAAACTAAAAAGAATTGTCTACCATTGAATACTCTCTAGCATTTTCTCAAGATTCATTATTTTATAAAAAAAAATGAATAGGTCAGACCAAAGAGGTATTGGTTTTTGTAGAATTACATGTATGTGAATTAAAAGGTGAAAAAGAAAATGCGTTTCTTTATGAACTACATTTGTCTAATATATATAGACAAAAATTGGAAGTGACTTTGACATTTATTTCTTGTCTTAAAAGTATAGAGTATACTTGTCCTATTTAAAGTAGTACGGATTTTCTATGCTTTTATATTTACAATTACAATCTCATTTACACTAAATCGTTTATACTATTTTGCATAATTTGTTGAGGATCCAAGAGAATCTAAGGATATATAGACTACAATATTACTTTACGTACCTCCTATTTTGACTTTAATAAAAAATAAATTTTAATCTTCATCTACAAGTTAATTGAATTGATATCATGAACTACACAAAGTTTTGTTGAAAATAATGAATAGTTATAAAAAAAAATCCTTGAGTGTCCACCACTTTTGAAAATTCCAAATGTATTCAAAATAAAATCTATATACGAAGAATATACCACAAAATTATGATGTTGCAAACATAACGAATTAAAAACCTCAGCAGGCAATGATTCGAATGAATGGCTAATGAACTTGGTAAAACCCTAGAACTCACCATCGTAGACCACATCATGATATTGGTTATTCTTCAAAGGCTATATTTGTTTCACTCTAGACTATTTATATTCTAAGTTGGGTTAAGTATAAGGACATTAGAATAAAACCTTAAAAATAGAGGCACATCATACACAGTCATTGCTTGCTAACAAATGCTTGTTTGAAATGTAAAGCAATGTAGAGTATGAAGACTTTCTACAAGTCATACGCATTCTATTTTAAAAGTTCAAGTCATTATCATGTACATACTTAGATGTATAATTTTTATGCATGCACACTTCTGAACTAAAACATGGTATACTCTTTACCATCCATAGTCATACAGTACAACGATAGTGAATGCAAGTCGATCAATGGTCTTCTGTCTAACATCCGCAGGCATAGAGTATGATTTTAATGAATGAAATAAGGTATAAGCAAAATAATGACATGAGAAATGCTTACATCGACAACGCGGTCTCCTCTTGAGAAACTAGGGACAGTTGTGTCATCGTCGGACATTTCTTGCAAAGGATCGGAGTTCTGATGTACAACATTTTCTTCCACGCCACTCCCTCCTTCTCCAAAGCGCAGGACTTTGCGGAGGTCACCGACTGTTGACTGACTTGATCTAGACACAACTCTCTTTGGGCGATTCATTCTAGACCTTGTGAGCGCCTTCTGAGATGAAAAATACAAAGAAATACGCCTCTTGCGCTTCTTCCGTTGCTCTGGATAGACAACTACAATGCTATCACTGTGTACTTGCATAAGGACGTCCACAAAATCATGTAACCTCTCACTCACTAGAATCGGACTGATGTTCTTTCAAACAAGCATTGGAAAGAGTCTTGTAAGGAGAAACGGACGGTACTTATGCTGAAAGACGTTGCAGTTAAGCCGCTTTTGAAGTCACTTTCATTGAATTCTGACATGCGCCGCCCAATGAATTTGAAATTCTTTGCAGTTGCCTTTTTATTCAAAGGGCCGTCAAAAACTCTGACGACCCACCTGCAAATCTAAATATTACCTAGACAGTTGCCTACAATACTAATATAGAAAACCCAGCTGTGAGCATCTCAGAAATAAAGCTACTATTTAATAATGAAGTAAGTATGCATTGTAAAGATCCTTGTCAGAGCCGCCTAAACGCATTAAATGTTGGACTAAATAAAAAAGTGGGTTCGGCAAAATCATGGCGGCTTTGGAAGTGGGCCACCTAATGACATAAATATTTTCTACCCCAATGTTTCTAGATAATTTTTTATGCGCTACTTCTGGTAAAATATTCACACATAATATAATGCCTCACTCTCTTCAGCCGCTCATATCTACAGTCTAAGTATTGGTTAGTTAAGGTTCTTCCAGTTTTGTTGCGGCATCATGGCTTGCATTCGAGTAGATGGTCATGTAGTGCCCCTTGTGTTTCCGGTTGAGGAAGGAGGTCAAGCTAGAGTGTTGAGTCACCTACTTCATGTACGATTCAAATTTATAGAGTCCTCAATTTATGTTGAAGAGGAGAGAAAGTCTGAATCCGGTGAGCATGAAGAATCTGTTCCTATTGTAAAGTCCCTAGAAACAGAAGGGCATTGTTGGTACCTTGCTGCAGGAAACTACAGAGCTTACGGACTTCCTCTTTCTATGATTGTCTCATCTACTGAGCTCCTAAGTCGACAGTCTGATAATTCGACAGTTGATATGCCATATGTCAACCACGCAGTTTTGCCTAGTCCTCCCGGTGAAGTTTCGCTAGTTCCTTCTCCATCTGTAATTCTTCGTACGGTGAAGGTTGAGCGACTAGATCCCATCATTGAGTTGTCTAGCGAATCGGAAGGAGAGTCACCCGACCTTACTGTATAGAATAAACCGCGGTTTGTAAAAATGGATCCAAACGAGAAGCATGTTGTTCATTCACTTTCAGGGACCCCTTCATTGAGTCCTTCAACGTCGTTGTTGTCCCGTCCTCCATTGTATCCAAGTCCCGTCGATAGTCAGTATAATGGATTCTTTGAGAAGACTAAGTGGCATGCATAGATCTCGAAATGAATTGTCAACGATGGATTTGAATGGCATTAGTCACCATCAAGTGCAGTTCCTTCCAGCAGTGTTCAACGGAGATGTCATCTTCGAATTGCTTCCTTGTCGAGCGTCTTCGTCTTCGTCAGCAGCCCAAAATTTAGATGGAATGGACAAGCGTTATGATGGGCATCCATGGTGCAAGGTATTGACCACAAACATTCACAACTCTGACAACTGAAGTTCCGTAAATCATACTGTGTTGGTCACCTTGCTTGTGTGAATCCAGAGTGTGAATATTTGAAGAGGGCTTCTAAACGCAATGAAACAGAGTGGACAGGTTACACTACCTTTCCATTTACAGAAGGGGAAAGTTCTCCCAAAGATTGTACGTTAGTTTGCAAAATTTGCAAAGTGACACCTACATGTTTGAGCACATGTCATGCTAGAATATACTACTGCTATAGTGAGAATCCAAAGATGAGTAGGGCCGCTATTCATATTGGAAATCATTCTCATCCAGTAGCAAAAGGCATGTATCGAGATTCTATAGAGAAGATTTGTGGACTCATTGCACAGGAAGTGGCCAAAACACCAACCGCAACAAATTCTGCAATTGCTCTGTCAGCTAGCAAAGATTTTTTGACAACCTATTTGTTTCACAACGGTGAGGGAGAGAAAGAGATGTTGAGGGGACCTGAACTAGAGGAAGTTATGGACCGATTTGAGTATTTGAGTAGTCCAAACATCCGTAATGTGATATCTTCCTTTCGCTCTAACAACCGCGGAGGCGTTATTGACAACATAATGACCATGAAAAAAGAATCAAAGTTTGAATTCATTCACGATAGCGTTTTCCCTGGCCAAGGGAAGGAGAAGGTGTACATTTTCAAGATGCTCACCGAAGGACCTGGAAGTGGAGTGGACCTAGTGAAGCGCATGCAACACAGAGGGAATCTACAGAATGCGTGGATGATGTTTGACCACGTGAAGCGTGTGAAGGAGTGGACGACAATGGCTTGCCACGTGTACGATCCCGATTACAAGAAGGTGATGACTATTGCAACATGCGATATGCAATCAGAAGATACCGAGGTACAAGTGCTTTTCTGGAAATGTTTGAATGTTGTCATGTCACGACACAGTATTGAAAACCCGAACTTCAAGGGATTCATGGTAGATAGCGCCATGGCCAATTGGAATGCGGTTCGTATTGTTTATGGTAGTGGTTTTGCAAATCAAAAAATGGAAAATCGCGAGAGGACTTGCTTGTTGCATTGGAGTACATCACTTCAGAAGCACACACAGAAGTACATCAAAGAAGCATTTCAGCAGCAACACAACTTACTATGTAAACAGTACAAAGACGCAAAGACTATGGGGGATGCAGAGACAAAATACCTTGCAATTCAATCATGGTGGTTATCATCTGGAGCTACTACTGAAGATGCACTACATCACTTAGACCATTGGCTAGCGTTCTGGCATTTTCGTTATAGGCAATGGGGAGGCTTCATGCAAATGGTAAGTTCATTTGTCAATTTATTTATTTATTTTATTTAGATTCGTAAAATCATGATTGAATAATTCTCTAGTTATTGTGTATGCACATTTAGTTATAAACAAAAATGTAACCTAGAATCCAAACTTCAATTTTTTTCCTTGTACCTAAACCAATAAAAGGGGTAGTGAGAGGGAGTCCTTAGACCTCCGTCGGACCCGACGGAGGTTAGTGGACCCCCTCTCAGTACCCCCATTTTTGGTTTACGTAGAAGGAAAAAAATACAGAAATTTGAATTCGAAATGGATTGGGTGTCATGAGTCTAAGATTGGCTTTTGTTGTAATGTTGATTTGAAGAAGTGTAACATAATTTGATCTTTAATTTTGAACCCATGACCTTCATCCCACCTTCCATGTATGTGACATTTGTTTCTTTTAAATGTACAGTTTTGGGGGATTGTAGTGTATATCATTTGATGTAAGACCCTAAAATATTAGCGGTTGCATTTGCAGGATTTCAGTTTGGAGGAGATGGCGGACATGCCTTCGTGCAACTTGTCAGAAACCGTTCATAACAAGTGGCTTCAAATGTCTGGGAACCGAGGAAACAATTTGTTTGACGCCACTTGCGACGACAGCATCCGTGCATGGATGCAGATGACAAACTATCGAGCTTACCTGAAGGGACATTCATCTGGATCTGAGCCATCGAAAGGAGAATTGAAATTAAGAGCTACAAGACGTAGTGGAGATCCTAAGAAAATTGCAGAGGCGTTGAACACTTTACCTGGATGTGAAGGTATTGGAACTCGTATTCCTCATTTGGAAGGAGAAGAAATATTTGGAAGCACAAAGAGGAAATTAGATGTACCTATTGGTGATGACGAAGATTCACATAGACCTGATAAATTGAATTTTTCTCAACCTCGTGTACGAACGCGGTCGTCAACGGCTTTTATTGACTCTTCTAGGGACAATGGTAAGCAACCTGAAGGGAACAGTTCTTTACATGTGACAGTTGCTTTTGAAAGTGATTGTGACACTTCAAAGTGGCACATTGCAAGGATCAATCAGAAGTCAAATGCAAAATGTCATGCTCAACAACGGGGATCAAATATGAAGTGCACAGCAAAAATTTCTAAAGGTCGGAAGGGGACCCCTGCTCCTACCTATCGTGGGAGAAAAGAAGATTACGGGAGTAAGCAGGAGGTGTTGGCAGACTTTTGGTTTTGTGTAGATGACATTGAACGATGTGTGAAAGGAACCAAGCGCAAGTGGGTAATAGATTGGCCTGAACTACCAGAGGAATGGCCGGTTTTAAATGGAACAAACCTTAGCCGGGAAGAGACCTTATTGCTACAACATGCTGGCTTTCGTCTTCAAGAACACCCTATGTTGTCTCCTCGTCGACTTTTCAATATATCCAACGTATTTAAGAGCGTTTTGTATGATCAACCTCCTCCACGTAATGGTCATATGTATCCACCGGTCAGAAACAATTGAACAATCCGGCGAATTGCAAATGCACCAACTACAGAGCAACGGAACAAGTGGGAAAGTGCTGGGAACGTTAGAGGACAAATAGTTGGAGTAACATTGTTGCCATTTCCGGGACTAGGTGCAATTGTATCGTTAGAGAGTGGGGTTGACCATAACCGAAACGTGTATAGAATTACAGTGGGTATGTATCCGTCATGCACATGCCCAGACTTTACTAGCATGGCTATTTCATCTATTGGAGGTCGGCAACAATACGTGAATTGCAAGCACTTATACTACTTGTTTCGCTACTTCTGCAAGATGGACATCCACGAGGACAAATTCATTCATGCACCAAGTTATAGCTTCAATGAATTGAAGTGTCTTTTACTTAAAGCTGGGATCATCACAATTCCAGAGTAATCATGTCCACATGGATATATGTACTTCATTTTCTATGAATGAAATTTTATCTAGTACAATTGAAATGATTTGACCCAGATGGTTTTAGAGAAGTCAATGCAATTTTTGAATATATGAGTGTGTCTCAATAGTGAAATGCTTCACAGAATTAAGAACTTATGAATGACTGAGCCCTATAAGAAAAAGCTTGAATGTAACAGTGGACATAGGAATGTGATTTTTTTTTAAGTTCCTAAATCAATATATATATATATATATATATATATATATATATATATATATATATATATATATATATATATATATATATATATATATATATATATATATATATATATATATATATATATATATATATATATATATATATATATATATATATTTTTTGTTTTGTTTTGTTTTGTTTTGTTTTGTTTTGTTTTGTTTAAATTTTATTGTTATTATTTTTTTTATTATTTTAAAGGACATTTGGATCCTATTATTTTAAGAAAAAATGATTTCTATTTCCATTTTTTTTCTATTTCCCTTAATTTTTTTAATTGTTAATTTTTTTTCCCATCAGACTCTATTTTAATTTTTTATTTCAAATTGCATTCATGTTTCGAAGTGATCATCTACGCTAGCAATGCCATAAAGGCTAGGATATAGCCATCTTGAATTCAGTGAGTATGTTTGCTTAGCATATTATTTTATGTTTGTTAGTAGAATTCAAAGAAGGTACATAATATTTGAATTGTAGTGGGACCACTAAATAATTCAACTCAGTCACTAATTTTTGAAGTTCTTTTCCAACAAAAAATATCAATCATGAATCCATTGACAAATAATCTACAAATCCACGGTCATAGGGGGAGCGGTTATAGGTCCTAGAATTTGCTAAAAATAGAAAGATCTCTGAAAATTTTAAAAAGATTCTCCTCAAACACAATTTTTTTTGAAAAAAAGTTATATTTTTTTTTTCAGGCTCCACGCTCACAAGTTCCACGCTCGCAACTCACAAGCTCGCCGCTCCAAGCTCACATGCTAGCGTCGTTGCATTATAATCTTCCTCTTCTCAACTATGGGGACTTCACTTCATAAGCTTCAAAATTCTACATTATCATTATGTTTGAGTTGTTGTGAGGACTTTTTGTCAAGTTGTCATTAGATGGGATTCGGGGGGGCTGGAGGGCCGTTTCAGGCCCGTTCCCAACTCCATTCCCAGCTTCGTTCCCCCGGCCCCCATTGAATGCGGGTGTCTGAATTTATTTATTTTCAAAAAAAAAAATTTAAAGTTCTTAAAATGAAAAACAAGGTTAAATTTTTTCATTTTTTTTTCAAAAAATCTGACCTAGCAGTCGCTTGGCTAGGTCAGCGCAGGCGGGTTTCGGCAAGTTTCGGCTGAGGAACTCACAGCCCTCCCCGATGGTTGAATCCCATCTAATGGTAGAGTCTCTTAAGGTAGTCCTTGCTATCCTTTCTTTATTCACAATATCTTTGGGATCAACTTAATGATTATTATATGCTTTTTTCACAAATATCTCAACTTGTATTTTTTGACTTGTCTTTTCAAAACTGATTTTTGGCCTTTCATGTCAAATATTTTTGAAGTAAAAACTAACTAACTATTTGTTTAGAATCAAAAACTGATCACTATTTCAAAACAATGGCTATGTTCGCCCATGGAAAACTACCCCCTACATTGCACCAATCAAGTTTTCTTCAGGATAAATGTAAAACAAATGTCCAATATTGACAAGTGATTTTCCGCTGAAGGACCAAGGCCTTATTTTTGCCAAAAAACACCCAAAATTGTCAATTCTATAGCAAAAAGTAAAAAAAACTGAAAATTGTTTTTTATTTCAAATCTAACCGTACGATCTTATACCTAACTAGTATGAGAATGTGTGGAAAAAATTTCAAAAATTTTGACCGCATAGATTGCAAGAAAAGTGAAAAAAACAAATTTTTCAGCACATTGCGGGACTGGATTTTTTGACTTTAAACATTTTTAACTTAAATTTTTTGCAGTACAAAGTTTTGAGCTTTAAATCTTTATAGTGAAGAATTGAGTTGAGAGTCAAGGAAAAAAAGAAAGAAATCCAAAAAAAATTAATTTTCAGTCTTAAAAAAATTGTCAAGTAGAAGTAATAGAGATAGAAGGAAAATCTAAAATATTGATATCTTTTAGATAGAATTAAAATGCACTAATTCCAATGGTCAGATTATTCTAGCAAGAAAACTAAACCATGTGAAACTGTTTTTTTGAAAAATTGCAAAAATTGCATTCAGAAATGAATCCTACAAGTTACTTTTTCAAGAAGATGCTCTAATTGCCCGAAAAACAAGATTTTCTATAACTTTCTCACAACAAATCCAAATGGAATGAATCAAAGCTTCCCATGTAGACAAAAATATAATCTATAAGGAAAAAGAATTCAAAAATAATAATTTTAATTTTACAAATAAAATTGTTGCCCCTCATCCCTTGTTTTGAGCTTATTTGGACATAACTTTTGTTCCTAGGCACCAATTGAAAAAATATATATATATATTCCCACAAAGCTTATCAGATTTTCTATCTTCAAAAAAAAATTCAAAAAATCAGGGAAAAATTTCAGCCCGTAGGTACATGCCCAAAATCCCATTTGTCCCCCCAAGGGACAATAGTCCTTTAGGGGTTAATTTTGTAACTCTTGACCTCTCTTCAATAATTCTTGGTCTCTAATTCAAATATGAAATCAAATTTTCCAATTTTTATCCTTGGTAGTAAATCATAAGTTCCAACATTTTCCCTCAGTGAAAGAAGGTGCTCCATGGATGGTCATTGGTCCAACGTTCATGAGATTTTTTGAGTTTTACCAACTATGTTCTTTTATTTCCCATACTAAACCATTTTTCCAAATACCAAGTCTGTTTATTTTCTCTATTTTTTACTCCAAATTGTAATTCTATAAATTTTTTCATTGTTTTTATTCCCAATATTTTCAAATTACAACCAATTTTTCATAAATTGAAGTCATTCTTCTATATGTATGTTTCAGGACACTTGATTATACAGTTCCTGAAATCGGTTAGCAAGGGGATTGATGAAATTTAAATTACCCGCTGCGCGAGCCCCAAAGATAAGGTTCTGCCACCTCAGAGGCAGGTGTCCCTTCCCTTATCGTAGGATCAGAAATCATTTAAAAATAAATAAGAACTTTTTTGCTATTAAGGTGGGTATCCCCAAATTGACACTTTTTGCTACTGTGCATAATTACTATTATTAGAATGTTCAAATTTTCACATTTTTTTATTGGCAACTGGAAGGAGGTTTTAATGCACCAAAGAACACAATATTTGGATACCGTATGCAAAAGTTATGAAGGAACAAAATTAGATTCTAAAATGGTTTCTTCCACATAGGTACATAATTGATTTTGGAGATGTATACAGAGTGTAGATGGCAATTTAGGGTTGGTGGTGCATATAGGGGCTCCACCTTACTTGAATTTAAATGGAAATTTTTGTTTGAATTTTTTTTTCTTCTTTTTTTCTTCTTTTTTAGTTTGAGTTTTTGGGGGAAATGAGCAAAAACTTACAAGAGCTCACTTGTTGGGGGAAAAATAATAGGGGTTTGTGTAGAATGATAGTGTTATGAGTGTTGGAAGAAGAGAGATTTTTTAATAAATCCATTGTGAAGTGGTAAATTTATAACTCTACCCGAGACTCTACCCCTCTATTGTAGTAGATAATTTTGTATTTCATAACATCTCTCAATGACTTTGAAGTCAAATATTAATTCCAATTTTTTAAATTTTGATCATTCATGGTTAATATTAGAGTTTCATTTTGAATTCCACGTAGAATACATAGCTCTAGCTCAAAAAGTTTTTTGTTTTTGTTTTTCGTCCCAAGAGTAAAGATTTATTTCAATGCAAGAACAAAACTCATAACATGCTAAAAAAGAACATGTTGTGTTGTTCTTGTTGGTCAATAAAGCAAACAAGAAAAGAATAAGAAAAGGACCATCATGTGAGTAACCCAATCATTCTCCCCACCCTAACAATTACTTTAGGGTTGAAACCCATCTCTAATCAAATTTGAAAAGGATCACATTAGTCTCTCTCAGTCTTTATTCAATACCTAAAATAACTTTATGAAAGGGCATTCAACACTATCAAATAAGCTTGTTGCCGAATCTTCTCAAAGCTCAAAGTAACAAAGTTGCAATTGTTGTACCACCGATCTAGGCATATATCCAAACCTTCTTCAAGGTTTTGCATTCGTGAAATAGGTGAACAATAGATTCTTGCACAAATACATCGCAACAAACTTACATACAAGTTAAAGATCTTTTAGCTTATATATAGGTACCCTCCAAGAGTTCATTGCTACTTTTACGTGCTTCACACTCTACATGACTCTAACAAGTTTTTAATGGCCCTCGAATTAGAGCTTGTCCATTATTCCTTGCCTCATCCCTTGTTTCTTCAACTTGTGTGGCTTTTTAGTTACAATAGATTGTCCTATTAGTGAGGGGGGGGGGGAATCAATTAGCATTCACTAAAAAATCAATGTCATTAGAAAATTTTATTTTTGTGAAGAAAGGTACATTACAATAATATTTCTACTTGTATATTTCAAAATAGTGTAACTTTGATAAATCGGTGTCACACACTCCATTAGGACAAATTAGTGTATTTAACAATATCTCTAAATAATGTATCCTATATTTTCACTCCATTTTTCTCAAGGATTGCTCTAAGTTTTTGCCCCTTCCAAGTAGGCTAAGGTGAAGACATCCCAAACCGTCCTTGCACCCACTCCTAAAAAGTAGCTAGGTCTACTTCTATTAAAAGTGTCTCCCAAAATATCATTAAATCGTTCCCATATTTAACTATGATTGGTTGATTGCTAATTTTCTCTAAATTTCGGTTTTAGAACCAAGCTATAGTACAGTTTCAACGGACCTAGGGAAAAAATTCATAGAAATTACATGTCTTATAAAAAAACATTATTTTTTAAATTCTTGATTTTCAGTTGGTAATACATACTACAAAAATATTATCCCTAGAAAAGGAAACCTCCAACTGTGTTAAATTGTTTATTTTGACGTTTTTAAGTGTTTCCACCTTACTAGCACATCTATCACCTGTCAAATTTGTCGATTCCAAGATATTACTGTAATAAGAAGCCTCTCTACAATGCCAGGTAGGCCCTCTTTAGGCCGTTAATTTTAGATTTAAAAGATTTTTTTCCCTTCAGGGAACATGTTCTTAGGAGGAGATTTTGATTCCCAATGCATGTTTCTCTCTTGCTAAATTGGACAATCGTGATTCTAGGGAATTGAAAACCATTACTTACTTAAGGTGGGCACTCCCCCCCAACCGCCACTTTTTATTAATGTGCATAATTGCTATTATTAGATCAGTCAAATTTTCATATTTTCTTATTGGAAAGTGAAAGGGGGTTCCATCACACCAAAGAATGCAAAATTTGGATACCATGTGCAAAAGTTTTAAAGGGTTAAAGTTCTTTTCGTACATATTTGAAAATTGTTTCTTCCACGATTGATTTTGGAGATGTACACAAAGTGATGATGGCATTTTTAAACAAGGTGCAAGTGCAGTTTTAAAAGTGCATTTTGGAGGGTGCCCACTTTAGGATTTTTTGAATTTTTCAAGTATTGAACTTTCCAAAGATAGGGAAATTGAAGATGGTTGTCACATTTCAAAAAATAGTCCACATTTGCTAATTAAGTTTTGAGATAGGAATTCGAGTTTTGTATTCATGTGGTGCATATAAAGAGGTGAATTGTGAACCAATGTTTGCAGAGAGCCATTGATTAGTTCATTGTTAGCTAGTAGAATTGGGAAAAAAAATTGGTGGCTATTTGAAAACATCGGGAAAAAAAATGGTGAAAAAAGCTATAAAATTTATATTTAGAATTAAAAATAGAAAAAAAAATAGACTTACTACTTGAAAATACGGTTCAGAATGAGAATTGAAGGAAAATAGCCAATAAAACTCAAAAACACATCTTGAATGCTATTGTGAACACTTATTTATTGGAATGTAAGGTTTTCAAATTTCTTTATTGTGTGGAATATTTTTAATTTTAATTTAAGAAATAGCTATAAAAATGCGCAAAAGACTTAGCCTTTTCTTACTTGTTGAATAATTGTGATCTTACAAATTTAGTTTGAGAATGTAGTTTTGAAATCTTTTTTTGAAAGCCCGTACATTGTTTTGAGATATTTTAACCTCTTTAGGCCTAGGAGGCCAAAATGTGTTATCTTCAAATTTTCAATAGTAAATTTGGGAAAATTGGAAAAAATTCTCATTACTATTTGTAGACCAACTCATTTTTGTTTTTCAGTCAATTTGCCTTGTATAGTGTAAAAGGAGATGAGTTGTGAGGTTAGTTTCACATTGAACAAAGAAGACAGGCAAGTTGACATTATAAAGAGATTTTGAAGGTTTTAATAGGCAGGATACGAAGTGAGGCAAATTGACCAGTTGAGATTCGGAAGTAGTCTGTCACTTGTTCGTGGCAGTATAGTATCGGACAATTTGACTTTCCTTCCCCCCACTCTCTCGGTTTTCAAAAGCACCTTGTTTTTGTCAAATTGTCTGTATGCACAGTGCACATTTCTTTTAAATACAATTTGTCTTGAAGCATATTAATTGCTTGTATATTTTTGTACTGCCAGTGATTGGAGTACTGTTGTTGTTGTGAATTGGAGTTTGGGCAAATTGTTGGTTGTTTGTAAATCTAGTGATTGGATATTTATTTTGTGAGCAATTTGTATGTTTGCATTGTGTAATCGTAAATTATTTCATCAATCCAGTGATTGGATTTTTAGTGGGAGCTTGACCAAATTGTAATAAGGCAAATTGTCTTAAGCATATCCAGTGATTGGATTGCTCATTCAGGCATTGTCAATTTGATAAATTATTTGTATTCCAGTGACTGGAAAATTATTGTTGAGGTCAAATTGCCTTTGTGTTGTTGTGTAATTGTGTATTATTTTCTTAATCCAGTGAGTGGATTTTTGGTGTGTAATTTGACAAGTGAGATTAAGCAAGTTGACTTTGAATTATCCAGTGATTGGATTTGGGTATAAATCCCATGTTTTAGAGTCTGTTTGTAAAGCAAATTGTCTAAGTGATTCGAGGAACATATTCCAAGGAAGGGACATCAAAACACATTGGCCATTGACGAAATCAACAAGACAAATTGCCGAGGAGCTGTGCTGGTTGAAGAGACAACTGGACGATCAAGTAAAAGCCGCCGGACAATTTGCCTTACCTGTTTAAAAATCGGTGTAGTATCAATTGACATTTATTATTTCTGTGTGTATTGTTGTGAATAAATTTATTTGAAATTCTAAGCTTTAGTAATAATCAGAAAATTGCAATTGTGTATCATACATAGACAAATTGCCGTGATAAATATATTTCATAGAATTAGGAAATCTCTACAATGTAAAGAGTTATTTTTTTCAATCAAATATTAATTAATTCTTGAAAAGGCAAATTGACGGTTTGCCAAAGTATGAATAGTTTATTAAATATATACTTCTGTATTGGATAGAAGTTGTAAAGGATAGGGCAAATTATCATAAATAAATTCTTGAATGGTAGGAAAGGTTTGATGGAAGTTATACAAATATAGTTTAGGCAAATTGACTGAGGATACAAAATGTCTTCATTAGCAGTTACAGACAAATTGCCCTGAAATAGATTTAGCAATAGTTGTTACATACAGTCCTTAGGTCATCCTGAGTTCTGTGTGCATTATCTCGAGAGATGATAGAAGTATGGATACTGGACAATTTGCCTAATTCTGAATTTAATTAAAAAATATTAATTAAATAAAAACTTTATTTATTCCTTTATATCTGTATTGATGAAGTAAGGATTTAGTAATGATGTGATGAACAAATTGTCTTATGATTAGATAATAAATTAGAAGTGATAGATAGTATGTCTAAAATTCTATTGGCATGGTCAATTTGACTTTAATCATGAAAATATATAAATGGGATCTAAATATGTTTGTGAAATAATTGGATTCTTGTCCTTGGGTTTTTGACATATTGTTGATAATGTGCAGTGAAGTTTGGAGATCTCAAATTGCATAACACACTCATTCCCATTGCATTAGATAGAGAAAAATTGCCCTAGGACTGGGACCGATTTGATACTCATGATAATTTAGTCATTAGGCTATTTAAATAGTGACTGGACAAATTGCCCGTGTAATCAAAATCATGGTAATTAATGAATCTATATTACTATTATTATAAATGTGAATGTTGCATTTAAAAGTCTAGATCATGCATGCCAAATTGCTCAAAATCCTGACAAATTGCCGGAATATACCCCTAGAATACTAGGCAGGACCGGGACTGCAATCATGCGTCCAATAGCATTATTAACGGATTGTCAACCAAATTATGGGAATAAGAGTGAAATTTATGTATCTGCCTGTTGTTTGTGTAATTGCGTAGTATTTGTTTGTAAATCCCACAACATTCTAGAAAACAAGTGACCTCAGCCACAACAACACATTAGACTATTTGATCATTCTCTAGAAATAGAACCCCTATACTATGTTCCTGGGTTTTTGGGTTTAAGCTAAAACCTAGATTACACTATTTTAACTAAATTATTGAAGAGTGAAATGTCTATATACTTGTAGTACTATTTGATTTCAAATTTTACATATTTGTAATGATGCCACAATGTACTATTAAAAAAATCTTGAGTAAGGAATGGGGTGACAAAATTTTAGGACAAGTTTGTGTAATAGGGTGTAATAGGTGAAAGGAACTCACTTTGTTTTTAAAACTTGAAATAGTTAGAAAAATAAATTATGATTGGAAGAATGTATTAGTCTATATTTCCTTCTTCACTGTTGAAATTGGTGCATCCAGTTTGGAAAATCTAGATTATAAAGGAATTGGGATGATTCCAAAAATTTGTGAAGATGTTACAAAAGTTACGGCAATAACATCTTTTGTTGGATTTCAAGAAATGAAGTGCATATATTTTTTAATACATTACATGAGATTTAACTGCTCAACAAGGCCGTCAGTTCCCCACAGTTCCTAGACCACGTGAACTCAGTGACAATAGCAGTTTTATGTGACAGAGCAACTACCACGTTAGATAATAATATTTTTTAATTATTTTTTATTCTAATCAACAATGTAATGGTTGTCAAATATTTGTTGGCTTTGACTTTGGAGGGCTCAATATTTAAGTCATAGTTGGAAAAAGAACTTGAAAAAACTAATCATGATATTACTTTATTTTTTTAGCAATAGTTACATATGAATAGAAAATGATTTTTGAAGCCCGCAGCTACATTGTCATAGATTGATACCAAAGTCCCATATATGTGCCAAGCTAGTGCCCATAAGGGCCTTTGGCACCAAGTTGTAACACTCCAACTTAATCCCAAACTTGTATGGTGCTTTAAGACCTCCTTGTTACTAATATTCGTTTAAAATCAAGGTAAAATCAATTCAATAATAGATTTATCTTCTCTCAAACTACATTAGAGGGGGTTTGAGGGCAAAAACAACCCGTTTCAGGCTTGTTCCTAATGATGTTCCCGCGGTAGTAAAAGAAGACAGCGTGGTCAATTTTAAATAAATTAAATTAAATTTCTAAAATACGAAAAAAAGTTGAAAAAAAAAAGTTGTTTATTTTTATTTTTTTTAAATGATGTGGCACTGTGGCCACCACATCGGACTGAGTAGCTGGCATCGTTCCCAACACAGTCGGGATAGATCTCAAGGCCAGGAATTCATGGGCTTCCAGAGGCCTCAAATATCTTCTAATGTGGAATCATTCAATTACTACAAAATTTTAGGATATTATCACACATTTTAAAATGAATTTACACACTTTGAGATTAATAGTTTATATTTCATCCATACTTCACATGTTTCATCCAAGAAAATCCAAAGAAATAACTTTTTTGCTTTAATGAATATCACTACTTGCACCAACCCTTTTGTTTGGTACCATGGGGGCCAAATGGAACCATTTCAAAATAAATCTCTACTTTTTGCCAAACAAAAGTAGACTATTTTCAACAAATTTTTTCCATTTCTATTTTAAAACGTGTATGAATATAATTCAAATGAAAAAGTGCGTGAATATAATTGAAAAACTATTTTTGTTGGTCCAAAAGATGAATGACTGTACAAATCAACAGTGCTTCACCAAATTTTGAATGATCACGCCATCCCCACACTTTCTCAAAAAGTAAAAATAAATTTTAAGAAAAAACCCTGTGATTCTGCATTGCCCAGACTAATAAATGGAATATAAAAAAATCTTGGTCCTGCTGAGTGGTCCTACTCTTGGACATTGGTCCAATGTTGAAAATGGATTCTCAAAGAAAAGTTTGGAAGAGTTTCAACCTGAAAGTTTATAATTTAATTTAAAAAAATCAATTCAATTCAATTGAGTTGAAACTTCAACCTTTAGTTTTAGTTTGGTCAATTTTGCAGTGGAGTTCGGTGACAAATCAACAGTAAACACGTCAGTAGGCGTCCGCCAGCAAATTTCTGCCCTGAGTGGACTTACCAGTCATGATGACTCATGCAACATTCAAATTTTCAAACATCAAAATTCTGCAGGCCGGCGGTCCTTGCCACGTGTCATGTTCAAATTTGAATTACAGTGTCACGTTCAAATTTTGAATTACAAAACTTATCCGTAGTGATTATAATAAATTACTAGTAAGAATTCTACCACCGGGAAAAGGAACTCTAGAGTTATGCTTAAATTAAATGACATCGAGGACGGGATTTTTGTCCCTGATGGATGACAAAGAATCTTTCTATGTAGGACAAAAGTCAACACATTTTCACCCTCAAAAATTTGTGCAAAAAGGAGAGATCTTACACAATAGTTAGACTTTTAATGAATATGTATGTATGTATGCATGTATGTACGTATGTATGTGTATCAAAATATATATAAATAAATAAAGTAGTTGATGTCACATAGTACCAAAAGGGATGATTTCCATGGTCGTGAGCCTCTCGTTTAAGGGTTAATTGAAAATTTAATTTCTAATTGAACGTGAACAAATTATGAGAGGTTTTTTTTCAAATACAAAGAAGACATTCATTAGTACATATTTAGTTGTGAAAGGTGTAATAAAATGTTTGTAACTTGAGAGCATACATGACAAATATATAACTACATAAGTACACGCATATTCATATGTTCTATAGAGATAAATTGACCTAAGAAAATCTCATCAAGGAAATAAGAGAAAATAAGAGCATATCCATAAAAGGTCCCTATCCAACTCCTCCAAGGGATGTTCCCAATTAGGCGGGAGCACTAATTAAAATGCATCATTTTTTTAAAGTCCTATCATCTCATGTGGTCAAATTCCAATTTTTTTTAAAAGGTGAGAAATTGATCAAGTTAGTGATGTCATGAGAATTTCAACTCAAGTCATTTTGTAAATCTCGTGAATTTTTAAAGTTGAAAGCTTAAATATTTTTTAAATGACAACTTTGAAGTTTGTAAATGCTTAACCCCTAAAGGACCAAGGAGTCCACCTTGGACTTTTTTAAAATTTGGGCAAGCTTTATACACTTTATAATATGGAATTTTTGCCTAAATTTTTTTAGATGGATGCTACTCATCATAATCTATGTATGAAGCTTTGTTTGATGTCATTCTAATAGATATTACAAAATTTATAAATTTTTTTTCAATTTCAATGTCAAACCAGGTAGCAAAAAGTATATTCTAAAAAATATCAATTATTTTTTTGAGATTTTATATATTGATACCTACTCAACAAAATTGTACCATTAAATTCCAAATAATGAAGTAAAAGTTATGAAGATTTTTATATTGTGGGCAATGAAAGTAGAAAAAACATATAAAGTTGTCTTTCACTCTCAATTTTGAAAATTTTCAAATAAAATATAAAATATATTAATTATTTACTACAATATTTTTACCATTGGATTGACAATTATAAAATTCTTCCAAAAGTTATTAGCATATTAGTTATATCTTTCATTTAGTAACACCTATAAATGAATATGAATTTTTTTTGGTTATATATAAATATATATATTCGACCCATTTTCCAACTTATTGACTAAAATGCACAAGTTACATGACATACATCAATGGTACTAGTATGTGAGCCTAGAAATGTGAGCCTACAAACCTTGAGCCTAAATACATAGGTATTCTATAACTATTTTATAAATAAACATCCTATAACTATGGAAGGTGCCTATAACATAAACACCTATTATATAAATATCCTATAACCATAGAAGGTGCTTATAATATAGACACCTATAATATAAATATCTTATAACCATGGAAGGTGTTTATAACATAAACACCTATAATATAATTAAATACTTATAATATAAATTAATATCCTATAACCATGAAAGGTGCTTATAATATAGGTACCTACAATATAGACACCTATAATATAAATATTCCATAACCATGGAAGGTGCTTATAACATAAACACCTATAATATAATTAGGCATCTATATTGCAAACATCCTATAACTATGGAAGGTGCTTATAACATAGACACCTATAATATAATTAGGCATCTATAATGTAAACATCCTTTAATCATGGAAGGTGCTTATAACATAGGTACCTACAATATAGGCTCCTATGCTCATGGGCTTAAGATCCTAGGCTCACATAATAGCAACTGTAGGGCAAACATGTTTTTTCCTAAAAATATTGAAAGACAAAACTTTACCTTTTGGAAGGATTAGAAAAGTCTAAATTTTGAAGCTTAGGCAAATTGAACTTGCAATCGGTGGGGATATTGACTCTAAAATTTTGGGACAATGTATTTGAACAAATTAACCAAATGATCATTTGATTTTGTTAAGAAATAAATATTTTTTAACATTTTGACCTTACTTTGGAAACAAGTATTTTGAAGCAATTTCGGATCTTTAAACATGAAAGAATTTTAGGGATTAAACTCCCATTTTTTGCCTCAAATAATTCTATAACTTCCATTGCTTGTTCTTTTAAACTTGAGGCGAAATTAAAAGATGGAGTGAGTTTTTTTATACCCTTTTCTATTCTAGAGCCTTCTTTTGGTGGTAACAAAAAATAGTGAAACAAGTGCTCTTATCTTACTCCACTCAAAAAAGAGAGAGAATGAAGACTTAGAAACCAAAAAATTTATAATCTTAGGGTCATTTTGGACTTCAATTAAATTAAAAGTTATATATATATATATATTCGTGTAGTGAACTTCTTATTTGTGGATAGGCTCTATAATATAAATTCATGTTCAATTTTGTAAGTAGGTCCCTACTCCCAAAGGCAAAATTAATTACACTAATGCAAGAAACACAACATTTTTGAGCTTCAAGGTAGTAGATCCTTCACTTTCCATAAACCCCTCATAAAAAATCTTGAATGTACCATGAATTATTCTTGTTATAGTGACATTGTAAATACCCCCCTAGCGTCCCTTTTCAAGAATCTTATATATAGAAAATACATCATATCACCATAGTGCAAGGAGAATTAACAACTAATTAAAAAACGAGAAGGTTCATTTGAAATGACAGTTGTAGGCAAATTATTGATTTATAGTTTGAAAGGATTACTATTCCAAGTAAAAATGCAATAATCTAATATTAATAACGAACTTTAGATTTTGAGTTCTTTAAGGTAGAGTGTAGTTAAATGACCTTTACTTGTGGAATGGACCCTATAAAAGTAGGTGAAAAAGTCACTGTGAGTTTCTTAACCCTTAAATCCCTTATACATGATTTTAAGTCATTTTTCACTTTTGGGCAGACCCTTCCTAGTGGAATATTTGTTGGATTCTTGTGAAATTTTTATTAGAGGTGTGTTTCGCTACTAGCTTGATCCTTTGGAAATTTTAGACTAGTTCAAGTCATAGTTAAAAAGTTATGCACTAAATCCGGGACCAAATCACATCAACTAATAATCTAATATTAATAAAGAACTTTAGATTTTGAATGCTTGAAGGTAGAAGGTAGTTAAATGTCCCTCACTCTTGGAATGACCCCTATAAAAGTGGGATAAAAAAGTCACTGTGAGTCCCTTAACCTTTTAAATCCTCAAGGCACGATTTCAAGCCATTTTTCACTTTTAGGTAGTCCCTTTCCAGTGCAATATTTCTTGGATTTTTGTAAATTTTTTACTAGAGGTGTGTTTCACTACTAGCTTGATGCTTAGAATTTATAGATAAATTCAAGTCGTGGTTAAACAAGTTATGCATCAAAAAAACATTTTTCAAAGTTATTGACAGTTTGGGCAAACATAATAGATGGGTCTATTTGGGTTGAAATTTTTTATGCATACCCTCAACAAGGTTTGTTAACATAATCTCCAAAATTGAAAAGCACACATATGATTTTGACTTACAAGCCTTGTGAAATTGGACTTTGTAAGTTTTGAACATTGCTCGAAGAAGGAAAGCCCAATTTCAAAGGCTTGTAAGTCAAAATCATATGCTCATATGCTTTTCAACTTTGGGATTATATTAACAAGCTTCTTAAGGGTGTACATACAAAATTTCTATCCAATTGGACCTATCTATCATGGTTGCTTGAAACTACCCATAACCAAAAAAATGTCTTTTTATTGCATAACTTTTTAAGTGCGACTTAGATTGGTCTAAAATTTTATAGGCATCAAGTTCACAGTGAAGTACACCTTTGGTAATAATAAAAATCAAACAAATATTGCACCAAGAAAGGTATGTTCCAAAGTAGGAAAATGGCTCGAAATTATGCCTTTGGGTTTTAATGGTTAAATGGATTTTTTTGACGTGTTGATTCATTTAAGATATATTTATGTTGAAAATAAAATATTTGGGTTCTCAATTAGGTTTAGAGGTGTTTGTTTAAGAATTTGTCTCTTTAATAAATGATAAAGTTGGTGAACTACCCAAAAGTAAATGTTGATTAACCCTTTAAATTCCTTGACTATGTTTTCACCCAAAACATTTAAAAACTGCCATTTCTAGTACAAGTACCAACTTTTAGAAGAAGAAAAAAATTAAGACACAAGTAACCATAGGATCTTGTGTTAAGCTAGTTAGAAAAGATGTGAAAATTTTCTTACAAATTTCCACCATATAGATTGCAAGATATAAACATTCAAATTCACTCAAATCATTTTTTTGGCCTTGCAAAAACAGGGTAGTTGTGCTTCACAAGCTCACTTTTCTAAGAAAAAATGTCCAAAATGGTAGTGCTTCTTTGGATTCTTTTTCTTAGACAAATTGGATACATGCTTAAAAATTTTCACATCATTTTACATTCATTTCATATTATGTGAAATGATATGCACAACATATAGGAAAAAAATAGTAAATAGAAAAAAGTAGAAAATGATTCAAAATACAAAATTGTTAAGAATTTAGTAATGGAATTGAAAAATGACAATCCCAATGGTTGCAATGTTGTAATAAACAATCTACATCCTATGATTTTATTTTTTTCAAAAAATATTGAAAGTTGAGTAAGATAAAGGACTTCAAAGTTTATTTTCAAGTAGAGATTCCATAATTGCCTGCAAACTAAAATTCCTCATAACTTTTGACTCATTGATAAAAATGGAATGATTCAAAGCTTTCTAAGTATATATAACTCTAGAAAACCTATTTCAAATTTTTGTTTATGAAAAAAGTGATTTTTTAAAATTTGCCCTGACTGCCTGACTGGGAAAAAATAACATATTAGGCTATAACTTTTGACTCATATTTCCAAATGCCATGAAATTTTGTGCATATGAAAGATATTCCTCACCCCTACATTCTATTAAAATTCAACCTAAAATATGCAAATCTTTGTTTAGAGTACCCTACCCAAAAATTCTATACAATCAAAAATTGCAGGCTGGTCCTTTAGGGGTTAATAAATTCTAGTATGTTCACTAAGGTGAATGCAAGGGGCCCATTTCAAGACCACAGAGAGTTATGTTTCCGCCACCTCTACTGAATAGGATGTTCCTTGCTTCTTATTTGAAAAAATCATAATAATTTTGAATAACTTTTAAAAATTATGAAACAAAGTCTCATTGTCATCATCATTTCAATTCATCTTGCAATTAAAGTTCATTTCACATTTTAATCTCCATACCAATATCCCAATAGCTCCAGTTGCTAAGTTGGACCATTTAACCACCCTCTAACTTACTTCAAATTTCTCCCAAATACTTGTCAAGCATAATAAAATGGTTCTTGAGATATGTTTGCACTTGGTGTTAAGAGTGTTGTTTCTTAGGGTCTTTGGAATGGATTTAGACCTACTTTTGGACTTGATTCACATTCAAAACAACACTTCTATTACTAAGTGTGAACATACCTTTAGGCTTATTAGCGGGACCGTCATTCCATGACCAACAACTAAAATGTAAGCATGTTAATTTACCTTTGAAACATGTTAAAGTTTGATGTGGAAAACATAAAGAAAAACTGGCCATTAGTTCAACAGAAACCATACAACTATTAATACCGAAACAACATACGGTGTGAAAGGCGAGAACCATCAATAGCAATGGGGGAGTTCCTTTATCTGGGCAATCAAGTCAATTATAAATGGCGGTGACGTAGAACGCGGTTTTGACCAGTCCCTTCACAATAAACCGCGAAAGGATGGATTGATGGATGAATATCGTAAGGCCAATCGGAGAGGGAGATGAAACTCGTTATAAAAGGGATGAAATTCATCGATTTCCCCCACTCGCCACTCGTCATGGCCCAAAGCTCCACCAAGCCCTTTTGTCTCGCCATAGCCAACTCGCCTCCCCTTCAATCCCAATTTTCACGTTCCTTCCACTTTCTGCGAACACTTTTGGTTTCTTCGATCCACAGGATACGCTCCGTCTCGTCTTGTTCTTTCGATCGAGGTCTCGAACGGATCTGATTTCACTTCGATATGCGTAAACCTCTGCTTCGTCGTTTGGTTGCCGAGGTTAACAATCCGAATGAGCGCCGGCGTAGTTGTAGACGGGCGTTGTAGTGTTCCTTTCTTCGATTTCGAGGTCTTCTATTCTGCGACGGGATTTTGGTGGCGTGAATGCTTGTTCTTTTGCAGGAATTGGATGATGTGGAGTGGCCAGTACATGGCGTTGAGGTTGTTGTCGATCCGGTGTAGGATGTCGTTGGTAGTGTTAAGGTAGTGATTGCGGATCGAATCTGTGCCATTAGAATCACGAGAGCATTGTCGCTTGTCTGAAAACCCCAAGCTATACCTCATGGAATTATCGCTGGTATCCAAAGCAAAATCAGGTAGGTAGTTGTTTTTGGGACACTATTTGCCGTTCTTGCTCGCACGCAGTTTCTAGTCGTGATCCACGCTGTTGTATAGGTTAATCGGATACTGATTCTTAAGTAAAGGAAGTAGATAGCCTTCTCATTGTCGGTGATTTGGATCATTGAAGCAATATTGCACATTTTTCGAAAAATTGCTCGTAATCCATGATTTGTACGGTTGGATTAATAATATCGCCTATCTGCCGCTTCGAAATACGTCTCAGAAGATGCGTGAGCTTGTGCAGCTTTTCTGCTATACCGACGGATTGGATCTTGTCAAATTGAGATTTAAAAATTGGTCTGTAGGAACTGAGAGAATCATGTGGACACGTATCCATGAAATTTCTATGAAGGCTTTCAAAATGGAATTGACGTGATGCCAGTGATTGTTTCCAGCGTTGCAGAATGTAGCTGCAAAAGCTGAGCGAGTACTCACAGAAATTAAGGCTGACATCAAAGCAGACTTCGGTCACCCTACTTCTCCGGATGACATCGCCCGATTAAATGGAAGACATAATCACGGTGAGCGCGTTGAACTCGCTAATTTCTACATGAATAATTTTACATACCTAAATCGTCTCTTTTTAATGTCGATTATTCGTATGGCATCAGGCCGAATTTTTTTGCATAATGATGAGATTAGGTGATTTAATTTTGTATACAATCTTCGGTTGAAAAGTGAGGCCCTCTGGCTCCTGACACAGACGCAGAGTTTAATGCGGAATTCCCTTGGAGCGCCAAGAATGATAGTGAGAGACGGTACGAAGCTGAGTTCAAGAGACGCATTATGGACTTGTCTAAGGTCAGTGAAATCAGTACCATGTCTTGAAAACGGTGATAGTGCACTTAATCTGACAAGAGCTCTTTTCTCGAAATGCAGTCTGTCATTTTTCATTTTACAATTTATTTATGATTAGGTTTGTTTGGGATGGAGGCAATTTTGCTCGAATTTTTATTTGTCAGCTTATTAGAATGTAAAGTTTGTTGCAACCTATTTACCTAAGGTTTGAAATATTCTAGGGTTTAGTGTTTTTTATTGCTTGATCCGTTAATTTGTTCTGATTCGCAGAAGCCGGAAGATTTTCTGAAGATGCCTAATGACGAGCATGAGTCTGTCGACATGCACACTGCAATGACTTCTGTTGGAAATGTCTTGGAGGTATTTCTTTTCTAACTCTGCTCCGGTCTGTTTTAGTGTTTTGTCGGAATCCATCGTCGATAAATTTAAATTTTGTCCACTGAAGTGAAGTGAAGGTTTAAGTAAGAAATGTTTCTTACCTGCTCCTTTTCATTGTTCTCACTTTCAGGTTGATGAAGTGTTGAAAGAACTCTGGTTTCAATACGTGCCAAAGGAAATGAAGGAGCTTGAGTTTTGGCGCCGGTACTTCATTGCCGTCAAACGTATACGACAGGAGGTTATTAATGCAGATTCTGACAACTCTGTTGGTAGGAGTTGGTCAAATATTGAACGCAGATTAAATTTTGGTGGCATTGGTAACGAGGTACGTTTGCTCAGTGGCATGACATTCGAAAATCTTTCATGAAGTTGTCTCAGTCTAGGTTAACCTCGTGTACATATGTTTAGTAATTTAGTGTATGGATACTACCGGTATCATGTCTTTTGAATAGAAAGCAAAACAATGATTTTAGTGACTTTCATCTTTATTTTGTTCTTCAGAGTCTCAGGAAGGATCCTTTAGAGGAGGCGGCCTACAAGGAAGCATTCTCTGTCATCACTGTTCCCCCGTCAATGATTGTTCGCCGCCTTGCAGCTGCCATCGAGTAAGTTAATCAGTCTTTTTCCGTCAGTATTTTGACCTACATCTGTGTAAATGCTGGGGCAAGTAACCACTGTCGTTTCTATGCAGGCATTGAAATAGGATTTTCGGTTCATAATTTCTATGTCAATAATTGTTTTCATAAACTGTGTCAATCTTATTTGCTTTGTTCCTGGTAATTATTAGGTATCTGAAAGTTGTGAGCTGCACTTCAGAGTTCAGAAATATTTCTTGTTAATTGAGCCGCGTCTTATATTAATCTCTTTTCTTTTCTTTTCGATTCAGTCACGATGTTGTTGGATTTGACGTCGCAGGGTTGGCAGATCAGTAAAGAGTATGCAAGAATTAGCAACTCAGGGAGGACGTCTTCTAGATAGGGATGTTCTATCTAATAGTGGCGAGTGGTCGGGGATAGCGTCGAGCTTTGCTGCTATGAAACGTTTAAGCGGCGGTCGTGATAAAGAAAACAAATTAAGATTCTCAAAGAGATCCAGTCTTGGAGATTACCAGACCTTGTTGTGGTCACTTTTTGATGCAGGTATGTCGCATCGTATTCATGAGTAGTTTTGGGACTTTTAGTAGTAAGCGAAGGCAAGAGGACATTGAAGGACGTGTGTCTACCTCCTCTACAACTAGTCACTAATTCTTGGGTTCCTTAGTTATAAAATGGGTTACGACTTAAAGCTTGCGTGCTGCAGATACTCAGCACGAAGATCGTGAAGACAAGAATTTATCAATTGTCTCTGGGCCAAAGCTGCCTGAAGAGGTTCATGGAGCCCCGCCTGAGAGCTTTGTTGCACAGCTTGCTGAAATCATGGCTGGGATAAAAACTGAGCAAGGCATGGGAGAATTCTGGCTCGAAGTGATGAAAGAGGTACTTTTAAGACTCAAGTATCAGTCACAACCATTAGACTGGACCGATTATATTGTCATGTATCCCGTGTTCCAATTATATTTCTCGAGCGTTAACCTAAACTAGCAGCCCGACCCAGTACTTCAAATTGGGTATAGACTCTCTCTTTCTTTTCTTGATGTTTTTGTTGAGTTGCAAAGGAATTTTTGTAAACTTAACAGACCTTTGCATGCAGTTGCGACGTCGGTGGAAAGAAGGACAGCCGATATCTCGCATGCCGATTGATGCAAACCCTGATCTGCGTTACTGTCTACTTCACCAGCAATTGCAATTGATAAATTGTTGTATTGCGAGGCGCAAGAGGCGGGTTGTAGATCTAGCTTCGCTTGAAAATCTGAGTTCATACGTAGCTCGTGAAGATGGTTCTTCTCCACAAGGTAATGACAAGCACGCGGCACCCCTGGCATATTTAAATGGAAATCCTCCCGTGCTAGTCTACGCCAAAATAAAGACTGGTGAAAATGTTCTTAGACTTGGAGCGGATAGTCCAGCAGCTGACCTTTTAATGTTGGAGACCCGAGAACCAATCTACTCACCCATTACTCAAGTAAGGCATTACTTTTCTCTGGACTCCCACCGTTTTGGTATAGACTGCTGATTTTCCGCTTGTTCACAAATGGAAAAAGTAAAGTAGAAGAAAAGTGGATCTATGCCACAATTTTTTTTGACTCATGATGCTGTTCTTCTGCAGGATAACCCTATCATGACAGAGGATGCTATAAGGGAGACTGAGGAGCTTATTCTTCGCACTAGAAGGTGATTAGAAGAAACGATGCTAAATGAGATCTATTTAAAATTTTCCGTTTGAAATGCATGTATTATACATCAAGTTATGGTGTGATAAAAGGATCTGCAGTTTTATAACCTCTCGACTCTGCGTGTGGTGCAGTGTTGGTGCTGGCTGCTCACAGCTCCTATCTGACATGCAAGCTTTCAAGGTAACCATCAAATACATAAACATTCCTGTACTTGGGTACTTGACAGTTTGCGGAGGTTTCAAGATTTCTATTGGGTGGATCGCATACAAGTAGTTTTTTTCTTGTAATTTCTTAGTTGAGATTTTTATTTACCGTATTATGGGTGATGAGATCTTGGGTAAAATTAGAAAATTAGTGTCTTTTATTTATTTACTCAGGGTGAATGTTTGGTGACACAGGCTGCCAATCCTGGATGCATTTTGGAAGACTTTGTCCGTTGGTATTCTCCATTGGACTGGAGAGAAGAACCAGGGTCTGGTCTTATGTTCCAAAGGAGCGCGGAAAATGCCGGGGAGGATGCTGCTGTTCGAGGCTACCTCAGTGCACGGATGCAGAGCCAAGGTAGGTGTAAGTCCATGCTTGATCATTTTCAGGAAGCTTTATTGAACAGAGGCAACTGTTAACTCTATGCATGACTGTGGTAATTTTGCTGTCCTACAAACTTTTGCTCCAACTTGGTTATTTTCACTCCCAGAGTCTGTATCCGGTGATTTTGTGTAGAGTCTCAGGCCCAGACAATCTTGGCTTCAAAGTCTACCTACTCGACGATGCATGTCGTCCTGAAATGAATGTAGTCATGTGGATTTTAATGGGAAAATAATATGTTAAATGGGAAACCAGGGAACTTGTGGCAAGAACTGTGGGCGTCTTCACGACCAGTGCCGGCCCTCAAGCAATCTCCACTGTTTGATGAGGAGCTTGCTGGGTAAGTTCCTACCCGGAAGTTTGCTAGTTTATCTATCGCATCTGTCGCTGGGTGACTAAACGGCTAGAAGTAACCGTGTCCATATCCATAAGAATTGAAATACATCATTTTTGGAAGCCTCGAGGAAGTTAACAACAATAGAAAGAGGAATTCATACCCTAGAATTTTGAACAATAAAATATGTTCTGAAAGTTACTAAAAATAACTAGTTTGGGCACTTCGGGGTTAATGGATTCAGGACTGCCTCTCTAATATGTCTTCGCCGTTGCTGCGTTAGATTTCGTGATTAGGGATTTGGATTGTCCCTCTTGACAAGAGATGAAAAGATAATGACGTTAAACTTGCACCTGCCAGGGAAAGCACCCTTGATGTACTGGAAAGTGTGGCTCCATCGGATCTTTTTGAGCAGCTCTTTCTGGCTGCGGTATGTTCACAAACTTTTTTTGTCCACGGTTGTCTTACTCTTCTATGAAGTTTTCTAATTGATACATCGTTATGACATTCTGAATAACTGTTTTTCGGCTCATTTACACTCGATATCACTTGTATGTAGCGTAGAAATTTGATTTCCGTGAGACTCACTCCATGTTCCCTTTGCTATGACAGCTCAGTGCAGGCTTTGCCATTGCAGAGGCCGCTCCTGTAGCCAAAACAGAGGCACTTGCAAAATGTTTAAGGGAATGCACTGAGTATGTAGTGAATACTTGTGGTCGGGGGATGAGCACTTCGAAACTTGAACGTCTTTGTGAGGTAATTTCATATTGCGAATTTTGTTTTTGGATATTGTGAATATAAGTTTCATATTGAAGGAATCCGTAACAGACTCGTCGAAATGTGCTTATGAGTTTTTTTTCTAATCTCTTAATTCCTGAAATTTGTTGGAATATGTATTACAATTTTGAAGAATTCTTGCGAATGGGTCATAGCATCTTTAGGGCACATCTTTTTACACGTGGTTTGGAAGTAAATTGATATGCGGTCAAACATTGGTGCAGGTCTATGAAATCATGGAGACCACTATCCATTCCCCACCATGTGATGAACCTGCAGAGGCGGCATCAATGACCCCTGAACCAACTGTTACTCCAGTTGTTATTTGTGACAAGTATGATTTGCCAGAGCCAATCCCTTTTTTGGACACTGAGAAGGTCATCTTACGGAAGTCAATAGATCATCATCAGGCTCAGCAGTTTCTCAAGGCAGACTTCGGGCATATGTTCTCACGGATCTTCGAAGTCAAATCCTCTCTGTTCGAGAAGAAGCATTTGAGATCTTTCCCTGTTGACGAAGACAGGAGGCCAGCCCCAACTGTTTCAGGGGAGTGGACTTTCGTTTAGATACTACATATTTCAATTTATACAGACACGAAGCTATAGAGCTCACAAAGTTGAAGTCCACAATTAACGTTTGTGCTTAGAGCCGTCGATTTTGTGGAGTAAGAATTAGTGAGGGACCCGTGCGTCTTCTGGCTTTTTGTCATCTAGCCGGATTCTCAGAGAAAATCGAGAGGTATTCAGCCGAAGGCTACCGGTAAACAACAAGGTTAAACATCGGCTGGAAAATTTAGTTGAAAGGCTTTGTTTCTCATATCCTGCAGAATCATCCTTCATTTTGCAAGTGTAAATAATCGGGATGTGAGTGGTGTAATGTTAAGTCAATGTCCTTGTTCAGATTCAATCGAAAGATTGTTAGTGGACTCCTATGCGAAAATTTATTTGACTGTTTTCAAATGGACTATCGTAGTACCGTATAAGAGAATGTTGCTCAGAAGCACGTACTTTGAATGATACTCTCTTTCTCAAATTGTAAGGGACTAAGCTTTCAAATTTTACTGAATTGGGATTGCCGAGATTGGATGTTGCATGGCTTTGATCGGAAGCTTTTCATCGTTCTTCCTGTCTTTAAAGGCAGGATTGTTTTTGTTAGAGGAACTCGAAAGATGTACAGTTCCTATTTCTCCCTTAGAATCATGAGGTCCAAGGATTTCGAGGCTTTAAATAGCAATCGTTGCTTGGTGTGAAACAATTCCTCTTCAGGTTCAGTTTTGAAGGTTTAGTGGAGTGGTTTTAATTCTAGTGATGATGTTTAGGTTGGAGTTGGGTATGCAATATTTATATTTATTTTGGTGTATTGATGAATATGGGATGTGCTAGGTTTGAATAAACATGTCTAAAAGCCATGAAATGAAGCCACAACACAAGTGAAGTCATCTAATTTGTGTGTGGCTTCATCTACAATTGTATTATTATAATTATTATTTAAAACATAACAACTAACTACCGTATGTGTTATACGAGGTGTATATTTATTCTTAATTTTGTAACTGAAAATACAACAATGGAAGGTCAAATCTTCAAATTTGTATTTCAACCAATGGTAAGAATATTTTAGTAAGGAATTCATGTCTAATGTTTGTTTGTTTTAGTTTGAAAAAACAAATTAATTGATGAGAATTTTGTGTATAAAATAAAAATTGTATATTCTTAAATGTGTAAAATGTTTAACCTTGTTTTGTCTTTAGTGTCTTAAACCTTCATAACTTTCATTTCATTGCAAGTTAAATATATATTGAGGTTGCATTGAGGTTGAGATTGAATTTTATAGTATCGTTAGAAAATTAGAAAATTGACATTTCATATTTATAGGCCCAAAGTTCAAATTGCAATAAAATATCAAATTTTAGGAATTTCTCAGAATTCCAAGTTGGAGTAAAAATTAGATTTGATAAGGTTCATGACATTAGTTGGCCTCAACTAAAGTTCAAAAAAGATTATTTTCATAGATAAAATTCAAATCAAGAAAATGGAATAGAAGTCACATAGTGATTTGTGGATTTGCCAATTTCATATGTAGGAAATTCAAAGATAATAAAAAAAGAGTTCACTTTGATATAGGCCATGTGCTTCTAACACTACAAGGGTCACGGCCAAACATAATTATAACTACTTGATCATCAACTTAGAGAGCCTATTGGACAAACACCCTCTCAAGATACACAATGTCTATGCTACCTTCTTGCGACTTCAATCACTCAATGGTCTTATCATCTTCTAGAACCTCAAGCTCTAAGACATGAAACACTGCAACTTCAAAAACAGATGCAAAGATTACATAATCCTAAATCGTAATCAATAGTTTGTGGCACTAGACTTGAGGACAAAAATGATGAGTAATTTAATACAAAAGAGGCATGCACCTTGGCCAAGGAGCACACTTGGTTGAGATCTTACTTGATTGAGCAAAAAAGTTGACCAATCTATGCCCTCTTTTGATGCCATGCTCCTTTATGAGATAGTAACACGTAATATTGGTGAAAAGGCTTGTTGCTCTACAAGGAAGACAAGGTAGATTTAATGCATGTAGTGAGAAAGGTGGTTTGATTTCTAGCAATTACTTCTAGATGTTGAGGCCTAATTAAAAGATCAATGAATTGTTTGGCAAGAAAGGTCTCTCACAATGGTATGCCAACATCATGCATGCAACAATCCAACGGATCTTTATACAAGCTCTTTGCAAAAGCATACACCATGTACATTGTGTTCCACATCACCACAGAGAATTCAATTTACATCATCTCAATGATAGGGATGCACATGCGAAAATGCATCAATGCCAAGAGGTTTATGTTGTTCCCCCAAATTAGTCTCATTGATGACCATATTTTTTGGAATTGGATAGCTGTGTGAAGGATAAATTTTTTGTCAACCAAATTGTCAAAGTAAAAAATAGAGCCCTAAATCCTCCAATCAATTATTACTAGTAGCATAGAGAGTAGTGGAGTCCTAATGGATTAGTGGTTTGACTTTAGATCTAGTAGATATTCATGATTGTTGAATAATTGAATAATCCAATTGAAAATTCTATAGCAAATCAAAGTAGCAATTGGTACTTTTGAACCTTTTTAATTATTGATTTTGCAATTTGTTGTCTGTAGTAGCTACACTAAATAGTGAAATTAGGTTGCCCACACTAATTTCTTGACATTTAACACTAAGTAAATATTTACTATTACTATACAGAAATGTACTACTTCTGAATTAGATTGTTTTTGTAATTGCAACTCATGAACCTCAACATGTGCAAATGAAAATATTAGTAGAAATATGTGTTAACTTTGATGGCTTGTACAATAACCTTTGTTGGGTAAGGAAATCTAATTGTTAAGGCAACCAAATTTCACATAGTTGATGTTGAACAAAGTGGACCATCCTGAAAACATTTCCTAATATTTTAATTAAATTTTACAAATTTTAACTCCTAAAGGTTAAAGACTATGTTTTTCACCAGAAACACTCTGAAGTTGCCATTTCTGATACAAGCACCAAATTTTAGATGAAATTTTTTTTTGGACACATGTAACCATAGGATCTTGTAGCAAAATAGTTAGAAAAGATGTGTAAAAAATTTCAGAATTTTTCACTATGTAGATTGCAAGATGATTTACATTTTAAGTGACAAAAATCATTTTTTTGGTCTTGTGAAAATACGGGCAGCTGCACTTCACAAGATCACATTTGTATAAAAAAAAATGTCCAAAATGGTGGTTACTCTTTGGATTCATTCTTCATGTCAAGTTGGCTATATGCTCGAAAATTTTTAGATCATTTGGAATTGCACAGCATATGGGAAAAAAATAGTGAGTAGAAAGAAGTACAAAGTGATTCAAAACACTAAATTGTTAAGAATTTAATTATAAAATTGAAAAATTCCAATCCCAACAGTGTTAATGTAGTAATAAACAATCTACATCATATGTTTTTAATTTTTTCATAAAATATAAGAAATTGAGTTAAATAAAGGACTCCAAAGTTTATTTTTGAATAAGGAATCCATAACTACCCGCAAACTAGAACATCTCATAACTTTCATCTCGTAAATCAAAATGGAATGATTCAAAGCTTTCAATCTCTCTCTCTCTCTCTCTCTCTCTCTCTCTCTCTCTCTCTCTCTCTCTCTCTCTCTAAATCTAGAAAATCAATTTCAAATCTTTATTTATTTTAAAAGTAATTTTTAAAGAAGTTTTTTGGGTTGCCTAGGCTACTCATCGCCCATTGAAAATTACATATTATGCAATAACTTTTGAACCATGTAGTCAAAAGTTATGAAAATTATTGTGCCTTAAAGCTACTCCTTGGGCACACATGTGTGAAATTTTCCAAGAAAAAAAATAAAAATTTCATCTACAGTAAGTTGCCAAAAATCGCTATGTTGCCAAAAAATGGTGTTTGGCCCTTTAGGGGTTAAAATATAGTTTTTAGAGTCTAAAGGACCGGGGTATATTTTTGGCATACATTGTTTAAATCTACCACTTTTAATGCAATGTTTAAGAAAAAAAATCATCCATACAAACTTGTAATAGACTACTATGGAAATAAGTAGAAAAAACTTCAAGGAATTTGACAATGGACATTGAACGATTATAGCATTTGAAGCAAAAAGAAAAAGTTTGTTCATAACCTTGTTCAATAGGGTCAACAAGCTTTAACTCCTAGAATGAGATTTTTGCATAACATATGACTTAGTTTTTTCTTACAATTGCATTTTGTGTGATGTTGGTTACATACCTACCAAATTTATGAGGTAGAGGATGAGTTTTTCACATGTTGCTTGAAGTTGTCTGCCTTTTCCAAAAAACTTTGGACAACATATATAACTTTTGATTTAGCTAAGCACCCAATCAAAAATAATAATTATAGAAGCGACAAGCTAAGCGGTACATGTCCACACCTTGTGTCAAACTTTCAAAAAGATCAATTCAAAATTAACTTCGTAGGAACCCACCCAAATTTTATAATTGGTCATTTAACAACCACTTGGTTAAAACATTTTGATTTTCACTTTCAAACAAAGCTATTAGAGAAAAAATTTCAAAATCTAGGAGACTATTTGCATGTCAAAACAAAATCTGACTTCCCATTAAACTCATTATTCAAGAAGCATTCATGACTCCAATCTTCTTATTTTATAAATACCCTAAACCATCTTCTTGAATTAACCCCTAAACGTTAGAGACTATGTTTTCACCAAAACTGCTCCAAAACTGCCCTTGCATTTTCAAGCACCAAATTTTAGATTAAAACCATTTTTGGACAAATTAAAACCGTAGGATCTCGTAGTAAAATAGTTAGAGAAGATGTTAAAAAATTTCAAAATTTTCTAGCATGTGGATTGCAAGATATTAATGTTTGAAGTGACAAAAATCATTTTTTGGGCCCTATGAAAATACGGGCAGCTACACTTCACAAGGTCACATTTGTAGGAAAAAATGTCCAAAATGGTGGTTACTCTTTGGATTCATTCTTCATGTCAAGTTGGCTATATGCTCGAAAAATTTTAGATCATTTGGAATTGCACAACATATAGGAAAAAAATAGTGAGTAGAAAGAAGTACAAAGTGATTCAAAACACTAAATTGTTAAGAATTTAATTATAAAATTGAAAAATTCCAATCCCAATAGTGTTAATGTAGTAATAAACAATCTACATCATATGTTTTTAATTTTTTCATAAAATATAAGAAATTGAGTTAAATAAAGGACTCCAAAGTTCATTTTAGAGTAGAGATTCCATAACTACCCACAAACTATCCCAAACTAAAATTCCTCATAACTTTCATTTCATTAATCAAAATGGAATGATTCAAAGCTTACCACATATATAAAAATCTAAAGAATCAATTTCAATTTCAATTTTTTTTTAAAGTAATTTTCAAAGAAGTTTTTTTTTCCTGTTCGGGTTGCCCACTTAACACTGAAAATTACATATCATGCAATAACTTTTGAACCATGTAGTCAAAAGTTATGAAAATTGTTGTGCCTTAAAGCTACTCCTTGGGCACACATTGTGTGAAATTTTCAAAGAAAAAGAAGAAATACTCCACTTGTAGTGAGCTGCCCAAAATCACTATGTTGCCAATAAACGTTGTTTGGACATTTAGGGGTGAAGACCGTTTAGGGATTAAGTCATTCAAAAATTAATGTTTAAATTTTAAAATGACTTTAAATATATAAATGCAAATCATTTGTATGTTATCAATATTTTTTCCTTTCAATAAATTGATCTTTCATGTGAAACTAATTAAAATAGAGGAAATCACATGAAGTAATGATATTGTGAAACTAAATAAATGACTTTTAAAGAATCCATTCAAATAGTTCCTTTAAGTATCTCTCATGTTATTCCCAATTCTCTTCTTTGTTATGATTGTAAATATTTCTTAATTTTAACCCCTTAAAGACTAGGTGTGGGCCCAATTTTATAAATTAACAAGTTGTATTATAAAATTCAATCGAGAATAATTATTTAATGATGATTTTTTTAAAAAAAATGTAAAATATGATTCATAGATAATTTCCAAACGATTAAATCAATATTACACTAACCAATCTATTCAACAAAATTTGAGACCTAAAACTGAAAATTCTTTTAAAGTTCAAAATTTTATGTTTAAATTATGATTTTTCAAGATTTTTTCAAAATCTTATGAAAATGGTGGAATGAAGCTAGGATGAAAATAATGGAATTTTAGAGTCACATGACAAAAAAAATTCTTCCCTTCTTGTAATTTTTATCTATAATCTCAATTTCTAATGGCATTTTAAATGTAGACAATAGATGATTCATTTAAGAAAATCTCAATCCTACTAAGGATTTTAAAATATTTCTATTAGACAACAAACAATTCTTTGGAAACTTTTCAATCCTATCTTAGACACTTGTGAGCTTTGTATTTTTTTTAAGTTTTTGACAATTTGCCTTTACAGTGTGAATAGAGATAGGTTGCAAGATTAAGTTCACATTGGATGCATATTAGAGGCGATTTGTCATTATGAATAGATATTAAAAGAGGCAAATAGTCGGGATAGTAAAAGAGACAATTTGACTTAGTGCCGTTTGAGTTCTAGTTTCTTTTCGGCGTTTTGCATATAGTTGGGGGCTTCTCTCTCAGTTCTCTCTCTCTCCAGTTGTCTGAGTTTGAGCTTGTCAAGTTTTCGTGAACCTTTTGTAAATGAACATATTACAACTTAATTAAAAATATACAAATTGTCTGTGGATACTTGTGTTTGTCTTTGTGCGTACTTTTTGTGTGGTTTATTGGGTCCAGCGATTGGATCGGTTTTGAGTGTGTTTGGAATTGTTGTGAGATCCATCGATTGGACTCACTGTGTTGGGTGTATTATTTAATTGTAAGCCTGTTGTCCGTGTATGTGTCTGTAACAATTTGTCAAGTACAACTCTGGATTCTTTCATTGTCTAATTGCAAGTTTGAGCGATTGTAACCAGATGTGGAGCATATGTTGTTATGACTAGTTGTCTTGTTTGATTGATTGAGTTGAATCTGGTCTGACAAATTGTGAGTTTGCTTATGAGAACTGCATCGTGAATTTTTGGATCTTTTGGATGATGTTGTGGTCAAATTAATTGTCAATGGAGCGGATGCCTGAGTGTTGCTGGAGACAAGTTGTCGATTGAGAGGTTAAAGAATTGGACGAACAATTTGCCTGGGAAATGCAATCATGAGCCAGATTAGAGCAAGTCTGTGGAGCTGTAGAGTATCAACGGAAGATCAAATAAAACTTGGTATGTAAATCTTTAACAAATTGTCTTACATGCAATTGTTAAAACATATAAGTCGCAGTACAAGTTGACTTATTTAGTTATCTCTTGAATTAGTTAGCTTGACAATTTGTCAAGTAAAATTATGGACCAGTGAGTGGACTTGGGTGTATAAATTTGGAAAGTAAGATTAGGCAATTTGACATTGTATTATCCAGTGATTGGATTTGTTCCATGTACGAAATTATTGTTCTTTATGTTGTTGTGTAATTGTGAATTAATTTCTTGATCCAGTGAGTGGTTGCCTAGAACTGTGTAAAAATTATACAAATTGTCTAAAGTCAATCAATTGGATTTTAGCGTATGATCGAACTAAGTCAAATTGACTGTGAAAGTAAACAAATTGTAAGTTGTGGTATTGATCCAGTGATGGATTATACTTATTGGTTGTTGTAGACAATTTGTCATTACAATTAACATGTAACAATGATTTTCCAAATTGAATTGGAGTTGATAAAAGCTGAAAATAATTTATAAATTAAGTGATTTAATAATTTAATACTTGTATTTTCATTAAGACTAATTGTCGTGCTTGTATTATGTGAGATGCTGTGGGTCTGTTGTACACAGTGAAGGACCAGCAGGTTGCAGACAAATTGTCTTGTGATTTATAATTAAATTGTGAAATTGGAAGTGTGTGTGTTTTTGTAAGTGTATGAATGGAATGTATGTTTTGCTTGTGAATTAAAATGCATGACTGAGAGTAAGTCTAGAATAAATTATTGTGATTGTTACTTTGTTAAATAAATACCTTTCGGGTTAGGAAATTTAACAAATTGTCTTTTGATCTCCAATTGATAAGTTTGGGTAATTGAACAAATTGTCAAAGGATTGATTATGAAGAGGCAAGACTGAACTAGTGATTAGTTCATAATAGTGAACGGATTGGCATGTGAAGAATTATACTTTAGTTTGGGTGTATGTTAAGATTGACTAATTGCCTTACCAACTAGTACAGTGACGGTGTGAATTAGTGGCGGAGTGGAAGGGAATTATGCATGTGACAAATTGTCTGAATGTGCAGAGTTTCTAAGCTGGTGAATGCATTGCAATCATGCCCTGCATTAGATAGAGACAAATTGTTGTAGGACTGGGACCGGTTTCCACTCATCTAACTAGTAATTAGGCTAGTTAACTAGTGACTGGACAAATTGTTTTGGTAACGCAAATCACTAATAATTAAGGAACATGCGTACAATTATATAAATATATATATATTTGCATTTGTCTAGTACTAGATCATGCATGACAAATTGCCAAATGACCCGACAAATTGACTATAAATGGCCATAGCACACTAGGCAGGACTGAGACCGCATTTTCATGCGTCCATAGCATTATTTAATGGACTGGCAACCAAATTATACGAATGGGTATAAGAATGAATGTGTAGTTTCTTGTTGTTTGTGAAATATTATAGTGAATCCCATCTTAATCTTGAAAACAAGTGACCCTAGTCACAATACATTAAACTATTTGACCATTCCCTAGATTTTGAACCTTTATCCCATAGTCTTGGGTGTTTTGTGGAGAAGCGAAAATCTACACTACAACACTAAAGATTGATGTTTGAAGACTTCAACATAAGATAAAAATTCATCATCAAATATTAATGACATTAGAAAAAAGTAGAAAATGAAATATTTCTTAGAATAATTTCAACCCTATGCTTGAAAATTCATGATAGATTTTACAAAGTTCTCAACAAATTCTAGCCAATAATTTATGCTTTTTCTTGTGAATACTTTTGACATTGAAAAACTAAAAACTAAAAAATCTTCATGAAGATTTCAATACTATCTAAGGATAGACATTTGAAAAAAATTCAGTAAACTTTAATACATGATCAATTGATGTTTATTGTTAAATGTTGTTGACATTAAAAAAAATAGACAATGACATTTTTTGGCGGCATAGAAATTTTGGACTCCCACTAAAAATATAATTTTTTTCTATTTGAAATATTTAGACAAGATGTATTGGGGAGTAGCCTTAAGGAGCAACAATTTTCATAATTTTTGACTACATGGTTAAAAAGTTAGTGTATGATATATAGTTTCTATTGCTCCTCATGTAACTTAAAAAATGACTTTAAAAAAAATAGAATTTGAATTTGGTCTTCTAGATTTTTATACGTGTAGGAAGTTTTGAATCATTCCATTTGATTGACAAGGTAAAAGTCACGAGGAGTTTTAGTTTGCAGGTAGTTATGGAATTTCTATTCTAAAATAAACTTTAAAGTCCTTTATTTAACTCAAATTTCAATCTTTTTGAAAAAAACTATAATTATTGGATGTGGATTTTTTATTTTAACATTTTAACCATTGGGATTGGAATTTTTCAATTCCATAACTAAATTCTTAACAATTGAGCATTTTAAATCATACTCTATTTTTTTCTACTTACTATTTTTTTCAAGCTAGAATAGGAAATATTTATTGTTGAAATTTTTTATATGTATTTCCTACTTATTTCTTCAACATATTGTTGAGAATAACAAGTTGTAGGATCTATACTTTGACAAATGAAATCTAACCGTTTCGAAAGAATTAAAATACTTCTTTTTGAAATCAAAGTATCATGATCTTGCAATTGACAAGGTTTCTTATTCTAAAATTTTAAGAAGATATACTATAACAAGTTAACTAAATGATCCTATAACTGGATTTGTTAATGAATAAATATAGATGAAGATTTAGCTTTGTTATGGGTTTGGGTACTTTGAAACAATTTTGGACCTAAAAGCATCGTTGCTTTTGAAGTTAATCAAAGATAAAATTTATAGCAACCTTTACACAAAATATTTGTTGAATCATGTCCACAACAAACAGCATACAACTATGAATTACTCTATTAGTGTATGTGACACTAATTTTTTGAAGACACTCTAGTTTAAATTTGTGTAAGTTTAAATTTTATATTTCATGCACCTATTCAAGCTAGGATGTCCTTGTTGTTTTCTCTATTTTCTTCACTAGGAAACTCAATCTCTTTGACATTCAATTGCCCAACCTACTAAAGAACATTGCCCCTATCTTGCCTCTTTCGAAATTCATGCAATACATGCCCAAGAGCAAGGAATACAAATAAAATGTGACATTCACAATCAATAGGCTTCAATTGCCTCTAATCTTGGTTTTCTATCTCACCAACTATAAGTCTCAATGCTAGATGTGAAACCACTTTATTGTCAACTTATAGAGCCCCCCCCAGTAGACACTTTCTCAATATATATAGTATCTACGTCATTCTCTTGTATCTTTGCTTACCCAATGGCCTTGTCTTCATGTAGGACATCACTTATGAAGATAAATTGCTACAAATTTAGAAAGGATTGTGTGGAATACATGACAACTTCTACTCTCATTTGACAATCTATGGTGCTATCTAGATAGCTTGACTAGGCCCCGGACTTGCCTCTAGCACGATTGGCACATTAGATGCTTGGATCCTCTCCACAAAAGTACCTCCTTGAAGTCCCATTGACATCCCTTCAAATGCAAATATAGAAAACCTATCTCCTATGATACTCCAACCTCAATGCCAAGCAAAGAGCCAACTGACCAGTGTCCTTTATAGTTTCTATATATCGTTCCTACAAGCAAAGATGGCATGTCATATAGTATTGTTGAAAGGACTTCTGCTCTACGAGGAAGATGATGAAAATTTGATGCAAAGTGGATTTTGGCTTAGTTCCCATTATAGATGCTACATTCAAGGTGTTATACAACACCAAATTGTAGAAGTAGGGTTATGAGGTGCATCAATACTTGATAGACTCTGCCTCGTGCCATAATTTCATGGGATTGTGCCTACAATTCATCAATGTCAAAGGTGCCCACTAAATCCTTGCCAGCACAAGTGGGCCTTGCACCATCCACAACTCATTGATGCTACTAAAGAGGTCACTACTTCATGACGTCAAGGCCCAACAAGATGATTTAATGAGTATCCATGATGGGTCAATTAGGAGATTTACACTAATAAAAAAACAATGATCACCATAACAAAAAATCAACAAAAAAGTGTTGATGTCGTTTGTATCCTCTGTTGCATTGTCTTGGACAATATTTATAAAAAAATTGTTGTCCATTTTGTTATGGTGGTCAAGACACAAAAATAAAATAATAATACATTTACAAATTTGCTCAGTAAATGGCCGTCAGATGGCAAAACCAAAAATCAGCCTTGTAGAGGATGCTACATAGACAAAATCTGCCATGTAGACAGGAGAATTGAATTAATTTTAAAACTTAAATTAGAAAAAAGAAGACAAGCTTATTTTAGCTTGGCAATAGAAAAGAGGTTACCTTTGGTGATAGAAAGAGGAGAAGGTAAGCTCTTTATACAAATGAGGTGGTAGAAGGTAGAACAAACCATATGGGATATGTGAATGAAGACTATGAGTAGTTTACATATTCCATATGGTTTGTTCTACCTTCTACCACCCCATTTGTATAAAGAGTTTGTCAAAATGAAAATAAAAAGTGTTAACTCTTTTGTTGATTTGGATGTTGTATTATCTGAATCAACAAAAATTCAGTGACCATTTTATTAACTTGTATCAAATCAACAAAAAAATGTTAAAATAGTCAATATAGTATGCCAATCAACAAAAAATTAATAATTTTTTTGTTGATTTGAACAGCATTTTCTAGTAGTGTTAATGCCTATCCTACTAATATAATGACATCATACAAAAAAAAAAAATCATCTTGTAGACTCTTTGCAATAGCTAAACCACAAACATCAGGTTTAATATCCTACTTGAGACATCAGTTTATGATGTCTTTGTGATGAGGGTGCGCTTATAAAATTGTATCAACAAAGGGAGGTTGGTGCCATTCTCCAAAGTCAGTATCTTTTGACCATATTTTGGGGTCCAATATCTGTGAGAAAATTAGCATTGCCAAAGTCTTTGGAGCTGGAAACATGGCTTTAAAACCAAGACTTTCATAACTGACATAAGACATGAAAGAAATCTATGCATCTAAAAAACATGTTTTTAGAGTTGAAAATGATATGATTTACTAAACTTCCAATATATATTAGAATCCTAAAAAAAATGATATTTGAAGATTTTTAATTTTTTCCAAAACCTTAGGGATTTTAATACAATGTTGATCCAAAATTTCCATTGCCAAGGTCTTTGGAGTTTGTAATAGGGCCTAGAAACCTTCAATTAGGCATTATTGGTAGTACAAAGAGTAAATGAGCCTTAGTTTATTCAAATCTTTTTTGAAGTGTCATCTTTTTTTTTAACTAAAGCAATCCATTTATCACATCAACACAAAAGTATTTTTAACATAAGAAAGTGCTTACCATCTTTAATCATTACAAGGTGAATCAAATGCTTTATAGAGACAGTTGTGTCTCTTGGTGCTCAAAGAAGGTTTAACAATGTAGAAGTCCTTTCATAAAATTTCATTTCATCTCTAAATGAGCAATATGTGCAGAACTCTATAACATTAAGAAGACTTGTTGGTTTAATGGTAGCCACCAAAGTTCCATGTTGGTGATTTTTTTAAGATCATTGAAGCAAAGGAATTATGGATTTGGGGAATCCGTTTGAAGAGAAGAAAATAGAAGAAAAGATAGTTTTTATGGTCTCTTTGAGATGAACTAATACTTTGGATGTGTTCAAGATCCTAATAAAAAATCTAGCTAGACTCTTCCAAAATATAGATTTTTTATGACCTAACACAAATGAAATACAATTAGCATGCATCTATGGTAACACTTGCTCTAATTGTAGGCACCATCTAATTCAAAATTACTCGAAAGATATGATTTATTAATAAATTAGGGTTAATTGTCTTGAAATGATTATATATCTAATTTATTTTCAATATATTTGAACTAAATTAATGTAACCAAAATGTATTGAAAGGTCACCATTGAATTAAAATAAATATAAAAATAATGTGCAATTTTTTGGAATATTTTTATTTTGATGAAAGAATGACACCTTAGGATTGATAAAACTTCACATATGAAATTTAGTATAGTAATCATTAATTTAAGAGAGAGAAAAAATAACTCTAATTTGTAGTAGATTGGCATGACTTCAAAGCTTGTTCATTTTGGATCCTACATTCCAATAATTGAGTATTAATTTGAAGACAACAAAAATCCTCAGAAATACTATTTTGTCAAATTTCTTATTACAATATAAACATTTTTTGCAAATTTGTGTTTATTATCCTGTTATTAAAATACACTTTTTCTACAAATGATTAATCTAGTTTTGAATAATAGCTTATTAAATTTAAGCTAAATTTAAATATATGACATTTAATATTTGAAAGTGATCATCATGATACAGTTTGAAGATGAAATTGAAAAAAAAAATTTATATAGAACAATCTAGGTAATACAACTACATCATAATCTATGTTCTTTATATCATTTATGAAGAAAAATCCTAGAGGAAAAAATCTCTACACAGTTTTGAGAATCACAAAAAATAATTAAAAGTCTCTTCATTTGAAAACTCACCTCAAGATCCACAAGATATTGTAAGAGATTAGAAAAAGAACCATAAATTCTTATCCATGTCACAAACTTTTGGCAATGGACAACAAATAGAGGTAGTCACAAAAACTGTAGTGGCAGCGACTATAGTATCTTCAACAGCCCTCTATCTCATTTACAAGAAGAAATTTGTGAAAAAGAATAGGTATAGACATTCTAGGATATGTCCTATCAATTTCAAATGTAAGAATTTGAAGAAAAAAAGTTTTTTTGCATTCTTTTTCCTTGTCCTTGTTGTGAGTTCCATGGCTTTCAATATGAAAAAGTTTTCAAGTGGTGCCAACCTTGTTGAAGAAATTCCTCGTGTAACTAGAAAACAAGAGGACACTCAAGTAAAAAGAAAACAAGAGGATACTCAGCCAAAAAGACAAGAAGAATATAATGCATATGGTCATCTTGTAAAACACAATCCATTGTATAACCCACAGCCTCACCCTCGCCGTTATCATTATGGTTGGTGACCATAATTCTAATTTCATGTTTTGTATGAGTTGTTGGTCTTCATTATTTTTACAACTACTTATTGTCTTTGAATTTTGGCTTTTTAAAGCCATATGTAAATCAAAAGTACAAAATTCAATTCCAAGGGAAAATGATATCCTACAAAATTGGAGGCCATGACTCCTACAAAAGAATCTCCCTCCGTACTTTAGAAGTCGTTTGTTTTTGAAGAGAAGGAAGTATACAAGATCGTAAGTAGAGATTAAAATTAAAGGAAAAACAATCAATGAAATACATTAATAAGAGGCTCAAGCCCTTGTAAATGACTAAAATTATTGAATATACTATCTACAAGTCCAAATTGGCTACTATGTTGTCTTACATTTACTTTGAAGATGATGAAATTTGGTAGAATATATTTTTCATATTTGATACAATGTATTTGTAATATCTTTATAGCATTGATCAACTTTATACAATGCTTAATAAGAGTGTTTCAAAGACTATGATTTTTATGATTTTTCAATGTTCATCATTTGAACATTTATCATAATTTAATACAATACTTAATATGTATTTTTGTATTGACTTAGTTTATGAAGTAGTCAACACTTAAAAGCACAATCATTCAATACTTGAAATGAAATTCCTATATTCATCAAGATAATAAAATAATTATTAAGGTAGAAAGCTCATAAAACATCTATTTAAAGATTGATTCTACATTTAATTTGCAGCCTTTCAAAACATTTTTGAGTTTAGGCAAAGGTTTTTCATAGGTAGAGGTCCTAGGAAGATAGCCCAAACTTGAACTTCAAAATCTTTTTTAAATAGGCAAGATGTAGCTTGTTCAAATGACCAATCAATGATGAACTTCCACCTTCTTGAAGGCCATGGGAAACCTCAAAGCCATTATTCAAAGTTTTTTTTATCAAACTTTCCAATGCAAGAACTACTAGTTCAAATTGTAATTCAATACCCCAAACTAAAATTCATTGATGCATCTTGTGAAAACAAAGAGAATACCAAGGAAGTTTTGACATGTAGTTGAATACTTGAGGAGTTTTCTTAATGGTTCTCTAAAAAATTCGGCCCCTTGGGCCTAGCCCCTCAGGTTCGGTCTATCATTTAAGGGTGAAGTAACACTTTGTAATTTAAAAAAATAAGATTCAAATTTTGTCCTTCAAAGGATGCAATCCAATAATTTGCCAAAAAATATGAGAATCCTAGATAAATAGGCACATTTTTCATTTTCATACGTTTTTTAAAAGGCATTTATCAAACACCTAGAGTTCTTTGCACCCTTATTGGGTTAATGCTTGAGATCCAATTTGATTATTTAACTCCCAAGGGACTAAGGACTCCACTATGTTTGTCTTTTGAATTTGTATAAGTTTTGGTGATTATATCATCATGGTTCTACTGACTTAGTCATCAAATTCTTTTGCAATGAAGTCATTTCTTGAATTCAATTTTTTTCAATTTTAGGATAAAAATAAAAACATAAAATACCCCTTATGTATTAAAACAATTTTACAATTTCAAGTCAAAGTTATTAGCAATTTAGTTAGTTTGTTTTATTTAAAGATAACTAAGATGGATTGTTTCAATTAATTTCATTTCTGCATATTTTACAATTCATTTTATAACATATTGTCAATGTGTGAAAGTTGTTGAATACACTATTTTTTACTAAAAATTTTAAAACACAAGATTTCACCTTTACAATGGGCTTTGGAATACATACTTTTGAAGTTTTGAGATACTTAAAATTTTTAGGAATATATTCTTGATAAATTTTAATAGAAGATCATATAGTTGATTTCATCAAAAATCCTAAAAATGAAGACCTCTAGCTTTGATTTGGGAATGAGTATTTTGAACCAACAATACCAAGACATTTGCAGGGCCCGTCATTAATTTTACACCCGTGGAGATGCACTATAACCAGTAAGATAGCTGGACAAACCCTAATTTGGAGACGGAGGTGCGAGACAGCGATGTGGAATTGGTGCGGAAGACATTTTTGCAGCAAGCGCAGCAGCTATGGCGGGCACGAAAGGGCAACAGGATTGCCTCTTTTGTAATCTCTGCGGCTCCCTGCTTGCCTTCGATTCTGCCTCCTTTGCTTCCTGCCTGCTCTGCCAGAACCAACGCTCTGTTCAAGGTCTCCTCTTCTTGGTCCGATCCGAGCTTCTTTTTGTTACTTTCCCTCATTTTCTTTGTTCAGTAGTGCGAGGATGACGAATTTCTCTTTCATTTTCGATTTTGTGCCTTCTTTACGATTTCTCAATGTGGTGCATTTTACCATTTTCTGGGACTGAGCTCGTCAGTTTTCTCGATCGGGGTGTTGATGCGCAGATTTTCAAGGGACAGAGATATGGTATAAAAGTACACCTCAGGCACGTATATTTCTTGAATTTTGAGTTTTCATTTACAATGTATGATGATTGTTGTGAAAGTGTGACAGGCAGAGCTTAAACCCTAAACCCTGAAACCCTCGAAACCCCTAGTCTTTGATTTACTGCTGTTCTACAAGATTAATATGGTTTTGATGGTTGAAAATTCGTGTGGAAGGCCTTTAGATTGAACTCGGCGTGTTCACGATCAGAAATTAATGCGAGTGTGATTCTCAAGGCCTTTACTCGAATTTAGTCCTGGAATACATGAAACACTAACTCCTGATCGCTAAAGGATACCCTAAGAAACTCGGCACATTAGGTTCCCGGATTGCCTAGAGCCATTGGTGGCGTAGTTAATTACAATTTGCGAATTGTGTTAACACGTTTCTGGCATGCAGGACTTTATGCGGCGCTTAGGTGTGGATTTACTCATTCAACCCGAGGAGGATATTTCTGAAACTAAAGAAACTGATCAAATACAACAGCGAGCTGTGGTAAGTCAATATGTGTACTTTGGCAATGGCAGTTTCCACACTTCCATTAAATTTGCAGGGAATTTGATTCGTTTTCGGAGACTGGGAACTGCAAATTTCAGTTGTACAATATCAACTCTGATAAATCCTTGACTGAATCATCATAGGTGAATGACGAGTGTCCTAAATGCAAGAATCCAAGTCTGGAGTACTACACGAAACAGGTATTATCACGTCCAAGCATTTTATTCGATCGCCATTCGACTCACTGTGCAAGCTGTTGATGTTTTGATGTTGTATTTCTTTACTTGCCATCACTCCGTTAAGTTGTGGTTTGGTTGTGGTTCGTGCTTGTTTCAGCTGTTGTGTCGTCTGGTTCCTTCAACTGTTTTGACTGGCACCTAGTTCTCTATTATAATGCAACATTCACTGACTAGTACTCGTTGTGTGCAGTTACGATCAGCGGACGAGGGGCAAACCGTATTCTATGAATGTCCAAAGTGCCATCATAAATTCTCGCAAAACATGTAGTCCACGGGAGATGCGGATGTTGTAGAATATGTCACAACTTTCTTCCATTTAATAGGACAAGAAGTTTCATTCTCCGGAGTTGACTTAGATCTCATTGTGACAAGTGAAATACAGAGTAAGGCTTGTGAGTTGTATAGCGTGCAAGGTAGTACAAATTTTGCACTCAAGATTTCAGAACTGAACACATATATATCACCACAGAAAGGAACGTTCATGATTTGTTTGGAGAAGAGCTGGTGCACTGAACCCAACTTGTCATCCTATTATCTCCTCCATAGTGGTCAGTCTTTAGGGCGCAAACGAGGGTGGTAAATGTTTCTCTACGTTCAGTCTTGAGAGAAATTGTTCGAAAGTAGCAAGGCCATTTTTTCATGAAAAAACACTCAGAATTGTCATTTCCAATGCAAAGAGCAAAAAATTTGAACATTTGTTTCTTTTTGCATATCCTACTGTGAGGATCTTGCACTAAACCACTGTGAGAATGTTTGGAAGAAATTTTAGAAACTTTGATTATATGGCTTATAGGATATAAGTATTCAAGGTGAAGAAAAATGAGATTCTTTTGCACCTAGCTTGAACTATAAATTTGAATTAAATTTTTTTTATATTGGAAGAATTGATGTACAATGTTTGGGATTTTCTTAATAAAATGAACCTCAATTTTTATTCTTTAAAAAATTGTCAAGTTGAAGTAGGTTTAAGATAGGAGTAGAAATAAATAATTAATAGCTCAAAGATGGAATTGAATCACACTAATTATAATGGTGAGATTGTTGTAGATAGCAAACTAAACCATGTGGAAATTTTTCCTTGTGAAAATTGGGTTAAAAAAATAATCTTTAGTTATATATTTTCTTTTTTCAAGAATTTGTTAAGATTGGCAATAAAACAAGATGATCCATAACTTTCATATCACATATCCAAATGGAATGAATCAAATCTTTCTACATAGACAAAAATATAATCTACAAGAATTAAAATATTAATAAAAATATATATAAATTCAAGTCTTTTTATTATTGTTGTTGTCCATTGTTGCATGTTTTTTGGTTTGGATGGCATACCTTTTGCTCCTAGCTAGGTAGTCACCGATTGAAATAAAAATTATATTTCTAGAAAGGTAATCAATTTTTCTATTTTGTAAAGAATATTCAAAGAATCATGCCAAAATTGAGTTCAAAAGTACTTGCCTAAACCTTCAAGAGTCTTCTAAGGGAACTCATGGGAGCTTAGGGTTCAAAAATATTGATAAAAAATCTTTAAGTCGTATTGTGAGTTAGGGGTAGGTAGTAAGCTTGAACATTGAAAGTATGACTTTTGATCTTTCTCACTAGGGGTGTTCTAAATTTTGGTTTGAGGCTACTAATTTAGTGAATTTTACATGATATTTTTGATATTTTCAAAGATAAATATAATTATAGATCTAAATTTTTTTTTAATGTTTGCAATAAAATAAAGCTAGATAGTTGCATTTTCTTCCTTTGTTTCTTCCTTTAATTTTCTACTAGTACGCCATGTGTTGTTGCCACGATCATTAGTGTGTCACTCATGAATTGCCGTAAAAATGACAACTAAGCCCTCCTTAAATCTCCATTCATACCCATTTTCAAGCCTTTAAATATGGCAAAGCATTTTTAGTATCAACATTTAATATCATATGTTCTACCAATTTTTATATTGTATTTTTTTTTTAAAGTTTGCTTGGCATATGAAATAGCAAAAGAATTGGCAAAGGAATTTAAAATTTTAAAGTAAAGGTGAAAGTAAAGTATAAACAAACATTTTCTTAAAGTAAAAGTATTGGCTTAATTAATGTCGTGCTGGATGAAGTAATCTATAGCTAGATGATTGGATGGCTTAATGGCTCTCTACAACCAATTATCTAATTTCTATCTAATTTTCTGACTTTTGATGAGATTAAAATTTGAAAATTCAATATCTTTCACCTTGTTGGCTAGAATGTTGTTTACTCTTTTTGACACACACACACACACACTTGCCAAGGGCTTTTTGATGGTACAAAAGCGAGCCCATAGAGGTCCGATAGTCACCGAGATCCCAATGATATTACAAGCATACACACAGACATACATTTGTTTTAAAAGTATAAATTAACTTGTAGTAAGACCAAACATTTGTTGAAATCTAACAATATTTTAGGTAAAAAAGAATGGCTAAACTTGAATCAAGTCTATATTGAGAGATGAAAGATGATGTAGTAACTCATGCATAGTAATAATGTGAACATGAATTACATTCACTTTACACTAGGCCCTAGCCCCAAAAATGTTACCCCCCTTCCAAATGATGCAAATTAGATCCAAATTTTAGTCCCAAGAACCCATTTTTGGATAATGGTTACAAACCAATTATCTATTCCAAGTGTATACAAGAGTCAAACAATTCACATTCCACCAATCAATGTACTTCAATGGAGGTGTACTTTAGTCATGAGCATCTTGGACCTAAATTTCATATTAGGAACAGAAGTAAGACTCGAAGGATTATTTTTGTGGGGTTGGGACCATCAATAATTTTCCTTAGTAATCATTCCAAGGAGGAGCCTATGAATGTGGAACTCTTGTTCTTGGATTCTACTGTAAAAGCTCTTTGAGATTGATTTCAAGTTCTGGACTGACGAGAGACGGTGCTTTGATTTCATGATGTCGTGAAGGTTGTCCCCAAATGAAAAGTGCCTTACAGCCAAGTTGAGTGGCACTCCATGGAGAATGTCAGAATTTAATATTTTTACAGTTTACTATCTACAAGTGATGACGATGAATTCAATACAATGCTATGTAATAATGGTGCCGCATTGATGACGCCCAACTGCATGGCAAATTCAACAGAGACTCATAAACAACAATCTCCTACCAACTTTGAGACTGCATCAGTAATTGATACATGTTGATAAGAATTTGATCGCAGACAAATTTGGCACTTACCCGAGTGATCTCCTAGAGCTCTATATCGATCTAGTACCGAACATCACTCGTTACATATGTTGAAGTGCTTGAAGTGGTTCAAATGGTATCCTCTACCTTCACTCCACGTATCAAATTACATGCACATTACAAAATGCTCTATGTTCTCAGCCCTGGAAAAATTGTGTACAAACGAGCGAGGTTCCAACTGCAGGCCTGGACTGTAAACAAGAAGACCTAATTGATTACAGCACCACATTCAATGTGACAGAGAATATTTACCGTGCTCATCTTCAAGTAGGAAGCATAATGTACTGTTACATTTGATCAGTAATACAGGTTAGAAGCTACCCATACCGAGCTTCATGAATCATGTCAAAAGAATCATACCCCTAAATCATTATAGCATCATATTCGTTGAAGTGGCGGATTTGGCATAGTTCCAGTCGCCCAATGAAACCTCAGATCTACACGAATCCTAATTTCCAAAGCTCTGGGCGCCTGATCTTGCATCAGACACATTTTTCGGGTGCCATTTTAACAAATATGACCGTGATTCATATCATAAATGCCTCTAGTTTGCAGCATTATTTGGACGGTGCCGCAGTAGACCGCACTACCATTCCAAAGAATGTGAAGAATGTGGTGAATTTGATCTTCCCATTCAATTCCCACATTCTCTGGAATGGGAGAGCTCGATCTTCACCTAGTCCATGGTCTACTGTGACACCCGCAAATCATGCAAAAACATCAAGAGAGTTCCAATTCTAAGCAGACACGAAACAGATTTTCTATGAAGGAGAAGACCTAATTAAGGAGTTCGCTGAGATGGAGATCGGCTATGGCCGCTGAAGCTCCTCGTCACTGGCGACGCAGCAGCAAACACAATCTGCTTGTCCCTTCCCATGAGCCAATTCAATAAGAATCTACACGAGAGTGATCCTTGACATTTTAGAGTTCCATCACAATTCAGTGCTGCAGCAAATGATGTTGCAGCCCCCCTTCCTTGTTTCCTCACAATCTGGCATTGCAGCATCCCCGTTCGCAAGAAGCGCACTCACAACTTGCTCCATCCCCCCAAAGACGTCTCCGAGAACGACCTTCTGAGCGAACATCAAAAGAGTTCCAATTCTAAGCCGACATGCAACAGATTTCCAGTAAAGAAGATGACCTAGATAATTAAGGAATTCGCTTAGATGGAGATCGGCTGTGCCGTGTCCGTCACCGTCACCGGACTCGCAGCTGCAAACACCATCCGCTTGTCCCTCCCCATGAGCCAATTCAACGAGAATCTGCGCGAGAGTGATCCTTGACGTCTCAGAGTTTCCTCACACTCTAGTGCTGCGTCAGATGAAGTCGCAGTCCCCTTCCTTATTTTCTCACAATCTGGCATTCCAGTAGCTCCATCCACAAGAAGTGCACTCACAGCTTGCTCCATCCCCAAAGACGTCTCCGAGAACGACCTTCTAAAGACGGTCACACTTAATTTTGGACTTTCAGGCAATCGACTCAACGACGACGATCGTTGCTTGATCTCTCTCTCCTCCTGGCAACGAAACGATCCCTCAGAATCCACAACCTCGCCGTGTTCGATGTCAACGTCAATCCATCGATCGCCATAGGCAGGCGAGTAAGCACACTCCATGAAAGGCGAGAATCCTTCAGACCCAATAGGAGTAAGAAGCTCCCTTACTCTCGAGAGCGTGTGAGGGTTGTAGAGACCCCGACTAGCCCAGAAAAGCTCGTCGTTCGCAGGCGTGACGCCGGCACTCGCAAGCTCAGGAATGGAATCAGAAAGCGCGCTTCGGTGGGTGGGTTTGGATGGCGCCCAGTCTTGAGGGCGACCCGGGTAAGGCGTAGGCGCCAACGAAAGCTCCCAACTGGAAGGGTCCACAATATACTCATAACTCCCCATGGAATACGACCGCGCGCCTGTAATAGTGAGCTTGCGAGTTTCAGATTGCGCGCGCGACGCGACGCGGCCGAGCTCGACCTTAAGCACTTGCGGCGTGCCGTGAATGTCCGTGACCCGAATCGTGGGCGCGAACGGACTTGGCGTTTGAAGCAAATCGACATCACCCTGTAATTCGTCGTCCACCTCTTGAAATTCCTCGATTTCGTGAATCTCCTGAACATCTTGGATCCCGTGAAGCTCTTGGGTATCTTGAGTTTCTTGGATTTCGTGAATTTCTTGGATTTCGTTTTGATCCGAGTCGTCGTGGTCGGAGCTCGGTCCTGCGTCGCATATGCGGAAACTGTTTTGGTAGCTGCCGTGCAAGCTGCCGATGTTGGTGATGATGCGGGAACTCTTTGGGTTCGCGAGGCTTTCCTCCTCCGGGGAAGCTGAGCACGAGGCGCCCGCGACGTCGTCGCCTCCGAGAAGCGGCTCGCTGTGACGTCGCAGCGAGCTTGACGCATTGTTGTGGAGATGTGACGGGTCCGGGAGCAAGCTTCGTCGGCAGAGCGGACAAGTCGAGTTCGACAGCAGCCATGTGTCGATGCACTCCAAGTGAAACGCGTGCTTGCACTTCGGCAGCAAGCGCAGTCGATCCTCGTCGCCGAACTCGGTTAAGCAGACCGCGCAGTCGGTGCTGTCCTTCAAGCCGCGGATGGAGCCGTAGGAGAATACGGGGAGCGTGTCGATGAACGCTTGCTCCACGCCCGCGTCGTGGAGGTGGAAGAGTTGCTGGAGTTGGCCATGGAGCACGCTCACCAGCGGACTGTGCTCGCGGACTCGGACTGAGCTTCCGCGTTGGCGACGACGGCGACCCAGGCAACGGGCTAGCAAGTGCAGCAATCCGGAGAGTATCAAAACCACGCAGAGAACGACGACTATCACCACCACACTCGCATGCAAATGGGGACCGTGCGCGCTGTGCGCGCCCACTGCTGTTGCAGGAGCTCCAGGGAAAGTCTGCGACATTCTTCACAACACAAATGCAGCGGAAACTTCGGAAAGACTAACCCCCAACTAATTTCACGCTTCTCAAAGTTCTCACAAACATGTCTTCACCTAGCCCGCCGCGCCCCTACATCGCTGCTAGTTTGGCACGATTCCTTAACTGTTTGGCTATTTCGGAACATCCTGCAGTGATTCTACTTCTACAGTCAGTTCATTTTCTAGGTTTGGCAGCACACTAGGGTACACTGGTGCACGAGCTTCAGAGGAAGTCTCCGGCAATCTTCACACCACAAATGCAGCGGAAACATCGGAAAGACTACCCCCAACTAATCTCACGCTTCTCAAGCTTCTCGAATTTCTCACAAACATGTCCTCATCTAGCTGGGATACACGTCCACTCCTGGTGCGCGCAGGAGCTTCAGGGAAAGTCTGCGACATTCAATTTTTCACATCATAACTACAACTAAATGAACTAATTTCACACTTCCCATGCTTCTCACGCTTCTCAAATTTCTCACAAACAGCTAGCTTGTCCCTACATCGCTGCCAGTTTGGCACAATTCCTTTCTGGCTACATATTTCGGAACATCCTGCAGTGATTCTACGACCACAGTCGGTCCATTTTCTAGGTTATCTCCATCTTGCTCCCCTTGGAGCTTGCTTCTGATGAGTGGCCCTGCAAGTACGTAATCCCACAAGTCGATGTTTCTATTCTTCATTTCGGGGAGCTCCTCCAACTCCTAGATGATACTCATCTCTCTCACTCGCTACTCCTGTTACATGAAACCTTGATTCACGTCTGCATTCGATCTCACAAACTAATGTCTTTTGCTGAGAACGGTTCTCTCCGCCATAGCCAACCGAACCTTCAAAATGAATCCTTCGATCGCCAGATTGCGCCTCTTATACCCGCTGTAATATACTCTACCTACCCACTTTTGTTTACAGCTTCATGTAGAAACTAGCTCGCAATTAATGCAAACCTCGGCACTTGAATGCCAGCACGCAAATCTTCGATTAGCTTGCAATGCCCATCGTTACTACTAACTCTAATTGCACACTTGCGTTTGCAGCTAGCTTACAACCAAGCTTGGCAACGTCGTCTCTTGAACGTTAGCAGCTTGAAGCTGAATATGGAGTACATTGTCCCGGTAACTGCAAAGCTAACAATGCTTGCTTAGAAGAGCTAGAATGCAACTAATTACGTCAAGCTAAGATGCTGATCCTACTGAGAAAAGTGCAGCAAGTGAAACCGGCGTGACGAAAGAGGAACTTGCATATATCCATCATGCATGATTTAGCTTTAGTTTTGAAAGGTTAGCTCCTGATGAGCGCCAGCACACAAACTTTCGATTAGCTTGCAATGCCCATCGCCACTACTAATTCTAATTACTCACTTGCATTTGCAGCTAGCTTACAACCAATCTTGGCATGCAACCTCGGCGCCTGATCATTACCAGCTTGTTCAAAGCTGGATATGGAGTACAATTCGACGTTAAGTTAACAACAAAGCTAATTAACGGATTATGATGCTTGTCATGAAAGAGTTAGAATGCAAGCTAGGTGCTGATCATATTGAGAAAAGTGCTGCAAGTGAAGCCGGCGTGACGAGAGAGGAACTTACATGTATCCATGATGCATGATTTAGCTTTCGTTTTGGAGGTGGTGATTCCTGAACTAATTTTAAGATCGACTTCCACACAAGATGTCTGCAACCCTGTCGAGTGGTTTTTTTGGGGTGAGACGTCGATCGATCAGTCAGTCCCTTGCAATTGCAACAGGCGATTTCCTTTGGGAGGGGAGCCACCCGATGATTGCAGAGTCGCAACGAGTGACACTGAGCACAGACAGAGACCAGTGGCCGCGCTTTCAATGCGCACCTGCAGGCACGGATGAGTCTGCAAGCCTCGCTTGCTTGAATTGGAAAGGCTTGGCCAGCTAAAGCTTAGCTTAGCCCAATTCTTTTATTAGGACCCGTGTGTGTTGTAGGGTGGGCGCCGTAGTTATAGTGCAGGGTTGGCAGAAAATAATTCTAAAAATAGATGCCAAAATTTTAGGGAAATTAGTTGTTTTAAAAAAAAAATTATAGTGAAAAAAGGAATATTGGAAAAAAAAATTAGCATCTCTTGAATCTTATTTTTCAGCAGAGAAGTGTTGACCTTGCCCTACATTTACAGCATCATATTCAATTGGCCCAATTTCACAATCCATCGAAGCAATTATCTTAAACTGAGAATTTTTTTGTGAAAAAACACTATTGAGTGTCAAGAAGTTATCATTTTTAAAGATAAATAGCAACTAAAGTTGGATGCTTAGCTTTTCCAGAGTTTGCTTTTAGGAATGTTTATGCTTGGATTTGGGTGATCCTTTATTGACCTTAATTGTGGCCAAATTTTGACAATTAGAGAGTAATTGACCATGATTATAGCTTCATATTGCAAAAAAACACCATATTGCATTGGAGTATTGAACAATTGAATATCATGAAGTGTTTGTAGGTTTGATACTCTTATGTGTTGAATTGAATTTTTTTACCATACTTTGGTATTAGATAATGATTTGTGAAAAAATAATTTTTCTAAAATTTTGGAGTTTGCTTTTAGAATTAATTTATACTAAATTTGGCAGCCATCTATGGTAGACTTCCAAATTGGGACCCAAGTTTTAGAATTGGGTTGAGGATTATAGCCAAGGCTAAGTCACATTTAGTCTTGTGGATCTCACTCTAAATTTTCCTTTTGGAAAAATGCAATATTTTATTATTTACCATAGATGATCAATTTTGAAAATTCTAAATCCATAGATAGAGAGTTTAAAAAATACAAATTAACCAACATGAGAGGCTAGTTTTATGTTTATCTACACAAGTGTAAAAGTTGGAGTTTGAACACCTTGAATCTACAAAAAGCAATAAGATGTAATCAAGCCCTTGACAAGGAGTATACTCTATATATTTTTTACTTGAGATCCATTTTTTGATACCAAAGTATTGTCTTATAAAAGCTAATAAGAACAAACTTTAGTTTATAAATATTAGTCAAACTCTATAGAAAAGACAAAAGATTTTCTAGAATTTTACATGAAAGTATGTAATATTTGTAAGAAAAGAATTATTCAAAATCATTGGCAAACAAAATTTTAGGGAGTGACTGGTGAAAAGCAAAGGAGGCAACTTTTGGCTTCAGAAAAAAATAATTTAAAAATTAGACTTGAACTATTTGGTTGCTTTAGGTTTGATAAGAAGACAAAGCTAGTAAGTTGCTCCTAAAATGTACTAGTTTCTTCCTTCTCACATAGAAGTGGAAATATCATGAAACTTGAAAAAATCAATTCAAATTCTGAAAAACTTGAACTTTTCATTCAGATTTTGATTGTATGAAAGTCCACCCTAAGGAGTTATGAGATTGAATTCAATATAAAGCTTTTGGGATGAATTCAAAGATAGTAAGCAATTGTATTTGTTAATTTTGGTACTTTTGAAATGGTATCAATATTGGTGTCAATAATAAAGTAGGCACCATGTTGGTATGATTTCATTTTGTTCCCTTTTGTCTTTTAAGTGGTGTTGCCTTAACAACCAAATACATGCTTGTGATTATATAGAGTTGTACCACATTGTGGCAATATGGGTACATTGATTAATCCTATTAGTGCATTTGACATTTGACATTGATTATCCAAATTTGCAATATTTTTAATTAGAGCAAGTTAAAATATTAATGAATGAATGTGATCTAATTGGTGTGAAAATTTGGATGAAAGTAGATGCAAAATTGGATGAAATTTTTAATGAAATCATATTACATGACATAATATAAAAATAGTGTAGAACATGTCATTATATTGATTTTAACTACAATATTGTCAACAACTAGTGTGCCTCACAAATTCACATAATTTCAAAATTAGCACAAGATAGTATGATTACTGCGGTGAGCATTATAATAATTGAATGAATTCTTTAAATCAAAGAGTTGCTTTGGACAAAACAAGAATATAAACAAAATCTTTAGTAGATGTGAAATTATTGAGGATAGAGGAATTGAAGTGAAAAAATAACCGTACTAAATTGGAGAATGAGTGATAGACAATGGAGGTGAAAAAATGAAGACAATCTGCTATCAATTGGTATTATGAGAATTTAGAGCTTCTAACAATGTTTATAACGTCGTTGACATTGACATATGAAAAATGTACAAATATAGGCTTTTTAGCTCTAGCAAACTTGTAAAAGATTCACTTTAAGGACTTTTGGATTGGTAGACATTGCTTTCATGACTCATACAAAGCAATCAACATTGAAAAAATACACCGTCAATGAGTGAAAAGGTATGTTTTATACAAGAAATACTTGATGTAGATGCATATAGAATCTTCTCATTACATGTTTTTTGGCCTGCTGGGAGGGTCGTTTTAGGCTGGTTCCCATTGCTGGGAACCACTATGTGCTGTGTGAAATAAAAAATTATTTAAAAATTCAAAACTATTAAAAAAAACTAAAACTGAATATTCAAAAACTAAATAAATAAAATTTATATTTAAATATAATATTTATTTATTTATTTATTTATTTATTTATTTATTTATTTATTTATTTATTTATTTATTTATTTATTTATTTATTTATTTATTTATTTATTTATTTATTTATTTATTTATTTATTTATTTATTTATTTATTTATTTATTTATTTATTTATTTATTTATTTATTTATTTATTTATTTATTTATTTATTTATTTATTTATTTATTTATTTATTTATTTATTTATTTATTTATTTATTTATTTATTTATTTATTTATTTATTTATTTATTTATTTATTTATTTATTTATTTATTTATTTATTTATTTATTTATTTATTTATTTATTTATTTATTTATTTTAATTTTTAATTTTTAATTTTTAATTTTTATATTATCTGATGTGGTGGTTGCCATGCCACGTTAATATGCTATTGTGGCGGAGTTCCCAGAGTTTGGGAACTTAGAGGAATGCAAAAGAACTCGCAGTCATGTAGAGAAGTTGAAACTCGTGTAATGTTCAACTATGCTTCTTTTGTGATTTACATAGGGATAGATGAAGCCAACATCTACAACAAAAGATGGAAAAAGTCTTGAAAAAATCACATTGATGATCGTTATACCTTAAAGTATTCAAAAATTGATGTTCAAAGAATTATATGCCATTTTTCTTTACAACAAACTTATTTCCAAAAAGTGCCTATCCACTTGTGCCATGTTTGTATTTTCTTTCTCCCAAAACATTGCCAATTTTGTTCAAGACACAAAAGGGACACATATTTTGCAATTCTTTCTACATATTTCTATGTATAAATAGAGATTGGCAAACATCCTTATGAATAAACACACATAAATTTTGCATGAAATTATATTGTTTAGATTAGATTTCTCCAATTCACTCTATTAAATAAATTATGACCTTCATCTCCTGATTCACTTCCAATTCCTTTCAAATTATAAGTTATTTTGTTTTTCTTGCTCCAAAAAATAATTGTGGTTCCTTGGGATTTAAAGGGTTAACTTGCATAGTTAATTTTAACCCAATTTCTTATATGGTACATGGATATGTTTTTTATTTAATCTTTAAACAACATGCTCAGCCCTTCAAGCTTGATTTTGAGAAAATCATTGACAAAAAGTGTTTTTTTTAATTTTTTGAAATGTTTCAACCTAAATTGTAACCTATTTCAATAGTAAATATGACTTGCCAAACATTGCATTTAGGTTACAAAGTCATAACACTATCCCCCTTAATTTGCATACCTTGATTGCACAAACTTTAGGCAAGCAACAAGACCCATGTAGTAAGCTTGTCAATCACCCTACAAACTAAATTCAAACTCTTCTCTACATAAATATAAACTTGTGTGTTTTGAAATTTGGCGTGATTATTATGTCATGTTAAAATTGACCTTTGAAAAATATAATACAAAAATATTTCTTCCTACAAATTTTATTTCAATTTAAAGGTGATGCACCTTAAATCTAGTTAAAAATTCCTTGCAACCCTTGACAGTATAGTATAGTCATTGTGTGGTGACACAAAATTTTGTTCCCATCACAATTGAATTGATAGTTGAACCATGTGATAATTGGCAATTAGTGTATTCTACTCTACTTCAAGGAGATTTTTTATTCCTTTTTGGACTATCTTCTAAACAAGTGAATGTTGTTTAACCCTTAAAAGACAATTTCATTCCTAGTAGGGTAGCCTAGAAAATCTTACATGAAAATTTAGGACATGGGCATGAGTAATTGAATAGGTTAGCAAATAAATAGATGAGAACAATCAACCTAGGAAGGCAAGGAAACAAGGGAGTTTTTGCTCATGTATTGTTCTTTGCTACTCTCTCTCATACAGGTAGTATCTCCAGGCTTCACATGATCCAACTTCTCTATCAAACAATCTCTTATGTGCAAATTAAGAAATTGTAAATGTATTGCATTAATGCAATATATGTAATCTTTGTACAAATGCAAATTCAAGAAGCCTACCCAATCAAGAAAACATTGACTATTAAATTGACAATTTTGATTATTCCAGTGCAAGAATGTCCGAGGGGCTAGAAAGGTCCTTTAACCCATAAAAGATGTTGCAAGCCCTCAAGGCATTTTGAAAGTCAAAACCTAAATTTTCACATAGTTTTTTATTTTAAATGTTTTTAAGCTTAATTCATTAAATATAGTACTAATAATCTACTTTTTACTCCATTTGAATTTTTTTCAAATTTTTTTAAATTGTAATTTTTGTAACACTTTGAAGATTCATAGCATTTTGAAAGCTCAAAATACACCACTTTTGAAACTTTTTCTATCAAATTTCTCTTGGTGAGAACCATTAGAAGAGATTTCAGGATAGGGGAAGGCCGTTTCAGGCCTGTTCCCCTCGTTGTGAACCAAACGTATGCAATCAGATAAAATTTAAAAAAAATTTAATTATTATTATTTTAATTATTATTATTTTTAATTATTAAAAAATTTAAATGAAAATTTAAAATTTAAAATTAATTTTTTTTATATATAAAATTTATCTAAAACATAATTAAATATTACAGTCTGATGTGGCCAAATTTTGGCCACATCAGTGCGCATGTGGCTGAGTTCACAGAGTTCAAAAACTCAGGGAACTCGCGGCCATGTGAAGCAGCTGAATTTCCCCTAATGTCAAGGATTACATCAATTACACAATGATGTTTTTCACTATTATTTTCATTTTTTCTTAAAAATCTCATACTATTTTAAGCATTTTTGTAGTTACTATGATTTTTGCAAAGAATTTTAAAAAAATTCATATAAAATCCAATTTGATGTTTTTAATTATGAAAAAATGAGATTAAAATTTAGACATATTTTAGACATAAACTATATACATAAATAAATAAATACATAAATTTATACATAAATTTTATACATGTATCACCACATGTGAAAAATGTCAAATTTTTGAAATTTATGTTCTAATGTACACCTGAATAGGATTTTAAGGGGATCCATACTAATTAATTGACATTAAACACAATATATATATCTACCTTTCTTGTATGTCAATATTTATTGAAGTGTCTAGGGGTTGTATAAGGTAGAACTGCCTAATACCACCACCTATCCAATTCCGTCACCTACAAAATCCTCCCAATTGTGTCAGTGGTCCATCTATTACCACAATCTTTGCAACCCTCAATTATCATGATGGCAATGCACTTGGAGAGTGGACACATCAGCCCACGCTTTAACCAGGGTTTGCTCATGCTTCAACAAGGATCTATTTACACTTTAACTTTTCAGCTTTAAAAAATCACAGACAATTCTTATTGCAATTGACTTCTCTCAATCTTTGAAAAATATGGGAGCTAATAAATAGCTTCTCCAAAGTACCCAGATAGCAAATTTGTGTGGTAATGGGCAGTTCTACCTTATCATGTTAGTTTCAAACATCTATACTTTTCCACACAATAAGTCCCTTTAATTTTTTGGGTCCCCGTAATACCTCTATTCAGTGTAGAAATGTAATGAAGTTTGACCAAGCCCGATCATTAACTATCCTTTTAAGGGTCTAATTGCTTTGCTCAATGATTGTGTCAGCAATAACTTACAGCCTGTTGTTCTGTAACAGTACAAGCACATTCCTAATATGTACCCGTCAGCAGTTATTTCTCACACATGATGACTACAACTACACTCCTATCTCCAACACAGTCGTAGTACGTGTCAGTGTTTCCTTGCACTAACTCAACTTAAAGCCAAACAGATTTGGAATTTTTTCAAAGCAAAAATGTGTTACCAAGGAAAGGTATTATAGCCACTTTGTAATGAAAAGCTAAATCCAATTTTAATAAAAGAATTAGGAGATATTAGCTTGACAGAATATCAAGGAGGTCGAGTACAAACTTTGAACAACGAAAGCTTTTGCTAATTTACATTAGCAGATTTCTCATCAGCACATTATTTCTGTTGATGCAGAGACAATACTGATGTAATAATGGCCTCACTATTCTTTGATTTAAATAAGAAGCAGCCAGGTTTGCTTCTGACCAATTGAAAGTAGTGCTCGACTTTGACACACTTTGATTCTACAAATTAATCTTTAAAAACTCGAAGAAATATCTGTCTCGTCTCCCAATTGAACGTGATGAACGTGCAAGCACAGGGTTTTCTTAAATAACAGCAGAAAGGAAACCTGGCAGAAATGTACTTGAGCAGATGAACATGCAACTCAACACAACTTTGGAAAAAGCATGGTGCAACACTGGACAAGATGAAAGGTCATTTTAGGAAGATATGAAAGCCAACAACAATGAATGCTCGAGTTCCTACTCTACTGGTAATATATCAATCATCAGACCATAGAATAGTCGAAATACTCTCCTGGAGCTGAACCAATATAAGGAGCTAATACTTGTATGGAAAGAACGTAGCGAATGTTGAAGCCAGACGTAAGCAAAGAAAAATGTATTGCATGTTGGCCCCCCAAGAATCCAGACATCGCAACCCGTACTACTTTACAAAATCATCGGGGTGTGTTCACCCCACCAAAATCAATCCCTGTCACTCAGCCTAAAGAGTCCAGCATAAACCTGGAATCCGTTCTCAGTACTCCAGTGTCTTCAGAAGTCGGAATAAAATAGCAGCCTCCCGAATCTGTGAAAAGTTGATGCAAAATGCCTGGACTTCTATAAATAAGTCTTGCACTGCAACGGCCACAATAAAATTGAAGTCAGCAGAAAGACAAATCAAATCAATTGAGAAAACCCATCCAACTACACAGTGGCGACAATCAGCAAGACTGCAAATAGATGAATCTGCATACCGTTGATGATCTTGTTTCGAATCAAGCTTTGCAGGAAGACGCAAACCAATCGAACCAGACGATTTTGCATTAACTTGTCCTGAATAACCCATACCAACGCGTCAGCCTATGCAAAAACGAGAGACATGAACAACAAATAGAAATGGGAGTTACTGAATTGAAAAGCCTTCACGAAGTTTCAGGAAGGACGGACCGACCTTGATATTTTCACAAGATGATATACAGTTGGAGATGTACATATGAACAAACTCTGTCGGAAGATCCACAGCTGTCGTAAGGCGGTTCACAACTTCCATTGAATGAAGGCTAATATCCATATTCACCAACATTTTAAAATAACTGCAAGCAATCCACTTCTTAGAAAGATCACAACAAAAATGAGACCTCCATTTCCACCTATTTCATAAGCAAGTCATCCAAGCAGAAATAGAAAATATGTCCACTTCAACACCTAATTAACAAATATCAGAATACCTGCAAGGACAGATTTTCTTCCCAAAAGTATGCATGTCTAGCGAAGTAAAAGGTATAACTGAGAAAATGACTTACTCTGTGATCTGGTTTGAGTTCATCAGCTTGAGTAAAACCTCAACAGCAATTAAAGGATTATTTTCTACAAGTTCCTGCAAAGAAGACGATTAACAATAAAAAAAAAGGCATCAAATAATGACGATACAATCTGATTGAGCTGTAGATTACAAAAGCCTGGCCATCCTATTATAATTTAGCTAGTGAAACTATTGTGACAGCACATCCATCAACAGAAGTAGGGTAAGGGCATACAGGCAATCTTCTTGGGGTCAGCCCACAGTGGTATACAAGTTTAGGATCAGCATCCAGCTCCATTAAAACTTTCTGCCACAAAAACAGAAACGTCAACAATTGAGTTTCATCTGCAACAAGGACTTTTTTCAAGATATTGCAATTGATCCAACTCCAAACCCTTCACAAGAGTTTCCAAACATCCGCATCAATACAAAAAAAACATGTGAAGATGTTGCAAAACTTTTGATTTTCAGACTCCCTATTCAAAAGGCTTGGAGGTCTATAAATGGTATGCAACATTAACCCTTGTTATTTTTGTTATTTTTGGAGTATTTATCATCTCTTTGTTTTAACTCTCTTTGGACATTGTAGTTGATCATAAAATGAAGCCATTAATTTTACATTCGCCTCGATTGACTAGATTATTGAAATCAGTCACTGTTAAAGTAGGTTACAATAACTGATGCTGAAATTGAATTTTGTATTTCATAGTTTTTGAATGGCATGAGAACATTATGAATCCCAAGACAAGTTAATGGATTTTGGGTCACATTCATAGAAATATGCATTTGACATACATACAATTTAAAATGATAATGAAACTCGTGAAAATTTGGATGTGAGTCTTAGTTTGGCTCAAGAGCATTGCCTCAATAGTTTTGGCTCAATAGTTTTGGTTCGATAGTTTTGGCTCGATAGCATTGGCTCAATAGTTTTGGCTCAATAGATGGGCTCAATAGTGTGAATCTTTGCGGAAAACATGAATTTTTGGCCCAGAAAGTGCTCATTGAGGTTACCCGTTACTGTTAAAGGGTTAAGCTAATGCCCCCTCTCACTAAGAGTATGGTATCATGGTTTCTCTACATAAAAGGATGCACAGAAAACCTTTGTCAGTAAGTCGAGTTTCATAGTGACCACTGATATTAACCCAGTAAAGACACTGAGGACGCTGAGGACAAAAAGCGTCCGATGAATGACTTTCCAGGGAACTGTAGAAACGACAAATAAGGGACCTATTCATTCTGGAATCTGATAGCGTTTGGGTGACTACTTTGGTGATTAAGCCGCGTCCTTCCAGGGTTAAAACAGTTAATACTGTTACCAGCACAATCTCATTATTGAGACTGGCAACTTTAGAGTTGACTGAACTTCATTATTGACATCTGATTATTAAACCTGACTCTAGGGAGACCATAAGTTCATTAGAACAACCTACACTCTGACGCAAACGCAAGCTGGGCAAGTATTCGCCAATTGCACACATGCTCATGGCTTTCCCCAATTTCATTTCAAGATCTATACAGTCAAACTGGACACTGCTAGTGAGATTAGAGGAAAGCCAAACCAATCTACCGCTGATTCCTCTAAGTGAGGTGATCGTCCCAATAATTTGAATCAGCGAAACAGAGAGTTTCTAAGATATTAATTTCAGGAATCTACTTGTACATGTGAAATCAGTAATAAATGCAACATATGTCTTTGGACAACCGTTTCCTATGGTCACATATAAACGATATGTGACGATGAACAATGACATTTTGTGCGAAGAGCAAATATAAGGTAAACAAAGACAAAGGACAGAAAAGGGACCTTTTGCTGCGCAGGAGCCAGAGCACCTTTACAAGAACGATTCATAAGCTCTCGCACACCAGCACCACGACTGGTATCAGCACACATCCCGAAATCCCACAAAAGCTCATGCTGAGTCTCCGGAATTAGCCAAATCATCTGCAAGAAATCGTCACAAAAAACCACAAGACTGCAAGCATTACGCCGTGCTCAAGATGGTAAAAATCTAATCATGCCATCAAAATGTGATAAATAGATACTCTGTAAAATCTTTTGAATCAATAGGATTTCAACGTGTGTAAACCTGACACTTTTCAAAGCAAGATAAAAAATATGAGTTCTTTATATGAGATCCCCTCATCAACAGGAGACACTTGAAAAGTCTGCAACCACAGATACTGCTATGAAACAGAAACAATATCAAGTGCATACCTCTCCTTCCTGAAGAGGAAGTCTTGGTGGAGTAGGGCGAACCCACGGAGGCTCCAGTCCATCCAATGAAGCATTCTGTATCAGAGCAGCAGCTGCAGCTTCTCTATCCCCAGAACCAAGTTGTGCCATACCTCCTGGCACAGCATGCCTGTAATCGGAAGCACAAGCGTGCTAGTCAAATCATGTCCACAAAGAAGATGCTCGAGAAGAAATCTAAAAACACAGATTCTTGGTAACACTTAAAGGCAGCAGCACTTCAATCTTGCAACATCATATTTACGCTGGTTGCCTAGCAATAGTATGTAAGGTTAATATTTGTGCAAAACACACGCAATCTGTAGACAAATAAGTCCCAAAAAACGTACCAAGGAATATCACATCAATTTTGACAAACTTAGAAATTCAGGAAAATAATGGTTCAAGAAACACGTACTCTGAAGAATCAAGATCATAGCCTGGTGGTACATCTGGATCAGGAATCACATTGCTGACGGATGCCTTCTTGAAGCTGCTCATGCGGGGCTCAGGTGGAAACTTGTCAGCGTATCTCGATTTCAATGCGTCAGCATCTAGAAGTTGCTGTTGAAAAATCAGGATACAACTGTGTTATTGAAGAATCAATAACGGTGATCAAAAGAACTACTCAAGAACGGGTAGAGTCATCTCAATAGGGATCCCCCAGACCACGACCTCAAATGCTTCCAATTTAGTTTCTTCCAAACTCAAAACACAAAGTTACGTGTAAGACAAAAAAAACAAGAATCCTTAGATGAGACTGAGGGTGAGGATCGTACATGAGCTGCAGGGTCAAACGTTGCGATAAACTCACTGGCTGATTTCATTGAAAGCTGCAAGAGGATTCATAAAATGAGACTCATAAATTTTAATCATGACCGGACCTTCAATACGCAATACTTGGTAACCTCAAATCATCACTTGCTAACCACTCGTTTCAAATTAATAAGACAATAGTCCAAAATCGGTTAAACAAATGAGGGTAGGCGATAACAATAAATCCATAAGATTAAATTCATAGACTCCATGGTCCACTCAACAGGTATGAAAGTTTAACACAGTTTCAAAACAAAACAAGATTAGATGATTCATGTTAAGGTTTAGTCTCCCGACCTCAGAAACTACCTCTCACAAAGCTAACTTGAAGAGGAGCCAACAAATCACCTTCAAACTAGAAGCTGAAGCAGTTCCAGAACATTACTCGTTCACTTTTCAACCCTAGAGTCGTACAAATAATTACGTGTGATACTAGAAGAAATACACTGGAACTCACTTCTTTGTCGTTGCTATTGAGAATTTGTAAGAATGCCGTTTCCACCTTATCTGCTTTCTCATTGGAGGCAGCCTGCAGCATGAGTGTGTAACAGTCGTGAAGAATAATTTAGAGCTGATAATTTACTGTAATTGCTGTAATGTACAAGAAAGTCCACGGAAACTACAAAACATTGAAACACGAAGACACGCAGAGTGCTTACATCAATAAGGAACGACATGAAGGGGTTGGTGCTTGGCTGCTCGCCTCGATACAACTCAATCAAAATGTAGAAGGCCGCAAGACGTTGATTCTGCTTCATAAGTAGCGGATCCTACAAAAAGCACCGCGACAACAGTTGACAATAGGCATCTCACATTTAGTTATTAAATTCGGCCTAATACAGCAGATATACCAACTAAACCCTAAATCACAATTCGTCACGTCCACATCACTTGCATAGTTGGACTTACAATAATAATTTTGCAACGTGGCCATTCATAAACAGAACATCAACATGAAATGACATCATGGCACCTCAACAAAACAATCAACGCAGCATTAATTGTTAAGGATAGATGCAGTCTAGCCTACAATTTGTTTGTTGGACTACAGCACAAGACTTCCGATAAAGTTTCACACCGTAATTCCCATGGTACGGTGTGTTTTGTCAGTGAATGGCGTGGCAATTATAACGCCAATTCTCGGAAGGAGTTCAAATTTTTCATAACAAAAGGAGAAAGTCATGGAAGGATTTGGTTCCCTATCCATGCGCTACGCAGAACGATTACCAATTCTGTCCACTTAAAAAGAAAAAAGACGAATTCCAAAGCAATCGCTACATATATTACAACGATAAACATGATTTCCACGACTAAATCCTCGCTAACCTAAAAATTCAGAAGCATCAACACGCGAAGTAGCACAAGAGGAAATCCTTCGAACCTCGAGCAGCATTTTTAAGCAGCAACAAGCCCTGAACTGCTGGTGGCGCTTGAAGGCCATAGTGAATGCCGACACATGGCTCTCTAGCGATCGCTCGTCCCCTAGAAGAGCCAGAAGGGCGATCGACTCCTGCACACTTAGCATCCTTCCTCTGCCTCAAAACCTCCGACCTGCTCGATGTTTTAGGTCAACAAAAACGCCAGCTGAAAATCCAAAGGAAAAGTGAAACTTAAATGCCGCCAGTAATCTACTCCTGCATCGTTCGTCCAGGCTACATTGAGCAGCCCTCGGTACTCGAAGAACAAAAATCGCGCCAGTCGCGAAGGTGTTCCGTAAGAAGCGAAGTTCCGCAGTTGGTGGCTATGGCGATTGCTATGCACAAAGATGGGCCCTCGAAACGAGAGAGGACTCATATTCACATCCCCAAATGAAGTCCCATTTCCTTCAGCCCCTCGTTAACCCGTAAAGGACGGACTGGTAACCATATTGAATCATTGGTTTAAGAAAATTCAAAAGTACTCATTGGAAGTTAAACTAGTGTAGAAGATGTCCCCTTTTCGTACAAAATTTGGAGGATGAATAGTTGCACTTCTATTTCACATAGCAAGATTCTTTGTCATTTATTGGCCAAAAAATGGCCGCAATGTTGTTTATGGGTTATATTCCAAAAGCCAAGGTTACCTTCACTAACACAAAAACAAAACAAAACTATAAAGAGTTACAAACCAAAGTATGCAAAAAAAAAAGAGTAAATATATCAATTCAAAGTAGGTTTGAAACTATATATCAAGGAGAGAGAATATAAATAATCCTCCTCTTCTACTATTGATCCAAGGGATTCTAATCTAATCCCTAATTGCCTTTATAACTACAGTGAACTATAACGAAAAGTGTATTATTATGATATATTTCTTAACACTCCTCCTCACTCAACAAAACATTTATACAAAATTCTATGCAATGTCATACATGATAATTTTTGTAATCTTGTAAGATATATAGTTACTATCTTATTAAAACTTTATCTAGAGAAACCTTAATATGGTCGAGGACAAAACCAATAATAAAGAAAAATAGTTAAATACTTTTATCAATCCATTTTCATGGTAAAACCTAGTGTAAAAAAATCTATGGAAGCTAGGATAGCAAAGGTTTCTACAATTTTCATAATAAAAATTTATTGAATCTCTTATTCCAAAATATTGAGTCACAATGATCCAATGCCATTTCAATGTTGTAGTGTAGAATGGGCACTATACTTTGCAAGGACACTAATTGCAAATACAATATTAGGCTTTGTAGATGTAGCCAAATATAAAAGTACTTCAACCACAACAAGGTATGGATATTGTTCACCCAATGGTTCCTCCTCCTCCTTAAAGGGGTGATAAAGATCATTTCCTTTATTGCTATGACCAATTATAGGTGTAGATAATGGATATTTGGTGTCCACAAGGTTCAAGTCATCAACATAGAAGGACTATTTATATTCTCTCTCCTTGGTATATAGTTTTAAACCTACTTTGAACTAATATATTAATTCTTTCTTCTTGCATACTTTGGTTTTGTAACACTTTGTAGTTTTGCTTTGTTTTTTATTCTCAACATATTATCAACGCACTCTTTGTACCTTTTGTCTTAGGTTTGTTATGTTTCAAAACTATCTTAGTGATTTTGTTTTTGGAAGAGGTTTTATAACCTCCTTATTTGGCCTATATTTTCTACGTCATCTTTTCAAGTTGCCTTTTTTGCAAGGCAAAATTGATTCACCCTATCATTTTTCTCCTTCTATAAATCCCCTAGTAAGATATTTGGATGTCATTAGGTTTTATGCAAGAATGAATGAGAAATCATGGAGATGAAAATATGATGAATGAATTTGTGATGCAATTTGCATTTAATATAAGAGACTAGAAATACAACCATTGTATCAATACCATAGTGGCATTAAAAACATAGTATTTTTCTTAATTTGTTGAGACTAAATTTAAAACCTGAAAGCCAACTACTTCTAAATTTCATTTTTTTATAAATAATTCATTTTTTAAAATAACAATACAAATTTAAATAATTAATATTATTTGACATGACAATCTCTCTACTACATCAGATTGCAATTGCAGCTATATTCCTAAACTATGAGAATTGCAAAGAACTCACAATCTCTTAGAAACCTCAAAACTCTTCTCATGGGAAATGTGCAAGGATGAATATTTGAATCAAATTGTGACAAATGTTTGTCACGTCCTTAAATGAATCCGGCCATATTTCGACACTTCATAATTAGTCCAAAGTTGGACGAACGAAAACAAAGATTCGTTATCTCTTTCGTCGTCTCTTTCGCCTACATTACACCCCGCCAAATGCAGCTCGCGAGTAATCGAGGTTTCGGCTATGGCGGATTCCGCATGAGCAACGGCGGATTTGCGCGCACGAGCTTCCATTTTTGAGCCGAAGATTGTTTTGATCTTGACTTTGCGGCTTTGAATAATTTCACGGCAAAGAGCGCCTCGAGTCGACCATGGCGTCATCGAGGTCGCTGCTGCCGTTTTGGTCGCTGCTACTTGTGGTCTTTCTCGCATCCACTTGCAACGCTATTTATGAAGACCAAGTCGGTGTGCGGGACTGGTACGAGTATTGTACTTTGTTTTGGTATTAGGGTTTAGGATTTAAGACGAGAGGAATATTGGCAAGGTTTTTGGAGGATTTTTTCGTTTCTCGAGTAGCTGCGTGCGATCGGCTTGTGATACTGTTGTTTTCTGTTAATAATTTCTTTTGTCTCTTTTCCTGAGAGTGTGAGTTTTTGAGTGAAGGAGGAGGAGGTGTTCTCGAGTGGAGATCAATGTTCCATATAGAAGGATTTTGGAATAATTTAGGGTTTCGGGCGATGGTTTCCAGCTGGTAATGGTGACTTTACGATGATGTGGCTTGCGTAGGCACCAGCAGTATATTGGCCGCGTGAAGCATGCGGTGTTTCAGACTCAAGGAGCGGGGCGGAAGCGCGTGGTAGTGGCCACTGAGCAGAATGCCATAGCGTCTCTGAATCTCCGCACCGGAGAAATCTGTACGTCTTCCTGTCTTCGTAACCCTTATTCGCACAGGGCCTTTGTATAAATTCAAATTCAAATTCCTTTTAGGAGATGATGTCTGATGAATTTTTTTGAGAAGAGACCCTCCCCAATATCCATCGAACTATTCAGATGCAATATCTGATCTTGAAGCTAAAAATTAGTATCAAATACTAGTATAAATGAATAATATGTTTCATATCTAATATAGAACAGCTTCTTCCAATCTTTGCATATTTTAGTATATTCCTGTTAAATTTTGAGATGTTAGACATAAAATTGTAAATATAGAACTGAGGTGAAGGTGCACCCTCACCACTGTTCCCTTAAAACCATTTATTTTATTGAAGACTTATTGATCATTAATGTTTGCTTTGTAATTTTGAGTTCTAAATCTATTGACAATGCAATTTAGTTCGAATTATTCCATCTACGGTCACCTGACACAAAACGTCAAGAATATTATGAAAGGGAACCAACTTGAAAATTTATGTTATTTTAAGAATTTTTGAATTTTTAATACGTTTTCTAACCAATCTTCGTCAAAATCATTTAAATTTCATCGCAACACTAAATCCAAATTGAGGTTGTAACCATGTGGATGATAACTTCGTTTGATTTGATAAAGTCTTCTTGATATAAAACAAGTTTAAATACAGACCAAACTCAGTTTTAATATATCTAGATAGCTTTGACGATCAAGGTTTCACTCTTATCATGTTCCGTGAATTGCGAGGAGAGGCAAATGGAATGAACTCTGGAGAATCATGTAGGAATCATGTTTTTCATTGTGCAGATTGGAGGCGTGTGCTTGGAGAAACGGACACCATCGATGCCCTTGAGATTTCTATGGGAAAATGTGAGCATGAAAATTTTCAACTAACATTCGGTTTCCCTGAGTAGGGTTTGCCTCGTTCTTCAGTTCCAATTTGCTGGGCACTGCGTTGAGAATTTGTATCTTTTCAATGCTCCATCTTGGCAATAGGGCCCCTAAATTTGTGGTGCATATTGATAAAAGACACGTCCTTACGGGCCGTACTTCGGAACATAAAATTCAACCTGTAGTTCATTATTCTTAACTGGAAGGTCATGAAACAAATGGACATATAGAAAGCTGGCGTAGTCTGTTGTATAGCAATTTTTTCTCGCAAGTTTGTATTGATCTTCCGTGACATTTGGTTGACTCATCAATTGTCATACTCTGTTACCGTCAGATGTGATAACTTTGTCGAAAGGAAACACCGTACGATCCTGGTACTTGCCTGATGGTGCACTACTTTGGGAATCTAGAATTGAAGCTTCTCCGGGATTCAACTTGGGCTTGATTTCGCTACCTGTAAGAATACTGAACCATTAGTTATCCTCTTCCAAGTTTGAAATGTCTTGTGTATGCATGCACCATGGAACGTCACCTGTCGCATAGGTGTATCATGCAACTCGTCCAATTCGGATTCACTTTTGCGATGGTTCAGCAGTCTGGGGTTAGGGTGTACGGGTAGGCACTTCGGCGTGATTTTGTTAAGGACCTCTACGAACAGGTCTTTATATATGCTATTGTAACCTATTCATCATCCCATATCTTGATAATTGCAGCTTGATGTTGATGGCAACAAAGTCAGCGATCTACTGGTCTCCAGTGGGAGTGTCTTGACTGCGATTTCAGGATCGGATGGTGCTAGACTTTGGCGCGTAGATGCTGCTGCGAGGTGAAATATCAATCCAGCTTCTGTTTTTGAAGTTTTGGTGACTGCTTATTCTTCGTGGTGGTGATGATTAGTTTAAAGATCCAAATTCAAATCATGTTAGTGGATTTTGAACAACATGATCTCGAAGGGAGACTTGCAAGCATATAGATTCGAAAAGGTTTCAGAAGTAATTACCGGTATCAGATGAGCATTTGAATGTCCTCTGAATAAGTTTCTATCTGATATCGGATTTCTTACTTGCTTTTTCGTTCTTTCGCAGCAAGAATATTTTCATTGAGAAAGTGGTCTTAGCAGCGGACGAGTCGAAGGCTTATGGCTTTGGCTTCTACGGTATTATGGGGTTGGCGCAAGTGGAGATAGACCTTAAAACAGGAGATTTGAGCGATTTGAAGACAGCTGAAACTTCTGGGATTCTTTCTACTGAGCTCCTACACATTACTAAAGACTTTGCTGTGGCCCTTCATTCAGATGCGCAGAACCTGGTTGTAGCATTTGCCAATCCCTCCAATGGATTGACCTTGGTGGAGACTCCAGTGAGGAGTCTCCTTACCAACCCTGGTACTAACGTTAAGCTCCTTAGCACAAAACTAGAAGGTGCCATTTCCCTATCCTCAGATGACCAAACTGTTATTCTTGCAGTGGACTTGAGCACCGGAGCACTTAGTGTAGTGGAACATTTGTCAGGAGCTGTTGCCGTGAGTGACAGCTTGAATGTTTTGGATGACAAATATGCGACTAGCATCATTGGGTTTTCTGAGGAAGGGGATTCGCAAAACATGTTTAATTTAAGAGTGCGTGGCAATGATTTCACTGATGAGATCCAGAAGGAGACGGTCAAACTACCCAGTCATAGAGGTTATGTGCAAAAGGTGTTCTTGAATGCCTATGTGCGAACCGACCGGTCACATGGATTTCGAGCGTTGGTTGTTGGGGAAGACGATTCTTTATCACTCCTTCAACAAGGAGAGGTTGTTTGGACCAGGGAGGATGGGTTGGCGTCTATTGTGGATGCTAGTACTGCTGAACTTCCACTCGAGAAGGATGGTGTCTCTGTAGCTGCGGTAGAACATGACTTAGCGGAATGGCTGAAGGTGGTTTTCTTTTCTTTACTTCGTAGTCTCTGCTGAATGCTCGTGTAGTTTTTCCTACTGCATTTTTAGAGCATTTTTATACCAATGAGCAATGTGCTATATCATAGAATATTTGAGCTTATTCTGCACATGATTGGAATGGATCCATTATGAAGTAGGTAACGCACCCCTTTGGGCACATGCCATTTCTCTTAGTTTTCTATTGAAAATTTTGTGAGATTGAACGGAATTAGCGTTTAGATTGTATAGTAGTTTCTCTTTTTGGACGCTGTAAAGGAAGGACTAGTAATACGATGGCCGAAGACGAACTCGATAGAGTATTCTAAAAGTTGTTTGCATTGTGTACCAGGGCCATATCATGAAATTGAAGGCAAGCGTATTTCTTGCTAACCCTGATGAGTTAGCTGCTGTTCAAAAAGCTAGATTGAACCAAGCTGACAAAACGAAGCTCACACGGGATCACAATGGTTTTCGTAAGCGTCTCGTGGTTCTTACTAAGGCGGGGAAAATTTATGCTTTACACACCGGAGATGGCCACGAGGTCTGGTCCCTTCTGGTTCCCTCACTGCGCGCTAGCTATGGTGGTCCACACTTTGCTCCTCTCAAAATTCTCCAGTGGCAGGTTCCCCATCAGCATGCTCTGGATCAAAATCCTGTAGTCTTGATTATAACTCAAGCAGGTGAGTTGCTTGTCTCTAACTTGAGCTTCCTAGTTTATGGTTTTTTTGTTTCAAGTTTCACTTAAATCCTTTGTTCTAGCTTCTTTAGTTTCTTCTGTTGCGCGGTCAAACTCATTTGCGTGAGGCTGTCTTGGTTTGATTAGATAAAAGAATTCCCAACTCTGTCTACTTATATCTGTTCTCCAATTTTGTTGAATGTACTGAAGTTTGACTGCTTTTATATTACAGATCCTGGGTATGATGTCAAATCTGCTCTCTCATGGGTGGATGTCCACAAGGGTACGGAACTGCAATCTGTCAAACTCAGCTTTACTGTTACTCAAGTAGTTCCAATCCCTGTAACTGATTCTTCAGAGCAGAGACTTCACCTTCTCATTGACAACCAGCGAAGGGGACATCTTTTTCCTGCAACAGAAGAAAGCTTGGCTCTATTCTTGAAATGCAAGGAAAATGCCTATTTTTATGAGGTGGACGATGCTGATCAGAAAATGCATGGGTATGGGATAAAGGACCTAGTTGATCCTAGTCTTGTAGACATCAAGGAAGGCTATGTTTTTGGGACACACAGACTTTGGTCAATTGTGTTCCCAGCAGAGACTGAAACTATTACTGCTGTCGTGGCAAGGAGACCAGATGAGGTAAGCAAAATTTCATGCTGATGATAGTGACTGTCGTAAGGTTGAATTCAGCACATTTGAGCCAAGCAATTTAAGTCGTCACGTGGAGTTAGCAGTATCAACTCGTTTCTTGATGTACTGCTACATCATTGTGCTTCTAGTCACAGTCTCTTACTCACTAAGCATGGGTTGTAAGGGAACTGAAGATTTTGGCTGGCATCCTTTTGTTCCCTACTAGATTGAATACTTTGAACTCTTTCCTTCGTTAATATCTAGTCCTCTTTTCAATTGATAACAAGATAGAGCTTGAAGAGACTGTAAAGAATGTAAAGAATAGATCTAAAGAATGTACCATCATTGGCTGATGAGTGTTCTTGCAGGTCACGCATACCCAAACAAAGGTTTTACCTAATCGGGATGTCTTATTCAAGTTTCTCAATAAGAACCTGGTTTTTGTGGCGACTGTCACCCCGAAACCTCCTGGCCTGGTTGGTGCTGCTAATCCTGAGGAGTCAACAATGGTCGTGTATCTCATCGACACTGTTTCCGGCAGGATTTTACACCGTATCTCTCATCCCAATATGCAAGGCCCTGTGCATGCTGTGAGTAACTTATTCCAAGTCTTTCATCCTTGTTTCTTAAATGTTTCCTAAAGACGAGGTAGTGAGGAATGCTGGTGTTCCTAATTAATTATGTCAAGTTCACCCCGGATGAAGTAATGTTGTGGAATCAAAGCGGGTTTTGACCTGATGTCGTTTTCGTGCTGCAGGTCATGAGTGAGAATTGGGTTGTGTATCATTACTTCAATCTTCGTCAACATCGTTATGAAATGTCTGTCCTTGAGATATATGATCAATCTCGATTGGTATGGGTGGCATCCTTGATACTCCTCCTTGATTTGCCTACTGGATGAAAAAAAATTCTGAATTGAGATTGTGATAGTTTATTCATGCAATGTGTTCATCAAGAAGTTGTAGTTTTCTCCTAAGAATTTTTTTTTGGATCAAAAGGATGTAGAAATTTACGTATTTTATGGCTGGAACTGTGGCTACCACCAATGTTTATGTATGTAAAAGTATAGGATTTGTGTACTGTGGTGTAGGATGAAATCGTTTCAAAACTGGAATTTTCTTTACGCTTGCTTTTTTGACGAATGTGTATCTATGTGTTATGCAGCCTGATAAGGGTGTGATGCAGCTGATGTTGGGTCGGCACAATAGCAGTGCTCCCATCTCATCATACTCGCCTGTTAATTTGGAAGTGAAATCGCAAAGCTACTTTTTCACCTTTACGGTGAAGACCATGACAGTAACATCCACTGCTAAGGGGATCACCGCCAGAGAGCTATTGCTGGGCACTGTGAACGATCAGGTCTGTCAGGAATTGCCATTTGCTCGTGACGATTTTCAGTGTGTTGTTAAATGACAAAACATGATTGAGTTTTAATAGCTTTGGCTGTGAGATTTCGATGGCACCACTAGACCACTGTGGTGAAATAGTCGCATATAATCTATCCTTTGTGCGATTTTCTGTAGAGATATTCGCATCAGCATCCTAGGTAGAAGATTTTGCAGCTTGTTGAATTCATGCAAAAAAGCACTTGAAGCAGTGTCTTTATGGTTTACAATGGATAATTGCTTCATGTTATCACGCTATTAGTTGAACCTCAAAGGAACCTCCAGTAGTGCTTCTCTTCTAGGTCATGATATCTAATTCTGTTGGACAAGAGTAACAGGTGAGATTTTGAGGTTGTCCCTGTACTATTACCATGCCCATAACGGTTTCATTCACGGGTGGTTGCAGGTACTTGCTCTGGATAAGAGGCTTTTTGATCCCCGAAGGACATTGACTCCAACTGCTGCTGAACAGGAGGAGGGCCTACTTCCCCTGACCGACGCAATACCCATATCGCCTCAGGTACCGAATTCGAATATGAATATATAAAACCTGTGTACAACGGGTGTGATTTGACGTCAGAACGGGGCTTTGCACTGAAGAACTAAGTGACTTTCTATAGATGATTTTATTATTTTTTGGTCCGTGGTCTGCACATGTTCATGATAGCCTTTTGTATACATGTCAGTCAATACCCCTGATCTAGTGGCTAATATCTTCTTAATGCCTTCTCAGAGTTATTTGACGCATTCGTATCAAGTGGAAGGTTTGCGAGGGATGCTAACCATTCCTGCGCGATTGGAGTCCACCTCCCTTGTTTTTGCCTACGGCCTCGACTTGTTCTACACACACACTGCACCCTCCAAAATATACGACTCGTTAACAGAAGACTTCAGCTATGCTCTACTTCTCATCACCATTATTGCGCTGCTTATAGCTATCGCTGTCACCTATGTGCTCTCAGAGCGGAAGGAATTAGCCGAGAAATGGAAATAAATTGGAGAGAGTATCCAGGTTGGTTTTTTAGATGTCAGAGTTGGTGACTTGCATTTACATCAAGCTTTCTGCAAGCACCAAAACTAGGGTTTAGGTTTATCTTGATTGTTAGATATCAATTCATGGAGTTTCTTGGATTTGTTTCTCAGAGACCGAGAGATTCGTAGCATGTAACACACCTGGCCCAGCCCATATCCTCATCCTAGAATGAACAATAGCGTTTACTCATCCCGGTTTGGGTCACATTCTTGTGTGGAAGGATACCTGCAATTTTTTCAGTATCTTGTATCCCAAGTGCTTGGTTTTGTATGCCAAACAATCACTAAGAAAGTTGTTTTGCGCAGACTCAAGCTCAAGACTACAAATTTTGTAGCAGTCGATTCGATTCTCTTCGCAAGAGAAAGCAACTATTTTTGGCTTCTTGCGACTCCCCTCTACACTTTGAGGCTACGTTTAGAGTCACAAGTTGAAGTCACAACGTGGGTAGGCAACCACTGTTCGTTTTCTGGTTCACTCAATCCACCCTTTTTTTTTGGCACATGGTCCAAATCCGATTGGCAGCTTGCTTAATGGGGTGAAAGAGATTGCAGCCGGCAGACAGCAGACACGCTCTGCACAGTAATTAAGTTACGTCATCTACAACACTTTTCATGTGTGAGATCTTCCATTTGGTCCAAGTAAACTCAAATTACAAATAGGTACTTGTACAACGCTTTTCATGTGCATCTAGCATTTGGTCCACGGAAACTCAAATTACAAAAAATAGATACTAGTTCAACAATTTTCATTTGCATCTAGTATTTGGTCCAAATAAACTCAAATTACAAATTGATAGTTAACTACTATTCATTGGGATCCAAAGAGGGATTTTCCCAATCTTCAAAGGCACTATGTACATATGAGATGCAAGGACATAGTTGCCTCGCAGCCAAGAATGGCCACCTCTATAATATTATTAACCAACATAAACTATGTGCCCTTGGAGATTGGGAAAATCCCTCTTTAGATCCTAGAAGTGAAGTTTGTAAACTATGTGCCCTTGGAAATTGGGAAAATCCCTCTTTAGATTCTAGAAGTGAATTTAGTTTAATCTATAGTCATTGGTTGGTTGAGAAGTTATAATGCTAGTGTCATTGGCTAAGTGTGAGAATATAGTTGCCTTTCATTGGTTGTTTGGGAAGTTATAATGTTAGTGTCATTGGCTAAGGTGTGAGAATGTAGTTGCCTTTGAGCTAAGAATGGCCACTTCTATAACATTGTTAACCAACCTAAACCATGTGCCCTTTGAAATTGGGACAAAATCTCCTTATATCACTAGGGGCTCCCACTTTCTAGGAGAGCAAAAATGATCCTCCAACAATGTTAGTTAATAATGTTATGTTATAGCTTATGAGAAATGTGAGTTTGAAACCCACCAATGTTGTCACCTATATTTGCAAATACTTGATTGTCAAGAGTGGAGTTATGGATTTGAGAAGTTATAACATTAGGGATTCCTACTTTCTAAGGGAGCAAAAGGAAATCCCTCCCCTCAATGTTGGTTAACAATGTTACATCATAGCTCTAGAGAGACACGAATTTGAAACCCACCAATTCCATCACCCATGATTGCAAGTGCTTAATTGTGAGGAGTAGGGTTATGAATTTGTTAATAGTATCATTGGGATAAATTTTTATTGTTTAAATTTTTATCACATTTCCATGTAATGGTGAATTTTAGTCAAGTAAAAACTCTTAATTGTATACATTATAAATAGTTTTGACATGTGGCAAACTTAACTCACATCACAACCTACTCGTCTTAATACCACCTCTATATCATTTGGATGGTCATTTGGCTAATCTACCAAAGTCACTATGTTTATATTAATTAATACATACTAAAATTAGTTTGAATTCTTGTTCAATTGTCAATAAAAATTTTAAAAAGTTGATGCAATATAATGCTATGAAATCTCTTTGAAATGCTTATTTCCAAAAAATTAGGTGCACATATTTTACTTGGTTTGTATACACCTCATTGTATTTATATTAAGCAATACATATTAAGATTAGTTTGAATTCTTATTCAATTGCCAATTAAACTTTTTTAAAGTTCATGTAATCTAATGTCATTGAATTTTCTTTGAAATGCTTACATCAAATTTGTGGTTTACAAAGTTTACATATCATGAAGATTAGTGTATAATGGAAACTCAAAAAAATTTAGCCTATCGTTGTGAATAGATAGGCATGTAAATTAGTGTCAAGTAATGAGAAATAACATGTTGCAACCTAAAGTACTTAAAAAGTGCAATCCATGAAAGTAGAAACCATGTGCATGATATAAATATGTTTTAGAAGTTTCTAGGACTAGGTATAAACTTCCAAAATTACCTTATTTTTCATTTAGAAAGCACCTGCATTCTTGGCTTAGTAGCTATGGCCTTAGCATACTAGTGAATTGTTCATGATTTCAAACCCTAGGGGTTCAAATCCAAGGGTTGGCGGGGTACTTAATTTGACTCAACTATTGTAGACACTCAAATAACCTTGTTGTCATATGAGGACCTATAAATATCCTATACAAAGGTTAGATTCGACAGAAATCAAGTCATTTTGAAAAAATGTGACGCATGTCATCTTGTGAACGGTCAGTGAGGTGACATGGAAACCTTGTGAATCTAATATAAAAACTCAATTTCAGCACTCAAGTGCCAAATTAGACCTTCACGTACGATATCTCCAAAAAGGAACATGTTGGTTTTTTACAAGATCAAGTGGTCAACCTCCTAATGGATGAAATTAATGATGAAATTTGCCATCTAATTTATGAAGCTCAAATAGTCAGTAAACCCTTTCCAACAAATGCTTCATTCATGCCAATCTTTCAAACAAGAATTAACCTTCTTCTTCTCGTTCATGTTCATATAAGCATTTGGGGAAAGTATTGAGTACCGTTATTCATATACCATTCATACTCAATATTTTTTTTTAAAAGAAAGAAGGAAAGAAACTCTCTTAGCCCTATTTGTTTCTCAATTGAAAATGCATGCATAACCAATATCTACAAAATCAATAAAGCAGAAGAAATTCCAAAATTTATAAATTGAAAAAACTAAAATACAAAACAATTATAAACGACACAGAGATCATATTTCTTCCTCAAGAGTCACCCTCTTTGTTTCAAGGAAAATAAGATATTAAAGAAATAACAATGAGTCAAAATATTACTCAACAAGGTTAGAAGTTTCCTACAATATAAACAGACAAACCCAGAACATTATGTTTCTTCGTCACATGCTATAAATTCAACACAATCCAAGAAGCAAAATTAATAATTTATTGTTCCCCATTGCAAAAAATTTAGCAAATAAGTCAAGAAGAAGGAAGAAACACGACATTCACAAGAGAACTTTGACAAGAAGTGGCCCTATCAACAAGGTAGTTTGTCGAGAATTATGAGATTCTGGGATGAAAAGGTGCATTCCTCATCTCTACAATTTTTGTGAAAGTAATCCATCAAATACTCTTAGTCTTCAAATCATTTCAAGGTGATAGTACAACAAAAAAATGGATCAAACAGGCAAATAACAAGAAGTCAAACCATATATAACGTGTATTGAAATATGAGCCAACATAAATTATCTTTCTTTCCATGGACTCAAAATAAACACTCCATTCCACTTGAAAAAACTCATTCCACTAATACTTTCCAAAGGCATGTAGTAGTGTCAAAAGTGTGAAAGTTGCCCTATATCATGGTACAATATGGCCTCCTAGTTGAAAAGGTGCATTCTTCATGTCTCCAGTCTTTCTAAAAGCCATTCATCAAACACTTTGAGTCCTTTGCATCATTTCAAGGTCAATACAACCAGAAAGAAACCAAAGCAAAAAAAGAAGAACAAAGTTGGACCATCAATATAATTGACTATATATCAATTAATTGAAATACAAGCCAACCAATAGATCTTCTTTCTTCATATGGATGCAAACTACACCCCACTCCACTTCAAGAAATCCATTCAGCACATACACTTTCCAAGTGCACAAAAGTGGGTACATGGTATAAGAGTTGTCCCTAGCTATTTTGTCCCAAGGGTCAAGGGTCAATTGCACCCCCAACACGCCATTGCACACATAGAAAACACACATGAAAAAGAAGGATTACCGTCACTCCACCTCCATAGCTAAATAATGCGGTTATCACTAAACAATTGGTTACCATGCAAGAAAAAGAACAGCAGAAATAACTTGACTTCTGAAAGGGGCGAGTCGGCTGACGTGGCCACCCCCACGGAACCTTTTTTTATTTACAAGTAAAGTACTTTTTCAAAGGGTTGTGGCCCAACCCCTCGGATTTCATACGCATTTCATTACAGCACATGATGATGGTCCCTCATCAGGGACATCAACTCTCAAAACTAGACTACTACCTCAGTCACAAAAAAAACCATCACTCCAAAGAATAGTCACCCACAACTAAGTAAGCACAGCTACCAAATTCGACCCCCTTCCCAAGGAAATTGAAATAGTCAGGTGTGCAAAACCGCGAACGAGTGGCGAGCACTCTGGCAAGTTGAATGCACTCCCCAAACAATCCATAGCCAGTTGGTTTGTTGCAGCAATTTCACTGTCGACCTGCTGACTGCCAAGTTTATAAGAACCCAGCCAAACTGAAGAATTTCCAACAGTTTGGTGTTGCTTGAGTCTGCTCGTTTGTGGGGAAATTGGGGTGCTACTTTGGCTCACTCAAAAGTCGGTTTGGACAGGGGAATTGCACAAGAGCTAAAAAGGATGAAAAATACACACTTAATTAGCTCCGTTTTTTGCTCTCGCCATTCGTGACTTATCCCCAAGTCAAACCATGGTTTGGTCCAAGTCCAGCCATGGCTAATCCCAAGCCCAGCCATGGCTGATCCAAAGTCCAGTCATGGCTAATCCTGCGCTCAATTGTGGCTCATTCAGGCACAGAGCTTGTGACCCAGTCCATTCTCCTTCTCCTCCTTCTAAAAGCACCAAAACCCACAGATCTGACCATTCTTCACTTGGCCTTTTTATGTTCAAAACTGCCATGGAGCCGTCTTCCCTACACATAAACCCTAAACCCCAGCTTCACCAGGGTGCAGAACCCCAGCCACACTTTTCCAATCTTGTTTCCCATGAAACCCAAGACATCCACAGTTGCATTTGCACCACAGTTCTCTACTGTGTACCTGTACTGTACTACTGCGCGGGAATCTGGATGTCCACCATTCGAGTCGTCGGAGCGCAGACCTGCCCAGGAGGACTCCGCAGAAACTTCCCAAAGGACGTAACGTGAGCGAGAATCTCAGGCTCTCTTTTTTGCGGATCCACAACACTCTCCGTCGTCTGGTGCTGCTGAATATCTGTGGTGTGTTGCGAGTGCGTACAGTCGAACTCCATTTCCTCCTCATCACACATCTCCAGCACTCCATTGCCCAGGGACATTTGCTCCCCCCCGTCTGGAAACGGATTGGGTCCGAGGGTGGTGGGGGGAGAGATGGTTTGGGGATCCAAGTGGGGAGAGTTGCTGCTGTGGTTCGGGTCGGCTGTTGTTGTCATGTGGCCTGCCTTGGGACTTGGTAAGCTCTGTAACCATGTCAACACCGTGATTCGGGAGGCTTCCATGCGCTGTTTGGTCTCCTTGTCGAGCTCGATCATGGTCCCGTCTGCAGAAGCCAATGTGGAAAAAAGTTAGGGCGAAGTCTTGCTTGGAGTGTTGTTTTCAAAGATTCTTTTCTGACAATTTGGGGTTGGAAATTTGGGCGGGGTCACTCTTTGCACTGTATCGTAGAGGGTTGAAAATAACACGCATCGTTAGAAGAAGTTATCTATAGTCCTCAAGACTCTTGCACTCCCAGTGTTCATTCGCGTACTGTTTCTTCTATACTACTTTTGTACAACTTTGGTTTTGTATGATGACACATGTTGGCGTAGGTGCCATACCTGGATAATTTATTATAAATGAATGACTTGGGAGCTGAATGGGATTTTTAAGGTCAAATGAGGTATCAGGACTCGTACCCAAAGGATTCTCTGCAGGGATGGTAACGTCTATTCTTTCTAAACCTAAAATGGAACCCTAATAGGGCATTCCCTGTAGTTATACCTATATATGGAAATGAGACCTCAAACCTCGTTTAACAACTTTCTACTACATACAGAAACACCAAGCATCCGATCGTTTCAATAAATAAAAAACTGTTATCTTCAGAAACTTGATAGATTTCTGAATAGCTCGAACACTCTAATCCAAGTGATCTGTTTTCAGAAAGCTGATAGATTACTAGAAAAATATTCAAATTCCAGTGACTTGTAAATCAAAGTGACAGGTTATTGCATAGATTATGTTTTCCAACTACAGATACAGAACAACAGAGGTGGGGGACGCTCAACAAAGGTGAGAATTGCAGAAAACACAAACACATACACAAACACATACACATACCTTCATCTATGGCAGGTTGCACATAACGCGGCGGCAGAATTGTCGGGCCCGGCCTCCCAAAAGTCTGCCCCATACTATCCAAATCGAAGTCGATATTCTCTCGCATCGACCCCGAGGTTTCACAATTCCTGCCGCTCTCCGCTCTCGACTCTTCCACCCCAACCGCGGTGGCTTTGGGCAGCCCATTCACGAGCTTGGACAGCAGATCCGACTTGCTGGGCGCAATCTTGTTACTTGACATAATGGGACTCACCAACACTCTCGCCCACTTCATGTTCGCGATGGCCGGCCACATCGCGCTGAAACACATCGTCTTGCTGTACCTGGACGACTCCTCTTCGTCGGCCTCCTCCTCGTCTTCCACGATGCTCACTTTGGATTTGGGGATGGGTGGGAGGGAGGGCGCTGATGGAGCGGCGTCTGGAGCGGCTTCCGGGTGGCCTGAGGATGCTGGAATTGGACCCTGAGAGAGGCAAGTTTTGGGATCAGTGGGGTCTATTGAGAGATTGCTAACCTTGAGCAAGCTACTAACACAGGAAAGTCCTGAATCTGTGCGGCTCAGTAAGAGCTTGCTAATCTCGAGCAAGCTACACAGGAAAGTCGTGCACACGGGGGAAAGTGGGAATACATATAAATCCTTATGTGAAAACAGATGAATACTGTAAATGAATCCCCTGGATCTTGCGTTAAGCAAGTTCCTGAATCAGTGTAGTTCACAAAGATCTCGGTAATCTCGATCAAGCTAAACAGGAAAGTCCTGAATTACAGTTGTTCAATAAGATCTTGCTAATCTCAATCAAACTACACAGGAAAGTCCTGAATGAGTGTGGTTCACTAAGATCTTGATAATCTCAATGAAGGTATGCAGGAAAGTGCTGTACACAGGGGAAAGTGGATAAGAGAATTCATATAAATCCCTGCGTGAAAACAGGCTAATACATATGAATCTCCTGGATCTTGCGTTAAAGCGAGTTCCTGAATCCGTGTAGTTCACCAAGATGCTAATCTCAATGAAGCACAGGAAATTTGTGAGCACAGGGGAAAGTGAACACAAAAACTCATATGATTCCCTGTGTGAAAACAGGCTAATTCATATGAGTTCCCTGGACCTTGCGTAAAGTTACGCAAGTTCCTGAGTCATTGTAGTTCAGTAAGATGCTAAATCTCAATCAAACACGGGGAAGTCGTGCACACATAGAGTGTGACAGAGAGGAATTCATATAAATCCCTACGCAAAAAAAAGGGATACAATTGAATCCCCTGCGTCATTACATATGAATCCCTTTGGTCACACTTTCCCCATGAGGGTCAAGAAAACGTTGCAGATTTCCTCTGTGGTGAAGTGAGAAATGCTGAGTATAACGCAGGCGAAAGTGAAACAACCTTCCAGTGAAGAGTGACATGCTACCCACACCCATGTGGCTTAGTTAGTATAGCGACCCAATAAGCACTCGTCAGGTCAGTTCACGTTACTCTTTCTCTTCATCAAAAATACTAACAGAGGATTCTGAAAAGAAAAAAAGACATAATCTAAACCCCTCAATAAGCACCATCACATTCAACTTTGCAAATCTGGTTACTAAGTACTAAGTACTTGACCATCCATGTATGAAAACGCAATACCCGTATGAAGATTCAGAGTCTATGCGAGCATTTGAGCTCTTTCTCATCACATCACGCACAACCAAAGCTCTCCAGAAATTGTGGAATAGTGCAAAAAGCTAACTGAGTATGTTAGCTACACAAGGGCCATGAAATTTCTTCTCTTTTAAACCTCGCACACACCCCGAACAAAGCAAACAGACTCCATGAATCTCTTCAGCCTAAGTCCACCTTTGGACAAGATTTGCGAAACAGAGTATGGAGAACCAAAAAAACTCGAACCTCAAACCTGAAAAGGGGAATCTCAAAGAAAATATGAACTCAAACCTGCGTGACATCTTCCACAACTTCCTCTTGCGGTCGCCGTGTCCCAGAGTCGCACCCCCTGTCCGTCGTCGTCCCGACTCGTTTCTTCCCAGCCTTCTCCATTTTCTTTCTCTCATGCAACGCCGCAATCTCCTTCACAATCGACTTGAGCTCACACGAGAATTGCTGCTGTCGATCTGAGCTTCGATCAATCTTCTCCCGCTCCTTGCTGGAGTCTTGCGCATCCCCCCGCTGGAGGTGCCGCACGCGAAAGATCACGGGAAAGCAAGCGCCAGAGGTTGTTGCTACTTCTGCATCCACCCCGTCCATCGCTGGGGAAGGCTCACACCCAACCGAAGGCGTCTTACAAAGAGGTGGCGTGACGGAAAACTCCTCCATGTCCCAGGTGAAGTTTCCTTCGCCCCGCCATAGCTGAATTAGTCGCTCTTGCAAACAGATGGCGCAGATGCCACCACCAGGTTGCGCCCCGATGTGACGCTGACATAAGGCTACGTCCATCACGCACGCTGCTTGGGGATCCATGAGACTCTGTTCTTCTCAAGGAATTTCTTCCGCAAGGATGCAATTCGCGACTTCATGTAGGGGTACCAGATAGTTACACGTTGGGTGGTATATACTTGCTTCGATCAGGTGGAAGGGAAGCTAAGTTCCATAACTGTAGATCGTGAAATTCGTACGGGATTGAGGGGATCGATGAAGACGTACTGGACTGGAATGAATGAACCCACGAATGAGCTTGCACTGGAACTAGATCAGTGAGGTCTTCGTCAACTTCACAAGGAACGAGGGACGGTGCAAGCCAGGCTGAGACGAAACGTGAACGTGTGAAACACTGGATTTACGAAGAAGTGGAAACAGTTTCTGCAGTGACGGCCAATCCCAATAGAAATGGAACCCAATATAACGTTCGAGGTGGGTGCCCGTAATGGGAACCCGAGTTGTGTTCCCGAGGAAGTTTGGCTGTGAGTCTTCGCAATGGTACCGTCAAGCTTTCGCTACGAATTCCGCTACGTGACTGATTGACGTGATTACGGACGCGAGCGAACGCAGCCAACGCAACGTTCAAGCCTTATCAGGTCTGCGAAGACGAGTTCCACACGAAAACTCTCCACTCCAGTCCTCTCCACACAGAAAAGCAAGAGAAGCTAAGTTAGCTTGGACGGTCAAAGGCAAGGAAGCAGCACGCACGACGAAAAAGTTCGCGACGACTCGGAGTTCGCGCTGAACAACATCCATGGACCTCCGTCTCCCGGGCACCACCAGCCTTTCAACACTACTCATAGCCTCTCCATAGATTCTTCTCCTACTTGGCTCCTTCTCCTTCTCCTTCTTCTCCTTCTCCTTCTCCTCCTCCTGCTTCTTCGTCTCGTCGTCTACGTCTCCAAGACTCTTCGCTACAAATCATGAATCGTATGCTGAAGACTGCCAATAGAGAACTGCCTGCAGCACGTGCTGTAAGAATTGCAATAGATCTCCGGCCGTCGCCCTCGCGGCCCTCCCTCCCTCAACGTGAAGTTCGGACGTCCTGGTCCGTAAAAGCCAAGACTTTCTTTTCTGCCATCGACCGTGGGACCGACCAGCCTCCCAGTCCTCCCCTCCGAAGGTTTGACCAGCGAACCAACCGAGAAGGGCTCCGTGAAAAAGGACGAACACAAAGCAGCAACCAATCGCCCAATCCTAAAGAAAGACCATCAACTCTCATCACTCCATACCCACAGTAGTAGTAGTAGTACTACTGTAGTAAACCTTCGTCACCCTCGTCACCCTCCTTTCTCCGTTTCTCCTCCTCAGTCATCAGTCAACAGCGCTACAGAAACCGAACCCCGAGTCTCCCCATCAACAGTGCGCAGCCATTCCGTGGCTTTTTTTTTGCTCTTTGGGACCCTCCCTTCCCTTTCCTTTTCCCGTGGGACCGCCCGCCCGCCCGACCCTTTCAAAGGCGAACTCGAGTCTTGCTGAATCGGCTTTGACTGCTTCATCACCTAGCTACATACATACCTCAGGCACCAAATCATTGAACTGGGGTCATCCGATTCATCAGTGATGTGAGCTAGAGAGGTGTAGACGGAGGCTTCCGAAGCGCATCCCCAGACGCGCGCCTGGCAATACTGTAGTGAAATTTTTTTCCGAAAGGCAGAAAAAGAGCATCCGTCCAGCCAGGGCTTGCCTGCGCGCAGGGGGCCCAGTGATGATGAAAGATTCCACCTGGGGACGGACTGTTGAGTGACGAGGATCAATTGCGAAGAGACTACTAATAAGCTGAAGGTAAGGTAAGGTAAGGTAAGACTGAGGGAGGGAGCTTGACTGATGAGCTTGGGATTCTGTGCCGCGGCCCTGTACGCAACTAAGTGCGCGAGTCAGGCCTTGCGCATGGGTTGGGAGAGCACGGTGGTGCAGCACGAGCACAGACTTGGAGCTTGAGCTTGAGCTTTCGTCGCAGTCGCTGGCACTGGCTTATTAAGCGTAGTGCCGTTTGCTATCTGTCAGTTGTTGGCCTGGGCTATTGGTATTGGAAGTTAGACTGAAAAAAGGCCCAGACACACAGACACACACACAAACACACAAACACTGGATGAAATTCCGGTACTTGAAGGAAAGAATTTGACACTCTGGATAAATTCCAAGACAACGAACTGGTGCTAAAAGTAGAGAATCATTGTAAATTGGGATCGGAGGTCAAGAATACATGAAGATCACTTCCTTCATGTGATTGCCTGCAAGACAATCACGTGAAGGTCAAATAGTTTGAATGTAAGACAAGGGTGTTCTAGTCAATAATATTGTGGCAAGTGGGCAAGATGTTCTGGAATGTTATTTGAAGAGAGGGTCAGCCTAAAGAGGTATGAGTGTAAAAGTTTACCACCAAGATGACAGTTGGGAAGCAACTCATGCTTGTGTTTTAGAATGTTGTTCGAAGATCAAAGTAGGGCACCGGTCGGGGAAGAAGGAGCAAGGTTTCAAAGGTTTTTAATTTAGACAAGAACAAAGAAAACCTTGTACAGAGTGAGTATGTTCCCTTAATTTTCAATTTTACTCTCAAGGAGGCCTTCCAAGTCCAATCTAATTTTTGACTGAATTGGCATCTTGAAAAGTTGTTCTTGAATTGAAGGAGGTTTCAAATATTGACATGAGCAATGTGGAGACACTATGCCCTTCAACCAACTTCGAGTTTAGGTTTGGATGCCTAGCATGATTTTTCCTATAGGTCAAGTTGAAAATGAAGTGTCACCTACAAAATTAGTGAAGCTTGTGAAATTTTATTGGTTTTACACAAGATGGAACAAGTTGTTTGCATGGATAGACACTCCCCCAAGGAACCCAGTGGGGTACTATTATCATGATCCATTCAAAATTCTTGCTTCTACCTACCATATCTCTTCAATTTCAAAAACAAAAGTATACCCCGCCATAAGGGAGCCAACCTATTTTAGATCATCCTCCCATTTCCAACCTATAGAATACTCTATTTTTGTAGTGAAGTTGTGGCAAAGTTCAAGGAGTAGTTTGGGCGCATTATGATTGGCTCTAAGGCTATCAATATTGCAACCAACCCTTGGTCAATTTGGCAATCAACTTATAGTCAAAAATTGAAAGGTCTATATCACCATTGTAGGTTGATTTAGAATGTTGTTTTACGATCAAATTAGGGCACCAGTTGGGAAGAAGGTTTCAAAGGTTCTAATACATCAATTCATGAAGAAAACCAAGGTTTCCAAGGTTTTTTATTTTCACAAGAACAAGGAAAACCTTGTACCTAGTGAATATGTTCCCTCAATTTGCAATTTTAACCTCAAGGAAGCTTTTGAGTTCAATCAAGTTTTTATTGAATCAATGTCTCGAAAAGTTGTTCATGAATTGAAGGAGATTTCAAATTTTGACATGAACATTAGATGTTCTCCTAAGGAAGCTAGTGTCATTATTGCTTTGATTTTGAAGACAATACGTAGTAGACCCCACCATAGATCATTTATTCATGACTTTCCAAATTCAATTGACCTTTCCAAGTTGACCTTTCTTCTCTTAGCTTTACACATGTACGGAGAGGGAAATTGGTTGTTTTTCGATTGTTTTATGAAACAACCTTTCACCACCACATAAGAAATAGACACACACACAAAAAAAAAAAAAAAAGCATCACAAACACTTAGGTCTTGCATCCACCCTTAAGAAACATTTTTTTTCAATAAATGAGATTTGAGCTACATTAGGTTGAGTAAGTGACCACAATCAATGTCTTGGACAATGTTGATGGAGTGCAATAGGAGCTTCTACCTCAATTTTGAGTGTAAATTCATCCCACAAAGTCACTATTTTGTAGGTCTTCATACTACGACCATCTTAGGAAATTAATTGTGACTACTTCACATGAGTAAAGATGATTATCATGGATACATTTTTTTGTTGGTTTGGGAGTAATCTAACGGCTCTTTTGTGCCAATTGGACAACAAACTTAAAAAATTAATAACAAATTCATTCTTTGTCAAAATAAAATAAAATTTCATTCGCTCTTCCCAATTCTTACATTTATCTTTACGTAGGAATTTTTAATTTTTTTAATTTCAACAATGTCACCAGGGCAAACCAGTCATTCAGCCTATCATAGGCTGGTTTACCACAGCAACAAATCTACACAGCTGCTTTGGGAAAATATCATGCAGGTCCGGGTTCAGATTTTTCCAGGTCCACAGAGGATTCTTAATTATTTATTTATTTAGTGTAGACTTCAATTAGACTAACCGATAGGACTGAAAATTTCCATTGGATGATGGAGCGCAGTGGTGGGTCCCTCCCAGGTAGCCCCCAAGGGGGTAGCCAGGGTCAATTTTTGGTAAAGTCCTTCGCCTTGACTAACGTACGCCTAAGAATAATGGGAGTTTGACTCTTCCATGATACTTTTTCTTCCTCAGGGACTGCCTGAGTCCAGGGGATTTTATTTCAATTTTTCCATGGTTTCACACTTTCATGGTGCTTCAACAGTATAGTTGTAGAGAATTGTTGCAGAGAATTTTTTTTTTTTTTTTTTTTCTAATTTTCTAATTCATTAAAACTTTGAAATTCAATAACCTTTTTGTCGTGAGTTGGAATGCCATGAAACAAAAACCTATGTACCCCTCAGTGTTGTTTTTTCTAGTGATTTGGTACTCAAAAGCACCCAAAAAATTAGGCCAGCACCAAGCTATAGGAAATTTTTAGTAAAATTTTGGATGAAATCGACAAAAAAAATTCAAGTTCAAGAATAAGTTTGGATGAAATTGCCACATTGTGAATGAAAATAGAATTATAGATACGTAGTATCACATTTTCTATCCAGTACGTGGATGCATGTTGAAACTTGGAGCACCACCGTAACATTTAATATCGCCACTTTGCATTTCATGGAAAATGAAAAAAAAAAAATGGTACTCCTCCCTCACTTGCAGAGAGTTTTCTAACGGTACCATGAATGCGATCGGGGGACGCATGGTTATGGAGATTTTACTATCATTGTAATAAACAATCAAAAGTAAAAGTAAAAGTAATTTTATAATTTATTTGTAATCCATGAAAACTTCGAAAGTGAACATCTTTTTTGTTGTAATTTGGAAGGCCATGTCTTAACCCTTAAACGTCGAAGAGGACATTTTGCTTTCGATGGTGTAGTAGGACATAAGTGCAACTATTCATCCTCGGAATTTTATTTTGAAAAGGAAAGGTCTTCTATAGTAGTTTGACTTCCAATGAGTGCTTCCAAAGCCCATGATTCACACGGTAATGAAAAGGAATGATTTCCAAAGTCACCCCTTCGTCCTTTAAGGGTTAAGAAGGACTTTCTAACGTTACCATGAATGCAATTAGGGGATGCACAGTTCCGGAGATCTCACCATAACAAACAAAAAACCATCCTAATTTAATGCATGGACTAGTGTGCCCTATGCCATTACCACAATATAAAATAATAATAAAATAAATAAATAAATAAATAAGTAATTTTCTAATTTTTTAATTCATAAAAACTTCAATATATTTTTTGCTATGAGTCAAAACACCACGAAACAAAGTCCACACACCCCTCCTTGCAAAGGACTTTCTAAAAATATCAAAAACATAATTTGAAAACACTTGGTTCTAGAGATCTCATCGTAAAAAAACAAACTCATTTAACCCCTAAATGCCCAAGCCTTTTCAAGTGTGTTTTGACTATGAAAAAAGAGCATGGGCTTCTAATTATCCCCATTGAAGCAAAAAAAATTTCAAAATCTAACCGTATGGATGTTTAAAGAGCTTGCTTATTAGTATGCACACCAATTTTTGAGTGCAAAATTGCACAAGAGTTGTTAAATTATAAGAAGAGAAATGTATGTTTTTCATTTTTAATATGTTGTCCCTCTCCACAATGTTTCAGAAATTTGCACATAAAAGTTTTTTGGGATTGGAGGTGACATGAACAACTACAAATTGTATTAGCACACTAAAATGCCCTTTCAAAAATCTTAATACCGCTTGAAAAGCTATTAAACTCATTACACAATCTACCTTGCAATTGTTGAGATGCAATTTTTTTTTATAAGTATAAATAAAAAATAACTCCAAATCAACACTTTCTTGTTTAAATTTTCAATGGTGAAAATCATGAAAACACTTTACTTTTTCCATTGGGATCATTTTCAAAGCAAATGGATAAGTACAAGTTTTTAGATCTCAAATCAAATGAAATTGCTCAAAGTTGGAAAATCACTAGAAGAAAACTATGTTGGAACCTACAAAACCATGCGGGATTGGTTTTGTTGGGTTCCTCGTTTTCAATGCTGATTTTTGTGTTGGAATGCATTTCTGTGTTGCATTCCAAGACATTCCAATGCAAAAATCAGCATTGAAAACGAGGAACCCAACAAAACCAATCCCACATGGTTTTGTGGGTTCCAACGTAGTTTTTGATAGTTCCAACGCAATTTTCTTCTAGCACTTGAATGAAGTAAAATTAGCAAGCTTTACTCTTCCACTAATGGACATATATGGCTTTGGAAACCTCTCAACAATCAAATATGTACCTTTTTCAGTGAAAAATGAAAGTTTTCAATAGTTATCTCTAAAAATTGCCCCCAAAATATTTTCAACCGGTCAAACAAATTTAACTGCCCATTGCAAAATGAGCCTGAAATTTTAGATCGACCATATTTGGTTGCCCATGCATTTAGGGGTTAATGTATAAATGTAAATTATGGATGAAATGTTAGTTTTCATCCAAACCTATGTATTTTAATCCAAGTGTTGTAACATCACTCCTACATTGAGGGAAATTAGGTGGATTTGAGTGACTTCATGCATTCAAAAATGAAAATAATTTACAAAGTATGGCCTAAAACAAAATTCAATGTTGTAAGTCAATATAAAGTTGCTACAAATTGAATCGTTGCACAAAAGCATCTCCTTCTAACAACAAGGACATAAGGTATTGATAAAAGGTTCCAATTGCCACTTCCAGATTAGGTATGTGCACTTAAAACCATCCAAACAAACATTTGATCATAAATCCTATTGTTAAAAATTCTTGATTTTTGTTGAATCTTGTGGATAATTTATAGGTTATGAATTCTTTTTTATCGTATTTTTTAGACAATGTATGAATGAAATGTGAATTTTCAATATATTGATTAGAGATGTATCTACAATCAACCCTAGATTGTCATATTGAGAGTTTTACATTAATTTTTAGACAAAAATCTAGATGGAATAGTTTATAGTTCATAATTAGAATTAGGTAGTAACTAGTCTTGAACAACATGTAATACATGTCATATACCTCCCAAACAACTAGGAGGTGATTTATTGCTCAAAAGCTATATAAAAACAATTGAAGGCATAGTTGGCAATAGATTCCCCTATTTTCAATGGATGAAATTGCTCAATTGCTACAAAATCTAGCTAGGACATTATTGCTCTATAATTATGAATGATTTTATAAATTTTGAAATGAATACATATATCATCATCTATGTTTTGTAAGTTTCATCCATATCAATGGATGTAAACAACTTCACTATTTGTTTAAAAATATTTTTCTACATTGCCTAAAAATCATAATAAAAACTTTGCTCCCAAATCAATGTAACTTACTAGCTATTTTGGATTGTCCTTGCATCTCACTAGTTAAAAGTGTGTTTGAGTAGACTAAACTTTAAGACCCAAATCTAATCTAACTTGTCATAGTATAATGAGTTAACCAAAAGCGGGCTTTACAATTTAATCTACTCAAGCATGTTTTTTGCTAGCATGTGTTAGACGACTAAGAATGACAAATCTAGATGGGACAGTTTTTATTACATAATTGACATTAGGTAGTGGATACTCTTGATCAACATGTAGTAGTCTGTAGTACACCTATTAAATCAATATAATTTACTTGCTTATCAGGACACTCCTTGAAGCTCCAACATTAATAGACTAATCTTTAAGACACACACTTGATGAGTTAGACCAAGCATGAGTCTTAATTTTAGTCTACTCAAGTATATCTTTTACTTGCATATGTGAAATGATTGAGAATAACAAACCTAAATGGAACAATTTTTGGTACATAATTAGATAGTGACTATTTTTTTTATCAAAATGAAGTAGTTTATCATACACCTCTCAAATCTATATAATTGACATGCTATCCTAAAATATCCTTGTAGCTCACTAGTAGAAAACATGTGACTAAACTTTGAGGCCCATACCTAGTCTAACTTGTCATACTATGCTTTCTACTAACACATTCTATAAAAAACCGTTGTGTTTCTTTTGACAATTGTTTTGAATATTCACATGTTTTCATGTTAACAATAATGTCAAACATAACTTGTTTACATGTTATAGTAATGTGTTAGCCGACTGATAATGATAAGCATTAAAAAAAAACAATTTTGTGGTTCCTTATGTACTTCATTTATTCAGTATTTTGATTTTATATTGATCTATTCCAAATTAAGATTGCAAATATAGTGAATTAATCTATCTTTAGTGTTGAAAATTACAAGCACAAGAAAATAATAATATTTTCATTTTCACCTAATTGAATGTAAAATGAAATTTAGGTTAATCATAATATTTTATTATTTCAAAAAAAAACATTATTATAAAAATTTAAAGTTATTAATTTATTTACATTGATTTGATTAAGGACTTCAAATATCTTTTGTTGTTAAGTACCTAAATAATTTTTTTAATTATGTTTAATGCATAAAAGGTTATTAATCCTATGCCTTCATAAGTCTCTAAATGCTAAAGTCTTTTCTAGCTTTGACCTTCTTCTAAGCAAAACAAATAACAAAAGCTGACTTTTCAATAATTTTTTTGAAAAAACAATGAGTTATAACCATAGAATACTAAACTAGAGCTTTGTTGCTCTTCACCCTACTAGTGATGCTCAATTGAAGGATTTGGGGTCAAGAGACCTTAGCAATAGTCATTTTTACATGGATAGTAGAGCCTACATAGCATCAAATTTCTATTGAAAATGAATTTTTAATTGATATTATTTGTCTATTTATTTATAATTTTACTTAAAATATAGATTTTTTTATAAATATTGTCCAAAAGTTTGGAAAATTTATTTACAACCATAAAGTGACAATTTCCTAATTTTTTAATGACTCGATAAAATAGTATGAACCATAATATTCTACACTACATGATACTAACCTATGGAGAGATTTTCAGATTTTTTGAGCATATATTGCATTTGATGTGTATTGTTTTAATTTTAATTTTAAAATTCATGATAAATTCAAAATTTTCCTCTAAAATGTGAGATTTCTACAACTTAGAGAAGACGTGTAATCACATCTTCAAAAAAATAAATATGAAAGATCACATTTGTACATACTTGCATAACGAAGTTTGAAAAAATAACTATTGGCTCATCCTTTGAAGATTAAAAGTCTTTAGACTTCACTTGACATGGAAGTCTTGGCACGTTTGAACTCATTATGCTAGACTTTAGTTGTGTATTTTCACCAACAGCGAGATTTGAATTCTATATTTGTCATTACTTAAATTCCAAAGATTCCAAATCTATGGTTATAGAGGGGACTCTTTGAACTCTCATATTTTTTTTAACCTCTAAAGTTCCAAGGCCATTTTTTTGTCTAAAAACATTCGAAACTATCATTTTCAATTCAAACAACAAAAATTTTAAACATTTGGTTCTTGTCCATATCCACTTATAGTGTGAGAATGTATGAAATGAGAATGTTTGTAAAAAAATTGAGAAAATTTGATAGCATTGATCAAAAGATAAGGGTTTAACTCCTAATTGCCTAAGCAATTCCAAGTTTGTTTTTCCTATGAAAAAACAGCACAGGCTTGTAATTATCTTCAATGAAGGAAATTGTATTTTTTCAAAATCTAATTGTATAGATGTTTAAAGAGCTTGCTTATTAGTATGCATACTAATTTTGAATGCAAACATTAGATGGAATTTGGGGGTCTTGGAGGGTTGCGAGTTCCCAAGCTGTAGAGAACAAGGGCACGCTACCACTGTAGTGCCATTTGCATAGTTTGATGTGGCAAAACTTCTACCACATCAGATTGGGGGAAAAAATTAAATTAATTTTTTTTTTCATTTGAAAACTATTTTAAAAAAAAATTTAATTCTAACAATGAGACATTTTCTCGTTGTAGGGGAATAGGCAAGGAGAAACAAGCTTGGAACGGCCCTCCCCTTGCCCCAAATCATATCTAATGATTGCATAGGAATTGTGAGATTATAACAAGAGAAATGTATGTTTTCTATTTTTAGTGTACTATCCCTCCCCACAATGTTTCAAATATTTGCATATAAAAGTTTTTTGGGATTGGAGGTAATATGAACAAATACACATAATGCTAGCATATTAAAATACACTTTCAAAAAATTCAATTTCACATGAAAATCTATCAAATTCATTTCACAATCCACCTTGCAATTGTTGATATACAATTTTATTTGATAAGTAGAAATCACAAATAACTCCAAATCAACACCTATATATTTAAATTTTCAATAGTAAAAATCATGAAAACACTTTACTCTTTCCATTAGGACCATTTTCAAATCAAATGGACAAGTACAATTTTTTAGATCTTAAATCAAGTGAAATTGGCAAGCTTTGCTCAAAGCTCATAAATGAAGTAAAATTTGGAAGCTTTACTCTTCCACTCATGGTACATATATGCCTTTGAGAACCTCTCAAAAATAAAATATTTACCTTTTTTAGTGAAAAATAAAAACTTTCAATAATTAACCTTCAAAACTACTTATAATTTTTTTTACACGGTCAAAAGAATTTAGATGCCCAAATCAAAATGAACCTCAAATTTTGCATCAACCATATATGGTCAATTCGGCATTTAGGGGTTAAAGTGAAGAAATTGAGTTTTTTTGTTCCTAGTGTGAGTTAGACTATAAATCTTTCAATCCTCCTAATTTAAAGTTTTTGTATTGAAGATTGTGCACAGGGAGGATGCTCTCACTACATTTGGGGTACTCACGTGTGGCAGCGGAAAAAGTAATACATGTAATACACCTTGAATAAATTATAATTTCATCCTAAAATTTTGAGCTTTGTTTAACAATGACTAAAGGTTTCTATTGACAAAATTTTCAATTCCAAATAACATAAGATATATTGTCTAAAAAGGGTTGAAAAATGAACTAAAATGGCATGTTTTCCAACTAAAATATTTATAGAGCTCACATGAAGATGACTATTGCATCAATATTCAACCAAAATAAACTTTCAATAGAAAGCTATTCTATAGAATTTTTTTTTCATTTTTCAAATTTTTTTTCTTATATAATATAGAGGTGTGAAAGTTATTTTCAGCTTTACAGTGTATCTTTTTCTTCAAAAATTTATAACTAATTACTATTAGCATAAAAAAATACCAATAATTCAAAACATAAACTTCTAAAGTAGTAAAATCTATCCATAATTTGTTTTTTGAAAAATAAATAAATTTTAAGGTGTATTACTTGTATTATTTTTTCTGCCGCACGTGGATTGCTAAAACGTGGGGAGTGTCCTCCCCGATAGATTGTGAATTAAAAAACTCTTATATTGAAGAATTGAGTTGAGGATTTAGAAAAAATTCAAACCCCTCCCCCGATGATTTATTTCTTTAAATTTTTAAAAAATCAGAGCAATATGAGATACAGAAAAAAACTAAATTGTTGTGAGCTCAAAGATGGAATTTAAACACACTAATTCCAATGATGAGTTTATTTTAGAAAACAAACTAATCGTGTGCAATTTTGTTTTTTAAAAAATTGTTAAAATTGAGTTCATAAACAAAATCTAATACACTATTTTCTCAACTATTTTCTCAAGAATTTGTTAAAATTGCATACAAAACAAGAAGCTTCATAACTTTTACATCACTTGATATCCACATGGAATGAATCAAATCTTTCCACATGATAAAAAATATAATCTAAAAGAAATATATGTAAAAATATTATTTCAATTTTCTTTTTGTTGTTGCCTAGCCTTGCCTATTTTGGCTTATTGTAGCATAACTTTTGTTCCTAGGCACCAATTGAAATAAAGATTGTATTCATAAAAGGCTAATATGTTTTACCATCTTGGAAAAAAATTCAAAATTTTTTGCCAATAAATTGAGACCATTGATAATTGCCCAAGCCTTCAAGCCTCTTAGCATTTAAGGGATTAAAATTCCAAATTCTACTAGCCTTTGTTTTATAAATTAATTGAACCCTAATGGCCTTAATTGGTTCCATCAAATTCTTATTAATTCATTCAATTTAAAAGTCTCTATAGGCTTCAATTTTAGTCTTGTGAATTCAAAATTCTATTATTTTGGCTTTATTCAAAGGATGCTCCAAAGGATGCTAGCATATGAGCCTAAGATCTTGAGCTCATAAGCATAAGAGCCTAGGCACCTATATTATAGGTAACTTTTATGGTTATAGGATATCTATGCCTATGTTATGAGCACCTTCCATGGTTATAGGACACCTATGTTGTAGGTACATATGTTATAGGCACCTTCAATGGTTGTATAGTATCTATGTATAATTAGGCTCAAGACTTGTAGCTTTGCATTTCTAAGCTCATGTTCTAACATCATTGGACTCTATATATGTTGATACAAAAATCCCAAAGATCACCTCCCAAATTGGCTAAACCGTTCTTACCTAAAAGTCATTACTTGAACTAGATGCATTTTACAGAGAAAATGAAAACACAACTATTTTACAAAAGGTTAGAAAGATTATTGTATTTCACCACAACAAGGGTAGAAATTAGATTCTAGTTGTTTGAAGTTTTTCAATCTTCTTTCTATAATCAAATTAAGAAGTTGTGTGATAAATTTGAAGTTAATCTCTAAAGAACATGTACAATGGTACCATTATAATTAAAATAATCTTAAATAAAAAGATCATATATGTTTATTTTTAAAAAAAAATTGTGCCAAAAATAAACTTGAGAGGTTATGTATCTAAAATAATGTACTAGAAATACTAATGTAATAAGATTTTGTTTAGCTTGTGTTGATAACCAAATTTAGAACCTTGGACATTTACTTGTTAGGAATCAAAATTTTGTACTTGTGTAAAAACTCTATGAATAGAAAGAACAAAGATTGTGACTAGTGGTCACAATGATCTTGATTATCTCCATCACTATACCTCTTGGACAATTTGGAATGACAATTTCATCCATGAGCTAATTATGATATCCAACCAATCTTGAACTTTGTGCATTTTAAATTATTCATAGTGTTTATAAAGAACTATACTAAATCTCCCACAATGATCTTGTACAAACTTTAGGATTAGAAATAGCAAAGATTGTAATTGGTGGTAATCAATGATTTTGATTACTTCCAATAATTGTACGTCTTGGACTAGTGATAATATCATCTATGAATTGATGAAAATGTCCAACCAATCTTTACTTTGCTTGTTTGTCAAGTGTTTTATAATATTTTGTAGTATTCCCAAAGAACTATACCAAATCTAAGGAGTTGATTGTGTATTTAGAAGTAGAAATAGCAAAGATTGAGACTAACAAGTCACAATGATTTTGATTGTCTTTATTACTAGTACCTCTTAGACTAGACAGTAATAATACCATCCATGAGTTGATTAAGTTGTTCAATGAATTTTAAATTTACTTGCTTGTCAAGTATTTAAGAAAATTTGCAGTGTTCCCCAAAAATTGTACCAAATCTCTTGAATTGATTGTGTACAAACTTTAGGAGTAGAAATTGCAAAGATTGAGAATAGCAAGTCACAATGATTTTGATTGTCTTTATTACCAGTACCTCTTGGACTAGACAGTGATAATACCATCCATGAGTTGATTAAGATGTTCAACGAATTTTAAATTTGCTTGCTTGTCAAGTATTTAAGAAAATTTGCAGTGTTCCCAAAGAATTGTACCAAATCTCTTGAATTGATTGTGTGCAAACTTTAGGAGTAGAAATCACAAAGATTGTGACTGGCAGTCACAATGATTTTGACTATTACTAGTACTTGTTGGATTGGATAGTGACAATACCATCTATGAGTTGAGTAAGATGTCTAACCAATCTTAACTTTGCTTGCTTGTCAAGTATTTCAAAATATTTGTAGTGTTCTTCAAGGAAGTGTACCAAATTTCTTTGAAGTGATTGAATAGAAAATTTAGTAGAGTTAAAATAGCAAAGATCGTGACTAGTGGTCACAATAATTTTGATTATCTCTGTCACCAATACGGCATCTTGGACCAATGACAATATCATCCATGAGTTGATTCTAACCTCTAAACCTCCAACCACTCTTCAACTTTGCTTGATTATCAAGGTATTTTAAAACATTTTTAGCGTTAGCAAAGAAATCTATAAAATCTTGCATAGTGATCTTGACTCCTAATTGGATTTTTTTTTGTTGAAACCTCGTTATATTCTCAACAACAAAGGATGTTTTAGGTACTACGGTCTAACAATCCATATTGTCTATCAGTATCAATTTCATTAACCTTTGAAGGACACCAAGACTGAAAAGTGGTCGATGGATGACTTCACTCTTAAATATAGAAACAAAAATGCACCTATTGGTAAAAGTTTTTGGGTGACTACCTTTGTTATAGGGACTGCGTCTTTTAAGGGTAAAAAAAGTTTCATCCCTATTATAGTACATCTAAATTTGATAAAGTAGTCTCCTGGTACACAGATTTTAATCCATTTCATCAAAAGTTTCCAATTATCCTTATTATAGTACATCAAAATTTGGTAAGGTAATCTCCTAATTACATAGATTTTAATCCATTTCATCAAAAGTTTTCAATTATCCTTATTACAGTACATCAAAACTTGGTCAAGTAGTTAGTGGTCTTTTACATTGATTTTCACAAAATAAGAAGTCTTTTACGGTAGGAGGTTCTAAAAGCGCATATGCTCTAAAATCTCTCACCTCTTCAAACGTACTCTATTTGTACATATTTCTTTTTGTAGCCTTCAACAATGTACAAACGATGTACATTTTAGGAGGTAGGCGATTTTAGAGCCCTACTCCATTTCAACTTCAAAATTTCATAACTAATTCCATAAAACTTCAAGAAATATGAAACAACTTGGGTTAGGTACCAATTCCACTTGTCTTTCAAGGATAATGTATTGAAAAATCAATGTCAAGGAAGCTTCGCCTCCCCAAAATTTAGTTTAAGCTCTTAAGGTCTTAAATGGGTGATTTATGGACCTCCTACCCTTACAACAAACTCATCCAATTCCAATAAATGGATGTTATTTCCTATGGCACCCTTGTTTTCAAGTTCCACTCACATTCAACCTCCGTTGACCATCTAACTTAAAGTAGTCTATTCTTAAAGAGAGCATGTAAGAGTTGATTGGCTTTTTAGAGAAGTTAAACTCCTTGAAACAATTTTTCAGTAAATTTTCATAGGAAGAAAAAAGGAATTGGCATCTAATCCAAGTTGTTGCACGTTTTTTGGACCTTTGAGGAATTAATTACAAAATTTTGAAATTGAAACGCAGTGGTCACTAAAAGCGACCCCCTCCTGAAATGTACACTGCTGGTACATTGAAGAAAGCAAAATGTACCTCTGTATCATGATCGCTTTTAGAGCATACTACCTTACCCACTTCAAGCTGGTTGGTCATTCGTTCTTTTTCAATCCGTCCGGGTCGGTCATTTTCCCCAAAATTCAACATCCACAGGGAAAGTTCAAAGATACCTAAATCATGATAGACAGACAAGCTGCTCAAGCTCGGCATGAATAAAAAAATCACATCAAAAATTCCTTATCCATCCACTGCAGGACAGATGGTATTCAAAGCCTCGCGTATCATTCATTCAACGAAATTATAGTTTTAATTTACGAAACCTCAGAAAGGTCAACAAACAACTCTTACTAGGGAGGCTTAAACTTACATCTTTGGTGAGGTGAAGTTCCCGCTTGCTTGCTGTAGTGCACATGCCTTTTATTTTATTCGATGCTTTTTTTTTACTGTTCGGCTTTGTCCTTTTGGATCGGGAGACTATGGCGTCAACTCTCGCGTCCATGATGGTTTTTCGGAATATGAGTTTTGAAATCCTATCTACAACCACATTCATACTCTACGATGCAATTACGTCAATTCTCGCGTTCACGACGGGTTTTGAATCCGAGTTTTGAAATCCTATCTACAACTGCATTCACACTCTACGATGCAATTAGGGCTTGGATGGGGTGGAGGAGAGGATGGGAAGTCTCTTGACTGATCAATAAAGTAATATTTTTGTTTGATAATTTCCCTGCTATTGATACTATCAATAAACTAATATTGTTGTTCATTTAGAGTAGAGCATCTTGGTTATACCATTCTTGTTTTAGTTTGGAAAAAGATGTTTATTCTATCTATTGCATAGATGAAACTTACAATGTGAAAGAATTCAAAAAATATGAACTAGAGGATGGAACTTGTTACCTCTGTGACAGTTAATCCTTGAAGAATGCCATGGACATTTATTGTCCGATGGATGACAAAGAATCTTTCTATGTAAGATAGAAGTGCAGATGTTCATCATTGGAATTTTACGTGAAAAGGGGAGGTCTTGCATAGTAGTTTGACCTACAATGAATGCTTTCTTTTTTAAGTTAATAATTCACATGGTACAAAAAGGATGATTTCCATGGACACTAGTAAGGCCATCCTTTAAGGGTTAAATGACACAGTCCCTTGTGACCAAGGTAGTCACCAAAATTACTCTGATTATTGGATCATTAGGTGCATTCTTTGTTTCTACATCAAACAATGAAGTCATCCATCAACCACTTTGGGGGGGCTTTGGCATCCTTGAAGGGTTAACCAGTTAGCTCTTTAACGTTTACAATTAAATTTGGACAAAATTTATATTTGATTCATATGGTGTTTATAAAATACATAAGAAGATAATCTAGAATCTACTCCTTTTTTTCAATACATGGACTAGAATCCGTTTTTGACTTCCAACTAGATCCTACAAATAATTATACAATTTAAATAAAAGGAACAATGTTCACTTGCTTGTTTGGACACCATTTAGGTGAAGTGACCTTACCTTATTAGTTATGACTTATCCCCTTGGTGTTTGAATCCTTTTGAGATTTTTGCTTATTTTTGCTTATATCTTAATAAATCCCCCCCCCCCAAATTGAGTTCATTACTTAAATATTCTCAATTTAGCCAGGCATTAGTAACTTTTTATTTTTAAATGTTTCAATAAGACTTTTAGGATAGCCCCTACTCATCATATTCTATATGTGAAACTTTGTTTTATGGCATTTTGATAAGTATTGCAAAAGTTATAAGTTTTTTTTATGTCTATCTTAAAATGGGTGGCTTATTTTTTTAAGATGATTTTAAATTTAATTGGATAGATTGATACCTCTACAAAAAGTTTTTAATCATTATGTTATTCCAGTAAATGAGATGAAAGTTATGAAGAGTTTTGTTTTACAAAAACTCTAGTTGATTAACTCAATCTAAGAAAATTAAAATGAATAAAAAAATAACTAGAAAAATATATTACATCTAGAACACTCTCACCATTAGAATTGTCAATTCTCAAATTTTATGTAAAATTTATGAGCAATTTATGTATTCTTGCATCTTTGCATCAATGTTTAGGGAGAACCAACAATTAGTTCATTGTTAACCGGTGCGTTTGGATAAAGAACCAATTGGAGTGTAAAAATAGATGCAAAATTGGACAAAAAATTGGCAGGAACGGTAACTAATTAGTGTGCAAAAATAAAAGGTAGATATGTAGCTGCTACTTTTAGCAACTTGCCATTTCAAACTCAAGGCTAGTACCTAGAGGCTAGAGGCGGGCGTGTTTTTTGACAAAGCGAGTATTGTTTTCAGAGTCGATTGTGGCAACCAATCCTAACTACGTACGTCATCTATGTCTACTCGATGTAATGAATTTTGGAGCTAGTTTCAAAACCGGCATGTCTTTGAAAGAGGAGGACTGTAGCCTTTGCAAATTTGATCATAGAAGAAATGAACCTGAAGATTTTGATAAGGAGAGGATGCAACCGGTGCTCTTGGAAAATATCCCATCTCCTTCACAACAAAGAGGAGGCAAAATTACTGTGGGGCAGCTCCAAAAACTTCCCAAACACTGTCAGTCTTGCATGTCCTTCCATTCAATAATCATTTTTTGTAGAGGAACATGATTTATTTTATTTCTTCTTAATTCGTGAATTTAAAGCCACAACATGAAAAGTTTTAGGACCATGAAAGCAGAAGACTCATTCTCATCCATGGAACTGCCCCAAGGAGGTCTATTTGGGGCCGCCTTTACTGGTCTCTCCCAGTGAGTCCAAAGAATGGAGTCCTGACCACTGAAATGCAAGTGCAGCATATTCCTGAAAAATGCGGAGAATATTCAAGGATTGCAACCCAAAAAACACTGTCTCTTAATTAAATTATACAGAGTACTAGATAACGGATTGGCATGTCTGTCATTCTTTTGCCATGGCACGTTTTCAAGCTTCAATCTCAACGTACACATGGTGACTTCTTCCCCATGACAAGTGCGACAACAAATGGCAGCAGTAAGTACTGATGATGCTGTACATAAGTTTCCTGCAGTTCCAGTTTCCTGCAACCCTAAAGATCATTTGCAGAGCCAGCAAGTGCATCCAACTTCCTTCTGTGCATTTCCTCTCTGCGTTTCTCTGTATTAATTTTCTCTGCAGCCTTTCGCTGGCAGTTTGACCAGCAACGTGCATAGATAGAAACGGTCGAATATCACTCAGTGACAAAGAAGCATCAGAATTGGATCAGATGCAGAAACTTGCTGGCTGCTGCCAGGAATAGTAGGTCCCAATTCAATCGAGATTTTCATAAAACATACAACTTATATTCAAGTTGCTAAAAACTGAACAGACACGTACTAACTGCTAAGTACTAAGATATATATCAGCTGAACTAAAATTTCTCTCTAATGTTTAATGGTTGGGTATCCACATTTTTTCATGGCTGTCAGTGGAAATTAATATTCGTTGGTCAAGCTTTACATCAATTAATTTGCAGAAGTTAATTAGCCAGCAATTTGTGAAACACAGCACTGCGGGAGAGATGGATGCACTGTTGGGAGATGGATCAGATCTGAAATTAGGGTATGCAGAGCGAGAATGACAAAGTGGCAGAGAAGGCATGTGACTCCATCGAATGAATGTGACTCCAGTTGAATGGAAAACAGACTCCACATACTGTCGTTCTGGTTCTGATCTGTGCGAGCGAGCGATCTGTCTGTCTGTCCGTCTGTCAGTCAGTCAATTGGTTATGTTCATTGGAAGATTAATAATGCCGATGCAAGGCCTGCATTGAAGGGTTTTTTTCTTAAATTTTTGTTCGTTCTTTTTGGCTTTTAGTTAGTCTTGTTGCTGGAGCTCCCTGGCAACAAGATCTCCATAGCTTAGACTGTGAAAATTGGCAGGATTGCAGGAAAGGGAAGCAAGTTATAGATTTAACTTACTGCAGTCAGACAGACAGTCACTCCAGCCATCTCCTGAGGCATTGAAGAGCCAGCTGAGAGATCAGTGATGGCACTCATTCATTTCCTCTGCACTAGCTTCCAGTTTGCAAGTGGAGTTTGTTTGTTTGTTTGCTTGCTTGCTGCAAATTGATGATGATGATGATAATAATCAAGTTTTTGTACCTTCAGTGACGTACAAGTTGTCGTGCTGATGATTAGATGATTAACAGTTTGTGTACTTAAGTTTAGTTGACGCCACGATCAAACGCATTGAACCAGATGAACATAACATAACATAAGTTGGTACTTTGCTCCTTAGCAATGAAATTCTGTTTCATTTGTATCAAAAAACAAAACAAAACAAAACAACAGCTGAGCATTGGTTTTCACTAGCTATCAATACACTCAGGGCAAAGTGTACTGCAGTATTATTATGAATGTAAGGACCACCTGAACCTGTGAGCAAAAATTTTCTCTGACAAAGCATGTTAATATCGAGTGTTGCAAAGCTCTCATTTTATAATGACCTACTAAAGACAATTTTGCAATAAAGGTAGGCGAAATATACTCTTTAAATGAGGTTGATTTGTTTTGTTTGTTTGTTATAGTGAGATTTCATGGACCATGGGTTTCTAGGTCGCATTCTTGATACTATTGGAAAGCTTTCTGCGAGGAGGGGAGCGCGGGCTTTGTTTTGTGGTGTTTGGACATATAGTGTGACTTGAAAGAGAATTTTGCAATAAAGGTAGAAGGAATACAAGAGTGATATTTGATTGTAATATGCATAAGTTAGAAGAGGTCAAAGTTTGAATTGGTATATTTTCTAAATCCGTGCTTTCTTTTCAATGTTCACACCTAGTTTGAAGAGATTGCAACAAACATCTCTATTTTTTTTTTCTAGGGCTTGGTTCTGGAAACATACTTGGAATTGGGTGATCCTACTTGAATGCACTTGGTCTTTGATTCTCATCAAGCCATCATAGTCATAGTCATAGTCTTGCTTGAAATGTTAACCCCTAAGTGCCTAAGCCTTTCCAAGTGTATTTTTCCCATGAAAAAAGAACATGAGCTTAGAGTTATCTCCATTGAAACAAAATGATTTTTTTTCAAAATCTAACCATATGGATGTTTAAAGAGCTTGCTTATTAGTATGTACACCAATTTTGAGTGCAAAATTCCATAAGAGTTGTGAGATTATAATAAGAGAAATGTACGTTTTCTATTTTTAATATGTTGTCCCTCTCCACAATGTTTCAGAAATTTGCACATAAAAGCTTTTTGGGATTAGAAGTGACATGAACAACTACAAATTGTGTTAGCACACTAAAATACCCTTTCAAAAAACTTAATATCACTTGAAAAGCTATTAAACTCATTACACAATCCACCTTGCAAGTGTTGAGATGCAATTTTTTTTAATAAGTATAATTCACAAATAACTCCAAATCAACAGTTGCTTGTTTTATTTTCAATGGTGAAAATCATGAAAACACTTTACTCTTTTGATTGGGACCATTTTCAAAGCAAATGGATAAGTGGAAGTTTTTAGATCTCAAATCAAGTGAAATTGCTCAAAGTTGAAAAATGAAGTAAAATTAGCAAGCTTTACTCTTCCACTAACGGACATAAATGGCTTTAGAGACCTCTCAATACTCAAATATGTACCTTTTTCAGTGAAAAATGAAAGTTTTGAATAGTTAACCCTAAAAACTACCCAATTTTTTTTTTAAAACGGGCAAACGAATTTAACTGCCCACTTCAAAATGAGCCTGAAATTTCAAATCGACCATATATGGTCGATGAGGCAGTTAGGGGTTAAGATTGGTGTGGATTGTAGTCTTCCAATTTTTAAAATTGTTAACTCTAGGCGAGGTTTATCCTTTTCATTTATTTTGAATAGTGTAGATAATCATCTTCAGTTGGAGTGATGAAACTATTTACAATGGCAATCATATAGATGAAAATATGCAAAATGTAGATAAGAATGCACTTCTTCATCTACGTGTCTGTGCATTCATCCAAAATAGAGTGATATCTGAGAATTTGTAGCAATTCAATAATTTCATCCATTGAGAAAGGAAGAACATATTGTCAAATATTCCCTCTAAAAAGATTGGATTACTTTTGAGTGAAATTTTGCTTTAGAAAACCTTAATTTGGAACAAAGGAGAGTAGGCTTTGCATCAAAAGTAGCCGGGGATGCTAATATGTGAGGTTGTGAATGTGAGCCTATGAGCCTCCATTATTTTTCCAATTTAGGGCTTGTAAATTCGTTGGGGACCTATGACCGTGGAATTAGATGTCTGAATGAACAACAAATGAATATGCCACTATGTGATTTTCTATCAAAAAATTGAACCAATATATTTCCAAAAATTGAGATATAGTCAAAATAGATAGTGTTTGTAAGCAAATACAAGATGAAAATAGATGTACACTAAAAAGGGTATTTAATGTTGGCAACACTATTTGCGAACCATGACACTAAATATCATTTACCCTACTAAAGTAAGTAACACTAAATGTAATTTCTAACACTAAAAGTACTCTATGGTAAATCTGAAATATGAAGAGGTTTACATTTAGTGTTAGAAGGTAAAAAAAAAATTTGGAAAGAAAAAGATTAAAGACAAGAAAAATGATGGAACAAGTAAAAAATGTGGAAAACATGTGCAATAAAAGAAATCTTTGAACATCAAGTAAGGGAAAAAAAAATTAATATTTAGAGCCAAAAAAATACAGATTTCATACTTGGGCTGGAACTTGTTGTCCATGGAAGTATGGTTCATGCTTGGCTATAATTTCCCGCAAATGTGGAAAAAGTTGATTGACACTCCAAGTGCCATCAACACCCAAAGCCATACCCGATCTAATCATAGCTTTCCTAGCATATGACAAATTATCACAATCTACCTCTTTGTTCACATGCTCAATGCTATCCGTAGCCAGCTGTAGGAAAAATCTTTTTCCTGGATTTGTGAGTTTTCCTGACCACTGTCCATTAACTCGAGGAGTATTTTGCCAAGCATTGGCTGCAATGAGCTCGGCCTTTTTTGCTGCCCATCGCTTGGTCCAAGCATCCTTGACCTTGGAAATAATGAATGTATCCCCCGGTTGACACAAATGTGTAGAACAAGGTGGCAAAAACCTAAGAGTGGCTTGTTTTGCTTCCAAAACAGCCGATAATGTTGGGTTTATACTATAGCCTGTACAATTGTCAACCCAAATGACTTTTGTACTGCCATGAACATCAACTTGGAAGGCTCGGGGTTCAACAAAAAATTAAGCAAAAAGGTTTTTGGTCCATCCAGCCTTTAGGCCTAGATTTGTAACATACTCCTGGAATATTGTCTTCCAAGCTCCAAATAGGGTAATTGCTGCTAGAATTGGTAAAAATCAGCATAGGGGCTTCAATCATTTATCTACGCCCCCTGGAAATTCTAATGACTATGGTCATAGAATCTCCCCTCGAAACCACTTCGGCATACTTGACACTCGTGTCTCCTCTAAATCCCAATGTCCGACCGTTGTCTAAATTTACGACAAAATGAGTTTCGTCAATGTTTTTCATGAGATTTTCATCGAAAACACCGGCTTGGAACCCTCTTTGCAGCAGACCTAGATGGTAAGTTGTTGCCCTCTCAATTTGTAGTTCCTTCTCGGGACTACAAGACAAACATCCCCTTTGTGACAACAAAACAATGTTGTGCACATGCATAAATTGTTGAACCCAACTTGGGGTCAACTTGGCCGTGAGTAGGACATTGTCCTTTGGATCACAAGATTCGGTTGTATATGGAGAGGTAGGATCTAATAAGATGGTTATAGCCAGCTCAATGAGTAATTTGGATGAAAATTTGACCCCAACTTTTCTAAATTTGTCAAATGCATCCAAAAGTATAGGGTAGATCCAAAGTACCCATTCAGCTTGCTTGGGCCCACGACCGAGAGCTACCTTTATGCGGAGTTGTTTTAGCCTACCATCCCAGCTCTGACTGCATGAAATTGGTGGAGATGTGTTGTCCGCCTCTCCTTCATTGCAAAATTGTTGACGTTGAGCCCACCACCGGGAAGCCCAAAAAAAGTTGGCACTTGTCGTACACGCAGTACGGTAGTAAGCACTCTTAGCCACAACTACGTGGTAAGATGACACGGAATATTGTCCCAGGGAACCCTAGAGGGTGTTCTAAACTCCGTCTAATCCGGTTTTTATGTAAATCTCTTCAAATCTCAATCCTCACCCAGATTCTACAACTTTCCGGACTCTCTACCGGATCCAGATCCCACCCGTCACCAGATCTGTAACTCCAAACCGGTTTGTTATACCTCTGTTTTACCCTCAGAGTATCCTCACTTGCTCTTCTAAGAGGGGTAGGGACATCACCACTCCTTTTAATCTCATTTTAACTCTAACTTCTTAATGACACGGACCCAAAGTACTTTCCATCATAAACAAGGTACGGACTTGCTCACCCTCACAACTTTGGATTCCTCTAGAAGCAGGTCACTCAGAATACAACCCGACCCTCCTTATTACAACGACAGATACAGAACTCACCCGGAAACTGAGATAGGGTCTGGTACCAGAACTTCAACTTGATTCTTAAGCTGGCAGACCTTCCGGGTGAGTGGGGGTTTTCCACAGGCGGTTGCTTATCTCTGTACGGAACCCTCCCCGGCCTTACGGACTCACACCCACACCACTAACTCCGGATTCCGCACAACTCTTTCACAGTTTTAAATCCCTTCTCTAGACAAACACACAGTTCACAGACCCGGAAAACCTTGAATCCGGATTCCTCCTTACCACCTCTCTACCCTTCAGCCAAAACCTTCAAATACGCGCCCAACAACCTTAAACACACAAGGAAAAAAATGAAAGCAAGGACCCACATGAAAAACTAAGGCAATGAGTAAAAAGACAATAAATGTAAACATATATTTACTGCTCAAAACAAGGAATAGCAAGAAAAGGAATGAGGGACCACATGTGCGCCCTCCTTTTTAAAAGAAAACTACATGCCGGAAATCCCACCGAAAGCACCGCTCTGTCTAATCCTAAACTGCCCTAAAAATATGGGCGGATAAGGTAACTGAATACAAAGCCTAAAAATCCGGGATCCGGGTTCTACATGAATATCCAGAACTCTAGTCTAACAAAATAAACAACTGAAAATACTAGTAGTTTAACTACCTACTTTCCCTTCCATTGTTTCTTCGAACTACTGTCGAAACCTAACTGTCCCCAGGTGCTGGTCTTGCCTTGCGGTGTCTGGAGGGATGCCCGGGTGATGATTGAGGTCTTCCAGACAGGGGGACTGTCTGAGTCTGTGTCGTCCGTGTGGACCAGAGTTCGGTCCGCTTTCTCTAAAGACTGCGGATCCTCCTCTACCTCCACCTCCTCCGAGATCTCTATGTGAACGGGATCCGGTGTAGGCACTCGTTCGGGCGGAGGAGGCTCGATATCTGCAAACTGCTCTGGATGCATGCGCGCTAGATTCTGTACAAGTTTGATCCGAGCGTCCAGGCTACTCCGGATCGGAATCCTTGTATTCGGAAATATGGGACTCTGTCCTCCTCCGGTGACGATGTTGATTAGTGACCCAAATTGACCTATCCGTTTGCCAAGTGAGATGGGTGGTTGCGTTGATGGAGTTGCAATGACATCCGGTACTTCCGGAAAACCACCGAAGTCGAGGGGTTTGTTCGGATCCATGTTCGCCATCATGGACCGAAACTCCTTCAGCGATGCCTCCATTCTGCCAGCCATCTCTACCATAACCCGGACGATCTTGGTATTGGTGAGGGCAACGGATGTCTTCTGCATCTCGTCATAGAATGTTGCCTTGTTGTAGAGGTCGGCCGAACTCACCATCCACTTCTGGAAGGTCTGGAAAGCCTAGTAATCCTTCTGCGTTGCCTCCTGAGACTAGTGCAGCTCCCCTTCTGTCCAGTTGAGTTTTGCCGTCAGCTCCTCCCGTTCCATCTTGAGTTTCTGGATCTCCATCATCATCTCGTCCCACTCTTTCTCCGGAGGTAGCATCTTCAGCACGTCCAGCAGCTTTTCCGGTTCGTACTACATCACATCCGCAGACTGCAATACGATGTCCGCGAGCCGGTCGTGGTACAGTTTTGCAGTCCGGATCCACTCTTCTCTGCACTCAAAGAACTGCGGTCCTTGCTAGGTCTTCACATCCTGCGTGAGGGAGGGACCCAAAAATTTACCTTTGGCGGCCGGATTCGTAGACTTCCATCTCCGGCTTGCAGATGTCTCCTCCTGGTCTTCTTTCTCCTTTTGTAGCACCTTCTCATCCGGCTCCACCGGTTTATCCTTCACTTCCAGTTTGACGTCCTCTTCGTCGTTCTCCGACTCCTTCGTCTCCGGCTCTTTATCATCTGAGCAGTTGCACTGGAGCATCACCAACCCGGTCTCGTAATCCGTCGCCTCGTCTTCCGTTAGTAGCTCCCGATGTTGGTACATGTGGAGGAGGTAGGTGTTGAGCGGATTTGGCTTGTTCTTTGTCAGATTTCCGGTGCACCTCCCTACTACGCTTGCCATGACCCGTCCTTAGTGAACGAGCCGGTCCTGAAATGCCCCGAAGATGGTGTTGGCCATCGTGACCGTAACCCGGGAACTCTTGTCTGAGTACAGGATCGGAAGGAGGAAGCGGAGCAGTCGCTTATGCCGCTCGTCCCGGCAGTCTTTGATTGCATACCCTTCCTTCGCGTGCGGCGGATTGACGAACTTGTGTTGGTGATACTGGTCTGTCCGGGTGGTGAATCCGTTTCCGTTTTTTGGGAATCCATAAACCTCCGCCCACAACTCCTCCATCCACTGGTCCGGATGCCCGCACACAATCTGATCGTATTGATTTGGTGCGCCTACCGCCAACTCCCGGAGGACCTGGTCACTCTAGACGCTCCAGGGTTTCTTCAGGAAACTTGCACAGCCCAAGACCTTCAAATTGTCCTCTAACTGACGTAGGTGAACCGGATCCGTCGGGATCACCAAACTGAGCTCCCGGGCTAGGACCGTATACCACGTACTAATCCCTGCCATCCGTCTCGCCTCTCCTAATGTCGTAACCCTAACTCACCATACTTTCTCTCACTAACAACCAGATGCGGAGCAACTGAAAGAGGGCGAGAAGTGAGGAGGAGCGCCACCTATATACCTTTCCAGCGCCCAACGTTCACTCCATTGGGAACGTGGGCTACGGAACGCCGTAACGTATCCCTAGTCTAGCGCCGCAAGCTACTGTCTTAATGACTGCGTTCCGGCGACTGTGTTCTGGCTTTTGAATCTGTCCCACACAGATGTTATGTTTTGTCAAGTTCCCATACTGTCTCCGGAATTAGGTCTTAATTATTTTTAGGTATTTATTTGTTTCCGTTACTCTATGCCTAAACTAATTTTTTTTAAATTTGTACTATTTTAATTTCTTCTAGTCTATTAGGATCCGTCTTAAGCTATTATGGATTCCGACAGCACTCCTTTGAGCTCGAAAATGCTCGGGAAATGTATTGATTGTGCGAATGTAGAGCCCAAGAAAGTCGTGCACAAGTTCATCTTGAACCATCCAAGTGATGATGCGTTTGCGAATAGCAATTGTAGAAACTTGTTGTAAGCGTCGGAGTGTGGAATTGCTCGGTGGGGCGTCGGCCATGGCAGAGTCCTAAAATGGGAAGCAAAAGATTAGCAAAAATGTCAACGGATCATCGCTGGGAAGATGAGTAAAAAAAAAAAAAGGTCGACGGATCAATGAATAGGGGAAAACAAACCTGGATGAGGCCGAAATTGCCGCAATAAGGAGTGATGGAGCAAGCAGGAGCGGGAATAGGTGGGAGATTCAAACCGCTCACAGGAGGCGGGAATGCGGGAGTATTAACACCCCACCCCACCCCACAAAAAATTCACTCAGTCAAGGAATTGTAAGTGCGGAGAAGCGGAAGAGCAACAGAGGAGAAGAAGCCAAGTTGTAGGTAAGGTAACCAAGTCGAAATGGAAGAGAGGCCCAAAAGGCAACATACAAGGTAAGGTCGCAGAAGCAGATTGCAAAGGAAGTCCAAGGAAGGAGATGACATGCAAAAGTGAAGACAACACAAAGGTGGCACATTGAAGTTTAGCACTACACTAATTGTCCTAAAATTGACATTTAGTGTAGGGTCAAGTAGGGTGGTAATTACACTAAATGTAATCCAATACTAAATACCCTTTTTAGTGTAGTGGTTTAGAATGTCTCACTACAAAACACATAAATGTAAAATTGCAATACACCCTAACACCATCATATGGTTGATGTTTATGAAGTCTAAAATAGAAGGAGCAACAAATATGTGCTACATAGATTGAATATAAATCTAGTGACAAGCAAAGGCTCTAAATATTACAAATACCAAATCATGAACAATGCTTTTGAATGATTAAGTGACAAATGTAGTCTTCATCATAGGCCTTTATGTAAATTTAAAGGATGAAAATGGTCCACCTATTTTATTTTATTTTATAACTATGCTTTAAATTTTTTTTAAATAGCTTGAACATGAAATATTTAAAATAAACATAATAGTCATATATTATTCACCAAATAAATGTATTAACCATTAATGACCAAAATGATCATTTTTTCAGTTGATACCCCTCTTTTTGGAACTATCCTTCTTCAAATTTTATTTTATTTTATAATAAAAATCATTTCTAAAAATAGAATACAAAATGAATCCAATTGTAGTAGTTTCATTGAATTCCAAGTAAAATTCTGCTTTCTAGAATTTCATAAAGTTCAATAGTGAAGTATAATTCAAGGCTCATGATTTATTATTCAATTTGGGCACAAGGTGAAGTTTTAGGCCATTGAATGGGATTGTTACCACATCATACATAGGCAATTTCATTTTGAGAAGCAAAACAATAAAAATCAAATATCAAATCATGAAAACAAACTTAGATATTGTTTGACTTAGAGGAACTTAGTTCAAAATAAGAACAAAATCTAGGATCATAAGATCTATGAGGTGATAGAAAAATTGAAGATGAATTAGATGAAGCATTAGCATAAAATAATGCTAAATCTTCAACATAAACACTAGTAGAAAATCTGAAATTTCTGTCATTTTGGACGCGTTGTTTTGGACAAAATTTAACAGAAATTTGTGGTTTTCTACAGATTTCTGTTAGATTTTGTCCAAAACAACGCATCCAAAATGACAGAAATTTCAGATTTTCTACAAGTGAAACATGGAGGCACTAAGAAAGGGGCTTCTAAGAAATCTAGGATGTTGATAGGAAAACAAGGTCTACTTTGGGATGGATTCATCCAACTATAAACAACAAATCATATATCAAAGTATGTAATAACATATTAAAATACAAATTATAGAATTTATAACTAAAGTTGTTGAAAAAGAAAAACATAACATTAGAGGAGATTTCAGCCCCCTGGAGGGCTGTGAGTTCCCAGACTGTGGGAACTCGTTCGCAGGGGGCCGCAGCAGCTTGCAGACGTGAAATGGCGACTTCCACGTCGGAAAAAATGAATTTTTTTTTCAAAAAAAAAAAATGAATTTTTTTTTCTGTTTTTTTTGCATTTCAAGAGTAAAACTTTTTTTTTTTTTTTTTTTTTTTTGAATTTTTTTTATCGGGAACAGCCGTTCCCCGAAAAACTGCAGGGGGACAGTTCCCCCGCAGCTGCTTGAAACGGCCCTCCAGGGGTCCAAAAACTCCTCTAATGGTAGAACTTATTCACATAAGTCAAGTAGTGCGACATCTTCAATTGGAGAGTTATTATCAATCTCCATACCATCACATGTGGTAGTAGAATCAAGAATTTTGGAGACGATTATAGGTGTTTGCAAAGGCTTTAGCACCTCATAAAAGAATTTGGCATCACTTTCTAATGCTAGGATATGACAATTAGAAGAATAAGTTGTTTTAATTGAAGAACTTGAATGAAATACAATACCAAAATTATGAAACATCAAAATTGAAGTGTAGATAAAAAAGTCAAACAAAAAAAGAGGAAAAAAAAATATTGTGGATTACAATACCCATAGAGGTAGTCATGTTTGTCTTAATGCCACCTACAAGGCTCAAGCAATGAACAAAAAGCTTCATTAGAACCTCAAACTTCTCCTTTACACCCCTCCATAGCTTGCTATCTTTCTTTTTACATAATTGAGTTGTTGTAGTAGTAGAGTTGAAGAGGATGTGGTTTGTGGCTAAATCAATCTCAGAAATTGAGGAATCAATAGTAATCACAAGCTCCTTAGGTTTTCTCGTAATAGGGGAGGCAAATGATTGAACCAACAACAAAGCCTTGAACTTCAAAGTCTGAAAATGAAAATGAAATCAAATTAGAAAGTACACATAACATCAAAGGAAATGCAATAAAAATTGAATCAATGCCAAAAATGAAAGCTTGAAATTGCTACTTACATTTTAAATGGGTTTATAAGATTTGCCAAGTGTAAGCAATTAATGATAGTCTATTCATCCTTGATTTTCAACTTGTAGTTTTTGAAGAATCTTACCACTTTTTTCTTCACTGTCAAATTGTCAGGATAAAATAGAAGGAATGTTCTATCATCACAAAGATAGGTAAGAGAGAATGCCATCATTACATGGAGAAAACTTGGAATGTTGGCATTCTAATGTAGGATTTGACATGGTGAATTTGAGTCCCTTGGAACCTAATGACCATCTGGATATTCTGCAATGATGAGGTTTATAATAGGTCTCTTTTATACTTTGCCATAAAAAAAGAACACCTGGCCTTTACCAACATATAAAGATAAATTTCAAGAATGTTAATTTATGATTGAAGATGTCAAAATTATAAAATATGATGAGTTAGAAGAGATGGATTTTATAGAATATATAAGGTTTCATAACAATGAAACATGAAATAAAAAATAAAATCAATAAAAAGAATGAACTCACCTTTGATAGAAAAGTCACAATGTCATCATATGGCACGTCAAATGTACCATTCTTCTTCTCCTCGATAATTTTAACAAAAGAATCATTCAAAATAGAAATCCAAAGATGTATGATTTGTAGACAAAGGAGCAAAATTATGCATCATACCTTCAAGCTGGAGAGGTAGCTCAAAGATAGGAGAGGAGGTTGGTACTACAACCACGGGAATAGAAGCTATCTTTTGCTACTTTAAAAGAAGGAGGGTTGCCTCAACATTTGAAGAAAAAGGTCCAACAACAACAAGGTTCTTGAGACTATCTTGAACCGACACCTTTTCATCGGAATCATTAAACTAGACCATTGACTTTTTTGGCTTAGACTTTGTCTTCTTGGGCTTCTTGGTTGCATCCTTATCTATCATATTAGGAGTAGCTAAAATCATATCTTTGAAGACAAGTTCAATGGAATCTCAAAGGGCAATATTAAAAGTGAGTTTTTTTACGGGATAATCCATATACCATTTATACTTTTCTCAATGCAAGGAATTCAAAGATTTTGTGATCCCTTTATGAACATGCACTCCTCACTTTCTTTGTTCAAATAATTTTCAAAGAAAGTGGGAGATTTGAAAATGACTTTAGCAAATAAAAAGACATACTTGAAGTAACTGTAAAGCATCCTTTGCATGGCTTGTTTGAAGTTAAATTGCTTGTTAACCCCTAAAGGAACATTGTCCCTTCGGGGGACAAATGCATTTTCAGGCAGGTACCTACGGGCTGAAATTTTCTCCTAATATTTTGAATTTTTTTTGGAGGTAGAAAAGTTGATTAGCTTCATGGGAATATAATTTTTTTCAAAATTGGTGCCGAGGAACAATAGTTGTGACCAAATAAATTCAAATGAGGGGACGGCGGGCAGCTCAGGCAGCCAAAAGAAAATGGACAAAAATTTGAATTTTCTTTTTAATATTATTTTTTCTCATAGATTATATTTCTGTCTATGTGGAAAGCTTTGATTCATTTCATTTGGATATGTCATGAGAAAGTTATGGACATTCTTGTTTTTTGGGCAGTTACAACATCTTTTTGAAAAAAATAACTTGTAGGATTCATTTCTAAAGGCAATTTTTCAAATTTTTCAATTTTTTTTTGCACGGTCTGATTTACTTGCTAGAATAATCTCACCATTGGGATTAGTGCATTTTAATTCCATTTAAAATATATGAATATTTTAGATTTTCCTTCTATCACATACCTACTTCTACTTAATAATTTTTTTAAGGATGATGATTATTTTTTTTACCTAGACTACAAAGATTTAAAGCTCAAAACTTTGTAGTGCAAAAATTTTAAGTTAAAAATGTTCAAAGTCAAAAAATCTAGTCCCGCAATGTGCTGAAAAACTTATTTTTTCCACTTTAAACGTAGATATCTTGCAATCTGAGCGGTCAGAAATTCTGAAATTGTTTCCACATACTCTCATACTAGTTAGTTATAAGATCCTACGGTTAGATATGAGAAAAAAAACATTTTTCCAATTTTTTTTACTCCTTGCTATAAGTATGGCAGTTTTGAGTGTTTTCTGGCAGAAAAAAGGCCTTGGTCCTTTACGGATTAATCTTATGGTTCTTGTGGACCCCCTTATCCACAACAAATTTGCAAGAGAATGTAATATCCTACAATAATATGTGCATCGTTACCACATGATCAAAAATAGTGGGTAAAGGATCCATACCATCTAGAAAATAGTTAATAGACATATCCAGATCAACCACTGTAGCATCAAAAAACTTTTCAATTTCAATAGCCAATTGCCACATACAAAATTTAAATTAGAAGAATGTTATGATTGAATGAAATTGTTCAAAGAAAGAATACTAAAACGATAAAAAAGAAAGGCAAGTACTCACCTAAACCTACTATGTAGCTTTGTAAAGCCACCAACGACGATAGCGTGTGAGCTTGGAGTGGTGAGCTTGGAGCGGTGAGCTTGTGAGCAGGGAGCCTTGGAGTTAGGTTTTTTAGACTTTTATACTGAAAACACATATTGTTTGAAAAAAAAATCAAAATTTTACAATTTTTTTGTTATATCAAAAAAATTAGGGGACCTATGACTGCTACCCCTATTACCGTGGATTATAAGAATTATGACTACGACCTGCCTAGGTCCATTTCTTGTTGGAAAAAATCCTTAAACCTTTGTGTATAATGAAGCATTTTTTTCCCCCTAACATTGTTCACATTTTTACCCATTTCCAAATTTTGCTAGAGATTTTAATATAAGGTATTAAGCAATGGAGGCTTAAAAAAACAAATGTAGGGTTATCAATGAAAACACAATGAACAATACACGGAAGGAATGGTACAGGAAAGCCAAAAAAATGAAATGAAGTCCCCCCCCCAAAAGGAGGGAAGCGGAAAAAAAAATGGGAAGCCAAAAAAAAAATTAATAAAAGGAATAGTAACAGAAACATGGCTAAAAAGGTTTTCATATTCATATAGACACCTTTGGATGACTGGTTTGTGTTAATGGTTTAGCCATTCATAATTTCATTTGCAATTTTTTTTTCTTGTGGAACATACTTCCAAAGTGGATAAAATGCATGGACATTTTCTAATTCATATGCTTCACACCACATAAATTGTACCACATGGTAGTTCATACAATAAGAATGTAATACTACTTGCTACTGTAGCCATTACTACTCTAGAACTGTGATGATCCCTGCTTTTACAAGGAGAAGCTTCAATTCATTGAAGCTAAAACTTGGTGCATGAATGAATTTGTCCTCATGGATGTCCATCTTGCAGAAATACCGAAACAGGTAGTACAAGTGCTTGCAATTCACATATTGTTGACGACCTCCAATAGCTGAAACACACATGTTGGTAAAGTTCGGGCATGTGCACGAGGGGTACATACCCACTGTAATTCGATACACATTTCGGTTATGATCATTGCTGGTCTCTAGAGACACAATTGCACCTAGGCCTGGAAAAAACAACAATGTTACTTCAAGTATTAGTCCTTTCACATTGCCAGCACTCTCCCACTTGTTTCGTTGTTCTGTAGTTGGTACTGTTGAGATTCGCCGTATGGTTCGACTATTTCGAACCGTTGGATACAAGTGTGCATCATGTGGAGGTGGCTGATCATAAAATACACTTTTGAAAACGTCGGACATATTGAATAGATGACAAGGAGACAACGTAGGACACTCTTGGAGTCTAAATCGAGCATGTTGAAGGAGTAAAGTCTCCTCTCGGCTCAAGTCTGTCCCGGTTAGAACAGGCTATACTTCTGGCACATCCGGCCAATCTATAACCCACTTGCGCTTGGTCCCCTTCACACGTCATTCAATGTCATCTGCACAGAACCAGAAATTCGCCAACACTTCGCGCTTAGTTCCGTAATCTTCTTTTCTCCCACGATAGGTGGGAGCAGGGGTTCCCTTCCGTCTTTTTGAAATTCTAGTAGTGCATCTGATATCTGACCCCCGTTGTTGAGCATGACATTTTGCGTTTGATTTGTGGTTGATCCTTGCAATGTGCCACTTTGATGTGTCGCAGTCACTTTCAAACGCAATGGACACATGCGGTGAAGTGTTCACTTGAACGTGTGTATACTTTTCTTCAGCAGAGTTTACAAATGCGGTTGTAGACCTCGTTCGAACACGAGGTTGAGAGAAATTTACTTTATCTGGTCTATGTGAGTCTCTGGCATCACCAATGGGTACATCTAACTTCCTCTTCGTGCTTCCAAATATTTCTTCTCCTTCTAAATGGGGTATGCGACTTCCGACACCTTCAGATCCGGGTAGTGTATTTAGCGCCTCTGCTATTTTCTTGGGATCTCCGCTCCGTCTTGCAGCTCTCAATTTCAACTCCCCCTTTGATGGACCAGTGCCAGATGCATGTCCCTTCAAGTAAGCGCGATAATTTGTCATCTGCATCCATGCACGGATACTATCGTTACAAGTTGCATCAAACAAATTGTTACCTCGATTTCCAGACATTTGAAGCCACTTGTTATGTACTGTTTTCGACAAGTTGCATGAAGGCATGTTAGCCATCTCCTCCAAACTGAATCCTTGAAAATGCTCCTCTCCCAAAAGAAAAGTCAAGTTCAATGGAAAAGAGTACAAGCAAGAACCATTGTGATTTGAAAACCATCGAGTTCATGTATGGGGCACATAAGATGACGCACACTTAAATAAAATTAAATAAAAAAAGAAGCTAGATCTCTTCAGATTTGCAATCCTTGACCTTCTTAACTAATTAGAGAAAAATCAGAGTTACATATCATAAAACATAGAAGACCAACAAAATCTAACATTTTGTTCCCAATGTAAAAAAAATAAAATTACAATAGTGCATAGACCTTACCATTTGCATGAAGCCTCCCCACTGCCTATAACGGAAATGCCAAAATGCAAGCCAATGGTCCAAGTGATGAAGTGCATCTTCTGTGGTAGCTCCAGAAGATAACCACCATGACCAAATTGCTAGGTATTTGGTCTCCGCGTCCTCCATATTCTTTGCATCTTTGTACTGTTTACATAATAAAGTGTGTTGTCGTTGGGATGCTTCCTTGATATACTTCTGTGTGTGTTTTTGAAGTGACGAACTCCAATGCAACAAACAAGTCCGCTCCTGATTTTCCATTTTCTGATTGGCAGAGCCACTACCATAGATGATACGAACTGCATTCCAATTGGCCATAGCACTATCAGCCATAAACCCCTTGAAGTTTGGATTTTCTATGCCGTGTTGTGACATGACAACATTCAAACATTTCCAAAAAATCACTTGAATCTTGGTATCTTCCGATTGCATATCGCATGTAGAAATGGTCATCACCTTTTTGTACTCGGGGTCATACACGTGGCAAGCCATCGTGGTCCAGTCCTTCACATGCTTGACGTGGTCGAACATCATCTACGTATTTTGTAGATTCCCTCCGGATTGCATGCGCTTCACCAGATCCACTCCACTCCCGGGTCCTTCTGTGAGCATCTTGAAAATGTACACCTTCTCCTTCCCTTGTCCAGGGAAAACACTGTCGTGAATGAATTCGAACTTTGCCTCTTTCTTCATGGTCATAATATTGTCGATAATGCCTCCGCGGTTGTTTGAGCGGAAAGAAGATATGACATTGCGGATGTTTGGACTACTTAAGTACTCAAAGCGGTCCATGACCTCTTCTAGTTCCTGTCCTTTCAAAATCTTCTTCTTTCCCTCTTCATTGTGAAATAAGTAGGTTGTTAGAAAATCTTTGCTAGCAGAGAGAGCAATTGCGGAGTTGGTGGCTAGAGGTGTTTTGGCCACTTGCTCCGCAATGAGTCCACAAATCTTTTCTGCAGAGTCTCTGTACAACAGTAGTAAATTCTAGCACTGCATGTGCTCAGACACGTAGGTGTAACTTTGCAAAGCTTACAAGCTAATGTGCAATCTTTGGGAGCAGTATCCCCTACTGCAAAAGGAAAGGTTGTATACCCGGTCCACTCTATTTCATTGCGTTTTCTAGCCCTAGTCAAGTAATCGCACTTTGGATTCAAACAAGTAAGATGACCAGCGTAGTATGACTTACGAAACTTAAGGTTATCAGAGTTGTTGATGTTTGTGGTCACAACTTTGCACCAAGGATGCCCATCATAGCGCTTGTCCATTCCTTCTAGGTTCTTGGGTGCAGAGGAAGAGGAAGATGACCGGTATGGAGGCAACTCGAAGATAACATCACCATTGAATACTGGTGGAAGGAATTGCACATGATGATGTTGCACAACATTCAGATCCATCATAGACAATTCATTTCGAGATCTATGCATGGTCGCTAGTCTATTCAAACACTCCATGATACTTACTCTATCGGCTGGAGGTGGATGCAATGGAGGCTGTGAGGACAAAGACTTCGACTGACTTAGTGAAGGGGTACTGCATACTGAATTCACAAGAGTCGTTTTCACTGATGCATTCTGACTGGAGCTTGTTTTCTTATGGAGAATGAAGTTAGGAGACTCTCCTTCCAATTCACTAGACAATTCTATGATTGCATCTAATTTCTCAAGTTTCACTTCACGAAGTACTATATGCTTTGGAAAGACCGGAGAAACGTCACTAGGAGAATTAGGTGAAACGGTGTGTGCAATGTAAGGCATGTCTACTGTGGAATTATTAGATTGGCGGCTAGGAATCTCAGTGGATGGAGCTACAATAGAAAGAGGAAGTCCGTATGCTCTATAGTTTCCGGCGCCAAGGTACCAACATTGCGTTCCAGCTTCTAAAGACCTCATAATAGGGATACATTGTTGCACTTGACCTTATTCAGACATCTTTTCCTCTTCGACATGTATGGACGCTTCTACAAACCTAAAATGGACATGGAGAAGGTGTGATAGAACTCTAGCACGTCCTTCCTCTCCTAGCGGAAACACAACAGGGATCTCATGACCATCTACTCGAATGCAAGCCAGTCTCTCCACTCCTTTATTCCCCCAACTGGCTTATTCTTTCCTATACTTATTAGTTTGAAGTGAAATCATATTTTTAAGTCCCTTTGTATTAGGGTACCTTCATTTAATGCTATGGTTTTTCCCAAACTTCTAGAAGGGTGATAATTGTGTTCAAACAATTAAGTTTCCAAACAATATCTGAACCGCCAAAGTCCATTATAATGTTTGGTTCATTATTCCAGTAGTAGAGTCACATGGTATCTAGTGAATCCTTCTTTAAGAAGCCGTTTTTAATTATAATTAAGTATTGTTGATGTCTAGTCTTCTTAATGATGTCTTCTGGAATTGGTGTTTTCATTTCGCTATCAAATTTCGAGTACTATACTTACGCGTTAAAAATCCAAAGAATAATGACCTAATTTACCTAGATACTATCATTAAACAATAGTTATTAATGTTCTCTTGTGGGAGTCAAGGCCTCCAGTTGGATGACATGATTGTAGTACTTCCATGCTGTAGATAGGAAGCTAGAAAAAATGGACAGGTCTACTTCATTCAAAATTACAGCGTGCAAACCGACGGCGATATTATAGGTTATTTGTCCTGAATGAACAAGAAGGTGGCCAATTCACACGTGCTTGAAATAAAGGCTGACAAGAGCACTGCCAGAAGCCCTATTGAACCTCCAAAGCCACCATACTCGGCGCCTAGGGCCTCGGGGTTCTAAACATCATTTTGAATTCAAAAGATGCATCTATAAAATGTACACCCAACTCTCACCGTTGTCATGTTGTAAATTTGTACATAGTATAAAAATATGTAGTATGCGTTATTTGTGTAGCTTCAAGGTGACGCCTTCTAGTGAAGATGTGAGTCATCTATATAAGAAGGAGAGTCCCTAGGAGAGTTGCATTGAATTGAAGTGTTGTAGTTTGTTTTTACTTTAGATTTAGAATGTCGAATTAGAGGGTTTTTTCTGAGTCTCAAGATGAAGAGCTTCAACCGGAAGCTGAGATTGAACTTTCTTTGTCACAACTACCGGATCAGCCTCTTTTGCCACGGGATCTTGTTTTATCGCACGAACGTCCTAAAGATGAAGCTGGGCCTTCCCGTCTACCAAAGCAACCTCGTGTGGAGCGGCGTTGGCACGGAAACTTACTTGAAGATACTCGAGCGTTGGTGATTCTGTTGTAGGTCGGATGTGTTGAGCCCGGTAGCCGAGAAGTGACATTTGAAGGGAGCTTTGAAGGTTTGAACAACGATCAATACTTTTGCATGGTGAAGCCTATCGAAGGAAGTCGTGGTCATCAACGATGGTTAGAGGGACCAGTCAATCCTTTAACTAAGGCGGATCGTGCAGAATATGTGGCAACGACTGTCAAACGCATTCTCAAATTTCTGCAGATGGAGTGAAGTTTCGATTGGAATTATAGTTTTTTTACCTCTAATAGATGTATTTGGATCTTTAGTTCTTCATTCCATACTTGGAGTGAATTTATACAATAGTTTTGTGTGTAAGAAGTAGTTTGAAAGAAATATCCAATTCATTTTCCTTCTAAGTGAACTTGGAGTGAATTTCTTTCAATGATAAAGATAAGGAAATAGTTGCTTGGGCCAAATAATGGCTCAATTATTGTTTTTTTTGCTTTGGGAGCAAGTTAGGGGCTGACCCCACTTGTTGTGTGGTTAGAGTGAAGATAGGGTGGAGAAAAAGGTGGGAGGTACTATTCATCTTCTCTCCCGTTGTGAGTTTGAAGAGGACCTGATTGTTTAGAGACTCATTGTGTTGTAATTTTGAGGAGTTTTGAAATGAAAATTGGAGGTGTTGAGTATTATGGTGTGTAGTTTCCAAATTGATCTCACTTGCTTAATTTGGAGTTGTGAATCAAAAGTTGTGCTAGTTGAGTGGTGGGAGGTTTGTTGCCTTTGAAAATAAGAGGCAGAGACTTTGACCGGCCATAAAAGACGGACAAGTTCTTGGTTTGCAATGAAATTTGGAGGGAGTGTAGGAAACTGTGTTAGCTTTTCATGAACATATCATTCGATCTGTTTGGAGTTTGTATGAGAAAGTTGTGAGTGTAGAAGCAAAGGAGGGTCTGTTGCCTTTCTTTTGTCAAGGCCGAAACTTTGGATGGCCATAGAAGTTGGACAGAGTTTTATATTCATTTGAGATTTGGAATAGAAGTAGATTATTGTATAAGCTTTCCAAAAAGCTATTACTTGGTTCATTTGGAGTTGTGATGCAACGGTGACACTCCACCAAAGTTCAGCTTGAGAATTGGAGTTGCGGTTGGAGGAGTTTTGAAGACTTTGTGTGTGTTTGTTTGTGTGGCTTGTGGCTTTGTAAACATTGTTGTTGCGGGCGGCTTGGGTAAAACCAACGCTAGCCTCATTTTGTGTTGTGGGTGACGAAGTGGGGTTAATGACCCACATGGTGGAGACTTGCTTGTTCTCACGGTGAAAGCTTGTTTCTTAAAGCTGGTCACCGGGAGTTTGAAAGTTTAGGAGCCAATCTTTCGGACGGTCAACTCGTGGTTTGGCCGTCCCGTTTTACCCGTCCGAAGCCGTGGGATCTTATCACCACACCTTTATCCTTAAATCCATTTAGAGCCACATTAGGATAGGCCAACGGGCACGGTTTCAAGACGAAGAAAAAGATTTGATGTTCGAGACCGAAGATTCGACGTTCGAGTGTGAAGATTCAAGTTTACTTGTGACTTTACATTCTCAGTTCCTAAACCATTTCAAGTCGCAACCGGAATCCCCGTGATTTCCCGAGGTAAAAGCTCTCAACACGACACCGTCAAGTTGCAAATCCGCACACTTGTCATTGATTTCCATGTAGTACTCATTGGTAGGTCCTGAAACACATAAGAGGGAACAACTGGTAATCTTCGTAGCCATTTTTCTACCATAGTTTCAGTGTGATATTTCCTCTATGTATACATCTCTCACTACATGCTTGGAGAGAACGTAGGAGTTCACATTCATAGTCCGAAGCTTAGAAAGAGGCGGAAGAGACACACCTCATTGTATTTCTCTTCTCCGAAGACATTGAGAAGAGCTAGGATGACAAGGGCAAAGAGAATGGTTTCTAGAACACGTCAATCTCCAACTGGAGATTCTCAAAAAGTACTCCGATTTGGAGGTGGAGTCAGTGGTGGAGAGGAAGACATGGGAGTCCTCAACAAAGATGCAGTTCAAGAGATGTCGGAGGACGCTAGTAGCGGACAACATGAAAGGAGAGAAACTGACACTGCAAATGTGAGAACTTCTAGCATTCTTGAAGTACTTTTGATACATTAAACTTCTTTGCTAGTCACCTAGGGGAACAAACATATGGGCTACGTGACACTTGTGGTAGTAAGAATTTCTCTCGTCTGCATGAATTGAAGCCCACTGTGATCAGTTTTATATGACGCCACCAATACCCAAACCATGTTCAATTGAGGAAGTCTTACATTAGGGACCATTAGCATATATTATCTGAAGGTTTAGACTAAATTTCTAGAAGCATCTAAATTTATAACAAGTCGGGAAAAACGTGAAATCTAAGTCCTGTTGCAAGTCATTCAAATAAAAATTACCATACACACGGTTGTCGCCTGAGACATTATTCCAAGAACTCTGGCGCACTAACGAAAAGGTCAAACCTGAAAATGAAATCTTCATGGATTTTTCACCTAACCACAATGAAGAGGGGCCTTCCTGGATCCCCAAAGTCTAGCCATGCTCACGATTGGGCAGATTCCAATGAAATTGCCTGTACACCATTGCACCCGACCCTGGTCCCAATCACGGCTTCATTCGAAGATCATTCGTGACAGCAATTGGAGCTCCTGGAGACATTATTGGTTGTATTTCTGCAAATCAAACGTCTTTTCTTGTTTTCTTGTCCTCCTACCCAAACGTGGCTGCATTCTAGAGTCCAGTCGTATTGGCATTTGAGCTGAATCCTCCAGTAGTTGAGTCGTGCCGGCAAGAGACCCCCCTGAAGACAGTTCAAGCGGAAGCTGCCTTTCTGAACCACAGTGAAATTGAAAAAACAGCGTGTTCAAAATTTCATTCTTTTTTAAGCATCAGTGGATCCAAAAGTTCCCGCGCGGGGGAGTTTTATTATTGGTGGAAGCGTGTCCTCACAAATATATTCTCTCCTTCCCAAATTGCATTTGGACTTGTCAATTGAACAAGGGTCCGCAGTCACAATTTGTGACTTGTCTGTGAAGCAGGGGAGAATGATGCGGGCTACAAGGAGTCGGGCGAGGGAAGATTCAAGTGCGCCGAATGCTCTCGAAAGGGCGACACCACTTCGTCGGCAGCCGGAGGTATGGACTTATCAAAAAAATTGGTTTTCTTTAGCCTTCATGGGGTTCTGCGCCTCCAGTCCGTTCTTGAACGTAATAAGGTCGGAGTGATTCGTGAGATCTCGCCCACCGCCGACGCAGCCTAAACATGCCTGCCGAATTCGATCTCTTGCAACGTCGACTACGACCATGTGCAAGCCAAACTTCCATTCCCTTCCAAAAATGGAAACGCCGTGCAACCAACCTTGTTTGCGTGACCACGCCGAGCCACCAACCCGGTTGCTTTGACCACGACATCGCGGCCCCCAACCAGTTCATAACCCCGAATAGAGTCAGTATGACCCCCCGAAGACACCAAACGACTCCCCGACCATCCTTGCCGACGCCCCCGAGTAACCTTGCCGATGCCTCCGAGCATTCTCGTCGAGCCTGCATCACTAGTTCTAGGGGGTCCCGCTGACTCTCTTCTACGGTCAGTCGGATCCAACTAATCCCCGAGCAGAGTTGGTATGACCCCCCGAATTTGTTTTTTGGGGCAACTGGTCTCCCTCTTGAACGTGTCTCCGCTGGAACCCCGCGAGCTTCAGCTTTACCGCAAGCATCAACTTCACTACGAGCTCCGCGAGCTTCAACTTCACCGCGTGCCCTCGAGCTGAAGGTGTGGCGCGCTTGTAATTCACCTCATTCGGGCATTCTGGAGCATCTCGATAGGCAACCTCTTCTGATCCTGCGATCAGCTTCCCCACGATCAGCATCCCCGCGTAACCAATTATTGGGGGTCCCGCAGACTCTCCTTCGAGGTCAGTCAGATCCGACTGATCCTTGAGAAGAGTCGGCGTGACCTCCAAAAATTGGTACTTGATGCATACTTGAACTCTTGAATTGACTCTTTTGAAGCCATGATCATGTAGGCTCGGCTCAATATTTTCGTAAGGAGCCCAAATTGTCAAATTACTGTCAACTCTTTGTCAATTCTGAGCTTAATTTGGTCAAAATTTGAATTATTTTGTCACGGTAGAAGAGACTGATTTTCGGGCTAATGGCCAAAATTGTTTCCAAACAAGTAATTAATTAAGCATTATCAATTAAAAATATTACTTATCATAATTAGACTTCAAATGCCTTTTCACGCGAGTAAATTTGTTAAAAGAAGACAAGTGCTTTATACAAAAAGGGAAGTGGTAGGTATGGCAACCCATATGGGATATATAGATTGCAGGAATTTTTTTTAAAGTGGAGTTTCAGACCTCATTTAAGCATAGTAATATACATTTTTCCAAAAAACTTTGAACTAAGAAAGGTTGGTAAATCAGTTTAAGTTTCACCTCCAAAAATCCGTTTCAAATTTAGATCCTCAAATCAAAAGTTATGGGAAAAATTCTATAACTTTTGATTGGAGGATCTAAATCTGAAACGGATTTTTGGAGGTGAAACTTAAACTAATTTACCAACTTTTATTAGTTCAAAGTTTTCTGAAATTTTTTATTTTACTATGCCTAAATGGGATCTGAAATTTCACATTCAACAAAGTTCCTATGTTTTGATTATGAGCGGTCAAACCCATTATCCCATAATTTTTGAGGATTCTTAATGGACAATACATTTCTCTATAAAACAAACCTCTTTAGCTTCTAACCTCACAAAATTAAGTTGACAGAAATCTGAAGAATTGACTATGATAAGTTGTAAATACATTCATATTGTCATTTTTGATAGTTTTGTGTCAAAATTTTGTAGGTTTGGACTTGATTTTCTTGTAGTGACCTATTTTGGGGGGTCAAGCTAACTCCTCCGGGGGTTAAGTCGGATCTAACTGATCCCTTGGTGGAGTCAACGGGACCTTGTGAGCCCCAAATTCGTCACTTGGGACTCATTGTTTTCTTTTTTTTAGTTTATTACAAATTAAGGCATAAAATAGTACAAAAAGCCCAAAAAAGAGTGTAGAACCAAAATAGGTATGTCACGTACTAGTATAGCATTTGGTCATAAATAGCCTTTTATCCATAGATTACCTATAAAACCCACTTGTATATAGGTTAGAACCCGTAATTAGTGGGAAACAATAGGGCTACTGGGAACTTACCCCAAATAGCCCAAAACCTAGTGCATGTGACCATGATAGGCTAAATTAGTCTTAGGAGAGTTAGGGGGGTCTCCACGTAAATCTCCAAAGATAGGTTTTAGTTTCTCTATTCCACCGACGAAACATTAGAAATCCAAATTGTTAGCTTGCAGGTGTTACTTGTCCTAGAGAGGCCGCATGGAGGAATCCACAGCCGCCGGATAGTGTTCTCGGATCTGGAGCATGTCGGGATGTCCACGGCAAAACCCATTCACCAAAATTCCCTCACATGTGAAAGATTCCCTGACTGCCGGTGATTCAACCGAAGTCAGTTTTCACCTCGCCACCAACTGTGTGCCAGAATAGCCTAAGACTTGGCACGTGGCTTGGGGGACTCCATGAGAGGTCCCCCAAAAAGTCTCAGTTTTTTTTTATCTCTAAAGGATCTTTTTTCGAGCAGTCAACCGCCAAAGGCCACGTTGGGAAATTCATGGAAAATACCCAGGCCGCGGTAAAATCTCACTAAAAATTAGACTAGCATCTTTTATGTTAATAACGCACCCCAACAAATTTCATGGTGTTCCAATAGCGGGAAGCAGCCGAAACTGACAACATCGCCCCAATTAATAATTACGGCAGGATCTTTGCAGGGTTGACCGGCGTCCCAGGAGCGTACGAAGTCGGAACGAAGACATCAAGGAGCCTTTTCTTACTCCCTAGAGCCTCCCCAACAACCCTAGCTAGTTACCCAAGCCAAAAGAGGTAAACCCCAAAAGTTAGGTTTTTACCCTTTTAATTAGCTCCAGTTGGCACTAGTTTCTGATGGGTTTTTTGTGATAGAAATAGGGGTAAGGGGATCCCTCAGGCTAAAAATGGCATTCTGAAGCCATTGACGCAATCCATTTGCAATTCCGAGCTAAACTCCAAAAGTTAGAGACTAGGACCAACATAAAACCCAAAATTAGGTGAAAATCTCAAACTTGGATGAAAATCCGGATGGATGAGGTTACTCGTCGAGGGGGGGAGTGGGCCCTTGGAAACCTATAAAAGGGGGCCCTTCTCTCTCCCAAAACACCCCCAATACTTGTTTTGGGTCCGTGGATCCAAGTTATCTTGGAATTTTTGGCGTTTCAAGCCAAGAAACCTCTATGGTGTTTTCGGAGCACTTCTTGGCTCCCTTTGTTGTTCTATCTCAAGCTCTTTGAAGGTCCTTTGAGGTCTTTCCATCTTACCTTGTACTTGTTGCGAGTCAAGAGGGTTTCACTTGCTTTTTGTGCATCTTATACTAATCCTAAAGTTACCCCCCACCGTACCTTGGCAATGCCGCTTTGGGGGGCCTTTAGTGTGTAAAGTGTTGTCTGGTTTATGCTTACTTTGTGGGTACGGTTGCCTCGTGTGTACACCCTGACCATAGTCACCCCTTCCATGTTGTTTGTGTGTGGACCCCACCGCTCGTGAGACGGCAAAGCTTTGAACTTACAACTTACCCCAGTCTTAGAGTGTATGTCAAAATAGGCCCAGACGGCGGAGCTTTGAACTTAGGGACATTGCAAGTCTTAGAGTTGGTGTCAAAACCAACCTTACGGCGAAGCTTTGACCTCCTACGTACTTTAGTTCCAAAGTTTAGTTCCCAAGACCTTTTTGGGAAAGCCCAAAGTTTAGCCCCCAAGACAAGTGTGTTTATTTTCCTTTTTTTTAGTGGTTGACAGGCCCCCGGGCCCAGTTAAAAGTAGGGAGGTCTTTTTCCTTTGCTTTGACAACAAAAATCCCGTTCCTTTTAGAAAAGAAAGTCTAGTCCTGGGGAAGACCACCTCCAAGAAACAAAGTCAGCCAGCCCTTAAAACACCAGCTAGCCTACCCTTAAACACCAGCCAGCCAGCCTTAACACCAGCCAACCCCCTCAAACACCAGCCAGCTAGGGTCGCCGGGCATTGGGGAGTCGGGACTGGGACGTCGGTACTGGGGAGTCGGGACTAGGAGTCGAGATTGGGGCTGCGGGTACTGGGGAGTCGGGTACTGGGGAGTCCGGATACTGGGGTGTCGGGACGGGGGGGGGATCGCTGTGGGAGGGGAGGTCGCTGTGGGAGGGGAGGTCGTTGTGGGAGGGGAGGTCGCTGTGAGAGGGGGGGGTCCAGGGCTTGGAAAAGGGGGTAGCCCAAAACAAAACCCAGTCCATAACCGCAATTAGGGGGGGAATGACTAAAAGTTGGGATTAGGAGAGACTTAGGAGGAAGCTAAGGCCCGTAAGGTCAACGAGGAAAAGGGGGAGGAAGGAATAGAGGCGACATCTCCACGGCCACACCTGCAAAACACGCACCTCTCACTCTCTCATCACCACCAAAACGACAAAACAAGAATGGTAGGAGATTAGGAAGAGAGGTTGAAATAGGAGTGAGAAGGAGAGAGACGATCCATAGTCACTTCGATTAGAGTGCACGGGAATCCCCAAAGCTTCCCACGGCCATTAGGAGGGAGATTAGAATGACGCAAAGATGACAACGTAAGAGGGGGGGTTGAATTTGCAAGGAGTTAGCGTCATAGCGTAAGACCCCCATTAAGGGGTTGGTGGGAATAGTACCAAGGCAAAAGAAAAGGGGGAGATAAGGAGGGGAGAGAATGTCGTAGGGTACTAGAATGTAATAGTTTCCACAACTAAGCCGTAGGCATTTGACCACTTCAAAATACGTGCCCACTATGGAATACGAGCACGCAGCTGGAGGTATGGAGGAAAATGCCGCACATGCTAACGACGATCAGGTAAGTCAGTAAACTGATCCCCGGTGTTTTTTTCCCTTCTAATTTACGTTAGACTCTGTTAGGTAGTGATTAATTTTGATTAGCAAATAGGGATTAGGGGTGGGCCTTAAGTTTAGACATAGAAGTTTATCGATAGGACTAGAAGTATCCAAGCCCATCTCATACATAGAAGTTGACCATACGAGCAACCAAATTAGGCTAGGGTAGGATAGGACTAGGAATTAGTAACCGTTAAGGTTAGAACTCAACCGAGAAGTGAACACTACATTAAGACAAAATAATCCAATTAAGAGCTAGGGTTAAATTAGCAAATCGGACATTGCTTTAGGTAATAAAAAATTTAGATAAAAGATAAATTAAATTAGATAGATTAAATTAGAAGATAAATTAGATAAAGGATAAATTAAATTAGAAGATTAAATTAGGAGATAAATTAGATAAAAGATAAATTAAATTAGAAGATTAAATTAGGAGATAAATTAGATAAAGGATAAATTAAATTAGAAGATTAAATTAGGAGATAAATCAGATAGATTAAATTAGAAGATTAAATTAGAGAAAAGATAAATTAAATTAGAAGATTAAATTAGGGAAAAAGATAAATTAAATTAGGAAATTAAATTAGGAAAAAAGATGAATTAAATTAAGAAATTAAATTAGGAAAAAAGGATAAATTAAATTAGGGAAAAAGATAACTTAGATTAGGAAAAGACCCAATTAACTCAGGAAACCATAGAAGGGACTTAGGTAATCCCTCCCCATTCTTAGGAAAGGTCAATTAGCCTCAGATTCCCATAGATTAGGATAGATTCGGTGGTAGTTCGCATAGGCTGCCGTTAGGGGACGGTTAGCCCGAACTATTCCCTCGCCAATTGGGGGCAACTCCATTGTCACCTGCGGAAACTAGGAACTTAGTAAAGAAGATCCATTGCTTGGAAGGCACAATGGACCGACGCTTAGTCACCCATTAGGTTAGAATTCAGTTAACCCCTAGAACCTGGTTGTGTCCGATTAATTACCAAAGGTGGGTAATTAAGCGCCCACAGACCCCCCCAAAATGGTACATTAACCTTTTTTTTGGTTCAAAAACTCCCTAAAATCATTGTCCTTTTTTCTGTGCAATTTGGTAGGTTTTCTTCACATATGTTGACTTCAATGAAGGTATTTTTTAAATCACTTGAGAACACTAGGGTAACCATTCTCAAGTCAGTTGATAGTTCTTGTATCCTCTCTTTATTCCGGAATCAAATTAGTGGTATTTATCTCTAGTTTCAATATATTAGTGTACCTATTTTGGGGGGTCAAGCTAACTCCTCTTTGGGTTAAGTTGGATCCGACTGATCCCTTGGTGGAGTCAGAGGGACCCCCCCAAAATGGTACACTAAACATTCCTTTATCTTTCATTCTGTGTTTGGAGGGATAAGTCATTAGTGTTGATTGTGGATTTTGTTTCAACCTTAGATGATTATACATTGTATGTGAAGTCCAAGGCTTGTGTACAACTTCAAAATTGACTTCTGATTTGAAGAAATGTCATTGTTATGGACATGTTGGAGTTAGTTAGCATGAATCTGGACCAAGTAGTTTGCCGATCAGTGCCCCAATGTCTCAAGCGCCAAGCCCATCTCAGCCTTTCACTCCCGCAAATACCATGATGGAGGTCTCCAGCGATTCAAAAGAGGAAGAGCCGGCAAATGAAGACCTGGTAAGATTTGATGACATTATGGATGCTGCTGACCGTGCTGCTGATGCTTTTGAGCATTCAGAGCATAGTTGTGTCAGTGACCTTGAAGGGCATTCTCGTTCTCTTCCTTGGCTTAGGAAATGGCAACGCCAACATAGGACATCTGTGTTCTCCCCGGAGAGTTCGGAGACCGAATACAGCTCAGATAGTGAGATATCTTTTTCGATTGATGGTCCAATGTTTATGGACACTTGTCAGTGCACTTCTAGCACTAGTCAGGGCACCCGTGAGGTTGTGCTCATTCTCTTGAGTTCAGATGAAGATGATGATGTAGACATTGATTGATTCCAGTTGATTGGAATTTACTTATAGTCATAATCCACTAGACCCTAGCATGTCTAATGTACCTATGACTATAAAATTTTGTTAAAAAATAGAAATACTTCATTCCCAATATATTGTTGTACTTCCACGCTCATTGTAATGTTTTATGTTTAATTTTGGAGTATTTGTTATTTATTTTGAAATTCATTCAATACTCTTAATTTGGTCAATTTTGAACAATTTTTTTTTCCTTTTCAGATGGATGTGTCCCCGGTCAATTTTATCACAAGTGGAGCAAATTATAGAGACTCCAGGAACAGATGACACCGAACAACCAGAGATTGGAGATGAATGTGAAGGTGAAGAAGACTTTGTGGAAGACGAAGAGGAGTTGTTGGAGGATGAGCTCCGAAGACTCCAGAAAATAAACTCGGTGGCTACAATCGCATCCTTTAGAATGAAGCCAGAGAATTTGTTTCGGCTGCAAATCCCACTTTGTAGACTTGTGCCGATGCCCATGGTGCGGCCAACCCTCTCTTGCGACCTTATCAAGCTTGAGCAAGAATTCGTCAACGGGTACCGAGATGGAGCAGCAGTATTCTATGTGATGACTACAAATGAAGCCGAAAAAAGCACGGAGTTCACAGAGGAGGAAATGGATGCGTGGGGCCCGTTGTGGAAGGAAAAAAATGACATCTTCAACAAGTATGTGGAGTCTATGGCTATGCTCAATTTCTTGAAGAACTTGAAGTTCTACGTTTGTGATGGGAATCACCGACGCTTGGCATGGATGAACCATATTGCCAGACTTCATTCCACCTCACGAGATTGGCATTGTAGTGTTGACTCCATCGTGTTGGATACGAAAGGGAAGATTGAATTGGTCATGCATGTCATGCATGACATAAATAAGTGAGTACTGCGTTTTATTTTTTCCATTGTCTTTTCAGTCTTCGTTTATTCTGCATGAATTACAAATGTATTGTTGAATTATGACTTAGTGTCATTGTGTAACTTGCAGATCAACAGAAGACTCTCATGTGAAGACTAATCTGGTACACACATTGTATCGCGTTCAGAAGTATGGTCTTCTTCCCATGGAAAAGTTCAATGAGATGCTCAGACCATCAGAGGTCAAACGCTATGGAGCTTTGAAGGTGAAGAAAACTTGGTACTCCATGCCGGTGGAGATCTTCACGTCATTTGTTTTTCGGGTGAGAACAACTTTGTATTCTTTTGCCTTTATCAATTATTCTACTATATTTCCCGTATTCATTACCAAATTTGTTTTGTAATTCATGAAACGTTTGATTGTGGCAGCAAGAGATCGCACAGGCAACAGACGCTGCAGTGAAAAGGTACAACGAGGTCACTCCATTTGAAGAGAAGAGTCATGAAGGTGTCGTGAATGCCATGAGAATTGGAGCCAAAGAAAAGAATACAAAGTTGTATGTGAAAAGGATCAAGTTGGTAACCGTGGCCAATCCCGCTCACGGACCTGAGTTCCTAGCTGAAGTAAGTGATGTGTTTTGAAATTGACTTGAAGGTACTATTGTATGTTGAAGTCTTAATTCTTATTGTAAGTGCAAATTTCATCTTTTCTAGGTGGAAAAACATTGGAGCACTAATGAGGTTCCAGAGATGACTCTGGAAAAACTCCAACTGATGGCCACTTGCAACACAACTCCGTTTCACAAGATCAAGTTCCTCAAGTGGTGGAACTCTTCATTGCCATCACGTGATGCTAGGAGGTTTCCGCCACAGCCTGTATCTGAGACGTTGCTCGGGCCTTTCTTGAACATATGTGTATGGTACGTTGGGGTAAGTGCTCATTTGTGTGGTGTTCTTCTTCCTTCCATGTAGTAATTTTTGTAATTCAATTCCTCACTGTGAAATAATCAAAATTCTAGAACTAGGCTCTGCAACTCTGAAATTCTAATTGCCCTTCTGTTTTCACAGATCGAAGATGCAGCTGTGGAGTACTTTGAAGACGTGGTCAGGCAAGACAATATCATCATCAACATGAAAGTTCCTCAACAGCCTGAGTTCCTGGCAGATTACATAGAAGGATGGAGAAGGAAAATCTGGGATCAAGGATTCTTGGCAGTTCTTAGAGGAGCCAACTATTTCAAGAAAAGTGACTCTTTCATGAATTTTGATGGATCCAAACAAGTAGTTCGAAGAGTTCTTTTCTGGTAAGTTTCTTGTACTTGTTTCATGCCAAGTACATGCAAATTGAGTAGATTTGATCACTTGTCTTTTAGTTGGAGGATTTCATGGCTTCAATTCCCTTACTGAATTCAGGTTACATATTGCTTTTTCTAATGCCTCTACTTCTAACATGGTAACAGAAGAAGCCCTGTACCTTGCTTCTCCAATATGAATATGTTCTAAAATATGTATGTTTGTTTCTTGCTGCAGTTACTTCAAGCATGAACTCGAGGCAAAAGGAGCAATTGGACGGACCGATCTTCCTCCATTCCTTTTCAGTTGGTTGGACCGTAGTTCTGCGAACTGCATGTACAATCCAAACCAACTCCGCACCTACACAACAGCTCATCTTAGTGGTGGAGGGTGGTACATTGACTGCCCTGTATCTTACACTCATCCGTCGGAAGTACAATTCCGAAACTCTTTGGACGGCATTGGTGCTATTGACATGGAGGTGGATGAATTCGCAGGCCTCACCGATAGACAGAGAAACAGGGCCATTGCAAAGAGGGAAGCCAACGACAAAAAAAAAGCGGCTCGACTCCAAGTGCTTTTGGAAACAAAGAATAAGAAGGAAGCGGAACGTTTGGTCAAGTTGGTAGAGAAGGAGAAGGAGAAAGAAGAAAAGTTCCTAGCCAAAGGCAAGAAGAAGGACGACGGTGGTGCCATTGTTTTAGCATCATCGACAGTGGACCAACCCTCTCACATGGAAGGTGGAGCTCAAAGTAGGGTCAAGAGGAAGGCACTCACGCAGTTGACGGAGGATGTCATTACTCAAGGGACACAAGTCATCGTTCTTGGCGATGATGAGTTGGACAAGAGTGAAGACTTGATCATGAATATCTCAATTGAGGACCTCGTCGAAGACATGGAGACTGAGACGCCAACTTGGTATAGAGAGGTCATGGACTTCTGGAAGAAGGTAAATTCTGGAGGAATTCCAAACTTCAATGTTGTACATGAATTTCAAAACATGAACATTGTTTACAAGGTTTATTGATTGGATAATGTATTGCATGTTTGCAGTTGTCGGTGGGGAAGCCTCGCATGTTTTACGGAGTGCCAAATGCTAGGCCTGGAGTGGACCTAATATTTTTTGACTGCCCAAAGAACTTGCCTGTACCGGGATTGTCTTCTCCAACAACAAAGGTGCTAACTTGGAACACTGACTTGGAGAATGAGGCTCTTCAAGCGGCATTTCAATTCGCATTCAAGCATCTACAAGACCATGGATGCATGATTGTATTTTACTCATGGAGTGCTGATGTTAGGGGCGATATTGCAGGATTGTGTGAAACTTACCGCATGGTGAAGAAGAAGGAGTGGTGGGGCATGAATCGCCTCCACTTGACTTCAGCACTGGACACTAGTTCTACTGTAAATTCAATCAATAAGGCTCTTGAAGTTGTAAATGTCTTTTTCTAATGGTTATATTACATTTGTTTCTCATGTATATTTTGTTTCCATGATTACAGACTCAGAGGTTTGGAATCACCCTCCTCGTCAAGGACTTTGGCGACAAAGGGAAGTCCAACTTCACTTTCAAACACACATCGCTAATGAAGAGTGATGGTGTGGACATCGGTCGAGATGACATGTTGATGAACTACACCAAGGAGGATGACATGGCAATGAATGATGGAAAACTATGGCGGGGGGCACAAAAAAAGGATCCTCGGTTGTTTCAACTCCTCATCGAAGCTACAACCAGTGAAGGAGATTTGGTTCTTGATTGCACCGCATCAACAGGTGATTTTTAAATTCAATTATTGTCCATTCTTTGTGGTTTTATGAAAATCATCCATTTCACTAATATTTTACATTCCCTTAACTTCACGTGCATCAATTACTGCTTGTCGTGGAATTGGCCGCCACATTGTGGCTTTGGAGGAGAACATTGACATTTTTGATGCTCTCCTCAAACCCATGAGGAAGCCTACTCCAACTTCGATGAAGGCCCCATCTAAACCACCAACACTTAAAGTACATGATTCGGATGAAATGATGGTGGTGCCTCGGAAATTTGCTCGGAGGGGAAAATTCAGTAAGTAAGTTTGCATTTTCTTTTAGTATTTTATTTTATTGATATCTTTGTGTTTTACAAATCTAACATTCTATCATATCTAATTGCAGCCATCGAGAATTGACGTCATCAAGTATGATGTTGAACAATCAGAGTCTTTTCTACAGTTCAGAAAAGACTTTTGATCTTCTACCCTATGCAGAGCACATGGCATCAACCTTTGCGGATTTTGGTTGTCATAAACCAAAACGCTGTAAAGATACATATGCTCTCAATGTGTTACAATTCATAGATGGATCAGCATCTGAGGGTAGAGAAACTTCAGAATCCTCTACCAATGAAGATTCAGCGACTGAGTCTACTGCAACTTAGATTGATGAGATAGATATATCTCATATGTCAAACTACTATATATGGATTTCCATTATGATTGGATTTTTGTGTTTTATGGCTACATATGGAGCTTCATTTACTTTCTTCTGCAATATTTAATGACGTCATTTCATTCAAAATGGACCACTCTTACTTATTGAAATGAAGTCACTTATAAAAAAGAAGTAAATTTGAATAAATGAGCTCACTTTTTTAGATTATCAAAATTCCATAAATCCACGGTAATAGGCTCCTCACACTTTTCTCTCCAAAAAAAATGGAAGGCTCACAGGCTTACAGGCTCATGCTCACAGGCTCACATGCTAGCAACCCTGGTAAAGCCACCGAAGGAAGTTGATATCTGTGAATTTTGTTTTACGGAATTTGAGAGCCTCGTAAAGAGTAGGAGATCTTTTCCACCTCTTTGGCCACTTGATCTTCTAAGAAATGTCCATTACTCAAGTTGCCAATATCCAAAATTTCTTTTGACTCATCTTTGAACTTTCACCATAAGTTTCATAGTAATACTTTACTTGCTCTTAGAAGACCATCATGTGCTTAGGACTTGCAATGGGGAGTTGATTTTTCAATTCTGAATGAGAAGCTATCTTTACCTTGTCAATAACTTTAGAGACCCATTCATCAATTGCATTTGGAGTTCAATGTGCTGGATTGGGATACTTCTCATAAATTTTTCTTTAAGCAACAATAACAACATCTCCCAACTCTTGTTGCACGAAGTAAATATTCTATAAGGATAAGCAAAATGGCACATAATGACAAATGTTATGCATAGTATAGCAACATGATATTAATTCAAATGATCAATAAGAATAAAGGGAAGACTTGAAAATTGAAAATAAAACTTTAGAAATGAACTTGGTATAAGATTCTATTTAGAGCCTCAATAGTTAGAGTGAACCAAGTTTTTTGTTTTGACTTCTACTTGACTTCAATTGCAATAGGATCCTCTTTAAAGACAAGTTTTTTGAAATATGAGAGTGGTTGCCCAACAATAATTTGAATGTCATAAAGCTTGTGAACAAGATTTATGGAAACATGGAACTTTTGGTTTCTCTTGATAAAACAAGATTTATTGTGTTAAAATATGTGAAGTGAACATCACCCCCCCCAAAAAAAATATAGAATAGTAACAACTGCAATGGTCGAAACCAAACAAGCTTTAGAAACTAAGAAGTGAAATGAAATAAAAATTGATAAAGAAATAGAAGGGATTACAATTGACTTTATGTAATGCTACCTATATATAATTGCAATGTCTATTATAACTTCCAAAACAATACTTTCAGCATTAGAAGTTGTATGTATGATTGAAGTTGATAATAGGCAACCTTACTTGCAAATAGTAGTTGCCATCCCACACTATAAATATCTTGCCAAAGAAAACTTTGAGATCTTCATCATGTTCCAATTCTTTCTCAGATGTAGCATTTGCTCACATCCAATTGGCACTCCATGATTTAATAATATCATCTCTGATATCTACTATCTTCCCATCATTGTTCTCCAAGGCCACATAGAAAACTCCATTTTCTTCCATGTAACCACAAGTAAAAAAGTGTGCGACTAGATTCATGACATTATTCTTTAGAAAAAGTCTTACAACAAGCAAAAAAATCATACAACATAAAGGAATATGCCCTAAATTAGAATACAAAAAAGCATAGTCATTAAGAAGGCATTAGAAAGTCAAAAGAAAATTGAGTCACGTACTTGGACTTGCTTTCTACACACTTGTTGTCCCCTTGTTTGCTTTGCTCATTGATTCTCCTTGTCCATCTCGCCACTTGGACTCTGTTGTAGCCTCCCTTTCCTCCATGGTGGTAGCTTCATCTTCTTTGGCAATTATCATGAATTAGTTTTCCAAGATTTACGCTCATCCCATAGTTTGAATACAATAATTTGCCATGTGAAGACATACTAGGACCTTATGTCTTTTGGAATGGTTAGATCCATTTTCCTTCATAATTTTTCAAATTCTTGGTTTCTTGTCAATTCATCAAATGTCCCAATAGTTCATTCAAAGCACATATATTATAAAACTTATTATCCATTCATATTTTTAGAAAATTTGGTTGCTTTCCAATACACTATAGACTAGCATTTAAATACCAAAATCCTCCAATTTTTATTTGATCAAGCCTTCACTATTTGATTTAGAGTGGTGATGTTTCTATAACACATTTTCACATGAAAAAACCCTCTATGAATTTTTTTAATCCAATTAGGTGATTTGATATTCCTATGGTCCAATGTTATAATAAACCTACTATGGAGTATGGAATGATCAAATGGGATTAAATCAAACCTGACAATACAAAGTACCATCCACCCAAACCACTATAGGTATGACCTTAATTAAAATCATTCTACCACTAAGGTGGATAGTTATTACCAACTACCTCATTTTAACCTTTTTAGAACTCCTTCCTTCCAATTGTTTGAATATGAAGTAGCTTCCTGGTTTTCTTGTCTCACATCACTAGTAGAAACTTGTGTTGCAGTCAACAAAATCCAAATGACATTTATGTTGACTGCAACACAGTTTTCAGAAATTCACGTTTACTGAAACGCAAATTTCTGAAAACTATGTTGCAGTCAACATAAATGTCATCTGGATTTTGTTGACTGCAACACAGGTTTCTTCTAGTGCATCTTTGGACTTTGGTTGTGGTGGTTTAATTTGGTGTGAAGTTTTTTGGTTGCTGATTTTTGGGCTTCAATTGTATCACGAGAATGACAAAGGTCTCCTTGCTTTGTAGAATTGTGGATTGATTTAGAAGTTTGCTTTAACATTGATGCCTTCTATCTTGTGACCTTTTTTTACTAGTTCATGTTTTGGGTGTGTTGTATTTGTGACATAAATAACAATTGGTTGTAGCTAAAGATATTTGTTACCACCTCACTAACATAACATTGGCTTGTTGTGTGTATTGGGACGGGTACATGTGAGGCTCAATCTTCAAATCCAATTTCTCCATCATGGAATTGGTGCAAGATTTTACTGTCAAGCATATGGACTTCTTCTTCTTCTTGAACTCCTTTTCCTATGTTTGAAAACTTGTGAATAGATATGGATGGACTATGACATTTTTTTTTTATAGTTTCAGGATTTATACTTATACAATATATCTTTGGTTGGTATTTAGTTTCATACTATTGATACTGAAGACTAAATTTTATGATAATGTAAAGTGATGTGATTTACAATGAGCAAAAATGTAAGTTTTGACATAAGTGAAGCTTTATTTTAGGGGTGTTTTAGTCTTAGCCTCTTCTTCTTCGTATACTTCTTCTTTATCCTCCTCTTTGTTAATATATTTATCCCAATCACTATAGCCAAAGGCAATATCTGGTTGAGCTTCATATGAAATTGGATTCATCCCCTTCCAATATCTTCCATTACAAAAAAAACAAAACTATTGAGGGCCTCTCTAGTTTGATAGTGCAAGCTACTTAAGATAGTAGTAGGATAGCAAGTGAAGTACAAAAGTTCTAACAATTTTGTGTCGCCATCTCATTTGAATTTCCTAAGGTAAGTAGCTTCGAACTTGAGGTGAACATGCTTATTAGCCCTTAAATGTTGAGGAGGATGTTTGGCGTCCGATGGATGACAAGGAATCCTCGTAGTACAATAGAAGTGCAACTATTCATCCTCAAAATTTTGTTGTGCGAAGGAGAGATCTTCTACAGTAGTTTGACTTTCAATTAGTACTTCTACTATTTCTAAAGCCCATGATTCACACAGTAGGGCAGTTGCAAGAAACACTTGCTGATTTTCGTTCAAAACGGCAATTTCACTCTTGTTCGTGGATTTTAGAATAATTTTTTTTTAAATAAAAAAAAATATGGATAATGTGTAAAGCATTAAAAAAATGAAATGTGCAAAAATTCAGACCTAAAATTTTTTATCTCTAAGAGTTATGCACGGTCAAAGAGGGTTGAAAAATGGAAGAAAATAGACAATTTGGAATTTAATTCTTAAAAAATAGTAAAAAAATTCAAAAAAATCTAAAAAAAAAAGACATTTTTACTAACTTATAGATACTCCTTTTCACCAATTTTCACTATTGGAAAAATAAAATTGTGTTCCCTACACTTGCGCAAAAGTAGTGCTCTTTGAGCACATGTGGAGGATGGACAATGTACTATTTTTAGAAAAAAAATTCGTAAGATTGTGTAACTTTAGTATAAGTCCTTGTATACCAATTTTGAGCTTCAAATTCTTATTTTTGGATCAAAATAGTACTACAAACCCCCAAAATGGCCAAGGTAGACATCCAATTGGGGGCAGTTTAAAAATAGTAAAATAATTTTTTTAAAACCCAAAAAATTACTCAACATTTAAAACTACCACATGTACCTTCATTTCAAGTTTCATAGAATATGGACACACGATGCAAAAGTTATGAGCAAAAAAACACCTGTCTAAGGTCAAGGGGACAAAAAATAGGACAAGTGTTTCTTGCAATCATTCAATAATGGAAAGGGATGATTTCCAAGGTCACCCCTTCGTCCTTTAAGGATTAAATGACTCTTTTGACACAATTCGGTCTGGTTGTTGCATTTATTTCTACAGACCATGAGTTTCTAAATATTTCTAATTGCTAATTACTATTCATGACCACTGTATACTTGGATGCTAGGGCAACTAGGCCATGGAAGACTAGAAAGTAATCTTGATTTGAGATACACCGTTGATTCTATTTAATATTTCTACCTACACCAAATGATTTTAGGTTGTAGTATTATTTATTGTATACATGTTCTCTTGCATATTGGAATAATTCTTGAATTAGTCGTGTTCAGGTATTTCTAACAATTTACATATATAGTATGCCAGGTTGAAAAATACAAACCTTCCTGAGTTAATACTAGAAGACAAATCACTTACAGGAATCTTTAGCATGAAACTTCAACCTTCTAAAATTGTGAAATCAGCAAGAAACTTCATAGCTTCATCTAGTTTGGTCATCTATTTTGTATAGGTCTTCAGTCGTTTTTCAGTCATTTGATTTTTGACGTAATTTGTGTCTCTTATGCATTCTTATTTTTTGTGCAATTAGAGTAGTGTATGCAATGGAAGGAGTGACTAAAAAATCTAGTATGTGATTTTTGAGAGAGGTTGTATTAGATGTCACGCTATCGCACTGTAAATGTTTACATAATGTAAAAAGATATAGTATTATCTTATTTTGATAGATTTAATTATAATAATATAGAAAGAAGAATGACATCATGCTAAGTAGCTTCAAGGTGACGCCTTCTTGTTATGGCATGCCATCTATTTAAGAAGATGCAACTACTTTTGAGCTTCATTTGCTTGATTTTGTTTTTTCTTTCTTTTTCCACTTTGTATTTTCGTATGTCGAATTGGAGGGGTTTTCTTAATTTCAAAATGAAGAATCTCAACCAAAAGCAAAGTTTGAGTTTTTTTTGGCACAACTGTTGGATCAACTTCTTTAGCGCTAGGTCTTGCACTATCAAATAAACGTTCTAAAAAAGAAGTTGGGCCTTCGTGAATACCAAAGCAACCTTGTGTAGAACAACATTCACACAAGAACCTTCAACACGGGAACTTTCAGCACGATGCTTGAGTGTTGGTGATCTTGTTGCATGTCGGATGTGTTGAGTTCAACAACAAAGAAGTAACATTTGAAGGGAGTTTCAAGGGTTTAAACATTCATCAATACTATTGTATGATGAAGCCTGAAAAGGGAAGTCATGATCACCAACGATGATTAGAAGAACCGATCAATCCTTTAACAAAGGCAGATTGTGCAAATTACGTTATTAGCACCGTTAAACGCATACTCAAGTTTTTGTAGATGGAGTGAAGTTTTCTTAGAACTTTGTTTTTTACCTTTAGTAAACATCTAATATACATTTTCGTAATTTACAAATTTTATTTTGTGTGTTTAAAGTCATGGAAGGTTAATATAGAAATTAATAGCCTTCTAATGATTTTATGGTAATTTATCTTCTAATTAAATAGGCGAATTTAATAGTTTAGTCAAATACTTGACCTATGGGTGGTAGGGTAGCCTTATGGCCAAGTTATGAGCTGATGTCTATTTGTTTTTGCATTATTGAGTGATATTATTGAGGTGAAAGATAAGATGACACTATTCATTGTCTTTCTTGTTGTTGGTTTAGGAGGCCCGAATGTTTGAGGAGCGATAGTGTGTTATTTTTGGAGAATTTTGAAATGAAAATTAGAGGAGTTGTGCATTGTGTTGTGTAGTTTCTAAATTGATCTCACTTGCTTAATTTGGAGTTGTAAATCAAAAGTTATACTAATTTGAGTGGAGGAAGGTCTATTGCTTCCTATAAAGAGGGGCTGAGACTTCAACCGACCACAAAAGATGGATAGGTCTTTTGTTTGCAATGAAATTTAGAATGAATGTAGGAAATGTTGCTAGTTTTTATGAATCTATCATTCATTTTTATGAATCTATCATTCATTTTTATGAATCTATCATTCATTCAATTTGGAGTTTATATAAATGAGTTGCAAGAATTGAAGTGAAGGAGGGTCTAATGCCCTCACTCTTAGAGGTTGAAACTTTAGGTGCCCATAGATATTGGACAAATTGTTGGAATGAGTTGAAATTTGGAGGAAGTGTAGAAAATTGTGTTAGATTTACAAGAAGCTATCAAAAATTCCATTTGAAGTTTTGAAGCAACAATGACACTCATTCAAAGTTCAACTTTGAAATTGACCTTAGAATAAGATGTGTGTGTTGTAACTTGTCGCTTGTCTTTTTTGTAAACTTTGTTGTTGCGGGCGGCTTAGATAAAACTATTGTTTAGCCTTTTGTAGTATGAATGCAACAAAGTGAGGTTCTTCGCCCACATAATCGTACTTTTATGTCGTTCTCATTGGTGAAGCATGAATGTTGGTCACCATAAGTTTGAAGTTTAAGAGTCAATCCTTTGAACGATTCAACTTACAGTTTGGCCGTCCAGTTTTATCCATCCAAGCCCGTGGTTTCTTATCACCTTACTCTAACCTTTGGACCTAATTAGAGCCATTACAAGATAGGCTAGTGGGCAGCAGTTCAATGACTTGAAGGCTAAAAGATTTGAAATAGTTTAGTATCAATCATTTTTTGTTATAGCCAAAATCCTCATGATTTTCCAAGGCAAATCTCTCTTTACACGACAACGTGCAACCTAATAGAAATAGTGCACTACAAATGGATGCAAACTTTCGATAAATAAGAGTATGATTTGTTTGTTGCAATGTGTGATGATTGAGTTGGAGCCTTCATGCAAGTGACCAACTACATGGTTTATTTATATGCGGGCCCTTTTGGGAAAAGCCCCTCTAAAGAAGATTTGAAACTGAAGAGAGCTATAGTAAATAAAGATGGAAAGAAAATTGTAGACGCACTTAATGAGATGCCTGGAGTGGAAAACATTGCACTTGAATTCTACACTTGGAGGGAAAAGAGGTATTTGGGTCTAGTAAAAGAAAATCAGATCATCCGATTGGTTTCAAAGGTGATTTTCATTACTTCAACAAAGTTAACTTTTTTCATCTCTGAGTTCAAAGTAGATTCGGGGGGTGCACTTAGTTCTACTATAACAAACCACGTGTGAACAAGTGGTTTCTAATAAACTATAATTTCAACCTGAAATTTTGAAGATTGTTTAATAATGACTATAGCTTTCTATTGCCAAAATTTTCAACTCAAATAAAATATGAAATGATTTCTAGAAGAGGTTGAAAATGAACTAAAATGGCATGTTTTTCAACTCAAATAATTATAGAGGACACATTTAGATGACCATTGAGTCAATATTCAACTCAAAATGAGCTTTCAATAATGAGTTCTTTTTAGGAATTTTTTATTCATTTTTTAGACAATTTTTTCTTATATAATATAGGAGTGTGAAAGTTATTTTTCAGTTCTACAGTGTATCTTTTTACTTCAAAAATTTGTAACTAATTATTATTAACAAATAAAAATATCAATAATTCAAAACATAAACTTTCAAAGTAGAAAAATCTATTCATATTTTTTTAATTTTGTTTTATTTAAAATTCAAAAAGTATACAGGGGGTCCAAAATTTTGTTTGCACATGGTTTCTAATGGACACTCTAAATGACCCCCCGAGAAAGTAGATCGGCCATTGTTAAAGTGCAACTTGGGACTAAAGTTGAGGAATTTAATACGGTCCTATACCAAATCTATGGTAGAAACAAATTGTAATACATCATAATGGCACATTGTAAGAATTTCACTCAAGCCAAGGAAATAATGTCACACCATTTAGAAGTATACATATGCTAAATGCAAGCTACTAATTGTTATGGTAAATTCATTGCTACTTCATTGCTAATTGTTATGGTAAATTCATTGTATGGTAAATTCATTGTATGGTAAATTCATTGTATGGTAAATTCATTGCTACTTCTATTTACAAAGGCCAAAAGCGTGAATATAAGGGCATAATGGTTCAAATCAAGGATTTTTGGTTTTATACAAATCAAATTGCATAATGCATCATGGGACCTAAGTGTCCCTAAGTTCTTACTTGATTCAAAATCTAGCCTATTCTTACTGATATTCATCTTACTTGTACCAAAATCATAGAGCTTGAAGAAGTTGGATTCCGCTTGTAGTCCTACGTGTCAATGTCACCTTGACTAGGGTATTTGAGCCTATGTTGTGAACTCATCCTCGATCAACACATGGTGAAAGAATCCCCTTCATTTGAAATCACAAGCAAGTTTGTCGGAGCAGAAAGGCCTCCATTGAAATTCATTGCAATTAGTGGGAAAGTGCAAATAATGTTGCTACAACTATTACTAGGACAAACTTCCTTTTTTACTCTAAACTTGGTACTATTGTTACATAATAGTCTAGGATTCACCCTAACTAGAACATTTATAACATTACATTTTGCAATTTTCCATCTTGTACTTGTCCCCGACTCCCCATTATAAAAGTATGAATGGACCTCCCTTGGAAAGCATGGAATGTACATAAACTACAAACATGTTTACGAGCACGTTTATTACGTCTCTTGTGACTTTTACAAACTGGATTATAAGACAAACACATTCATCCACGCTCCTACCTTCAACTTGGATGAAGTTAAGCAAATGCTTGTTGCTACAAAAATCATTAAGACATGCAAGTGAGCAAGTTAATTAACATATGTTAGCACTATAAGAAACTCGCGTTTTAGGTGATGTTTTGTAATTTTTTCAGATACATTTTAGGTGACTTCAGAAAAAACAACTTGTGTTTTGTTGTCAATAATCATGTTCAATATAACATCCACATGTTATATTTGACGTGATTTTTGACAAAAAATCACAAGCTGTTTTTTCTGACGTCACCTAAAATCCGTTTGAAAAAGTTACAAAACGTCACCTAAAACGTAGGTTTTTTATAGTGTAGCATGATACAAAGTAAACTAATATATTATCTTCAAAATTCCTAAGTTTGAATAGCAAAATATTATATTCATATTCCAGTATGTATTCCTTGTTGCAATGAAAGAATATTTTATTATATATACAATGCTCCACATCATATGATATTTTCATTGCATTTTTCTTCCTCTCATCCTTAGAATTGCCTTTAAATTATATATACTTTCATTTGATCAATCCACCCTTGAACAGTGTAGTCTATATTTCATTTTTGATTTTAGCCGATTGGTTGTTTTCCATGTTTATTTGTTTAATTAGCCAATTGGTATAGTGATTTAGGAGTTTACTAGTGGTAGTTACCAATTGGGATTGGAATTCATGTGAATTGGGATCTTTGGAGTTTCAGTTGCCGATCGGTAGTTATCTTCGTTGTGAAGCATTGGTATTTAGCTTGTGTTTTTCCAATAGGGAATTCAGTTGACATCGAGAGAAGCAGGGATTCCTTCCATAGCCGGAAGTAAAACAATTGTGTGATTTGTAATCTTGTGTTTAATATCAAGAATATAGCGGAATGTTTGCAATTGTGAGTCTGTGTGTAGGATTGTGTGTGCGATTGAAAATTGTGTGTGTGATGTGTTGTGGCTATGTATGTGAGTGGTAATTAACCAATTGAGATTGTATTGCATCACGGAGTTTATTATTATCGATTGAAAATTAAATGAAGTTTGGATGTGTAGGAATTTTGTGTGTATGATTATTGGAGAATCAATTGTATAAATTGTGAATTGTGTATGAGAATGTGTGGATTTGTTATTACGAAAATTGGTTGTAAGAATTACTGTGAAAACCAATTGTGTTGTATGGATGTGTAACTGAGAGAGTGAATTACCAATAGAAAAATTTATTATTGATGGAAATGAGTGATTGGAAGATTAAGCCATACTAGAAGTAAATAGAGAATCAATCGGAGTGCATTGTGCAAATTAGTTAAAAGTGATTGTTATATCTTTCATCAATCGGGAGATTTGAGCATTCTGTTACCAATCGGGAATCTTTGAGTGGTTACTGTATAATAAACCCGATTGGAAAATTGAATAGTATTATTTTAAAAAGAAATATATATTAAAAAATAATAATAATAATTGAAAATAATATAAAAATGGATAAAGACGAGTTTTAAGGAGAAAATAAAGAAGTGTCAATTTTGTCAACGATCGGGAAGTATAAAGATGGAGTGATAAAGCAAGAATAGAAGATTTGTGGAGCAAATTAATATTACCACTGAAAGAAAGGAACAAGAGCATACCAAAAAGGAGCCTATTGGAGAGAAAGCTAATTGAAGCATAAATAGGAAGATCAATACCAATTGATAAGCAATTCTCAATCTTTATACTATTGATATGTGTTTGGAATATTTGTAAATTTTAAACCTTGCAATTGGCAGATTTTTAGGATTTTATTTATTCCAAATTGTTGGATATTCACCTCCTAGCATTCGAATCCTAGATTGGGGTTTTATTTTAAGAAAGGAATAAAAATCCTTCTTACAAACGGCTTGTCAAAACATGAAATAAATTTTAAAAGATGCAATAGCACCGATTTTCAAACTTTTGGATCTAAAATTCATAGCTATAGGTCCCATGGTAATATGTCATTTTTTTCTAAATACAATAAATTTTGTTGAAAAAACATCAATCTCTAAACTTTTTAACCCAAAAAAATTAGAAATTACATTATATTTTACATATGTAGGTTCTATCCTTAGACAATCCCCGATTCCCCGCTCATTGCTTTTGTGCTCATACTCACACATTGATATGCTGTAGTTGTTGAAAAGAAGCTACCATGTGGAAGTTTGAATAGCTACTTTTTGTTAAAAGGGAGCCAATGCAACAAGAATAAAGCTTCTTGTAGATTAGCTACTTGTTTTTAAAGTAATCCTATTAATTATTGAAATAAATATTTGAGCATGGGTCCTATAAAAGCAATATATATTTTTTTTTTTCATTTTTTTTTTGTGCATTTAAAATTATTATAAAATATTTTTGACATTTTTATTATCACATTTGTTAGAAAATCCATATTATTTTAACATGTGCTCTAATTGATACCAGTTTAGTAACATATAACAATTTAGAAAATCACAATTGTATTATTTTTCCTCCAATTTATAAAAAGAAAATCATTAGAAAGTGGATTTTTCTGGGATGTAAAAAATTTAAAATTATATTAATCATTTTTATAAAAGACAAACTTAGCTCCATAGCAATAATTTGCTATGGAGGTAATTTCCCGAAGGTGTTTGGGATGAGGAGAATAAAATAATTATTTGAGAATTTTTCACACTTTTGTACCCAATGATCAAATTCAACATTCTATATTCTTTGCTGACAAATTGATTAAAGTTGGTAAATGTGATTAAGCAATGCCTAAAAATAGAAAGGATTTTTCAAAAATTATATCATTAGAAGAGATTTGAGGGCATTGGGAGACTACGAGTTCCCAATGCCCTCTAACATTGCTAGAATTGCAGGAACACACATGGAACTTTCTACTGATGTGGTGGCAACTGTGCCACCTTGGAAAAAAAATTCAAAAAAATTCAAAATCATGTTTTTGACCAAATTTTATTTTTATTTTGAAATATCGGGTCATTACTACCATGATAACAATGGTTGGTACCCTGCAGTCGCAAGGAACGGCCAAGGAAACAAACCTATAATGGCCCTCCCTTGGCCTCAAATATCTTCTAATGCATCTATTTATAGAAATGTACGTTTTGCCAACTCTTGCATTGGACTTGATATTCTTCATTGCTACTTGCACCTTGTGATTAGATTTCAAATCAATTGAATTTTTTTGTTATATTTACTATTTTATTTTATTTTATGCAATCAAACTACACCAATGACAATATCTCATAGTGCTAATAGAGTATTTTTGCATAGATAAAAATCAAACAATTTCATGTGAAATAAATAAGATTAAAACTTTAAATAATATCTAGGACAAATTGAGCTTAGAAATGATGTTGTGACCATATAACAATGGAGCTAATCTTTTAGGGGTTAAATTCAATCTTGTTTTTCCTTATCCTCCTACAAGTAAGCAAATTTGATAATGAATGGAATTCATTCCACAATCTAAACTAATTGCACACTACTACAAAAAAATAAAAATAAAAAATCATAATCACTTCATACATAGAAGGCATAGAATATAAGTAATTGAAATGAATTTGTTACTAACTTTCAATTCTTGCAACTCTTATTTATAATTCCAATGTTTGAGTTATTAATCCCTAAACTTAAGGACCAAATGTCTATAGATTAATAAAATATAGGTGTCAATGGGCGTTTTCAATTTATTTGACTCAAGTTGCAAACTTATATATTAAGCTTGGTAAACATTTAATTCTTTTCTAATTGGGTGTTTGGGGCAAAATTAATCAAGTAGGGCAATTCGAAGTAGGTGTTTCTAGAAAGGTTAATGTGCTAATAGTGAAGTCTAGGTGTCGGACAAGCTGCAAAATAATTATTTTTTTAACTTTGACTATTAATATCACACAATCCATGAGGCAAATGAACTAAATTTTTTTCTATACATTTTCATAGCAGTCTACTATAAATTTTAAGTTAGGGAGTCATGGATTTAATCTATAGAGTTGTCTTGCTACCTTGGTTTTGTAGAGGCAATTCATATTTGGCTCCAAAAGTGAGTGGGTCTCATGCCCTTGGCCTTGCATTTTAATATTGTGTATTGTTTCATTCTAACTAATCCTAGAAAGGATTTAATCCCTAATGGTTTTTGACTATGTTTTCACCAAAAATGCTTTAAAATTGCCATTTTTGGTATAAGTATCAAATTTTAGAAAAAAATACATTTTGGACACATATAATCATAAGATCTTATAGTATTCTAGTTTGAAAAGATGTGGAAAAAATTTCAAAAATTTCCACAACAAGGATTGTAAGATATTAGTAATTGAAGTGACAAAAATCCTTTTTTTGGCCCTGTGAAAAACAAGGCAGCTACACTTCACAAATCACAAGGTCATATTTGTATGAAAAAATGTCCAAAACTGGTGATTCTTCTTTGGATTCATTCTTTAAGGCAAGTTGGATACATGCTTGAAAAAATTTAAGTAGAGAATGATTCAAAATACAAAATTGTTAAAAAATTTATTTATAGAATTGAAAAATGCCAATCCTAATGGTTGTAATGTTGCAAAAAACAATCCACACCTAATATTTTTTTATTTTTTTCCAAAAATATTGAAAATTGAGTTAAATAAAGGACTTCAAAGTTTATTTTAGAGTAGAGGTTCTAAAACTACTTGTAAATCAAAACTCCTCATAACTTTCATCTCATTAATCAAAATGGAATAATTCAAATCTTTCCACTTATAAATAAATCTAGATAATCAATCTCAAATTTAAAAAAAAGAAAAGGGATATTTAAAGAAGTTGTTTTGGTTGCCTAGGTTGTTGAGCAATGAAAACTACATATCATACAATAAATTTAAAACCATGTAGTCAAAAGTTATGAAAATTATTGGGCCTTAGAGCTACTCTTCAAACACTTGTTGTGTGAAAAATTTGACCAAAATTCCTATGTTGCCAAAAAACATAGTTTAATGCTTTTGCCAAGGCTTTAACATACAAAATATATGTTTGAATTTTGAAGAAAAAAACATTTTTAACCCCTAAAGGTCAATTGTTCATTTAATGAATAGTTGAAAATCTTGGTAGGTTCCCACCAAGTTAATTTTGGTTAGATGTTTATGAAATTTTGACACTAAGTGTGAATATTTCTTCCTTTAGTGTAAATATATATTTTTTCTAATCTGGGTGCTTGGATCAAAAGTAATGTTGCCTTAGATTTTTTTTTCCAATTTGGAGAATTTTGGCATCTTTGGGGCATCCGTTTTACTAAAATCCTCATCGACTTTTTAGTAACTGATAATATATGACATGCAAATGTCTCCCCTTAACAAAATTATAGTTCTTGTATCATGATTCACTCTTTGTTAGGTATGTTGGAGTGGTTTCAAAAAATAACATTTCCTTTCAATTCAAGCTCTATTATCTTGCAATTAGTGAAGTCAAAGTTCTTGAAATTTTCCCACATATTTCAAATGTTTGTCTTTAACTTTTCATCGTTGAAATTTCTATAAAAATTTCCTCATTGGACAAGAAATCATTAAGAAATGATTAGTGTATTGCCTATTCCCTTAACTTCCTTGCATTGCAAAGTGATTTAGAGTAAGTTAGACATCTCAATTGCATTTGAAATTTTGCGTAAATGAACCTAACACCATATACTTATGAATAGTGAAAATTCTCATTTTTGTGTACAAAAAAATTATTCAATCAAGGGGGCTAAAAATTTGTTGACCTTGTTTCGGAGAAATGAAAAAATATAGACTTTTTCTATACTTCATATGTTATAATTTTTCAATCCACATTGTCAAATAGTCTGAATTTTTTTTCCACACATTGCTTTACTCGTTTAATACACTTTTTGTGCAGTTGGAATTAAGAAAAAAAATTCAATTTATGATTTTGGACAATGCATTGAAAATTGGTAGTTTTGGACTTTTCTTCTTTCCAAACATTCTTTGGCTGGGGGGTAATTCATTGCCTTAGAAGTTGCAATTTGGGATCAATTTTAGAGAAAAAGATCTGAAAATATTGTCTATAATTCCAAGATTTTATTTTTTGTTGACTTTCTTATTTAACATAGAGGTTGGAAAGTGATATGCTTCCATTAACCCTCAAAAGACCATTGCCCCTTCGGGGGACATATGGAATTTTGGGCAAGTATCTACAATCTCAATTTTTGTCATGTTTTTTTGACAAAAAATTTGAAGGAAAAAAAATTGAGTATATTTGTAAGAATATAATTTTTTTTCAATTGGTGCTTGGGAACAAAAATTATGTCCAGATAAGCTCAAAATAAGAAAGACCGAGCAACAAAAAGAAATTCAAAAATTCAAATTAAATATTTTTTTCTCATAGATTATATTTTTTTCTACATGAAAATCTTGGGTTCATTTAATTTGGATAAGTGATGTGAAAGTTATAGACAATCTTGTTTTTTGGGCAATCTAAGCATCTTCTTAAAAAAATAACTTGTAGGATTCATTTTTGAATGCAATTTTGTACAATTTTTCAAAAGAAAATTTTCACATGGCTTAGTTTTCTTGCTTTAACAACCTCGTCATTGAGATTAGTGCGTTTGAATTCCATCTTATCGATATTAATAATTTAGATTTTCCTTCTATCTCCTACCTATCCTATTTGTACTTAACAATTTTTTTAAGGATAAAATTAAGTTTTTTTTAATTCTTTTTTTTATGTAGACCCTCAACTTAATTCTCCTCCATAAAGATTTGAATCTCAAAACTTTGTAGTACAAAAAATTTCAATTAAGATGGTTCAAAGTCAAATAATCTAATCCTACTATGTTCAAAAAAGCTTATTTTCTTCACTTCAAGTGCAAGCTTACAAACTGTGCAGTCCAAAAATTTGAAATTTATTCCACACATTCTCATACCAATTAGGTGTAAGATCCTATGGTTAGATGTGCAAAAAAACAATTTCCAAGTTTTTTTTAATCTTTGCAATAGAAATGGCAGTTTTGAGTGCTTTTTGGTGAAAAATGGCCTTGGTCTTTTAGGGGTCACGCTTGAGATTCTTTCAATATTGAAGTTTTAAGAAATTTTTGGAATCTTGAAAAAGTTGTTGCCATCTTTGGACATCTATGTATTCATTGCAAGTTGATTTGGAGTATGTTAGTTAATTAGATTCCTCAAATATTTTTTGAAAATTCATACACAAATTACCAATTAACACTTTAAGGACCAAACACTTTTTTTTTGGCAATACAACAATTTTAGGCAACTCACTATGAATGGAGTTTTTATTTATTTTTATTTGAAATTTCCACGCAACATGTGCCCAAAGAATAACTTTAAGGCCCAAATATTTTTATAACTTTTGACTACATGGTTCAAAAGTTATTGCATGATATATAATTTTTAATGTTTGGCGGGCAATCCGAGCAAAGAAGAACTTCTTTGAAGATCACTTTTAAAAAAAATAAAAATTTGAAATTGATTTTCTAGATTTATGTATATGTGATAAGCTTTGAATCATTCCATTTTGATTAACCCCTAAAGGACCAAGGCCTTTTTTCTACCAAAAAACACTCAAAACTGTTATACCTATAGCAAGGAGTAAAAATATTGGAAAATTGTTTTTTTTCTTCATATCCAACCGTAGGATCTTACACCTAACTAGTATGAGAGTGTGTGGAAAAAATTTCAGAATTTTTGATCGCTCAGAGTGCAAGATATCTACATTTAAAGTGGAAAAAACAAGTTTTTCAGCACATTGCGAGACTAGATTTTTTGACTTTGAACATTTTTAACTTAAAATTTTTTGCACTACAAAGTTTTGAGCTTTAAATCTTTATAGTGGAGAATTGAGTAGAGAGTCTAGGTAAAAAAAAATTCAAAAAAAATTAATTATCATTCTTAAAAAAAATGTTGAGTAGAAGTAGGTATGAGATAGAAGGAAAATCTAAAATATTCATATATTTTAAATGGAATTAAAACGCACTAATTCCAATGGTGAGATTATTCTAGCAAGTAAATCAGACCATGCAAAAAAAAAATTGAAAAATTTGAAAAATTACATTTAGAAATGAATCCTACAAGTTATTTTTTTCAAGAAGATGCTATAACTGCCCGAAAAACAAGAATGTCCATAACTTTCTCATAACATATCCAAATGAAATGAATCAAAGCTTTCCACATAGACAAAAATATACTCTATGAGAAAAAATTAATATCAAAAGGAAAATTCAAATTTTTGTCCATTTTCTTTTGGTTGCCTGAGTTGCCCGTCGTCCCCTCATTTGAGCTTATTTGGTCATAACTATTGTTCCCGGGCACTGATTTTGAAAAAAAATTATATTTCCACAAAGCTAATTAACTTTTATACCTCCACAAAAAATTTCAAAAAATTAGGAGGAAATTTCAGCCCATAGGTACCTGCCCGAAAACACATTTGTCCTCTGAAGGGACAATGGTCCTTTAGGGGTTAATGAGATGAAAGTTATGAGGAATTTTAGTTTGGGTTAGTTTGTGGGTAGTTATGAAAACATTAGGTGTATATTGTTTATTGCAACATTACAACCATTGGAATTGGCATTTTTCAATTTTATAAACAAATTGTTAACAATTTGTTGTTTTTAAACATTTTCTACTTCTTTCTATTTACTATTTTTTTCCTATAGTAAAACCACCCATAACCAACCAAATAAGCAACTAGGGACATGATGTATAGTGGAGTAAGGCGAAGGAAATATTTCCGTAGGTGTAGAGAGAGAAATGAGGGGATTGCCAAAATTTGGTAATTTTTTTGATTGAATTGAAATTACTATAAATTTTAGAAGGCAAAAGTTAGTTTGGACCCATGTTCAATGTGTAGACTATTCCAAAACCACTCATTTAAGTGACTACTTCTTATTCACTTTGGCACTACAAGCCAAGTAGATGTGTCATGAAAAGAATGGAGAAATTGATGGTTAGAAATCAAAAACTCATGTTTGGAAATTAGTTTGAGCGTCTCCTCAATTTAAAACACTCTATTGATTGTTGATGGGGTTATGGTTGGTGATGGGTGGTTCTACCTTATATGTTGTACAATTTCAAATGATCTGAAAATTTTCAAGCATGTACCCAACTTGCCTTGAAGAAGAAACCCAAAGAGTAACAACCATTTTGGACGTTTTTTCATACAAATGTGACCTTGTGAAGTGCAGGTGCCCTTATTTTCACAGGGCCAAAAAAAAGATTTTTGTCACTTCAAATGTTAATATCTTGCAATCTACATGGTAGAAAATTTCGAAATTTTTTCTACATCTTCTTAAACCAGTGTACTACAGTTATATATTTCTAAATTTTTTTTCCCTAAAATTTGGTACTTGTCCTAGAAATGACAATTTCTAAAACAAGTTTTGGTGAAAACATAGTCTCTGACGTTTCGGGGTTAACATGACTAAATACACAATTATAATTTAATTCAAAATTTCATTAGTGTCAAATTCTCCAGAAAATGGCAAATGGCTTTGTAGACCTTGTTGAATTGGGTCCATCAGTGATTCTTATTTGAAACAATGAAGCTCTCTTGCCCTCGTGCCCTCTTAGCATTGGAAAATATTTGGAGGGAGTCAAGGGCCATATGTCAAAATGCTCTAACAAGAGCAATATATTGCCCAAATAAAAAAACATTGGTTGGGTTCACAATAAAGCTTTATTCTAACTATAAATGCTTAGATCTTTCAAGCTATGTGGTGAAAATTTCCAAAGTAATCTTCACACATTTTCATACTACAATGGTTTTGTCTTAATAGTGAATAGTGATGGGGAAAATTAGAGTCACCTACAAAATTAGTATCACCACAAAGTTTGGTGTGAGACCAGAGCACAGGGTTGAACGCACGTCTACAAATACACATACATACGATCATACGAATACGCATACAACATTTACGTCGTCGTCGTCTCTCTCCTCTTTGAGTCAGGGTTTGCATTTGCCCAGAGGAGAGGCTGCGAGGGTTTTGCAGCACAAGCTTGGAGGTCAGTTCACGTCTCGTATCCCATTTTTCACAGAATCACAGCAATGGCGTCTTCTGCGGTACGGCCTCTGTCGCTTCTCGCCCTCCTCCTCCTGCCGATCTTCTGCACCGCCTTCAATCCCGACAGCCCTACCGACCGACGCGTCCTCGTGCTCGTGGACGACCTAGCGATCAAGACCTCGCACTCCCTCTACTTCCGCTCGCTCACAGGTAATCCGCGTTTCTCGTCTTACTTCGATTCAGTTTCCGGAACATTGCTTTGTCCGATCTGCCATTTTTTTGCGTCCCGTGGTCATCGTACTCGACGTGGAAGTGTAACTTAATTTTTTGGCTCACATAATTGGTTGTTCACTTGTCACATTTTTCGAATTCTTATGTAATCTGTGGTTTTGGATCGATTTCGGGAATATTGATTTGGACTCTGAAGTTGATTGTTGATTTGGACTCTGAAGTTTAGGTCATCGGGTTATGGTAGCCGGTGTGAAAATGTGACCTAGTTTCTGTCTGGCTTAGAGATCGTTCCTTTGCGTCATCTGGCTACGTTTTTTCGAATTCTTTGGTAATCGTGTGATTTTCGTCTTATTTCGATTCGGGTCGGGGAACATTGTTTTGTTCGATTTGCAATTTGATTCGTCCCGTGGATTTTGAAGTTCGTCGAGTTTTGTTACTTGATGAGGAAATGTGGCCTAGTTTTTGACTGGCTTCGAGGTCGTTCGCTCGCGACATTAGGTTACATTTTTCGGATTCTTTGTGTTGAATTCTGCGGCGTTCATTTGGGTATGCTGGCATGCTGACTGTGCCTCGGATGGAGGGTTGTGTGGTGAGGACGACTGCGGAGCTAAAAGTGTCATTATATCACTTGCTTGCGGAGATTTTGGTTTTGTTATTAAGTAGTGGAATTTGTACTAGAATTTTGATCATTTAAGACATTTTGTCGGTAGATCTCAGTTTACAATTCCCTGAGTTACAATCGCGAGGAAATATTTTGTGACCTTTTCGGCTCACTAAGAACCTTGGGACGTTAATTGTATTCTTATCAGCATCGTGGGTCTCTTGTAGGTTTGGACACATAGATTTGAGTTGGGAAAAATGCTGATTGAATTGGATAGACTTGTCTATACAGCGGAAGCTGTATGTTCAGGCAATAGTGTGTAATTATTGTGAGAACTGTATGTTTGATTGTAGGCTGCAGTTCTGGTTTGAGGTGCTAGGAATGCTTGGGGTCTAGACTCGCTTGGCAAGAGCGCGGATTATAATGTGAAGTCACAAAGATCAAGGTTTTGGAAGGATCGTAGCCAAGTACATACCTAGGAGAGTGTCTGATGCGAAGAGTGTTTGGGAGTAAAAAGATTTGCTTCCGAAATATTCTGCTCAGATTGACCTCTTTGAAGCAGTCTCATAATGTGAGGGTTATCTTTCATAAGCTTTGAAGAGTAGAATTGGTATGAGTCAGTGTTGCTTTTGCTTGACTAGTGTTGGCTATCTGGTGCAGACAGGGGTTTTGAGCTCGACATCAAGTTGGCGGATGACCCTAACCTGGCACTCCAATCATATGGATCTTACCATTACGATGCCCTCATCTTGTTTGCGCCCAAAGTTGAAAGTAAGTACATTCAAAATATGCATAGTTGTTGAAATAGCGTTGTGGAGTAGAATATGTGTCAATTTTTGAGTGTTGCTTCTGTTGCTTCAAAATCGAGATGATGACTGTCGAGTTCCAAATGAATGTTACGCTTTTCTATGACGTATGGGATGCCCCGAGAGGTTGGTGAGACCATCAGTCGAAACAGTGTAGGTTGAAGGTTGTCATGTCATCACGGACTTGGGTGTTGGCTTTAGATGGATTTACATGCTAGTCGTATGCACACATTGGAGCATGCATCTGGATTATTTTAGGAGCTCCTCGTGAAGCTGCGGAACGTAACATTTTGTGATTAACGGTTAGCTATTGTCTCCTTTTCAGGTTTGGGTGGCAGTCTTGATGCCGCTGCAGTTATGGACTTCGTGGACTCTGGTCACGACTTAATTCTAGCAGCGGACTCCACAACCTCAGAGGCTATTCGCGAAATTGCTACCGAATGTGGCGCTGATTTTGATGAGGTAATTTAGAGAAATTTTATTGCATTCTACGTTGATACTGAATAACGTTGTCAATCTCTTTACTGTTAATCGTTGTGCTTTGCCATGTGCAGTTTCATAAGGCCGTTGTGATTGATCATATCAAGTACGCAGTTACCAAGCTTGGCAGTGATCACTCCCTTATTGCAGCTGACAATCTGATCGACTCCCCTGTGATTCTAGGATCAGAAGGCATCAAGGTAGGTTTAAAAAACATTTGACAGGAGTAGACATGTCCTCACACGCAGACAAGGTTGTTTGGGGATCATTGCAGATGACTTCGATGTTTCTATGAAAGGCAGTTCTGCATCTGAATTGAAGAAAAGTTCACATGTTCTGATAGTCTTGTTATTTAGAGTTTTATTCGAGCTATCTACTGCCGCTATTTTCTGGTTGATGTTGATGTAGCTTATTTGTTGCTTCATTGCTCACCTCCATCATCACAATTCTCCAACAAATGTGTTTCGCAGGAACCTATTCTGTTCCGTGGTCTTGGACACACTCTTAACCCGACAAGTGAGCTGGTACACCTTTTTGCCTATTTATATTTGCACAATGCTTACCTGGCAATTCATTCCGACATTTCATTAATGCCCTGTTAATGTGCTTTAGTAGAGTGCTTATTTATGTGGCTACCAATTAATGTCGTCTGGATGTATAGTGTTTGTAAAGCCTGATGTCCTGGTCAATAATCCTTGTCATTGTTTTACAAAGAGTCTGCCAACTCAAAATCAAAGCAATAACGAATTGGAGTTTAAACTTGCGCGTAGGACGCGATCAACGTTTTGATAGGTTGTATGAAGACTAGATGAGTCGCATCGTATTGCTTCTAATCATGTCAAGTGGCACTGAGTTAATTTTTCTTTTAGTCTGCATCAACCAGGGTTATTTATATGTGTTTTTTTTGTCTCTAGTTGTGATGTACACATTTTAGAGCTATATTCTAATGTTCAAACGTCCCATTCCTTATGTTGTAGGGTATCAAGGTTCTTTCTGCATCTCCGTCTGCATTTTCTGGGAAGGTTGGCGCTGATATTACAGACCTACCTAATTTAATTGGCACCTCCATTTCTTTAGTCTCCATAGTTCAGGTAAATATTCTGCCAACGTGCTCACTCATGACCTCAATCCTGCTTATATGCCGACCATTTCTTTGTGTAGTTCACATGAATTTACATGTTAGGGTTGACTTCTTCATGTAATGTAGCACAACTTTCACACGTGTTTCTATGTTTCGTATGTCACTTAACAGGTGGTTCTTGATTGTATACAAAGATGTGTTAGTACCTATGCTCATGATGTCGTATAATGGGATGGATCTACAACACTCCTTATCTAATGATAAGCCACTTCTTGTTTGCAGGCCAGGAACAATGCTCGAATTATGATCTCTGGCTCCTTGGAGCTGTTTAGCAACAAGTGAGTATGCTCTTTTTTGACTTACTATGCCGTGGTAATATACATATACTGGCAATAGCACTTGCATAGAATTTGACCAAGAGCTAACTTCTGTTTTTAGAAGGAATTAGTGAACAGTTTGTTGTTAACTTCACACAACGATATTTTATTGCGATCCTTTTTATTACTTCTATCTGTGTCTCGTATTTGCAGTGCTCTTGTCTAGTTTGCTTCATCAATTACTTGAATGAGATGGGCATTTTCATGTATGGTTTGTTTTGTTTGTGCAGGTTCTTTGAGTCTTCCCTACAACAGTCTGGCAGTGAGATTAAGTAAGTGCTGTTTATGCAATGACTTGTTCATTTTCTGGACTCTACGTTTCATTTCTCCAGCCCTGAAATCTAAGTCCATGGTGAGATTGCGAGTTTAATTAGACATGTGCTGTCATTGTTAGCGTCTTTGTGCGTGATGCTGTAGTAAACAATGTACTGCTTTCTGTCATTACTAGAGAGCAAAGTTGGGCTCAATTGTTAGTTATGATTTAGATTATTGTATTATATTGAAGGTGCCTGATGTTTTTGTCCTTGACCAGGCATGAGAAATCTGGTAACCAGCAATTTGCCGTAGAGCTTACCAAGTGGACTTTTCATGAAAGAGGTCATCTTAAGGTATGTGCTTTGCATGTTTCTTTATTGTTTCAAATGTTTTGCCATGTTTTATTTTTTTCATCTCATTAAAATCAAAGCTTTCTATTTTTCTCTAAAGTACCGTATTGTTAATGTTTACTTTGTATTTCAATTTACTCACAGCACAGATGGGTCTGCTTTGACTTTCTTAGCACTGGAATGTAACATTTTCAAGATTTCTTTGAATTGCATTGGAGGACTGAGCACTTTTTTTTTCCTGATTTCAGTTCTTCCTAGACAAAAAAACATTTTGTTTTTTCAATTTTTCTACTGATAACCATAGAAATAGGTGTCCATAATTTTTTATGTGGGGATTTGGAACTGTATGACAGGCTGCAAATGTGCATCACCACAAGATTGGAGAGACCAATGAGCCTTCTATGTACCGGATTACTGACAATGCTGTAAGTTGTTCGGGGGATCTTTTTACCTTTTCACGTGACAAAGGATCTGAAGATTCAACCACAAGTTATTTTAGTTTCCAAGACAGTCGCCTGCCATTGGTATCCATGTTGTGTTTGTTGTGCACCCTTCACCGACTAAAATTTATGACCAGACCTAATATTTTTCTTCATTTGTATCTCCAGAGGTATTCTTTAGAGATACACGAATGGAATGGCAAGAAGTGGCAGCCATATCAGGCCGATGACGTTCAACTTCAGTTTTACATGATGAGTCCATATGTTCTCAAGACTCTTTCTCACGATGGCAAGGTAGTGATTTCTTTGCCTTGTTAGGAGCTAGGCATGCTTGTTTATTTGACGAGCTTATCATTCGTGTCAAATCAAATCACATGGCGATGTTTTTATTATTGTTTTTTGCGATTTAGATCAATCTCTGCTTTCCAATTTTGTGGTTACCGGTCTAGCTGGAAAGCTAGAAAGCTAAAGGCTTATACGGTATATATTATCACTGTCTTACCAGGTTCTCACACCGAGCTTGTCTCAGTTTTATGTGAGGCGATCCACTCAGTTCTGCTACAGCTGATATCTCTATTAGCTTTTTTTAGATGCAATACCAGATTTTGAATTCATATTCCTTTGGTTTTATGGTGCAGGGATTGTATTTCACAGAGTTTCAAATTCCAGATGTGTATGGCGTTTTCCAGTTCAAGGTTGAGCAAAATCGATTGGGTTACACATCACTGAACTTGGCGAAACAGGTGCACATTCCTTTTCCTCTACAATATTCAGTCATTTGAGTTCTATTATGATGGTTTAGTATTGTTAGTATTGTTCTGTGTTGTAGATTGCATTGTCTATACATTACTGCTGTATGTTTTTGCAAGTTTCGTAAGGTCTCATTCACGTTGAACTGGCTGAGGATGTTGGTTAGTTTTACAGCTTTTATAGCGATTGTCGATTTGATATCCATAGAAGATTCTGTGGACATGGAAGTAAGGTGGTTATCGAATACGATTGCTCATTTCTTTGTCATGTTCCCTCAGATTCCAGTGAGGCCGTTCCGGCACGATGAGTATGAACGATTCATTCTATCTGCTTTCCCTTATTACGGAGCTTCATTCTCTACGGTATGCGTTCCTGGACAATTATCCTTCGTGTATAGTTGGTTTGTAAGAGCTCCAGTGAATTCCACTATCCCCTGTAGGCTTGTACCCTTCTCCTATTTTGAAGATTTTCAAGGATCACTTGTTTAATGCAACCTGGAAGAATAATTTGGAGTTGATGTAGGAACAAAATTGTAGGTTGAGTTTTAAATTTTATTTGTAAGGTTAAAATCTATCATTGGTATTACAAATATTATATATGAATCTGGCCTTAGCTTAGCAGAGTTACTTTGGTAAACGTCTTTTCAATTTTTTTTGGCATTGAACAATGCCCTCAGTTGAGGAATAGATGTTCAAAACATCAGTCGAGTCGGTTAATTTCCTGTAAGCTTCGAAGTTAGATCCTATAAGTCTATGGGAGCCTGATCTGACTATCCTTGACTTGATTTCCTACAAAACCCTGATTATGTGTTGGTGGTTATGCTTGCAGATGATTGCTTTTTTCGTGTTTGGTATTGTCTTCTTGTACCACAAGTGAGGATGCTGCTCAGTTACAGTTTCAACCTTAATCTCTTTGCCTGGCGCACCTCATCATTGAGATCAGCTTTGTATTGAGGTAGTATTTCAGTGAGGATGACAAACACTTCCATGCCAGTAGTTCCGGTTTTGGATCTCGGCCATTAAGCTTAGGACCTCTTGGAGTAACTGTGGCATCCATTTAGATATTAGAATCCCGGGTGGATTTTACATAGGTATGTGCAGTGCCACTGTCGTTAAATGTGAATTATTTCATCAGGGATGTGTTCATTTTGGGCCGGAATTGCTTTTGTTGCCACGTTGTTTTCTAGAGCCGTTATGAATGCACAGATGTCCTTGAGCCCGGAAGTGGCCGAAAACTTTCCAGATCAATGTACGTAAATCAGATTGTTTTGAGTGACTAGTTGACTACCTTGGTCATAGGCCGGCGTCCTGCCAGGGTTAATAGATACGGGAACTACTGCTTAACCCTTCAACGTCCGATGGATGGCAGAGAATCTTTCTAATAAGACGGAAATGCAACTATTCATCCTTGGAATCTTGCTATGAAAAGGGGAGGACTTGTGACTTTCAATGAGTACTTTTGCAATTTCTTAAGTGAATGATCCACATGCTAACCAAAAGGAATGATTTTCATGGTCATCCTTCCGTCCTTTAATGGTTAAAGTGCTTACAATTTCTCCTTATAATTTGTCTTTAGAATGATGAGGATGAATTGTAAGTGGATCTACATCTCTAATGCTCAAAGGTCTTTTTGGAGATTATTATACAATAGTCTCTTCTCAAGAAATGGCTTTAATCTTGCAAGAATGATGAGGCTAAAAAAGTGGCCTTGCGGATGACTATCTAGAACATTGCAAAAATGAAGGATGCACCTCTTCATGCCAAAATTAGATCATTTTTGACAATCTCCCTTTGTGATGGGTATCCTTTTTAAGGTTAATGAGCATTGATTTCTTTGTTTAACTAGGGGGCCTATAAGGTAAACCAGCCTATGACAGGCAGATTGCCTGGTTTGCCTTGTTGACATATTTGAAATTTTGAATTTTTTTTCCATATAAAGGCAAATATGAAAAATTGGTAGAACAATTGAAATTTTATTTTTTTGACAAAGTATGAATTTGTTACAGATTTTTGAAGTGAACTAGCCAAATGGCTCAAAATAGTCTCTAGACTATCCCACAACCATCAAAAACTGTACCCATGGTGGTCATCAAACCACCCAATGTAGTTACAATATTTCCTAACATAGTTGAAATATTTTCTAACATGGACATGACGTAAAGGAATAAAAAAAGTTAGTTCATGTAATGAATTACACTAGGAAGGGACGAGTTCCTAAAACAGTCTCTAACATCTCCATCACCATCATACAAAACATTGATTTCAGCCATCAACCTACCTAATGAAGTTTTGCTCACATTAATTAGAAAAAACCTAGCACAAATTGGTGGAAAACTGTAATGGGTCATCTTATAGATGTCTGTATTAGGCACTTGGCCTGTCATGGGCTGGTTTACTTTACATGTCATGGATCACATGAGAATGGAAATCACAAGAATATGTTGCAAGGATTGAAAGACAGTAATACCTCCTATGGATTGAATATCTCATGGATTGAAAGATAACAATATCTTGTATTGATAGACAACAAAACCTCATATAAATTGAAAGAATACAACTTGGTGGTTGAGGATTACATTGAAAAGCAAATACAAGAATTTCATGTTTGATTTGTTGAAACTTGATTTGGACTCTAGATGTGATTTGATGATGTGATTTGTCTATCACGCTAAAGTTCTTAGGTCAAATATAGACTTTCAGTCATATTAAGGAATAATACTATCACATATGGAGTAAATGTTAAAGGACCAAGGTGATATTGTCAAAGATTACCATTTTCAATGCATTGCCCAAAATTGAAGGTAATTTTTTTTTAAACTTCAACCATACAAAAGTATAGTAGACTACTATGACAATGTGATCAGCTCATTTGACCAGGTGGATTGAAAGATTATAATAGTTGAAGTAAGAAAATATCTTTACTTCATTCTTGTAAAACAAGGTCAATAGACTTCAAGCCTTCTTGGAGTAAAATTTTTGCTCTTCATGAATTTGAGCCTCCCTAAAATTGAGTTCTAAATATTGTTATGTACACTCATGCAAAACTTTAGAAGAAAATATGGAGTCTAAATGTCTCTAAATCATCCTCCAATGCAAGGAGGTTAAATGAACTAGCAATACAATAGTTATTGTTTTTATGATTTCTTGTGCAATGAATTTTGTTTTGTTTATCAATCCAAATGGTGAAAATATATAGGAAAATTTTCAAGAACTTTGACTTCATAGATTACAAGACAATAGGACTTGAAGTTAATCCTTAAGGAAGTTACGAAGAATTTGTCTATTGTATGACTGTAGTTCACCGCACCCAAGTCTTTAGAATGGAAAAAAAATGTTTCTTCATCCCAAATTTTTTTTGGAAGGTGCTTGAGTACGTTTTCAATGAAGATTGCAAATTCCCCCGCAATGGTATTATTGACTTTTTTAAAGGTAAAGATTCTTAATCCACATATCATCCTTATAGTTTATTTTAACCAATTCTTGCTATTTACTTTTAATGTGAATTTTACCCCCCAAAATGATATTTTTTGAACTTGAGTTCAACTAATGAAATGAAAATGATCAAATGTAGTTTCTACTCCAATTTTGAAATTTTGAAAATTTCAATATTTTATAGCAATACAAACTTTGGACATGTAACCATGGTTTGTTGATTTTCTAATTTTAGAGTGACATAATAACTTCAATTTATACTGTGATGTTATACACCATAGTATACATCTATAGTGAACATTCAAATTTTTCAAGTATATTTTATGTTTGGTATTCAATTTTGTTTAAGAAATTCACCAATTTTTTTTCCAGAATTTACAACTTGGTAAGTAAATGAAGTAAATGACTTAATTCATATTTGATTACAAAATGGCAGCAAGCATAGGTTAATAGAAAATGTTTTTCCTAGAGACCACCTCAACATAGCTGTCAAACTTCAATTCCTCTGAAAATGTGATTTGAGAAATAAAATTTGTTTTTTTAGACAATTTCATGGAATATTTTTATTAATCATATACATGCCAAATTTCAAAAGTCAAAGAGTGTTTTAGCAAAAGCTACCTCCAAAATGGCAAAATTGCCCAAAATGCCCAAATTGTTTTGAACAACACAACTTTTAATTCAAGCACCTAATAGGAGAAAACTTTATATTTTCACTATATGTACATGTTCAAACGTTGTGTCAAAATTACATGACTACCCAACAAATTGACATAGGGAACCAAGATTTCTTCCATTCATTACACTAGTACTAGGTCTTTTAGGGGTTAACCCTTAAATGCCCAAAGCACCAAAATCTGTTGTTTGCAAAACTTTAAAGTTAAATAAAATCTAATCAAGTTTTTAGTAGTTTCTATTTTTAGAAAGTTCTTCTTGAGGTCTAGTTTTAGCATCAAAAATCTGATCTTGAAAATAAATGATAGTGATTTTTCTATTCAAGATTTTGTACAAGGGTACTCATTGCAATCTTGACTTCCCATAGTGTTGAAAGTTTTTGGAAATGAGTCTCAAAAACACTAGATTTTGGAGAAAAAATCACATTCAAATTCATAAAAAAATTTATAAAATAGATTTTGAGAAGCCATAAATTGATTGGGGTTATACATGTTAGGCCCTTTAACTTCATATTTACTTGGTCACCAACTTTTTAGATTTCACTTGTGAAAAGAAGATTGAAAGACTTCACATGACTTTTGCAATTTTAACACCCTCATAGTCAAACATTATAATCTCTCTCCATAAATGATATTGTTGTCTTTTCTTTTCCTATGCTATCTCTAAGAATTCCAAGAAGCTCAAAAGAGGCCTTGGGCATTTAGGGGTTAAGTATTATTTTCTGAAGAACAAGCAATAATTATGTACTATTTCTCTATGACATTCCCACTTGTTTTCATTTTTAACCCCTAAAGTCCCATTGTTCCTACGGGGGACAAAATGGATTTCGGGCAAGCTCCTATGATCCCAATTTTTACTGAAACTTTTTAAAACTTTCTCATAAGATAGATAAACTTATGAGCTTCCCAGGAATATGATTTTTATTCCAATCGGTGCCTAGGAACAAAAGTTTTGCCACAATAACCTCAAAATGGAGGAGAGTGGGCAACAAAAAAAAATTCACGAAAAATTGAAATAAAAATCATTATTTTTCTCGTATATTATATTTTCTTCTAAATGGGAAGCTTTGATTCATTCCATTTCAATTAGTGATGTGTAAGTTATGGAGTTTCTTGTTCTGTGGGCAATCATAACAACTTCTTGAAAGATTTTTTTTTCTTCTACTTTGAATGCTAATATCTTTTAATCTACAGTCAAACATCACAAAATTTTTCATCGCATGATGTAAGACAACTTCTTGAAAGAACAAGATATTTAAAAATATTCCTACGGTTAATTTCTAAAAAATATTTAAAATTTTTATTTCATATGTGAAAGTAGCAAAGTAGGGATTGAGAGCAAAGTGGCTATAACAGTCAATCTCTTTCACTTCACTTCTACAATTGGGGTTGTTTCTTTCATAATTCATATTCTCCTATATTACCCTACGAGAGCAACTACGGTTCTCGTTTTCCTATATTGCCCGACGTGAAGGTCAGATTAGTGAAGATTAGATTACGTCATTTATGTGATTGGTGGGAGGCAACGTGAATCAGTCCTTCACGTATGTGAAATTTGCAGAATCGTTTGTCCGTGGCACTTTACAAAGGCAATTTTGTTTGTATTTTACTTCTGGGTGATGTTCATGGTTTACAAACTCCAGGGGTCAGAAATTGTGATGTTGTATCCACACGGTTATTCGGTCAGGGATAACTGTATTGGCATTTCTGATCATCATTCCCCTCGTTCAGAAGTAACAGAACACAATCACAATCCAGACTCATGGATGTCACAAGAATTATCTCCTACGCATTTAACAGAAAGACTGGTGACTGAAAGTAGCATGGTCTGTCCCAAAGAGTAATGGCAGCGACGCTGCTCTCCAGGGCAATGGAATATACAACCCCGCTTTCCACAAAGAATGCTCTTCGTCACGGCCGAGACCGATCTGAACAGATTCATCATATGAATCGCGTTTCTCTTTGACGTTAACAGGGGATTCTACGACCACAAGCACAACACAAGGATGCAAATAGACGCTCCACATTGTTAGGGTAACGCCCCGCCAAGAGCGCTGCCCCCGTCATCTGAAAATATGAAAGGCATGAGCAAAAACAATTGTATGTAGACAAAATAGATTCAATGTAAGCAAGACACGAAAAGCATAAGCAAGTACTTCTATGTAGGTCACATGGTCTGTCCCAAAGAGTAAAAGCAGCGACGCTGCTCCCCAGGGCAATGGAATATGTAACCTCGTCTTCATGACAACCGCCCATTATCACGAGTGACAAAAAAGCAAGTATTGTGAAGCCGCCGCTCTCCGACGTTAGCAAGGGACTCTACGACCAGAAAACCGCATGAAATGCAAGGTCGCTCCATAATGCTAAAGCAATATCCCGCCAAGGATAGTACTCCCGTCGTCATTCACAAAACGCTCACAAGTTCAGAATATCTATGTATTTTATCTTCCTACAGACACTTACACCGGAACCCTAACTCAGTAAAAATTCCATCGAACAACAAAGTCTCACAAGGTATTCCACAAAAAATGAAGGCCTCAGTTTACAGTTTAGCGTCATTGAAATGCAGGCGACATACTGAGGAGGTTCTCCTTGTCAAACAAGGTCCCAGCGCCACCCCGCAACTGCGCCCGTAGAGGTAACCATCCTTGGCAACTTCGCAACCCCAAAACCTAAAACCCAGAACCGTAAACCCTAAGTCCAAAATCAATTCGGAAGGACTTGTTGGAGATGGGAGATGGATTGCTGCAGGAAAAGCAAGAGAAAAACTTGACAATACTGACAAACCCACATGATCAAACAGAAGGACGAACTATCAAAGTAGATTTCGAAGACGAGAGTCTACTGAAGAATCTATGAGCGAAGAGAGGCTTATGTAGGAAGGAAGACGGTTGCGAAAGGAAGTCGACTCAAACGGTCCGATTCTGCAACGTCAGCCCTAAACGTCAGCCCTAATTTACTTTCTACTTGTTAGAAGAAAATTAGGGTTTCGATTGGAGTGTGATTTTTTTATATAAATTGATGTGCAGTAGAAGTATGCCCAAAAATCGTTTGCCCGAAAATTCTTGTGAAATTCAAATAATCTAATTTTTGTAAAATTTGTTGTATAATTCTTATGAAAATCAAATTGTGTGATGTTAGAGATAGTATTGCAAGGATGGAATATATAATTGTGTGTGTAATAAAATGAAAGGGATGTTTCAAAAAAACATGGAACCTATTTTGTACTTAAGATCAAATAAAAGTCTTTAAGTTACACTAAGGAAAATTATAAAGTAAAACATAGTTTCTAAAACTAAAATAAATATTATAGGCTTGTCATTTGTTATAGGCTATATATACTTGTTGAAAGTAAATTATTGATTATACTTGTGAGTGAGTTGAAAAAAAAGATAGTTCTAAAATGGAATAGTTTCTTCTAAGTACTTTGTATAAACCAATTCTTATAGAAGTTCAAATTACCTATCCTATTCATAAATGAAAAAAGTGTTGAAAATTTTTATAATGAAATTTGGGGGGAAGAACGCATTCAAGAAGTATATTTTTATTTATTAAACTAGTGGATCCAACCTAACTCCTAAAAAACTAGTTATTCTACTAATAAAATTAGCCTAGTAAAATAAAAATAAATCAATAATATTTTTATTTGTACATTTGTACAAAGATATACATACATTAAATTATCTTATGTTTTTACAATATTTAGGTAATACTAGTGTGTCATGTGCCATTGACACAATATAATAAAATTGAAATTAAAGTAATTTTCTATATTCTCAATCCATAAAAAATTTGAAATTCAATATCTTTTCTACTATGAATTAAAACACCGCAAAACAAAATCTATGCATCCCTCTCTGTAAAGAACTTTTTGGTAGTACCAAAAACACAATTGGGGTCACACAATTTCAAAGATCTCACCATAACAAACAAAACAAAATGTCTCATTTAAAGTATAGACTAGTGTGCTTTGTGCCATCGCCAAAATATAATTAAAATAAAATAAAAATTTAATTCATGAAAACTTCAAACTTCAATAACTTTTTTGTTGTAAGTCAAATTGCCACAAAGCAAAGTCTATGCACCCCACATTGTAGAGAGCTTTCCAACAATACCAAGAATGCGACTACAAGATGTACAATTCCAAAGATCTCACCATAAAAAATAAAACATAAACATAATTTAATGTATAGACTAGTGTAGCCTTGTATTGTTAGCCTAAAATAAAAGATAATGAACCCCCAATGAATAAATGACAAAAAATATGTAAATCCATGATTTATAATACATCTTCACAATTTGGACAAATTGGACTATCCCCTAGTCTACTAGCTAGTCTATAATCCCTTAATCCCTAAATGCCCAACCGACCAAATATGGTCGATCTGAAATTTCAAGCTCATTTTTAAATGGGCAGTTAAATTCCTTGACCAATTTCAAAAAAAATTCAAGCAATTTTGAGGGTTAACTATTGAAAACTTTTATTTTTCACTATAAAAGGTAAACATCTGATTTTTGAGAGGTCTTCAAAGCCATATATGTCCATTAGTAGAAGAATAAATCTTGCTAATTTTACTTCATTTTTTGACTTTGAACAAAGTTTGCCAATTTCACTTGATTTGAGATCTAAAAAATTATACTTATCCATTTGCTCTGAAAATGGTCCCAATAGAAAGTGTAAAGTGTTTCCACTGAAACTCAAATATGCAAGTGTTGATTTGGAGTTATTTGTGATTCATACTCATAAAAAAAAATGCATTTTAACACTTGCAAGGTGGATTGTGTAATGAATTTGATAGCTTTTCATGTGAAATTAAGTTTTTTGAAAGTGCATTTAGTATGCTAACACAATTTGTAGTTGTTTATGTCACCTCCAATTCAAAAAAAAAGTTATGTGCAAATTTATGAAACATTGTGGGGAGGGACAACGTACAAAAAATAAAAAATGTACATTTATCTTGTTATAATCTCACGACTCCTATGCAATTTTGCACTCAAAATCAATAAGCAAACTCTTTAACCATCTATATGATTAGATTTTGAAAAAGAAACAATTTGCTTCATTGGAGATAACTATAAACCCATGCTCTTTTTTCATAGTCAAAACACACTTGAAAAGGTTTGGGCATGTAGGGGTTAAGGACTAGTACATGAAAGTCCAATTTTCAAAAATTGTGGAGATGTACTATGAAATGCACTTTGGAAGACAAATTTAAAGACATTTCTCAAACAAAAGTTATACTTGTACAAACATTTAGATGGATGAAAAAAACATATTTTTATTTACTAGGAACATGTTTGCACTCGTTCTTCAAATTAAACTCAAATCATTTCATAATTTTTTAATATTTGTAGAAGTTGACAAATTATGAAATTTGGATACGAAATTATGAACACTTCTCAACATTCTTCTTGACAAGTCTTTCAACACTCTTTCCAACTCTCTTTTTTTAACACTCTTTTTCATAAATTTCCAACAATCAATAACTAAAATGTCAATATGTTGTGAATTCATGACATCCCATTGTTCGACACTTTATTGTTAAAATTTATGTGAAAAAGTGTTGAAAACAGTGTAAAAAACACAACACCCCTTTTTTGGTAATGCCTAATTAAAGTCCTGTGGAGACATTAGGTTTATATCCTTGGCGACAGAAAAAGAGTAGCAAGCACAAGAACTAAAGTCATGTCAATTCAACTCAAGAACTAGACAAGCTCCACAGCTCTCAAATCCTGAAGCAAAATGTAACAACCGCATCATCCCTTGACAAGGTTAAAATTACTAATATTACAGTTGATGGCTATAATTCCAGGAAGCCATCAACTCAAAGTTACAAATACAACTCCGGCAGTCGGAGAGCAAGTGTGCTGTCAAGGTTATAAAAATCAAAGGAACCTGTCTCATTCAGTTGACATCTGTACAAGACCATGTGAATGAAGAAGTCCTGTTGCTGTTGGTAAGCACCCGTGATAGAATGTAAAATACAACGAAAAGAGAGTCAATTTGCGAGCCTACCGTCCCATTTCTTTTTTCAGCTTCGCAAGCATATCCTCAATTTCATCCAAGTCATTTTCAATTTTGGTAGTCGGCTCTTCCCTTCGTGGAGCCTTGGTACCACTACTGCTTGATTTGGGTTTTGAGCTTCTTTCTCTGGTGTCTTGACTTCGGCTCTGGGAATTGGTTGTGTAAGACTTATTCTCCTTTTCACTATCATCATCACTTATGTTCAACTCCTTCTCTAAGAATTCCACAAACTCTTCACCAATGTCCTGAATCATAAATAAACAAATCAAAAAGAGTCATAAGAAAACTGAACCTTTAGCGAACGGTCACTAGCTCAGTAGCATCCATCAGTCCAACAATTGCTTACAAAACATTATCAGTCCACATCCGAATGAGATGACATTCTTGAGTAATAGAGGCATGGCACCTTCAAAAATCCAGTCCCAACTAAGAGTTATTTACAGAAAAGTTATACCAAAGCAAAGTCGTGTCTCGTAGGCTTCAGGAGCATTTACTTGTTCAAATTCAGCTCAACTTTGAAAAACGAGCTAGAAAACGAGGCGTCAAGGATTCCTTTTCATGCTAATTTAGAGGGTTCCCTAGAATGTCAAGTACTAGTCTTCAGAAATAGGTATTTCTATATTGAGAGCAACATAAAGGAGTTGGAATCCGTTTTCCTCTAATTAACAAGGGTTGAAGAAATTTGAGAAATGCTGACATATACTGGAGGGTGCGAACGCAGCTCTCACCGCTAACTCTTCCCATAGGCTCTTCGGCTTTGCAGTCCTTGAAGAGCTTCGCTTTTTTAAATCCGATTGCAAGTCCTTGAAAAATTCGTCTGCAATATGAGAGAAAAACAAGGTAAATATCAGCACGCCAATGATGCCATTGTGCCACAAAGCTCAAAGCCAGTAAAGCCCAGAGATCAAAGTTTGTTGCTCTACCAACTGAACCCTGCAAGTCCTGCCAAAACTCGCCTGCACCCACAGTCCCGTTTCCGTATAAGTCCTCCCTAAGGTTGAGGTACCTAATCAAAAACGTGACACCCTAAAATCTTTCACAATGAGTACAGATTTATTTTGAGAACGTACACCACCTCAGCCTCAGAACTCGTGTCGATTTTACGTCAGCTACCAGTAAAACTTTGAAACCTTATAACTTTTGCATACAATATCCAGATAAGACATACTATGGTGCACTGGAAACCCTTTGCAATTGCTAACGAGTAACCACCTCAGTACAATAATAAGAACCGAATTCAGTGCTGGTTACCTTACTACTTGATGAACTATCATACACGTATAGATTCTGTACACTAATCAGCTTCTCACGTCGACATACTTTACACTGCAGATTCACGAAACAACATACTATTTTTAGAAATGCTAGTTTCTATTTCCGTTTTCCTCTAACTAACAAGGGTTGAAGAAATTTGAGAAATTGCCTTCAGGCATAAAAAGGGGGATGTTCAAAATGGTACCCAATCCGTAAAACTCCTCCTTCTCTTGCTTGCGCCCTGATGAAAAGCTGCTGCCCCACTGAAAAGGATCCCAATCATCCGAACGTGCACTTCGACTGCTTGCAGCATCGTACTTCGAACGGTTCTTGCTGTCCACCAAAGTCTGATACGCGCTCTTAATTTCCAAAAATTTCTCCTGCGCTCCTGGCTGCTCACGGAACCAACGCAAATCTCAAATACTTCGCATGTTGGAGTGAACTCTTATAAGGGAATGAACAGCATGACCAAATTCCGAGGAGCTGGACATCAACATACTGCAGTTTGTGTAAACATCAGCATATCCTACGGATGCCGTCTCTGAGAAGCGAAGCTACAGTGGAATTGAGCCCGAAATCCTAAACCCAATAACACCAGTCCTAGATTCGTAACTCACTCACTTGCAAGACTATTCCAACCCCAAAACACCGCAATTCTGATATTGTGACACTCAATTGCAATAAATTGAAGCCATCTGAGGAGCTGGTAATCACCATACTTCAGTTTGTGTAAACATTGACGTTTCCACAATCGTTGAGAATCACAGCTACAGTGGAATGCCTGGAATCGCACCTGTTTGTTGACGTCGGGGTGATACTTGAGCGCCAAGCCTCTGTAAGCTCGCTTAATCTCCTTGTCGGTGGCGGTAGGGGGCACGCCCAAGGTCTCATACAGCGACTTCTGAGTGGCGCAACAAACCCCAAGGGCTTTTCTCCGCCTTCTCCTACCGCAACCACTACCGCGCCTTGCAAATTCAAAATTTCCGCCAGACAAAGATGTCCCAGCACCGAGCCCGAAATTGCTTGCCAACACTCTCACTGCCGTCACTCTCACTGCTGTCACTCGCCGCCTTCTAGCAATGGGAGATTCTAACCGATGGTTGATGGGTTCGACACAGCAACGGCCGGTCCACTGAAGCTCTCGTGACAAGAGAGCCATCAATGCGGGACGCACAGAAGGGAAGTGTAATGCTAGGGATTCAAGGATTCCAAAACAAGGAGACTTGAAACCCAAAATCTAAAGCCCAAATGGAATTCTCCAGCTGCTAAACTTCGGGAAGCACAGAAGGGCAGTGCAGTGCTAGGGATTCAAGGATTCCAAGACAAGGAGAATTGAAACCCAAAATCTAAAGCCCAAAACGAATTCCGCAGCTGCCAAAATTCGGGATGCACGGAAGGGAAGTGTAACTCTAGGGATTCCAGGAGTCTGGGATAAGGAGAATTGAAACCCAAAACCCAAAACCCAAAATCTAAAATCTAAAGCCCAGAACGAATTCCGCAGCTGCAAAACTTCGGGATACACAGAAGGGAAGTGTAATGCTAGCGATTGAAGGAGACTTGGACAAGATTAATTGAAACCCAAAACCCAAAACCTAATACTCAAAACGAATTCTGCAGCTGCCAATCTAGGTTACAGAAACAAGGGATTCACACAAGATTAGTGAGAGGAAGGTGAGAAATGGGATTCTACAGTGATAATAGTGACGGAGACCACATGGCTGTGAGAAGTTTAAAGTTGGAGTTCGCTTTTGGTGGGTATTGTGGGTGGCTCCTTTTTGCTGGAGACTTTCACATCCTCCTCGTGTCTAGCTTCCATTGCATCCCCAGAGCTTTGTGGGTAGCTTCGATTGGCCTCTGCCATTTGATGAGGTTGTTAAGCAATTTCATGAAACCCTAATTATGCGAGGTTCCAGGAATGGGGATGAGGAAACCGACATGCGAGAACAATCGGGTTCCATGAGACTTCAAGACAACTGTTCTGTGCATTTTGATGATCCCGGAATGGTTACCGTAATTATAACGAGATGAAACTTTTCTTTTAGGTTTAAGGTAGTGTGCTCATAAACTTTCACTTTAAGGGCTGTTGGGCCTTTTGGATGGTTTTCAAATGCACGAAAACATTTGCCCTTATTTTTCACTTGAAGAAAAATTGATGCGGAATCTAACACAAGTAGTGGTTTCATATTTTTCTGAGCATTTATGAATTACTTATGAATTTTCAAAGAATTCTGCAGTAGGCACCTATTCTTGATCATAGGCCCTGCAAAAAACCCACACAGAGAGTCTGAAAAAAGATATGGCTTGACCAAAAACAAGCATTAATGCATTCAAAAAGTAATACATAAGGTTCCTAAATGCGACCATTACTAAACTTAAATGGACCCTAAATTCTTTTAACATTTGTAAGAAGGCAATTGAGCAATCAATTCTCATTTAGAGAAATTAAGTGGACCCCCCCTAGCTTTGAAATGGCCCTTCCCTTACTCTTATTCCATCCATTGACAAATCTTAATTTTGCTCTTACATTGTTGGCAATCCATTTTAGAACCATTTACTATCCATTTCAAAGCTCCCTATAGGGTTGTTTGAAGAAGAGAGTTGCAATAAAAGCCCCCTCCTATAGTATTAGTGACTTAAGAATTCAACAAGGTATGCGCACCCATAATCAACATTAATCACAAATGAGCATAGTTTACTTCTATTAAACGTAAAATATTTTTATTGGAATTTAATGGAAACTTGAAGAGGTGATCAAACATACTTTAGCATGCATTATTTGGACACCATGTGAATAAATTGTGAATTTTCAAGGTATTATCTATAGGTATACTTAATTTAGACTCTTAAGCACTCTCATGTTTTCATAGTGTACATCTTGTGCAATCAATTATCTATAATATATTTGTATGTAAGGGGCTCATTTATTAGTCATGTATAAATAAATTGTGACTATATTTAAGAATGGCAACTCATAACTTATGCAAAACCTATAAGAGGATGGAGGTCAATTGGTAGGGGTTCCAAAATCTATGTTCTAATTTTAATGTCTATGTTTCTTTAAAGTTGTTGAATTTATAAATTTATTTGGGAGAATAAAATATTACAATTATTTGATCAAATATACTTTAAAAATCATATCAATTATCAAAAATTTCCAAAAAAATGCAGATCAAAGGAATATTTTTAATGAGAAATAAGTGATAATGAAAATAGTTATGTTTTACAATAATGACATGAATTCCATTAAAAAACTGAATTTTGATTTTGAAATTGAAGAGGTGATCAAATTAACCGCTAATGGACCACTCCAGCCTTTTTTCCTGCCAAAAAACACTCAAAATTGCCATTTTTATAGCAAATATATATTTTTAAATTAATTATTTTTTAAGCACATTTGACCATAGGAAAGTTTTTTGACACATTGTGGGACTATATTATTTGATTTTGAACCTTCTTAACTTAAATTTTTTGCACTATAAAATTTAGAACTTTAAATCTTAATGGTGGAGAATTGATTTGGAAGTCTAGAAAAAAAAATTAATATATCTCTAAGATGAAATTAAAATGCACTATTCCCAATGGTGAGATTGTTCTAAAAAGTAAAGTAAACCATGTGGAACATTTTTTTTGAGAAATGAATTCTACAAGTTATTTTCTCAAGAAGATGCTCGGATTGCCTAAAAAACAAGATTGTCCATAACTTTCTCATAATGGAAATCCAAATGGAATGAATAAAAGCTTTCCATGTAGACAAAAATACAATCTATATTAAAAATAAATTAATATAAGTTTTTTGGGTTGAAACCAAAAATATATTTCACCTTAAAATCCTACAAATTGAATTTGAATTTATATATATACACACACATACATACACACACTAGTACACCCCATTGCAATATTTGCAACATTTATGTTTATAGTAATCAACTCTTTCTTAGTTTAGACTTCAAAATGTGGATGGAAAAATGAATGAAAAGGTGACCATCCACATGATGAATGAAATTGTGACATATTTTTATGACATTGTGCATATACTATAGTAGATATAATATGACCATAACATTATATACCCAATTCTTTGGAGTATTTTATATCAAAATTTCAATGTAATATACCCCACTCCAAATGTTGTAAGACATTTATTTTGTAACTTTGAAAAAATCAATATTACTTAACTTTGCACAAGTATAATTCACCTTTTAATTTTTTTTTCTATTAAAATATATAAATGGCAGAATTATTAATTAAACAAAACCTTTTGCACTAATAAAAATCCTCCTTAAAAATCTCATTTTAGACCAAGGTTTTGAATTAAATTTAGGTTGAAATTAGCACAACTACATTTAAGTTAATATAGATTCAACACAAAACCATAGTCTGAAATGAATTTGTACTAGTGTTATGATCAGATTATTGAAATTTAGGTAAATATGTTTATACAAAAATGTATGCAAAAATATTCAAGCATTCAACAAAGGATTTTGACTTTAAATGGTTGCCCCATTTTAGAGAGGAAAACATTGTTGGCTCTTACTATAGTGATTCTTAAAAGTAGTTGGCCACCATATAAATCACTCTCATAAATTGAGAAATTGAAATTATGAAGTGAAATTAGGACATGTTGTACAAAGGAGATTCTACCTTCATGTGTAAATTCACTTAGAAAAGACTATATTTTGACGTATTATTATTTGAATGAATTTCTATGTAAAAATAAACTATTTGTGAAAAGTCAAAATGTCTAATTTTTTTTATAGGAAGAATGTACATCTTGACTAGAATTGAAAAAATGTATAATGAAAATTCAAAGTAAAATCAAATAACTATACATATCAAAAATGTATTTTTTGAAATTTATGGAGTGAAAAATAAAAAATAAATTTTTTTGAGGTCAAAGTTCAATCAATAAGATTTCAATCAATAAAAATCCAAAATTCATGAAACTTGTAACATGTAATCCTAGTCATGGTGTACATTCTTCCTATAAAAAGGAATGAAATATTTTGGCTTTTTACAAAAAGTTTATTTTTACATAAAAATTTCATTCAAATAATAATAGGTTGAAATATAGTCTATTCTAAGTGAAATTGCACATGAGGGTAGAATCCCCTTTCTACTCTACAATACGTCCAAATTTCACCTCATAATTTTAATTTCTCAATTTCTGAGAGCAATTTATATGGTTGCCAACTACTTTTGGGAATCATTGTATTAACTAGAGATGACAATCTAATTTGAAAGATTTGAATTATTCTATGGAATTTAAGTCTCTTGTGGTGATTTAGGCCTTATGAAAGACTTTGAATATTCATACCATTAAATTTGGAGGAGAAGCAAATTTTTTAGAAACTAGGTCTATTCAAGGTATGTAATAAAACCAATGAAAAATCTCTACATGGACTAGATAAAGAAATTTACTATACACAATGTGTTGTACACACTAAATTTAGAGATTTTATTGATAACAATTTTTTTAAATGAAAATTTTAATATGAATAATTACCTTCATAAGAATTGTGCTTTCATATTAGCACCATTTTAGGATTTTCCACATTTTTATATTTAACTTTGATGTTCAAAGTCTTAGATTGGCCTACAAGGATTTTAAAATCCATAATTTTCACTTTTTTTTTATGGAGCATTTTATACAAATTATGAGGTGGGAAAATTCTTCAACTTCACAATAAAGATCATGAAGTAGTTGTGGCAAAATGGAGTATAGTGTACCTTCTTTCCCTAACAATGAATTATACCAACACTTGATGTCCATAATTCTCCCTTTCTTTGATAAATGCTACCTATAAGTAACCACAATTTATATCTCTTACACCAATATTAATTGCAAAAATAGACAAACTTGACATTTCCACAATATAATACACAATTAATTCAATCAACCCCAAACACTAAGACACAAGATTTTTAATCTACAACCAACTAATGCCACTTGTTCATATCTCACCTTTTGAATGTAATCTAGACAAAGATATTGCAACTACATCTCAAACAATCCATATACAACACAATATTGCACATCTCTATGATGAAAATGAAAGATTTCTCGTAACTATCTTTAAAACTTGATTACAATGGCTATTGCAATGATATCATATTAACAAAAGCTCAATCACACTCCTTGAACCTCCTCCCCAAAACTTTAAAATATAAATTATATGGCTATACCAAAGATATAAATACAACTGCCAAAAAATAACCAACTTCAAAATATGAGTATGAAGATGGGATTGTAGACCTAGGAGGAAGAATTGAATTGGATGTTCCAAAAAACATTCTGATGTCATAGACAAAATGAATTGATGTCCTATGCAATGGTGATGTTCTAGGAAACATTGAAAAAAACAGTCACATTCTATACATTGTCCAAGAAAACATGAAATTGCCACATTAGCAAGGGTTTTGGGTTTAACTCTGGGTAAGTTAGTGAAAGTTACTATGGGTTAAGGTAAAACCCTAACCAAATGTAAAAACATAGGGGAAGGGCAACCATGTGGCATGTTTTTAAATTTAAAAAAAGAAAGTGACACTTGATGTGGCATTTGAGTGGCATGGCATCCAACAAGCATGCCATGTCAACTCACTTTGACACCATCTAAGAATTTGAACAAGGTCTTTTTAGACATCAACTTAGACATCTAGATCTTTTTGTGACATCAACTTCAACAACTTTTAATAATTTGGAACATTCACATATCCCATACGGTTTGTCTTCCTTCCTATTATCCCACTTGTATAAATAGCTTATTTTTTCATGTCTATATATTCACAATAAGTGGCTTTTCAATCCATATAATATGAATATCAAATATAGTGTATGATGTATAATGTATCGCATATGGAATACAATGTATTTTGTATATGGCCTCTTTTGTAGGGTGTACTATGTATGGTGTATGTCTAAGTTGATGTTGCTCAAAACAATACTAATATTCTCAAGTGGCATGACATGAGGTGCAATGTCAATTGCCACATCATCTCTGGGTGAAAAAAATCCCATGTGGCACTGCCTACATGGGTTGTTGCCACATGGCACACTTTTGGCACTTTTTTTACCATGTTTATGCAAACATCGCACCAAAAACATGACATATTTTCTAAGATTTTCACATGTTTTTGCCACGTCAATTCAAATGGATTTTTTTGGACATGAATGGTGACATGAATGGCATTTGAAAAAACATATCACCATATTTATCAGCTTGTCCAAAAAAGTGGGGGATTCTTGTAGTGACACCCAACCACCCTCAATTTCCAAATATACATGTACTAGCCTATTTCAAACATGACATTGTAATCTATGATGAACCAAATAGACCATCCAACCTTAGAAAAACTTACTCAAAGAAAACTACTAGCCCTTCATGTATTTTGTGGTACCACTAGACAAACTCAATAGAAAATAAAATACTTCTTGCCAACATACTTCAATAATCAATGGATTTACAAATTCAAAAACCTTACATTAATTCAATTCTACCCTCAAATAACTTCACACCTATAAACAAATGCAAGTATTGGCCCTCTCCACTTCACTAAATATTGTAATTCTTATACACTACTGACTATATTAACGTACACTAACTCACTTCCACTTAAATACTTTCCAACCTTTTTCTAGTATACAAATGACACCTTCATACCACCACAAGAATCTCCACCTCATTTATGAAATTAGATTGCTAAAATAACAACCTATAGAATATATAATCCTACTAAAAAATTTAGACTCTTCAATAGATTATTAGGTCTCCAAAACATCTTTAAAGCAAAATTATCGCCCATACACAAATTACTTCAAATACTACAAGAAGATCATTATGATTAACTAGACCATATTTTCATCAATAATTAATATAAACTCAATATATCTCATACTTAACCATCCATTCGGATTCCTTTTGCAAGTGGTGAAATGACATCCACCAAACTTAACCATTGAAATTGGTGGAATCTTTCACCCTGGAGCTTTAGGAAAAATATTGAAACATTTGCTCGTACTAATTAAAAACTTATAATGGTTGAAGAGGAGTTGACATTGGGGGGGGGGGGGGGGGACAAATTTTGGGAGGTCCTACAATTTGGATGAGTATAGTGTTTGTTTGAACTACAATTATGCTCTGAAATTTTGCCAAAGCTATACATAAAGGAAGCATTTGATGGCCCCCCAATTGTAAGAATTTTCTTGTCAATTGTAGGACCACTCAATTGAGGCATGAATTGATACAATCAAAGGAAAAATGCACCAGAAATAGTATTGGCTGATGCCATGATGCCTAAAACCACTTCAAAACGCTTATTTTCCTATCAAATCCCTACTCCATGAGTATGAAGCCATGATCAATCACATACAAAAAAAACATGCCCATAGCCCCCCACTATGCTCTACATTATACCAAAAGCAAGGATTGTACAACTCTAACCGACATCAAAGAGGCCCCAATTAAATTTGGAGAGGCCAAATTTGGGGTGCTAGGGTGCTTAGGGCTTAAGTATCCACCAATCAAGGGCTGACACGTTGACATTAAAACCAGAATCTTGTCAAATTTCGTCAAAATCTTAAATGGTTTAGGATTTTTCCTAGACAGATTTGGATGGGACAATGAACACAATTGGGGCCAAACAGTACGTAACAAAATTGGGAAGCCAACATTGATGGGCTAGTAACAAGGCATAGTAGCAAGAAGTGGCGGTTTGGAAGGTACCGTAGCTGAAGCTGTTTTTTCCAACCATCAGTATCTCCACAAGGGTTTGGTCTTCTGGATCGATGTGTGGGGTTCACGTAGCGAACGCAGATCATGTTGGTAGAATGGGTCCGCTCATCTCTCGATCCACATAGCAACGAGACACTAAGTGCTGCTGCCGCACTTCCCTAGAGCTAGGACTTTGCGTAACGAGCTGCGAAGGGTTTTTACGCTACTGTAGCAGTTTCTGTAGACAGAGGGGACAAATATGTAGGGTTCTAGGTGCAATATGCAAAGATGACTAGCACGGGAGCAACTGTGACGGCAGGAAAGCGGGAGATTGTAGAACAAAGAAACGCAAGCTCACACAATCGCAGTGGAACGGCCGTAGGAGCTAGGAGATCCAAATTTGCGGCATCGTTGAAAGCACTTCTTCGCTGCTCATGGCGTGAAAGTGCGACACCAACTTCAGGGACAGTTTCAATGACGCCTGCAATTGCACCCTCCTCGTCCTCGAAGTCTTCCACGCGCATCGACAGAATGGTGCGACGGAGGAGTGAATTTGCAACAGAGGTTGAGTTTGAGATCGACGCTTCCCGAGATCACTGGAGCGAGCTGCAATCAACAGAGGCTCATAGTGTGTCAAATAGTGTGTCGAGTGGCCACGAGGGTGAAGTCCCTCATCAGACGAACTCGGAGATTGTGCGAAGTCTTCAGAGGCAATGGCCAGGTACGGGGACTTTCTTCATCGACTTAGGCGATGCTTTGGTGGTGGGCACTAAGATCGCTGAAGGAGGCCAAGCCGAAATCTTTGAGATCGAAGATTCAGTGGACTCTATGTTTCCTGACAAGTATGTGTTGAAGGTGTTCAAGGAGGGCTCTTCCATACGCGACCTCCAACGGCAATGGCCCAAGGGAATGCTGCAGCAAACAGTTGGTGCGTATCACACTCCAAACGCTTTGCGAATACTGCATGGAACGGTGGTGATGAATGGCCGGTTTGCATTTCAAATGCGAAAGTGTTGGGGTGATTTGCGCAAGCTTATGGATTACAGATTGCAATACAACCGGAATTCATCCAAACTGTTTACCTCGAAGACACTTGAATCACACATGTTGCATATTGCAAAAGGGATGAAGGGCTTGCACAAGCACAATATTATCCACCGAGACCTGAAAGCATCGAATGTGCTTCTCTTTACCAGTGAAGGGTTCCATCCAGGTTCAGATTATTATTCAGATCAACGTTATTCTTTTTCGACGAGTCTTACGTACGAGTGTGCTGTAGCAGATTATGAGTGTTCTGTGGGAGTGGTAGGCACAGGATTTTGGAGAGCCCTGAAATATTGGAAGCCTTGAAAAATCACAATGTTACATCAGATATATTTACTCAAGCATCCGATGTGTATAGCTATGCAATGACTTGCTATGAAATGATCACCGGTCTCCTTCCCTTCGAGGATGTCTTGTTGAATGATTACGATGTCGTTCTCCGAGGAGAGAGACCTCCATTACCTGAAGACATTAAACCTTGGATAGAGACGTTAGTGAATAGGTGTTGGCATCCTGATCCTCAAGAAAGACCTAGTTTTGAGGAAATAGTCGAGCACATTAGTCAAAAGGGTCGTGCCTATAGGTCACATTTTGCAGCCTATGTGAGATAAGAGTCCATTTGTTCAAGATTCCATACAAAAGTCCGCAGGAGAGTTGGAGGAACTATACCGATTGTAGAAAATGGGAGAATTGGGCAGACTTTCTTTTATGAAGTGCAGTGATCTAACTTAGGTTTGAACTTGTACATCCTCGTACTAGCAACGGTGTGTTTCTTTGAGTGAGATGTTGTTCACGCAAGAAGCCTCTTCTGAAGCTTCAAACCCTAATTTCTTGTTCAGACACCGTGGTAGCTTGTCTCTCGCTACTTGTGGCTACAAAATTGCCGTCAGAAAAGAAGCTTGAGCTTTCCGAAGTTGCAGGTTCGAGAAACGCTTCAACGAATATATCCATCGTCTCGCAAGAAGCGTGTCGATGGTGAGGACGTCGCGCTCTTGCTTTACCGCATGGTTCTCTGCATCAGCCTTGATGCTGGTGGCGACATCATGTTCAAGGAATGATTTCTCTTCTCCGTCTTGACCGTCATCTTGTGCTACATGACCTAAGGAGAGCAGCCCAAGTCGAAGAGAAACCATTTGCTTCCGCCAATCCTGATCCTGTCGAAAACGGTAACACCTCAATCCAATTTCTCTCAACGTTCTCTAGTTCCACTAACTTAGCTCGGGTGACAAATGGGTTATAAAATGTGTTCACAAAATTTGTGATACAGGTAATGTACTTTGCAATTACAGAGTGTGCGCAATTATGCATTGAGGGGTCGAGAGTTTGGCAGGGTGTCAAACTTGACTCTGGACTATTTTGGATTAGGGTTTACGCGTTTATAGTTTTCCAGGCCGTTTTTGTTCTTGTTTTTTCATCTCTGATACATGGATTCTGATACTTGAATCGTGTAAAGTGTAGGTGCGAATGGAAGTGTACCTGCGCCGTTCCTCTCTCCTCCTAAACGGAGCTTTTCTACGTAGTGTGCACCTAAGAAGCCCTTCTGGCTGGCTCTAGTTTGACTGCTTTCTTCGTTGTGCAAATATTTCGGAGGCAGAAAAGGTAACTGAGTTTGAACAGTTTACCATTACCAGATGTGGAGTCAAATCAGAATTCAATTGGACTTTGTTTTGTAACTACTTAGCAGAGTTTCATGTTTTTTCATTGTGGGTTTCGGGACTGAAACATCCAGCTTGCAATTGCAGAGAGACTGCAGCTTCAACCTCGTGGTTTCGCCTACAGGCCTTGACCTTCCTTCCAATTGCCATTGGAATTCTGTCTTGCGGCATGCTCCATCTCTCAGTCTCACATCTGCATCTGAGATGCTCTTTAATCCTACAATTTGTCTGACTTTCCGTGACGACTTTAAGTTTGCTTTGAGTAGCTGCGAATGTTGTTACAAGGCTGCAATGCTAGTTATCACTACTTGAGTTCCACAATTTGGCAGAGCGTTTGGGTTTGGCAAAGAGTTTAGGTTTGTCTTCAGGCAACAGATGTCTTCTCTGCAACATTTCGAATCTGGTTATTTGAATCCGGATTATCTATATTTTGTTCAAATAACTTTTGATTCATCCAAAGTAATGTTTGTATCTTTAGAAAATAACCTTCTTCTATGACTTATTTGTTGACATTGAGGTAAATAATTGACTTTTATTAAAACATAAGCAAAAATTTGTCAAATTTGAATAGGGTTTGAATAGGGCTTGTAACTAAGGTAGTTAGCCAAAATTATCAAATTATTGCATGAATAGGTGCATTCTTAGTTTCTATAGGACATGAGACATGGAGTTGGGCAAAATTCTTCAAGTGATGACTATTTTAGAGTTCATGTCAAAATCCACTTGCACTTGGTATCAACAATGGTGTAGCAAGTGTTTTAGGAATGGATTTGGCTAAGATTTTATTTTGCTACTACCATTCCTAGTATAAAGTAGATGTAGATGAATACAAGAGAATTGGCACTAATTGCATGCATACTTTAAAGTATTGCATTTTGAAATATGAAATGTTTTGTATTGTAAGTGTAATGTCACCTTGCTTTGGGTATGAAATACTCAAATCCAAATCAAGGCTACATAATCACCTATACCTACTTCAAAATACTTGTACCCAAAGCTAGTCTAAAATCTTCATCTATAATTATATTTTAACAAATTCAACTATAGGATCCTTTAGTTAACTTGTTCAAATACATCCTTTCAAAGTCTTAGAGTGATATATATCAATATCCCTAGGAATTGGAAGTTCAATGTACCTAAACTTCAAAATGTAGACTTTCTAATCCTTCCAAAAGTAAAGTTTTGTCTTTCAACATTTTAAGGAAAAACACACCTAAATCACGTAATTTGTATGATATAGTCAATATGTTGAAAAATGGATTGAAAACATATATAAAAAAACTAAGAAAAAAACTTTCATATTCATCTTTAAAAAAAATGTAAAGTGGAAGGCGGTATCGAATGATAGAAAAACTAAAGTACTAAAATCTTTTACAAGAAATTGAGAATTGTTAATCCCAATGATGAAAATGTTCCAATCAACAATAGATATCCTTTTGCGTTTTGATTGGAAAATTTACAAAATTGAGTTCAAAAAATGACTTTATATGTTTTTTCTACCTTAATTGTTGAAAAAATAAAGTCTACATAATTTTTGCTTCATATTTGTAATTGAATGGTTCACATAATTTTGAATAAATATCAATTTTAAAATGTTAATTAATTAATTATTTAATATATTTTGAGCTGCCCGATTTGACATTGACATTCAAAATAAATGTTTAACTTTGCAATATTGATTGGAATGACATGAAACAAAGTTTCACATGTGGATTGTGATGATTAGCATCAATCCTAAAATTTTCATGCAAAAATTACAAAATTATGAATTCAACAAAGCCTATCTAATTTCTCAAAAAAAAAAAAGTGGGCTTCTTAGTTTCTAAGGAGTTAATCCTTTAAAGAATTATTATCCTATGGCCACATCATCAAACATCCTTTCCAAATTCAATCCGACATTTTAAAATATTTTTTAATCATAATTTTATATTTGTACCATATGTCACCTATTCACTTTATGTTTTTTCCTAAAGGGCCAAGTCTCCAATCAATGTCTTGAGTAGGTTCCTACAAAGGTTCAAAATTATTTTGTCACAAGGTGTGAACATGCACCCCTTTGCTTCTTCTCAATCTCTTAGTAGGAATATATATATTTTTTCCAGTAGGGTGCCTGGATCAAAAGTTATGCTACCTTGAACTTTTGGGGTAGCATATGCAAAACTCCTCTTATAATTTTCAAATTTGGCATGTATGTAACTTATATGGTACATGATGCAAATGTCAAAAAAAATAATTGTGTAGTGTAAAAATTTCACTTTAGGAGGCGTTATAGTGTGTTGACCTTATTGGGCAAGATTATAAATGTTTATTTTCTTTTAACTTCAAACATTATAATCTTCTAATCCATGTTTTCAAAGTTTCTGAATTTTTTTCTATAAATTTATAAATTTTTACAAAATTACTTGAAAATTTTCACATTTGTGAAAAAATAAGGTGAGTAGGTGACCTGTAGTAATCACATAAAATTAAACTTGAAAAATAATTTAAAATGTTGGATTGAATTTGGAAAGGATGCTTGATGATGCGACTATAGAATAATAATTTCTTAATGCTTAAAGGATGAAGGCATTATTATTTTTAATGGATAAACCAAAACCAATTGATCCAAAATTGTGATCCTAATGAGTAATAGCTATGAATATATCAAGCAATAATTTTAATTTGAGATCTTATATACCTTTAGTTATGACATTTATTTAATTTAGCCTTTAATAATTGATTACCTTGAATTTAATATTTTCATGTATGAAACTGAGTTTTTAATATGATTTTCATATTTTTTAAATGGTTGAAGGAAACATTTATAAAAAAATTTAAACATATATTGTGTAAAAGAAAACTATTGGACAAGTATTAATTATATCAATTGCAAAACATATTAGAATGATCTAAAACTAAGGTATATTGAATTTTTGAATGTATGGACTTTTGGAATTAAACATTGATGTGTTATTAGAATGGTTTGATTTTTAAAATATTCTTGTTAGCCTATATTACAAGATTACAATTAACAAATATTAAGTTCCATTTCAACTAATGTCATGACATTGACAAACAAAGATATTGTTTATTGGGAGATACTATTCTAACCCCTTTCCCACATAATCCTAAAAAATAGAAATTGTTTATTTTATCATATAATCCTTTAAGGACTAGGGGTTGTCTAGATTTCCAAAATTGTAAAAATGTATCATGAAATGCAACTTAGAATAATAATTTAATGTCAACTTTCAAACAATAGTAAGAACACAAAAATGCATTTTGTGATCTATATGGATAAATCAACTACTACACTAACCAATATTTTTCAATTAAATTTGAAGCCAAAAATTGAAAATTCCTTCTAAAATTGATTTTGTATACTTGAATTTTGTGTACTTGAATTGGAATGTATTCATCTGTTGTTCAAAATTTGAACGTCTGGCTTCTAAGAGGTTAAGGAGATTTACACAATAAAAAATACATTTGACATTTTTTTATCATGCACAATTAACATTGCAATCTCAATTAAATATAGGTACGAGCAATCACAATGTTTAGAAAATATGTAATTGCTTGAAGCTTTGAGACACATTCAACACCAATTGGCCCAAACCTAGCAATTTTTAATGAGTTTTTATTATATTTTGAATTTGTTGATAATAGATGTAGGTGCTTGTACAAATCATTACATTTGCAAAATGGTAGGTCTTGTGGTAGGTGCTTTGTATAACTTCAAAAATCATTAAAAATCAATAGATAGCTCTAAAAACAATCTAAGTATTTGAAAGTGAAAGTCTTTTTTTTTTTCTAGGGTCTAAAGTTATGTAATATGGATGTTATGTAATTTTTGTTATAATAAAAGTATAAAGTTTTCAAAAAATAATTGCATTTGAATGTTGATATTTGAAATCTACTTTTGTAGAACTTCTAAGTTTCTAAATGAAATGAAAAGTTAAAAATTGGAAATAAATTAGTGATATTGAAGGCATTGTGCAAAAAAATTATTATTTTTTGCTCAATTATCTTCCACATGCATGTTAGTAAGTTAGGATTTGAGCCTTCTTGTTTGAATGTGGTTGTAAGTTGTAACACTCAATAGTTGGTTGTGTATTTGTTGACTTTGAATGTGTGTTAGTTATCTATGCTAATGATACTACATTACTATTGCATTTGCTCATAACCACACTTGATATCGACTATAGAATAAGATACACTAAAGTTTATACAAATAGGAACTCTAACCTTCTTATTTCACCAAGTGTAATACAACATATTATTAGTTGTTGTTTTTCCAAAATGGAGCCTTATTGTGTATGCTAGCAAATGCCTAATATAAAACTAACAAATGATTTAAGTTCTATACTACAAGTGCTACATAGGTCTTCTTTTATTGCAATAAACTCATTGGCTAATTGATGCTTTAACCTTGTAGCACCCTAACCCCTAATACTATTGTTGGTCTATGACTTAGACCAACATGTATAATTAAGATCTTCCAAGTTATTTTTCAAAACTTTCAAAAGTTACATCAAGCCAAGTATTTTACCTTGCTTGCATCCACAAATCAAATTTTTATTTTGAAAAATTTAAATTAGTTTTTGGTGAATTTTGTATTCAATTTCATAGTTTCAAATGACAATTGGTTGAAATAATTAATAAGGCACTCTTAAAAACAAACAAACAAAATATGTATAAAACATTTGTATATGAATCTTTCACTTTTTTTCTTTATAAAATTATAATAAATGATTCAAAATTCACACCAAGGGGAGTTCAATGTCATAGTATTGGAAGACTAGCATTTGTAAAACAGATGTTTTGTGTCATAGCAAGATTTTAACAAAACAATTGCACCACAATATGTCCATATCAAGTGACGCATAACTAATTGTAGTTTAAAGGTCATATAGAAAATTTTAGTTACAATACATACATATCAACTCTACAAAAATTAGACATGCTACACCTTGACATTGAACTCTTTGTAGTAGAAATTTTATTTTTACATGAGATATTTTGTAAAAAAATTATATGTATAAATGTGTTTTCTCCATATCTATATGATTGAATTAACTTTAAAAATACTTTAGGGTTGTTGCAAGAAACACTTTCTGTTTTTGTCTCAAAATGGTTGGAAAAATGACCTATTCTAGCATTATAGAAAAAATGAGGCCTTTGGAAGGTCGCTCTAGCAGCAACTGAACTACCTTCTCATCTTCTTTTTTTTGGCAAATTTTTTTCCCCCCCTAAAATTGCCCACCTCAAACTTGCAGTTTTCAATACTGCTAGTGGCACAAGAATCCAGTTTTACGTATATTTTTTTTTCTCAAAAAAAAAATTAAATATAGTCACTAGGGCTAAGTGCTCCGACGATATTCACCCACGATGACTTTACTTTGCAGCTAGATTCCAGTCAGGGACTACTTTGAAAACAATAGCCTTATTTGGTCACTCTAGAGCAGCCCTCCGGAGGTCTCATTTTTTCTCTAATGTGAGTACTATGACTTTTGGTATAATTTTTTTTTAAATGAAATAAAATATGGATAATCTGTAAAGCATTCAAAATAGAATGTGTGTCAAGATTCAAGCCTAAAAATTTTATCTCTAAAAGTTAGGCATGAAAAAATAGCAATTGAAAATGCCAAGAAATAGATATTTTGATGTTTGATTTTTAGAAAGTATATCAAAATTCAAAAAAAAAAAAAAAAATTTCCATTTTTCCTAATGTGAAGGCACTCCTTCTCAAAAAAATTCATCTTTGGGAAAGAAATTGTGTTCTTTGCTCTTATACAAAGGTAATGCATTTTAGACACATGTGGAAGGTAGAAGCTTTATTATTTAGAGAAAATCTCTTTGTGGACTTTTGTAGCTTTAGTAGACATCCTTATATTCTTGTTTTGACCTTCAAATTTGCATTTGTGGGTCGAAAATAGTATTTCAAACCACCAAAATGGAAAAAATAGACATGTAGTTGGGGGCTATTTAAAAATAGTAAAATAATTAGGAAAAATTAGGAAAAATTATTCAATGTCTAAAACTACTACATGTACCTATATTTAAAATTTCATAGAAAATTGATACATGTCACAAAATTTATGAGAAAAAAAACGACTACAAATGTGAGGGCAAGGTGACAAAAAAAAGTGTTTCATCACCCTTCATTGATGATTTCACATGAGATTGTATTATCTTGTAGGACCCCAAAAATTAATGAAATAATTCAATATAGAAAAATTTCACTACACAAATAGTTTTGGTTGATTTGAAATTCAAATTTGGAATGCTTGATTAAGATTGCCTAAGAAAATATTATGTAAGACAAAATATCAATTGTATTTCATATATGCAAAATTCTTTGAATGATACTATTGGCAATGGTACACTATACCATTTGTGTCTTATTTGGTCTATCATCTTAATATAAATCGAAATGCACACACAACAATAAGAAAGAACGGAAGAAGAGCAATTGCAATTCTTATTGTAATACTACTTCAATACTTCACCCAATTTTATCTTCTACCATCCCAATATAATAAAATTGGTCAATTTTGTTTCAAAGACAAAAAGAAGCTATATTAAATGGAGAAGACAAGATTGCAATCAATGTGTTACATGATGATTTCATAAAATGAATGAATGCAAGTATGCAACTATAAAGATTACACATGGCAAGGGATTGACTTCACTCAACTTTCTACAATTTGAGGGGACTATTTAGATGGCATAATTTTTAAATCCATAAAAATTTATAATTTAAAAAAAAGACTAATTGGCTATTGTTTTTTCTTACAATTATAAACAATGTTGTTAAAATAGTGAAATTCCACAACTTTGGCAATTTTTACAATTCAAACCGGGTAGTCTAAAATGTACAACTGTCTTAGATTTTTTAAATATATATCATTCCTAGATATTTAGAATCTACATACGTCATAGATGTCACTTTTACAATTCAGATTGCACGTTTTGAAATCTATGTAAGTTCTAGATTTTTGAAATCTATACTTGTTTTAGATGTCACTTTTATGGTTTAGACTAGGCAGTCTCAAAATGGCACATGGAATACCATCATTTTAAACTCTCAAGTTCCTTAACTATGTTTTCACCAAAAACGCTCCAAAACTGCCATTTCTAGTAAATTACCTACTTCTAGAAAAAAAAAACATTTTTGGACACAAGTAACCATAGAATCTTGTAGTATTCTAGCTAGAAAAGATGAAGAAAAAATTTCAAAAATTTCCACCACATGGATTGCAAGATATAAACATTCAAATTCACTTAAATCATTTTTTTGGCCTTGCAAAAAACAAGGCAGCGGCACTTCATAAGCTCAATTTTCTATGAAAAAATGTCTTGAATGGTGGTGCTACTTTGGATTCTTTTTCCTAGACAAGTTGGCTACATGTTTAAAAATTTTCACATCATTTGGAATTGTACAACATGTAGGAAATAAAATAGTAAGTAGAAAGAAGTAGAAAATGATTCAAAATACAAAATTGTTAAGAGTTTAGTTGTGGAATTGAAAAATGTCAATCCCAATGGTTGCAATGTTGTAATAAACAATCTACATCCTATGGTTTTATTTTTTTCAAAAAACCTTGAAAATTGAGTAAGATAAAGGACTTCAAAGTTTATATTAGACTATAAATTCCATAACTACCCGCAAACTAAAACTCCTCATAACTTTTGATTCATTGATCAAAATGAAATTATTCAAAGCTTTCCACGTATACGTAACTCTAGAAAACCAATTTCAAATTTTTGTTTCCAGAAAAAGTGATTTTTTTTATTTGCCCGAATTGCCCAACTGGGGAAAAAGTAACATATTAGGCCATAACTTTTTACTCATATTTCCAAATGTCATGAAATTTAGTGCATACGAAAGATGTTCTTCGTCCCCACCTTCTATTAAAATTTTAGCCTAAAATATACAAATCTTTAGTCACAAGTACCTTCCCAAAATTTCTATGTTGCCAAAAAACACATACTAGCCCTTTAGGGATTAACAAAATTCCCCATAATTGTCAATATGTGGAGAATTTAAGAAAATTTCAACTATCGATGGAAGCAAGGTTATCCATTCTCCTACTAAAGTACCAATGGACTCATGTATCTTACAATCATTTTCCTTCATTTTTGAAGGAAACGCTAAGATGTCCATCATTAATATTATGGTAAAGCAATGTTTTTTCTCCATCTTCGTTTCTAAAGGACCTAAATAGAACTTGGTAGCAAAGATTATGCAAATCCAAATCTTTTCGGCAAAATAAATTATGTCTCAAGAGAGGAATCTAAGTCTTTATTTTTTTGCAAGTTTTTGTTTCCATCCTTTAATGAATTGTTTCACAACCTTGAATAAAATTCAAGAAGCACAAAGTCATCAACTGCCCAAGCTAAGTAATATAGCAGAACAAGAAGATAATTATGGAAAGAAATTCCTACAAACTTGGATGTACTTCATCCATTGTATGTAGCTCAGACCACACTTCCTTCCATATCAAGCTCTTGAAAACAATCATTCATGATTCACCTCAAAACCAACTCTTCATTTAAACTCAATATGTTTAGTGATATGGAGAATTTTGTTAAAATGGCGGTACTCCTTGTGCCATTTCCGGAAACACCCGGTCTTAACTATAAAAATGACATCTAAAATAGGTATAGATTTCAGAAATCTTGAACTTATATAAATTTTAGACTATATGGTTTGAACTGTGAAAGTGTCATCTATAACACATGTAGATTTTAAACATCTAGAAGTGATATAGATTAAAAAATCTAGGACATTTGTACATTTCAAACTACCCAATTTGAACTATAAAAACTACTAAGGTTGCGGAATTTCACCATTTTAACAAAATTGCCCATTGATTCAAATATGTGAATTCTAAAGTATAAAAAGCAAATGATCCATTAGAGGGGATTCAACCCCTCTAGAGGACTGTGAGTTCCCCTAGACTGAGAACAGCCCTGCAGTAGTTTGTAGGTGCTGTCTGACGTGGCAAGGCAACTGCCATGTCATTTTTTATTTTTTTTCAAAAACAAAAACAAAATCCAACTCATTGTTTCATTTTAAAATTTTCAAAAAATAATATTTAAAAATAAAATAAAAATTGGTAGCGGCCGTTCCCGAACTGTCGGGGGAACAACGCCGGGAACAGGCCTGAAATGGCCCTTCCAACCCCGAAATCTCATATAATGTCTTTAATCCTAACAATATGGGGGAAGGGAGTACGCAATTTAAGAAGGAGTCACAATTAGTGGTAGGATGTGAAAAGATACATGAAGTACCCTTTGGCAAGAATAAGAAATCTTCACCAAATTCATTAACCCGTAAATGATGCAGAGGACATTTTTCTACCGATGAATGATAAATAATCTCTCCACGTGGGCACATGGAACACAACTGTAACTACTCATCCTCCAAATTTTGTGTTAAAGGGGAACGTCTTCTATAATAATTTGACTTCCAATGAGTGCTTTTGCATTTTTTTATGCCAACAATTCACACGGTTCCAAAACAACTGATTTCCACGGTGACCAACTTGTCGTTTAAAGGTTAAAGAAATGGTCTTGGGTGTCCATTTGTAGCATTCCACATCTCTAGTTTCAATGAATTTGGAAACAAGCACACGAAGGTTCACAATTGTCACCCCATAATGTTACTTTGAAGCTTCACAAGTGTCACCCCATAATGTTACTTTGAAATAGTGCAATTTGGCCCCCACGGTACCAACCTAAAAAGGCGAAGGCATTCATTGTCCCTTCCCCTCCCTAGCTCGTCTTCTTCTTCCGCGATTCCCTGTCCTGGCACCCCCAAAGCCCTTCGCCCCGCTTCTCTCTCTCCCCTTGGAGAGCGCGCGGCTTTGCAACTGCCGCCCCCGCGCCTTCGGCCGCAGTAGTACAGGAACGGCGCCCATTGATGCGCTTGCCCGGCCGGTTGCTCCGAAGGTCGAGATGGCGGCCACGTACAAATCGAACTTCGGAACCCTGTAGGACTATTTCTAGCAAGGTTCTTCTCCATCTGCCAAGTTCGGACATCTGTTGGCATAGGGTTGGCATGCAGTATTGCGACCCTAACTTCCGAGGACACACGGTGAGTGCACCTCCTTCCCCTTCCTCTGGCAGTGCATGCAGGCCACGGAACACTCGGCAACGTCGAATGAATAGGACATCTACTTTGGAATTCCATCGGATGCAGGCCCAACGGGTGACTGATGATCCCGGATTTGACAAGCCTTTAGTAGGAGTGACCACCTTCTCTTAATCAACATTCTGGCTAGAACATATATCCTGGGCGGCACTAGCAACTAACCATTGAGTTGGAATTGATTGACACGAAGCTGCACTTCACTGTCGATATTGAAAAATTATGTTCAAGTAGGGAACCCTGGTGGAGAGATGAAAGAGGTTTGCGTGTACGTACGTATTTGGTTGGAATTGCAGCCCATGGTAAGATTTGGCTAACTCGGAAGCCCGCCGTGGACAGATGATCGGAGACGTGAAGTTACATGCTTTCAATTCGTGAAAGTTGCAGTAATGAATCAATACTGACGGACATCAAGGACGTGGGCGCGCCGCGTTGTTTCGCACGGTCGGCGAAAGCCATTGAAAAGCTGTCGAAGAAAGGAAGAAAGCGCAGGTAATACCCAGAACGTTTTCAGCGTCATGTCACCAGGGATTTAGAGACGAGGGTGAAGCGTCCTGCAACAAAAGTCCCCTATTACCGTGGAATCTCCGGTGACGTGATTGCAGTAAGTGCTCCCCGGCACCCTGCTGTTAAAGGAGATGGTGTGATGACACAGTATTTGTTGTTGTCACAAACTTGTGGAGTGCTCATGTGTACTGATGTTTCTACGAAATGCACTAAATTTTCAAGCAATGACTATGTAGCTAGAACTGTAAGTTCTAATTAACAGACCTTTCGGACCAATCTGTACTATATACAGGTTCTGATAACTATATGAGCTCTCAAGTTATAAATGTCTGAAACCTGTTGACACCAATATTCGTTGTTATTAAATCAAGTTTTGGATTCTAAAGCCTGCGGTAGTTTTAGTTAAAACGTACGTACGAATCGGATCTGGAACTGTGTTGTCAACGAGGGTGTTTATGATTTCACTGTTTGACCAGCAAGCTGGAACATATATCGATGCCATTTTCTTCTGGCAGCTAATGCATATGTCTCTCCACATGGCGTTTGCCCCTAGGCAGTTGAATGATGGCAGTCGAGTGTAAGAGTTTCATGCTACTTTGACCAGTTTCTCAGACTTCGTAACTCTGTTATTAATCAAGGCTAGACGTCCCTCACATCCCGACAATAAATGGCGGAAGGCACAATATTCTGAAGTTGTCTCTGCACTCCTTTAGTCTTTTAAAGTAATAGACTTTGGTGAATGGTACTGAGTCTTTGTAACGACGATTCAAAGATGCATTTAATATGCGACACTTCAGGATTCTTCAAGTCAAACTTTGAAAATACCATATATGTTCTTGAGCTTTTATGATTTCCATTCGTTTAATGACAAGAAAAAAGTAACTTCAAATTTTAATTTTGCCTCCATCTATTCACATGAGTGTAAATGACCAATTTTAGATCTAGTGCCACCTTAACCTCGGGTACATAAAAGACCAACAAGTTGAATATGTTCTAGATATAAACATGTCGCCACCTGCTAATAATGTTAATAATGTTATTCTGTCTGCTTAGAATGATGGTCAAAAGTTGTATCGTGGCTGCTAAATTGCTTCTGCAATTTCTTGTGTCGTCAGTTTCGTTAAATTGACTCACTGATGGCACCAGATATTGTGACATACCTCTAGACAAATACGTTACACATCTCTAAAAACTTGGATAACTGTAAGTACATAGATTTACTTTTGGTGCTGCGTGTCCTGGAAAGTGATGAAATAGTGAAATGAAGCCAATTTATCATACTTGAAAATTTGTCCAGTGTGGTACTGTGGTTGTGTGAAGCTCCAAGGGGGCTTTGTGTCGAACATTCTCTGTGATTTTATTTCTTCTTTCGTGCTATGAGTCGAAGCTGATCAGTTGCTTCAGATTGCTGGTTTAATGCATTCTGTGCTATCAGTTCATATTCCACATGGTCATATTCGATCGTTGTTTTTGCGAACTACCTAGCTTGGCACAGTTCGAGTGGCCCAAATGAAATCTCAGCTCTGTACCGGCCAGTCCTCGTATTCAGATCTAGAGTTGTACGTACTTGAAAGTCCCAAGTCTTAGAGTTTTGGGGAGAAATTCTGGTGCTCAGACACACATCAATGACCATTTGGGCAGTTGAAAAGCCATCGTTCGTAGGAAGTCATTGAGAGATATCTTCCTTTTTGTGCACCTGCAACTTCAATTTATGATCAGTTGAGACTCTGGGAGGTGGTACTCTATGGAATTGCTTATTATAAAGGCTCATTTAAACACTAGTTCTTGATTCCTCTTTCTCTCTCTCACAGCTAGAATGCCAAGAAATTTTGAGTTTGGATGGAATGTCAAGAGTTTTGAGTTCGGATGTGCTAACTTGGTTACTCGGATCGGATGTGAGGTGTCACAGAGGCTAGTAGGCCTGTGGATTTAGGATGCAACCTGGAACTAGAATGTAACCAGTTTTAGATTTTTGAACGCTATGAATCTCAGATTTCAGACACTCAGGGAGATTATCGCAAGCTTCCGGATTGTCATTCCCCATTAAAAGTGCTTTGCTGCTAACGTCAATTTCGTTAAAATGGCAATATTCCACAAACTTGGCACTTTTAGGTTTAGACCACGTGGTCTAAAATGTAAAGCTGTCCTAGAATTTAGAGCATGTGCTCTAAAATCTATACCAGCCCTAGAAAATGAATGGAAAATTGGGCGAAAGAATACCGCCATTTTAACGAAATATCCGTTGCCACTACTTTCAATTGGCACCTGTCATGACGTTCGTCTTGAAACGTAAAGCTATACTTGTCGTAGTTTTTTGAGTTTGTGTAGACGTAATTATATAAAAAAGATTGGCGTTGTAATGTAGCCATTATAACGAAATGTTTTTTCCTTAAATCTTTTTCTTCCATTTCTAGTGGCTAGTGCAAAATGTTCTAGGACACTTTCGATATTGAGGTAAGGGAAGCAACGAGAATCTCTCTTCACATCTTAATCGCCTAACTTTCAACCTTCTTGAATCGTCAGTTTCTTTAATTTGTCTCAATTCTAACGACAGAAATTGCGACAGTCATTTGCAGAAAAGTACAAAACTAGAACTGCCATGGTATATAGATAATGTACGTTTCAGGTTCTGTTCCCTGAAATGTGCCAAAACGGGGAATTATGCCTATTTCTTGCGAATTTCACTATTTTTGAGTACTCGAAAGTCACCCAACTTTCAGCCCTCAAACGTCACCAGTGGGTGGTCAAATTGGTTAATTAGGCTCACAATTTACCTGAGTAACCAATTTGACTATTCACTGGTGAAATCCGCAAAGTCTAGTATAGGGTGAGTACTTAATATAAACAGAGAGAAGAGTGAAGAGAATTGATTTATCTCAGGAGCTTCAATACTGGTGTTCTTGAGTCCTGACCACCTTGCTTGCATGCTTTGGATGTTTCTGGAACTGCACATTTATCACGAGACTGCGGGGACTGGTGCTGGGATTAACAATACCCGGCCATTCTTCATGATGCGGGCCAACTTTTGATTGGAATTGCTGGAAATTCTGAAGACTGATGGAGTTGTTGTTCCTGGTCCCTTCTAGTTCTGGCGTTGTTCAAGTCCTCAAATGTGTCAGCTGATCAGTTCCGGATAGGAGAAGAAATCTAGTCAAGCTGAGTTATTCAGTCACATATATTACGATGACCTGTTTTAGAGCTCTAGAATTGTGTGAGAGCTCTAAAAAAACCTAGGAAAGTTATAGATCTGAGGGTTCAGTCTGGTATTTGAAACTGCAGTACTGCACCAAATCTGACTGAAATCCGTTGTCTTAACAATGTGAAGTTCAAATATTTGTGGACATGCGATATTATCCACATTCATACATCGATCTGATGCCAGTATTTTCTTGTCAAGTGACAGACTCTGCTTGTGTGCAGGTGCAGCGAGCACGCAACTATGAAATCCTGGCGACTTGAACATGCATCAGTCCACCTAAATCGCCAGGTGTTTTGGCATTACGTTGTACCTCTACGGTATGTACGGAACTATAGATTAATTGACTCATTTATTTCGTTATAAACCTCAGTAATAGTGCGATAAACTTTTTTATTTACCGCTTGTAGACTGGTATGGACTAGCTTGCTGCTTAAAAAGTCCACTAGCTTGCACTCGTGACCGTATTCTGGGAAGCACTTGGGCAGTGAGCTGCAATAGAATTTTGAAGTTCTGATTTTCTAATTTTGGCGTTTATGCAGAAGGGTCGGTACACTGTTGCTGTGGTCGAAGAATCAAAGACCGAGCTTCGTCATCAATGGGGTAAAGTAATTGTGTTTCCGTAACCTAATCCTGCACCAGAGGATTCTCTCTAGTGTGGACCACTTTTATTTCGAGCGATGCTTTAACTGCCATTCCACCTGTTTAGAATCTCTAACGTTTCGATGCAACATTATTCAAGTATAGTACTTCTATGTTTCTCCGACAGTGAGGGGTCCAACAAGTTTCAAAACCGACACTAATTAAACGCACTTGTACGCAGCGTACTGTACGGCAAAAGTACAAGCAGTTAGAGAGCAACCTATTGGAATCAAGGGGCGATACTTTTGTGAATTCTACACAATATTGCAAAGAATTTGATGCATTGAGGTATTGAGGAGCAGCATTTGATTCTCTACAAGAGTTGTGCACGTGCTGAGGGTCTAGACCCTCAGTTTAAAAAAGATTCTCAAAAAGTAAAAAATTTGAAAAGAAGTTTCTTTGAACTGAGGGACTAGACCCTTGGCACGTGCTTCATTCATGTAAAGAATCAGATACTGTCCTTAGTTCCTCAATGCACGTACTTTAGAATATTGTCAGTAACTTTGTCATCAATGTATTCAGCAAGAATAGAAGGTTCGGCATTTAAAGCAGGTACTTTACAAGTTGCCCTTCTTTGTTCTTATTTGCTCCAAAGTGTCTTTGCTTCCAAATATCTCAGTGATTAGGAATTATTCGATCTGGCTGTCAGTCTATGAGTGGTGCGTCAAAAGATTCCCATTGAGCGGTTCTATTCTGGTCGTTCCTGCAAATGAATCTTCTGTCATTTTTTCTGTGGGAAGAAAAAGACGAAAGGAAAAAAGAAAAAAGTTTACTGTTGAGAAGTCCAATTAGTAAGACGAAACGTGACGTCAGAATGCCAGAAGCTAAGTGTACTACCGGAGAGTACTGGTGTGACTTGTTGCACAGAGGAGGCTCTTCAATCTTCACAAGAGACTCATGGGTTCATGAGCCAGACTGATTGAGTAACTGAACCGGCGAATTGCTGCCACGGTTCCATCAGAGTCAGCTAGCAATTTGTACTGTACTGCACAGTACCATCAGCCATCTGATAGAGGTACAGACGTTGAGAAGTTGATAAGCACAACTGTAAGTGTTGGGTTTTTTGTCATATTTGTTGAAATTATGGCTGTTTTTTTTTAATGATACTGGCATTTATCTCAAACCTGAGATCTCTCAGTCCTAGTTTGGGTTCTGTTTTTTTTAAAACAAATGAAGGGACATTCATTGTAGACAAACGACCAAAGTACAAGCTTTTAGTGCACAGACTTGTATGTCACAATTTCGACGCTCCAGAAGCATGCCAAATTAGAGAATTTGACAAAGCTTCTTACGCTTAAGAGTTTACGGATTTCTCAAACACGGACAGAGCTACAGACACCAGGTTGCTTGCCAGGATTTGAGAGAATTTTCACAATAATGAAAGTCATTTCGTAGTTATTGGAAGAATGCTACTAACAATGAATCAATCTTCGGCATTGTTACAGTTGCCCGATTATGAAGCAAGGTACTCAGGTTCTTAAAGTTGCAGGAAATGCAGTTTGCAATCATTTCTTAGTGTTCATAGTGGTTGGGATGTAAAAACTCAGTTACAAGGTAAGCGTACTGTAGTTGCAAACACCGGGGTTTGAGAACATTTTGCTTTCTTTTTAAACAGCAATTCGAATGTTGTTCCAATGCTTTATCAATTTCATTGAAGACTTGATGAGTTGCAGCTCAAGAACACAGGAAGTTGAAAACGCACAGGGCATTGTGAACAAAAACAGGCTGACGAGGAGAGCCAAGCCCTATGAGGAATGCCCCTTTTTTTTTCCCACATAATCAGTCCCGACAACGAATGGACAATCTCTTCGTTGGACAGATTGTCCAACGTACCCGCACTTTGAATGGGATATTTCTTGGCATGGGTTTACGAACATAGCAAAATGAAAAATCTAGATAGCAATAAAGCAATTCAAAAAAAACAAATCTTGGATACATGACTGTTCCTAGTGATATTGCACCTAATTTGTTCCTACATGTCATTGTAAGGAAGACAAGCCTATTACCATGCAAACTAGCAATCTGAATATCTCAAGATCAACTTCAAGAAAGGCACATATTTTTCAAAGGTGTGTGCATGTTTGACGAATTAAACCCTAGTGGAATTATGATTTTTCAATTAAAATTGTGATATTTGTGAATATCTAGAATGGCTTGCCCTAAAATTACAAAACCACTCACAGTGTGGATTGTATCCACAAAGACATTGATTGTGGCCCTGATCTTCTTCTTTTTTAAATAATGTAAAGGATTCATTCCTTAGGTGTTTCCTATAGGTCTTCTAACCACAATGGTCAATGGTTGTTCAGTCTACATTAAACAACCCATAAACACTCTTCCATGTATCCAATGGTACTTAAATGTTCACCATTAATGGTTGCTCAGTCTACATTAAACAACCCATAAACCCTCTTCCATGTATCCAATGGTACTTAAATGTTCACCATTAAAGGATTGACACATAACCTCTTGTTGACATTAATGCAATGATTTTGTTAGAATACGATTTGGGGGATGGAATTTGGGCCAAGAGTAAGATGATAAAATTAGACATTGAATGGAAATGTGCTAGACTACCTTAAGTCAAGAGTAAATTTTTCAAATTTGAAGTACTTTGAACTCTACACACAAAAGCTCTGAGATAGGTTTGGCCATCACAATTGTAGCATTTCCTTGGAGAAAGTGTATGAGGATCAAAGAGGCTATTGAAATTGGTAAAAAGTGATCTCAAACACTCAAGCATATCTCATATTTGTTAACCCCTAAATAATGGGTCACGAGGGAGTTCATTGTTAGTAGGAATTGAGAGTTTTTTGGTCCTTATAGAGGCACTCTCTAAAAATGTACTACATCTCAAAATTCACTATGATTTTTGAGGAATCGACTATAGGATCTCATACTTAATCAAATTCAAAGCAAATATGAAAAAATCACCACCACCATGTAGAGAAACATACACCAAAATTGTATGCACCTACAAATTGTTCTCATTCTTAAAAACACAAATCATCTTATTCAATGGACAACTCTTGAAAATGACCTTTCAACATATTTGCAATGAAATAAAAATTTCACTCGTGTAAGAAAAAATTGTTGAACAAGAATTCAATGAAATTTAGAAAAAATAAAATTGGCATGTGTTCAATGTAGGCCAAGGGAGTTTTCAAACAAAGATTACAAGAGAGATTACAAACAAACCTTCTAAGAGCACCTGCACCCTAGCACATCTAAAATGACAAAATGAGGACCCGTTAAAGATCCAAAATGAGGATAGATGAAAAAAAATCCAATGTCGTATGTTGTAGAGGCCTAAGTTGAAGTTTCTCTTGAGTCTTGACCAAAATTGCTAGCACTATTTCACAATTCTCTAGCCATGTAGATGTTGTTGCTTGACTTCTTAGAGCATCCCCACCAACGTGTTCTGTATCCCTAAAAATTTAGGGAGAGGACCTCAGATGGGGATGGGGATACAGAAGCTTGCGCGCACCGGTCTCCAAACAAGATCTCTACCCCAAATTTATAGAGAACTTGGTAAAAGTTGGGCCCAATTCCCTATATTAGAGCTCATATAGAGAACTCGTGAGGTCTCATCTCTATAAAGTCAAAGTTGACTAGTTTGAGGTCCCAAGTTTGGAGATAGAGAACACATTGGTGGGGATGCTCTTAGGCTATTGAGATTCATAGGCATGGACTAAGTTTGATGATGACTAGATTAATTCTAGCTTCCAAAATCTACGCTCATGCCACAATTGAGAGCACCCTCAAGTGTTGAAAGGTCATTTTCAAGAGCTTGTGGCGGAGGTGGCACTTGTTTTTGTTAGGGGACCACCTGTCGTTGAGTCATTGAGGCCGCATTGACGGTTGCGTCAAGGTGTGGGTGTTCTAAGGACGTTGCAACCCAAATATGACGGATGGATGACTTTTCAAATCATTGTAGAGAATGAAGAATGCACCTATTGATGTCCAAAAGTCAGAAACCCCTCTCTCTCTCTTGAACAAAGTATACTTTGGTGATAGGTGTTGTCCTTTGAAGCCTAATAAAACCACATGTATCATCCTGACTACTATTCAAATCCCTCCCTCTGCTTTCTATTATTGTCAGTCCGATTGGTGCCGGAAGGTGAATGCACAGTCCTGGTCTTCTATGGTCCACGCATTTGAGAAGCCCATTGTTGGGAGTTGGGACCCTCCGTCCGTCGCCTCCCAACCGCATCATTCAGTCAAGTCCACTTCTTCAGTTGCAATTGCAACCACACAGTATCAGCCTGTGTCCTTACAGTAGTTGGCTGGTGGAAAAGCGCAGTAAGTAACTGAAGACAAATGGTACATACTCCTGGCTACGTTACCATATAGTTGTTCTACAGTAGCTAGAGTCTAGACTGACTTCTCCTCCGCAGCAACAGTCCCGCATGAGAGCCAGGTGATGAAATATCTGCGGGACGACTGCCTCCCTCCCTCCCTCCCACCCAATACGGAATAATGTCGAGCATCTCCAAGACAATGGACAAAGGGGACTGACTGATGCTGCGGAGCCCAGCGTGCCGCGCCGTGAGTCAGTCACTGCGTGCGTGTTTTGCCACAGGCAGGCAGTTTCCACGGAGCGCCAGTCGCTAACTTATTAACGTAGTCTGCAGTGAAAGTGGAACTGAATTCCCCGCTAGGTAGGCGATGAGAGCACCCGCACTCAGAGCATCCCCACCAACGTGTTCTGTATCCCTAAAAATTTAGGGAGAGGACCTCAGATGGGGATGGGGGGATGGGGATACAGAAGCTTGCGCGCACCAGTCTTGAAACAAGATCTCTACCCCAAATTTATAGAGAACTCGGTAAAAGTTGGGCCCAATTCCCTATATTAGAGCTCATATAGAGAACTCGCGAGGTCTCATCTCTATAAAGTCAAGGTTGACTAGTTTGAGGTCCCAAGTTTGGGGATAGAGAACACGTTGGTGGGGATGCTCTCACACTCAAGAAACGTGACCCTCATAGCTACAGACATCGCTAGAGGACCGGTGGTGGATTTGTTGTTGAGGTCTATGGGGAGTCACCCACCTTCCCAATTCTGGACAACTAGGTGGTGTCTCCCTAGCAACTCACAATGCTTTGATGTACGGAACCAAACTCTAATAAGCTACTAAACATTGTTAGAGATACGTTGAATCTATGCTTTAGAATGGTTGCATGAGCCCTAACCGTTACAGGCCATGGTTTGTTTTTATTAAGACTGCTCAAACTCTACCTGTTGCAAGGACCTGGGTGGGGGATTTTTTTCCATGTGGGCCCTCAGAGTTGTTGAGTTGTTGAAGCTATCTATTTGGAATATGAGTGTGAATGCTCTTATGTGTCAAGACTTGTAGCCTACAGTACTATTCACATTTTTTTGGCTGCCCAATTGTGATAAATGCTTAAAAATTGCAAAGCTCCTTTCTACAGTTGAGGGGTGTTGAATAAAGCTCAAATTTGTGATCCGGAATTTTTTTATACACAGTACACAATGATTCATCTAATTTTTGATCCAAGAGAGATGTGAACCAATCAAATATATAGAACCAATGGATGAGTGATACCCAACTTTTTTAAAAGCCTTTTTTTTTCTTACAAACAAGTTAATTAAAAATTGCCACAATTGTTGTTCTCCATTTATACAAAAATAATGATAGATTCCAAACAACATAGACAAATTAAAAGCCTTGCAAGACCAATTTCAAAATTATGCATTTAGCATGTATTGGAGTGCTTAGGAAACACTATAGCAATAGAATTATAATTAGGTCCAAAGACATGAGAGTATATGATCACTAGAAGAAAAAAGGGGGTTTTGCGACTGCAAGTTTTGAGTCACTGTGGACACAAATTACAATAGTTGCAGTGTAGTTGTTTTCTAGAAAACAACTACGATGCAACTAGAAAACAACTACACTGCAACTATTGTAATTTGTGTCCACAGTGACTCAAAACTTGCAGTCGCAAAACCCCCTTTTTTCTTCTAGTGGATACACTTTAATTCTTTTGTAATTGCCGACTCCATTTGGGCCTTATTTATACCAAGAGAACTTCAATGTCAAGCTCTCTTGGTATCCCTTCCTATAGTAGTGCTGAGCAAGTAGAAAATGTGTTACATTGATAATTAATATAAAAAGATCCCATCTATAGACTAAGCGACATCTTTCCAATTGCAATTTGTAAATTGGAATGATGTAAGTACGTTGCAAGGCTTTGAGGATACAATAAGGAGTAAGGTGGTAGCACACACTTTTGGTTGTATAGAAGGTGGATTCCAAAGATCAAATGACATCAACAACATTACCTAAAAATTGAAAGAAGAAAGAATCTAGGGATTCCCTTGGTGAGTCTTCCAGACATAAGGTAGACCAACCCAATTCCTTCCCTTACTTTAGTCCCCAATTTTGTTTAGAAAAACATCTATATCCATTCATTTTTTTGACAAAATCAATGCATTAATGCCTACAAAGGATAATATGTCAATCTTTTATTGGTGAGTGCTTGAGTGCCATTGGATACATGGAAAGGCAATTATGGATTGTTTATAGGACGTTTATGACTTTACTCTATGGGCGAGTTAGTAATTTTAGGACAAACCACTTCATAAATTCACAAAATTTACAATTTTAATCAGAAAATTATAACACCACTTGGGTTTGATTTGTAAAACAAGCCCACACCTTGAAAAATATGTGTCTTCCTTAAAGTTGGCCCCCTCTTAAATATATTTATATTGCAAATCAAGGTGGTAATAGCTTATCTACCTTATATCTCATCTACATAGTATTGCTTTGGAGCAAAATTATGCCCCCAAAAAACACCCTAGCTAGAATGCATTTATTCTTCATTTAAAAATTAGGGTATATTTCCATGTACAAGAAATTGGGCCAAACTTTATAGAAAGACAAAAAAAATCTCATATTTTTGCATGTAAAGGTGCAATAGTTGCAATAGGAAAATCTAAATTGTTCGTGGGGAGTGCCGACCATTGACAGTTTCCATAAGCTGTTTTTAAAAAAAATGGACTATCAATTTATAGAGTCACAAATTCATCCATTCACCATCATTCTTCCATCAATTGAACAACAATAAATTGTGCTTTTTTTAAAGCAATTATGGGGATCATCAAAGGTGGGCATCCACCAAATCGCCTCTTTTCGCTACAATGTTTAGTTACTATTATTAGACTAGTCAAATTCTATATTTTCGTGTTGGCAAGTGAAAAATTGTTCCAATGCACCAAAAAACTCAACATTTGGACCATATGTAAAAGTTATAAAGGACCAAAGTTATTTTAATAGAGGTTCTAAAATCGTTTCTTCAACATACATACATATTTGGAGATGTGCACAAACTGATGATGGCAATTTTAGGCAAGGTGCAATTTTGGATGTACCCACCTTACATACAATTTCTTCCTCAATACTTACTAATTGAAGGGAACAAGAAGTTCATCACATCCATAATGAGTAATGAATTTTTCTTGAAAATACAAGTTCACTTCTTTGAAAATTCCCCCAAATTCTTTGTTGGCTCTAGATTGCAAAAAAAGAGGGTTGAATACATCAACAAAAGCTATTATGAGGAAGCTATTTGAGTAGCTACCTTACTTGAAAAGCAAGACACTTTAAATATGAAATAAAATAAAAAAAGAGAGACACTATTCTTTCATCACCTGTCCCATTTTAGTTCCACGTTTTTACTACAATTAATAGGGATAGAGTCTCTTGTAGCATAGCTACATGTTTTCTTATATAAATTTATATTTAAAAAATGATTTTTCAATAATTTCAATACAATTTTAACAAAGAAATAAAAACTAACAAATTTCTCTCCAACCACAAAATTAAGTAAAACCCTAAAATTCTTTCATGTTTAGAGGCCCAAAATTGCTTCAAAATACTTGTCTCTAAAGCAAGGTCAAAATCTTCCTCCATATATTTTTTTCAACAAATTCAATTGTGGGTCTTTTGGTTAACTTGTTCCAGTACATTTTCCTAAAATTTTAGAGTGAACATCTCCATTGATTGCAAATTTAATGTGCCTAAACTTCAAAGTGCAAGCTTTTCTAGAAATTCTAGCCTTTCCAAAAGGTGAAGTTTTGTCTTTCAACATTTTTAGAAAAAAAAATGTATGACCTATAACTTGAACATTTTGTCAACATGTTGGAAAATGGGTTGAAAATATTTGTAAAATATTTTACTCAAAAAGCTTTCACATTCATTTTTAAAAAATTTATAAAATGGATGGTATTACTTAATGAAAGATAAAACTAATATGCTAATAACTTTTAGAAGAATCTAAGAATTCTTAATCTAAGTAGTAAGAATGTTCTAGAAAAAAAATTAGCATCTTTTATTTTTATTTTTATTTGAAAATTTTCAAAATTGAGAAGAAAAGACAACTTTGTATGTTTCTCCTACCTTCATTGCCCCCCAAATAAAACTCTTCATAACATTTACCTCATTATTCGGAATTCAATGGTTCAAATATTTTTGACTAGGTATCAATCTATAGAATACCCAAAAAATAATTAATTTTTTTTCATAATATATTTTTTGCTGCCCGGTTTGACATTGAAATCAAAAAAATCTTTTTAACTTTTGCAATATTTATCAGAATGACATGAAACACAATGCTTCTCACATAGATTATGATGAGTAAGGTAACAGGCTCGAAAACCGTTTAGGCTTTAAAACCGTGCCCTATTTTGAATCTGCATGGGTTGTACATGTTTCTTTTCATTGGCTTCAGTTATGAACAAGTGGTGAACATTTCAGTTAGGGCACGGTTTAAGAGCATTGTGCCCTTCTTGACTTCAAAATTTGGTAACTAATTCCTCATAGCTCGGAAAAATATGAAACAACTTGGGTTAGGTGAAAATTCTACTTATCTTTCAAGGAAAATATGCTCACATATATTTCAAGGTGTTTCACCTTCTCGAAATTCAGTTTCGGCCCTTAGATGGGCGGTTTCTGAGCCTGTTACCTTACCATCCATCTTAAAAAATCATGCCAAACTTCCAAATCATGAAGTCAACAAATTCTTAAAAACCCAAAGTGGGCTCTTTGGTTCTTCAGGGGGACCCACATTGAGGTTCCGTTTTCTTACTTCCTTGAAATGTACCTGTCATGTACATGGGCGGGGGGGAGAATGGAGCTCACGATGCCCGACGTGTCCTTGAGCCCCACAGCCGCGATTCTTACTGGTTGTCCAGCAAGGATCCGCCACTTGGCGCACTCTCATGCAGTGACTGCAGGAATTCGTGTCAGCGGCACATGCAGCACATGCAGGCACAAAAACCTATCTTACCACTTAAGTAGGGGACTGTTGGTTTCATGTTCAAAATTTCAAATCCGTCCTTTACTTGTGTAAAATTTAAAATAAAAAAATTCAAATCCGTCCTTTATTTAACCCATAAACGTCTTTGGCGTCCAATGGATGATAGGGAATCTTCTAGTAGGACAAAAGTGCAACTATTCATCCTCGGAATTTTGTTGTAAAAAGGATAAGCCTTCTACAGTAGTTTGACTTCCAATGAGTGTTATTTCTAATTCTTAAGCCAATAACTCACATGGTAATGAAAAAGGATGACTTCTAAGGTCACATGTTCATCTTTTGAGGGTTAAAAAAAAAAAATTGAATCCATCCTTTACTTTTGGAAAAAAAAAATGAAATCCGTCCCAACGAACATTTGGGAAGTTTTCTAAATTGCCTTAGTAATTTGCCTCCTCTTTGTAAAAGGAGCTAGCTGGGTGATTTTTCCAAAGGCACACCGGTTAGTTCATCTTTTCGGTATCAAAATCTCATGGTTTAGTATCAAATTCTCACCATCTAATTTCCATTTACTTTAAATTTGCAAAGGCTACAATCCTCCTCTTTCAAAGATATGCCAAGTTTGAAACTAAACTCCTTATTGCATTATATTTGGTAGATACACATGATAAAGTAAAGACTAGTCGACACGACCAATCCTGAAGGTAATACCCGCCTTGTTTTAGAACATACCTACCTCCAACACCTTGGGTATTAGCTTTGAATTTGAAATGGCAAGTGACTAAAATTTGACAATTTCATGATAGCGGCAGCTATATATCCACCTTTTATTTATGGACATCAATTGATTGTGGGTCCTACCAATTTTTTGGTCTACTTTTTGATCTTCCATTTTCACACTCCAACCGGTTATTTCTCAAATGAGGCACGATTGCCTAACAATGAACTAACTAGTGGTTCTCCTTGAACATTCCATCTCGATTCTTGCCTAAAATGTAAAATGTATTAAGTGAGTTAAACATAAGTGTACCTTGGATACAAATTGTTTTTAGTTTAAGTTTCAAGAATTCATAGTTTTTTCATGTATTGTCTAAAAACACATATAAAAAGAATCTTGAATCCTCTTTTGACTCACAACAAGAACCAACATAAAATTTAAATAATTTCATCCAATGAGGATTTTAAGGACTATTGATAAAAAAATGTCTACTAAATTATCATTGTGAAAATTGTAGAAATGGAGAATGTCTCTATTCATTCAAGAATTTAATAATTTTGGATGGACGACCTTCATGATAAAAGTCATGGTATCCTACAATTTAACCTTGAAAAGACATAAAGGCCAAAAAGTGTCAAATGGATGAATTTCAAGGTTATTGCAAAAAAGAATAATGGTATCTTGGTTATTGGTCTTTTGTTTTTAGGCTATTACTATTGGGCCCTGAGATAGGATGCATACTAATTTTGCATCTTCACTAGCCACTTGTGTACATCATTTTAGAAATGTTAAGAAGTTTGAATAGGTCCGTACCTAAAAAATGAGCAAATATAACAATTTGTATAACATTTGCAAAGACATTTATGTATATGTAAAGATAGGTATAGTGGATTGTGAACATTCATGCAATGACTACATTGGCTTGTAAGTTTGATTAACTAGTGAAAGATGAATTTCATTTGGAAAATGTGGAGACGATGATACTTTTTCTGCAAAGTTTTTTTTATGAATTTGCCAATCAAGCTAGTTGGCATGTGATGAGCATGGTTAATAAAGGTTAGAGATGAAATAGGTAGTTTGAAGAATTTGAGGAAATTATGAATTCAAGCCATAATTTCAAGCATAAGTATATGACAACCAAAACCTCTGATTAGTATAATTAGGTCTATGAGTTAGTTCTAAGCCTGGCATACCTTGGCCTACAATGACGATACCTTGAGTACTATTGTCTTTATCATCAATATGAACTCTACAATAAATTGAAATATTTTAATTTTCAAATTTATCACAATGACTCTTAATGTGTGGGATTTTTGTATTTGTTTTTTTCCAATAACACAACATACATGCAAGTCAAAATAACCATCCATTTTGTACATCCATCCATCCCTTACATATTGTCATCCATAATATTTTATCATTAATAATAATATTATCCAAATTTTGGCAACAATTTGTCAAAATTAATAACTTACTTTGTACCCATGATATTTAAGAAGAGATTTACTAAGCATGAGACACTTCTATTATTTGTTGCATTTTGGTCTAATACTAATTGATTTTTTCAACAATATTTTAAATTTAGAATTTCAAGTTTTAAAAAAAAAAAAAAAAAATTTCAATATATAGACGTTTTAAGGAGATTATATCCTAAAAAGGTCAACCCCAAAATAATTGCTAAATAGGAGAACTAGAAAAGTTGATAGTCTCAAGAAAATAGATACAATGACATTTAAATTATTAACTTACAAAACTCGTTGTGTCAAAAATTAGAAAATACGTCCCAAATTCCAAAAAGTAGCACCTTCTAAAAATAGATTGTAAATCAAGATGAATTCACTTTTTAAAATTTGTACCATAAGATCTTATTCTCAATTAGCGCAAAGGTCTTGTCAAAAAAAATTAGAGTTTAAAAGTAATGTATGCTTGAGATATGACCTTGCAAAGAGCAATAGGATGATTGCAAGAAAGACCAAATGATTTTGGTAGTGTTTTGCCAAATTAGTTTTCATCCAAGCCATAACTTTTGAATTTTAAATCCAATACCAAAAATAAAAAAACTATTTCTAGATGATTTTATTGTAATTGTAACCCTTGTTTTTTAAAATTAAAAATCATTTTATATTTAAAATTCAATTTTTCTAATTTTTCCCACTTTCAATTTCTTTTTGTTTTTAGTATCGGGGAGTACCCAAATTTAATATAATAGAGCTAAAATTTTGGTGGTTTATTCCCACACTAGTAGGGCGTGTTCCATATGAAGGGCATAAAAAATACATTATTTTATGTCCTCTACATTTGTGCAAATAGGCCGCAAAAGAGGCTCTATGGTGCGTCGAGTGGTGCGTAGACTTCTAAACATTGAGATAGTTTCAAGTCTTCACAAATGGACAATTTTTAGTTTTTTCTAATTCTCTATTATTGATTTATTAAAAATCAAAATGTTGACATGGCATTGGATTTAAATGATTTTTTAATATTCTATTAAATGTTTCAATAACACAATCATGCATGACAAATTTTAATAAGTAGGAAAGTAATAGATTTCAATTAAAGAAAGCAAAAGATTTGCAAACTTATTTTCTAAGCATTTGTTGTTTTTAAGCATCTTCTCAAAAATAGACAATAGACTATCTTCTATAACAGTTAGAGACTTAATAAAATATAAAAATTCGAAATCATCATATTATTTCAAAAATGCAAGGACAAAATCATTTTTTCATGTCTATTAGTGAATCCCTAACCCATCACAAGAAACATTAGGTTTGATAAACAATGAAGAGTTGTGATTACAATGACAATTTATGAAGAAGAGACTAAAGAAGGCTTTCTATTGCAATGGATTGTTTTTGTTCTTTTGTTAAAGCTTGTAAATTTTTTTTTTCCTGTAGTATTGAGATTTCACATGAAGTACATAATAATTATTTTAATAATATTATCTTGTTTACCAACCTAATCCATTCTCCCTTGGAGATTGGGATAATTTTTTGTAGGATCCCCTAGATAAATTTAGTTTAATCTAATGACTATTATTGATTGGTGGGTTTTAGAATTGTTGTCTAGATTCATGAATTTCTAAATGGCATTAGAGGAAATCTACCCCCTATGGAGGGCCGTTTGATTTTTGGCCAATGTTGCAAATCCAAGGGGAAAAAAAGCTTGTTTGTTTGTTTGTTTGTTTGTTTGAATTTTTTTTAGTCCCTAGTTTTGCTTGGCACACCAAGTGATCAAGTGGTTCAAAAAAGAAAGAATTATTAATTTTTTTTTTATTCTTTTGTAATTGCACATTTTCATGCAATCAAAGGGTTTTGCACTAGATTTCCTCTAATGGTTTGTGAATACAATAATGTAGTCAAGCTTCTACACTCATAAGGTTGGTTAATAATATTATGGTGTATTAGTGTGTTACTAAAAGTTTATCAAAGTCTTAAAAGGTGAATTTTAAAAATTAGACTTTTATAGCATAACATTATTCAATAGTTTAGATAACATTGTTTGGCACTAGGTTTGGCACTATGTTAGAGGGTCTCTATCCAAATGTAGAAAACCCAAGTATGAAGGAAAAAATAAGATGAGGTGATTTTCATTTTGTCACTCACAAAAGGAATATTTTCTTTGAGTCAACCTTTATTCTTGTAGTTTCTAGAGTTTTTAGGCCCCTATGGTTCTTGTAAAGAATGTAAGGGACAAAATGAAAATCACCTCATCTTTATTTTTTGGATGATTTCAAGAATTTCTTGTACTATTTTGCGTCACACGTAATATGTTGATTTGTTTTTTGGCCATAACTTTTGCGTTTTGATTCCAAATGATAAAAGATTTATAGATAAGGTATTCATGACTATTATACACCTTGTTTCATGACTCCTTTTTTCAATTTTAAAAAATGTTTTATTGTCCAAAAATAGCCTTTGTTTTATATTACACTTGTGAATTTGGAGGGTTTAGTACAATTTAGTACCCTAGAAAACAAAATTAGAAGTGCAATTCCGAGAGGATGGTCTTCTAGTAGACTTTTAGCTATTGTTCAAAGGAATTTAAAAAATATTTTGTTGTATGTTGTGTAGAAGTCCACAAAGTGAGCTTCTTTCTACTTGCATTTTGAAACATATAAAATATCATTATTATTATTTTGATGAATGACGGCATCTCCATAGAGTTGTTACAAATTTCCAAATTTTATTTATTTATTTATTTTCCTATTTTTTCCTAACTAAAACATCAAAATATCTATTTTCTTGAGATTTGGCACTTTTCTAGCTCTCCTACTTAGAGAAATTTTCTATGATTTTCTTTTGGTGGTTACCTTCATTCTAAAGGTATACACATAATTGGTCATGTTTTAAAATTTATAAAAAGAAAATTATAATTTTAAAGTACTCCAGAAAACTAAGTATTAGTATTATGAAAACACATTCAACAAAATCAACATGTGTTTGTTGCAATTGCCCTTCTATTACTCTATCTATGCAAAAAAAAACCGATAGTTTAATCCCCAAAGTCCTAAGGTCTTTTTTTCATCAAATTTCTATTGCAAAGTGCAAAAAAATTTAGAAACTGCTTTTTTCTGCATATCTAACCATAGGATTGTGCACCAAGTTGGTATAAGAATGTATGGAAGAAATTTCATAAACTTTGATTGAGTAGATTGTAAGACATTTGTGTTTGAAATGAAGAAAATTGTTTTCATTGTACCTTGTCTGCTTAGATTTTAAGGCTTTGAATTTTCTTAGCTCAATAATTTAATTTGCACTACATATGTTGAATTTTTAAAAACTATGTTGAAAAATTGAGTTGAAAGTCTAGGAAAAAAATTCAAAAAAACACACACATGTTTTTCATTCTTTGAAAAATTATTAAGAAGAAATAATTTTGAGATTGAATGAAAAACATGGAATTGAAACACAATAATCCCAATGGTGAGATTGTTCTAGCAAGTGGACTACATCTTGTTGAACTTTTTTTTGATAAATCATGAAAATTGCATTAAAAAACACATGTTATAGCTTATAAGTTATTTTTTCAAAAAAGATTCTTAGGTTGCTTGAAAAACAAGCCTATCCATAACTTTTTCATCACTTATCCAAATAGAATGAATCATAAAAATTTCATGATAGACAAGAGTATTTTCTATGAAAAAGAAAATTTGAAAATTTGATTTTAACCTTTGGAATTTTTTTTAAAATTGCCCAACAAACCTCGTTTGGAACTTAGCGGGGCAAAACTTTTGCTTTCAAGTTTAGATTGAAAATTGAGACCATAAGGGTGTACTTCAAATCTACTTTGTCCCCCAAACTTAAAGGACATAATTGGAATTCAGCAATGAAAAACACTATCAATCTTCCTCTCTTTTTTTGTCTAATAAAATGAATCCTTACCATTGTTCAGTTCTTCCTCAATCCCATCTTTGGTCTCTCTCTTTTTCTTTCTTGTTAGTTATCTAAACTTGTGAATTTGTCAATGCAAGTCTCTCGTGCACAGTTTCTCTTGAGGTTTCACCGCGTGACAATAGTATAATATTTGTCTACTGCAATTCACTAAGACTAAAATTGCAGGGATAAAGGCTACATTTGGGTAAGCCCCTTCTAATTAAGCGAGTAACGTGCACAGTCAAGTCTGTGAAAATAGTTTGACGTTTGCAAACAGTCTCACTTTCAGTATGGGCAGATTCTGCGAACACATTCGAACTTATCTTTGTCGTCAGACAGGATCACAAGTGTTTCAAATTCTGACTGAGAATCGAACTTCATGCAGGAAGTGAAATATCTTTTTACTTAATCCTCACTGAAATCTTGCGCTTTGATGTGAAGGTGCCATATATCAGGCCTTACAAAAAAAAAAATTCGAAACGATCGACAAATATACTAAGCATCCCAAGCATTGGAGAGTATCACAGACAAATAAGAGCCTTCAATAAGCGTAGAATTTCTGCAGTCAGACGCAGGTAGGCAAAGACTGATGTAGCCGCCCACACTTCAGCCCCAAGTGCGTGAAAAATGGATTCGAATCCTGCTCTTCAAACATCGTAAATTTCCCTAGAAAGCTAAGACCTGCAATTACATTAAGCACTGCCTCTCACATACCCAGGCACCCTCATCAGAAAAAACGTGTCAGCTTATCATAGAATAACCCAGATGCTTTAACGGAATTGCAAACAATCTAAAGGGTTGGCGTCAGGGCATGGAGAATGCGCGCATTCATCCAGACACACATTTGTTAGGAAGCAAACTGGTACATTGTAAATTGATCACACAGGATTTGGCTGAGGGTAAGGGTTAAGCGTTGCAATACCAAGTTTTCTTCCTTCTGAATCCTCCGAGATGCGAACATGGAGAGAGCTGGTAGGGGCACTCCTTCAGATCAGTAACAAGTCCCTTGGTTGCACACAGCTTGGCACGAAATTCTAACCTCTTTCCGGGACAAATAACAGGAACAGAAAAGAACCCAACATGTTCACCCAAAAATCTTACCACCAACTTGCAGCAAGAGAAGAAGTGTAGACCAACTATGGCCGACTTCCTGCAGTCACCGCAGTCGGTAGAACAAGAAAATAACTGACACCGACAAGACGAAAACCCTGACTGCAGTAATTTGAAGCTCGAGCAGGCGTTCTAACAAACGAAACTCCTTAACAACAAATCGACGGCTTTACTCTATCAAATACATTAACCCCAAGCTTACACCACCAAACACTCAGATTGACGAATGAAACGGGACTACGAAGACAGCGACATAGCCGAGCGTTGCAAAGTTGCAAAGCACGAAGAAACCACACATCCACAAAGACAAAACCAAAATTGAGCTTCACAACACTTGCAACATTTGCAGCAACTGCAACCAAGAGCAGTGGTAACGGACTGAGGTAGAGCTTCGTGCCAGACTGTGGCTTCCAAGGGGCGGCACTTGGAATGCACCCTACCAGTGAGAGCTTCGACTGACTAGCTGGAATGGTGACCACAACACTGCGTTGCTTCCAAATTGGCTGGCTGGCTGGCTGGCTGGCTAGTAAAGTATCATCGCGGCCACAACTGCAATAACCCAAGACCCCTGAAACTCGTGGTTTCCGATCTGAGAAACCTGGCTTTAAGTAGGCTTCTACAGTAGCTAGCAAACCAGCCGCAACAAGAGGAAGGCCTAGCTGCAAACCAAGGCCTGCAACTCGAGGACGGAGGCTGTCAGACCATGATCACAGGGACCAGGGTCCGGTCCTCTGGCATGGCTCCCACTGAGGTGAATCTCTCCTTCTGTTGCAGAGTCATCGACGCTAACTATAAGTTACTGCAACCACCACCTACGAATCTTTCCTGCCACTACAATAGTGAGGCGCTCTGGCGTCTGGGCACAAGACTCGCCACAACCCTTGAAGGCGATGGAGGCTGCAAGAGCAAGCTTCGTCCGCCGGAGAATAGAAGACTGGACTTTGTCAATACCTGGAAACTCGGGTTCAAGGGGCAAAAGATGGAGAGTTTTTTTTAAAAGCAAAAAAAAAAAGACTGGAATTGCTGTGCCGGTGATGCGCCCACATTGTGGCTTTTGGGGGTCTGATTTTTATCTCCGGCCGGGTTAGAAGTTTTGAAAGGACAGTGGACATGATGATGAAATGGGTGAGGACCAGCCAGTTTGCTTTTGAACAACGTGACGGGTAATGGCTGAGATAGATTTCTCGGTCATTGCTTGGCAAAGCGCCAGCCGCTAAGTGCTGATAATGTTCCTCTGCCGTGGTTGGTCTATAGCTAGCAGTGCACGAAGTCTATTGTAGCTGGACACAATTGCAAAAGTCTTTGGTGCTGCATCCGAAACGTGCCTCCCTAAGCTGTAGCAAGGTGCAGAAAGCGTGCGTTTCAGAGCTGATCGCATTTCGGGGGAAGCCGAAATCCTTGAAGTATTTTTCAGTAAATTTTCATAGAAAGAAAAATGGAATTGGCATCTAACCCAAGTCGTTTCATATTTTTTGGACCTTCAAGGAATTAGTAATGAATTTTTGAAGCTGAAGCCGAGTGGTCGTGCTAAGCTTTTGCTTCCTGAAATCAGTACATTGATGGTGCATTGAAGAAAGGAGGTCCAGAAAGCGTGCGTTTCATAGCTGATCACATTTCAGGGGAAGCTAAAACTCCTTGAAGTATTTTTCAGTACATGTTCATAGAAAGAAAAATGGAATTGGCATTTAGCCCAAATTGTTTTGTATTTTTTAAGAACTAGTTACGAATTTTTGAAGGTGAAGCCGAGTGGTCATTAAAAACATCCACTTCTTGAAATGTACATTGATGGTGCACTGAAGAAAGAAAAATGTACCTCTGCGATACATGACGCATTTAGAGCTTGGTCAATTTTAGGAACCCCCCTACCTCAATTGCAACTGTAGCTCAAGAATGGGTACATGATCCATTTTCTTTTTCTTTAAATTTTTTTCTGGCACATGATATCTAAGATACTTGAAAATTCTTGGAAAGTCATGGTGTTGGTTGGTTTGTGAAGGACTCTTTGGCTCTCATTGAACACATGTCAATCTTTTTTTCTAGAATGACAATGTTGAGCTCATAATTGTTGGAATTGAATTATTGTATAGTAATTTAAATCCACATAAAGCCTCTAGGTATGAACTTTGAGGTAGCTAGCATTGGTAACCAAAATAGCATAGGATATTAGTAGCTAGACTACCAAGGGATTTAGGTAACAATACTAGTAAGTACACAATACACTTATTGAGTCCATCCATATTCTATAGTATGTAGAAAGACATCTAGGTGGTATATAACATAGCTTGTTAGGTGAAGGATATACAATTGACTTGAGCATATCTCTCAATTTCTCTCTTCTATAGTTGGGTGGCAAGTATACTCTTACAACATTTATGTCTCTTTCTTATAAATTAATAATAGTAACATACATTCTAATCAAATTCTTCCCTATTTAGATTAGAAGATTGTTCAATCCCACCCTTCCAATCTAAAATTACGATATAGATTTTTTAAACTTGTCTTCAAGTTTCTATTCATAGCCAATGATAAATAAATCTTCATCAGACAAGTATTTTGTTTCAAATACTATTTAGAATATTCACTATAGCTTCTTTTGGAAGGGAGATGCAATGAAATTAGAGGCATTCCAAAATTCCACTAACATGGAAGGATTGATTGGCTAAAAAAGATAGTTGATCTGCATAGTTTTTTTTTCCCTAGTGTATCTCAATTGATCATAGGGCTTTGAAAATAATCTTCCATTGCTTCAGTCCTTAAGAAAATTGGCATCCACATTCACAGCTATTCATATTTGTATTTGATAAAAAAAAGAAATACTCTTTTTTTTCTTTTCTTTTGTAATATGGCCCTCCCAAGTGATTTTCCCACCAAAAAAGTGTTTTTTTTCAAAAATTGAACCGATTGTAAACATCTTTGAATCTATATCTTCAAAAAGAAAATTTAAGTTAGAAGGGCGACTAACTTGATAGTAGGGAACAAAATAATGTGGTTGGATTTTGAAAATGGATTTTAAGAAACAACTTTGGGTACATTCAAACAATCATCTACAATTTTCAACTAGAATATTCATTTTGGATACATTCTGATAATCTTCCACAATTTTCAACTAGAATGTCCACTTTGGGTACATTAATCACACAATTTGCAACAATTTGCAAGTATAATGTTCACTTCGGATACATTCAAACAATTGTCATCTTGGATGTTCACTTTGGATACATTCCAACAATCTTCAACAATCTTCAACTAGAATGTTCACTTTGGATACATTCCAACAATCTTCCACAATCTTCAACCAGAATGTTCACTTTGGATACATCCAAACAACCTGCAACAATCTGCAACTAGAATGTTCACTTTGGATACATTCCAACAATCTTCGTCAACCTTCAGCTAGAATGTTCACTTCGGGTCCATTCCAACCAAGTGGCAGTTTGCTGTACCTTGCCAGGTTCTTCTCCAGATAATACCTTTAATTTCCAGGTTCCACAGCGTGGTCGGTTAAAAGCGGAATATGCGTCGCCTGCGGCCATTTCTGAACCACATTCGATCCGAGCACAACCGACTGGATGATGATGATGATGCTTGCCACAACTTCTTAATTAGATGTACTGTATAGATGGCTGCTGTCATGGCTCTTCACGCGACCTGCTGAGAGCTGATCGCCTTTTGGGGGAAGCTAAACTCCTTGAAACAATTTTCACTTAATTTCTGTGGGAAGACAAATGGAATTGGCATGGAACCCAAGTCGTTTCATGTTTTTTGGACCTTCGAAGAATTAGTTACTAATTTTTGAAGTTGAAATGCAAGGATCACCTCCTGAAATGTACATTGTTGGTACATTGAAGAAAGTGAAATGTGCTTGTGTGTTAGTGGTCCCTTTTTAGAGCAAGGTTGCTCTTAGAACGGACTATCTTATAGGATTAGTTAGTACCCGTTGCAGTAAGTTACATCCTCAATTATAGGGGAGGATGAGTGTTTTGAAAAGTATACTTCATCCAATTAATATTGTAGATAGTTGGAGAGCAACGGGGTTCCTCAAAAAAAAAACTCTTCTAAAAATTGTATTGAAATTAGTGGGAAATCAACTTCTTCTTCTTTTTAAATAAAAATTTACATAAGACAACATGTAGCTATGCTATCCCCATTGCACCAAATCATGTAGAACTAGAATGGAAAAGGTGACAAAGGAATAGTGTGTCTCTCATTGTCTTCATTTCTTTCATCTATGAAGTGGCTTGCTTTTCAAGTAAGTGTAGCTACTCAAAGAACTCCCTCACAATAGCTTCAATCTATCAATGAGAACAATTTATTAGTCATTGAGGATGTGATGAAACTCTTGTTTTCCTTTTGTATTCATTGAGGAAGAAATCATGTGCAAGGTGGGCCCCAAAAAATGTGCCACCGACCCTAAACCGACGTCTTTACTATGTGTACATCTCTAAAATTAGTTGTGTAGGTCTATCTAGTATGTGGAAGAAATTGTTTTAGAACTAAACTTTGTTCTTCCCTAACTTTTGCACATAGTAACCAAATGCCTCGTTCCTTGGTACGTTGGAACCTCCTTTCACTTGCCAATAAGAAAATATGAAAATTTGACCAAGCTAATTTTCATAGTAATTTGGCATAGTAGCAAAAAGTGGTAGTTTGGGGGGTACCCACCTTCTATAAAAGTCTTCTTTTCCTCTTCCGGTGGCCCCCCCTACCAAGTTAGCATGAATACATCTCAAGAAAATTGAGTTGGGATCAATTAAATAACTAAGTCTGCGTGAACTACCCCCTTTGCTCCCCCCCCCCTCATTCCAGAGGGCGCACGTAACATAAAAGACCCCCTATTTTGTGCTTGATTAATTTACCTACTACACCTTTCCTAGATAATTTGGGGCCTCTGATTGCAAATATGGATTCAAAATTTACAGATTTTATCATGCATGGCAAATAAAAAAATTTCAGCGTTTTCCCTCGGGGACAAGCGAGGGCCCCAACCTTACAGACAATGCATCTGACTGGGCAGGCTGGCAGTGGGAACGGAACCATCACTGATTCACCGTCATTCTTCCATCAACCGGCGGGACTGCAGGAAATACCGTTCCATTTTTCTTAAAGGCCGCTATGGGAACCAAATAAGGTGGGCCCCCCAGAACCGACACTTTTTGGTATTGTGTTTAGTTGTTATTATTAGACTAGCCAAATTTTCATATTTCCTTTGTTGTCAAGTGAAAAGGGGGGCCAATGTACCAAAGAATGTAGCATTTGGATATTGTATGCAAAAGTTACAAAGGTTCAAAGTTTTTTTTGGTAGAGGTTTGAAAATCGTTTCTTCCATATGTCATAGCTTTCTAGCAACTTTGGCAACTCTTTGCCTAATAATTAATTAAAGTACAAAAAATATTTAGGCAACCAAAAAATAAATATTAAAATTGAATAGTTTAAAAATATATAATTAAAATAAGTTAGGCATTCATCCAAGTTCACTTGTTCTTAAAATTCTTGGATGGTTGTTGCTACTTTCATGTAAGGCATTTGCATTTATATAAAACTTCTAATCCCTAAACTCTCTACGGACCTTGTGTGTCAAGGTTTTGTTAAGTGTTAAGGTTTGGAAGTTGGAAAACACCTTGTTGGGAGACCTAAAAAGGAGCTAGAAGTGGTTTTGCTAACACTATAGATTGAGAAGCTTGAAGGTTCACCTCCAAACAAAGACAAGGTTAGAGACAAGTATACGAATTGGTTTAACCCCTAAAGTTCTTTGACTATGTTTTCACCAAACACACTCTAAATTGTCATTTCTAATTGATACAATGTGACCAAATTTTAGAAGTACAAAAAACATTTTTGGACACATGTGACCATTGGATCTTGTAGTACACTGATTTGAGAAGACATGATTATTTTTTCCTGAAATTCCATTGTGTCAATTGCAAGATATTAGTGTTTGAAGTGACAAAAAATAAATTTGGGGCCCTACAAAAAACAGGGCAACTGCACTTCACAAGATCACATTTATATGGAAAAATGTCCAAATGGTAGTGCTTTTTTAGATTCATTGTTCAAATCAAGTTGTCTATGGTCTTGAAATTTTCAAATCATTTGGAATTGTACAACATACATGAAAAAAATAGTAAGTAAAAAGAAGTAGAGAAGTATTCAAAATACAAAATTATTAAGAATTTAGTTATGTAATTGAAAAATTCCAATTCCAATGTTTGCAATGTTTTAATAAACAATCTATGTCTTATGATTTTATTTTCTTACAAAAACTAATGAAATTGAGTTGAATAAAGGACTTTAAAGTTTATTTTAGAGTAGAGAATGAGCATAACTATCTACAAACTAAAACTCCTCATAACTCTCATCTCATTAATAAAAAATGAAATGATTCAAAGATTTCCATGTACATATGAAATTTAGAAAACCAATTTCAAAATTTTGTTTATGAAAAAAGTTATTTTTTTTTATCTGCCCAAACTATTGGTGTAGAAATTAAAACTACATATCATATAATAACTTTTTAACCATGCACCCATGTATAGTGCATTAGTCCTCCACTACTTGAAATTAGGTTGGATATCATCGTTGTACTTTTGAAGATTGTGGGTAGTGGGTATCCTAGCTTTCATTATTTTTGTATATAATCAATTGGCTTGGGTAGCTTCAAAATGATGGTGCAACGTGGGAGAAATAAATTGAACATCTCTACAACTAGGCTTGGCAATTCAGTTGACTCATTTCAAGAGCATCACGGTTACTCAAAAAAATGTTGCCACCAAATGTATTCACCGCAAGTCCATGACCTTCTTGTGAGTTTGTGAGCTTTGTTGCCTCATTTGTCTACATTCCAAGGACTCAATTCTCCCTTGCAATTATAGGTTTATTTCACCTTAAGTAGTGTCACAATGTATTGTTTTCATTTATGTGCGATTTTTGTTCTAATCATGTGTCAATTATAGTTACTCATCTTGTACATATTTTTAGGATTTCAAGTTGAGGTGAATTCTCTCCGCAAGTATTGGAAGATGTCAAGAGAGTTTGGGTGGTAATACACGACATCATCAGTGCTCTAAGTTCTTTTACGTTAGCCTTTGTACTTTTGTCTCAAGGATCTATCACCAAACATTGGCAATCTATAGACTTTAGCAGTCACACCGGAGTATACTCCGAATTCAATGACTACTAATGTTGCTAGTGCAATAGAAGTATCTATCATGAAGCCTCACTACAAGTAATTTCTTAACCTTTTTTCTTTCAATTTTCCATTAATGTTGTTTAATTGTTGTAGATGTCATTTCCTCTTCATAATCAATCCCCCCCTTGCTAAATTGTTGTCACCTTTGGAGGTGTGTGTTGCTACCTTGCCCCTTAGTATATTGTCAAAGTCTTGCAACATACTAAGAGGATTCTAATTTACAAACTGTGATTAGATAAATGTTGCTTGGTCTATTGATGGGATCCTTTTATGTTAATTATTAGTCTAACACGTTCTCTACTTGATTTGTACTACTATAGAAAGGGATACCAAGAGAGATGGACCTTGAAGTTCTTTTGGTATAAACACTTGTATAAACAAGACCCAAATGTAGTCGGCAATTACAAAAATTAAAAGTGTATCATATGATCTCATGTCTTTGGACACAATTATAATTCTATTGCTACAATGTTTTCTGAACACTTTAGTACATGTTGAATGCATAATTTTGAAATCGGTCTTGTAGGAATTTCTATGTATACTATTTGGATTCTATTGTTATATTTGTCTAAATGGGTAACAACTATAGCAATTTTTGTGCAACTAACTTGTTTGTAAGAAGAAATTACTTTCATTGAGTTGAGTATTGCTCATCTATAAGCTCTATGTTTAATTGGTTCTTTGGGATCAAAATTTGGATGAATTGTTGTGTAGTGTTTATAAAAAAAATTGGCCCACAAATTTGAACTTGATTCTATACCAACTCCCTAATCATAGAAGGAGCTTGCAATTTTTAAGCATCTATTGCTATTGAGCAGCCAAAAAAATGTGAATAGTATTGTAGGCTCGGGGGGTCATTTAGAGTATCCATTAGAAATCACGTGTGAGCAAAACTTTGGACCCCCTATATACTTTTTGAATTTTAAATATAAAAAAAAAAAAAAATATGAATAGATTTTCCTACTTTGAAAGTATATGTTTTGAATTATTGATATTTTTATTTGTTAATAATAAATAGTTACAAATTCTTGAAGTAAAAAGATACACTGTAGAACTAAAAAATAACTTTCACACCCCTATATTATATAAGAAAAAATCGTCTAAAAAATGAAGAAAAAATTCCTAAAAATAACTCATTATTGGAAGCTCATTTTGAGTTTAAATATTGACTCAATGGTCATCTAAATGTGTCCTCTATAATTATTTGAGTTGAAAAACATGCCATTTTAATTCATTTTCAACCTCTTCTAGAAATCATTTCATATTTTATTTGAGTTGGAAATTTTGGCAATTGAAAGCTATAGTCATTATAAAACAATGTTCAAAATTTTAGGTTGAAATTATAGTTGATTAGAAACCACTTGTTCGCACGTGGTTTGTTATAGTAGAACTAAGTGCACCCCCCAAGATTGTAGGCTGCAATTCTTGACATGTAAGAGCATTCACATTCGTACCCCAAATAGGTAGCCTACACAACTCAACAACTCTGAGGGCCCACATGGGAAAAAAGTCCCCCACCCTTGCAACATGTAGAGTTTGAACAATCTCCATAAAAACATACTAGGGTCTATAACAGTTAAGATCCCAGAGCTTAGATTCAATGTATCTCTAACAATATTTAGTAGCTTATCAGAGGTTGGTTCCCTACATCAAAGCAATGTTGTGAGCTGCAAGGGAGGCACCACCTAGTTGTGTGGAATTGGAAAGGTGGGCAAGGGTGGGCAATTCTCCATAGACCTTTAACCCTTGAACGCCGACACAGACGCCAAACGTCCAATGGATGATAAGGAATCTTTGAGTGTAGGACGAAAGTGCAACTATTCATCCTTGGAATTGGGTTTGGAAAGGAAAGATCTCCTACAGTACTTTGATTTCCAATAAGTGCTTTTGCTATTTCTTTTACCAATGATTCACATAGTAATACAAAAGGATGATTTTGAGCATCGAAGGGTTAAAAACAAATCCAGCACGGGGGCCTCTAGCTATGTCTGGAATCCAGGGTCACGTTTCTTGAGTGTGGGTGCGGGTGCTCTCATCCCCTACCTACAGTAGCGGGCAATTCAGTTCCACTTTCACTGCAGACCACGTTACGTTTCTTGAGTGTGGGTGCGGGTGCTCTCATCACCCAGCTAGCAATTTCCACTTTCACTGAAAACTACGTTGCGTTAGTCGACTGGCGCTCCGTGGAAACTAGTCTGCCTGTGGCAAAACACGCAGTGCCTGACTCACGACACGCTGAGTGGGTTCCGCAGCACCAGCGACCAGTGCCACTTACTTTGTCCGTTCAGTTGTCTTGGAGATGCTCGACATTATTCCGTATTGGGAGGCAGTCGTCCCGCAGATATTTCGTCACCTGGCTCTCATGCTGCATCGGAGGGACTGTTGCTGCGGAGGAGAAGTCAGTCTAGACTCTAGACTCTAGAACAACTATAAGTTAAGATATTGATGGTACCGGTAGCCAGGAGTACCATTCGTCTTCCTGCAACGCAATTTTCCCCCAGGCAAGGACAAACTGATACTTCGCATGCGTGTGTGGTTGCAGGTGCAGGAAAGCGGCCACTGATGGTCACGAGGGTCCCAATAACATGGGCCTCTCAAATACGTGGACCACATAATACCAGGACTGTACATTTCGATTTCTATAGCCGAGATGTTAACTTATTGTTCCTTCCGGCACCAATGACTGACAATAATAGAAAGCGGAGGGAGGGACGGATTTTGAAAAGTAGATAGCCAGATGATACATGTGGTTTAGGCTTCAAAGGACAACACCTATCACCAAGCTACTCTTTGTCAAGACAGAGAGTGGTTCCTCGGTTCCATTTGTTTCAAAAAGAAAAGAAAAGACAGAGAGTGGTTTCTGATTTTTGGTGGATCAATAGGTGTGTTCTTCATTTCTAAAAAAGTCATCCATCTGCCACATTTGGGTTGCAATGTCTTTAGAGTGCCCTCACCTTGACGTGCCCACCAATGCAGCTTCAACAACTCATGGTGACCCCTCAACCAAAACCATGCTCTACCACTACTCAGGCATCAAAAGTAAGTGCCACATGTGGGCTCTTGAAAATGAAGCCCCAACCACTCAACAATTGAGGGCACTCTCAATTGTTGCACAAGTGTAGATTCTAGAGGTTCTAGCCATCAAACCTAGTCTGTGAGATCAACAATTGAGCAACCTATGAAGCCAAGAAGTAGTAGCCACATGAAGCCGGAGAACTATGATATAATGCTAGCAAGTTCTGTCAAGTAGAACCCCAACTTGAAAAATTTGCAACAACAAGCTTCTACAATGTGTGACAATGGTCAATTTTTTTTCATTTAGCTCCTTGATCCGGACCCCTGATGGGCCCTTCGCAACTATATATGTTGTGCTTCATTTTAGACAAGGGAGTGCTAGCATGTGAGCATAGAATCTATGAGTCAATGACCTTAGAAGTCTATATTATAGACACCTTCTATAGTTATAGGTGTCTATGCTATAGGTACCTATATTATAGATTCTTTTCATGTTATAGTGTACATATGTTATAGGTACATATGTTAAAAATACCTTCAAATAGTTGTAGATATATACCTACAACTAGATGCAAGGCTCGTAGGCTCATGTCTCTGTGTTCACGTGCTAACATTATTGATTTTAGACGTGCCTAGGGGGGTGAGCTTTTAGAGGAACCTCTTTTTGACATACACATACACTATTTGGCTTGAATTGAACACATGCCAATTTTCCTTTTTTCTAAATTGTATTGAATTTTTGTTCAATTTTTTTTTATACAAGTGAATATTTCATTTCATGGGTGATTGCAAGAAAGACCGGTCCTATTTGGCGTCACAATTGAAGTGACTAAGTTGCCATCAATCATAACTTTTGAAAAATGAAGTTGATGGACTTGAAATTTTTATTGAAGATGGCTAACTGAGAAATCATGAGATTCATTATTTTTCATAAATTTTGAAAAATAATTTTATAATTAAATGTCAATTTATCTAATTTGCCACACTTTGCGGTTTAGGATTTTTTTAGTACTGTAGAGCATCCAAAAATTATGATGTATACTAGATGAACATGTGCCTACCAAAGGGCATTCAAAAAAACACAATTCTTTGTCCTCAACATGCATGCAAATAGGGGTCCTTTGTGCATAGCGCTCCAAACATTCATGATGGTTTCAACTTCTAGTTTTTGGTGAAATGTAATCACTATCAAGTCTTTACAAATGGCCAATTTTTAGTTTTTATTTATTCATGATTTTCTAATTATTATTAATTTATACTTAATTTTATTTATGTTCTTTGACAAACTGTCATTTTTTTCAAATATTACTATTTTAGTATTATTACGCATTCAAAAGTACTATTGGCTGTTGATTTTTCAGATCAATGGCTAAGATTGCTTCGTTTTGTAGTACTGTAGTACTCATAGTATTGAGTGCAAAAAATTACAATTTTGGCAAAACGCTACCAAAATCGTTTGGTCTTCCTTGCAATCACCTTCATTACAATTGACAACCACCTATATCCACTAAACAATTTAGGTTTTGTATTTTTGAAGAATGACAACAATTTATAGGTACATACAATCTTGGTGTATGTTTCTCTATACGGTAGTGGGATATTGATTTCAATTGGCTTGCAACTCTAAGCCCAAACAAGGGTCCAAACATGAGAGGACTTATTGCACCTCAAACGTTGCTAAATGTGTTTGGTCCTTTGATTATTGCCTTTGGTTGCTTTTGTCCAAAGTCAAACACTAGGACAATAATTTCAATTGCTTTGGATGCATATGCTGTAACTAGTTTCAACTATTATTTTTTGGATGTTTAAGAAAAAAATTCCTTAACTTGCAACATCTGTAAACCATTTTGAATTCCTTTCATGAAAATGTAAACACATGGTAGATGGTCTTAAGCTAATTGTAGGACCCTATACCCACTATGTACATTTTTCACATTTGGGATTCATTATGAATTGCATGTATAGAAGATACTATCTTTTTTCCAATGGTCTCAAATTTAAGAGATTTGAAACTCTATTGTATTCTAAAATGATGAAAGTATTATGAAAGTGTTTTGAAAATGTAAAGGTTGGCAATTCTTTGTATTTTTGCAAATCAATGGAAGATGATTTTTTCTTTGAGGAATCATTACTTAGGAGTTTATAAAGATTAATTTAATCTATAAAGGACCAAGTGTTTGTTCAATGAACACTTAAAAACTTGGGTCGAGTCATATGAAGTCAATTTTGGTCAAATGTTCATGAAATTCTAATATGAGGTGTAAACTATGAACATATACACCTCAATGGGTACATAATTTTTTTTTCTAATTAGGTGACTAGATCAAAAGTTATACTCTGAGTAATGAATTGGATAGCTCAGGCAATTTAGGCATCTTTGGGGCACTTTTTGCTAAAACCCTCATCGCCTTTGAAATTGGCATTTAAGTACTAATAAAATATGGGATAAAATTTTCCAAAGAAAACAAATTTTAGTTCTCAAATAACATTCCAAGAGTAGTCAAACTTTGTTAGCTATGTCAAGGTAATTTGGAGAAAAAATGTTTTCTGCTAAGTTCTAAGTTCTTCAAACTCTATTTATCTTGTAATCTATGAAGTCTGAGTTTGTGAAATTTTTCATACATATTCCAAATGTTTGCCTCTAACTTTTCACCAATGTGATTTCAATTTTTTTTTTTCATTGCACAAAAAATCATTAAAATATGACTAATATATTGCCAAGTCACTTAATCTCTTTGCATTGCAGGGTCATTTAGAGTAAGGTAGACTCTATATTTGCTTATGAAATTTGCAAGAGTGTACCTAACAAGATTTATAATTCAATGATGGAAAGACTCAAATTTGTCAAGAGTAAAAATTTTACCACACAAGGGCTTGAAGTCTACTAACCATGTTTTGTAGGAATGATTTTTATTTTTTTATTTTTTTTCTCATTTCAAAAGTTATAATCTTTCAATCCTCATGGTCAAATAGGCTGAATTTTTTTCAACATATTGTCATAGTAGTCCACTACACTTTCGTATGGTTGAAGTTAAAAAAGAAGTTCAATTTTGGGCAATGCACTAAAAATGACAATATTTGATGATTTCTCTTGAAAAACATCCGTAGTCCTTTAGGGATTATAGTAAAAGTCATCCCATAAAGACCAATGAATAATGGTAGGCAATTAATCTTGAAATTCTAACTCCCAAATTGCATATTCTCTCCAAGCCTTTTTTGGTTTATAAAAGTTTGTTTTTAATATAAATGCTTTGGATTTTGATTTGATTCTTTTGCGTTGTCTCCTACAACATGTTATTTTACTCTCTAGTAGCACTTTTGCCCTTAAATCTTCAATGTAAGATTTTGGAGTTACAAATGAATAAGCACACATTGCAAATACAATACAATCATGTGTTGCTTGCAAAATTTCACAACCTCAAGTGTTATATCAAACCAAGTTGATTTTTTCACATCTATCCCTTAAATGAGATCTTTAGACCCATGTGTCCCAAGGTTGTGTTCATGGTACCGTTAGAAAGCTCTCTGCAAGGAGGGGTGCACAGACTTTTGTGGTGTTTTGACTCACAACAAAAAAGATATTGAATTTCGAATTTTTTATGAATTAAAAAATCAGAATATTACTTTTACTTTTATTTTATTATACTGTGGCTACAGCACAGGCCAAATTAGAGAATTTGACAAAGCGTCTTTAGAGTTTACGGATTTTTGTCAGACATGGACAGAGCTAGACACCAGGTTGCTTGCCAGGATTTGCGAGAAGTTTCACAATAATGAAAGTTATTTCGTAGTTATCGGAAGAATGCTACTAACAATGAATCTTCGGCATTGTTACAGTTGCCTGATTACGAAGCAGGCACTCAGGTTCTGAAAGTTGCAGGAAATGCAGTTTGCAATCATTTCTTAGTGTGGTTGGGATATAAAAAACTCAGTTACAAGCTAAGCATACTGTAGTTACAAAGACCGGGGTTTTAGAACATTTTTGCCTTTTTTTCAAACAGCAATTTGAATGTAGTGCCAATGTTTATCAATTTCATTGTGAAAACTTGATGAGGTTGCAGCTCAAGAACACAGGAAGTTGAAAACGAACAGCGAAAATGCAAAATCTAGATAGCAAAAAACTGCAGTTCGAAAACTCCAAATCTGGAATACTTGACCATTCCTGTGACAACGCAGCTCATTTGTTCCTGCAGTGGTAAGTTGGGAGCAAAATTTTCAAATTTGAAGTGCTTTGAACTCCACACACAAAAGCCTTGAGACAGGTTTAATTTAACCATCACAATTGTAGCATTTCCTTGGAGAAAGTGAGGATCGGAGAGCCTGTTGAAATTGGTAAAAAGTGATCTCAGACACTCGAGCAAAATCTCGTATTTGTTAACCTCCGTAGGAACTGAGAATTTTGGTGCTTATGAAGGCATTCTCTGAAAATGGACAACATCTAAAAATCCACCATGATTTTTGAGGAATCGACTACAGGATTTCATACTTAGTCAACTTTCAAACCAAACTAGTCTGCGTCGAAATTGTGACATACAAGTCTGTGCACTAAAAGCTTGTACTTTGGTCGTTTGTCTACAATGAAGGTCCCTTCATTTGTTTTAAAAAACAGCAACCCCCAAACTAGGACTGAAAGAGATCTGAGGTTTGAGATAAATGCCAATTTCTTAAAAAACAGCCATGATTTAAATAAATATGACAAAAAAACCAACACTTACAGTTGTGCTTATCAACTTCTCAACAACGTCGGTACCTCTAGCAGATGGCTGATGGTACAGTACAGTACAGTACAAATTGCTGTCTGACTCTGATGGAACCATGGCAGCAACTCGCCGGTCCTTGTGTGTTCAGAGGGGTCTCAGTCTGGCAACCCATGAGTCTTGTGAAGAGCCTCCTCTTTGCAACAACTCTCTTGTAGTACACGTAGCTTCTGGCCTTACAGTAGTACAATACTCTCCTGTAGTACACTTGGCTTCTGGCCTTCTGGGGTCACGTTTCGTCTTACTAATTGGACTTTATTATCAACAACAATTAAACTTTTTCTTTTTTTCCGTTTCCTTTTTTAATTTCTTCCCCACAAAAAATGACAGAAAAGATTCATTGCAATAAAGAGCAGAATAGAACCGCTCCCAGAAGGTTCTCAATCAGGTTCTCAATCGGAAAGTTTTGAGGCACCACTCATGCCAATATCAAACAGTAGTTTGTAATCAGTGAGATATTGGGGAAGCCAAGGCACTTGGGGCAAGTTAGAACAAAGAAGGGTATCTTGTAAAGTACCTGCTTTAAATGTCGTACCTTCTATTCTTGAAGAATTTATTGATGACGAAGTTACTGACAATATTTTAAAGTCCATGCATTAAGGATAGTATCTGATTCTTTACATGGATGATGATGCACGTGCCAAGGGTCTAGTTCCTCAGTTCAAAGAAACTTCCTTCCAGAACTTTTCTCTTCTAAGAATCTTTTTTGAACTGAAGAACTAGACCCTTAGCACGTGCACAACTCCTGCATGAAAAGAATCATATGCTACTCCTCAATTCCTCAACCCAACACAAACATCATAATATTGTCCAAAATTCACAAAAGTACTATCCTTGATTCCAGTAGGTTGCTTTGTAACTGCTTCGAGTTTTGCCGTACAGTACAGTGAACACACGTGTGTCTAATTAGTGTGGGTTTTGAAACATGTTGGACCCCTCACTGTCGGAGAAACCAAAAAGTACTGTGCACGAATAATGTTGCATCGAACCGTTAGATTCTAAACAAGTGGAATGGCAGTTAAAGCATCGCTCGAAATAAAAGTGGTCCACACTAGTGAGAATCCTCTGGTACAGGACTAGGTTACGGAAACACAGTTACTTTACCCCATTCATGCAGAAGCTCGGTTTTTGATTCTTCGACCACAGCAGCAGTGTACCGACCCTTCTGGATAAACGCCAAAATCAGAAAATCAGAACTTCAAAATTCTAGTGCAGCTCGATCATTGCCCAAGTGTTTCCCAGAGTACGACCACGAGTGCATGCCACTGGACTTTTTAAGCAGCAAGCTAGTCCATACCAGTCTACAAGCGGTAAACAAAAAAGTTTATCGCACTATTACTGAGGTTTATAACGAAATAAATGAGTCAATTAATCTTTGTGCCCAGCTAGTTGCGTAAATACCGTAGAGGTGCAACGTAATGCCGAAATACCTGGCAATTTAGTTAGACTGATCCATGTTCAAGTCGCCAGGATTTCATAGTCGGGTGCTCGCTGCACCTGCACACACAAACACAGTCTATCACTTGACAAGAAAAGACTGGCATCAGATCGATGTTTGAATGTGGAAAATATTGCATGTCCACAAATATGTGAACCTCACATTGTTAAGGTCTACAGTGGATTTCAGTAATATTTGGTGCAGTACTGCAGTTTCAATTACCCGCCTGAACCCTCAGATCTATAACTTTCCTAGTTTTTAGAGCTCTCACCCAATTCTAGAGCTCTAAAACAGGTCATTGTAATATATGTGACTGAATAACTCAGCTTGACTAGATTTCTTCTCCTATCCGGAACTGAGATTAACTGACACATTTGAGGACTTGAACAACGCCGGAACTAGAAGGGACCAGGAACAACAACTCGATCAGTCTTCAGAATTTCCAGCGATTCCAATCAAAAGTTGGCCCGCATCATCATGAAGAATGGCCGGGTATTGTTAATCCCAGCACCAGTCCCCGCAGTCCCGTGAGAAATGTGCAGTTCCAGAAACATCCAAAGCATGCAAGCAAGGTGGTCAGGACTCAAGAACACCAGTATTGAAGCTCCTGAGATAGATTAATTCTCTTCTCTCTTCTCTCTGTTTATATTAAGTACACACCCCATCCTAGACTTTGCGGATATCACCAGTGAATAGTCAAATTGGTTACTCAGGTAAATTGTGAGCCTAATTAACCAATTTGACCATCCACTGGTGACGTTTCAGGGCTGAAAGTTGGGTGACTTTCGAGTGCTCAAAACTAGTGACATTCGCAAGAAATAGGCATAATTCCCCATTTTGGCACATTTCAGGGCACAGAACCTGAAACGTACGTTATCTATACCAAGGCAGTTCTAGTTTTGTACTTTTCTGCAAATGACTGTCGCAATTTCTGTCGTTAGAATCAAAGAAACTGACGATTCAAGTAGGTTTAAAGTTGGGCGACTAAGATGTGTAGAGAGATTCTCGTTGCTTCCCTTACGTTAATATCAGAAGTACGTTTCTTAGAACATTTTGTACTAGCCACTAGAAATGGAAGAATAAGATTAAGGAAAAAACAGTTCGTTATGATTGCTACATTACAACGCCAATTTTTTTGATATTCCTCTACACAAACCAAACTCAAAAAACTAGGGCAAGTATAGCTTTACGTTTCAAGGCGCACGTCATGACAGGTGCCAATTGAAAGTAGTGGCAAACCGTGCGTGACCAAAGTAACAAAATTGACGTGATAGCAAAACACTTTAAATGGGGAATGACAATCCGGAAGCTTGCGATAATCTCCCTGAGTGTCTGAAATCTGAGATTCATAGAGTTCAAAAATCTAAAACTCACAAGGAGATTTTTCTGGTTTCCTACATTATCAATGTAGTAAAATCAAGGAAAACACCACTTTCGAAAGTGTGAGCATGTAGAGATTTGGAATCGCTATGTAGAATTTCAGTCATTTTAGTACATTACATAGTAAACAACCCAATTTACTACTTTCTAGCATACATTCCTATTATGCATGATTGTAGTAAAATACATAACATAGGAAACAACCCAGTTTTACTACTTTCTCACACATTTGAAAAAAAATGTGATTTTACCATGTAGTTTTTTGTTGAGGACATTATCCCATAAGGATTGTCGCTGTTGAGACTCCGGTGGAGTATAAGAGGCAAGCTTCCCACATAGTTGCATTGCAGCTTTTGCCTCCATGTGGAATGTGCAAAGTATTGTACTGTGGGGTACATTGTACACTACAATGTTATACAGCATACAATAATGTATCCTTCGTATTTTTACGAAAGGAACAAAATGGTGTACTGATATTAATATTTCTCATAAATAATTGGTCCATGAAAGACTACACTCTACTTTCCTTGTTTCAGTTTACTACATTCTCAATTCACTACATTTTCCATTCACTACATTTGTCATTTTACTACTTTCGAAATGTAGAGATGGTAGTGCATTCACTACATTCTGTCTTTTACTACTTTAGTCTTAAGTACATAGGAAAATAGGTAGTAAAATGCCCTGTTTTCCTAGGTAGTAAAACGAAATAGTCTCCCTGTGACTGGTAACATTCTAGTTCCAGATTGCATCCTAAATCCACAGGCCTACTAGCCTCTGTGACACTTCACACTCGATCAGAGAAACCAAGTAAGCACATCCGAACTCTTGACATTCCATCCAAAGTCAAAATTTCTTGGCATTCTAGTGGTGAGAGAGAGAAAGAGGAATCAAGAACTAGTATTTAAATGAGCATTTATAATAAGCAATTCCATAGAGTACCACCACCTAGAGTCCCAGATCATAAATTGAAGTTGCAGGTGCTCAAAAAGCAAGATTTCTCTCAATGACTTCCTACGGGTGACGGCTTTTCAACTGACAAAATGGTTATTGCTGTGTCTCTGAGCACCAAATTTCTCCCCAGAACTCTAAGACTTGGGACTTTCAAGTACGTACAAGTGAACTCTAGATCTGAATACGAGGACTGGCCTGTACAGAGCTGAGATTTCATTTGGGCCACTCGAACTGTGCCAAGCTAGGTAGTTCGCAAAAACAACGATCGAATATGACCATGTGGAAAATGAACTGATAGCACAGAATGCATTAAACCAGCAATCTGAAGCAACTGATCAGCATCGACTCATAGCACGAAAGAAGAAATCAAACCACACAGAATGATCGACCCAAAGTCCCCTTGGAGCTTCACACAACCACAGTACCACACTGGACAAATTTTCAAGTATGATAAATTGGCTTCATTTTACTACTTCATCACTTTCCAGGACACGCAGCACCAAAAGTAAATCTATGTACTTACAGTTATCCAAGTTTTTAGAGATGTGTAACGTATTTGTCTAGAGGTATGTCACAATATCTGGTGCCATCAGTGAGTCAATTTGAGGAAACTAATGACACAAGAAATTGCAGAAGCAATGTAGCAGCCACAATACAACTTTTGACCATCATTCAAAGCAGAGAGAATAACATTATTAACATTATTAGCAGGTGGCGACATGTTTATAGCTAGAACATATTCAACTTGTTGGTCTTTTATGTACCCGAGGTTAAGGTGGCACTAGATCTAAAATTGGTCATTTACACTCATGCATAGATGAAGGCAAAATTAAAATTAGAACTAACTTATTTCTTGTCATTAAACGAATGGAAATCATAAAAGCTCAAGAAAATTTATGGCATTTTGTTTGGAGGATTTTTGTAAGTTTGGCATGTTATCAAAGTAAGACTCGAAAAATCCTTAAGTGTCGCATTTTAAGTGCATCTTTGAATCGTCGTCAGAACGACTCAGAACCATTCTCCAAAGTAGGTCTCTATTACTTTACAGGAGCTAGAATTGGGAGGAGTGAAAGGTTGCGTATACTTTAAAAGAGTGCAGAGACAATTTCAGAATATTGTGCCTTTCACCATTTATTGTCGGGATGTGAGGGACGTCTAGCCTTGATTAATAACAGAGTTACGAAGTCTGTGAAAGCCTGATTAAGTCAATGGTTAAAGTAGCATGAAACTCTTACACTCGACTCCCATCATTCAACAGTACGCCTGCCTACGAGCAAACGCCATTTAGCTCATATGCATTAGCTGCCAGAAGAAAATGGATCGATGTTCCAGCTTGCTAGTCAAAAAGTGAAATCATAAACACCCTCGTTGACAACACAGTTCCAGATCGATTCGTACGTACGTTCTAACTAAAACTGCCGCAGGCTTTAGAATCCAAAACTTGATTTAATAACAACGAATATTGGTGTCAACAGGTTTCAGACATTTATAACTTGAGAGCTCATTTATCAGAACCTGTAGTACAGATTGGTCCGAAAGGTCTGTTAATTAGAAGTTATAGTTCTAGCTACATAGTCACTGCTTGAAAATTTAGTGCTTTTCGTAGAAATATCAGTACACATGAGCACTCCATAGGTTTGTGACAAGAACAAATACTGTGTCATCACACCATCTCCTTTAACAGCAGGGGGCCGGGGAGCACTTACTGCAATCACGTCACCGGAGATTCCACGGTAATAGGGGACTTTTGTTGCAGGACGCTTCGCCCTCGTCTCTAAATCCCTGGTGACATGACGCTGAAAACGTTCTGGACTTCTGGGTATTGCCTGCGCTTTCTTCCTTTCTTCGACAGCTTTTCAATGGCTTTCGCCGTCCATGCGAAACAACGCGGCGCGCCCACGTCCTTGATGTCCGTCAGTATTGATTCATTACTGCAACTTTCACGAATATGAATTGAAAGCATGTAACTTCACGGCTCCGATCATCTGTCCACGGCGGGCTTCCGAGTTAGCCAAATCTTACCATGGGCTGCAATTCCAACCAAATACGTACGTGCACGCAAACCTCTTTCATCTCTCCACCAGGGTTTCCCTACTTGAACATAATTTTTCAATATCGACAGTGAAGTGCAGCTTCGTGTCAATCAATTCCAACTCAATGGTTAGTTGCTAGTGCCGCCCAGGATATATGTTCTAGCCAGAATGTTGATTAAGAGAAGGTGGTCACTCCTTCTAAAGGCGTGTCAAATCCGGGATCATCAGTCACCCGTTGGACCTGCATCCGATGGAATTCCAAAGTAGATGTCCTATTCATTCGACATTGCCGAGTGTTCCGTGGCCTGCATGCACTGCCAGAGGAAGGGGAAGGAGGTGCACTCACCGTGTGTCCTCGGAGGTTAGGGTCGCAATACTGCATGCCAACCCTATGCCAACAGATGTCCGAACTTGGCAGATGGAGAAGAACCTTGCTAGAAATAGTCCTACAGGGTTCCGAAGTTCGATTTGTACGTGGCCGCCATCTCGACCTTCGGAGCAACCGGCCGGGCAAGCGCATCGATGGGCGCCGTTCCTGTACTACTGCGGCCGAAGGCGCGGGGGCGGCAGTTGCAAAGCCGCGCGCTCTCCAAGGGGAGAGAGAGAAGCGGGGCGAAGGGCTTTGGGGGTGCCAGGACAGGGAATCGCGGAAGAAGAAGACGAAGCAAAAGGGGAGGGGAAGGGACAATGCCTTCGCCTATTTACATCCTACTACTAATTGGATCATTTTTGGCTAACATTCTTTGTGATGTTTTAAAGTAGTTTTAATTTTGTCAAATTTGTTTGGTTTTTATATAAGAAAATGATAGATGAAATCATCAACTTTGGACAAAAAAGTATATGCATGTATTTAACCCTTGAACCCTGGGCCGGCCACTGTGGAAATCATCTGTTTTGTCACTGTGTGAATTGTTGGCTTAAAAAAATGGAAGCATACTCATTGGAAGACAAACTACTGTAGATGGTCTTCCCTTTCCACACAAATTTTGGAGGATTAATAGTTGCATTTTTGTCCTACACGAAGAGATTCCTTGTCATTCATCGGCCAAATAATGTCCTCCGTGGCGTTTATGGATTAAAGATGGATGAGTTAATAGTTAACACCATATATATGGCATCCACTGGGTGAATCATGAATGTTTTCAAGAGCTTGATGTGAAAGAAGGAGCAAAGGGCTTCGGGGTGCTAGGATAGGGGACTGCGGAAGAAGAAAGGGGAGGTACAATGTTCATCTTTTTAAATTGGCACCATGGGGCCAAATTCAACTATTTCAAATTAAGTAATTCTCTACTTAACATTAGAAGAGTCACAATTGTGAAACGTCTCCAAATTCATTGAAACTAGAGAGGTGGAATGTTGGAAATGGACACCCTACCATTCTTTCAATGAATTACGTGAATATTTCTTATTCTTGCCCAAAAGAGGCTCCTAACATTAGTCTATGATGTTACGTACTTTTTTCAATTTTTTGTACCTAAACCTTGGAAGGAAGTTGTAGACATTTTGATGGATGATATTTGAGATAACAAGAGAATCGACAAATTCATTAGAATTGATTTCAGGTGAGGGGAGGGCCGTTTCATGCATGTTCCCCTTTTTGTGAACCAAAGGTAAGCATGTAGAATATGAAATAATTTTAAAAATAAAAAAACAAAAAAATATTTTTAAAAATATTTTAAAAATATTTTAAAATAATAATAATAGTTTTTTTAAATAATTTAAATAATAATAATAATTCTTTTAAATAATTAAATATTATAATTTGACGAGGACGAACTTTAGCCACATCAGATTGCGCATGTGGTTGAGTACTTGAGTTCATAGAGTTAGAGAACTAAAGGAACTCACGACCATCTATAGTAGCTGAATTTCCTCTAATGAACCTATTCAACCTATCAGAAATTGGATCATTTGGTTTATACTTGGATTTTTATATGAGAAAATGATAGATGAAATCATCAACTTTAGATGAAAAGTTCATACATATAAGATATAAAGCAATTATTCGTTCAAAGATGGATGAATTAACATTAAATACCATAGAGAGTTGACAACTTGGCATCCATTAGGTGAATTATGAATGTTTTCAAGAGTTTGATGTGGACATGAGTGTTGGAGCTTCACACAATGGATGAAGTACATTTAAGTTTGTTGGAAAAATAATTTTTCATAATTATCTTCTTCAACTATGTGACTTAGTTTAGTTAGTTGATGACTTGGTGCTTTATGATTTTTGTTTAAGGTTGTGAAACAATTCATATAGGAATGGAAAGAAAAACATAAACTTGCAAAAATGAAGATCTTATTTAAATCTAGAATCTTTACCTAAGACATAATTTATTTTGCCAAAAATGGTTCAAATTGCCCTTTCTACCATGTTTTGTTTACGAACAAAGAAATAGAAAAAGCCTTGCTTTACCATAATATTAGTGATGGACATCTTAGCATCTCCTTTAAAAATGAAAAAAGTGATTGTAAGATAGATGAGTCTATTGATGGTCAATTTCGTTAAAATGGCGGTATTCCGCATGCCATTTTAATGGAATATCTTCTACAAATGGAGAATAAGGGTAGATGCATACTACGGTGGACCAAAAGTGGCGCATATTTAGTCCATTTTCGAAGCGAATGGAACAAATACATGGGAAATTAGGATAGAAAAAGACAAAAATAGAAATTTTAAAGAAATACCATCTTAGATGACCTCTTAGTGTAAACAATAAGTGAAAACAACATATCAAAATTCCAACTTTAAGTGTGTTAAATTTACCCCCAAAATTTGGTGCCAATTCTGGCCATGTAATAGTCCATATCTACCAATTTAGGTGTCCAATTCTACATATTTTAAACCTAAGAATTTTATCATATATAATCCTACTTAAATATAATTCCTTCTTTTGTAAAATATTTGAATTCTTTATTGATCAATGAGTCTTTATGGTGAATGCTCTGGAGTGTGACAGTACATAAAAAGTCCATATGAAAGTCCTTTACAAATAGAATATAAACTATTTGGACAAGATTTCTTTTGCAATGCATAGATAATCAAATATACAACATGAAAAAGTGTCCTTTTCAATATTGCACGACTTGTCTCTATTTAAAATCATAGGAATTCCAAAACATCCTACTGAATTAAGGACTGTGACAATCCATATTGGTCCAGCGTAGTATGCATCTACCCATAAGTGTGTCATGATAGGGTCATACATGTGCCAATTTTATGCCTAGCACATTCAAATCACTCCTAGTTCACGCATTTCCACTCCCGTCGGACAATCTTTCCATTGTTTTCATTCTTTCACTAGTTTCATTTTGTGCCATTTTAACGAAATTGACCATATTGGTACTTTGTTAGGAGAATAGATAGCCTCGTTTCTATTGATTAGTCAAATTTTTAAAAATTCTCCACATATTGACATTTGTAAGAAATACAGTAGCCAATTAGTTATTTTTTTCTAAAATATATGAATTTTTTATGAATTTCAAAATTGTACCATCCAAAGAGCCCCCAAAAGGTGTTTAGAAGCTAGCCCCAAACTTGTGGGAAATTGAGTGAAGCCAATCCTTTGCCATGTGTAATCTTCATAGTTGTATATTTGTATTCATTCAATTTGTAAAATCATTAACATCTAGTCCAATTGCAATATTGTCTTCTCCATTCAATATTACGTCTATTTGTATTTGAAATTGAATTGGTTGTTTTTAATACATTGGGATGATAGAAGATGAAATTAGATGAAGTATTGAACTAGTATTACAATAGAGACTACAATTGAATTCTTTTTTATTCTTCTTTAAATTGGTGTGTATTTCAATTTCTATTACTATAGTCTATTTGTTAAGATGAATTAGATGATAGATTAAATAAGACACAATTGACAATTTTACCATTGCCAATGGTGTTATTTAAAGAATATGTGAAATACAATTGGTATTTTGTCTTATATAGATATGATTTTGTTCTTAAGCAATTTCAATTAAGCATTCCAAATATTAATTTCAAATCAACAACCAAAACTTTCTTTGTGGTAAAATTTCTCTATAGTAAATTCTATTAGTATTTTTGAATTTTTTAAGAGATAATACAATGTCATTTGAAATCATTAGTGAAATCATATTTTGAATTAATTAAATCATACAGTTATATAGAAAATATACATGTACATATCCTTTTTATTTATAAAATATCTCATTTAAAAATAAAATTCCCACTATAAAAGAATTCAATGTCAAGGTGTAACATGCCTAATTTGGGTAGTATTGATATATTTGTATTGTAATTCAATTTTTCTATTTGACCTTCAAACTACAATTAGTTAGATATCTTTAAATATAGACATGTGGTGGTGCAATTGTTTTGCTAAAATCTTGCTACTATACAAAACATCTATTTTACATTGAAAGCTAGACTTACAAGTTACAACACTTTGATATTGAACTTCCATAGTGTGAATTTTGAATCATTTATCATGATTTTTTTTAAATATTGAAAGAGTATGTGTGAATGTTTTATACATATATTTACTTAGTTCATTTTTAAAAGTGCATTATTGATGATTTCAATCAATTGTCATTTAAAACTATGAAATTTGATTACAAAATCCACCCAAAATTAAGCTGATTTTTTCAAATAAAAATTTAATATGTGGATGCAAACACGAAAAAATGCTTGGTTCAATGCTAATTTTGAAAATTTTGAAAAAACACTTAGAAGATCTTAATTGTACATTGTTGACCTAAGTCATAGGCCACCATCACTATAAAATAGGAATTAGGGTGCTACAAGGTTAAAGTGGTGGTTAGAATGAGTTTATTGCAATACTAGTGATCGATTATTCACATATGCAAAATTCTAATTGGTTATTAGAGATTGATTATTCACATATGAATCAAATTAGACATTTGCTAGCCAATCACTAAGGCTTGGTTTTAGAAAAAAAGACTTGATAGTACAATGTATTACACTTGGTGAAATAAAAAAAAACTTAGAGTTTCTATTTGTATAAACTTCAATCTGTGCCTTGTTCAATGGTCAATATCAAGTGTTGTATGAGCAAATGCAATAGTAATGTAGTATTATTGAAATACATAACTAACATTCAAAGTTAGCAAACATACAATCAACTATCAAATGTTACAACTTACAATCAAATTCAAGCATGAAGGCTCAAATCCTAACAAACATATATGTGAAAGATAATTGAGCAAAAAATACCAATTTATTTATAAAATGCTTTCAATATTACTACTTAATATCTACATTTTACCTTCTTATTTCATTTGGAAACTTTGAAGTTCTACAAAAGTAGATTTCAAATATCAACATTTAAACACAAATAATTGGTTTTGGGAAATTTTATACTTTTATTAGAACTAAATTTACATAAATTACATAACCCTAGAGTCTTCAAATAGAAAATTTTCACCTTCAAATATTTAAATGAATTTTTTTCATCCAAATTTTTTTTCAGATTTTTGTGTTAGTTCTTCATTATTTGTGTAGTGTACACTAGTATGGTAGTAAATTCAGTGTAAAATAATTTTAGAAATATATGCCAATATTTAGAAAATTTATTTTTTCAAAAATAAAAATAATATTGTAAGAAAGAGAATCTTAGAGAATCTTTAGAAAATTGGTATTTGCCTAATAGTATTTTATGCAAAAAATATCGAATTTGACACATGAATATCGAATTTGCTACAAAGGTGCAACAAATACTAAAGACTTTGCTTAGAAAATATTCTATAATAATTTAAAGGGTATTAGTAGATTGGGCCTTAAAAAATAATTTTTTCAATTCAAAAAATGACCCTTTAATAAAAACTTGAATAATAAAATAAAATAAAAATCTTTAAAAAACACAATGATTAGAATTTAAGATTTTGAATTTAAGGATGATTGCAAAAAACACCTATACTATTTTCCCTCACACGTAGTAAGTTGATTTTTTTAGGTCATAACTTTTGCATTCTGACTCCAAATGACTCAAGATTCATAGGTATGGTATTCATGAATATTATACATGTTGCCTAATTTTTTAGAAAATTTTCAAAAAAAATTATTGTCCAAAACTAACCCCCAATTTTTGTCACACTTACCCATTAGGAGAGATTTTAGGGGTCTAGGAGACTACGAGTTCACGGGGAGTTCACGGACTTTGAACTCTCTGTGAACTACAATCTGATGTGTCCAGGAGGCGGCCACATCAAATATTAATATCTTATTCATATTTTAATATTTTTTTTCAAAAAAATTATTATTATTATTATTTATTATTATTTTAATATTAAAAAAATAATAATAATTTTAAATTCTAACTATACTTTGTTGTTCACAGCAAGGGGAACAACCCCGAAACAAGCTTCCATACTTCTCAAATCTTCCCTAATGAATTGGGAGTAATTAGAGGGATTTAGTACTACTATGTACGTAGTATTTAGTATCCAAAAAAAATTTGAAGCTGAAATTTAAAGAATGGTCTTCTAATAGACTTGTAGCTACTATCCAAAAGAGTTATAAAAATAGTTAATTGTATATTATGTGGAAGTCCACAAAGTGAACTTGTTTCTTCTTGCTTGAAGCATGTAAAATATTATTTTGGTGGTTCTTTTAGTGAATGATTGTTTATATAGAATTATTACAAATAGAATTTTTGTAAAATTTATTTCATGTTTTTTTCTACTTTTTCCAAATAAAATATTGAAGTATCTATATTTTCTTAAGATTTGACACTTTTCTAGTTTTCCTACTTAGATGAATTTTTCTATGCTTTTTCTTTGGTCTTAGGATATATACATTCATCTTAGGATATATACATTGGCTATACTTTAAAAAATTAAGATCTAATTTTAAAGCACCTTCAAAACTAAGTATGAGTACTATGAGAACACAACAAAATTAGGCAAGTGGATCATTGCAAGAATTGGTTGATTTTGGCATCATACTTACAATCATGCTAGCACAATAGCACATGAGCGCTGAGACGTGTGCCTACGAGCCTTGAACTTGGTTGTAGGTATGTACCTACAACAATTTGTAGGTGTTTATAACACATGCACCTATAATATAGGTATACTATAGTATGGAAAGAGTCTATAACATATTAACATAGACACCTATAACCACATAAGGTGTCTACCGGGAGTATAATATAGACTTCTAAGTTCACGAGCTCATAGATTCTATGCTCACATGCTATCACTCCCTTCACAAGTAGCATGATGAATTTATTTTTTACTATAACTTTTGGAGCATGAAACCAATGGAGTTCAAATTTTTATTGAAGATGGATGTTTTGATAGTATCAAATCCCATATTTTTTATTTTTTTATTTTAAATTAAAATTTCCTAATTTGTTACTCTTTGAGGTTTAGGATTTTTTAGTATTGGATGACTACCCAAAATTAATGATGTAAAGCTAAAATTTATGTGGTTTGTTTCCACACTAGGTGGACATGTTCCTATGAAGACGCTTTCAAAAATATATTGTTTTATGTCCACGTTTGTACAAAGAAGGCACTCTTGCACGTGCACTTTTGAACATTGAAGATATATGGTTTCAAGATCATTCTTTTCATGAAATCTCATCACCATCAAATCCTTAAAAATGGTTGATTTTTAGTGATTTTTTAAACTATAGTTCTTTGATTATAAATTAAAAAGTGGACATATCCTTTTTTTCAAGGAATACTAGGACATAGTACTACTAGGTACAATTAAGACTACGTAGAACTCAAATTTGACACTTCTCAATAGTACAATCAACCTATGGTACAATCAACTAACTAAAATCAACCAATGAGGTCTTTTTTCTAGTACTTGTAATACAGAGAGTCAAAACTATAGATTAAGCAAATTAAACATTACAAAATCAACCACCAATTCTTGTAATGACCTAAGAATTTCTTGCAATCACCCTTAAAGGAAAAAAAAATTGTGAAAATTTCGATTATTCAAATCTACAATTGGCTTTAGAAGGAATTTTCAATTTTTGACTTTAAATTTAATTGATATATTAATTTGTATAGTAGCTGATTTAACCGTATGGATACTATCTATGAATCAAATTTTACAACTTACTATTGTTTGAGAGTTGTCATTAAATTATCTTCTACATCTTCACAAATTTGGAAATCTACACTATCCCTAGTCTTTAAGGGGTTAAATAATAAAATAGACAATTTTCAATTTTTTTAGGTTCTATTATATATATGGAAAATGGATTATAATAGTATCTTCCAATAAACAATATTTTTGTTCCATAAACAATATTTTTGTTTCAGGGATAAAAAAACTTACCAATTGCAAGATCATGATGCTTGAATTTCAAAAAGAAATATTTTCAATTCTTCCCAAATGGTTAGATTTCATCTTTCAAACATTTTACCCAAAAATGTGTAGATCCTATAACTTGCAACTCTCCATAATATGTTAAAGAAATAAGTTGGGAATACATGTAAAAAAATTCAATTTTCTTTTTCATATTCATGCTTGAATAAAATACTATGTAGAAAGAACTAGAAAATGATTTAAAATATTAAATTATTAAGAATTTAGGTATGGAATTGAAAAATGCCAATTCTAATAGTTGTAATGTTGTAAAAAACAATCTACATTCTATGATTTCATTCTTTTTCAATTTTGGGGAAAAATGAGTTAAATAAAGGACTTCAAATTTTATTTTAGAGTAGAGATTCCATAACTAACTTGCACACTAAAACTCCTCATAGCTTTGATCTCATTAATCAAAATGGAATGATTCAAATCTTTCCATCTATATATAAATCTAGAGAATTAATTTCAAATTTTATTTCTTAAAATTTTTTATAAAGAAGTTTTTTTTGTTGTCCGAGCTGCCCGTTGAGCATTGAAACCGAGATATCATGCAATAACTTTAAAAGCATGTAGTCAAGAGTTATGAAAATTATTAGGCCTTAAAGCTACTCCTTGAGCACATATTGTGTGAAAATTTTAAAAAATAAAAATAAAAACTCCATTTGTAGCAAGTTGCCCAAAATGTCTATGTTGCCAAAAAACATAGTTTAGGCATTTAGCAGTTAAAAACTTGATGTATTCATACCTATTACACACAATGAGGATCACAGTTTTTGACCAATATGTTTTGGTTTTGTTATATTTATTAATAAAAAATTTGTCTTTAACCATAAATTAATAACAATTATATTTTTTTACAAAATTTCTTAAAAATTTCCACATTAGTGAAATCATAGGGTAAATAGGTGACATGTAGTAGAATTATAAAATTGAACTTCAAAAATAATTTAAAATGTTGGATTGAATTTAGAAAGGTTGTGGCTATAGAATTATAATTACTAGAAGGATTAACCCGTAAGGACTAAGAAGTCTACTTTGGTGTTTTTAAAAACTTAGATATATTAATAATTTTGGAAATTTTGTATGAATTTTTTAGGATGGATGTTAATCATCATAATCCACATGTGAAGCTTTGTTTTATGTCATTCAGATAAATATTGCAAGAGTTAAAAGTTTTTTTAAATTTCAATGCCAAATTGAGCAGCCTTTTTTCTTTTTAAATAATTAATTTTATTTAACTGTATAGATTGATAGGTACTTCAAAATCATTTGAACCATTTAGTTCTAAATAATGAAGATAAAGTTATATCGAGTTTTGTTTTGTGGGCAATGAAGATGGAAAAAATATATAGTCATATTTTCAACTCAATATTGAAATTTTTAAAATAAAAACAAAAGGATATTTATTATTTAGCACTCCCTCCATCTCGAAATGATTGTCCACTTTGAAGGTCATATTTTTTTAAGGTTATTTTGGAGTAGGTCAAAAAAATACTTCCTTATGGCTAATTTTATTTAGGTTGCAATGAACACGTGCAATGTTCTTCATTGATTCTAGTGATATAAAAATTGAAACCTTTTTTATTTATGTTTTTCACAATATAGTCAATGAAATTGGCTAAAAAAATTTTCAACAAAATTGTGGATAATCGTTTCATGATGGAGTACTATAACATTCTCACCATTAGGATTACCAATCCTTAATTTTTTGTAAAAGATATTAGCAATTTAGTTTTCTCTTTCATTCAATACCACCTTTTCACTTTATAATTTTTTAAAGATGAATATTAGAATTATATTTTATATATACATAATTTCAATCCATTTTTCAACATATTGATTAAATCAAACAAGTTATAGGACATAAGTGTTTTTCTAAAAAGAAAGGCTAGAAAAACCTACACTTTGAAGTTTAGGCACTTTGGAATTGCAATTGGTGAGGATACTCACTCTATAATTGGGGGAGGATGTGCTTTTAAAAAAGTTTTTGGGCTACCCAGATTGCCCAACAATCGCTAAAAATTATATATCATGCAATAATTTTTTTAAACCATCTAGTTAGTTGAAAGCTATGAAAATTGTTGTGCTTTAAAGCTACTCCTTGGACACATGTTGAGTGAAAATTTCAAGGTAAAAAAATAAAAATTCCACTTGTAATGAGTTGCCCAAAATCACTATGTTGTCAAAAAACAATGTTTGGACCTTTTGGGATTAACTAAAGGATCTTGAAGTTGACTTCATTAAAAATTAAATATAGATGAAGGTTTTAGCCTTATTTTGCATATAAGTATTTTGTACCCAGAGAAAGGTTACATAACACTTATAATAGCTTCAAAATACAATATGAAAGATTTCATAATTCAAAATGCAATACTTTAAGGTATACATGCAATTAGTGGCAATTCTCTTGTATTCATCCACATGCACTTTGTACTAGGGCAAGGTGTAGTAGATCTAAGCCAAATTTATTCCTAATACTAGTACTCTTGCTACACCACTATTGATACCAAGTACAAATGAATTTCAACATGAAATCTAAAATAGACATCACTAGAAGAACTTTGTCCACCCCCATGTCCCATGTTCTATAGAAACAAAGAATGCACCTATTTATGCAATAATTTGATCATTTTGGCTAACTACGGAACTCCCCAAACCCTTTTCAAATTCTGACAAATTGTAGGATTAAAGAGCACCTCAGATGCAGATGTTGTTACAAATTGAGACTGAGAGATGGAGCATGCCGCAAGACCGAATTCCAATGGCAACTGCGAGGAAGGTCAAGGCCTGTAGGCGAAACCACGAGGTTGAAGCTGCAGTCTCTCTGCAATTGCAAGCTGGATGTTTCAGCCCCGAAACGCACGATGAAAAAACATGAAACTCTGCTAAGTAGTTACGAAACAAAATCCAATTGAATTCTGATTTGCACTCCACATCTGGTAATGGTAAACTGTTCAAACTCAGTTACCTTCTCCGCCTCTGAAATATTTGCACAATGAAGAAAGCAATCAAACTATAGCCAGACAGAAGAGCTTCTTAGGCGCACACTACGTAGAAAAGCTCCGTTTAGGAGGAGAGAGGAACGGCGCAGGTACACTTCCATTTGCACCTACACTTCACACAATCCAAGTATCAGAATCCATGTATCAGAGATGAAAAAACAAGAACAAACACGGCCTGGAAAACTATAAACCCGTAAACCCTAATCCAAAATAGTCCAGAGTCAAGTTTGACACCCTGCCAAACTCTCGACCCCTCAATGCATAATTGCGCACACTCTGTAATTGCAAAGTACATTACCTGTATCACAAATTTTGTGAACACATTTAAAAACCCATTTGTCACCCGAGCTAAGTTAGTGGAACTAGAGAACGTTGAGAGAAATTGGATTGAGGTGTTACCGTTTTCGACAGGATCAGGATTGGCGGAAGCAAATGGTTTCTCTTCGACTTGGGTTGCTCTCCTCAGCACAAGATGACGTTCAAGACAGAGAGGAGAAATCATTCCTAGAACATGATGTCGCCACCAAAACCGAGGCAGAGCAACATGTGGTAGAGCAAGAGCGCGACATCCTCACCGTCGACAGGCTTCCCGGGAGACAATGGATGCATTCGTTGAAACGTTTCTCGAACCTGTAACTTCAGAAAGCTCAAGCTTCTTTTCTGACGGCAATTTTGCAGCTGCAAGTAGCAAGAGACAAGCTACCATGGTGTATCAACAAGAAATTAGGGTTCGAAGCTTCAGAAGAGGCTCCTTGCGTGAACAACATCTCACTCAAAGAAACAAACCGTTGCGAGTACGAGGATGTACAAGTTCAAACCTAAGTTAGATCACTGCACTTCATAAAAGAGAAGTCTGCGCAATTCTCCCATTTTCTACAATCGATATAATTCCTCCAACTCTCCTGCGGACTTTTGTATGAAATCTTGAACAAATGGACTCTTATCTCACTTAGGACGCAAAATGTGACCCTATAACTCCTTCAGAGGCCATTGATTTTACCATGGTGCCCAATGTGCTCGACTATTTCCTCAAAACTAGGTCTTTCTAGAGGATCAGCATGCCAACACCTATTCACTAACGTCTCTATCCAAGGTTCAACGTCTTCAGGTAATGGAGGTCTCTCTCCTCGGAGAACGACATCGTAATCATTCAACAAGACATCCTCGAAGGGAAGGAGACCGGTGATCATTTCATAGCAAGTCATTGCATAGCTATACACATCGGATGCTTGAGTAAATATATCTGATGTAACATTGTGATTTTTCAAGGCTTCCAATATTTCAGGGGCTCTCCAAAATCCTGTGCCCACCCCCCCCACAGAACACTCATAATCTGCTACAACACACTCGTACGTACGACTCTTCGAAAAAGAATAACGTTGATCTGAATGATAATCTGAACCTGGATGGAATCCTTCACTGGTAAAGAGAAGCACATTCGATGCTTTCAGGTCTCGGTGGATAATATTGTGCTTGTGCAATATCCCTTCATCCCTTTTGCAATATCCAACATGTGTGATTCAAGTGTCTCCGAGGTAAACAGTTTGGATGAATTCCGGTTGTATTGCAATCTGTAATCCATAAGCTTGCGCAAATCACCCCAACACTTTCGCATTTGAAATGCAAACCGGCCATTCATCACCACCGTTCCATGCAGTATTCGCAAAGCGTATGGAGTGTGGTACTCACCAACTGTTTGCTGCAGCATTCCCTTGGGCCATTGCCGTTGGAGGTCGCGTATGGAAGAGTCCTCCTTGAACACCTTCAACACATACTTGTCAGGAAACATAGAGTCCACTGAATCTTCGATCTCAAAGATTTCGGCTTGGCCTCCTTCAGCGATCTTAGTGCCCACCACCAAATCATCGCCTAAGTCGATGAAAAAAGTCCCCGTACCTGGCCATTGCCTCTGAAGACTTCGCACAATCTCCGAGTTCGTCTGATGAGGGACTTCACCCTGGTGGCCACTCGACACACTATTTGACACACTATGAGCCTCCGTTAATTGCAGCTCGCTCCAGTGATCTCGGGAAGCGTCGATCTCAAACTCAACCTCTGTTGCAAATTCACTCCTCCGTCGCACCATTCTGTCGATGCGCGTGGAGGACTTCGAGGACGAGGAGGGTGCAATTGCAGGCGTCGTTGAGACTGTCCCTGAAGTTGGTGTCGCACTTTCACGCCATGAGAAGCGAAGAAGCGCTTTCAACGCCGCCGCAAATCTGGATCTCCTCGCGACTGCGGCCATTCCACTGCGATTGTGCGAGTTTGCCTTTCCTTGTTCCCCAATCTCGCGCTTTCCTGCCTTCACACTTGCTCCCGTGCTAGTCATCTTTGCAATTGCACCTAGTATCTGGATATCTATCTCCTCTGTCTACAAAAATTGCTACAGTACGTAGCGTTAGAGCCTCACAACTCAAACTCCGGGATCCAGCTCTAGCTAATTAAGTTAAGTGGCGGCAGGAGAGACCGGATGCTATGTGGATCGAAAGAAGAACGAACACATACTACCGACATGATCTGCATCTGCGTTTGAGACTTGGATCCCATCCTTCCCGAAATGCCAACCCTACGTTTTCAGAGTCTGCGTGAAATTGGGAGATGCTTTATGCTCAGACACTCTCATAGAATTGAAGAAAACGCCGCTAGATTCGCAGCACGGATCTGGACCTCCAGCGTTTGCAATGGCACTGACCAACTGTTGGGACGCACAATCGAAAGTGAGAGACGACGAGCGAAGATTTTGAGCAAACTCCTCGACATCAAGTCTTAAGTGCAATTGTTTGATGGTCATTAACCCTTAACCCCTAAACGTCGCCAGATTCTTCTTTGGAATTGAAGATTTCGGAAAAATCATCGTAAAGTACTATTTGGAAGAAGATATTGGAATTCATATACAAATAAAAGTTTTAGATTTTGAGTTTTAGATTCCATCTGTACGGTTAGTTTTACCTATGCTATCACCAATTTCTTCTTTTTTAAAATTTTGAATGAGAAATTTCAGAATTCCTTCTAAGTTCAATTACAAGAAAAATAAAATTATTTTTTGAGTAAAACTTGTTGGAATGCATTTGAAATGAGGTTTGTTTGACATGGTGATTTTTTTTTTAATTTTTGTGTTCTTAAAATCTATGACCTCATTTTTGCAAATTCACTTTTGGTTTTTGAACTAGAGTCAATGCAATTTTGGCTTGGTCAACCACTTCACATTCTTCCACATTTGTAATTTTTGAAAAATATGTACTCTAACAACAATAGATAGGACAAGAACTTGATAAAGTATCTCTACAAATTTGGATGACTTTCATCCAAGCAGAATGAGAAAGAACCAAGAATTTCAATTTATCCATTGTCCAGAAATTGGATGTCAGAGTACTTAGGGGTTAAACGTCAAGGAGGATGTTTGGCGTCCGATGGATGACAAGGAATCCTTGCAGTAGGACAGAAGTGCAACTATTCATCCTTGAAATTTTGTAGTGAAAAGGGGAGGTCTTCTACAGTAATTTGACTTCTAATGAGTACTTTTGCTATTTCTAAAGCCCATGATTCACGCGGTAATGGAAAGGGATGATTTCCAAGGTCACCCCTTCGTCTTCTAAGGATTAAAGTCATTCAACATCAATTTCTTTAAATAGATGAGATACCAATACTTTGACACCTCTGTAAATGCACACTTTGAAAACATAAATTATTCATACATGTCTTAGATTTTTTACCTTTGTAATGTATAATAATTTTCGGCATTGAAATCATGTCACTCAAAAGAAATTGATGTTATTAATGTTAATCTTCTAAAATTGAAGCAATTTTTGGCCCAAAAATTAGATTTAAACAACTCCAAAAACTTGGACAAGTATAGATTTTCATAGAAAAATCTACGGAATATTGCCAATTTGAAGAATTGAATTTATTAACTCCTAAAGGACCAAATGTTCATTCAAGGGACAATTGGAATTTGAGTAGGTAATGGTGAAGTAAAAAATGAACCAATGTTTTTATACAAGATGTAAGTAGAGATTCAAACCTTTAGTGGGAATGCAAAAAAAATTCAACTAGATCCTCCAAGCAAAAGTTGTACTTCCCAAAAAAATTCAAGTAGTTTAGGAAGTTTAGACAATTTTGGCATCTTTTGCAAAATTCCTCATCTACTTCTAAAATCTGGCATGTATGTAAGTAATGTAACTAATATGATATAATATGCATTTTTTTCCTTCTTAAAACTAGTTTTAGAGCAAAAATCTCATTCCAAAAGGAGTCAAAACTTTCTGTCTTATTGGACAAGTTTGGAAAAAAAACATTTATACATCTCTCACTACAAACAATATCATCTTGAAATTTTCATTTTCAAGATTCTTGAAATTTTTTCTACTTACTAAAATGTTTGTCTCTAAGCTTTCACCATTTCAATTCCCCCCAAAAAACTTCTCAATGAACAAAAACCCATAAAAAATGACTAGTGTATTGCCAATTCACTTGACCTCATTGTATTCCAATGTGATTTAAAGTAGGATAAATAGCCTCTTATTACTTCTAAAATTTTGCATAAATACACCTTATAAGATATACCGGTAGTACATTTTGATGGTGTAGAGAAAAAAACTTTTTTTCAAGCTCAAAGTCTAGTAACCCTATTTTGTAGGAATGAAAAGAATTTGTTTTCTCTACTTCAATCATAATAACCTTTCAATCTATGTGGTCAAGTAGGCTGAAATTCTTTTTACTCATTTTCACAATAGTCTACTACACTTTTGTGCAGTTGAAGTTCAAAAAAATGTTTCTACTTTCAATTTTGGCCCATGCACCAAAACATAACTATTTTTGACAATTTCTCTTTAAAAATACCCCTAGTCCATAAGTGGTTAAAATATTTAAATTAAGTTTGGTAAAATTATACTAAAACTTTAATTCCCTTCTAGTTGTGAGCTACCTTCCCGGCTAGTTGCCTTATCATCAAGGCTTGAACATTGATTGAAGAGATTTGAAGCTAATCCAATTCTAAAACTGACAATGATCATTGCTAAAATAAACCCTTTGCAACATCCAATTTGCCCATTCAAATCCTAGCAATAAAAAAATTATTATGCCTTAATGTCATGACCCTTGTCACAACCTTTCATTGATGGATGAATGCATTGATAGATGAAAGATTTATGATGATTGTATCATGACTTTCATGTCATGACCTTTTATGAATGAATGCATTGATGGATGAACTAATCCATGATGAATTGTGCACTAGTGGATAAACAGAGATTGCTTAAAGATATATATCTCCTTATGGTGGAGTTAAACAAATGACTAGTACATTGGACTTGACACATGTGTGTTGGAACTTGGAGTTAGATAACTCCAAGTAGAAGATTAAGACTTGGATACAAGGTGAATTAGATAAGATATGATTGGAGAAGTATAAATAAGACTTTTACTTTAGTGAATGGTTCTAGATAGAAGCAAGGATAGAAAGTTAAAGTTAGAAAAGAAGTCCTAGTTTATCTCAAGAACTAATAGTCTTATTAATAGTCAGTCTCTATTATATAAGATGAAGCTTGGGGTAAGGAGGCACTCTTTGGAGATGGGTCTCTTCCGTGGTCAGGTGGTTTGAACTCCTTGTAAAGCATTCTTGTTAATAAAAGTGTTGATAAGTATATTTTGTATTTGTAATTAAAGTTAATTGTCAGAGGTCTATAGCACTTAAAGTCCCAAACCTTTTTTTTATCAAATTCCATTCAAAATTGTCAAAGTGCAAAAAAATTTAGAAATCATTTTTTTTGCATATCTAAATGGTAGGATCTTGTACTAGACTAGTTTAAAGATGAGTGGAAGAAATTTCAAAAACTTTAACCATGTGGATTGTAAGATATTTGCATTTGAATTGAAGAAATCTGGATTTTTTTGCACCTAGCTTGTATGTTTAGATTTTAAGGTTTTGAATCTTTTTAGTTTAAAATCTTGCAATACACCCATTGAATTTCAAAATTTTCATTTTGAAGAATTGAGTTCAAAGTCTAAGATTTTTTTCCAATAAACACACACTTGATCTAATGTTATGTTGGTGGTATTCCAATGCTTTGACACGTTTCAAGATGCTCTGTCTAAAACTTAAATCCATATTGTCCTTAGTTTGTGACCTCAAATTAGACATTAGTGAAGATGTATGCCACAATTTTTGACGCATAAAATCACATCAATTTATTGAAATTACAATTATCTTCATCCTTTAAGAAATTGTTAAGTAGAAATAGGTTCAAGATTGAATGAAAAATTAAATTGTTAATATCTCTAAGATGGAATTGGAACACAATAATTCCAATGATGAGATTATTCTAGCAAGTGAACTAAACCATGTCGAACATTTTTTTTTTAAATGGTAAAGATTGCATTCAATAATGAATCCTATAAATTATTTTTTCAAGAAGATACTTAGATTGTACAATAAACAAGATTGTCCTTAAACCAAATAGAACGAAGCTGAAATCTTTCGAATAATTTCTACAAAAACTTTAAAAATTTTATTGTGAATTTCTGTGAATTTTTTTTTTATTGTGTTGCCTAACAAACTCCATTTTAGGGCTTAGGGTTGTAAAACATTTTCTTCCCATTCAAAAATTGACTTAAAAAATTATATTCCCATTCAAAAATTTTGACGTGATTTTCTATCTTCCAAAAAAAGTTTCAAAAAATCACAATGAGAATTGATATAGTACTGAACCTGAATCAGAATATCCTTAGCAATAGCCAACTGGCATGGGGAGCAGCAAGCAAGGAGACACCGGGACTTTAAGGGTTAATAGATTTACAATTCACGAGGCACACCTTGAAATTAAAGTGCCCAAAGCCATGAAATTCCATTAATTTAACAAAACTGACTTTCGAGATTACTGTAATTATGAGTCCCCCCCAAACCCTACTTCCGAGGCTTGATTTGAACCAAGACTATATAACCACCCAGGCCTTCCGACTAGTCACAGTTTTGAGGTCACACTTTCTCTCCTGCCATGACTCCATGAGAGAGAGAGAGAGAGAGCTGCTAGCTAGCTAGTACGTTCCTGATCGAGCTAGATCGAGACTACTTTGTAATTCTGAGAGAGCTAGCTTTGAATCTTATTTTGAGATCGAGAGCTATGAATCTAATTTAGAGTGAGCTTTGGATCGAACATCTCTCAGCTAGCAGCGCATTGTACCTGAAGTTGAATAGCTAGCTAGTTCAATTCGACTGGTGGCAGAGATCGATCTTTGAGGTTGACTCGGCTGTGGCATGAATTGCAGTCCCGATTTGCAAACAGTTGTTAGTTTCTAGCTAGCTGAGCTAGTGATCGAGCTAGTACTCCGTGATAATTTTGAGAGAGCGCGCTAGCTTGCTTTGAATTGAACCGAACATGGCTGCTGAGCAGCGCACTGTGAAGTTGAGTAGCTTCACTGGTGAGATCTTTGAGGTTGATGAGGCTGTGGCATTGCAGTCCCGATCTGTGAGGAACGTGATTGAGGATGTGGGCGTTGACAGCCCCATTCCATTGCCAAATGTGTCGAGCAACATTTTGGGGGAGGTGCTTGGGTACTGCAAACGGTATGTCGAGAACGACGATCAGACGTCGAACGATCAGGAGGACTCCTTGTTGACGTTGGAGGCTCTCGAGTCAGGGAACTTTGAGCTGAATGAATGTCCAGCTGTCGATGCCAAATTTGTGAAGGTCGATATGGAGAATCTATACGACCTGATCATGGTATGGGTTTGAGTTTTGCAGCAGCTACTTAGCTTGTGTTGCAGCGTGAAACCTTGCTTTACAGAAGACTCACCGACTTGAGTTTTCAAATTCTACATTTCATATTTGTGAACCTTGTTGGCTTGAAGCAATCTGCAATCATGATGGTAATTGTAATAAGGAAGAAAATGTGTGTGATGATTGACCAGGCAGCCAACTACATGCATGTTGAGACCTTGCTTCATCTGATGTATCATACTGTAGCAACTATGATTGCGAAGAAGACATTTGGGGAGATTCGACAAATACTCAACTTCAGAAACGACTTTGAAGCAGGAGAGGGACGTGTGATTGGAATCGAGAGCCAGATTCTAGCTTCATTCATGGAGTCGTTGCCAACGGAGCTTCAACTCAAGATTAAGTGTAAGGTTGGACAAAGATTTCACCACGGAGAATGGAGCTCTTGGCAGTACGATGCAGATGCCCAAGCACTCTTTGTGGAGCTTGCCAACCTCTATGATGCTTGTAATATGCACCAACAAATTGCCATTATTCTCCTGCATGTAGATATCGGTTTGGTAAACACTCTTGTGTTGCAAACATGTTGCACGATGTCCATCTCCGCTCATCGAAGTGGAGGGGCACGCATAGAGTGGGTAGAGCAAATGGATATGAACCTATTCAAGGACTTGATTGATGGCATAGATATGTCGAAGATTGGGAACCTGGTTTTTGATGAAGAAACCATCCACTAGCTTGACATTTAGTAGTCTTCCGGGGATGAGATGATTATAATCTTCCAATATTTCATGTCTACATCTTTAAGAAAATTACATATATGTCTGTAATGCACTCTCAAATATATATAGGCCAACAATAGCTAGTATGACTTCGAAAATTTCAATTGAAACAACACAATATTTGGATTGCAATGTATGTCACCAACTTGTGCAATAAACTCCTAGGTTCTTTATCTACAATATGTGTTACCATTAGAAGATATTTGAGGCCTGCAAAGGGCCATTTCAGGCATATTCCCTCATTGCTCCCTCGACAACGAGGGAATGGCTGGCTGTCAGGAAAAAAATTTAAAAATAAAAAATAAAAATAAAATTTTAAATTTCTAAAACATGAAAAAAAAGTTGAATATTTTTTTAATTTTTTTTCAAAAAATGACGTGGCACAGTTGCTACCATGTCGAATTGCGTGTCTGGCAAGGTGATTGCACACTATAGTCGCCCCCCTGCTAAATATACAATCCAGTAAAAACTAATACAAAATGTACCAAAATTGGTACAAAATGTATGCTAATTGGTACTAAAATGGAGCCAAAACGCCATTTATACCAAAATTCAATATTGACCCATTTGAATCAAAAAGTCTTTTTATAGATTCTCAAATTAAAAATAAATAAATAAAATTTAAAATCAAAATTTGGCCCTCATACTAAAATCACACGTTTGTTAGGATATTTTCTTATGTAGATCATTAAAGGGTGAAAGCACACTACGGTTGTCCGAAATCGTAGTCACGGTAGAATTTTTGCACATGATGAAAGTTTGGTATCAATTTTCTTATAGTTTTTGTAACTTAAAAAATAAATAAAAAATAGATCGGAGTCTTATATCTTGCATACATTGATAATTGCATAACAAAAATGAACTTCATCTATTAATTTAATGTACGGAGTACAAACATTAAATGTTTGAACTGTCACAGATTCAACTTGAGCATTGTTGTACTTTTTTTACATAGCTTAGGGGCTCGTTTTTACAATTCAAAGAACTAAATCCAATGCTCTTATGTTTAGATACTTAGACTAGGCATTTAATGAGTGTTTTAGGATCTATATAAGAAAATATCCTAGCAAATGTATGATTTTAGTATGAGGGCCAAATTTTGATTTTAAATTGTTTTTTTAAAATTTAAAATTTGAGAATCTATAAAAAGACCTTTTGATTCAGATGGGCCAATATTGAATTTTGGTATAAATGGCATTTTGGCTCCATTTAGTACCAATTTTGGTACATTTTGTACCAATATGTGTACATTTCGTACTAGTTTTTATTGGATTGTATATTCGGCAGGGGCGCAACCGTAGTGTGCGATCACCTTAAATGCCTAGTCTAAGTACCTAAACATAAGAGTATTGGATTTAGCTCTTTGAATTATAAAAATGAAACCCTAAGCTACGCAAAAAAAGTACAACAATGCTCAAGCTGAATCTGTGACAGTTCAAACATTTAATGTTTGTACTCCGTACATTAAATTAATAGATGAAGTTCACTTTTTGTTATGCAATTATCAATGTATGCAAGATATAAGACTCCGATCTATTTATTTATTTATTTTTAAAGTCACAAAAACTACAAGAAAATTGACACTAAACTTCCATCATGTGTAGAAATTCTACCGTGACTACAATTTTGGACAACTGTAGTGTGCTTTCATCTAGCAACGTTCCCTACATGATCGGAACTAATTTTGCAACTGGGAACTCATGGGCTTCTAGAGGCCCCAAACATCTTCTAATGTTTGTTGCATCTATTTTATACTAAGGTATGCATACATCTTATAGGCCGTCAACCCAATTGCCTCCCTACGTCAAAATGCAATTTTAATATCTTAAAATAGTTTTTCTCTAAAAAATATTATATTTTTATTCAACCATGTCAAATTGTTGGTCTAGAATCTAACGGCCTTCTTGAGGCCCCATTCTTTCTTTAATGATATAGTAGTTGTAGACATTAAATATTTTTTTCAATTTTTTTCAATTAGTTTACTAATTTATAAACAACCTCTAATTGAATGTCTACCTTTGCTATTAATTTGGGGGAGGAGTGCTATTTTGAACCAAAAATGCAAATTTGAAGGTCAAAATTGGGAGCAAAAGACTTCTACTAAAGTTACATAATGCATGAAGAGATTTTCCAAAATTAGTAAAGTATCTACCTTCCACATGTGCTCAAAGTGCACTACCTTTGTGCAAATGCAAAGAGCACAATTCTTTTTCCCAAAGATGCTAATCATTGAGAAGGAACATCTTCAAGTTAAGAAAAATGGATTTTCTTAAAGTTCTTTACTATTTTCTAAAAATCAAGCATAAAAATACTTGTTTTCTTGGCATTTTCCATCACTCTTTTTTTTATGCATGACTTTTAGAGATAAATTTTTTAGGCCTGAATTTTCACACATGTATCATTTTGAATGCTTTACAAATTATCCATATTTCATTTTATTCCCAAAGTCACAATACTCACTAAAATAGGCCATTTTGAGGCAACAACGACAAGTATTTCTTGCAACAACCCCTTAAACAAAGCCCGCCCTTCACCTTTGTTGTCCTTTGTTAGAGATGTTTTTCCTTTGATTCTCACTTTCTTGTTTTTTCCTACATGTACTGAAAAAATAATCAAAGTTAGACACTTTATGCAATCTAAAAAGAATGTATAGTTTTCAAAGTATAAAAAATGATTCACAAGTCTCCATCACTAAATATTGCTAGTTTCTTAATAAAAGTAGTGTCACTACAATAGTAAAAGAAGTTATCTACAAGGCTTAGCAAATGAAGTAAAAAATCACAATCTTGTGATAGCAAACAACAACATCAAGAGACAAGAATAACCACTCTAGCAATCACTATGCACCCAAAAGAGGCAGTCACTCATCTGGTTTGCCATTAGTTGCCCCCCCCCCTTCCAAAAATGAATAGGCCGTTGATTTTTTTTTTAAATGCTTCTCCTTCCAAATTGCCGTTGATTTCTCAAAATTTCTTAAGCCATTGATCTTTGAGATTGAATCTAAGCCATCAATCCAAATACAAATACGGATATAAAATCAGAATACGGATACAAAATCAAAATACGGATACGAAACCAAAATACAGATACTTGATATTGAAATATTGCATAATACGGATACAGATACAGGATACGGGATTTTCATTGTCCCATATTGTTTGTTATGTAAATCTGATTCAAAAAATTACAAGTAGGGGGAGGGGGGATGAAAAATTAAGAAATTAATTTTAATTAAATTTTTTTTTAAACCCAGGGTGGGGTGGGGTTTGGAGGGGAGTTTAAAATTAATTAATTAAAATTTAAAGTGCATGGTGACAAAAGTGTCACTATGCACCCAATAGTGGCTGTAACAACCATAATATACAATACAATACACAATACAATATGCAAGAAAAGAAAACCTCACTGAAGTTGTGTAAGGAGTGGCAAGAAGAGACAAAGACTAAAACATGGACATGTAAAAGGTATTACATTTGGAAGGCAATTTAAGAATTCTCAAACTCAAAATATTAGAAGTTCTCACCAAATATTTTTTGTAGGTTTGAGTGAAAGGAACAATAGACATATTTCAAACCCTAACATAATGTTGTTCATAATTTTTCTATGACTACACTACTACTTGTCTTTGACATATGAATTGATCAATCAATGATTCTCTACGAATTAAATTGAATTCATTCCCAGGGCTCCCAGGAGGAATTATCATCCCAATCTCCAAGGGGGAAATGGTTAAGCATTATTATCTTGCTATAATTTGAGAAATGTATTTACTTCAAGAAACATATTTACTCAAACTTCTTCATTATAAATTCCATTGACGCAAAATTGAACCTCCTCCCCTTTGACCCAGACCTAATTAAAACCCTGTCTCCGGATTTGGACAAAGACTTAATAAATAACAAAGCCTCCAATAGCAGGTCCCCTCCTCCCTTCCGCCGCCGAAATTCATTTCGCCACGTCAGCATTCCTGCAGTGTGAACGCGACCCCCACCCGAACCTTCGGAGCCCTTCCAGCCACCAGGCAGGGGCGGTAGCCTTTCGAACCCGGCACCGGCACCCACTCCATACCCATGCCGTACCCATCCTATACCCGCCCTGTACCCGTCAATTCCGACCGGCTATCACAGGTAACCCGAAACCCGTTCCCCACTACCCGTTTCGATACCACTCTCCTCCCCGCCGGGTATACTGTCCAAACCCGCGGGAACAGAACGCGGGAAGCGACCACTCATGGCGGGACCGAGCCGGAAGCCCTCCACCGTGATCCGCAGCACCATCGCCATTTCGGCGCAGATCGTTACTCAGGGTTTCCAATCACGGGAAATGTTTATTCGCATTGTCGCGGAAACGGCGTCGCAATTCCCCGAAGACGGCTGAGCATTTGGAATCGGGAAGAGGAAGTCGAAGAGACGGAGAATTTGGAGCTTTTGGGTTTCGAGATTTGGGGTTTTGAGCTCATTTTGGAAGCAGTCTTGGGAATGGTGAGGGGATTCCGAGCGTGCAGGAGTCTCTCTTCCTGGAAAATTTTGCGGAATTTTGGTTAATTTTAGGGTTATTTCGATTGGGAGCTTGTGCGACGAGGGATGAACGCGGTGGTGAATATGCAACAACGGCGCACCATAGCCGCCGGGAGACAGAACCAGGATCCCAATAAAACTGGTTCGTTTCTATGGCTTATCACAGTTTTGGAGTATTTTGGCGGTTGACAAGTGGCATGTGTGGTCGAAGGTTCTAGAAAGTTCTTGGGAGGAATGTCTTTGGATGGATTAGGAATGTGTAAGATGTGAATTCATTGCCGTAGTGTGTGCTTACATTTAATGAGTTTCTTCTTCTTCTTCTTGTGGATTAGCTTCTGAGAACGAGCTGACGCCTAAGAAAATCTCAGCTGATGTCGAGAATTCCATTCACGAGGTTCTTAGTCACCGGAAGAACACCACCGGTGAGGAATAGCGTTCATTCTTGTTGCCCTTTTTTTTTTTTTTATCGTTTAGGATTTTCGTGAGTCTCGAGGAGGAAGACGTAGTTAACAGCTAGTTATTTTTTTTTGTCTCGGAAGGGGCGGAGCATTGCTGTATTTAAGGTTTAGGGTTTTGTTTTTCTGCTTGGAAAACACAGGGCGAGGTCGGCAAATGGTCTTGACTGAAAACTCGCCTCCTGGTATGCAATCTTGACGCTCTCCATTTCTAGAGCCTGCCGTTGTTCTTGGATTGACAATTTGTGATAAACCTTGACCTCGCCATCACGGCTCAGTAATAGGCTCTCATTTGCATTTGTGTGCATACAACAGAGACAATGGTAGCGAAGAATATTTTGTAGTTTCCAAACCCTAGCACGCAATGGACGGAGGAGTCGTGGTCGCAAGAAGACCCATTTGATTTGAGTGATCATATTGTGAATAATTTATATGAGATGGGACCGATTTTATATCATCAGAATCGGTGAAGAAAATTGCGTGTATTTATTTAGATAATTAATAAATATTGAACAGAAGAAAGTCCCCATTTGACCCACTCAAAACTGCTAAGATAATACGGAGTACAGAAGACGCCTTTTGGTCTTTCAGGGCTAAATCATGTTTCTGACTTTGTTTTGAGTTCATCAGCTTTTTCATTTAGACTTTTTCTTCGTTGCCTAATCTAAATAAAGATGGCACCGTGTCTAATTTTACAGCTTTATTAAACCAGAAGGTTTAGGGTTTAGGGTTTATTTTAGATCGCTCCTTTGCAACTCATAACGGTCTCTCTTCCTAAATGATTGGTTCTCAGTTGGGATGAAGAGTGGAAATAAATTACTTGGAGGAAGTGCAAAGAAGAGTGAATTCGAAGTGACTCCGGCGGAGCTCTTTGGGAACAAACTTTCCATCTCCGACATTCGCAAGAGGCGTTTGGATTTGGAAGAGACGAGACCGCCGTTGTCTGCATTGAATACTGATGATGAGTCAGAGATTGACCTCACGGATGGGACTCTTGGTAGTCCAGTGAAAACCGAGGGAACTTTCGTGTATAGGAAGAGGCAAAAGACGGCAACCACACCACGGAAGGTGAGTATTATGTTTCGACGGCGAGAGGCGAAAGAAGTGTCACCGCCACCAGGGTTTGAAAATTACAGCCCCAGTTTGAGGAGGATTGTGACGACAACGGAGGCTTCCCTCCCCGTGCCAAAGCAAGTTGCGAATGCTGACACTGAACACCCTGAGAATATGGAACTGATGGAGCCTTTGCTAATTGAGGATGATAGGTAAGTCTGGAACTGTATGCGAAAATCTCCAGAGTCGTGACTATAACGTGTCTTCAGAATCCGCACCTTTTCTCTTTTCTTTTTTTCCCCTTCTCCTCTTATGCCATCATTATTGTGCTCTTTTCCATAAGATTTAGTTAATTTGATCGAACCACCAAGGATTGATGGTTTTTAAATGATCAATTTAACTGATCTTTAACTGATCTTATTATGGAAAGTTTAATAGAGATGGGTCTGAATTTTATTTCACCAGAATCAGTGAAGTGCATTGCATGTGTTGGTCAAGGAATAAGTAAAACTGCTAAACCACCCGTGTTTCTTGGTCCTTTATGGGTCATGTAGATTTTAATTGTTTTCAGATTCTCAATTATTTGTAAGTTAATCGTTTATGTTGTAAACTTCTCCATGTCTTTCCTATGAGCTTTATTCACCGTGTCCATTGTATGTTTCAGTGACCCTTACGGATTTAACTCCGTGAGAAGTGACTTGGAGGACTCGAGTTCTCTTTCGCTTTGGAGTGAACCAGAGACCCCAGTTCATGAAGTTGAAGACCATTCGTTTCCTCTCCTTCCAGAGAGCCCAAGAAAGTCGCATGGGTTAGTCCCGCACTGCTCAGGATTCAGTTCTTTAATGTTTGCTTGCAAGTTTACCTCATCAGAATTTTGTTTCCACCACCGATTCCTTCCTCCTTAAATTTGCGATATTTATCGGAATCCCATGCTTGTACTTACTGAAGGTTGCTGTTCCTATTCCTATTGCAGGTTAATGAACCTCGGAAACACGTGCTACATGAACGTCATCATTCAGTGTCTCTATAACTTGCCCAGTTTTGTAAATGGCATGGAGCGTTTTTTTGGTTCACTCGTGAAAGAGAATGAGTTTGAGGTGTGAACTTTACACCAGATTTTTTTTCTTTTCTTTAACATTCTTTCTTTCTCTCAATGTAGGTAGTGCAAATCTTTCCTGTTCCTGTATGAAGCTGTAAACAGCTCAGACCTTCCAACTTCAAATTTGGGCTCTTTCTAACCTCCTCTTAGCATTATTTGCAGGGCATGGGATCGCTTTTCACCTCAGATGTTGAAAGTTTACACCTCGCTCTGCTCAGAGTGTTCCATGACTTGAAGCGAGCTGAAAGATATGACACCGTGAATCCCAATGTTCTCAAGGAGGCGTTTGCTAAGCATCAAGCGAGCTTTTGGGGTTGCATCCAGCAGGTATTTATATTCCATTACTTATGCTTCTTTTCCATGTGTCTCCGCTGCTACTATCCAAGTCTTTGCAGATCAGCATTCCTTCGTACATGCCAAACAATGCTCAATAACAATATATTTTAAATACGTTGTCTAACTGGTGTGACGATTTGCGTGTTTAGGACGCGCATGAGTTTTTCTGCAGCTTGATCGATCAAGTGCAAGAAGAAGTATCATCTGAACTCAGGAAGCAGTACAACAGACAAGCTGATCGTCCCAAACTAGAGACTGTGTGTCCAACAACACAGAATTTCAGGTTGGACAGTTGGGACAGAAATTTACTGAGGGTTCAGTGGTATGATGGTCCGGTGTGCACACTTAGGCCATGACTCTCTGCTTCTAACTTCGTAATCTCGTGATCATGCAGCTGTTTAGTCAGGAATAACTTGACATGTGCTGGATGCGGCAATGTATCATCGGTAGAGGAGACTTACCGTGACTTCTGTCTAGCATTGCCAGAAGACGAGAGGTAAATTATTCCCCATCCATCCGACTTCCCGTTTTGTCTCGCAAGTTGTTAGTGTATTTTCAGCTAAAACTGTGCCTGTAAGGTTTTAATGAGCATTGTTACTGAAACAAGTTAGAATTTGTAGATATCAACCCGTTTGTCCAAATTGGTTGCTTCCATATCTAGGGAACTTAATAATTTAGGGGTCTTTCAGGGAGGTACAAAATGAACCAATAGAATGAAGAAATCAAGCCCTACATTTCTGGACGATGGAGATATATTTTGAAAAATGATGTTTCAAAGTGGAACTCCTATTTTAAGCTTCAGGAGAGAAATTGAAGACGGAGATATGTGAGGTGATGGCAACAGGAACCTTTGTTATCGGGTCTAGAATGCATCTGAATGTGTTTATTTGGTGATGTTTCCAGGACTGATGAATCCCAGAACTGCAGCTTGGAATCGTTATTGAACCTTTACTTCCAGGTATGCTGGTCTTTGTGCCATTTCCCAAGTGAATGTCGCTATCATTAGCAGTTGCTGTTCGTCACTTGTGTTTCACCCTCGTGCATTCAACTCTGTAGAGATGGTCTCATGTCTATGGAGAATATGACGATTGCAGGAGACCACCATGTCTCGCAAGTGTGAAAAATGTGGAGTCGACGATACCAAGGCACAAGCTCAAATTCAGAAACTGCCCCACGTGCTAGTGCTTCAATTGAAGCGACTGCACATGGACCGTGATGTCCCTTGCACCAAAGTCTCTGCACCTGTGAAGTTCACCTCATGCCTTGATATCGGTACCATTTTCGACTAGCCCTTGCTTGAAATCTCCTGCTGAAAGAGCGATTTTGTACACAACTCCGAGGAACGAGTTTAATGCTTTCTTATTTGTCTGTCAACATATAATGTACAGGATACAGTTTGTAATATGCGATTTCAAAGTCAGTTGCTCTTAACTATAGAAGTGACAGTGAGCAAATTCCATTCCAAGATCACAGATATTTAGCAAATTCGTGCTTACATCACTTGGTTAGTATACAAGATGAAATCAAGTTTCCAAAGGTTTTAGAATCCTCTCTCTCTAAGTTTCTTTCTTCCTCTCCTTCAGGTCCATGGTGTGCACAAGACAAGCAAAAGTTTTGGACCCCGACACTGAGTGATATTCTACCCTCTACAAGCCACGACTCCACAGCATCCACTATACCAAGTGGTGGTGGAAGCTTGGACTGGGAATTCAGTAGTAGTCCAAGTGATGGAAGCTTTGACAGTGGACTACTGCCTTCCAGCCTTGACCTTGAACCACCAGAGTTGCAGTCCACTCTTGAAGTAGATTCCCGGAATGTGAGCACCTGCTACAGGTTACATGGGGTTGTGAACCATTTGGGATTTACCGCTTCCACTGGCCATTTCCTGGCCGACGTTCTTGATCCTGAAGCTGACAGGTGGCTCAGATGTGACGACTCAGAAGTCACGGATGTAAAGTCTCTGAACCCCTTTCATTTATCAATTTTACAATCGTGATTATGAGGAACCCTAGCTACCTTACATGCCTGGTACTGACCTTGGTTTTTGAATTCATTGACAGGTTACGGAAGACTCGGTTCTTGCCAACGAGAGGGAGGCCTACATGTTCTTTTATGTGCATGAACCTGTCTTGCGCACAAAGGAGAAGCTTGACTGAACACAATTCCATCAGTTTTGACTAGTGGCGACTGTAAGAGCCCAGTTTCAGACAGACAGCACTATTTGAGGGCCTGTATAAATAACAAACAATTTTTTTGTAGATGTAGGGAGAAAAAATACAGCCTGCAGACGGAGTAGAGCTATCGACTAGTAGTTGACTTGAGATGGGAGTTTTCACGTTTAGTCTTTTTACATCCAGTGCAGCGCTCTAATTAATGGTGGACTGCCTTTACAACTCTGTACGATATGGATTTTGATTCTAAGACAGTGGTAACTGTCACAAAAAGTACACTCCCTCTGTAGAAAGGAATGTGCATTTAATTGCAAAATGTTCCCTAAAATGTACAGTGACTGAACTTGAGACTGTACATTTTAGGGTTGACTTATGATCAGCACATTGAAAATTCAGTTCATATACTGTCAAGAACATACGTGCTAAAATGCAATCATTTTCAAATGCCAACAAATTATGGTTAAATTTCCAACGATAACAATAGGAATTGTGCTCATATGCTTATGTGGATGTCCCTTAGGCGCACATACCTTCGGCAATTCTTGATTGTCTTGTCTCCATAGTCTTGCACCATGCACTGAACTTTTTATGATCGACAAGAACAGGACTGTAACACGCTTCTGGGTGTAGTAAGCACTGAATGTGTGTTCTAACCACCGTATCTATCACGCAAGGCTTCAGGTGGTCTCTCGTCCATCACACCAACGCCTAAACCTGCTTCAAAGTACTTTCTGATGGTAGTTGTCCTGTCTCCCAAATACGTGTGGTCCAAGAAACTGTCGTGTGCATCCATCCCTTGATTCTTGGCGGCCAGAACACTGCGTCCACAAGTATGCACCAAAAATTCACCTCTTAAGACATAAGGTAGAACACTAAAACCGTTTAAGGACCATAGTCACCATACCTGTCTCCTATGCTGACTATTCATTCACTTAATTGAACATTTAAGGTGTCAGCAAGGCTTAGTTGAATGACCACCCATCTTTGAATGGAATTGGGGTTGTCTACTGTCACAAATACTGGTCCACAACCTCCCACTTTGATCAGAATGGGCTCGGCTATAGTACGCAAAGTGATCTCTCCACTGCTCTATACATCTCCCAAACATCAAATGCTTGAAGTGACACAAATAGCATCTAGACCTTAGTTCTCTTCAAAATTCAACTAGAACTCAATGCACTGTCTGTATGGGAAGATTATACCAGTGGCGAAGGTAGACTCGACATGGAAATATGTCATCTCGCCATATCTGCTCAATTTTATACTTTCCGTAACGTTTGTAGTACTCCTCCCTGCTTCCTGCAAATCATTCAATCACTACGTCAGATTCAGTATCAAAAGAGTACATACTGCAACAAAACATTGAATGTGAGGGAATGGATTCGTACCTTGACATCGGATGCTACGATATTCCTCATCACTATATCTAGAACATATGACCTGCCACAGTCGAGTCAAGAATCAGAAACCGTCATCTCAATGACAGTGAGAAACCTAGTGTCCATGACATGTGTGGAGATGTAGTAAAAATTTGAGATTAGAGCACTCACGGCTTGCTGAGAGAAGGGCTGCCCATCTTTGTCTTCAACGGTTACCTGTGGTGCCAGGCAAGTGCAGGACGTGACGATCTCAACTAATGAGCCTTGAACGATAAAATTTATTTCTTTAGGATGTGCCATATTGATAATTATATCTAGAAAATAGGACTTATCTAATTTTAGATTCGCTTAAGTTGAAAAATGAAAAAACTAGTTTAAGAAGCAGTTTATGACAACCTACTTTGCGTTGCTTGCATAATTAAATTATTTAGGCAATTGTGAAGAAACATAAGTTTTTGAGTTCATTTTTTGCATGTATACCATGATGCCAAATCAATAAAGACATACAAACTGAATACTAAAATGAGAAATATCGTTGAAAGTTTAGAGGTTAAGAAGACCACAGAATTCAATGCACAGGATTGTTGCATAAAGTGCATCACCTACCGCAAGAAACCGAAATTCATGCTCCCTCTCAATGAATGCTGGAACCTGCAAACAACCGTGCCAGACATTAACAACCTGGTCCTTGCTCACTGTCTGATATCAAAGTTCACCTGAAGTCATCAAAAACATTCTGATATTGGTATGTAGTGTCCATACCTCAGCCACTGATATTTCAAAGACAGTTACTATGATAGACTCTCCCACGCACGGCTCAACACTCAGACTCGATAATTCCTGCAGACAGTATGCACCAGACGCCATCATTTGGTTTGAGTTCTACACGGAATGGAAACTGCTTCAAGCTTCAGCAAAATTTCACACAAGATAGTTCTGCGTAAGCACAAAGCGTCACCCTACCTCTGCATAGCAAGAACGACCTGTACTAAGATTTTCCAGCTTTCTCGAAAGATACAAAGACTTATGGCATAAGACTGTACCAGTGAATTGATTTCGAAAATCTTCTTAGAAAAGGCTCCATTACAAAATAGGATCCGGTGACCTACCTTGGTCTCAATGTTGGCGATCCCTCGATCCAGAAACACAGGAGCGACGTGAGCGAACACGCGACGAAAATCACGAAGCACAGCCACTCTGAAGTTGCGCAGGTTCGGAAACGTGTACAGAGCACTCTTTTCTTCCATCTCAACACAACAAATCAACTACGTGAGATCAACAGGCACAAACACACACACAACACACACCTTAACTACATGAACCACAACAAAAACTCAACTTAAAGAATGAAAACCTGAAAGCAGCGATCCAAATCCGCAGATGGAGATCTCTCCATCGCCATTGGCAATACTTGCAAAGTCAGCTTGGTCCTGCAGCTCCTGTGCAACCGTGCGGATTCCTTCCATTCCTGTGCAAATTTCAATCCTCCTCTATCTGAATTTGAAAACAAAACCTCCATCGCATACAGCAGTACTTCTTTCTTGGCTAAAATATTGTCAAACTTCAATCAAATATTTGGTATAGTTTCAGTATCCGAAAATTTGTTATAAACCAGAAACTGAATTGTGGCTAGCAAAATGACAAGAAAATCATGCAAAATTCGCCAGAATTGGAAGAATTAACCGAATTCTTGGAGTCATCCCAGCGAAAAACGAAAAACGAATTAAACAAAGAAAGTCACTGCGGCACCATCCACAAGACGTGCAATTGCATCAACATGGCCATCAAGTGTGAATTCCTTCCTTGCAAACTCTCGCATTGAAAACAAAATTAACTTTGGCAAATTAGGGTAAGTGACTGACCTAAGGTCGGAGCAACAACCCTGTACTCCATACTAGCGCAATGCACTCTGCTCTTAGCACCAAGCCTGTGCGTCCTATTGTGTGCGAATTTTAAACGCGATGGAAAGTTTCCGGAGATCACGAGATTGCGACAACGGAGGAGGATTTGAAATTGTCCATGGCCGGGCAACGGCGTTGCAACGCTCCAAGCTGCACAAGACATGGGAACTACGTTACAGGATCGCTGCAACCCTAATTCCTAAACCCTGAATGGCATGAATATACAACAGCTCGTCTTTGTTCTCACTGTGAGCTATTCGAGCCTTTCAAATTGAAGAAGAAGAAATCATCATATTAATGAAATCTTAATTTCTCAAATCTATAAATTTAAAAAAAAAATCATCTCAAATTCATCTCTAGTGAAGAACATTATAGTGTAACCCGAAGCCCTTGTCATTCTATTATAATTAGAAAATCAGGAGACTATTGTGCAACTTGTGGTTATAGATCCAAAGTTAAAATTTCAATAATTTATTTAATTTTTAAAAATAATTCGAAATTTCAAATTGGAGTAGAAACTAAATTCATAAACTTCAACAAATATGATTTTTATGGCTAAAATTTAGACAAAGAACAAAGAGTTAAAAGTAGCCAATATATATACTAAAAAGGCAATCCAATATGTAGATTAAACATCTTCTTTAGTAGGAAAGACAAAAATACATCAATGAGGGAATTCCAAACATCACCAATTCTAAGCACATTCAAGAACCTTACAAAAAATAGGATAAAAATAATATTTTTTGTGGCTTATATACTAACTTGAAGTCATTCTTCAACTATTTTTTGACCTCCTTAGCATTCTGAGATAAACCTTTTAATGCAAGAATTTTTTTTTTTTACTTAATAGTAATGAACTTTAGATTCATGGGGGCTAAAGTAAACAAGCTTCAAAACAATCTTTTTGCTTTTTTAATGCAAATTTGAATATTTGGATCATTTCTTTTAATTATTCTTAACATTTAGTTCAATCTCCCTTCAAACTTTATTAGGGGTTATAGAACACATATTTTATTGCATATCTTTGATTTGTTTGAGACACCTTCAAGCTTGTTTTTAGAAGTGTGAACCAATTCCTTAATCTCCATCCCACATTCAAGTAAATATACCCAATTTCAACCCTATACTAAACTGACCATCTCATTTAAATTCTTGCCTAAAATACAAATCCTTTGAACATGAGAGACTACGTTCAATTTTGAGTGCATCTATAATTAATTGACACCTTGCAAATTCATAGTCAATTCCTAAAGTGTTAAAAAAAACATCATAGACCACATCATATTGGAATTTATTTTGAACTACTACACTAGTTATTACACTTTACAAATTCACATCATTTTTGAATTAGTGCACATCAATGTTGTTACAACAAAGCTTACTAATTGAATGAATTTGAATAGGATCTAGCTCAATGCCTATTTACTTGTAGTTACATTACTCAAGAGAATCAAATCTGTTGGATCTAGGGTTGGATCATTTATGTATGTTTTCAAGAGTGTTTCTAGTGTGTACCTAAACTATTGATAAAAGTTGCTACACATTCAATATTCATAATTTCAATGCTTATTCAATATTTTTGTGGATTCAAACCCAAAACTCATCATGTCTTTGTGTAAACAACAACCCAATTAGTATTGTAGTGACATTTTGTTAGTATATATTGTATTCATAAAAAAATTTGCACTAAATCAATGTTGTTTCAATGGTCATTTTCTCACTATCTAATTTAGTCCCAAAATTGTATGAATATAACGTGTACTAAAACAATGTCATTGCAATACTCATTTTAATACTATTTTGGAATTATACAACAATTTTTCAATATAAACCTACAAAAACAATGAAACAATTGATATTTAGTCATTGTGATGCTTTTTGGTTCAAATGTAGGTGTCGCATTTTATGCAATGTTGACTATGAATGTACATACCTTAGTCTATAACTCAATATTTGAACTTTCTATATCAAATACACCCAAAGCACCATGTTGCATTGAAATTTGGGCTCTCAAGACTTCTAAGGTTTGAGGTAAAAGTGCCTAAAACCAACTTGAACCATAATCCAATCTTCAAAATATTTAGATGCACGTAGTCCAAAATATTCTAATTGTGTACATGAACACAAATAGGATACAATACATTATAAAGTTGAGTTCCAAAATTTTATAATATATTCTTATATATTCAAAACTTAAAATAAAGAATCTATGTACATATATAAATTTCTATTGTTAATGTGTTAAAATTAGTGGCATGTATTCATTTTGCATTAGAACATAGCTACATTTTATTTTTTGAGAAAGTGATGGGATGGCAATCACTCAAAATTTTGGTGAAGCATTGTATTTCTACATTCGACCATCTTTAGAATAAAAAAAAACACTTTTATATTATATTTATATACCTTTCATCCAAATTTGGCAACTTCACATACATTTTACATATAAATTTTAAAAAAATTGGCAAAAGAAAGACTACAGATACTTTAGTGTGGTGAAAAGTAGAGATTTATTTTCAAAAGGTTGCATTGGCGAGTATTCGAAATTGCTCAAGTGGATGGTAATAGGCACTTCCACCTTAAGAGTTACTAATCACACACTAATCCAGCCCCCCAAGTAACTAATCCCAATTTACCACGTTCTGTCTCCTCCCCGCTCCTCTCTCCTCGCGCTTCCTCTGCATCGGCTGCGCTCGCGCAGAAATCCGTCGCAACAGCTGCGCAATCCGCTGCCACTCCCGCACCATATCTCCCGCAAGCTCCCTCCTCTGACCACTCGGAAGTCCTCACCTTTTTCTCTCCTCACAGCAATTTTGAACTCCAAAATCCAATTGTTATTTTGATTTTTTCCATCTGAAGCCGTGTTGACCATTTGGCAGCTTCTGTCAATGGTGCGACCTTTCTTTTTCTTCTCTCGTAGCGCAACAACGACAAAAGTTTCAGGGTTGCAACTGCAGGGTAACTCCACCTTTCCATTCGGTACGCATCCGGGAGGCATTCGGGATACATTTGGGATGCGTTCGGGACGCATTTGTGTCCCTAGTTCGGGGTTTTGAATGATTTTCGTTCTGTTTGTGTAAGGTCGTATTGTTAGTTGCGTTTAATTGCTTTCGGTCTCTTTTTGGTTTAGGAAACTGACGGAGCTTGGACTTTTGTGATCGAATCGCGACTAGAATTTTGCAGTGGTTTTGGAGATATGATTGGATGAGAATTTATTTTTTATTGTGGTTTTCGCTGATGGTGTTGTATCAGGAAGGATTTGAGGCGATCGAATTCTGGTGATCAAATCGTGGTGTGACGATTTGGGAGAGGAGTCGTTTTGTTGACGTTTGTTTTATGCTGGCGTCGATTTTAGGGTTTGAAGCTCTGGAATGAGAGCTCGGTTTTGGTGGATGGGAGCTCTTTTTTCCAGCGACTTTATGGATTGATTGTTTGGGGAGTTCTTGCAATTAGATCACTTGCGTGATCACTCGATTTCTGTTGAAGAAGATGGCGAGACCGAGGGTGCAATCCGCCTCGGTGCCCCGGTTTTTGAGCCCGATGTATTACCTTCGGCGACCTCGGCGCCTGCTCATTCTGTTTGCCTTCTTCGTTTGTAGCACTTACTTTCTCTGGGATCGTCACAACCTTGTTGTTCATGAGGAGGTAACTCTGCCCTCCCTTTCAATCTATTGCAACCATCAGTTTTTGGTTGCTAATACTCGTTGCTGTTAATTTATGAACTCTGTATAGAGTATAGAGTATATGGATTTAAGTAGGGGATACTATTTGTGTCACTTTTAGCAATTCAAGGTATGTAGGAGTGTGATTTTGGGAGCAGTATAGAGCTGTTTTGAGAGCTTTGGGTAAAAGAGCCAATCTCTCTTGAGAATCACTATATATGGATTTTCTTATGCAATCATTTGAAGTGGGCGGTTGTGGATTACTATCAGTGACATTATACCAAACCTATTTCCAGTCAAAAATCAGTAGCCATAGACATTCAGTCAAGTTTTGCTTGCACCCTTGCTTATAAGTTCAACCTAGTGCATGACTTGATGTAACAGGTCAGTATAAGAGACGGGATTAGGTCCCTAGCGGTTTGACTATCCTCTACCTTACTTGAATCTGACCTTGCAGGTATAGTGCGTTGACCTGACCCCGTTATTTGTGTGTGATAATGTAGGAGACTGTGAAAAGTTTAACTCTACAGAATGATAAGCTTCAGCAGAAAGTAAGAATCCGAACTTCCTGGCTGCACTATACCTTACATTTTAGAGTATTTGAAGGATTGCATTATCAATTTGTAACTTTCAATCTCGAAAGGTTGTTGAGAAATTAATTCTTCTCAATTTTAACCCTTACAAGACCTACAGACCCGAATTGGGCGCCATGTTTAGTTTAGTAGTTTGTAGTAGGTCAAATGGTGATTCTTTTGTTTCTATTTTATTTATTTTTTAAACCAACACATGCAATGCTTTTCACTGATTCTGATGATATTAAATTTGGCCTCGTCCGAATTATTAATTATTCTGAATACGATCTGTCAAATCGATCATTTTTAAACCATGAATCCTTGGTCCTTTAAGGGTTAAGATTCGTGGTACCAGGTTTTCGGTGCCAATGGAATGTCATTGAATGTTGAGCCTCGTTTCTCTTTATTCTCATGAGTCGATCAAGACTGAAATTGAATATTTGTGTCATAATCTTGACTGAGCTTTTGAGTGTATTGCAGCTCGAAAAGCTCACAGATCTGCTGACGGAGAGGGGTGAGAGCCTACCAAATGAGCTAGAATTTCAGGAGCAGGAGAATAGTGGCAGCAAGGGCAGTGGGCAGGGCCTTCCTGATAAGACGAAGAAGCCGGCATTGACTGATGTTGATGACGATCCAGTCGCGGCTGAAAGGCGTGACAAAGTCAAGGATGCCATGCTTCATGCTTGGACTTCTTATGAGAAATATGCCTGGGGCATGGATGAACTCAAGGTATATAAACGTACACGTTACATGTCTGAAGTATCTAAATCTAATGTTGTTGTTTTTTCCTTCGGTTAACCTACCTCTCAGCCAGTGCTGTGCCTTTTGGCAAAAGCATTACCTCAAGTCTTGTAATGTGGTATTCAGACCATTTAATGAATTTTTGGTTTTGGGTCAACTTTTGTGTTAGCAATTATGTGGGTCCTGTACTGACGTTGTTCAACTTTTGAATATGTGTAGCCACAATCCAAGGTTGGAGTGAACCAGTTTGCAGGGCTGGGAGCGTCTATTATTGATTCCTTGGATACCTTATACATTATGGGCTTCCAGAAACAATTTGAGAAAGCTAGAGAGTAAGTTGTTGGGATCAATTTTACCTCAGGACTACATTTTCTAGACAATAAAACTGTACTCTTATTTACTGTGCTCCACCACTGACTTTGTTTTTTGGAATGGAATTCTTATTTGCAGTTGGGTTGCGGAAAATCTTGATTTCAACAAAAACGTGGAAACTAGTGTTTTTGAGACCACCATCAGGTATTCACTAGAACCTTGATAGCAGTTCACTTTCTAAGTTTGTGGGTGAACTTATGCTGCAAATGCTGATAAGATTAACCTGGAGGAGTGCCATTTTCGGAAGTATATTTGGTTGGGTAGCAAAATTACTTTTCCATTGATGTTTACATTTGGAACCTGGCGCTTAACGAGAACCTGATCATCAATATACCCGACGTCCTAGGAAATTGTCCTTTGTTGTCTCTATCCTAATGGTAGAGACCGAGCAATGACTTGAAAATGTGGAAAGATATGGTGTCCAATGAGAATGAGAGCTGTATTAAAAAGCAATAAGATCATCAATGACATGAGAATGCTAACATGTTGGGGCCCATCATGCCAGAGGATGAATTTCTTATGTCTGGTATAACTGACTTAGTTATAGATATAACGACATTCTAAGATTGTTCAAGTATGATTTTTTTCAAATTTTCAAGCTGTGAGGATTACATTGAGGATTATACCTGGAATTATTTGGATAAACACGTTACGAGCATTACTATTTGGGGTAGAGACACTTGCGATTAGCCGCTTGTCTACTAATCGTTGCATACGATATTCCTCAGAGTTCTGGGTGGGCTGCTGAGTACGTACGACCTCTCTGGCGAACCAATGTTTCTGAACAAGGCGCAGCAAATAGCAGATCGGTTGTTGCCTGCATGGGAGACCCCTTCAGGCATTCCTTACAACACTATCAACTTAGCATCCGGACATGCTAGCAACCCGGGTTGGACCGGGGTATACAATCTAACTATATCTTATGTAATTCAGTCAATCAATATCATCTCCGGACCGCTCTACACTGGGAACCAAGCCAAAAAAATAAAATTTCTGAGCACTCCCATTGGCAAAGAGCTTAGAATTGGTCCCGCTTAACCAATGAAGTTTTCAGAATTTTTTTATTTTCTTGGCTTGGTCTCTACTGTAAAGCGACCCTCAGTATCATCTGGCTCTTCTTTTACTTTGCTCAAGAGACTCATAACAGTTGTAACTCTCTATCCAGGGTTCGAGCATATTGGCTGATTCTGGGACTGAGCAGGTAGAGCTCATTGCATTGTCACAACGGACGGGCATACCAAAATACAAGGAAAAGGTTTGTTCTTCTGCTTTGTTGTAGTGACAGTTTTCTTTTTTATCTCCTATTATAGTCTGTCTTGTTCACGTTTGAGAATTGAAGACAACATTTTGTGACCTTCTCAAACGATTAAGTTAAGGATTCAGAGACGAGAAAAATAGCTACCTTTTCGGGGATTCATCGCTAATCCTCCTTGCCCTTGTCTGGACCCTACTGTCTCTTTTGTGTTCGACTTGGTAGCTTGTCATAGTAAGTTGAAATTTTAATACATGCATTTTGTGTTTTAGGCTGAGAGAACCATCCATCAGCTGAGGAAGGTGTACCCGAGTGACGGTCTTTTATCTTATTATATCAGCCCTGATTCTGGCCAACCCACGTATGGTAAAATTACTTTCGGAGCCATGGGGGACAGGTATTGGGATCTTCAACACTTTTGCAATTTGGTTTGGGGTTTGGATCAGTATTTTGATTAAGTCCCAAGTGCCCACGCTAAATATTGAAAGCCCACTATTGGAAGCAAGTAGTCGATTATAATTACTTTCAAAACATACTTCTATTGTTTAAAGAAGTGTGGTATTAATTCTATCTATTGATACATTTTGTTATCTTCCTTGAAGCTTCATTAAGTATCTATTTTTAATCCGTAGATATGGCCGTTTTTGGTCATTTCGGCACTTAGGGGTTGACATATGAGTATCCCTTACAAAGATCAACCTATTTGGTATAACCAATTAGTATAATTTCTATTGGTTTCAAAGCAGTCACGTCCAAAGATTATCCCAAATTTTCGACATTTCTCAGCTTCTGTTTGCATGTGACAGTTTCTACGAATATCTCTTGAAGGTTTGGGTTCTGGGGAATAAGACGGAAGTTGTGAAGCACTACAGGTACCTGTGATAGTCTCCGGGAAATGATTGTTGATGTTCTTAGGAGAATGGATAGAGTATGAGGCTCTCTTGTAAAAAAATTGGGGTACTTAATTGTTTTTTCCTCATCTGCAGAGAGATGTGGGAGCAATCCATGGAAGGTATGATAAAGAATCTGATTATGAAGACAACAACTCCTCCTATTTACACATATATTGCGGAACGATCTGGCAATCAGTTGATACATAAGGTAATTTATTGGGTCTGCAATTTCCTTTTGTTTTGGTTCCTTTCTTAATGTAGGCATCCAAACCTTTGTAATGTTCCTGTATCTCTTTGTGACTTGGAGTTTACCTTACTTCCTCGACATTTGTACACTAATCCAATTTGTAGAGAAGTTAAGTAGATTTGAGCTTTCCTGATAAGTATAAGTACTGTAGATGGACGAGCTGGCGTGTTTCACACCTGGGATGCTGGTTCTTGGCATGGAGGGAGCATCGCCTGAAAAAGCCAAGGAGTACCTGAATCTCGCTGAAGAGGTAAGTAATTTGTAGTTGAAATGTAATGTTTGGCTCACTCCAGTACCAACCGGTCATTCCGTAACCCCTAAATGTCCAATCTAAAGATAGGAGGTTCACTTTGGAAGCTAATACTTAATCGTACTAAATTTCAAAGCATATTTCTACCTATAAAAAATGTAGGGTATGATTTCTTCTATTGGTTCTATTTTTTTCCCTTGAAGATTCCTAAATGGTTTATTTCAAGTCCTATGGTACGGAAGCGACTACTTCAGGCCATCATATGATCAACTCTAGGTTGGAAAAATGTATCGTCAGAGTCCCATGGTTATTGTAGTGATATTTCTTATTGCTGATTACTGGAGCTTCGTTCTGCAGCTGGCTAATACATGCTACAACATGTATGCGTCGACACGGTCAAAACTGGCTGGGGAAAACTACAATTTCCACAATGGGGTGAGCCATGATTTAGTTCATATTGCGTCTTTAGTTTTTCAAAGATGTCATGAGACCCAAGCTCATTTTTTTGTTTGGTATGAATGCATAATTAATAAAATATGCTTGTTTTTCTGGACTTGGTCTGTGGTGTGAGTGGTGGACATATGATTACTGACATTGGGATTAACTCCGGGAGGGAACAGAGAATGGAAGTTGGGGTCTCGTGGAACATAATGAGACCAGAAACTATAGAGTCGCTCATGTACTTGTGGCGCAAGACGGGTGATCAGAAGTACCGGGACTGGGGTTGGGACATCTTCCAAGCCTTTGAGTCCCAAACAAGGGTCCCTTCAGGTTTTACTGGCTTAAGAGATGTAAGAAGCTTCTGACACCTTTTGCTATCTCTCCGTGTTCACCTGTTATGCGCAGTGGTCAAGGCAATTGATTAAACCTCTGAAAGACTAACGATCATTGTTTTAATATGACCAATTTGATTGATCATAGTTATAAATATAATTCAGATGGGGCCAAATTTTATATCACCAGAGACAGTGCAGAACACTGCTTGGGTTGGTCAATAAATTAGAAAAATTGGAAAAATTGGAAGTTTCCCATATGGCCTGCTCAAAACTCTAAAAGCAAATGAAAATGAAAAATCCGAACTTTGGCTTCTTTATCGTTGATAAGTCAATCATTTCTCGCTTGGGATCTGGCAACTCAACAACACATCAAGCCTACCCTAACTTTGTTGGTACAATCTCTGCGAGCATATACTTTTATGAACGATGTACAATTTTACAAGGAAGCTTACCATTTGAATGTCATCGGTATTTTGTAAGTAATTGGACAATTTTAGATTGGAAATTTGAAACTGTTTTTTCCTGAATCCCTTGATTCTGAAGCTTTGGTTTTGTGTTGTGTGCACTGGCAGGTGAATAGCGGTGAGAAGGATGACATGATGCAGAGTTTTTTCTTGGCAGAGACGCTCAAATACCTCTACCTCTTATTTTCGCCCTCCACTGTCATCCCGCTGGATGAATGGGTGTTCAACACTGAAGCTCACCCTGTGCGAATTGTACCCCGAGTGGACGAGCCTATCAGCCTTGAAGAGCCCGTCCACAAGCCTGCAAATGCGGTTGCCAAAGTAGATAAACAGCAGCAGCGATGGAAGAGGAGAGGTGGGGACTGAAACACTTGAATCCCAACTCAGGGCCCTTGATTATCAAATAGTTTTTTGGGGTTGAATTTACATCATCTTCAAGCCGTAACATATCTGTTTCCGTATATTTGCGGTTGTTCATTTTTAAGTTAAACCGCACAATGAGGCTTGAATTTTGATTCTAGCACACAAATCTAAAAAAATGTTATTATCAGATATTGGACACTGTTTTTCAAGAGTTAGGTCATTTCCACGTTGTTGCTTCTAGGCTGTGTAGCTTGATGTGAAGACCGTAAGTTAAGGAAATGTGAGGACCGATTAGTACACCCTTGGAGAATCAGCATTAGTTGGCATCATCCTTGTTGAGTGACCAGGTTATGGAACTCTCATGCCCGGGTCACCAGGCTTTGCAGACAGACTGCTAGATGGTCTACACGAGGATCTGAAATTGGTAATTGAATAGACAAAAACACTGTTTCAACATTGTGCTTGTGCGTCTTACGCATGATTCTGTAGTCATGAACTGCCAGGCTATTCATCATTCCAAATATTGGCATGACTAGCATTTTGAAAGCTGCGGGACTAATACTTTAAAGAAACTCAAGAAGCTTTTTTTGTGTAAACATATCAGATTTAGGTTTTTCACATTTACAAAGTTTTACACATATGATTTGGTGTTGCAGTAATTTACTAAACAGACTGTTTGTAATGTGGACCGAAATGTATATTGTGTTGTCTACTAATGAACATAAAATAAAATTAGTGCTTGTCAATCTGTAACCTCTCTACAGTTGCTGAGGTAGTGTTTGACAAGTCTGTGACTTCTGTAGTATATGTGTTCCACAAAATAAATTTATCTTGAAAATTTTGTATCTCTATAATTAAAATTCAGCCTCTTCTTTTTAATAATAGGAGCCTTTTTTTTTTTCTTATTGATTCTGTTATGTTGTGTGTGAGTCCACCCTCCCAAAAAAGAAAATATATTTCTTGTATATGCTCCCATTAATGTTACGCATCTATGGTGCAGCGGTAAATCTGAACAAACAAAAGTGTCTTAATTTGAGTTGAGTCATGCAAAGAACCCCAAGTTCTTTCTCATGTATGTTGTGTGACCTCGCCTCCAAATTGCCAACTCAAGAACTTTTTGAGGAGAGAATCCAAATACCTTCTTGTTCTTGCTTGCACATCAAGAGATTGACTTGTTGATGACAACATTCACATCACCATCATTGCACATTATTGAAAAAAAGCAACGCGTACCATTTAAGTTAAGTTTACATCAGACTCACCAAATTGTGATGTTCATCTATCTTACGTCTCCCTCCAAAATGCTTTTCTCATGACCCCCACATTTGATTTCCTTAAATTCTTCACACAAAGTCACATAATGCTCATTTTCTTGTAATCCACATCACCACCGGCAAGTTGTGGCCCAAGATAAAAAGACCCAGTTTCAGCTTCGACAGACCCATTCATTGTCAGATTGATTTCTCTAGCAAAGCTCTTTTAATTCTCCTCTTCATTGTTGCATACTGACTTTTGCACACTCTCCAGGCACAGCTTTTGTACAATTTAAAATTTTTTTTTTTATCTTCCACTATATGAATTGCTGAAAAACAACAAGTTTGAAGTTAGGATGCAATTTTTGATAGGACTCATAGTAGTAGTACTGACGTGCTGCGTGGCATACGTCTCCTGTAACTCACAAGGAGGTCATCCAATTAGCGCTGCTAATCATGCAATTAGCACTGCTGCTAATGATGGAGATGGTGGTCTGGTTATGAATTCAAGAGTGTTGGAGACTGAGGATGATTTCATCAGTGCGGAACTAATTTCTTTGATGGAATTGGATGACAATGACGACAATGAAGAGGCTCAGCTTCAGTCTGAGAGAATTCAGTACAGCGTGCTCAATGAAGGAGCTGTGGGTGATGGAATAACCAACGATACTGAGGTAATGTGAGAACTCTCAATGTCCTATTTCAAAATATTGAGAACCTAAAAAACTCCTTTTTTATTTCCAATTTGGCCATCCAAATTTTGATTTGTTTTCATTGGGGAGATTTTTTGGATGACACATTTGTAAGTTTGATTGATTGTGGGTTGTTGTTGTTACTCATTGCATGGGGCTGATCCAATGGTCTGGAATGTCATGTGATTTTGCTTGCTAGTCCTTGAGGGGAAAAATAAAATAAAATTCAGATTAGCTTTGGTGCAGAATGATTGAATGAAATTGATGTGAGTTTTAGGTCAAACATCTAAGGAAAATCATAATGGCTACAATAAAATTCCAAAGAAAAAAAAGAGAATTATGTCCGATGGGGTGTAAGTTGCAAGTAGTAAGGTAGGAAATTCTTTACTACATATGTGGCATGCAAACTTAGGTCTAAATTTAAAAGTTCAATAGGTGAACATGCTCTAAGTATGTAGTTTGGACATTAACCAAGAGAGCTTGCAAATGCAATAAACTTCTCAAGGGTTGAGAAGTTTGAAAAATGTAGTTTAAACTAGTTAGGCTTAAATATAAGGAAACTCATCTTCACAGTTTAAAATTTGATTAAAATTTGATTTGGTCAACAAGCATTCATTATGCAAATGTTTGTATGTACTCAACAAATTGAGAGTTTTTGTTACATGTTTGTAAAGAAGCTACTCTAATTTGTGCTCCCTTGATTCTGAAGAAAATGGGGCCTTTTTCGGCATTCTCTAATTGGACTTGTTTATTGATGTAGGCATTTCTAGTGGCTTGGGCCAGTGCTTGTGAAGTCAAGAATGCTGCGGTGTTTGTACCATCTGGGTACAAATACCTTGTATATCCTTCCACATACTCTGGTCCTTGTAAATCGGACCTACAATTTCAGGTACAAACCTTCTCTGTGGGTGAATGTATCAATAAGGTGAAAGGTTGCTCTTTACATTTAACAACAAATAATAATTTGGAAAAGATTTATTGGTGTTATTTAAACAAAAGTGTATGTCATACCAATATCAACACTAATAAAAAGAGCATTTGTCCTCAATTGCAATGGGCTACGTTACCAATTATCTTCTCCCTCCATATTTATGAATAAATTATTTCCTTCTACCTTATGAGTTGATTCAAGTCTTGATTTGGCATTTTCCTATGACTAACTTTTGAAACCAATAACTACTCATCTCTTTTAATTCATTTGTTTGACTTTCAATTGTTCTAAGTTTGATGGAAGCATGACTTGGCTAAATGTTTGGATTTCTTACGTATAGACTACTATTAATAAGTTTAAGTAGACAATCGCATATCCATTCAATCATATATATTGATTTTCTTTTGGAAGAACCAAGTTTGGTCACCACTAGAAACATAGTTCACATAGACCATAGAATCACTTAAGGTAACTCTGCCTATGACAAGCAAAATGGGAGAGAGCCCATTACAATAACACAAAATTATTCCATTAGTATAATTTTACTTGTAATGGTTTGGCTCCCATTTTGCCTATCATAGGCAGAGTTACCTTATGAGAAAATCTACATGACAAATTAGACCAATTATTGGTCTACGCAGACCATGTTTCCACTAAAAGACAACAATCTCTCCACAACTCTATAAATCTCCCCAAAAATCACACTCCCACTCATATTAAAATGCTTTGAATTTGAAGGTGGAAGGGGAGATTCTCGCTCCCACCGAGATCAGTGCATGGGATGGCAAAAATGTGCGTATTTGGCTTCAGTTTCAGAACTTGGAGGGCTTCACGCTCAATGGGAAGGGCACCTTCAACGGCCGTGGCCAAAACTGGTGGGCCTGCCGAGAAAATGGAACATGTCCCGAGGCTCCAACTGTGAGATCCTGAATTTTTTTCAAGTCTCATTCGTTATCCTCATAATTAGTGAGGGTGAAAAATTAGTGTCCCTGAAAAAAATAAAAAAATAAAAAAATAAATTCTTAATGAAATTAGTACAATTATACAATGATATTTTATCTTGCACTGATAATATAAATATCAATTACAAACAGTGAATCTTTAGCCCGATCTTTGGTTAGTTAGTGTCAATATTATTTTTTAATTTAGTTTTTATTACATGGGTGAATTTAATGCAATAATACATTCTAGTGCAGTTGAAAACTAATGAGAATAATTTATGGGTTTGTTTTTTTCTTCACTCAGGCGGTGACAATACATCAGAGCAGCCACGTGTTTGTGAGGTTCATAACCATCGTCGACAGTCCTCAAATTCACATCAACTTTCAATATGTAAATCTCGGCATCGTTAAATCCATTAAAATCCAAGCTCCATGGTCAAGTCCCAACACCGATGGCATCCACATTGGGGACACCACCAACTTCGCTGTTCAGCGCTGCGAGGTGTCCACGGGTAAAACTTTTTTACTCCCTGTGCCTAAAAAAATTAATATGAGGTACTCGGCCACAGTTTCTCACTAGAAACCATGGATTTATTTTGAGACAGGGGGAGTATTTTCTACACATAAGTGTAACAATTCTCATAACAAGGCTCTGCTTTCACATTTATTACCTAAATAATTCATAACGTTCTATAACCTGAAGATTTTCTCCTGCTTAGGTCTATTGTAACACCTCAATGAAGGATGACATACTTTTTTTCTAATATTTTGTGGAGGGGTATAATTATATAAAGTAGCTATTACCACCTTAGAAAAGTATCTCTACGTTTGTGGGAGGCAAATGGCCATAATTGGCTCATATTAATAATTATATATATATATATATAATTTATTTATTTGTTTATTTATTTATTTTATAACTAACATCAATTATTTAAGAAACCATAAAATTGATAGTTGTGGACAACAATTTATATGAATTGATAATCATTTGTTGGGAATTACGATTGGTGTTTTCAGGTGATGATTGTGTGTCAATAGTAAGTGGGTCGCATAATATTGCAGTGCAAAATACTTATTGTGGATTAGGCTGCCATGGCATCAGGTACACTATATTGAAGCCCTTGATTAGCCTTTTACAAGTATTCATATGTATTTTGGAATTTATCACAAAAATGAAGAGAACTTGAGCTATATTTACACTTGACGTTTAGAATTTTGTTCTTGACAATCTTTGGGATGTATTTTGGTACACTCTTAGACTAGAATTATTTTGTCAACACCACTCCAAACACAAGTGTAACCAAATTAACATACCACATCTAAATGATTTGCCATCTTGAATAGCTATAATGTGTAGAATTCTTCAATATTTTGTTAATAATAGCATACTAGTATGTATGTGCATGTAATAATAGTATTGGGTTCCCATTTTAATAAAATATACAAAGTGGATAATAACTCTTAAATGTTGGATAGTGTGGGAAGTTTAGGAGCAAATGGGGAGAATGCAAATGTATCGCAAGTGCTTGTAAAAAACTGCCAACTTGAAAGCACTACAAATGGATTGCGAATCAAGACATGGCAAGTGAGTTACTTGCAAGTTTCGCATAGTGACAATTCTTTCAAATGAAAGATAAGTTGGCTTGAGATTTAATTTTAATTATTATTCATGGTCATCATTTTATCTGTCTAAGAGTTGACAATCATAAAGATGGATCATCCATTGTCAAGCTTGATTCCCAAACCCCATTTGCTCTAGATAATTCTAAATAATAAATGGGTGTTCATTTTACAATGTTTGACTAATGAATATTGAAATTAGAATGTGAATTTGAATAATCTATCAATTGGAATTTGACCTCTTTTTACTTTTGTATATAATATTCCAACATCATTCTTGGACTTCACCTATTTTTGTTAAAACTTATCTATAAAATTCAAATCTATAAACCTCCAACCCCAAAACACTATAACTCATAAATACAAAATCATGATTGTTAGAAAAATTTGCTTGGAAATAGATTATCTCATTATATTTGTTGAAATTGAGTATTTTAAAGCACCAAAATTGTGATGGGTGCTTGTAGCTTTGAAAACTAATGCTTAAATTTTATTTGGTGGTATAGGGAGGTACAGGGCTTGCTAGAAACTTTGAGTTTCGGAACATAAAGATGACAAACGTGAGCAACCCCATTATCATTGACCAATACTATTGCCCACCCTCTCAATCTGGGCCTTGCTCAAACCAAGTAAGTAAATTCATTCAACATTGTATTTACAATCATTCCCTTCATTTTGAGTTTTTAGATGAATTAAACAATAAACACATTGGTATTATTGATTTAGTAAAATAAAAAGTTTGGAGTGCTTATTTCTATATAAAGAGATGTTTTTAAGGTCTAAGTTTCAAAGCAATTGTGCTACATTCTCATTGACTAGTCAAACATAAAATGTAACCTACAAATGCTACATTCAACATCTTCCCTTATATCTATCCCAATAGCTCTCCAAGATTATCTACCTTGAAATTTTGAGAAAGGCAAATAAAAAATGGAATCAATATAATATCATAGCATGCATATGAAGTTTCCCTAATTACAAGGATAAAAGTTGAACCTTCCATCATTGTCCCCTAACATAAAGCCAATGGTAATTTAGGCGAATTACACACACAAATATAGGTTAAAAAAATTGCATTCAATCTCTAAAAAATTGCATGCAATCCAAATGATGATATTCCTCACTTGACAATTACAAAATATTCTACCTATCTTAATCTCCAAGGACCTCCTTTTTACAAAACTTAACAATGATATAAAAAAATTCTAACATGCAATTTTGGAAAGACTATCATGATCACCAGATTGTATGGAATAGACAAGAATCTAGACTCATTGGTATAAAATCATATAGTATCAAGGATGCAAAGAGAATTGCTCAAGACTATTGTATAGAAAATTGGTACAAGGAGATAAAGAGGAACTTTAAATGCTTGAAAATGAGGCTTCAAAAGGTTTGTTAGAATCTCAAGTTAGGGTTTCTAGGGTTTTAGGGTTACGATTAGGGCTAGGGCTAGCCGGTTTTCTCAAGAATGCTGTGTATGTGCACGCAGTCGGACGCAGTGGCAGTAGACCTCATAAAATTCGCAAACATCACCGGCACATCGGCGACATCGACAGCAGTGAAGCTGTCATGCAGTGAAGCCCATTCCTGCACAAACATTCGCTTGCACGAGATCAATATCACCCAACTCAGCGGGGAAACTGCCGGCGCCGCTTGCATCAACGCCTTCGGCGAGGCTGCAGGGACGCAATCTCCCCCGAGCTGCCTTGCCGACAAATCCCTCTCCAACTTCACGCCTCTCACTCTCTACCTCTCCAACTTCAACGCCATTTTGCACGAGTTACGACCCATTTTCTTGACGTAGAATCGCAGAGCTTCGTTGCAAAGTCTTCTCTAGCTTCCTAATGATAATCCAGTAGGTGATAAACGGTGGACAACAGTGCGCGTACATAGAACCTGCCAGACAAAAAGCGCCTCATGTGGTGTAGAATCAAAGCACTGAAGAATAAAACTTATTAGCATAATGCTAATGATACCGTCATGTTCAAAAAAATAAGTTGATCTGGTAAAATTACAAGAGATTGGCATTTTCCTAGTCGCCCATCTGGAACCTTAGATCTACACTAGTCCAGATCTACACTAGTCCTGGTCTTGAGACTTTGTGCACTTTTTTGGCACAATTTCAGCACAAGACTCGCCAATTTCACTAAATATGACCATGTCTGAACTGCAAATCCAGCAGTTAAAGTATATGAGCAAAAAATGGAAGGTGTAAAAGCATTCCCACCTGTCAATGCATTTCTTGGCAACATTGAGTGCGCAAACAATAATATATCTCAATAGGTTGTTTAGAAGATGATATGAGATAATCATTTATAAATGAATTGATGTTATATACACCACTGGCTTCCTCTTCTCTCCTGCACAACCAACCTCATGTCTGCTAAATTAGCGCATTTCAAAGTGACAAGTGTTTTTGAAGAGGTATCAAAAATATAAGCCCAGATTGTTCAATTTGTTGCAGTGACAATTTTCACCACAAAACATAGCATTCAAATGCTTAGAGATTTTAAATATATGTTAAGCAGAGATTAGAGATTTGATGAGTCAATCAGATGTTTTAGCCAGCCACCCATTCCTTGTTTCAAGATTTACTGTGAAATAAAACATGAATAAACTAAATACATGAACCATTAGAGTGCACAATAATCCGCATATAGACCAGGTGTAATTCTGCAATCCAGATGCTCAAGAGGATTAAATGTCATAGCTAATGATATGTTTGCAAGGGAACTCACATTGTAACATTTCTAACATTGTCAACATTGTAGCAACAGTCGTAGTGAGTCTCGTTCAAATATGTACTTAGAGAACAAAAGGACAATCAACATGCAAGAAAGATATATAAGTTGAAACTGGTGTCAGTGATGAGACATACAAGATGATGAGGGGATCATTGTTGCATAAATTGCCGCTTCCAAATTTTGTCACGTCTTTTGTTCCAGATCTTTGGCAAATACAGCTTATCCTGAGCAGTTCTATTGGGTTTTATTATCTGTTTCACACCAAAAGTCAACATGAGATCAATAGCAGTTCACATTAATTTAGGATTTCTTGATAGATTACAAACACCCTAATTAAAATGAAACAGAAAGTCCAATATTTCTTAAAAGAACAGCTTTATTTGCACTTGGACCATCTAAAAAAGAATTCTTTCAGAATATTCTTGCTCAGTTTGATCCAATTCTGTTAACTTCTCAAGTCACAAAAGACGGTCCATGCAACTATATATTCTAATTGTGCTCGCGCCCAATAAGTGAAAAGAACGTCTGGCAAGGAACTTACCAGCTTGCAATATTCAAAGAGGCCAAAGAAAAGGGCTGACATCAGCGACACATGAATGGTCCTTGCACCCTGCAAACGCAATGTACTCAATATTTCATTTTCATAATCACCAACTAGCCATATAATCACTTCCAATGCCAAGAGAAAGTATAGAAGAAATTTCACTGTCATTTGCCTTCCAAGAATCTTAAGTTCACTTTATTCACAATTGCAAAACCTTTGGAGAACGTCGATTTTCCATGATGACAAATTCACTCTGACAAACATCACCTTGTTGGTACAAACTTTTTGACACATGATAGACTTTTGACACATGGATGGTCAACTACGTACGAAGTGAATGGAACTTAGGGACCAAATCTGCAAAATCTTTGTCAAGAAATGCAAGAACTCCTAGACCGTACTCTTCTGCAATTGATTTTTCGAAAGAGATAACCCTCACCAGCCCACTGAAAAGTCCAGCAGCTCCTTTTTCTCTGATAACACTGGCAACGATCATAGGTATGGCTTGCTTTGCACCACATTGCTGCCGTGTCTTCACAAGATCAAGCTGTACCAACAAGAGAATCAAAACTTTTTATTGCCTTAAAATGCGTTATTGTCATTAAAACCTGGGCTTACAAAATGAATTTATGTACCTAGATAGAACAACAAAACTAAGAGACAGAAAAAAATGCTGAAAAACAACAAGACTCAGCTATGTTGATCGGAATTCAAGGATTGATAGTAAGTCATATGCAAGTTACGTACGGGCATGGTGAAGGTTGCTGCAATTGCCCCTGCACAAGCTCCCAGAAGCAGATGCTCGGGAGTCCTGCACAAGCAGAATCAAAGTTTAGAGTAATATGACATTGGAGTTGCCCTAGAGTTTTCAACCTGTTTCAAAAGGGGAAAAAACAACAAAGAAATAAAGGTTTAACAACTGTACGTGCAGGTTCAATCAGGATTCATCAATTTGTGATTGATTCCTGTTTTTTTTACAAATAAAGGATATTTCTCTACTAGTGAGTACTCAAAAATTCATGATATTGCTGAAAAGGAATATCCAAATAAGAGGGAAAAAAAAAGCCCGGAAGGCTTACGTGAGCTTTGCGACGTTGCGCTTTTCCTGCACCACGGCTCTCAGCTTTTCATACACTCCAAACTGCCGGAAATTAATCAAAACACACGTTAGTACACTCTATCGTCCCATCAGGAACTCGCCATACCTATTAAGACCGCCTCAAGTCTGTATCATAAATTGCCATATTAATTAAAATAGCAAAATTTTCAAGAAAATTTGGCGCTTTTCCAGAACCTCAGATTTTATCACTCCTAGTTTCTACCACTCCGTGCACTTTATTGTCACAATTTTGGCGCTTTGATACATGCCATTTTAACAAAATATGATTGTGTAATAGTGTACCTGAATGACAATTTCTGGCACATCTCTCATAAGAGTGGGCCAGAAGCCCTTATACAATCCACCAAGACCCTCAGCAGTCACAACTGACCGAAAAGCTTCAAATACTGTATTACAGCACATAGGCAAATTATGCACACTCCATGTCAGACATGCTTGAATTCACATGAACCGAATGAAACAGGACTCAGGCTCCAGAGGAAATATAAATGTCTCCCAAAAGACAACTTTCCGAGCAATTACTATAATTCAAAGTAAATCTAGTAAGTAATTTTTCTTGTAGTTATACGTTTGAATTAAAAGTATCCATTCTAATTCATTTCGAACAAAATGGGTTAGTGTAAAGTCATGCATGATTTCGTCCTTCATACATTAAATTTATACAAGTGAAAAATTACACCAAGATACAAAACATGATGTAAATTCAAGTACAGCCCACAGTTGATGCACGAAAGCTTGTAATCTACAAAGTATAAACTCAGTGGCACTCAGCAACGACATATAGATGCAGGGACTAAGATTTACCATTTGGATGCATGTATGCTTGCACACGATGTTTGAGAGTGTCAGCTGGTACCTATAACGAGCAATAAGCAATAGGTCAGTCAACATCAAATTTATTACCAGTAATGTAAGCAATCCAATCCCTGCACATGAAAGTCCTGTAACGCGTATTAACTAATGTATTAACTAATGCAATTGACATGAAAGTCACGGACTTCAATTGCATTCTCAGTACCCGCACAACAGATGACACGAGAGTACCAATAGAGGCAGATGCAACATGCACTACTCCAGGCGGTAAATACTTCTCCAGATTCTGCTTCGATGCTGCAAACCACAAAACAAAACAAGCAAATACAGACCAACTTGAGATTCAAAGCCTAATTTGTATGCAGTGTAAGGTCTGCACACCCACAATAGGTATGCAGAAATATTCACATCCGTAATTCATCTAATTCAAACACCAATAATTGACCGTAGAGTCACCTATAAATCAAGCACATGTTGAAAAGAATTAGGTGCACCTGAATGGCAATAGACTCACTGTTCAATGACTTCTCCCAATTAATTCTTTACTGTCATGTTACAGACATGTTGCCATAGCTTTCCTTCACCATTCATCATTCATGCTCATATTTTATGTAATAATATTCAGGCAGAGTTGATAATAGGTGCCATATACCTTACGGGCAACCAATTCAAGAGGTGAATGATCAATTCCGGAATGCAGCAACTAACTGTTTTGTTTTGTTTTTTCATTCTTTAAATTTTTGGGTTGACACAAATTGAGCACGTTCAATTGCAAGAAAAAGACAGAGGCACTTACTTTCGTAGGCCGCAAAATACAGCAGCGCGTTCGGCACGGTTCCAAGAATGGCGCCGGCGACTCCACGATATAAATCTGCAGGTCCTTTAAAAAACCAGTTATCAACACCCACGGGCCCAATGCCGATGTGGTGTGAAGCAATATTCTTTCTCCACTTCCGGAGCTTTTTGGGAGGGTCTCGAACTTGCATCCTAGTCTTCACTGTGTCTACAGGGTGTCCACCAACCTGCTCATAGACCGTGTTTAGGCTCTCTTTCTTTTGTGACCTAACTTACATATCTTTAATCCTCAATTGAAGCCCATTTCTGTCAAGCATGCATTGGATGGCTATGTTTCATAATCTTGTTCTTCTTTGAAACCATCGTTTCATAAAATCCATCCAATCTTCGAGGTTATGACATAACCTTTCTTTGGAATAATTAGACAAATGTATCCTCCATCTGTTACATCAAACAAGTTCGTAGAAAAGACAATTTATGCATACCTGAGATAAGGTTTTGGCCATGGCGCCTGCATAAACGTGATTCAACGCAGTCTCAGCCTCGGAGGGATTAATGTGGTCGACAAACGGAAACCGAAAACTCCATTTCGGTCGCTGCTTCCCCTGGGGAGCTGCAGCAACTACCGTTCCCTTTGCCAAAACTCGCTCGATCTCGATGGTATCTTTTCCAGCAGCACAATGTATGGAAGCGAAGGAGATTCGCACGTTTCGACGAGGCGAATGCTCTGCCTCTGCTGATCGAGAAAAGGTGGAGCTCATCTGCAGCTTCAAATTCTCCACAAGATTGCCGTAGCTCCATGGGTAAAGGCCGTCAACTTGCAAAGCAGCAGGCTCACAATGCATCCAGAGGCGCATCACGACGCCATCTCGCGGTCTTGATGCACAGGGTGCCATTGCGCTTGAAAATCCTACTCCCACAAAAATAAGTCTATGCGGCGGGACAGATCATACTAACCTGGACAAGACGGATCGAAGCTCTATTGACACAAGCATACACAGGTTTCTAAATTTAGACGTAGCCTCCGGGAAGCACCGCTTCTCTGTTTTCTCCGCTGATATAATTAGAGATAGCGGACAGAGAAGCTAAGAATAGGGGAACTGACAGATACGAGACAAAGTACTGGAGGTGCATATCGAGATAAACTGAAGTTACTCTACACTCCAAAGAGAGAGGCTTCAGGAGAGCTATAAACTCCTCCAAATGAAATTTCCAATAAGAATGGAGCTCAAATTGCCAGAATCCAAACAATGTCGACGAATTCAACGAGGAGAAACGCCAAGTCCCCCGAATCTCAACCAAAACAAACACTACCAATTCCAAATCCATTCACATGCACACACTCCACCTCGTCATTCCCACGAACGAGAGAGAGCTGCTGGCACCACAGTCGAGCCAGCAGCAATCCGTCCAGCAGCGGTGACGACGAGCGGAATAATAAGAGAGACAAGCCTGGTAGTAGAATATGCTGCAGAAAATATGCTGGGAAGGTGCCAAGTAGGCAGCGGACTTGGTACGGCGAGGGAATGAAAGAACGGACGAGAGAGGAACTGGCGATGGCGAAAAGGATATTTGGCGCAAGATTCCAAACAAAGGCCAGCAGCAGCCAGTTTCCGCAATCTGGAGAGGAAAGTGACGACAACGAACATGGTGAACACTCCAAGGAAGAGAAGAACTGAATGAATGATTTTCGGCCTCTGGTCATCACCATTCATCCAATACGGGATGATAGTGTGACTAGGGTTGATCAGATGTCCTGCTTATCGCGGTGACCACGGTGCCACGTGCCGGTATCAACGAAGTGGGAGTGACGACGATGATAACGAAGGCGGTTCGAAAAGAGTTGGAGTCTAATGGATGAATGATATTTACTCATATTCATCGACATTCATCTACTGTTGCAATGAGCGGTGATCAGATTTCCTGCTTATACGCCGCCACGTGAAGCTCGTCACTGGTTTTCATTCCTTTCCATTCTGGCTGTATTCTTTCAGGGTATCAATAACAGCCTATGGACTCAGGTCAAATGCAGGTTCGGGGAGGTTTCGTAACTTGATGTGATCCGGATATCTGGTGCAGTATATGCAGTCTAATTGTACGGATATCCATAGGGGTATCTACAGGGGAATCTTCTTCCTTTCGAATTTGAAGGATTGCCTGGTACCGGCAACACCCGGTCACTGGGATTGGGTAAGATGGGTTTCTTCCCCTAGCCTCACTGTGAGGCATTGGGTATTTAGGGTTTATATCTTAGAGATGGAATTGAAACACACTAATTTTAATTGTGAGATTGTTCTAGCAAGCAAACTTAACTATGTGGAACATTTATTTTAACCCCTAAAGGACCAAGTGTTTGTTCAATGTATGCAAGAAATTTTGGGTAGCTTCCTACAAAGTCAATTTTGGTTGAATTTTCATGAAATTTGGATGCGATGTGGAAACATATACCTCATTGGTGAAAAACTGATTTTCTTTTTGATCAAGTGCCTGGATCAAAAGTTATGCTGCCCTGAACTTTTAGGGCAACTTGAGCAATTTGAGAATCTTTTAGAAATCTTTTGCAAAAAGACTTATCAACTTTTGAAATTTGACATGCATGTAACTAATAAATCATGACATACAATTGTTCAAAAAATAAATAAATTGAATCCTCAAATCTCATTCTAAGAGGGGTCGAATTTTGTTAGTTGTATTGGGGCAGTTTCAAGGAAAAACATTTTCTTCTAACTTCGAGTCCTATTATCTTGCAATCTATGAAGTTAAAATTCTTGAAATTTTTTCCACATATTCCGAATTTTTGTCTCTAACTTTTCACCTTTCGAATTTCAAATAAAAAATTTCCACATTGCACAAGAAATTATCAAAAAATAACTCATGTACTACCAATTCACTTAGTCTCCTTGCATTGCAGGGTGATTTTGTGTACACTAAACATCTCATTTGCTTTTAAATTTCTTTTGCAAGTAAACCTAACATCATATATTTATGAATGGTCAAAATCCTCATTCTGTGTAGAGCAAAAATTGTACTCCAAAAGGGCCCGAAGTCTGTTGACCTTGTTTCACAGGAATGAAAAAAAGTTTTTTTTCTCACTTCAAACATTATAATCTTTTAATCTGTAAAGTCAAATGGACTGAAATATTTTCTATACTTTGGTAAAATACTTTACTTTAGTTCTATAAGGTTGAAGTTTCAAAACAAAGATTCAATTTTCATTTTTGAATAACATACCCCAAATCCACAGTTTTTGACAAAGTCTCCATGAAAACCTCCCTTAGTCCTTTAGGGGTTAAATTGTGAAATTTGAGGTCAAAAATAGATTCAATACATTTTTTTTTCAAGAATTTGCTAAGATTGCTCAAAAAACAAGATACTCCATAACTTTTACATCACCTATCCAAATGGAATGAATAAAATCTTTTTGCATAGACAAAAAATATAATCTATAAGAAATTAAATTTTTTTAATTATTTCAAGTTTCTATTTGATTTGTTGTTTATCCTTGTGTATTTTTTGGTTTGAATGGCATAATTTTTGTTCCTAGGCATCGATTGAAGTAACAATTATATTCCAAGAAAACTAATTAGTTTTGCTATCTTGAAAAAAAGATCCAAAAAAGCATACCAAAAATTGAGATCATAGAATGTGAGTCATTTTTGCCGTTTGTGGCAAAAACACCCCTAAAGTTTGGTTGGCGGAGAGTATAGGACTCTAAACCTAGATTGCCTTTCAAGCAATGAACTACCAATTACAATTCTCAAAATTAGCCTAAAAGTCCCTACACAAATCGGGGGCAGTATACCTAAAGTACCAAATGAAATACCTTCCCCCCCTCCAAAAAAAATCTCCCAATCATAGACTGGAGTGGATTAGAGCAATTACCCTACCAAATTCTCACTTAAGCTTGCATTTACAACTTCTAATCAGTGAGATTACCACCTCATCAATAATTCTAACACACCATAACTCACCAAGCTAACTAACTTCCTATGAATAGTCTCAATTGTATTCTTTTTAAGGTTACATAATTCAATACTAAAGCATTCCACCATTCTTTTTAGGCAATTTTAGTTTTATTCTTATTTCATCATTCACACCTCCTAACCCTAATTCTAACCCAATTTGGGCAACACTTCCACACTTGCCCTAAAACCATAAAAATAAAACCCAATATTCATGAATTTTTTACACTTTCAACTCATAAACAACCAAGAAAGATCCATACTTGCTCATTGATACATTCAATCAAAACAAGGCAAGAAGGTATTGTAATGATTAATTATAGTTTTTTATTCAACATAGTAGGAAAAATTATTTCAAAAAGCACACAAAAGAAGAAAACAATCATCACAGTATGGCAACAAACTTCTTTGCACTAATTTGGTTGTCCCGTCTTTGTCCTAGCCTTGAATTAGGAGAGCCATATCTATACAAAAAGCTCACTTTTCTATCTTAATCCTCCCCAAAATTTAGGTCATTTGGCTGTGCCAAACTGCCACAATTGCTCACCAAGGTTGATATTCCTCCTTAGTAGTGGCCGTTGATCTCCTAGTACTAAATCGGCCACCAATGCCTCATCCGTGCTTCAAATGAATTGAGCTTAGGCTTTTTGACAATTTAGCTTGAAGGTGTATCTTCTCACTAATTTTCAACTCCATTCAAGTTGCCATGCTCTCACTATCGCTTGCCAAAATAGGCAGTTCAAATCTCAATTCAAATTCTCCCCTCATTCTCAAGCACTTTTTCATCTAACTTCAAAACCCTCCATTTTTCACCCATTTTCTTCCAGAAAAGGATGAAACCTACTGGACAAATTGTCCTACCAATTTGTCCTACCATTGTTTCCTACCTAAATCTCTAACCATTCATACTTGAAACGCTCATAATTCACCAAAATTGCTCGCAAAACACACAATCACATACACCAAAGTTGCAAGAGTTGCCTATATATGCCACATTTAACTACTTCTGGACTATTCAATGAATTCCGGACAAAACATTTGGAGATCTCCGGATAATAACATCAAGAGATCCTCCAATGTTTGTATAGATCTCTCAATGTTGTGCCTAGACCTCTAAATGTTTTAAATTATCTCTTGATGACTAGTTTTTTTTCTCCCGATGGTCAATACTAATTCTGGACTTTCCAAAGTCTAGAAGTAGTTAAATGTAGCATATATCAAACTTCTTAACAAATATGTTTTTACTAACTACTTTCATCCTACCTTCATTTACTATAAAATCGTTATTTTAGTGTAAAAAATGCCAAATTAGTGCAAATCACACTAATTTACTGTAACCGCGCTAATTTGGTGTAAACTACACTAATTTAGTAGCAAACCTCCTAAATTACTGTAAAACACCTTTTCTAGTGTTTTTCTCACTACTCTAATGTTCTGCTAGTAGTTTTAATTTACTCACTTCTTTTGTGTCTGCTTCTATTTATTTTTTTTTTTGGTGATTTTCACTTTACTTGTAGTTTCATTGCCTACTTCTATTCTTTTGTTTTTAATTCACTTTTGTATTTTTGTACTTCTAATTTGTGTGCTTTGCAAAATTTCAATTCCTACTCTTGGTGTTTTGTTTTTATTTGGGTTTGGTATTGTTTGTGGTTGTTATCTTTTGGGTTTCCTTTTTAATTCTACTTTCTTTTTTTTACTTAGTAGTATTTTGGTTTTTTATTTTATCATGTTTTTTCATTTAGCCTATTTGGTTACACTACCAAATCTTGTTTAACTGTTTAGTTTTAAATCCCCATTTTTTCCCTAAACTTTCCCCTTCATTTTTTCTTGAAAATTTAGTACTAATTTTTCAAAGTTCCTATTGTATTATGTTGGAAAACTCCCTAATTTATAGTTTAGGTTTATTTAGTTGTTTTAATACTTCCTAACACGTAATTTCACTCACTTTGATTAAATTTTCCACGTTCTAAAATGTGAACCATTATGATTCACATAGGAACCTACACAAACCTTTAAGTTCCTCAAGGGTAGTATTAGGACTTTAAGGGTTAAATACTCCTTTTCAAAATTTATTTTCTAATTTGTGCACTCCTAAAAGATGAATCTATATCATTTCAATTCTTAGATCAAAATTCATTTTTTGGTTAAAAATTGCACTACTTCCTACAATGAATTGAAAAAGTGATATTCAATTGAGGACTACTTAAAAATAGTGAAATATTTTTTTCAAATAAGAAAAAAATTCATAAAAGTGTAGAGTACTAGTCTTGTATATTGTTTTCACAAATACTAATCTTTGGGACATATCATGCAAAAGTTATGGCCAATAAACATTGTTCCTAAAATTTTTTTGACTAAAAATGTGATCGCAAAAATACAATTTCTACTTCCATATAAGTGCTTGTTGTGGTAAGCTTTTAAAACTAATCATCAAAGTGGTGAACTCAAGTTAGCTTAGTCTAAGTCTAGAATTGCAAAGGTTTAAATGCCAAAATGTTTGGATTATAGTCTAAGTAATATGGATTAAATGCCATTCTTAAACCTTGGCAACTTCATAGTTGGTAGAGCTACATTGGAAATCTTTGCATTTATGCTAGTTTCCAAATTCCAAGTAAAACAAATCACTCATAATATTTTTAGTAGTTGTGAGAACTCACAACCTTCTCCACAATTGCAATCATCTGCACAAGTGACTCAAAAGTTGATTGCAACTCTTGAGTTACAATCAACTAATTGCTACAAAGTTAAGAGATGGTTAAACCTTGGAACACCCACAGTGTCACTTTTGTGGCACTTGGATGGTTTTAAATGAGAAGTACTTAATGAAAAAAATGTTTTTTCATCCAATTATTTTTTTGAGAGCTCTTTGAATGTGTGTGCATGGGATGTTGGAGGAAATTATCTCATTGAGGTATCATTTGCTTAATGTGTGTATATGGGATGTTAGAAGATGATGCATTTTAGCAACTTGATCCTCTTGACTCTTGATCTAAATTTAGTGATAAAATTTATCTTTTTTGGATTATAGTCTAAGTAATGAATTGAAGCTTACAAAGTGTTGTTGCTGCTTAAATTTGAAATTTTGAATTCTTTTTAAAATTAAATTTTTTATTGCAATTTGAACTTTGGATATGTAACCATGATTTAACGACGCTAGCATGTGAGCCTAGAAATGCGAGCCTAGGTCACGGCCTAGGTGTAAGTAGGTATTCTACAACTATTGATGGTGTCTATAACATACATATTTATAGTATAAGTACCTTATCACCATAAAAGGTGCTTATAACATAGGTACCTATAATGTAGATACTTATAATATAAATATCCTATAACCATGTAGGGTATTTATAAAATAGGTACCTATAACATAGATACCTATGATATAATTAGGCACCTATCATATAAACATTATGTAACCATGGAAAGTGCTTATGGCATAAGTACCTACAACATAGACACCTATAATATAAATATCCTATAACTGTAGAAGGCGCCTATAATATGGGTACCTATAACTTATAAGCCTAAGCTCCTAAGCTTATAGGTTCAAGATCCTAGGCTCACATGCTAGCAACCGTGAACCATGATCTAACAATTTCCTAATTCAATAGAATGATGAGGACATTTGTTTTGCACTATGATGAATTACTCTATATTGTGCATCTAAAGTTAAAATTTCAGATTTCTTAAGCATATTTTGCATTCAGTATAAATTTGTTCAATTGGTCTTTAAAAATTCACAATAATTTCAAAATTTTACAAAAAATCTAAAAAATTCTTGACTTATAGAAGATATGTGAATTCATCTTCGATAAACACAATAAAGCAATTTCCATTCATAATTAGTCTTAAAATAGACAAAAAAGAAAAGAAAAGTAATGATGTTCATAATATATATAATCATATCTAAAATTTCAGGCTCATTTTGGTATGGGTAGTTAAATTCCTTTGACTATTCCAAAAAAAATTAGGCAGTTTTTATAGTTAACTATTGAAAACTTTCATTTTTCATTGAAAAAGCTAAACATTTGATTTTTGAGAGGTCTTCAAAGCCATATATGTCCATTAGTGGAAGAATAAAGCTTGCTAATTTTACTTCATTTTTCAACCTTGTGCAAAGTTTGCCAATTTCATTTGATTTGAGATCTAAAAACTTGTACTTATCCATTTGCTATAAAAATAGTTCCTATGTAAAGTATAAAGTGTTTTGATGATTTTCACCATTGAAAATTTAAACATGCAATTGTTGATTTGCAGTTATTTGTGATTTATATCCTTATAAAAAAAATTGACATTTCAACAATTGCAAGGTGGATTGTGTAATGAATTTGATATTTTTTCATGTGAAATTAAGTTGTTTGAAAGTGCATTTTAGTGTGCTAACACAATTTGTAGTTGTTCATGTCTCTTCCGATTCCAAAAAGAAGTTATGTGCAAATTTTTGAAACATTGTGGAGAGGGGCAGTATACTAAAAATAGAAATTGTACATTTCTCTTGTTATAATCTCACAACTCCTATGCAATTTTGCACTCAAAATTATTGAACATACTAATAAGAAAGTTCTTTAAACATCTATATGGTTAGATTTTGAAAAAAACAAACAATTTGCTTTATTGGGGTTAACTATAAGCTCATGCTCTTTTTTCATAGTCAAAACACACTTGAAAAGTCTTGGGCATTTAGTGGTTAATTCAATGATTCTCATGCAACTCTTCAAACAAAAAGGATTAAATGCCCAATCTTTCATACAAAATTAGTTTATTTGACCATTCATACATCATTTTTTGACTCCTAGAACCAACCAATTTTTTTTTTTTGGTAGAGGAGCAATTCGCACCTTGAAATATATACAAGTAAAGAAAAAATGGATAGAATCATCCACATGTGTCCGTTAATCCACAAAATTATCTAACATTAAGATAGGAGGCTCTAAAATGGCTCATCTAAGGGCTGATCCACCTCTTTCATGTATTTTCTTAAATGAAAATATTTTTAACTCATTTTTTGGACAAAGAAAAATAGAAGAGGAATCTAACACAAGTGGTTTCATATTTTTTGAAGCATTTTTGAAGTACTTATGGATTTTCAAAGGAATTGTGTCATAGGTCCTTATTTATGTCCCTAGGTCTTCCATAAATATTCACTTGCAACTTCTAAATAAAAATGGGAAAGCAAAGAGAACGATTGGCTCTTGCAATTAATGATGCTTTTTCCTTGATTCATTCAATGACTATAGAGGTCAATTTGAGGTCAATTTATGAACTACAGTTTGTCCATTTCGCAGCATTCAAAAGCAGTTGCGTGAGCACAGGGATAGACACTCCATGGACATCTTCAAGTTACCAACTGAGAAGGAAAGATGCAGCTGAAAAACTGGACTTTGAGCTCATCCTATTCGGACCATGCACAAAAATCGTCTTGTTCCGCAAGTGTGATACATAAGCCATGTAATTTGCTTATTCTTATCACAGGTAAAGAGAACTCTCTAACCTGTTCCTTTGGAATACAGGTCCAATTGCTGACAGATCTGATAAACTCCTCTAAACTGCTCAAGCCAAGCATGGAACCCCTGCCCAAACAAACGCCATAATGAAGGGATAAACAGCCCTCTGAGACCGCCTTCATTGCCAAACTTTTATTCCAGCCCTTGATCTGCCTTTGAATTCCTAAAACTCTCCCGTAACTCCGAGAAACGCTTGAAACATTGAGCCTTTGATCGGCCGGGAACAACATCAGCAACCTTATCCCACCTCTTTAGAGTGTCCTTGGGAAACGTCTTCAATGCTGCCACGAGCGCCATGTCTTCAGTCTCAGTCCAGTCAAATTTCACTCCATTGCTGGCATCCGCCAGATCTCCTTCCCATCTCTGAGATAAAGGAGAATCAATACTTTTCTCCCCGCCTTTTCTCTGAGCCAAAAACTTTGCGTACGAGTCCCCATCTGTAAACTTCTTCTCCCCAAGAAGTTTAGACATCTTAATGACATTTTCTGTAGCATGGGAGCCTGCAAAAACTTCGGATACAACATCCCAACGCTGTAAGGTTCCTCGTGGGTATTTGACTAACTGCTTGCGAAGCAGCTCAATCTCCTCCCCGGTCCACTCTTTCTCGGCCCCACTTTTCGGTTGTTGAGCGACAAGACTGTTCGCGGCTGGTCCATTCGCGTCAGTTTTCGAGAGCAGTGCAGGGGAGGGAATCAAACCCTCCCTTGAAGAGGCTTTTCCGGCATTTGCATCAGACCTCCTATTGTAACCTTTGATTCTTTTCTCCGGCTCGGCTGACACCTCCTCCACTGGCTCTAGATCTGGGAGCAATTCTCCGGTACCTACTCTACAGCTTCCCCCTGTTAAAGCCACTGGTGCAAAGGGACCAACAACTAAGGAGAGAGCCAGCCAGAAGAATAGAAATTGAAATAGCCCTGTCTGAAACCACGAAAGAGCCAGGAAAAGGACTCCAACGCTTGAACAGATCCCAATCAGTACTCTGTTCAGTTCTTTCTCGTCCACGTCGGATGCTAGGGGCCCAGACTGCAGTTGAAATCTCGGCTTCACATCATCTATAATGTCGAAATCCATGTCGAAATTCTAATGTTGGTTGCAAAGACAACCAAAAATCTGAACACAACGCAAAGAAAGCCTTAGATATAGGGATACGGTCACAAACATTGTCGTCAAATACAAACTTCATTTAAACGGCAGACTTTGTAACTTTATGAAATGCTCTGCCAACTATCCCATCACCGGAAAACCGACACCGAATTAAAAAAAGTGGCAACGATCAATGCACATCCAAAAAACTCAACGAATTCACACGGACGATCAAACACATATAAATCGAACCTTCCTATCAGAGCTCAGAACGATTCTTCAGAAGAAGCTCGTGAATGCATTACACGACATAGTACTAACCCTATCGTGGATGAGGGGTGCCACAAATCCCCGTTGCAAGAAAGAAGAAACCCTAAAGCAGCGTCGACGACTTCGCCGCCCTCGTTGACTTATCATTCCTCTTATTAGACGGAAACGTAAAATGGACAAATCAAATTACTCTCAACAACAGCAACAATAACGAGCCCTTGCATGAAGTAGACAAGCAAAAATGCCGCCAACGGCAAGACCGAAGAACAGGGGATCGGAATGGCACCATACATTCGCCGCAACGGCAGTCAAAAAAACCCGCAAAAGCGCATCTCCCTCTTCCTCCAAGAAAACCTCAAGCAAATAACTTCGGCGGAGTGCCGATTCACCGTCAGGATCTCGGCGATTGCGGGGTCACCAACCACGGGCACAAAAAAAGAAAAAAAGATCAGCGGCCACAAGCGACCGAATTCCGCAAGGAAGACCTCGATCCCAAGCTTGCGCGTTGGACAAAACTCCTGATGACAGCAGTAGTGTGGCGACTGCAAAACGCACGCCTCCGAAGAAATTTCGGGGACAGATCGCGCCCCGGAGGCGTGAGAAAGAGCGTGGGAGAAAAGCACATCAACGTCTTGTGGTCCAACTCTGACTGAAAAAAAGAAAGAGAGTGTCAATACCCGGGGGTCCAACTTTCACACCCGGTTCATAATATCCGGAAGGAGTGATCGGTCGCGGATATGCACTTCAACTTTTTTCATTCTGTTTTTCATCCGATAATATCTGTCCGTCCGTCCAACTCGGAAGTCATTCGTCCATTCATAAATGACAACTTGTTCCCCGTAGAATCCAAGACGGCTCTTGAGCCAGCCACTGTGTGCCGTAATCTGCACAAGACCAGGCACACGTGATTACTGTATGAGCTCACGCCACATGAGGCCTATTAGATTTTGCTAATAAATCTGTACTTTTTATTTTTTATTTTCCATTTCACTTTTCCACCACCCAATTGCGTTGCAGTGATTGGCCACATGTAAATAGAAACCCTGAAGGATAAAATATATATGACGAACTAAAAAGAATTTCCACGTAATAAAAAGCCTCAAGAAAAGCAGCAGTGTGAGGAGGAGAAAAAAAAGAAACCATTCTTTCTATTTCCCACTTAAATACTCCACGGTTAGTTCAGTTAAAATCCCGCATGCTTGGACGCCTTGAGTCTGGACCCATTTTTCCTTTTCCCCAAAAAAAAATATTTAAAAAAACGTCAAACCCAATAAACAATCACATCACATTCGATCAGCAGTGAGAAGTTACTGAACCAGTTGACTAGAAAACACAATAAAATGAAATAAAATGAAATAAAATGAAATGAAATAAATTCACAGTGGCACGTACTGTACACTTCTGCACTCGTCATCATGGACACAATGATCATGCTATGACAACTGACCTGACCTGACCTGACCTGAATGAAGATCCCACACGGCACGACGGACAAGATGGATGAAAACAAAGAGAGAAGAGAAGAGAGAGAAAAAAACAGTTTTTAAAAAAAAGTAAGGAAAGAAAGCAAAAACAATTCATTCCCTTTCCTCCCATCCCAAGGTCCCAGTTTTGAGCCCCGCCGTTGACACTGCATCTCCACATCTACATTCACAACCGACGGACAGACTCAGTGGCCCAGGCAGCAAAACAAACGAAAAACATACAGACACAGGCAGGCAGGCAGGCACCTTTTAGGCTTTGGCTTGCCCTAGAAAAGGCTAGTGTCCCGCTTCCACTTAAAAGCTTCCGTCTAACTTACATACACAGAGACTGTGGTGGTGGTGAGACTGGTGACTGTGGTGAGAGAGAGAGAGAGATCGAGAGATGATAGACAGGGGATCGGATCTAAAGCCTTATTCAAGTCGTAGCCAGGGGCAGGGGCACCCCCACCCGAGGCGTGGCGTGGGGCGGCGCGGGGCCGGGGTGGGCTACGCTGGGCTGGCGCTGGGCTGTCTCTCCGAAACAGTCATCATCCCCCCCTTTTTATTCCAGACACCCAATTATACTTCCACACACACGCACACAGCCACACACACAGTCAGTCAGTATTGACACAGGTATATATTTCAAAGCAGCGGGCGCCACGGCCACGCCACGGCAACCCGCCCTGTCAAAGTGAAGGTAGTGTGCTAGTTTACCTTCTCGTACCCCGGAAGGCGGGGCTGACGTTGAATTCATTCAATTTACAGGCAGCAGCAGAAGACGACGACGACGACGACGACGACGTTCACAAGGCAACAGCAAACCCTGTCCATCTGCTTTCCTTCCCTCCCTTCCCTTTCCTTTCCTTTCGTTTCCGTTTCCTTCCTCCGTCCCCAGTCAGGCAACGAAAATGCAAATAAAATCGGATTTTTTAAATAGAAGGCCTGAGGAGGAGCCCAACAAGTCGCCGCTGAATAGGCCAGTAGACGAGGAGCCCCTTACGAGGCGGAGGTGGGCAGGGGGAGTGTGTGTGTGTGTGTAAGTTAGTATGTTTTGTTGGGTATTGGGTGGGTGGGTGGGTCAGTCAGCCAGCCAGCACTCAACAGATAGATAGATAGATAGGTAGTGTAGATAACAACTTAGTGATAGATGATGGGGATTCGCTGCTGCTCGCTCGCATGTGTACAGACAGCAGAGAGACAGACAGAGAGACAGACAGACGGACGGACGCAGGCTGGGCCGGGGTGGGGGGTGGGGATTCGTTTGATGAGTGGTGATAGATAGATAGACAGACAGACAGATAGACAGACTAGTAGTAGTAGCAGTAGTATTTGTAGAGCGCATTTAAGTCGTCCGTCGTGGTTGTCATTACCGCGGGTTTACTGAGTGCGTGAAGAGCATGGTGGGATTGTATTTTAGCGTTCGTTTTTATTATATTTTGTGATTGGGAGTGACGGAAGGAGGAAGGGAAGCCGTGAAGGAAGGTGGGGGGAGGGGAGGAGGACTAAGTGACGCGGGGATAGGTGTGTTGGCTCCGTCCTCGCCGGGAGAAAAACAGAACAGAGCTGCACAACGCCTCAACCATGAGGTAGGTGACTAGAAGTGGCCGCCTTGGCAAAGGGGGTGGGGTTTGGGGGAGTTTGGTTGCGCGTTTGTTGGAGTTGGGGAGGTTTGTTGTGTTTTGGGTGTTGGGAATGGTTGGGAATTTGGAGGGGATGGTGAGGAGGAGTTAAGTTAGGGTTTGAGGGGCGAGTGGAGAGTGTGTGAGGAAGCACGGAAGGCAGGAGGGAAGGCAGGCAGGAAGGAAGGATGGGGGAGATGGAGGCCGGGTTTGCGAAGTTGCAAGGGGAGGATTTCGAGTATTACATGCAAACGTATTCGATCGTGTTGGGGCGCAACAGTAAGAAGTCGACGGTGGATGTGGACTTGGCGGGGTTGGGCGGGGGGATGAACATCTCCCGGCAGCACGCGCGGATCTTGTACGACTTCGAGCGCCGGCGCTTCGTGCTCGAGGTTTTGGGGAAGAACGGTTGTTACGTGGAAGGCGTGCTCCACATGCCCGGCCCTGGAGTGCCGCCCGTGAAGCTCGACTCGCAGGACCTTTTGCAGATCGGGGAGAAGCGGTTCTACTTCCTCCTCCCGGCCAAGCAGATAGCCCGCTCCGTCGCACCTGTGTCCAGCCCGTCCAACCCTAGAAAGCGGGCCGTGTCCGCCGCTCGGACTTCCTTAGTACTCGGCTCGGGGACGGGAACCTCGCAACAACAGCAACAGCAACAACAGCAGCAACAGCCGCAACAGCCTCCGGCAAAGAAAGGGCGAGGGCAAGCGAAGAACGGCCCGACTCCGTCCCGCAAGCAGCCGTGGATGGCGCAACAAGAGATTGAGCCTTCGCCTCCCCAGGGAAGCACAACTCGAGTTCAACGCGAGGGCTACAGATACGACGAGGAAGAAGGCGACGTGCATCAAGAGGAATACGAGGAGCGGGAGGTAGTGCGGATCATCTTAGAGAAGCTGCAAAGCCAGTACCACCCGGGCGAGTGGATGGCCGTGTCGAAATTGCACGCGGACATCCTGGACCACTTCCAGAGCCGCAACATGTCGCCGCAGTTCATGCACATCATGGGTGTGGACGAAGACGGAAACGAAATCGACGGGAAGGGCAATGGACGCGCGTGGTCGGGGCTGGTGCAGCTGCTCAAACGCTACGACCGAAACTTCGTCATCAACACCAAGCTCAAAGGAGGAATTAGGGTTGAATACGTCTCGCTGTACCCGGAAGAGCAGTAGTCTCTCTTCCCCCCCTCCTCCCCCCCCCGGGCTTGCTGTGATTGCTTTCTCTCTCTCTCTCTCTATTTGTAAAGTTGACGATTGTGTAATTACTTGTGTGAGGGTGCCACATTGAGCTCGCTCTCTGCGTGATGAGGGAGCTCTGTGGATGGATTCCTTGGGGCTGGAAAAAGCAAGAGCTTCACAAGGATGGGAGAGACGGAACAACTGACCTGGTGACCTCCTGCAACGACTGGACGCTTCTGCGAAAACGGGGTATGCTGTTGCGAAGATACTCGACCTCTTGTGTGCTTCAGGGAAAAATGGGAAACAGAAACAGGGGTGATGGCAGCGCTGTGGTCCTTTGGAGGAACCGAGATTAGACCAATTTTTTTGGCTGCGAGGAAGGAAAACTCATTAGGCAGGCATCTTTCTAGGCCAGAGGCTCTTCCGTGTGTATTCTTGAAGTTACTGAGTAATTCTTACAAATGTACCATCTCCATGTCTTTGGATTCTTCACATTCTATCCTGTGTTTTGTTGCGAATTTTTGCTGTGAATTTTTTTGGCCAGAGTTTCGGTTGGAGTCTTGAAACTCTCTACATTTTGTGTGGAAATCAGGAACACCGTACTCAGAATTGCATTTGTCAACAGCATGATGTGTAGTTCAGTCTCACTTGTAGTCCTCCTGTGATCAAAGCATGTGCTTTTTGAAGGGGCTTTTCGTTCTACAGGAATGTTGTGAATCCATTCCTTGTAGAATGCTACATTGGTTCTGGTGCTCCAGTATGATCTATTGATTGTACGAGTTTCTTTTTGTTGACCTTTTTCTCTCATGGTCTGTGTGCGTAAATTTGTCACCTTCAACCCCTGAAGGACCACAACGCCAACAGGTGGCTTTTGCAACTAGTCCAAGAACAATTTTTTCCACTGAAAAATGTGATGGAGTGTGACTTTTGGTGACTTTTTGGAGAATGGAGAAGGCACTATGGGCCATCATTTTATGCCCTGTCTTTTTTTCCACATCTCAAAATGATTTGAAAAAAAAATTACACATCAAATCATGATGATATGATGATTAAAAATTTCAGAGTTTTTGGAGCACTTTTGAGCATTCTGATTTTAACATTTCAATTTGAGCTTAAGTACTACCTAACCAAATATTTTTCATCAATCTTGTCAACAATGGCATTTTCTCAAAAATTGTGCGATTTCATTGATCTTTTTTTCATAAGAAACCTACATAAGTCTTCTTTCATTTCAACAATGGCAATCATCAAAATTATCCCACACAAATGAAGAATTGTGTTTGTTACAAGAAGCTAGTCAAAAAAGCAATCCCCTCCCAGTCCTTTAGGGGTTAAGACTTGTGGCTAAGAGTGGAGCAATTTTGTTTTCAAATTGGAGGGAAGTGACATTTAATCCTTTTAGTTAGGTCTTGAGCCTTGCTTTGAGATCACCTCTAAAATTTAGAATCTTTTTGGTAACGAAGAATCTTTTAGAATCTTTTTCATATATATAGAGATCACGGAGGACTTGGGGGGATGTATAAATTATAGGGGATCAATTGCTTTGAGCAAATAAACTCCCCCATCAAACCTCAAAGCATTTTATAAAATCAACACTAACAAGATACTAACAAGATCACTTGTGTTTCAATCAAATTGTGGAGGAAATTTAGTAAGGGAATATTAATCATATATTGGATTTTGTCATCATGAAGTTATCTTCAAAGTTCACAAGAATAATACTTTTTAACCACCCACTTTTGTACAAATATCAAGTCTCTTCAATGTGTTATAAGATTTAACAATTATTGAAATCTAGCATTTGCATGAGTTTGTTCTTTGTATTTTTCTTTATTTCAATCATATTCTCACCATTTGGCATTCATTTAGTCCATTTCTTTGTGCAAAGCCATCCATTGTCTAAACAAGTTTGTATGCTTACAAAATCGATATTAGGTTTGTTTTTGCACAAAACTAATTAAATGAAACTCTCCAAGTTTAGTTTTCACTAAGTTTGAAGACTTTTTTAAATTCTTGAGAATGAGTATTTTACTACAAGTTGAAGTTGAGAGTCTATAACAACACTCGTGTATATAGAATGATATGGAATTTTGATTTATGCAATGATATTCTATACTATAATGGACATCTATTGCTAAACCTTTAGATTCATTTGCACATTTTGTATTGATATGATTTTTTCTTTAAAAAACAATTGAAATTAATTCAAAATTTCCATGAAAAGTCTTCAAAGTCAATGATTTGCAAAAGGCATTTGATTTTATCTTTGAAAATAAATGTTAAAAAACTTCACTCATACATCATGATGATTGAGACATATAGAATGAATGATTTTGAAATTTGACTTCATGGTTATAGGTTTTATAATCCTTTACTAGATCTTTTACAAAGTTACCTAGTACAAACTTAGAAAACTAAAAGGTTTTGATGGATAACTTTCAAGTAAACACAAACCTATGTAAGCCCGCCCTTGTCATATTTCTTGTAGCTTTTGATCTTGACCTATTATAATGTTTAATGCTCCATCTAAGTTTGTCCCTATCATACTCCCTATAGTTTTTGATCTTGACCTGCCACAAAGTTTGATGCCCTATGTTAGTCCCTAGCCCCTATCATGCTCCCTATTGTTTTTAATCTTGACCTTCCACAAAGTTTGATGCCCTATGTAAGTCCCCGGCCCCTATCATGCTCCCTATTGTTTCTTATCTTGATCTACTACAAAGTTTGATGCCCTATGTAAGTCTCTAAACCCTATCACGCTTCCTATTGTTTCTTATCTTGACCTGCCACAAAATTTGATGCCCTATGTAAGTCCTTAGACCCTATCATACCCCCTATTGTTTCTTATCTTAATCTACTACAAAGATTGATGCCTTTTGTAAGTCCCTAGATCCTATTGCGCTCACCATAGTTTCTTATCCTGACTTGTTACAAAATTTGATGCCCTATGTAAGTCTCTGGATCTTGTTCCTATAGTTTCTTATCTTGACTAGTCAGAGAGTGATGCCCTACGTTAGTTCCAGAATCCTATCACGCTCCCTATTCTTTCTAATCTTGACCTCCCACAAAGTTTGATGCCCTATATTAGTTCCAGAACCCTATCATGTTCCCTACTGTTTCTGATCTTGACTTTCCACAAAATGTGATGCCCTATGTAAGTCTTTGGATCCTGTCATACTCCCTGTAGTTTCTGATCTTGACTAGTCAAAGAGTTTGATGCCCCATGTAAGCATGTCCCTATCATACTCCTTATAGCTTCCCATCTTAACCAGTTATAGAGTTTGATGCTCCATGTAAGCGTATCCTTATCATACTCCTTGTAGCTTCCCATCTTGACTAGTCACATAATTTGATGGAAATGTAACAGGTCATTTACATGTTCCAAGCCTAACATCTATATTTGATGCAATGTTTATGTTTTTATTATTGAATAAATTTGACAAGATTATAGCTGTTTTCGGTAGCTAATTTGGGCAATAAAGATCACCCTTAAAGTTTTCTAGGCTTGAATTAACAAATTGGAAACCTAGAAATTTTCTTGAAAGACTCATTGTGCATTTTGTAAGTTGAGACAAGCAACTTCTACTTGTGAATAGCTATATCCCTCCCAAATGTGGGAACAAGATTAATATGGAAATAGGCTCTAAAACAATATGATGAATGACTTTTAACCTTTAAGGGCCCAATGTTTCCTCTAGGGACAAAGTGAATTTCAATGAGTTCTTACTGTGAGCTCAATTTTGGAAGAAACTTTTTGAAACTTTTTGATTAGATAGAAAAATTGATTATCTTTTGGGGAATATGATTTTATTTGAATTGGTGCCTAGAAACAAAATTATACTACAATAAGCCTAGAACTAAACTTAGAGGGTAGAAAAAAAATCTACAAAAATTTGAAATCATAATTTTAGATTTTTTTTCCTCGTAGATTGCATTTTTTTCTATATGGAAAGCTTTCATTCATTACATTTGAATTTTTTATGTGAGAGTCATGGAGCATCTTGTTCTGTAGGCAATCAAAGCATTTTTTTGAAAAAATAAGAGATAGGGTTTGTTTTTGAGCTCAATTTTAACATTTTTTCAAAACAAAAATTTCCATAACCTTCATTTTGATTGTTAGAAAATCTCACCATTGGGATTATTTAGCATGTTTTAATTCCTTCTTAGAGTTATCAATGATTTATTTATTTCCTCTATCACATACCTTCATCTACTAAACATTTTTTTTAACTTTTATTTTTTCTATATTCTCAACTCAAATCTTTATGATAAAAATATGTAAATTCAAAAATATATTGTGCAAATTTTTAAAGCTAAGAAGATTCAAAGTCTCATTAATTGGTTTGCTATGGTGCCAAAAAATATAATTTCTTCACTTCAAATGCATTTATCTTGCAATCTATGTGGTCAAGGTATTTGAAAATTTTACCACACATTCTCATACTAGTCTATTGCAAGATCCTATAGCTAGATATGCAAAAAATACCATTTAAAATTTTTTTGCTCTTTACACTTGCAATGACAATTTGGAGCAATTGTTGACCAAAAATAGGCCTTGATTCTTTGCAGGGTTAAGGTACACTTTCAAGGTTCAATTTAAACAAAAACTTACCTAATATAAACTTTGAGAACTAAAAACACTTGACAAATGACTCTCAAGATATAATATAAACAAAAATTACACCTAGTCATGTGATAGTTGGACTTGGTAATTGGATTTTTTGTTGGCTCATTATCTTGATGATAAGTTTTGACCTACCAAAATTAACCTAGAAATATATGCACAACCAAAAACAAATTGATGAATGACTTTCAAAGAAATTGCAGAAACGAAGAATGCATTTATTCATCCAAAAATTTGATAATTTTTGAGTTCACAGGATTTAGTTCTCTGATTTCATCCATCTTCTCCTCCCCCCTTTCGATCGCCGTCCACGGATCGTCGCCGCCCCACGGTCGCCGTCCGCGTCGTCTACAACGGAGAAGAGGAAGGGCAGGGGCAGCAACCGGCGTATTCATTTGCAATCCCCTGTTCCAGCAGAGGAGCTCTTTCTCATGAGCGCCAAACCCTAGTTCGCGTTTCTCTCCCCATGGCCGCCCCGCAGCAGGCTTCCTCGCTCTTCGAGGCGGCCTTGCAGCAGCATCACCAGCACCAGCAGCAGCTTCTGCACTTGCAGCAGCAACAGCAACAACATCAAGATGCGTACACGTTTCTGGAATTGAACACGCAGGGGGACGATTATGAGTACCCGGGTTTCACGCCTGAGTTGTTGAGTAGTCAGGGTGGTCCGCCGCGCGCAGCAGCCGTGTGGACGGAGCCTGCGGGAGGCGCGGGGGATTTGGGGAGTCCAATTAGTGTGGGCGATGGGCGGGAGTTGGCTACTGGGAGTGGCGGGGGTTTGAGTGGTTTGGTTGAGGCGGGTGTGGAAGGAAAGATTGGTGCTGTGACGGCCGGGATAGGCGACCTGAATTTTGAAGATGCAGGGGATGAGGACAGTCTGGAGTATTCGAAGCGGCATCTGCCGGAGCACGCGTGCAAGTATTGTGGCATTCATAATCCCGCCTGTATCATGCGGTGTAACGTGCAGACGTGCCGGAAATGGTTCTGTAACTCCCGGGGCAATACCTCCGGGTCGCATATTGTCAATCATCTGGTGATTTTCTCGATAAATTGTCGTGGATTTTGATCGTACCTTGAATTAGGGTTTGTCTTAGTGCTTTTGATTCGTGGGCCTTCGGGATGGCACAGTTCAGAATGAGGTCTGCTAGGGGTTTTTTGGGACAGGAATTTGTGAAAATGATTTGGAATTTTGATTTTGCGATTTATGGCCATGGGGGCACCATTCTGCATTTTTGGTGCAGAGAGGTTCAGAAGGTTTTCATTTCGTTGTCAATGAGGGCAAAAATGTGTACTGTATATAGATTTGGCTTTGCATTAGTGGTCACTGATGATTCCCCCATGAGGCTTCTATTCTTTTTAGGGTTAGGAGGTGGTTATCTTGCTGAGGTATACAGAAGCAATGATTCAACTAAATAGAATAGGGATCGAGTTAGTGTATTTTCTCTGCATTATGTCTTCAGGAGAAAATCAGAGTGCTTCACCGGGGTTGAAGTATACAGTACGGAACGATTCTCACAGAGGGTACTGCTTCAGATATTTTAAAATGTGAACCTAATTTGAGGTTTTCAAATTTTCAGGTTCGGGCCAAACACAAAGAGGTCTGTCTACACAAAGACAGTCCGTTGGGAGAAACGATTTTGGAATGTTACAATTGTGGGTGCCGGAATGTTTTCTTGTTGGGGTTCATTCCTGCCAAGTCGGAAAGCGTTGTCGTGCTTCTTTGCCGGGAGCCTTGTTTGAGCGTAAATGGTTTGAAGGATATGAATTGGGATCTCAGCCAATGGTTACCTCTGATTGATGACCGTTGTTTCCTAGATTGGTTGGTTAAGGTACGATTTTGCAATTCTGTGACTGAAGAGTTTTTCTCGGAGCTCGCTCCCTCTTGAATCTAGTTTTCAGTACTCTGATAACTGAACACTGTTGTGTGAAGGAAAATGTTTGCTTCTCATTGTGGCCTTGCAATTCTTTCTTTTGTCGATCCAATGGGCTACGTTGGGTGTTTGACTCTTGGTGGAAATGCTGTTCTTCAGCTGAGACCCTCGCTGCTTACTTACTCACTTTATATTTACGAGTCTCAGGTTCCATCTGAACAAGAACAGCTGAGAGCACGTCAAATAAGTGCTCAGCAAATAAACAAGGTGGAGGAGCTGTGGAAGACAAACCCCGAAGCCACTTTAGAGGATCTCGAGAAGCCTGGTGTGGACGATGAACCACAGCCAGTAGCACTCAAGTATGAAGATGCTTATCAGGTTAGTGGTCTGTGACTTGTTTGATAGTGTTCGTTACGTTTCCATTCAACTATTCATGTACATATTGAAATTCCATAAGAACGATTTCACAGTAATTTGCATCTGTTCCTGGGTCTAGAGAGTATCTGGCTATGTCCTTCTCCTGTAGTCAAAGTTCAGTTTATTTGTTTTTGAGAGTCTATGCGCAATGTAAGGGTCATGTTTTTAACACCAATCTATTTTGGCAGTATCAAAACGTTTTTGGCCCTTTGGTCAAGTTGGAGGCCGATTATGATAAGGTAATGGCAATGAGTTATGTATTATTAAATATTTGTTCTCTTTTTCCTGGGATGTAATGACTATTGAGGGTTTCTTTACTGGAGAATCAGCTGTATTGGTAGAGTGAGTTGGATTCTCTGTTTCTTGACGTTAGCAGCTACATATTTATTTCTTTGATTTGTATTTTCCTTGGAAGTGACTAATTGTATCCTATAGTCAATTCTTGGTACAGGGTTATTGAATGTACTAGCTTGTTCATGTATTTGTTTTCTCATGAAATTCTATCCGTGTGAGTTTGCAGATGATGAAAGAATCTCAAAGTAAGGATAGTATAACTGTTCGATGGGATGTGGGTCTCAACAAGAAGAGGGTGGCTTACTTTGTCTTCCCAAAGGTTCGTGTCTGTTTCACACAAGACTTCGACCTGCTTAATATATTCTTACTTTCATGATGTTATTTGTTCCTCATATGCTCTTATTGTCAAGTCTCAATGACATTGACGGTTTTGATTTGTTCAGGAGGATAATGAACTTCGATTAGTTCCGGGTGATGAGCTGCGTCTACGTTATCAGGGAGATGGAGCACATTCGGGATGGCAGTCTGTGGGTCATGTGGTATGTCATGCTTCGGAATCCTTGGAAACCAAATTGCGAAGTTGGGACGTTTTGGGGCAGATTGTAGCTGAAGATTGCTGAAATTATTTTACGATTATTGATGTCATTCGTTAGTCTTGCTTATGGCTATCCGTTTTGAGCAGATTAAACTTACGGCTCAAGAGGAGGTGGCTCTTGAGTTACGCGCCAGCCAGGTGGGTGTCATCGAGTTACCTTGGTTTCGAATTGTTTTTACCTTGTGTGTGTATATGCGCACTGTATTCCTTGTCTAAAAGCAGAGATCTAATCCAGCTTCCGTTGGTTTTTATATTTGGATGTGTTTTTATGTTTTTCTTATGGGTAAGTTTAGGTCTGAGCGAGAATAAAGCAGATTATCACTTCTTTGACACTCGGGCTTTGCAGGGTGTACCTATTGATGTGAATCACAATTTCAGTGTGGACTTCGTTTGGAAAAGCACCAGTTTTGATCGGATGCAAGTTGCGATGAAGACATTTGCTGTCGATGAAACGAGTGTCAGTGGGTAATCCCTCAATACTTTTATTGAGGTGTTTGGGTTTCTTATGTGAAATTTATTCATTCTATAAATTTTTCCAGAACGATTACACTGTTCTCTCCCAAGAGTTTTATTGTTGCACAGTTCATGAAGTACTTTCTCTAAGATATATGCTCTGTTCTTGCAGATATATCTATCATCGTCTTCTTGGTCATGAAGTAGAAATGCAAACAGTTCGGAATACACTGCCACGGCGATTTGGAGCTCTTGGACTTCCGGAACTCAATGCTTCACAGGTATGGTTGAGTCACCTTACTTTTGTAGGACAGTCTAAACAGCTTACGAATCATAATGTACTGAGTTCTATTTCTGCTGTGATTTGTAAAATTAAAAAATGAGATTTTGTACAGTCTGAATTCCAGAATTAAAGCATTTCGACATGCAAGTTTTGAAACTGATCTAGGGACACGGTATTGTGGACAGGTCTATGCTGTGAAGAGTGTGCTGCAAAAGCCTGTAAGCTTGATTCAGGGCCCACCGGGCACTGGTAAAACAGTGACGTCAGCAGCTATTGTTTATCACTTAGCGAAACAGGGCCAGGGGCAGGTGATTTTCTTATCATTTGTGTTTGGCTACTAATTATTCAAACGAATGTCTACTTGTGAGCTTATGCTGGGGGGCATGCAAGTGCAGTATGCTTTCTTTGATGAATAAGAATAGAGCTGATTTCAGTGATTAGTATGGTTACATTTACTTGTGTATTCTTGACGTGGCTATAAATACCGATTGAGTGCTTTATTTTCTTTAGGTACTCGTCTGTGCTCCCAGTAATGTTGCTGTAGATCAACTTGCGGAGAAGATCAGTGCAACAGGTCTTAAGGTAATTGATGCTATGTCTTGAAGCTAAATTGTTGTTAGGACTTAGTACAGAGAAATTTGAGACTTATTCAACAGTAAAAGGCACTGAGTTAATTGATTTACTTTTGATATAATATATATACAATATAAGGTTAAAGATTATCTGACGTATAGCTACAAATTCAACATGGTATTATACATGGGCTGTCTTTGAGGATATTAAGGTAATTGGAAATAATGTAGCTGACCATCCTTGTTGTCAGTCTGTAAATACTTTTTTGGTTACTTTTGTCCAGGTTGTAAGATTGTGTGCGAAGTCAAGAGAGGCAGTTAGCTCTCCTGTGGAGCACTTAACACTTCATTACCAAGTAAGTCTTGTTGCTTTCTTTGTTTTAACTAATCAAATCCTCCTTTGAGTGCTTGGCTGATGTGTTACGTCTGGCATGTCTTTAACTTGTTCTTGCAAGTGTAAATGTAAATGTAAATAGTATCAGCAATACCTTGCATGCTTGAGATTTGTGGTATCTTTTAACCTTAGGTCTGAGAAGGAAGTTTCGATTACTCATTCCAGGTATTTGAATTTGGTACATTTGTGTTGATTTCATAGGTTCGTCATTTGGACACCACGGACAAAAGTGAGCTGCACAAACTGCAGCTCCTGAAGGATGAACTAGGTAATTACATCTTCTCCGTGCGAATGCTGTGTCTTTACTAGCACGGTTATGAGAATTTTGTAGTCTGCGTGTGAGATTTGAGCTTTCGTGACCGTGTTGAGCTTTGCAGATGTTTAATGATTTTGCTGGGTACATTGTTTTGTGCAGGTGAATTGTCAAGTGCTGATGAAAAGAAGTACAAGTCTCTGAAGAGGGCAACTGAACGAGAGATCTCGCAAAGTGCTGATGTGATTTGTTGCACCTGTGTGGGAGCTGGTGATCCTCGGCTTGCAAATTTCCGCTTTCGTCAGGTGTGCAAACATCAAATTTTCTTACGAACAATTAGGCAGTTAACAGTTGTCACATTAATACCACTTTTCATGTTTTCATGGATGAATGCATGTTCATCTCAGTTCCTATGCAATACTGGACACTGAACTTGAGCTTATTGTCCGTCTCCAATTCAGGTTCTAGTAGACGAATCTACGCAGGCAACTGAGCCAGAGTGTTTGATTCCTCTGGTGCTTGGAGCTAAGCAAGTGAGTGTTTCCTGCAGCCCTCCTCTAGTTGACATCGTTGTGGTTTACAGTTTTTTTGTTATGATGTTTGGTCCTTGAAGGTCATTTATTTTGGTGTTTTTATATTCAGAGCTGACTTTTGTAACTGAATAGGGTGAGCATTATGCAATAAATCTGTTTTTGGATTGTTGGAGGTATTAAGGTGGTCATGTATGTGTTTGCAGTTGGTTTTGGTTGGAGATCACTGTCAGCTAGGCCCTGTTATCATGTGCAAGAAAGCTGCTCGTGCTGGGCTTGCTCAATCTCTATTTGAGCGCCTTGTTCTGCTTGGAGTGAAGCCTATACGTCTTCAGGTAATCTTATTATCCGTTCATGCTATGGATGCCAGATTTTTTCCCTTGTCTTACGACGACTTATGTCGTGAGTGCCAACTACACCAAATAACATGGTCATTATTTTGGTCTTAATAACATAGTTCTGAATCTATGTTATTTCGTAGCTTGTGAACTTGCAGCTTCTTTTAGTCTCAGTCAAGTAGGCACACTTTTAGAGTGGGAATTACTACCTTACATGTATGTACGGAGGTTGTAGCAGTCTATGATATTCGAGTACAAGATAGGAACATGATGCGCCTTTGTTCTTTTGCACTCTGCCATTCTTGAAATTGATTGTTTTTTCTTCTTCTTTCCAGGTTCAATATCGCATGCATCCGAGCTTGTCTGAGTTCCCATCTAACAGTTTCTACGAAGGAACTCTTCAGAATGGAGTTACTACAAGTGATAGGTTGCTGACTCAAATTGACTTCCCCTGGCCTGTACCCAACAGACCCATGTTTTTCTATGTTCAGGTAAACATACGGGATACGCCTTTACCTCTTGAAAGTGCTATTAATTGGTTGAGTGGTTAGTTGGCTCTGTTTGGTGCGTCAAGCTGTGTTTGCATCGGTTGTATTCTCTGACAAAGGTGCCCTGCGATGATTCCAAGGATCACAGCCTAATGGTACTTCTATGTTCCTCTGTCCACCCAGATGGGGCAAGAGGAGATTAGTGCGAGTGGTACTTCATACCTAAACAGAGGAGAAGCAGGGAATGTTGAGAAGATTGTCACGACCTTCTTGAAGAGTGGAGTGGTCCCAGCACAGGTATGTCTTATTATATGACACTAGTTATCAGTCATGACCTTGGTTCTCACGATATTGCTCATAAGCTTCAACGTTACGATTTTCTTACGTCTTTGTACAGATTTCCTGAAGAGTTTCTATGCCTAATGTTCAGATTGTGACTTTTTGAAATATGAAATTCTTGGCACGAAGGTTTATCTACTCATGTTATTCTCTTTCCATGTTTGGACAGATTGGTGTGATCACGCCATACGAAGGGCAGCGTGCATACATTGTTAATAATATGGCTAGAAATGGCTCTTTGCGTCAACAGTTATATAAGGAGATAGAGGTACACTGCTTGCATATGACAAGCCTCCTGATTAACTTTTTTCCGAAGGCTTCTTCAAATAGCTTCATTTTTTAATTATTGGTAACATCCCTGGATTTTTCAGGTCGCAAGTGTAGACTCTTTCCAGGGTCGGGAGAAGGACTTCATCATTCTTTCCTGCGTCAGGAGTAATGAGCATCAGGTACGTTTCATCATGGAGTACTTTGTAAGAGTCTTTTGTTTCATGTTAATGTCGCACTCAGTACTTCATTTATACTTTTTTCTCTCGAAGTTGGATACAACAGATAGACTATTCCCTACAAGAAGTTCTGTGACCATCAGCTATGATCGTGGTGCAATACTGTGACAGGGAATTGGCTTTCTCAATGATCCACGGAGGCTTAATGTCGCTCTCACACGAGCTCGCTATGGTATTGTAATTTTGGGCAACCCAAAGGTTCTTAGCAAGCAGCCTCTGTGGAACACTCTGCTGACTCATTACAAGGTAAGGGTTGGGTCTTCTCATGTACCCCAGAATTTTCTTAGAATTAGAAACAATCAATTTTACTTTTTTGATCTTCAGTATGGTTTGCTGGATGCTGAAATTAAACTGCTCTCTTTTGTTCACTATTTTTGTATTCGTGAATGCTGTTGGTGCTATTTAATCCTGCACGGTTTATCATGTAATATAGGAGATCTTTGTCTTCACAAATTTTTAAAAGATTTCGTTACTCTTAACATTTTCTTGCTCTCCGTGCTTTATGGATATAGGAACATGAGGTGTTAGTGGAAGGTTCATTGAACAACTTGAAACAGAGTATGGTTCAGTTTCAAAAACCCAAGAAGGTTTACAACGATCGCCGTGTCTATCCTGGAGGCGGTGGACCAGCTTTGGGTCCTGGGGAAGGTTTTGTGCCAGCAGCTACTGCGAGTGCAGCGACTGGGGCCACTGCCAATGACCGCCGAAATGGACGAGCTCGATCGGTCGATGGACGAAACGGTAATACACCTACCTGGAACTTCCCCAAGCTGCCACTTCCAAGTTTGGATTTGCAACATGTTCTTAAACATCATGGTTTAGTAATCTTAAGCATTAAAAATATTGGATGTTCTTGTCGCTGATTGTCAGCCATTTGTGCGTACTATTGATTGTATAACTTTTCAAAAGGAATACCGGACAATATTTAATACTCCGTGGTACAGAACGGTTTAGTTTTAAACGGTTATGCCGTTGGTTTTTGTAATAATACGAACCGTGGTATGGTCTCGTCAAGTTTATGGCAAGGAATTGCTCACATTTCATCTACTGCGTGATGTCAACATACCGATGAGTTTTTGCAGTAGATTTCTAAGCTAATTTTCGTCTACATTTATCACTGATTGTCTTTCTGCAAGTGTTTCCTGTGAGTTAATGTGCTGCACGAATCTCTTACTTTTTTATTCGATAATGCAGGTAGTGGATACATGCCATTTGGTCCTTTGAGCAACGGTTCTGGCCAGAAAGTAGGGGTTCCTCATGGCGGTCTTACACCATCTCGAGGGGTTCCACTCACAGGATTTCCAAGCACACCTCTAACTCAGCCGTATGCAATTCCGTCCAGGGGTGGCATGCATGGTCCAATAGGTGCAGTGCCTCAGGGCCCGCAAGCTGGCAGTCGTGGCTTTGGGACTGGTAGAGGTAGCGCAAGTGGTCCTATTGGTGGTCACCTGTCCCATCATCAGACCTCACAGCAGGCCTCACCCTTCGGATTTGGTGGACTTGACAGTCCTGCTACTCAGGCCTCTCTCGGGGGTCCCATGACACAGCAGGGACTGTTAACCCAGTTACAAACGCAAACCCTGAGTCAGAACATCCGGGAGGGGTTCTCACTGGGAGGCATGTCGCAGGATTTCTTTGGAGAGGATTTCAAGTCACAAGGGTCGCATGTTGGCTACAATGGGCAGGATTTTGCTACCCAGGGCGCTTTTGGGATGGACTATAGTACTCAAGCTAACCAAGGTGGCTACGGTGGAGATTTCATAACTCAAAACTCACAACCGGGCTACTCACATCAATCGGGCGGGAGCGATTTTGCCACACAGGTATGAGTTCGTCATAATGGAGTGGTTGTTTTATTTCTTCATTTTTACTAGAAGGCGATGCTCAAATTCGCCTGTCAAAGGCTGAATGTTTTGTATATGTTTATTTACCCTCGTATAATTTTCAAGTCTGTTTGGGCTTACTACTGCGTTTGAGCTGTGCTCAACAGGACTTCTTGAGCCACGCTACCGATGGCCTCTTCACTCAAGGAGCTTTCAATGACCGCTCCCAGGATCTGCCATCTACCCAAAATCATTATGGTCTTGGGGGCCTCCAATCTCAAGTATTTTTTTTTGTCTCTACACTTCTTGAAATGTGACACTTTATGTTTGCCTTAAGAATTTATGTATTTTCGATAGGCATATTTGTAACAATCTTAGTTTTTGATATCTCCGTAATCGATGATCAAGAGAGTAAAGAACTCGATTTTCTTATGGTGGTGGATGTGTGTTCCACACAGATCATGAATTCTATTCTATTACAGTGCGAGGTTGCTGAATGTGGTCTGTTTATTTGCAGAATTCTCTGGGGCATGTCTACCCGCAGCCTTTCACTCAATACAATCAACCTCACAATTCGCAGCAGCAGCAGGCTGGTCAGCGTCGCTTTAATGGCTAGCACAAAAAAGAAGGGGATTGCATGGTTCCTATGGTCTACAGCACCCTCAAATTTTATGGATATAGAGAGGCTATTATGGCACTCCTTTGGGATTTTGCCTTGGCTGTCTTTATCTTGGATGTATCCCTTGATCATCAATCATCGATTTCCATTCAGGCGTACAGGAAAGATCACAGATATTGTATAGAGGTCATGAACAAGAGACCACTATCTGACGGACTGGAAGTTCCTGACACTGAAACGGGATACCTTGAAACATGAGAGCTATACCTATATTGGTGGATCTGGGTAAGCCAGAGGACCCTGTCCAGTGCTGTTGCCACGAGGAGGTTTTATAATTCAGTACATTCCAGCAAGGTGCTCAAGAAGTAAGCAATTTGGGGTTTACTCGTGATGGATTGACAGGCACTCTCTTTTCAGGCTTCGAGCTTCAATCTAGAACGGGTTATATTCCTCGCGTCATCAACTCTGCTGAATATCTTCTTGGGATATCTCTGCGTGGATGTTCTGGGCGACAGAAACACTCCTCTGATTGGAGCCACCAGAGTTCCCGGAAGTGTGCATATATTGTGTTCTATCAAGCCCCCTGAACACATGCGGGATCATGATGGTACAGCAAGCTTCATGGAAGCAGATGTTGGGTCTATCAATTGCAGGCAATTGGCGATTGAGCATCGTCGAAAATGAGTGTGCTTTACAAAGTGCAAGCTGCCAACAGTTTGAAGACATGTTTCTCTGAGCGACATGATCACCTCAGAAAGTGGTGCTGATCAGGTTGGAGTGCGACAAGTCAGCATTGCTTTGTGTGAATAGGGATAGTGTCCGTATAGTGCTCTTTTTTGTTGAAGCTTGCTTCGTGAGAGGAGGCTATGGACTCTTGCATGTGCCAATTTGTGAGGTTTTTTCATGAAGCGTATATGAGTTTGGAATAAGTTTCATGAAGCGTATATGAGTTTCATGAAGCGTACAGTGATAGTTTTGTTATGGGGTTGTCTATGTATACGTCCACATTCAGAGATGCACTTGTTTAGGTATGTGGAAACTGTGGGTTCAGACATAATAGTCTGAATGCTTCTACGGTGATCCCTAGATGTCTACATTTGCAAGAAGTACTTGCTCGTTTTTTTAATGCAGGAGTTGGTTTCCACAGCTGGATCACATATGCCATCGCTGCGGAAACTCAAGTCTTCAATAAAAAAGAACATTTTCCTCAACAACTGACATCGCACGCTGTCTTTTCGTTTTTTTTATAGATTCTCAGTAGTGGCATTCACAATGAGTGCTTTACCATGAGCTTGTTTGATGCATACTTTTGCAACTAGTGTTTCAGAATAGCGTCCGGCGATACCAGAGTAGTGAAATTCAGTAGTCTCTTTATTAGTTTTCTCATTTTGACTACAGCCACTGTTTCTTTTTCACTGCAAGATACCTTGGACCATGAATGCAAAGTGTTTTTATTATTGATGAGTACCGTAAGGTAATGGCACCTTAAATTGTCAATATAAGCATTTCAGTCTCTTTAGTGTGGTCTTGTCATGGAGTGTATTCAACCAAATTAGCAAACTGTAGTGAAAGATGTTACAAGTAGAATCTGAATTTTCTATTGTTTGATGAATTTGTTATAAATTTTTAAAAGCAACACATTGTATGCTCCTTTAATGCATCATAGATTCAAAAGGAAATATCACATTTGGAACCATGAAGCAACAAAGAGTGCATTAATAGCGGCACCCCTAAATAGGGTTTATAGTTTATAGTTTTCATATTTACCAAATTGAGGGATATGTAGAAAAAATTGTGTATATTGAAGACATTCCATTGCTCCACTAGTGCTTTAGCAAGTTGGTATCAAATGAGGTTTGCAAACCCCAAATGGACCCCAACCTCAATGCACTCCCTATTACAATATCCAATTTTACTTTATTGCATTTCAATGTAGTGAGATTGTATTCAAGTTTGTGTTTAGCTAGCTCAATGTGGGATTGGGTTGAAAGTGATAATTTAATGAACTCCATAAATATGACCACATTAGAAGATTTTTTAGGGCAAAAGAAGACTACAAGTTTTTAAGAGTTCCCGAACTATAGAGAACACCAAGAACTTTGCCACAACAACGATCTAATTGATGATTTAAAAAAATAATAATATTCTTTTGATATTTTTATTTTGAAAAAAAATATTTTTTTATTTTTATTTTTCTATATCTTCACTACAGGGTATAGGGTTTAGGGTCAGAAGGGTGTATAGGCACCTATTTGTGACCATAGGTCTCCCAAAATCTATCTACTTGCAACTTATAAAGAGATAAGTGGAAATCAAAAACAATAATTGGCTCTTGCAATAGGAAAAAAAAATTTCCTAGATTCATTCAATTACTAAAGTAGTCCATTTGAGGATTACCTCATCTCCATTCTCTAGCTAATAATAGGGGCGATTTGAAGGAGAGGGGCGGTTTTACAACATACTACCTTAATGTATATTTCTTTTTATCAAAAAAGTGCTGGCCAAAACACAAATAGAATATTCTTTAATTTGTTGTTCTACTATACAAAAGAAATTGTGAACCCAATAAGCCTAAGTATGTATAGCAACCAAATGACAACACTCGGTCATCCTACCTTAGGGTTAGCGATAAGATTGGAAAATTTGGAGTTGAGTAGTTGAATTGAAAATTTTGAACCTCTAACAATATTTATGTTGAAGCTAAAAAACTATCTCTAAAAAACTATAGCAAGACATGAGTGTCAATACTACCAAGCATAACTACAATAACAATGGGTTGTTTACACTTGTTGGTTCCAAAAAGAGTATGGTGATTTCATACTTTTCAAGTAATGAAATAAACTATAAGATTTAATGGCTCCTCAAGACACCCTTGTTGCTATGTTGAATTATATTTTACAAACTACCAAAAAAAATATGAGCACATTAGAGTTTACTTGGTCTTTAAGTCATAGCATGTTACCTTTCATTTGACTCCCTTTAAATTCTTATTCTAAATTGCATTTAAATTTGAATTCAACCTATATTTGTTTTGGAATGACAGGCAAAACATTGACGTATGCAACCAATCACATTGAGGGGTCTTCTCCCTCATTGGAAGTTTTTGGTTCTATTTATACTATTCCTAGTGGTAAAAGAAAGCTCTAAGGTTATTTGCATGAAGATTGGTTACATACAATTTATAACTACAATTAAGACAAATAAATACAAGAAAATAGGAATGATAGGCTATAATACAGATGAATTCACTGCATTGATCATAAAGAACAACAAAAAAACATTAGATGAAATTTGAGGTCTCAATATCCTCAAGCAATGGGAAACATGGGAACTACACCACATCAACAATCTAATGTGGCTATGACACAACTATGTCAACTAATATGATTTAATTAGTTTTTAAATTTTATTTACCTATTTTTTAATTTATTTAAATAATTTGACAACAATGACTAGTTCACAAGAAGGGGAACAACCTTCAAATGGCCCTCCCATGCCTTCAAATCCCCTCTAGCGCCTAAGTTGTAAGTTAATTATATTGTAGTTGAAACACAATGGTGTCTAATAATTTGTGAGAGATTATTAAATAATAGCATGTACTTTTGAGCTACATTTGTGCCTTTGAATGAAAAGAACATGTACATTCTATTAAAACCCATAAAATCCTCTGGTCCCCTTAGAGGACTAAATGGATATTGAACATGCATCTTCAGTCTCAATATTCATTACAATATTTGAAGATAGAAAAACACATTAGCTTTGTAGGAATATAATTTTTAGTGCTATTGATACTTGGGAGAAAAATTTATAGTACAAAAGCCCTTTTTTAGGTGCAGATGGTAAACCTTACATCCAAAAAAAATTTAAGAATTAAAAAAAATTGTTTCTCATAGATTGTAATTTTATCTACATTGGAAGATTTTATTCATTCCATTTGGATTTGTTATGTGAAAATTATGGACAATCTTATTTTTCAGGCAATAAAAGCATCCTTATGAAAAAATAACTTGTAGGATTCATTTCTAAACTCAATTTTTACAATTATTCAAAAAAAAAAGTTTCATAAGGTTAAGATCTCTTGATAGAACAATATCACCATTCGGTATATTCCAATTTGATCTTAGAGCTATTAACAATGTAGATTTTCCTTCAATCTTGAACCGACTTCTACTTAACAATTTTTTTAATGAGTGAAAAATAAGGATTTAAAAAAAACATCCTAGACTTCCAACTCAATTCTTCAACATGAAAAATTGTAAGTTCAAAATTGATAGTGCAAAAATTTTAGGTTAAGATGATTCAAAGTCAAAAAATTTAGTTAAGCAAGGTGCAAAAAACCTTTTTCTTCTTCACTTTAAATGCATGTATCTTGCAATCTATGTATTCAAAGTATTCAAAATTTCTTCTACACATTTATATGCTAGTCTAGTGCAAGATCCTACAATAAGATATGCAAAAATATCAAATATCAAATTGTTTTTCACTTTGCAATAGAAATGGCAGTTTTGAGTAGGATTTGATGGAAAAAAGACCTTGAGGGGTTAAGGTGGATGAACTATTTCACAACGTGCAACCTCAAAACTAAAGGATTGACAAAATGGCCCCTTTAGAGTTGAATTGGGATTGAAAGGGTATAGAATTGGATTGAATAGTCATCATTTTATAACTTCCAAGGAACACCTCCCATGTGGTTTAGACACATGGGCTCAAGTTCCTTCATTATTCCACACTCCTTTGAAAAGACACTTTTGAATTACCATTGCCACCATGTAGGGAGTCCAAAGAACCACAATAGAATCTTAAAGGACAAGAATAGTCCCTCCAAGGGACAACAATGAGATATGGAAGTTATATGATTTTGCTTTGACCACCTATAATGTTTTCTTTTTTTTCTTTATTGAAAAATGAGTTAATTACAATACATGTGAAATTTTTTCTTAACCTTGGAACGACACAAGGGGTGACTCTAGAAATCATGCATTCTGTAACCATGAGAGTCATTGGAATAAAAAAATCCAAAAGTACTCATTGGAAGTCACGCTAATGTAGATGTTCTCCACTTTCCACAAAAAATTCCAAGGATAAATAGTTGTAGTTTTGTTCTACACTAGAGAATTCCTTGTCATTCCTTGGACAATAAACTTTGTGGCGTCCTTCCTCAGTTAATTGAAAAAAAGAAGTTATGACCCCAATCGATTTAAATATGTGTAGTATCAAAAGACCCACAAAGGGCATACATTAGCAATTAGCGCTTCACTCTATATAAACCTTTGACTTCTAAAACACTTCGAGAGATGATGCGTTGCCCTAAACTTTCAAGAATGAAACCAGTTCCTTTAGGAATGAGGTTCTAGATTCAACTCCTGGCAGCTCCACCACAATAACATTTTTCTGGTGACCGAACACTTCATCAAGAGCAAAAATGGTTATGTCCAGTAATCATTTTGGTGAACCAGTTACCTACCAGGCTTGCCTACTCAACAAACCCATAGTTCTTGATCAATAATTGATACTCCAAAACTAATTACCTAATACATACCGTATGCCTACCTTTGCATTGTATTTTTAATTACTGGGGTGGACTGTCAATCGTTGTTTGAGTAACACGCAATTCGTAATTTTTGTACTTGGCCAAGTGCATTGATTGTGCAATAGAAAAGAATGATGCATTTTTTAAAATTTTCATAAATTTGGCATATGAGTTTTAGAAGCAGCACAAAATCTTTTTCTTCCAAAATCCTATGATGTGAACATTCCATTTCTACTACAAAGAGCACACTCATTAGTTGAGATTTGGGGCATCCAAAAGACCACAAGTTATCATGCAATGATAATTAGCAAATGTGACTGTTGCAATGACATTGCAACAGTCGTACTTGGCCAAGGAGCTACCACCTCATTTCTGAATTTTCTTTTGCATTTGAAGAATTATATATATATATATATATATATATATATATATATATATATATATATATATTTTTTTTTTTTTAATTTGTTTTAATTTGTTTTAATTTTTTAATTTTTTAATTTTATTTATTTTTAATTTTTTATTATTATTATTTATTTTATTTTGACAACCGGTTGTTCCTTCAATGTTGGGGGAACAGTGAAGGGAACATGCCTAAAACGGTCTTCTGAAGGCCCCAAATCTCACCTAATGATTGTACTTGATGTTATCAAAAGTGCACTTCAATTTTGTACAAACTCTATATAAACCTTCTACTTCATGTCTTCTACAAGAGTTGATGCACCGACCTAAATTTCCAATCCTAGTTCCAATCCTGGCAACTCCACAACAATACTTTTTTGTTTTTTTTCTTCATATTTTACTTTCATTAGAAGAGTTTTCAGGCCATTGGGAGACCTTGAGTTCTCCAACGTTCCCAGACTATGGGAACATCGTAAAACTAGTAGTTTGACCTGGTACAGAGATTGCTAGCTTGGACTACATTAATGAATTAATTTTAAAATATTATTTAAAATATTTTTATTAAAAAAAAAAATTATTTATTTATTATTTATTTTATTTTATTTTATAATAATTAATTAATCAGACTATCCGGCCACGGTTCGCAGTATGGGAACCATGGCCTGAAGGTCTCTCACAAGCCTCATTTCTCTTCTAATGTTCTAATTTTGTAGTCAAACTTTGGACAACAATTGCAACAAAGCTCCACCTTCTTAAATTTCAACATTCCCTCTAACTTGCCCAAACTTGCAAAACTTGCAAAAGTTATACCAATTAAGCTCAAACAAGGGAGACTGGGCAACAAAAAAAATTTACAAGATTTTTTAATTTTTTTTCTTATAGATTATATTTTTGTCTATATGGAAAGTTTTGATTCATTCCATTTGGATAAGTGATGTAAAAGTTATGAAGCATATTGTTTTTCGGGCACTATCATAGCAACTTTTTGAAAAAATAATGTGTTGAATTTGTTTTAGAGCTCAATTTTCTTAATTTCTCAAAAAAAGAAAGTTCCACATGGTTTAGTTTCCTTGCTAGAACAATCTCACCATTGTAATTAGTGTGTTTCAATTCCATCTTAGAGATATTAATAATTTAGATTTTCGTTCTATCTTAGACCTACTCTTGTTTTCTTCACCAAGAACACAAATATCTTACAATTTGTGCAGTCAATTTTTTTGAAATTTATTCCATATAGTCTCACACCAATTAGATGTAAGATCCTACGGGTAGATGTGCAAAAAAGACAATTTTCAAAGTTTTCCAGGCCCCTTCATAGTACACTTACGCTCCCTTAATGGGAAACTTTGGGTTCACAATACGTTGACATTGGAGAGCTGGACATCATATCATTCTCTCAATTTGATATGTATTTTTGAGGTTGTCTCGAAAGTGGAAGTGAAAATGTTTAAGATCTTTGAGTAAGAGTATTTGGTTGAATTGTAGTATAGATTGTCATAAAGTTGGTTGTGCTTGTTGAATAGATGGGAGAAATCAGTTAGGCATATATATAAGTAGATATCCTACAACCATTGAAAGTGCTTATATCATAAACACTTATAATATAGGTATTTATATCACAATCACACTATAATCATTGAAGGTTTCTATAATATAGACACACTTCTAGCATAGGTATATAGTCTTCTAAGCTCATGGGCTCATGATTCTAAAATCACATAATAGCACCTCTCCCCTTTTTGCAATCTTCAACTATTAAGTATCACTACAAAAAACATTAGTTGGGATTCAGCTGCAGTAGAGGGTTGCGAGTTCTCCAACTTTTTTAAATGCTCGGAACTCAGCCACGCATGATGCTAATGTGGTCGAGAGTCGACCACATCAACAAATATTATTATTATTATTTTAATATTTAAAAACAAACAAATAAATAAATATATATGTTTAGTATTTAGTATTTAGTATTTAGTATTAAATTTTTTTTTCCCAAGTAGTTCAAGTTGGTTTCCAACAACGAGAACAGCCTGAAAACAGCCTTCCCAAAGGGCTGAATTCCATGTAATGTGAGAGTGTACAGTTACCTAAATACTCATTACACATCCCAACTTCATTTTTAACTTCAATAGTGAAATAGAAGAGCTTATAAAATATTTTATTTTTACATCGGCAAAGGATGTTTTTAAAGCCAACCTTCATGTTTCATTGAAAATGAATATAGGGAGTTGCTAAGCAATGTGGTATAATAAATTTTTTTGTTGTATGTCCAAATTTAGGAAAATTACTATTTTTAAAAATAATTTTTTTGTATGTTAATAAAAAAAATCTTTACGAAAGTTGGCATTTATCTACTTTTGTTTTTCAATAAATATTCAAATTGGTGAGTGAGTGTCCCCCCCTTTTCTTTTCTTTTTCCCCTCGGAGGATGATTCGTAATTGACAATGTAAAGATAGAATCCCCTACATTTCAAAGTGCGTGTCAAGGGAATTTATACGAGAAAAGCAATGAATGAAAAACTGACAGTCGTCGGTCATCTTTTACGTTCACCGATGACTACCGGTGGCTCGGCTTCATCGGACATCATATAGTATTGTAGGCCAGTTCTTCCGAAGCTTCAACTATGGCGGTCGATTCTTTCTCCGCAATATCAATTTCATTGCTCCCCCGTCAAAATTTCCAGTTTCCGTTGATCGCGGCCAATCGTTTCCTTCGAATCTTGCATTGCAAGAGAATCATCTTCTCATATGATCTCACGAGCGATCTCCGATGTCGTAACTTTTTATAGAGCGGTGACTTGAATGATGCTCTTGCCGTCGCTTCCACTTCACCGCTTGCGTAACGGAGAGTTATCTCTTCTCTTTTCTGGAAGCATTCGCGGATCAAATTGGCGTTTTTGAGAGCGTTTTTGAGGGGAACTGATCTTGGGATTCCAGATTTTAGGGTTTTGGGGGTGTGAGTGAATTTTAGAGGATTGATTGATTGATTGATAGAGATCGGTTTGGATTTATTTATATATTGTTTGAGGTCGATTTGGATTGAGTGATGGGGATTACTGCTACGCCACCGACAGAGGGGGATGCAGCGAGTAGTCATGAAGGAGCGACGCAGGAGCCCATGCCGTTCAAGTTCGTGGCGTGGGGGGGATCTGCCGATGTGAGCTTCTGGCACCGCCTGGCGGATTTCAAGCTTGATACGCAGAAACTCACCGAGGAGCCTATCGCCATCTCTGGTAGGAAATTTCTTTCTCTGTAGGATTCGTCTTTTGCGTGATTTATTCCTTTGGTGACCTGATTTTTTGCTTTGTCTGTGCAAGATTGATGATAGAGTTGTGAGTGGATTTTGTGGTCTGAGCTCTAAAAATCATGAAATTGAGATTTCTCTTTCCCGAAAGACTTATTGCTGCTGTGTGATTTAAGAGCCTTGCGAATACGGATTTCACTTATGTGCACATACTGAGAAATGAATTTTGAATCTTTTTGTGTTTTTGCCAAGAGAAAATTGAAGTCAGCACAAGTCGTTTTGAACCTTTTGGAGTTGTATAGAATTTTTAAAGTCACTAAGATGGCTTTCCCAAATCTATGCTTCAGATTTTGCTTATTCTGACCTTCCAAACAACTTAAATTTTTTTCAACGTTTCTCAATTAGACCTGAGAGGTGGTCGCTCATGAACACAGGTGTTTAACAGGAGTAGGGAAAAACGCAAAAGTAGTTAGTCCAAAAACTCGAATCTGGAATTACTTGCCCTTCTCGGAAACCAAGGTTTATGATTGCTACTTGAATGACATTGAGTGAAATGATAGATGTATCTCTAAGGGAGCTGAGTGGAATTGGGTTGTCTACCGTGTTCCTTTTGCGTCTGTGTCTGTGCGGGATGTGCCATCTTAACGATGGAAGTGTTGGAAGTGTGCGTAGATTTTGCGTTTTGAGCTTTCATACTCACGAATTGAGTGAATTGATTGATTGCCAGGGTTTTTCGCACCATGCAACCAGCCGCATGCCCCGTCGTACTTGCAGTTGATGATGGAATCATTACCACCTGATCCGGGTGTCGGCAATGGACCCTCCCAAGTTCCGTACAACCGAAACCGCCTCCCAGTACCCGGAACTTTGCACAACACCAACACTGTGGAGACTTACAATGCCCTGGACAAGCCCTCGCTATTGAGAGACACAGCTGACAAGGTATTCTCATGTGAATTTGTGATCACAAAAATGATACAAAATTGTGCTGTATTAGCTAAAGGTGCACTAATCCGTATGCACTTTTTCACCTGTAAAACCTGCAATATTGCATCCACTGTGCTTCTATCGTGGTATTTAAAGCTAGATGGGGTAGACGGTTGTCCACCTGCTTTCGCAATGATCATTTTTGTGCAAAAACCGCTTGATATGAAATTACGCTTAATATGCTCTTTTCACATTTGGTATCTTTCTGTCTACGATAAGGGGTTGGGGTTTGAGATAATGTCTTTGATACTATCTTTCATGATGTTACAGATATGGGAGGACATTAAATCTGGAAGGGCAGAGGAAGACACCAGCCTGCTGAGCAGGTTCCTCGTTGTTTCATACGCTGATCTGAAGAAGTGGACTTTCACTTACAGGTTTGCTTTTCCAGGATTGAGAATGTCGCCGCAGGCCACTGCTGCGTCTTGTCAAGCTGCCTGTGACTTCTTTACCAAAGATGAGGTGACTCATCTGCCTGGACTAATCTTCAAACATGATATTGCAAACCATATCTGGTTTTCTGATTCGATTTCAATATTAATTTTCTTTGGGAGAGTTTGTCGTATATTGTCATTTTCATGCTGAAATGTTGGCTGTTATCATAGAATTCTACCGACATTCCTCTTAATGGTTCACTCCAGTGCACTATTTGATCAGATTAGTGTTGCACTTGAACGTTAGTCATTCATTCACTTGCTTGTCAGACTGCAGGAGTGTTGGCGGCATGCACCGAGTGGCGAACTTTGCCATCTGGGGCAAGTATGTCCCATCTTTTGATCCTCTGTTATTCTCAATATTTAATTCTGGTTCATGATCCTGTTAGTTCCGGAGGTGCTTTAGTATTTTGAGAATGCTAAGAATCCGCCTTTAGATCTATGATTGAGGACTCTGCATTATTGATTTTGTGCAAAATTTGTTTCAGGGATTGGTTAAGTGATTAGAGATGGCGTTTCTTTTGTGGCTTATGTAGTTTTGTAATGTCAGCTCTGTTGATTGATGATGGGGTCTTGTTGTGTAACTTTCTGTTCAATTCTGCAGGCCTTACCTCCTTCTTGCTGAATATAACACCTGATGCCAAAGTAAAGGCACAACCCTTGAAGGAATGGGACGCTGCTCAACAAGGTGGCGGAAAGGTGAGGACGCTGAAGTCTGTTCGCAGATTATGTTTGTCCAACATTGCTAGCAAACGTCTCTGCCAATTATTTATTTATTATTAGTAACTGTTCTAAACAGTATTCTGGTTTGTACGTGGCGTCTGTTTGAGTTTATTGTTAGATGGCGTTGAGGTGTGTCTGAAAGATGATAACCTTCCACATTCGAAATTGCAAATACTATCTGGTCAAAGTAATGCCTGAATAAACTACTCGTGCTACAGGTCATTTTAGCGTTTTATGATCCATCGAATCTTCCGGCGAATCCTGGTTGGCCGCTTCGGAACCTTCTTGCTTTGGCAAGCGTCAGATGGGGTGTCACACGGTTGCAAGTTCTGTGTTATCGAGAGAACCGAAGTGGTCAATTAGATCTCGAGCATTCTCCAGTCCTTGACATCATCCTGCCTGCTACTCCAGGTTGGTGCATCATCCACAGCATTTCAGATTTCGCCTATGGATTTGATATCGGTATCACAGCATGTTGTTAGAACGGCAGTTTGGGTTCCATAAAAGCTCCTGATAATTGGGCAGTAAATATGTAGACTGTAAATCTGGTATAAGGCTGCCGGGCGTTTCTTCCATAAATCATGCGCTACCAATACAGTAGAATTAGTTATAGTTGTGAGTCATGATTACTCTCGTAGTTCTCCAAAATTTCAAATTTCAAACTGTAAGACGTAACTGAATCAAATTATATACTGGACTGTTGTAGTTGTGGTGTTTAAAGTACAATATAATAAGTTTTGTGCTGATTCGTTATTTCTTACAGAGTGGAAGGATCCAGTTGGGTGGGAGCTCAATGCCAGGGGCGGCAAAGGCTCGAAGTTTGTTGATCTTGGTCAATCCATGGATCCGATCAAGTATGTGTCCTCTCCCTCGTGTAGTTTTACGTCTTGCTGCCTTACTTTTTTTCTTCGTGACTGAGATGGAACTTGTGTGATTACGTTATCATTTGAGAAATGTATTAATATAGCCAGGGTTAATACTCAAACCTATACTTGTTTGCTCAATTTATTGGCAGGTTGGCCGAGTCTGCAGCGGATTTGAACCTGAAGTTAATGAGATGGCGACTGCTGCCATCTCTTGATTTGTCTCTGATGGCGTCTACGAAGTGCCTGCTATTAGGGGCTGGTACTCTTGGCTGTCAAGTGGCACGTACACTGATGGTTAGTATTGCATGCTCGTTGGAGTGACCTGTCACGAGAACGTTTGACTGAGCAGATGACTTTTTCTGTCTTTGGTAGGACTGTTTCTTGATCGGTAAGCACATGATTTGGTCTCACGGCTTTCGTGAATGTTGATGAAGGCATGGGGTGTGCGGCATATTACGTTGCTGGATTATGGAAGAGTCGCGCTGTCGAATCCTCTCAGGCAGTCACTCTTCACCCATGAGGATAGTCTGAACAACGGAAAGCTAAAGGCTGAAGCTGCTGCTGAGAATCTGAAGCGAATCTTCCCTGGTGTGGTAGTTTATCAGACCCTCTCCTTGTTGTGCTTGCATTTTCATGGATCTGTAGTTGCTTACAACATTGTGTGAGCATACTAGAAGATTCGTATTTGTTTTGTGTATGTATTTTCTATAGAGCACTAGTACTAGTAAAGAACTCACCTCCAGAGTTATGTCAGAGAACCTAACTTTATGTTAAAACCTACCTTAAATGGAGTTACAAATGCAAGGGTTTAAATGCGACTAGAGTTTCTAGGATACCTCGGGGTGGGTGGGGGGTCAGCTAGTGGATAGAAGAAGTATGATGGTTTACTACTCGTACCAATCTTTAATGTTTTCAAATTTTCGAAATTCATGATGTCTGTCATCTTATTTAAGAAGCTCCTTTCTTCTTGAAGACATCATTCAGCATGTGAATGAGCTGCTATGGTCTAGGATTATTCCATTCAGGGTTTCTGGAGGGCTTTAAACGTACCTAGTCATGATAGCTTAGATCTCGGAATATCAGTACCAAGACATCTATGGCTTTCGAAACTTCTTTAGAATTGGCATTGATGAATTTTAAATGTTGGATTGGTGTACTCACGTTTATCTAAGAGCTTTCTTGTCCCTGTACGGAAATTTCTGTTTAATTCAAATTGTTGCTGCCTTCAGAACGCTGCTGGAGTGCAGATGTCAATACCCATGCCAGGTCACCCCGTCAGCAGCAATGAAGTTGCGGGGGTGCTGGAGGATTGCCGGCGTCTAAAAGAACTAGTGGATGAACATGATGTGATATTCCTACTGACAGACACTCGTGAAAGCCGATGGCTGCCGACTCTGCTGTGTGCAGATGCAAATAAGGTACATAAACATGACAGAAATAGAATAACCCTCCGTTGTTATTTCAGAATCCTTGCATGAGAAGGTGAACTTTACTTTTACTTTCCTGGGACAATTCTTTGATTGAATGAATGCTATGCTGCAGGTTGCGATAAACGCTGCTTTAGGCTTTGATACATACCTGGTCATGCGCCATGGTGCAAGCCCTTTGCTCGACTCTCAGAGCAGTTCCGATGAAAGGCTGGGCTGTTACTTTTGTAATGATGTTGTTGCTCCGCTGGATGTAAGTTTAAATCACCTCTATACTGGTGTTAATTTCTTAGCATGCTTTCTTAGCACGATGCATTCAGTATCTCGTGGTCAATTCATTTACTGAGTTCGTTTATCGATGTATGAAATTTCTATTATGCACTTGTAGTCAACTCATCCACTAGGTGTAGTCAAGATCCTCTTAGTTGGACACATGGAGTATAGGATAGCAATATTTAGTATCAAAAACATTGATTGCTTTCATTGTTTCAGTCAACAGCGAACAGGACACTTGACCAACAGTGCACGGTGACAAGGCCAGGTTTGGCTCCCATTGCTGCTGCCCTCGCCGTTGAGCTGGCTGTGGCCCTCCTTCATCATCCACTTGGGTATGCTGTAACTTGTAACCATATCAGTATGAGAATATTTCTAATTGTGATGGAGCGATGTTATTTTGTTCTACGGTGTGACGTTTATGATGTTATGTGCTGCCCCGCTCAATGTCTAACACTCTTTCTTGCCAGACGTTCTTTGGCAATGTCATCACTCATACTGTTATGTTGGCTGCAGGGTATTAGCACCTGCCGACCAAGGCACTTCTTTAACAGATAACACGGAGCACCCATTGGGGATTATGCCACATCAAGTGAGGGGATTTATTGCTCATTATGCACAGTTGGTTGTAACCGGCCATGCTTTTGACAAGTGTACAGCCTGCTCTTCTACTGTAAGTACCTACTTCTCTGATTTTCTTTTGCCCTCTTTTTACTGTATGGCATGAGCCAACTATTACCTTCGTTGCTAGATTCTATATTTTAATGGGCACCACGAGCACCGATGCTTTGATCATAGTTTGAGACCTCTCTTCAACCATAAGTTCAGTTTCTTGTAAGCAACCTCCCTAGGTGGGTGGAATCAAGTAGTATAGGACTGTCGTTTCCAACGATGTTATGGGGATGCTCACATGCTGCGTGATGTTGGCAGGTTGTAAGAGAATTCAGGGAACGAGGTTCAGACTTCGTACTGGAGGTTCTGAACCGCCCTAATTACTTGGAAGATTTGACCGGTCTGACGGAACTCCTCTCCGCTACCCAGACCATGTCGCTGGACTGGGATGAGGACGTAGAACCCTCAGATGATGCAGACTTTTGACGTGCAGTTGTAGACTAGTTGTAAAGCTGACTTGGCATTCCTTTTCTTGAGTATTCCATAGCATAGCAAGTGGCTATTCCGTGGGATACTGTAAGTGAATCCCATCTTTTTGTGTAATCAATTTCTCAGTGAATGGGCAACAACATTTGTTGGCATTTCAACTCCGTTGTCTGAAGACCAATGATGGTTTTTCCCTGTATCTGAAGACCTCTCAGTTCTTTCTTTAAAAAACAACAACTAATTTTCCTATCATTTTAAATCCTATTTGAGAACCTGATGTGCAGGTTTACCGTGCTGGGGGAAGCAAACGTTGTCTAACCTATCTTCCTTAAAGTGGCCGGCCTGTATCTAGAAGAGGTGAGCCATACAGAACCTCGTAGAATTTCCTAGTACAGAGTGCAGGGTCCGTTCGTCTCTTGGTTCTATCATAGCGAGGTGGAAGCGGGCGAGCTGCAGCCAGCTTGAGGCTCTTCTCATGCAATCCCTGACAACTGGGGACCATGACGAAGGGTATCTCCAGCTGCCCAGGCTCGGTGTTGCGGCTGTAAACCCCGGATACGGCTATGTCGTCTCGCCATAAACCTTCATGCTTGGATTGCTTGTCCTTGAAGTAGAACACCCCCATCCCTTCCTTCCAGTCATTCTTCCATTCTCCTTGATAGACATTCCCATTTGCTGCTCTCCACAAAACAAAAGAATGAGTACTATGTGATGCAGGGGTTACGCTCCATATGGGACAATGGCTCTAGGCTGCTGAAACACCAATCCCGGAGGTATTCTTAAAAACCTAGCGCGTTACAGTTGGCAGGGTTCATGTAACAAATTGCTTTGAACCCAGATTGTATCACTAAGACTGTGCAGTAGTTTTTGATTCGAGGCACGTTTAGGGTGTTCAATCTTAACCCTAAAACCCAGAGTAGCACCCTTCCACGGGTACAATGTGTAGTCTACTAGGAGCTAGGTTTAAATGGCATTACAAGTAATAGGGTTTAACCTGGCTAGGTTTTCTAGAATGCCTCTCGATGAGGGTTTTTTAGTGTCAAGGAATGTGAAGAAAAACGTACACATGGTGAGGTGCCCTTGTCCCTCGCGCTTCCCGTTGACCCAATTTCCGTAGTATGTATGATAGACCTCTCCCTTGGAATTCCAGTCCCGGTAGATTTGTTGGCCCATTCCGTGGCGCTTGCCTCTCTCCCACTGGCCGTTGTACCGCTCTCCTCCGAGTCCATAGTAACACCCGGATCCCTGTTACACAATCCTCACAGGGTTTATTGACTACTTGAGTTTTTAATGATTGTCTGACGGTTTAGTCCACTATGAGTTTAAATAACATTTTAGAGCTGTGTAGACTGTTTTCACTATGGTTGCGCTGTCATTGGCAGTAATGACACTCGCCTGTGCTGTTGACTGAGTACTGTCTTGAACTCAAGATGTGAGAAAACTTGTGCCAAAGAATGATGTTAGAGAAACAGAGCATCTTGTATACCCGTGGTCTTCTTTTAATTAGCAGTTGGACCCATGGTGTAAACTGCTCCTTTCAGGACTGTAATGTGGTGTTTAGATCACACTTACTCCGTATTGGTTCTCTTTCCAGCTCCCCTTGTACTTGCGGATGTAGTACTTGCCGAACTTGATCCAGAAGGTACCCTGTCCATCCTTCTTGCCACCCTTCCACTCTCCTTCGTACCTGTTGCCGTTCTTGTAAGTGTGCATGCCCCTGCCTGCAGGAGAAATGAATTCCATCAGCTCGTGCCCGAGGTGCGTTACATTTCATTTTTGTGATTTTCTTGGACGCATTCTGGCTGTCTTGATTTCCCACCCTTTTCACTGTAGCTACACTGTGTTTGGCAGTGACTACACCTGTCTGCAGTAACTGGCTGAGAACTAATCTTTTCATTCTAGAACTCAAGATATAAGAGGTTCTGTGCCAAAGAAAGAAGATATCAGTGCATATTGGATGGCTGGATTCTTCCTCGAATTAGCAGATGGTCCCAAGGTTTTAGTATCTCCTTTCAAGCGTGTTATGGACAATCTTACCATGCCGCAAATTTTCGTGCCACTCGCCACTGTAATGGTCCCCGGAGGTCCAGTATACCCCAGGCCTGTATCCTTCCTTGTTTGAGATCCGATCCAAGTAGTGAGTCCAAGGCTCTGGGATATTCTCGTCGTCTCGGCCATGGCTACGAACCTCTTCAATAGTGCTCAACTTCGGACTTGCTTCCATGCCCTAGAGTTTCTTCTAGAATCACGTTTAGAAGGCATGTGTAAAATTGTTCCACGCGATCTGGAGAATCTGTTGTTGAGAAGAGGGATCCATGTTGACGGTCCAAACTGGTTTTTTCTTGGTGAAGAGAAATCCATTGGAAAAGTTTGCGAATGGTGGGAGGGTGTGTCTCTTCGAATACCAACAGATATATGAAACCAAACACCGGAGTAGATTATAGGGAAGTTTAGCGTTTGTGATCTTATGGCAAGTTCGAAGCTGAATCGCTTCAGATCCCCCACCCTCGAAGGGCAACACGTTTCACCACGTCTTACCGAAGCAAAGGTTGTAATTCTACTGGACTCTGGTTGCATGAATTTGTGGTGCGATCAGATTGATGAATTCGTGGTTTGATCGATGTAATGAATTTCTGATGTAATCAATATGATGGAGTTGTGGTGCGATCAGTTCGATGAATTTGTAGTGTGATGAATTTGATGAATTTGTGGTTCAACCCATGGAGCTGAACCTGTGCATCGCTGAGTCACCACCAAGTGTGTGGCATGAATGTGCTTCAGCTTTAGTTTTGGTTTGGTTACTCTGTATATTGATTGTGGAGGTAGATCCAGAGTGTGATATGTTGTGACAAGTCGTCCCATCACCAAAGATGCCGAGGCTTCGAGAAACTGAAATTCCCAAAGTTTACACGAATTTTTTGAAGATTTGGAATCTGGCCGTTATTGTGAGTTGCTACTAATCAATGTAGACAATTAGTGTGCAGCTCAATTTGTTTTCTATCTCTTAATTTGTTTGAGGCGAGATTTACTAAAGTTGATCATCTGAGACATGGAGTTCATTTTTTTTTTGGTGCAGATTTTTGGCATCATGACTGGTGATGTCCTTCGAAATCAATCCTGATCCCACATCCTCCCCTGGTTGGTATGTGGCCCTATCTTTTGAAAGCTCCAATTGAAGAGTGAATAGAGGTACTCAATCTAGACAAGTTTTCTCAACTGCAGAAATCTAGTGAAGGTGATTACTGTAGAGCCAATTGGAGCTTTTTGCGACTCTTATTGATTATCTGTTCTATTCCTAAGTGGTGGGATGTCTACACACTTGTCCGTTTTACAAAACTCTTCTTTATGTTAACATTGTTTCAATTCAAGTGATGGTTGAAAAGGTTGTTGATATGGCTGATTTTTTATTTATTAAATAAGTTGCTGATGTTTTTGGGTGCAACCACAATGTTCGGTGGATTTACACGCGATCCTACCTTGTTGCTACAGGAGCCATGTCATCTTCATGAGCATCGCCATTTTTGGCACTTCTGTATTTTTGGCGAGGTCCATCCTCCAACTGTCCCTTATTTTCTTCTCTCTTCTGTAGACTTTTTATTTTCCACAAACTAATCCTCAGATGTCTTGACCCCTTGTTTTTATGTCATAATGTATGTCTTATTGTAGAGGCCAAAAGTTGTGGCAAGCTTTCAGAGCGCTACTGTAGGTTTCTAGAAGCTTGCATAAGTGACTTTGCATTCACATCCTGTTTTTGTGCTTGTCTGTTGCTATGAATTTACTTCTACTACACTTCTGAGTTCTCACTTGAATTATTGTGGGTCACAATTATACCTCGTGACCTTTAGATGTTTAGTCCAAAATTCATTGAATAGTCCAGAAGTAGTGTCATATAAAAAATTAAATTTCAACTTCTTCAAAAATTTAAGATGAAATAAAAAAATATTTTTGGTGTTAAATTTGTTTAATTAGTTGAGTTCATGTAGTGGCCTCATGCTACAAAGCCTCATTCCTGGCTTTTGCACTCATGATTATGGCAAATACAAATTTGGTTCTACATTATTTTTATGTTGATTGGTAATAGCACATGAATATGTTGCAATAGTAAAGAGTGTTCATAAACCTATTTTGTCCAAGAAATCTATTGTTGTATAAAAGATGAATTAGATGATTTTTTTTTAACAATTAATAATAAATATTTTTGTCTCTTAGTAGTTTTCAAATTCTTTTGTGTGTGTTTTATATTTTTTGGAATTGAGCATAAGTAGACCTTCATACAATTTCAATAGGACACCCCATATAAGTCACTAACAATTAATCCAAATGTTGATAAGAAATAGGAAGACGAATGGAAAGGTTCAAATAAAATTTTAAATCTCCCTTTTTTTTTTTGAAATACAAAAAATAGGAAGAGGAAGGAAAAGGTTTAACCCTTTAGTACCCAGTCGACCAAATTTTTATTTGCTATTGTTCATAAAAAATCCAAGGAACAACAAAATTAGAGTATCTTCATACGCTCCAAACAAAACCAATTTCAAGAAAGTGCATGCAAAAACGCATCAACTATGCTTATCCAAACTTAAATGTCCCAAGCCTTCACAAGTGAAATATCATAAAGAAATACATATTTAATGTAAGGGATGACTACTTATATGTCTGAAAGAACTAGCTGGAAGGTTTTTAATTGATTTTTGGAGCATTTATTAAAATTTATGTGCAATTGTGGCAAATCGTATGTAGCACCAATATTGAAGGTTGTTTACAACATATCAATCTTTGAAGATTATGTACAAGCATGTGCACTGTTGGATCACTTTCATTTTTTGTTTGGTTCAAGTATCTGCCCTGTAGAACCAATCGATAGGATCCGATCTACAAATTCATCCTTAAAACGGCTACAAAATTTCACTTTGTCAAAATTGTATTAAAAAATTGGACTTGCCCCCATATCAACCATGGTCACTAAAGGGTTAAACAAGTAAAAAACTTTTTATTTTATTTTTGAAATAGAAAAAGTAAGAAGGAAAAGGAGAAGATGTGTGTTTTATATGTTTTTTAATTCATTATTTAAAAAAATCCAGGAACACATAAATTGGAATTTGGGCCTCCAAATCAGGCCCTAACACTTTTCATTGCTTGGGGCTAGTGTCACAAAGATTGACATTTTGTGGATGCATTGACGTTTTCATTAAAATCCTAAATGATGCGGTATCCCTATCTTAACTAATGGAAAATACACCCATTATTATATTGAAAAACTTTTTGTGGGATCTTGTTGGAAATCAAAAGTAGATTTTAGATTCTCTTAGAATGCATTTTTTGGACATTGAATGAATAAACTGGAGATTTTCAAAATGTTGAAAATAGGGTTTAGGGTAACCAACCATAAACTCTCATGAATAGTAAAAGTTCATTTTAGCCAAGAATCTAGATTTTGCAGTTTTAGAAAGTGGTTGAAATTAGGTGTACTTACCTTATGTCAATGAGATAGCATCTTGATACTTGCATGCATCTCCTAGATCAAAACTAAAAAACCTTATAAGATGATATACCCCCCACTATCAGATATAACTACATCCATACTATCCTACCCTTTGTTGTTGCCAACCCTTATACTGTGAATCAATTATAAGGTAGAACTATCCATTATCATATATATTTGCTATCTAGTTACTTTGGTGAAGCTATTTGTCAGCTCCCATATTTCTCAAGGATTGAAAAGTTTGACAAAAGCCATTTACAAAAAGAATAAAGCCATTTTGACAAGGAGTGAATTTTCTGTGATTTTTCAAAGGTGAAATGTTAAAATGTGAATAGACCCTTGTTGAAGTATGGGCAAACCCTTGTTAGAGCATAAGTTGACGTGTCCGCTTTTAAAGCACATTGCCATCATGATAAATGGTTGGTAAAATTGTGGTAATAAGTGGGTCACTAACGTAAATGGGAGGGTTGCGTAGGTGGCAAAATTGGATGGATGGCGGTAATGGGTAGTTCTACCTTATATGTGCACTTCTTGCCCTATGTGTGTTGCAGAAGCTTTTTGTTTTGCTAGTCCTCTTTCTGTTTGTTGTGTTGTCAGTTGTTGGGGAAGTAAAGTGGGTACACCCAAAACCGTCACTTTTTACTATTGAGCCTAGTTGCTATTATGAAACTGGTCAAATTTTCACATATTCATGTTGGCAAGTGAAAGGAGGTTCCAACGCACCAAAGAATGACACATTTGGATATTGTATACAAAAGTTATTAAGGGACAAAGTTCGTTTCTGAAAGCGCTCCATCCAAATAGGTACATAACTGAAATTCGAAATGCACAAACCTTCTAGATGGCGCTTTAAGGTCAGATGCCACTTAACAGCATACTACCTTAGTTGAGAAGTCAGAGATCCACATTATGATACTAATAATTTTGTAACTTGCAATTTGCACGTTTTTTCATCCAAGATTTAGTTTGGTGTTCTGCTAAATGTCTAGTATCGTACCTGGGGTGAGGCGAAGGAGGGTAGGCTGAATTACAGCGTCGTACTCTATCATAAAAAAATATTCAATGAATTTGAAATTTTTATTAATCCTTTTATGTGTCTGCAAACTACTTTAATTTGCCGACCTTGACCACTGGTGCCAGTAGTCAAAGTGTGTATTTTGTTAGGATTGATGAACTCGTAGCATGTATTTTGTTGTGAAGGAACAGAAATTCACATTCTTTCGACAATGGTTCAAACAGATTCTAAGATTTGTGATTGGGTGATGCAGCAATTTCATTAGAGTTATAGCATTTCTATTGATTGTCGTGCATAAAAACCTCACATCATGACTCTGGACTTGATGCTTCTGTTAGCGTTCATGGCCAGTAGGGTGCCCTCCAATGGTCGAACTAACGCGTAATACCTGTCTGCTGCGGCCTGCAACAATTGTCCCAAAATACAAATAATCTTGTCATGCAACCATTATTCTTGAAATGCCAATTGGTCATGCCAATGCAACAGAATGACCCGGTGTGATTTTACACAGTTTTTGTGCATCACACATCAGAAAGTCTCAAATTGAAAGGCAAAAATAATTGAAACTTGTAAAACAAAATGAAAGTTTGAGAGAAAGGGTAATACAAATTTTAAAATGGTATTCTATAGAAGAATGCATCACATGACATTCAAATCTTCAATGTCAAAGGAACTAGTTGAGAAATTTAAGAAAACTCGACACTCAATAACGTTTCCAGAGCCAAGTTGTGAATATTGAGATGAGAGGACGTAGATACTAACCAGGCCAGACTCTGATGAATGACCGTGTGGTTCTGGAGAGAAAAATCCCTTGGTTCCTTGCCATCCCTGTGATGCACCATGCTCGTCATATAGGTGAATTCAGCCTGAGAATTAAATATAAAACTGAACTGTTAGATATGGATATGTGTGTACCGAGGGAGGATTATTTCGCACGTCGTCTTCTGTAACCCTTTTAGGATATGGCTTTACTGATTTTCTGGGAGGTGTCAAATGCCGATCACGGTCTACAAACTGAGGATCATATAACTGCGCTCCAACCAAGAGTACATATGAGATACAGGACAGGACATGTTGGTTTGAAAGTGTAAGTAAGAATCCTCTTCGATAATCAGGGAAACTTCTCATGGAAAAACTCATCACACTAACCCCTAAGTAACCAAAGGACGCGTCCATATCTGTAGGAGTTAAAATAAACCATTCAAGACGCAGCAAAGAGGGTTACAAAACGTACCAACAGAAAGAATCATAAATTACATTCTTGACCAATATGTTTTGAAAGTTACTGTGGAATTTCTATTATTGGATTGGCACTTGGGGCTAAGGGTTTCACATTCACTGACATGCTCACATTTGAGTCCAGCCTGGTAATCACAAGAGTAAATTGGAATAGGATTCATCCTCACCGAAAACGGATACCGTGTGGGGTTCTCTGCCTTTGATACGTGTCTTTTATGATCACCATGGCAGCATCTGCCTCGTTCATACAACGTATCCTCAAAGTCTGGAGGTCCGTCAGGCCCATCACGTTCCACCTCTCTCCCACATCTCTGCGAAATCAATCAGAAAACAAAAAAAAGTTCATTGTAAGATGTCTCACAGAAGTATGCGGTTCCAATTTGCCTCCAGATATGAAGATATATACTTAGATGTCTACAGTAGAACATTATGAGTAATGTGGATAAATCAAAGAATCAATAAATCAATGAATCAATTATGAGTAATGAAATATGTATGTATATGTATATATATGTACATATATCTAAGAGGTAACAATTACGCACGTCTTTTTTCGACTCTGGTTCACTAGGAAATACCGGAATGTAAGGTACAACCTGCGAGGGTCATCAGGCTATAATATTATCAAGGTATTATAACATTATCCGATCCTTTAAAATGCTCTCTATCCAGGTATTGGCACCCAAAAATCCGAATTCGTATCCCAGCTCATGTTGATAGACAAATAAAAAATTAAGTGTCCAAGTCGGTATGTACACTACTACCGTTTCATACACAACTCTGCTGTGACTTAGAAGTGTGGAGAGCGTACTAGAGGAACGTACCCTCTTCCTAAGTGGCTCAAAATCTGATTGGCCAGGAACTTTTACACGGCCAAACTCGATACTGAGCCAGAGCCAAAAAACTCAGATGTCAGTTCTCATTGGATAGCTTAGAAGAAGTTCAAGGTACTAACACTTATTGAGATTGGATCATGACTGTGCTTCATCATTCCAATCAAACAATTCCTATGAAGACAATGCTCTTGATGTAACTCGAAAATGCAATGCGTCTCTTGAGAGGTTGAAGATAACAATACCCGGACGTCTCCTATGCTGACCCTTATTACCAAGAGCAACTCATCTCTTCTAATACACTTGTTTTGCCTTGCTGTTACCATGATTTGGCTAAATATATATGGCCACTGATCTTTTAATGGAAATGGGGTTTAATACTACGGCTAATAGTGGTCTACAACGTCCCACTTTGAAGAATTGATCTCACAAGAGTTTGGCTGTTGCACCCAAAGTGATCTCTCTGGAGCTCTTTAGTGATCTCCCAATGAAAGAAGATTCCTGTTTATGTCGAAATGCCAAAAGTGAAGGAAGAGTGCCCTCTAGATACCTTCCAGGAGAAAGATTCTGACCTGTAGAGAGATTTATCTGTCTTGTAAGGAGTGTGAATGTAAACTTGTCTCGATGCACTTCGGTGCCATCCTCCCCCAGTCTTGGGTGTAGGATAATCTTCTCTCTTTGGAGGTGCGAACTGTGCCAAAAATTGAAAAGGTTAGTTTCAATGATCAACAGGTTGATATCCATGCTCAAAAAAACTCCTCCATAGAAAATACAATGAGATTTTCACGTTTCTGAAGTTCGATTTATCCATCTGATAACCAGCCCATGTATGCTTCGATTGTTCAATGATGCATACTGAGTCTAACCAAAATAGCATTAGAGCACCGTTACGAATATATATCGGCGTTCTAGAACCTTCCCACTTTCTAGCTCAGCATCACTTTGAACGGGTCTCAACGTTTTGCAATTACATCTGAGATTACGTACAGCTCTTAATCAAACACAATAATGTAGAACTTGTTAGCAAAAATTCAATGAAATCCCGAAAACTCGAATCTGGAGCATTCGAACGTTCTTCATAACCAAAACAACTGCATGCAACACATGAATAGATTGTCATACAAACCTCATTTAGGTAGAGCGAATCGTATCGAGCTGGACCGATGCACACCATGCCAGGTCGCTTTATAGGCCATCGGCATATTTCACCAACCATTGCCAAAAGATGTCAAAAGTACTCAATCCTCGAGTACACCAGGAAATGAAGAAAAATTATCTGGCAGTTGATCACCAAGATCCCAGTGAGTTTCTGTTTGTCAACAACCTAGGACCTTCTCTCATTGCTTCAGACGAGATACTCTGGCAATCAGAACCAAATAACGGAGCTCTTTTCCAAGTAAACGTCATAACTCTTCCTTTCTTTTTCAGTGTCCGCATCTCTAACCCTTCGTTACTGGAGAGCGGAATATTCTCATCCTCCGGACTCTAATTCAGCAACAATTTGAACCTCTTTCAACGTTTTCCAGTCTTTATCTGTATGCTTACAGCTTAAGAACAAAGTAACAAAAGAAAACAGAATCGAAAATAAAACGCAATCCAAGAATTGTAAGAACGAGACTATTTTTGGTAAACATTATCCCTAGCCTACACCATACATTTCTGTTCCGGACAGGAAATTTGAATTGTACGAAACTTATTCCAACAACATTGTGCTTTTAAGTGTACTTACCCGTGGAATGAATGCCAAGTTCAGTACTAACGTTCCATGGATCCGATTCTTGCAGCATATATATATAGGAGTGAAACAGGATCGCAGGTTTGCGAAAAAAACGTTCACGACCGTTCCATTCTCCTCAAGACATGTGAATTGTATGCATCGTATGAAAACAAGTATCAGGTTAAGCCAAAAATTCTCTAAGGATTGAAAATCGAGCAGGAACTGGCTGATTCTTTGGGAAGAATGCGCAACGGAAACACTGAAGGATGAGTGTCTTCAGCTGAGCCTGGCGAGGCAATGGGAAGCCTCTTTCGAATCCTGCCGTTTCAATTCAACTACGGACATTCATGCAAGCTGACCTCTTTAATGTCACAGAATCCGAGTACGTGATAATATGGAGTGACAACAATTGGCAAAGCTGCAGACAAAAAAATGGATGAAAATTGTCATTTTTTTCTGTTTGGGATTGTTTTAAAGTGATAAAATCAATAAATGGAGTGGTTTAGTGGTACATGCACTATGTCTGATTTTGAGGGTTTTAGTGGGAGTAAGGGAGTAAGTTATGATTGAAGGGGGTAACTAGCTAGTGGACAAAGGAGATACAATTGATGAGTTAAAACTTACTCCCTTACAAGGACGGATTAGAGTACTCCATTCAAATGACTCCATTCATTCAATGACAAAATGCTTAAATCTTTAGAAGACAATCTTGTTTCATAAATAATTTGGTGAAATTGAGGTAAGTAGGGTGTTTTTATGCTATTTGTACTCCAAAAGTTTAGTCACAAATTGACAATTTTGCAACTTTGACACTTTTGTGAATAATAAACTTTATAAAATGTTTATTCCTTTTAGATTCTATATATAGGTGTTGATTTATGTATATTCTTCAAACTTGGTAAATTTTAGAATTAGGAATTTTATCAAACGAAGTCTTTTTATGCCTTATGACACTTACTAAATTATATAAACGTAGTATGAAGTCATAGTTACATTTTGTCATAATTAGTGCTAAAAATTCAATCACCTATAGTTGAAGAAAAATAAAACATTTCTTTCAACTCAAAATTTTAAAATTATTTTTTGTCTCTTTCTTTCTCTCTCTATATGTATATAAATAATTAAAACATGAAAAAATTTCAAACTATGTTTTCAGTACTTTGAGTCTATATTTAGATTTTTCAAACAATTGGATCTAAAATTAATCTAATAATGCAAGGTCAAAGTGTAAGAAAATTTACCTTATTCACATTTTTCTTGTTTATTCATGATTTCATGAATCTACTTTCAACTTATAGTTGGAAGTTATTTTTAAATAGTTTCAAAAGAAGATTTCTACATCCTACAATGAAATTTCTTTCAATTTTTTCTAAAGAAGATTAGCTTATAGAAACATTAGAATTTCTATAAATCAATTTTTTTGTTCTTGAAATTTTCAAAGAGGTCATTACAAAATGTATTTCACAAAGATCATTTTAGAAATAAATTCTCTATATGTACAATGTGCATTAAACCTCCGGTCCTAGTTTAAAGGCCATTGGAGTACCCTTGTACCCTTAGTTAGTATGAAAATGCCCAATGATATACTTTTGTATGGATATAAGAAAAATAAATATGCAAAAATTTATTTTAAAAAAAGATTCATGCATTAATCCCTGAAGGACCAAGGCCTTTTTTCTGCCAGAAAACATTCAAAACTGCCATATCTATAGCAAGGAGTAAAAAAAATTGAAAATTGTTTTATTTTCATATCTAACCGTAGGATCTTACACCTAACTAGTACTATGAGAGTGTGTGTAAAAAATTTCAGAATTTTTGACCGCTCAGATTGAAAGATATCTGCGTTTAAAGTGGAAAAAACAAGTTTTTCAACACATTGCGGGACTAGATTTTTTGACTTTGAACATTTTTAACTTAAATTTTTTGCACTACAAAGTTTTGAGCTTTAAATCTTTATAGTGTAAAATTGAGTTGAGGGTCTAGGTAAGAAAAGAAAATTCAAAAGAAAATTAATTATCATTCTTAAAAAAATTGTTAAGTAGAAGTAGGTATAAGATAGAAGGAAAATCTAAAATATTCATATATTTTAGATGGAATTAAAATGCACTAATCCCAATGGTGAGATTGTTCTAGCACGTAAATCAAACCATGAAAAAAAAAATTTTGAAAATTTTAAAACATTGCATTCAAAATTGAATCCTACAAGTTATTTTTTTCAAGAAGATGCTCTAATTGCCCAAACAACAAGAATGTCCATAACTTTCTCATAATATATCCAAATGAAATGAATCAAAGCTTTGCAGATAGAAAAAAATATATTCTATGAGAAAAAATAAAATAAAAAATAAAATTCAAATTTTTCTCCATTTTTTTCGGGCTGCCCGAGCTGCCCACCGTCCCCTTGTTTGAGCTTATTTGGTCATAACTATTGTTCCCGGGCATCAATTTCGAAAAAAATTATATTCGCGCAAAGATAATCAACTTTTCTACCTCTGAAAAAAATTCAAAATATTAGGAGAAAATTTCAGCTCGTAGGTACCTGCCCAAAAACGCATTTGTCCCCCGAAGGGACAATGGTCCTTTAGGGGTTAAAGATTAATTGACTACCTTGAACTTTTTCTTGTCATCATATATAGGGATTCACTAGGTTGTTTTTTTGCGTAGTTATCAGAGTAGCATTTTGATCGTATGCTATATTGATTCTTCTAATAAGTGCATGTGACACTATTTTACCAAAGTCACACTACTTTAGAATAGTACAGGTTGAGCTTTTGTTTTGTAGTTGACTTTCATTTTTCCATTACATTGACTTATTTAGTTGAAGTATACAAAATGTAAGAGATTTCAACAAATATTTCCTTTATCTAGATATTTGTATATTGTAGAGAGCAAAATTGATAGCATCTTTTTGTATGAATAATTGATTCCTGGCTTCACTATGTCTCTTGAAACCTAATTATTAAAACCATTCACTTCCTAGTATGAAGTACGGAGTATTAAATAAAACCATTCACTTCTAAATTTTGTCATGATTGTAGAGTTTTTTTTTAAATGATGGGGGAGATCACTCTTTGCAATTTAAGCTCGGGGAGGCACTTAGAGTGTCTATTAGAAACTACATGCAAACAAAATTTTGGACCCCCTATATACTTTTTGAATTTTAAATAAAACAAAATTAAAAAAATATGAATAGATTTTCCTACTTTGAAAGTTTATGTTTTGAATTATTAATATTTTTATTTGTTGATAATAATTAGTTACAAATTTTTGAAGTAAAAAGATACACTGTAGAACTAAAAAATAACTTTCACACCCCTATATTATATAAGAAAAAATTGTCTAAAAAATGAACAAAAAAATCCTAAAAATAATTCTTTATTGAAAACTCATTTTGAGTTAAATATTGATTCAATGGTCATCTAAATGTGTTCTCTACAATTATTTGAGTTGAAAAACATGCAATTTTAGTTCATTTTCAACCTCTTCTAGAAATCATTTCATATTTTATTTGAGTTGAAAATTTTGGCAATAGAAACCTATAGTCATTATTAAACAATGGTCAAAATTTTTAATTGAAATTATAGTTTATTAGAAACCACTTGTTCATACATGGTTTGTTGTAATAGAACTAAGTGCACTCCTCGAGAATTTAAGGTATAAATGTGAGTTAAGAGGATATTTGATGTGGGGCTATTTACTCTTAATTGTTGTATTTTAGATAATGGTATTTTTACATAAAAAATTGTAAGGAAAATATTTTCAATACCCTATGGTTTTTGTAAATTCATTCATGTGGCTTTTTAAGTAGGGCTATCTTACATATAAAATTTTAATGTCCAATTTTTTCTTGCCTCCACCCTTCTTCACACATTTTTCCTCCCTTCTACTACATACATGAATAGAAGACACACTATGAGACCAATAACAATCAATTCAATTCAAGTGCCATTGACGAAATGACAGTCTTTAATCCCTAAAGATCAATTGTTCGTTGAACAAACAATTGAAAATCCAAGTAGATTCCTATGAAGTCAATTTTGGTTGGATGTTCACAAAATATTAATACAAAGTGTGAACATGTACCCCTTTGGTGGTGCCCAAATCAAAAGTCACTTTGCCCTCAATTTTTTTGGTAGCTAAAGCAATTAGGACATCTTTTGCATATAATTAAAAAAAAAAAAATTCATTCATAAAATTTCATTCTAAAAGGAGATAAATTTTGTTAGCTATATTGGGGCAACTTCAAGAAAAAATATTTTTTCTTCTAACTTCAAGCCTACTATCTTGCAATTTTGTAAAGTCAAAGTTCATGAAATTTCTCCCACATATTCCAAAAATTTGTCTCTAATTTTTTATAATTTGTATTTCAAGTTAAAAAAATCACTAGTGTATTGCCAATGCATTTAACTACCTTTCAATGCAAGGTGATTTAGAGTAAGCTAAAGTTCATATTTGATTTTGAAAATTTTCATGAGTGAACCTAACATCATATACTTGTAAATGGTCAAAAATCTTCATTTTTGTATAGATGAAAATTTTCACTCCAAAAGATGCTCAAAGTTTGCTGACCCTATTTCTTAAGAATGAAAAAAAGGGTTTTTTCTCACTTCAAACGTTATAATCTTTCAATTTACGTGATCAAATGGGCTGAAAATTTATCCACACATTGTATTATTTGTTTAAGACACTTTTGTTCATATGGAATTCAAAAAGAAATAAAAAAATAAAAAAATATCTATATCTATATCTATATCTATATAGGACAATGCATCAAAAATCAACAATTTTAGGCTATTCTTCTTCCAAAACACCCTCCAAATTTTAAAGGTTTATAACAAGTTTACCATTGAACATTTCAAAACCTCCATTGAAACTATATCCAAACCAATTTATTCGATATGAGTGTATTTAACTTGCAAGTAGTTATGGAATCTCTACCCTAAGATAAACTTTGAAGTCCTTTATTAAAAATATTGAGTACAGATTGTTTATTACAACATTAAAACCATTGGGATTGACATTTTTCAATTCCAAAATTAAATTTTTAAAAATTTAGTATTTTAAATCATACTCTATTTCTTTCTACTTACTATTTTTTTCAAGCATGAATATGAAATTCTTTTATCTAAAATTTTTAATAAGTATTTCCAATTTATTTCTCCAACATATTATGGAGGGTTACAAGTTGTAGGATCTACTCATTTTTATATAAAAAATTTGAAGGATGAAATCTAACCATTTAGGAAGAGTTGAAAATACTTCTTTTTGAAATTCAAGTGACTTGATCTTGCAATTGGTAAGATTTCTTATTCTTGAATTTTTAAAAGGTGTACTCTGACAAGTTAACTAAGGGATTCTATGGTTGAATTTGTTAATGAATAAATATAGATGAAGATTTTAGCCTTGCTTTGGATTTGAGTACTTTGAAGCAATTTTGGGCCTAAAAACACCAAAAATCTTTAGGGGTTAAAGTGATAGAGCAACAATACCAATCAATCAATCAATCTAAACACAATTCCACCCTCATCAACAATACACACTAATTTTTTTAAATTTGAATACCTTGCGTTCCATAAAAATGACCAACATTGTTTGAACATGTAACTAGTGTGCAACAATCAATGATAGCACACTGCATTGAGAAAGTTATTTTAAAGGAGTCTCAACAAGTGCAGTGGTAACTCAAGCATCCATAGGCTACACAATTTGTGAGTTTTCAGTATGACAAACCAACCTTATTAACCCCCGAAGAACCAAACACCGTTTTTTTGGCAACATAGCAATTTTGGGCAGCTCACTACAAATGGAATTTTTATTTTTTTTCTTTGAAATTTCCATATTATATGTACCCGAGGAGTAACTTCAAGGCCCAACAATTTTCATAACTTTTGACTACATGGTTCAAAAGTTATTGCATGATATGTAATTTTTGGAGGGTAGTAGACAGTCCGAGCAAAAAAAAAACTTCTTTGAAAATCACTTTTAAAAAAAAAAAATATTGAAATTGATTCTTTATATATATATATGTGGTAAGCTTTAAATCATTCCATTTTGATTATTGAGATGAAAGTTATGAGGAATTTTAGTTTGTGGATAGTTATGGAATCTCTACTCTAAAATAAACTTTGAAGTCCTTTATTTAACTCAATTTTAAATATTTTTGGAAAAATATGAAATCATTAGGTGTATATTGTTTATTGCAACATTACAACCATTGGGATTGATATTTTTCAATTTCATAAATAAAATGTTAACAATTTAGTATTTTTAAACATTCTCTACTTCTTTCTACTTATTATTTTTTTCCTACTTTATACAATTTCAAATGATTTGAAAATTTTCAAGCATGTAGCCAACTTGCTTTGAAGAAGGAATCCAAAGAGTAAACACCATTTTGGACATTTTTTCCTATAAATGTAACCTTGTGAAGTGCAACTGCTTATATTTTCACATGGCCAAAAAAAGGATTTTTGTCACTTCAAATGTTAATACCTTACAATCTACATGGTGGAACTTCTGAAAAAAATTCCACATCTTCTCAAACCAATGTACTACAAGATCCTCCAATTATATGTTTACAAAAATATTTTTTTCCTAAAATTTGGTACTTGTCCTAGAAATGACAGTTTTGGAGCAGTTTTGGTGAAAATATAGTCTCTGATGTTTAAGGATTAATTGATATATATGCTTTGATTATGAACATTGGTCACAAAATTTGTTAACAAAATTCATTACTCCGTACATTACATTATCAAAACATTTTCCACAAAGAATGGTTAGAGACAAATTATTCTGTAATTACCAGACTCTTAACCTCACCTCACGCAAAAAGAAACCAATAAGATGAACTACCAATGCGTGTTTACTAAAATTCCAGACCCTTCTGAACTCATTCCAATCAAACTATCACCTAAAAAGAGATCTACATAAATTGATAGTACTAATTGGTAGTGGAGATAGGCCCATAGCTCCAAGGGAAGGGACACATCCTTTGTGTGTATCGTTGAAAAGATTATAATAGTCAAACAAGGAAATCTTTCAATTTTGAGAGGCCAAATTTGGGGTGCGGGGCATTCAAGGGTTAATTTTAGATACACTTGTCACCACATCTGTGCTTTTCGCAAATCAAAGGGTATAGACTATCCAATGGAATGGTAACAAATCTGTCTTGAAACCCGGACTTGGCATTATGTAAGCATCACTTATAGATACTACGTACTAAATACATTAAATGCTTCGCTCTCAACAACCTAGGCCCAAAGATCACTAGATACCAAGTGGTGACAAACAAATTAGGTTTGCAATAATCATCGAGAAATCATACTTGAATTTTTTTTACAAATTCAACTTAATCTTCACCACTAAGATTCCTTTTATACATAGATTGTTGGACACCTTTTGTCTACATGGCAATACATCTCACGTGGAAGAAAATGACATACAAATCCTCTCATTGAGGGTCAAGGAACTGTTACAAATCCCGTATGAGGTCAAGGAAGAAAGCTCAGTTTTAACAGTCACAGGGAATTTGACATATTAACCTCTTTGTGTCTAAAACACAACCTCTTGCTTTTGCTCCACTTTCCTCCAAAGGGGCATGGCTTGATTCACATGAACATCTTTAAGAGCAATTCCATCATTGTTGTTATGAGTGTTTCCTACTTGCTCATGATGTGCAGACTTCATTTGCTCAACAATGCGCTTCACTCCACCCGAGTCACGAGGGCTACCCGTTCCCATTCTACGGGTGTTGGTCTTGATCTTGGGCAAGTCCAACCTCTCCTTCTCTAGAGCATCTATCAACTCAGCCCATCGAGCTCGCAGTTGGGTTGCGTCCATGCTCTCCATTTGCTTTGGAATCACTCTAGACAACACGGATGCCAAGTTGGACACTTGAGTCACAACGGAAGAAGATTCCACATCAATTGCATCCTCGTCAACCTTGGTCGCATGCTCCAAATGTTCTTGGGATGTAGGTTTGGATTGTAATAAGGCATCTTGTGTATCCATTGTTGTCAATGTGCTTGACAGATTTGATTCATTGTTGTTATTTGTGTTTGGCTTTGGGAAGGGTTGCTCTTCAATGTTTTGGTAGATGACATCTGCAAACATAAGAACTAAGACTTAATTCGCAAGAAATAGAACATAAGGTTTAGTAGATGATGAAGTGTAAGTATCCAATTGGGAGCTCGGGGGGTGCACTTAGTTCTACTATAACAAACCACGTGCGAGCAAGTGGTTTCTAATAAACTATATATATATATATATTTATTTTATTTTATTTTTATTTATTTTTATTTTTATTTTTATTTTTTAATTTAAAATTCAAAAAGTATATAGGAGGTCCAAAGTTTTGTTTGCACGTGGTTTCTAATGGACACTCTAAATGACCCCCCTGAGATTGGGAGCTCTATCAAAAGCTACTTTGGCTACATCGGCTACATTGTAGTATAGTGGGCATGGAGGAGGAAATCAAGTATCTTGTACTCCTCTAATTTCTTCTTCCATGCTTAGTTGTTTTGAAGACCCTTGCAGACAAAGACCCCAACCATAACTTCAGGAAGTCCTTTCAAGATTATGAAGTCCTAAACAAAGCAAAGTATACCTGTTCATTGTTAGAGTTACAAGCTTACCTTCAATCATCTGAGGTTCAATTAGACAACCTTCTTCCAATCCATAGCCACTCATCAATGGTAATTTTGAGCAATCAACCCTTTGGTAAGAGTATCTAACGCCAGAGGCCTTGCATCCATTGGGCTTCGTGAGTTGGTTTTTTTTCTTCGCATCAGCCAACAAGTCAATACACCTAATGAATGTCTTCCTTGGTGCTTGTGGTGTTTTCATCAAGCTCAATAGAGGTGCCTCAGAGAGCTTGACTTTTGCCCTAGGGGTGGAGATTCTAGATGGACAAGTACTTCTCCGCATTTGTGACTCCTCTCCTTCACTTGTAAGGACTTCCCTTCTCACATTTGAAGTCTCCCCTTCACATCCAACAACATTAGTATTTTCCACAAATGTCTCGTACTCAACTTTACAGTCTGCAACTTTGCTTTGCCATTGCACATCTACTTCTTCTTCACATGATAGACTTAATTTTTCTTCATGTGGAACTAATTTTGCAGAATATGCCTTCAAATTTAAGTCCAACAACGTTCGGGTGCGTAGATGCTTCCCACCATCTTTCCTTGGACTCCTACCGCCAAAGGTCTTTTTTTTCACTCTTAGAGCATTCCAAAGGGAAGGAGCTTGTTTCAAACCTGCCTTGAATAAATGATAATTGATTTTGGAGTCTAAGCCTCCCATTTCTTCAGGAGAGAGTGTTCTCTTGCCACTTTTTCCAGGTCGGTTTTCTATGCTACTACTATCCAGTCGTCTTTTCAGTCTGCTTTCGTTGTCTCCAATTGCTTTCATTGTAATTGGAAAAGATGAGAGTCTAGAGTCGTAAGCCTCGTTTTCTTCTACACTCTCAGAAAAGGGTAAACCTCCAAAATTTGACGGTCTTGATTTAATGTGGAGGAGAGCGCTATGTTTGATATTAACTACATCATGCTTTCTGGTTCTCGTTCGGTTATCTAGTACTTGTAGAATTCCTGAGGTCTTTGCATCATTACAACAATCTTTTGTTGAAGCTCCAATTTGCACTGATTTGCTCACAGAGTTAGGAGCAAAATATTCACACATATCACCTTGTTGGTGAGGTGAAGATGCCTTATCTTGAACAAAATTAGCGCAACCTTGAGTCTCATGTATACTAGGAATTTTGAGAGTCTTTATCCAATCAAATTGTTTACTTCCATTAGGATAACCTTGTACATGTGGTCCTCCGTTGGTCTTCAAGAGGTCCTTCATGTCATCAGAATAATAGCACTCATCAACATGTTCTTCAACATGTTTGTCTTGTCGTTTTCTATGAGGACTGGCAAAGGTCCTAGAATTTTTGCTTGATTTTCCAACCTCAACACCTCCTTCTGAAGTTGATTTCGGCTCATTTTCTCCTAGTGCTTGACACCTATATTGAGTTGCACTTGTTCTTGATCCAAATGTACTATTTCCTGGCATATGAGGGCCTTGTTCTGACACAATCATGGAAAATGGGAAATTCTTGTTGAAAGTTGTTTGAACCCTTGAGTCACTTCCTTTGTTTGAAGATTGTGTAGAGGCGGATGCACTTGCCTTGATATTAGTCCCACCATTTCTGCTAGCTCCAAGTTTTTTTTTTTCTAGTTGGCTCCTGGACCAGAAAAATCATGTGTGGCCCAATTTAGCAAGATTGATGATTCTTCTTTTCATTTCTATAGAACATATTGAATCTAGTGGTAAATATTGAATGTATAAGGCCGATTTAGCAACATTTTAGCCAACCAAGCTATCATTACCATTTATTCTATGTAGTTAGTGTTTCCACATAAATCATTTACACTAACCTTGTTCTTTTGTAATATTTTCATCCTTCAGACTAATTGTAGAATCATCTATTCAACAATGCACCAATAAACCCACAATACAGGCAATCACACCAAGTACAAAGCTCTAAAACTAGTAATGTTGAAAGATTTTTACAAACTTAGCTAGTAAAAAATACATTTTCTATAAAAAAAAAAGCAATAGCAAAGTAACTTGGTTAAAGAAATAGAATAAGCGGTGTAATTCTCAAAAACACAAACAAATCACTAACCTATGGGTGATTCTTGACGAGTTGGGAGCACGAGGATTATTCTTTACATCCTTTTGAGTCATGTCTAATAAGAGAGGGGTTAGTGGGCAACTCAAAACAACCGGTTTTGTGTTGTTGTGGACAAGACGTTTGGCTCCATCTCGTGCCTGGAGATTTGCTAATTTTTTACTAAGCAACAAAATTTCTTGGGCAATTTGTTCTTCAAGATGACGTGTTTCCATATCCAGATCATCAGCAAAGCCATTGCAATGACTTGGTGGACACACAGGGTCCGACATTTGGTAACTTTCATCCCTCCCTTTGTGAACCCAAGGAGCTGGACACACCATAATGTCTTCACTAGATATGTAATGAATGGCCCTGCTTCACATCCACCAACTCCAAAGGCTGTGAAGGCAATTGTAAGAATGGTATGAATGAGTATATTGAGATAGTAAGCCAATTAAACAACTCAAACTTACCTACATAGAGATTATATTAGATAATGGCAAAGCAACTAGGTCATGAAGCACAACCGCATGTCAATATTCCATTGACATGTCTTGGTAGGTCCTTATCTACACTTATTTTTCATGACTAGTAGTGTTGTGCCTTCGCATAGTCTCTAATCCAACTTGTTTCTTGAAACTATCCCTACCTAAAAGTTTCAAGCATTAATCCATAGTGCAATTGAAAATAGTGCAAATGGGGATGGAATTTCACCTCGGGACACTCTGTTGGAGAGTGGAAATTTTGGTGGCCCTACATGCATTGTAGGGATTTATTGTTTTATTATTAAGCGACAGTGGAACGCAGCAACTCTTGCATATATTGGCGTTTAAAGACCAACTAGGGTTGCTTGGATGAGAGAACAATTCTTTAGGTAGATCTTGTCCAAACCCATTACTAGCCTGTTCGTTACTAGTATCCAACACACAACAGCTCTTGTCAAGGTTCTCTACGCAAACCCCTGCAATTTTTCCCAACTCTCAATTTAAGAACTAAACAATGATGGGAACAAAAAGTATGTGACAGAAAGTATCTTGTTTTCTCAAGTAACCTGAATCATCTCCACAGCTAGTCAATTGAAGTTCATTCTCTTTTTGCGTTGTAAACTCTTCCTTTGGCCTAGGAATTTGAAGAGCTTGGTGTTGAACTTTGTTAGGGGCACCTTGGGAAGAACTCTGCAAATTTTGACGAGTAGTACTTATGATATGATCGTTTTGCTTGTTTTCTATGCAATTTGAGGCATTGCTCCTCATAGTCTCGTGAGTGGACTCATCTTCTGTGCCCATGTTCATAATAGGTTCTGCTAATCACCACACATCAATATCATCTCTAATCAATTGCAAGATAGAGTAGGATTTTTCACCCAAGTAACCCCAAGTGCCCCAATGGCCCAAAGTCGCTACCTCCATATCTACTAGAGTTGGAAAAACCCATCTTAGAAAGCATCAAATAAATCATTTGGAAGTTCTAAGGTAATAAATGGGAACAATAGAAAGGAGAAATCAGGTCCTACAATTAATCTGATTAAGTTATAAAAGTTACTACAATTAGCTTGTAGCTTTCACACTGGACTTCTAGCTTGAACACTTAAGGATTAACTCTTGTCTATCACCTCCTGTGAATTTAGTTGGACATGAGATTGGTAGTTGCAATCAATCTGATTTCAAGGAGGAAAGAAAGTTCATACCACCACATTTGATAGAAGGCTCCTCTGAAGTGTCAAGGCATTGTCTTAGACTAGACAATTTGAGCACAATTTGTTTCACTCCAGCACTAGATGGTTGTTGTGAAGGTCTGCCAGAGCCCACGCCTTCGACCTAACCACAACATAAGTGCGACACTTCATGCCATGTAGCAATACCAAACAAAGAACAGAATAGTGTTTCAACATAGTTGAAATCCTTAGCAACACTCAATTTTGAATATAGGTGGAGGTCTAGTTTAGTTTAGGAGAGGTTGCGTTTACCAACCATAGTCGTTCAATCTCAGTATAATGATTATAATTAAAAACTATGTCCAAAATCAATGAGTTGAGATGACCATGATGGATGCATTTTTCGCCTCATTTTGGAGGGGACCTGTTGACACTAATGGACCATTAGAGCAGCACACTTCAAAAATTCATAACAAATCTGTACTTCACTTGAAAAACATTCCATTCCTTCTCATTTTAATTTGCCTTTGTTATAACAACTCATGGCTTCTCCAAGGTACCACTACTTAGTCAGGATCACTTCATTGTGGAGACATGCATTCCTCATTTTCATCTACCTTTTGCTTAAAAAACAAACAAACTGGTGACTGCCCCAAGTACCACAATGAAGTCAGATCACTTATTGTGGTCATGTTAGGCATTTCTACCTTAAAGAAGCCAAAGCATAAAGTTAAGGACAAACCATAAAAATTAATTCAGTGCCAAGCGCAACAACAAAGCAGTGAATAAAATTGGTTTCTCAAGCCTGAGGTGTGGAAATGTCAAGTACCAGGGGATGCTGGTGGCAGGCAAAAGCAGCATCCTTAATGTCGCCCCGCTCCACGACGACGTGCTGCAGAAGAGTTCCAAACGAAGCTGAGTCGTGCGAATGCTCTGCGTCGCTGGCAGGCCTCTTTCGACCCGTGAGGCTGGTGTCCACAGGGGTTCCGATGGTGGACAACCCTCTTGGTGTGGGAATGGTGAAGGCTTCATAGCTCGGACCTGAAGAGACCCCAGCAGCCCAGACTTCCACCTGGCTGCTTGCTATCAGTTTCTTCCTCTGTCTGGCACGCCGCATTTTCATTCCAGCCCAAAGTCACTGTCTCTTTCCTCTTCACCTCAGGAAACCAAACAGGCACTGAGGAAGATTCATCTCAATAGAGGGTTCAGAGAAGCCACTTGCATCGTTGGAGGTTCTCATTGTTGAGCAAATTCGCATTCACGTTCTTCCATGTTGAATATTCATCTTCATGCTTTGGAAACTCATCTTCACACATCGGAGACTCATCTCCATGCTGCCAATGGTGGAGACTCACTTCTGTCTCTAATTACAGACTTGACAGAAGATGAGTTATAAAAAATTCCCAACACTTTTACCCCCTCCTCTTACTCTTCCCATTCCAACATCCGAAGCACTCAATGCTTGAACATTTTGCTTCCTAAACTACTCTGAAACCTACTAATTTCTGGTCATCGCTGACTCCCACTCAGGCCAAACATTAAGATCCATGTCAAGTTTCTCATCACACGCAAACCTATGCACGCTGTGGTACGTTCACAAGCTTCACCATTAACGCAGATGTATCAGAATCTCTGCACCAGTCAATTGCCGATCATATGTTAACAAGTCCTCGGCAGCAATCTTTGCAACCAAGCATCGTACCAAAACCATAGAAGCATGGAATTATGTATGCTTTTGCGTAATTTGAGCAGGTACAGATGAAGAGTTCAGTTCCATTCCAGCACAGGAATAGTCATTGCAAGTCACCAACTTGCCACATTTGGAACACAAAATGCTGAATGTCCAGAGGGAGCTGACTAAGATTTAGACTGCATGCAATAATTTCGAACCAATGCTGCCACATTGCCTATCTTACGGGCATCGACAATCAAATCCCTTCGGAACAAAAAGTTCTAAAATCTATGCGAGGTTTTGGATATACTTGCAACCCCTAGAAAACCATCAAAAATTGCAGAATGGACTCGCAAGAAAACTGCCAAGGAGGGTGGGTTCGGGAGCAGCACACTAAGCAGAGAGTTGACCGTGAAAAGGGGCAAAGGGCAGACGGACCGGCGGTTGCCTCATTAAACCGTCCATCCTCGTTCTGCAGTCGGCTGTCAATTTAAAATACCGGGTTTCACATGATGTTCTTTAAGGGAACTGGTTGAATGGACCTCAAAACCTATTTGAACTCCCCACCGAAAGGCCGCGTGAGTTACCAGAACAGAGGCATTTCATTGAAATCGCTGCCCAAAAAACTCAGAACAGACGGTTATTTTCGAGGGACATTCATTGTTTTCTTTAGTTAGTTCAAATAGGGTAGTTAGCAATCAACTGCCAATGAAGTAACTCATGAGAATCACGGTAACAGTGGAGAACTGAAATCCTCTAAATCTCATTAACTTCATGAAAAATGCACTAACGTCAGATTGCATGCATAATTTCACGCAAATTCCACGTGAAAAAGAAGACCTTAATGATTCTAAGGAAGGTTCCTGCCATTGAATTGGAAGCACAAATAGAATGTTCATCAGAAAAAAGAACTTGAGACTTCCATTAAGAACAAACATTACAACTGTACTACACATTCTAGTGCAGAATCCGTCCATACAATTTACAACTACTCTCCTCCTTGCCTTTACTGACGCTCTGTGTACTGTACTACACCAGTTAACTTTCTACAGTATTAAAACCTAATCTCCCTTCGCACAAGCTCCCCCGAAAACCTAATGAAACTCTGCGACAACAGCTCACCAAAACGGATGACGCTTCTGTCCAGCTTCGATTCCTAAAGAGCATCCTCGCAGCACACTGACGCATAACAGCAAATCCATACTCGCACATCAGGAACCAAGAATTATCACAACAGATTAGGGTTTCGCTAATCCACAGCACGAGCAAGAATGCGCTAAACCTAAATTTCTCCAAGCAGAGCACCTGCTAATCGGCCGTTTCTTCCTTCTTATTGAGCTCTCCCGTAGGACTCAAGGCCTTCAACGGATTCTCCCCCTTGATCCACCACCCAATTCCAAACAACGAAACCCCGGCCAAGATCGCCGCCCCCCACGCATGCGAGTACATTCGCCCATACAATCTCACGGCGTGGTCCCATTGCGATCTCAGCGTCGCCCGGTCTGGATTCTCGGGATCCGGAGGGTTCACAGGAGGCGGCAACTTGAAATTCTGAACCTCGGGTGATGGTGATGACGACGACGACGACGGCCCCGTGGAAAACAAAGCGCGCATTCGCATCATCGGCGGAGAGACCGAGGCGCGCATTCCACACCCCGAGGGACGTGGTTTCAAATAGCAGGAGCTCAGAATGGGTATCAACAGAGCTGCGGAATCGTGTTGCAAGAATTTGGAGGAGGACAGAAGAGTCGTCGAAGGGGGAAGAAGATGGAGATTAAGAGCGGAGTGGTGGTGGAGAGATTCAGGAGCTGGGGGAGACCCCATAGCTTCTGACTGTGTTCTCTCTGAAATCGCCATAGCCAAAGAAAACCTGCAAATCACAAGAAACAACCCTAAAATATCAAAGGAGAGGACTGAGGATGCTCTAATATCTTTACCAATGCATGGAGGCGTTTCCTTGCTACTGTGCTGTCGTAAAGGACTGTAAAACCATGAGACTCCCGGCCAGTAAGCCTGGGAGGTACAGTACTGTTGTTGGCTCCACCTTCTGCTAAAGTCAGTGTGAACGGGGATCTCTGTGACTTGGGAACTGGGGAAAGTGGGTCTCCATTCGGAGTAAGCTTCAATTACTGCAGTTGCGTGTACGCAGCTGCACTGAAATCCATGGCCATGTATTTCAAAAACAAAAATCTATGGCACGTAACTTTTAGTCGCGTACTGCTAGCCCAGGAAAACAGGTGGAAATCGGTAGGAGATAAGAATATACCTTAGGATACGATGACACCAGGTTATTTTACTGTAAGTTCCACCGTCAGTTTTAACATTAAAGAACTGTGGAATACCCATTATTAGATTCGAAGCACTGATGGCCGGCCCACGTGATCAGTACGCGTTCTCCGACTTTCGAGGAAGACTTTCTAAACCTCTCAGCCGCGTCCTTCTTGCCAGCCCTTCACGGCTTTCACCATTACTTTTGCTTCTCGAGTGCTTCGCTCGGGACTCGCTCTGCAATCGTTGGGGCGACCTGGTGTGTGCGAAACTTAGTCTCAGTCCTGTTGTGGTGCCGAGAGGAGCTTGGTTGTGTGGAAGTTGGCATACTGTTCTAGAGGAGGTTGTTTGTTTCCAAGACCTAGTGCTGTACTTATGCTTCTACGACGGTGCAATTGGTTGGCTGGAGTCGTTTGACTCCTGTGGCTGGACGAGCTTGGCAGGCGAGGTTGCAAGCGTTGGTACGCGGGATCTGCAGCTGCTCGGAGGTGGTGGAGTCTTTGCTTATTTGGATTCGCTGTGGAGTGAAACACTTCTATCTGTTCAAGCAAACGGGTTCTGATTGTCGGTGTGTTGAAGAGATCAGCTTGGAACGGGTCCGCCGACATTAGCGGCGACGAAGTGCTTCTTTTCTTCATTCAATTTGGTGGTACAACTTCATTCCTTCTTCCTCATGTGGCTGTAGATTTGGGGACACAGAGATAACGTGCTCATTTGGTACAAGTCTTTTTTTGATTGAAAAGATTAGAATATGAGATACAAGTTGTAGAATATGTGGATGAGTAGGTTCACTAGAAGTACAAAAGATATGAGATAATGTATCCTTACCCGTATTCTTGACTAGTTAATGACATTTGCATGTATCCCTATTTGCATGCACATCCATATTTGTGTATCAAATTTTGTGTATCTTTTGAGACGTGGGATAGAACTCGGACACATAGTTGACATTTTCAGGGTCATAGTATCAATATTTATGTGCCTTTTCAACTCATCATTTATTTTTTCTTATGTAGTAGTTGTATTCATCTCATAGAGTTTGGTCTCTTACATAGTCTACATGAATTCCTTGAATGGTGTATACTCAAACATGCATGGTGGACTTGAGTTTGGGGATTCTTGGAGTTCAACTTTGGAGTTCAACTAAGGTAGAAGGTCCATAAACCAACCATCTAAGCACTGGAACTGAATTTTAGGCAGGTGAAACTTCTCAAAATATTTTTCAGTGAATTTTCCTTCATAGACAAGTAGAATTGGCATCTAATCCAAGTCGTTTCATATTTTTCAGAGCTTTGTGGAATTAGTTATGAATTTTCAAACGAAATCTGGCATAGGTCCCTATTTGTGATTCCTAGGTCTTGAAAAAACACACATGCTTGGTTTTGAAAAAAATATGGTTTTGTTCAAAAACTAGCATTGCAACATGTGAAAAGTAACAAATATGGTTTCTATAAGCAACCTTTTCCAAAACTGAAATGAATGCTTGAATCAATCATTATTTCAGATTTTTTAACCTTTGTAAGAAGGTAGTTGAACAACCAATTCTTATTTTGAATAAAACTAATAGACACCTATCCAATAAGTTAGGAAAGAACCCATTGTGGCTCTTAAATCATCCATTGAAGAAGTATAAACTAAATCATATCATGCTCTAATGTAGTCAAGAGTCTATTTTTTCACAATCAGATATCCATTTTACAACCCCCTACTGGACAGTTGAAAATGCCCGCACTGTTTTAGAGCCCTCTCCTATAGAGTGCCAATATTGCTAAACAAATTTCATAATGAATCAAATGAAAATGTTTTTCTAATGAATCTAGTAGAAAAGCCCATTACGAATAATTTTTTTCAACAATTCTACATCCTAGTGGTGTTGGTGGTTGTGCATTCAATCTTAAAACATGAATCTTGAATAATGAGATTTAGGTCCAATCAGAGTATGTGTAGAAGGGTAGGATGAAAGTTCTAGGGAGTACTATTAGAGTGGTTAACTCTTAAAGTCCTAATGGATTTTAGGTAGCTTCCATGGTCTTAATTATTATTGTCATTTTTTGAAACTTTTTTTGAAAATAGAAAAACACATTAGCTTTTGGGGAATATAATTTTTGTTTCACTTGGTACCCCAAAGCAAAAAAATTTCCACCCCAATTCTTCTCATTGGATACATTGCCAAGAAAACACAAAAACTCAAAACAAAATTTTAAAATTTTAGATTTCTATAGAAAATATTTTTGTCTATATGGAAAAATAATTGTGCAAAAGAAACTTTTTTTTCCACTTCAAACGCAAATATTTTGCAATCCACAAGGTTTAGGTTTTTGATACTTTTTCTACACATTTTTATACTAGTCTATTGCAAGATTGGTTAAGATATGCAAAAATAACAATTTTTAAAGTTTTTTGCACTTTGTAATAGAAATTGCAATTTTGAGTGGAATTTGATGAGAATAAGACCTTAGGACTTGAGTGTTAAGTAACCACAAGGGGAACTTCTACCTTATGGGAATCAAAACCATCAATGAAAATGATGATTTTGGAGGGTATATATGGAAAAGATTGATTGTTTAAGGTTGTTGGATGACCATCAAGATTTTGTTAGTCAATTTAATGACTCTTTCGTTTGAGGACCTAGTGATTCTTTTGGTCTATTTCTAAACTCAAATTAGGTTCTTACATTATTTTAAAAAATATGAATTTTAACTACTCTCTATAGCTTGTATATTCAACTAATTGTGGAGAAAAGAATTGAAAGATTTATCCATCCTATTAGGGTAAGGTAACCATTATGTCTACCAATAGATAATTTACTTATTCATATTCTATAGAAAAGTAGATTTTGCATTTTGCATCCAAGATTCATTCAAAGTGACTTGTGTTTTTATTGCAATTCATATCAACTTCATTGATGAATATGACATTGATTAATTTATGTATGCTAGAATTTTGTAAAGCAAATGCTTTCAGCAACCAATTTGGAATTTTCTTGATAAGAGATCTTCTTAGTCATGTATCTATACTTCTCTAAAAAATTTGTATGAACTTGCATGCTAATCTCAACCAATTCATTTTATATTGAGGTGTATAGATAATTAGTTTCAATTATATCCTTGAATGTATTCTTTTTGAATTTTTGATATGGATGCAATGATTGTGTGACAATCTTGAAAGTCATCACAATCTAAAACATTTTTCTTGGCTAATTTATAGGTTGCCATGGGGGATCCACTTCTTACTCCAGCATTGGTAGGAGCAGCTGTGGGTTTATTGCTCAAAGAGGTGATTGATGCTGCCAAAGGAGCTATAAGAATCAAAGAGAGTTGCAAAGCTCTCAAGATCAAGGTGGATAAAATAGTTCCTTTGCTCAAGGTTGTTGAAGAGAATTCAACAAACTGGAAGCAAGAGCATTCAGAGTGGTTGTTGGAATTCAATGCAATACTACTCAATGCTCAAAGTGTTATAAATGAATGTCTCAAGGAGTCGAGAGGTGGCCAATTGGTGAGAGTGATGAAGGTGTGGCAGTGGCGCAAATTACCATCTCGCTTAAAACGCATTACCAATCAAATTGATGAGGCAAGGCTGAATGCAATTCTTGCCACACTTGGCCAATCTTCAAACCCAGTTGAAGTGAAATCAAAATCAACTTTTGATTTTATAACACAATCAACTCCTGCCTTGATTGTAGGTGTAGAAAAATCGTTCGACAATCTCAAAAAATCTATATTGGCAAGTCATTCAAAAGCCAAGTCCACTTTCCTTGGTTTGCAAGGAAGGGGTGGAGTCGGGAAAACTTTGCTTGCTAGGCAATTGAATAATGATAAAGACATTAGAACTGTGTATGGGGCAAAAGGGATCTTGTGGATTACGGTTGGCTTGGATGCAAGAATATCAGACTTGTACAAAACCATGGGGAAGTTTTTGAATGGCGATGTATTTGAGAAGGACTGTGCTCATTGCAACCAAGAAGATCAACATACATATTTATTAAATGCATTTGCTGAAAAGAAGATTTTCTTGATTTTAGATGATGTGTGGGGAGAACAATATGATCATCGAGAAATGATGTATTGGTTGAATATTGCCTCAGCTCCTGGGTCTACTACTTTTATAACAACACGAAGTGCAACGGTCCTCTCCAAAGTTCATGCTGGAGTAGAAGTGGTATTATTGCTTTCAACTGAAGATAGTTGGACATTGTTTTGTGCTCATGCATTTACAAGTGGTACTCTTCCGTCAAATATATCAGAAGACTTGGCAAGAGAGGTTTGCAAGGAATGCAAGGGGCTTCCGCTAGCATTGAAAGTTATTGGTAGTGCAATGTTAGATAGAAATGACATGGGCGGATGGCGTTCTGCCTTGTTGGAATTGAAACAATTGAAACCAATATTGGATTCCAATGTGGATGATGAGTTGTATCACCGTTTACAATTAAGTTACAACAACTTGAAGCACGACGTTACAAAGACATGTTTTTTGTATTGTGCTGCTTTTCCAAAAGACTACAAGATTCCAATTACATTTTTATGTGAAATGTGGATTGCAGAAGGATTATTTGGTGCACTTGATGGACAAGAAGCTGAAGATGTAGCTAGAGTACATCTTGAAATTCTTGTGCAATGGTCCATGGTTGATTGCAATTGTAAAGGTGGATACATTGCAATACATGACATTCTTCGGGATCTTGCAATATACATCATTGACAAATCAAAATCCGAAGATTGTGCATCCAAATGTTGGTTTCAATCGGGGAAAGTATTGACATCACTTTTTGAAAACAAATCACTCAAGCAGATACAAAGGATGTCATTTATGCAAAGCAACATTTTTAAATGGCCAAGCCAACTTCACGCTCCTGACCTTCAAGTATGTTTGCTATCTGAAATGTCTACTCACGAAAGAAGATTGAATATTCTTGAGGCATTTTTCTCCAACTTGCAAGCCTTACAATTTCTAGACCTTTCAGGAAATCATTTTGGTAAAGAGCTTCCAAAGATGAATGGATTGCAAGCTCTTCTAGTTTTGAATCTAAATAGGTGTGCATCATTGAGTGAGCTTCCCGAGAGCATTAGAGAATTGAACTCCCTTCTTGTATTGAATCTTGAAGGATGTAGATCCTTGAAAGTGCTTCCTCATAGCATTGAAGGCTTGAAATGTCTTACAGAGTTGCATCTTCAAGGGTGTGAATCCTTGAGTGAGCTTCCAGAGAGCATAAAAGAGTTGAACTCTCTCATTGTATTGAATTTTCAAGGGTGTGTTTCTTTGAAAGTGCTTCCTCAAAGCATTGGAGGCTTGAAATGTCTTACAAAGTTGGATCTACATGGATGTGAATTCTTGAATGAACTTCCGGAGAGCATCGGAGAGTTGAATTCTCTCATTTTGTTGAATCTTCAGAGATGTGAATCCTTGAAAGTACTTTCTCAAAGTATTGGAGGCTTGAAATGTCTCATAAAGTTGGATCTTCAAGGGTGTGGATCCTTAAGTGAGCTTCCAGAGAGCATCGGAGAATTGAATTCTCTCATTGTATTGAATCTTCAAGGATGCGTATCCTTGAAAGTGCTTCCTCAAAGCATTGAAGGCTTGAAATGTCTTACAGAGTTGCATCTTCAAGGGTGTGGATCCTTGCTTGAGCTTCCGGAGAGCATCGAAGAATTGAATTCTCTCATTGTGTTGAATCTTCAATGGTGTGGATCCTTGAAAGTGCTTCCTCAAAGCATTGGAGGCTTGAAATGTCTTACAAAGTTGTATCTTCAAGGGTGTGGATCTTTAAGTGAACTTCCGGAGAGCATCGGAGAGTTGAACTCTCTCATTGTATTGAATCTTCAAGGGTGTGTATCCTTGAAAGTGCTTCCTCAAAGCATTGGAGGCTTGAAATGTCTTATAAAGTTGGATCTAACTAGGTGCGGATCCTTGAGTAAACTTCCGAAGAACATCAAATAGTTGAATTCTTTTATTATGCTGAATCTTCATGGAAAGCATCGGAGAATTGAACACTCTTGAAGAGTTATATCTTCAAGAATTTGACCCTTGAAAGTACTGTTTAAAAGCAGTAGAAGTTTGAAATGTTTTACAAAGTTGCATCTTCAATTAAGTAGATCCTTGAGTGAGCTTTTGGAGAGTATTGAAGAGTTGAATTCTCTCATCATGGTCAAAATTAGAAAATTTTGCACCAAAAGAGTGTTTTGTCGTAGTGCAATGTGCTCGCAATGTGTACATTAAATTTAAAGATCTCATTGAGAGTTATTGTGATTATTTTTTATTTGATTATTATATTTTTTTATAAGTGAAAAAGATGTATTTTTCAAGATCATATTATTCTAGGATTTTCTTGAATTTTTTTATTCAACTTTGAAGGTTAAAATTTTATATTCAATTTTTAGGTCTTACAAAAGTATGTTCTTTTAATCTTTTTATTTTATATTTATTGTAAAGATAGATATTTTTTGAATTTTTTGTTGAAGATCATAAATTATCCTCTATACAAAGGGAAAAATTTGATAGTGTAGATTTTGGTACATATAGCAGAAGTTTGATGCAAAAATAGTGCAAATCGAGTATGCTATGCACCTCAAGTGCATGATGGAAAATTGTGTATTGTAGTGTACGTACAATTACCCATGAGTCTTTGAATGAGCTTCCAAAGAAGATTGACAATTTGAACTCTCACATATAGTTTGATCCAAAGAATTGAGTATCTTTGAAAGTGATTCCAAATTGCATTGAAGCATTGAATCTGTTGTAGCCATAGATATAAGAAATTGTTAATCTTTTAATGATATTTGAAAATGTAGTTATTTGTTGAACAATAGGGGTTGTCTTACCTTCTCCAAGAATGAAACTTCTATGAAGAATGAAAAGGTATGGAGTAAAAATAGGAACCAATCTAAAGCCCTTCTCAATGAAGGTGTGACACACTAACAACCCTTGTTGTGTGGAGAATGAGAATGGAAAGGAGAAGTTGTGACATTCCCTAATTCTCAAGGACGTTCCTAGCTCAAAATTTAGGATCCATTTAAAATACACTATAGTGTATAAGATGCAATGTTTGTTGTGAATGTATAAATTACACTTTGTATAGATATATGATAGGATAGTTGAATAGATATATAATATTATTTTTAGGACAATATATATAAGATAGGGTGTCATAAATGTTGAGCTATAGACTTTTACTATCCAAATTTTGTACTATAGTATTATACTAATAAGGGTATTTACTAAGTTACCTACAAATTGTTTAACTTCTAAAATTCTTTGACTATTTTTCACATAAAGTGTCTAAAACAATCACTTTCTAGTGCATTGAGTATAATTGAAGTATAAAAATATTTTTCAAACTTTCAACCATAAAAAATTATACTAGGCTACTATAGGAATTTGTGGAAATAATTCTAGCCCATATGACCACGTAGATTGCAAGGTTTCAACATTTGAAGTTAGACAAAAATAATATTTGGACCCTATCAACAAGACTAGCATAGTTTGACTCCACTTTGTAGAAAAGAAAACACTATCCAACTTTTGTATCTTCGATGATTAGATAAGTAGTATTTTTTTTGCTTGCATACTAATATTCAAAGATAATGGAGGCATCTATTATAGAAAAATCAAAATCCCAATGGTCAATACAAAGCTTTCCTTTTCTTTATCAAAACTAGAAAAAAAATCCTCATGAATTTACACTAGAATTTGTGCTAATACTTCTAAAATAGTTTTTAAATCGCCATTTTTAGTACATTAAGTGAAATTTGAGGAATTTTTTTTATTCCATTTTCAAAGGCACATTATTTTTCTATCACTATAAAAAACCTACATTTTTGCTAATGTTAGAAGAAAAACAAGACATGTTTGCAAAGACATTAGCATGTCAGAGACTATGAGTCCAAGGGTGGTTCAATTGTGTAGGATATGTAACAAAATGTGTGCATGTCAGAGGCATAACGAGGTTATATTAGAATAGACAGTCATATTTTATAAGACATGCAAATTAGCATGGGTTTGTTTCTTTGCAATATCTTGGGAAACATGACATTGCTACGTTGGCAAGGGGTCTAAGGGTTAGGACTTCAATTTTCACCATGGATAATTTTCAAAAAGTTATTATGATTTTATGTAAAACAACAACCCGCCTGTTAAAAACATAGGGGAAGGACAACTTCTTCAATTTTTTCCATAAAAGTATTGTTGGCATGGATGGTATAGCTACAAGTACTACTCTTCAATTATGATTGACAAGGAAGCGATAAATGTTGCGTGTTGCTTGCGATGTAGTACTTTTGCTAAGGGGAATGTGTTATTCAAAACATCATGTATTGATTCAATAATGTTCAGAATATGGTTTTAGTGAACAAGTTGTTTTGAAACCAACGGTAGTATTATGCCGCATGGCTCATCTGTTTATGCAATTATGTTTCAAGAATATGATTTCATTACTATAGGATACTAGAAGCATATTTTCAATAATCGTTTCATTCAAATGTCATTGCAACTAGTGACGTCTAGTCTCTAGTAGAAAATTGCGTCCTAGAAAATGTGATTGAAACACAAAAAACGCATTTTTAGAAATATTCTAAACTAACATAAACATATTAGTTGGTGTATATTGAGTTTCATGCATTTAATGTGAAAACTGCACATGTTGGCTATATTCTTTGATGTGTTCAAGTTCATGTTTGCCATATTCTAGAAAACACTTTAGATCTTGGCATGTCATTACGTATGTGGATATATATTTTTGTTTTGTGCTAGTTGGTATATGATCACTAGAAGAAAACCAGAAGAAACTGTGTTTTACTTCACAGAAACTGCATTGTACTCAACAGAAAAGTATCATCTAGATTACTTCATGATAATAGAATATTCTACCCTCTAGATATTGACTATATGAAACATCCACGAGAACTTGAATTCTCCCTTTGTAATGCAAAATTTTGCATTCCAATGGTTCAACACAGAATTTGACAAGTAAAATGCAGATTTTTGACAAGTAAAACGTATAACTTTGTATTAGAATGCAAAATTTTGTGTTATGAAGGGAGACCTCAATAAAATCCGGATGATACTTTTCTGTTGAGTACAACGCAGTTTTTGTGAAGTAAAACGCAGTTTCTTTTAGTTTTCTTCTAGTGGATGTGGCATTTTAAATTTTGTAGCCTTTTCAAATTGTGTGGGACACATATTCACAAGTAGGTGCATCAAAACATGCCAAGTTTATTCCCTAACAATATTTAGAATTGTAGGGCATCTAATCCATGATAGTTGTGCACATACAAATTTATTTTGTCAACTGTAAAATCATGAATTTGTGAGTTGTGACACTATAAAAAACTTGTGTTTTATGTGACATTTTATAATTTTAGATGACAAATTTTAGGTGACGTCCAATAGAACAACTTGTGTTTTTATGTCAATAACAACGTTCAATATAACATCTTATAGTGTGAGTTCAGCATGTATAGAACAAGTTTTGTGAGATGATTCTTTGTTTATCTCAACATAGCTAGTAAGTAGTGTGATAGTTTCTCTATGGGAATGCGTTTTGCGTAATATGATTTTCTCAGTCAACAATGTTGTGATTGTGTTCTCTATGATGGTTCATTATTACTGTAAATATGAAAACCTTGGCGCACTATAGATATATACCACATTTAACTACTTCTGGACTATTCGATGAATTCTGGACTAAGCACCTTTATCTAAAACATCAAGAAATCTCTTGATGTTTGTATAGATCAGGAGATCTCTTGATGATTGTATAGATCTCCCGGTATTTTGAATTGATCCCCCAATGAAAATTTAGATATCCTAATGTTTTGGATAGATCCCTCGATGGCCAAAAGGGATGACCATTATTAATTTTGGACTTTCAAAAGTCCAGAAGTAGTTAAATGTGGCATATATTATTGAAAAGCGTATGTATCCTAGAAAGCATGATTTTTATAGTGAACCATGTTGGCAGCATAGTTTTGTGATATGGCATTCTCATTTGGACACACCTATTAATGTGCAATACTTAGTTTTAGAGTCAAATTTCATCTGCCATTATCCATTAGGAAATTAGGTCAAACTTGGATTCCTCTATCATTTTGGAAAGGGAAAATTAAGCCCCACCCATTACATCATTTCACTTATTTGCTCAATTATCTAACACCGGACCTTAGTTTTGACATCTATAGTCAAAACAAACCAAAAATACTAATATCTTGTGGATTTTGAAAATCAATTATTAGTGGAAAATTGGGAGTAGGAAAACCATTGCATGGAAGGCGTAATTGGATTATGCGTTTAGACACCCACTAGAATTCATCAACAACACACAAAAGAGTCTAGTTATATACACTTTATTCCAAAGGTGGGAATAAAACGCCTACACATTACAAGAGAATTCAATTTTTTTGTTGATTTGGTCATGTCCTGGACAAAAACCAATAGAAAAGAGAATCAAATCAAGAGATTATTATCCTAATCAACATAAAATTGACTTGAACAATATGACCAAATCATTTTAAAAAATGAATTCTATAGTAGTGTAGTATTTTGTGCTAGCATAAGCATTGGATCCATTTCTTGGGGTCTTCAGCTGAGCTTTCATAACACCTAATGACCTATTTGGTTGATTATGCATAGTTTTTTTTGTCAAGACCCCGTTATGTCAGCATTTCATCAATGTTAAGTGTTATATTTTGTGGTGATTTTTAAATCATAAAAATTGTCTCAAGCTCAAACCTTTATTGTGTTTGTGCAATTTGAAATGGAAAGTGTTCTATTTTCTCATAGGATATTGTGTCTAAGGTAAACTAGCCCGTTATGGGCAAAATGGGAGCAAGCCCCTAAATGCCCAAGGCCTGTTTTGGAATTTGCTTTAAATTGAACAAAAAGCCAACATTTTGATAAGTTGAATCAATGTTTTTTGAATTGTAACCTTACAAATTCAAACTAGACATGTTAGAGAATGATCACATGGGAAAGAAAACACAACAATACCATTTAAGGATTGAAATATTATAATGTTTGATCATGAGGGTGTTAAAACAATGAAAATCTTTGAGCTCTATTTTTGCATGTCAAATCTAAAAAATTGGTCACCAAAAAAATACAAGGTTGAAGGGCCTAACAAGCATAACTCCGATTAATTTATGGCTTTTGAAAATCTACTCCACAATTATTTTAAATGAATTTCTAGTGTGATTTTTTCTTCAAGATCTAGTGTATTTGAGGCTCATTTCCAAGAGTCCTCAACACTACGGAAAGTCAAGATTGCAATGGGTACCCTTGCACTAAATCTTGAATAGAAAAATCATGATCATTCATTTTTAGGATTGGATTATTGATGCTAAAACTAGACTTCAAAAAGAACCTTTCAAAAATATAAAGTACTAAAAATAGCAATTTGGTAAGATTTTATTTAACTTCAAAGTTTCTTCGACACCACATTTTGGTGCCTCAGGCATTTAGGGCTTAATAACGGTATGGTTGTTCCTTGTATGCCTATATTGTCATGATTGGAACACTTTCCTATTGTAGAATATTTCCAATTTGTATTCCCTTCAAGCAAAGCAATTATGAGAGTCCATTAGCAAGTTTGACAAACCTATATCAAATTTATTTATTTATTTTCTTAAAATGAAGTCCAACGACTAAAGTCTATAATGACCAATTGCCAACTCAAGAGACATATGGAAAATATTTATGATCTCTAACAACTGACACACTGTTGTCAATGGGGTTTTGGGTTGTTTTTTTAAACAAATGAAATGGAATTTCATTGCAAAAGGAGAGAATACAAATACCAGCCACAAGTGTTGTCAATGTTTTCCAATTAATTATGGCTTATTTCTTTGAGTTAAACTTAATTACCATTGGACACCTAATCAAGTTTTGTAAATTGTTCCTAAGGTGGATACCTCCAAAACCACATTAGGGGAGATTTGAAGGGTTCGGGAGACTGCGAGTTCTTGGGGAGTTTACTGACTATGAATTCTCTGTGAACTGTAATCTGACGTGGCCAATAGGTGGCCACATCAGGTATTAATATTTTTTAATATTTTAACATTTTTTTTCAAAACATATTTTTTTATTTTTTGAATTATTTTTTATTATTTTTTAAATTTTGATTGTACTGTGTTGTTCACAACAAGGGGAACAACCCCAAAACAAGCTTCCAAACCCCTCAAATTTCCCCTAATGCCACTTTTTACTATTGAGCCTATAGTAGTTACTATTATTATTCTGATTAAATTTTCATATTTTTTGGTTGCTATAAAATGATAAGATTTGAAAATTAATCTTTATAATAGGATCACCTTTCTTCAATATCCATTGGTGATTTTCAAAGGCCTACACATCTTGTTTTGAATATAAATACTATTAAAAACAAGTAAAAGTGGAAAAAAAAAATTCCAAGGCCCAGGTGACAACTATAGGGCTCACATGGCACCGTGAAAATGGTTTCTTTAGTTAAATACATTAACTTGGAAATACAAGAATAAGTATGAGACTGTTCAAAATAGCACATCCTTGGACAAAATTGAGATTCATAACTAATTGCTTTGTATGTTTAGCAAAGGTTATTTTATTGATTGACAAAGAATATTTGGTTATATGGCACAGCTGAGCTACACTGATTTTTGGAGAGATTACCATTATCTTAACCCATAAAGGTCAAAGACTATGTTTTCACCAAAAAAAACTCCAAAATTGCCATTTCTGATACCAACACCAAACTTTAGATCAAAAAACATTTTTGGGCACATGTAACTATAGAATCCTATAGTAAAATAGTTTGAAAAGATGTGGAAATTTTTCAGAATTTTCCACCATGTAGATTGCAAAATATTAACGTTTGAAGTGACAAAAATCATTTTTTTGGCCCTTTGAAAATACGGGCAATTGCACTTCACAAGGTCACATTTGTATGAAAAAATGTCCCAAACGGTGGTAACTCTTTGGATTCATTCCTCAAGTCAAGTTGGCTACATGCTTGAAAAATTTTAGACCATTTGAAATTGCACAATATATAGGAAAAAAATAGTAAGTAGAAAGAAGTACAAAGTGATTCAAAACACTAAATTGTTAAGAATTTAGTTATAAAATTGAAAAATTTCAATCCCAATGGTAGTAATGTAGTAATAAACACTCTTCATCATAGTTTTTTAGTTTTTTTCAAAAAATATAAAAAGTTGAGTTAAATAAAGGTCTCCAAAGTTTATTTTTGAGTAGGGAATCCATAACTACCTGCAAACTAGAACACCTCATAACTTTCATCTCATAAATCAAAATGGAATGATTAAAATATTTCCACATATATATAAATCTAATAAAACAATTTCAAAATTTTATTTTTGAAAAAAATGATTTTTTAAGAAATTTTTGGACTACCCATCGACCATTGAAAATTACATATCATGCAATAACTTTTGAATCATTTAGTCATTTGTAGTGAGTTGCCCAAAATTGTTATGTTGCCAAAAAAATGCAATTTTGACCTTTAGGGGTTAAAATGAAATATGCTCTACATATTGAGATGTTTTTAGAAGGAGTTACAATTAGTCATTTGATTTTCTTAACCCCTACAAACCCAAGGCCATTTTCCATCAAAATTGTCATTTTCAATACAAACAATAAACGATTTAAACATTTTTTTTTTTGCATATCTAACCATAGGGGCTTGCACTAGACTAGCACAAAAATGTCTAAAATAAAATTTAGAAACTTTGACCATATTGATCACAAGATACAAGTGTTAAAAGTGAAAAAAATGAGTTTTTTTGTCCTTACCTTGACTAGATTATAAGGCTTTGAATCCTCATAACTTAAAATTTTTGTATTGCTAATTGCAAATTTAAATTTTTTGATGTCGAGGAATTTTAGTTGAGGGTTTGGGATTTTTTTTAAACTTAATTTTCATTCCTTAAAAAACTGTTGAACTGAAGTAGATAGAAGGAAAAACTAAATTGTTGATAGCCATCTAAAATGGAATTGAAACACACTAATCCCGACGGTGAGATTTTTCTTACATACATACTAAACCTCATAGACACCAATTAAAATAAAAATTATATTCTCCAAAAGCTTATCAATCTTCTTGTCTTAAAAATAAGTTTAAAAAATCTTGCCAAAAATTGAGATTATAAGTACCCACCCTAAAACCTTCAAGGGTTAAATTGATTTTTATTATTTGAATTTGAGCTTGCCATAATTCATTTCAATTTTCTTTCAATTTTTTGGGGGCCTAATCAGTCACTACTATTGCATGAATCATGATTTTATAGCTATCTCATCACAAAACATCGTGATCTTGCAATATACTTTTCAAAAATACATTATATATTTTCTTGGAATTTAAAGAATGTTAAAATCTTTGTAAAGTCTAACAATAAACAAGATAGACACCCAATTCCACCACTATTCATTTCGCACCATCTACTAAGTCTCATAAAAAGAACAAAAAAGAATAATAAAACACTACTAGAAAAGACAATCCTAATCAACATTATTAAGTTGATTCAGACATCTTAATTCAACAATTTCAAACTTAATTGTGTTGATTCGGACGTTTTCTATTGGTTAGGACATCTTGATTCGGATAGGACATTCTTGTAGTGAAAAAGCCACTACAAGGCTACAAGCTCTTTAGAACAACCAATGGAAGTTAAGCTTCTTTTTCTTCAAAGGTGACCATTTAAGGGGAATCTAATAACATGTGTAGGTACCCTAAGCTTTCAACATAGAAAATTCATGGAATATTGTGAATGTTGAACACTTGGATTGGATTTCTCTTGAGGAGGCTAACAATTTGACATCAAAGTTTCATCATCTGGACTACCAAGCAATCAAGAGCAAAAAAGAGGCAATTTTTGGTGTAAATACCTTAACAATGTATTACTTGAAGATAACATCTAATTGCAACCCATTTCTACACACAACTCTTAACAAATCTTTGTTCAAATATTTAACATCTTTTCATGAGACTTTAGGGTTGAATTTCAAAGCATCTATATTTGACACTTGAAAATTCTTAGTTTGCTCTTTGGGTGTCCAATAAATACATGCTTAAAAGAATTTGGAATCATGACAACTAAGACCCCCCCCCTCAAAAAAAGAGTAATTCAGAATGACATCAAAATAAATGAGTATTCAATACAGAGTAACCATACAGAATCCTACGCAACAGTTGATAGGTAAAAGTATATCTAATGTTTTCGACTCGCTTCTAAAAAAACTACTATGGTCATTTGCGAAACCAAAAGATAATATAATATAAAATTAATTAATGTATCCCGATTAAATTTCCTGCCGTCGCTCCGCTGCTTCCAGACACTGAGAAGTTCATCAGTGCACTAGGATTGTCCTTTGGACTTGTCAACTCCTGCTACAGCTTCAGTTTAGCCAAGCTCCAAGCTCCAAGCTCCATGGCCACATGGCTACTTCTTCCCACCACTCTTTTTCAACCCAGCTCCACCAAAAGCACCTTTACCCGCAGCTTTGGCTTTCAGATCCTTCAAAGCCTGGACCAAAGAAAAATCAGATTAGAATTTCAAATCAAATCATATCAAAGACCTGAAGTTTTCAGTATTCATCAAACATTTAGTTCTGATAGACAAAGAAGAAGAACACTGAGGTCCTACGAGTACTGTGAACAAAGAGTCTGTTGGAGGTAGTTATACTAATAAGCCCCATGGACGTAGAGAGGGAGTGCTACCTTCGGTGAACCCTTTCAGAGTTAGACAGACAACTGAAAAACATTGAAAGCATATCCTGAATGTTAGTGTAGAGTGCCTGAATTCAGCATAAGGTCTTGATTCTGATTATCCAGAAATGAGAATGTTTATGGTTGGTAGCTTAAAACTTAAAACTTGCATGTTCTAGGTGATGCTTTGATGCTCACCTTCTCCTCCTCCCTTTTCTTTTGGATGTTGGCCAGATCCGTCTGCATCAAAGGAAACAAGAAAGTCAGAGCAATATCGTGAAGAGAAGAGGATGCATAAGAAAATCGTACATACTGATAAAAACTCTATCTCTACAAATTTGGCTCTAGCACCCAAAGTGCTATCTCAATAGTTCTACAGAAATCTCCCAAAAATCAAACTCCTACATACTGTTTCAAATGCATAAAAAGATGAAATAGGATGAAATAGGATCCTCTAAACTCTCATGTCAACAAAGACTCAAAATTCAGCAGCAGCAGGTAGAGTGTACGATTGCTGTGAAGCACCAACAGGGAAGTTTGAGAAAAATCTCTTAAGTCTCAAAGCACCCTCGAAATTCATCACTATACGACTTCCAAATCATAAGAGCAGAATAATTTCAATTAATGTGGTATATACCTCATCGTACTCCTTATCCTTGCCCTTGGGAGCCTTCAAGGGCTTCAGCTTTCCACCTGCATCCAGGCAAGTAATAGCACATGAGAAAAAGCATCTCAAGTAGGCTTTGCTGAAGGGAATTGGCCTAAACCTCATTAACGTCACACTCAAAATGCGCATGGCTATATGGAGTTCTCTAATAAAGTGACATCAAAAAAGGAGTTGGGGTCGCACGAATCAGGAAGGTGGTCTAGGATCCTTGAAATCCTTGTGACATAAGGAATAGGTACATCCATTCCCTAGGGCTTGATGAGAGAACAGAGAATGTAAAATTGTTCGAGAGGGTGACATGTTAAAGAGGAAGAGGAGTAGCTTGTTTCTCACAAAGCAAAAAGAGTCCAAGAAGAGTAGGCCAACACACCGAAATTTCAACAGAGCAATTCTAGGGTTGCAGCCAAAATGAAACCCAAGCGGACCAATACAAGAACAAAGCCATTCCTCCATAAAGGCAAACTCCAAGGCTCGTTTTACAGCAACTAAAAATTCTCTCACAAATTCGAGATTAATACGCGCCTTTCATAACCCTAAACTCGCCGAACAAGCCAAAACCTCACAAGGTTTTCCTAAACTTTCTTCCAGACCACGTCCTTATCACAACCAGCGAGAAAGACCGAGAAAACCCGTCAACAACCATGACAACAAATTCACCAAGCTTAGCCCAAGCTTAGCATAGAGCAAAAAAAAGTAAAAAAATAAAGATAAAACCCTGAAATACCTTGCCTTCCTGACATGGCTGATGAAGATAGCAAGCGCTTGTGCCGCACACTCGATCCCGCAAACAGGAAAACGCTACGCCGATGTCGTGAAAATATGGGAGAGCACGATGGAGAGCAATAGACCAGAAACAATGGGTGGCGTCTACCCTCGGCACTAAGTCCTGGACGTTTTCTGCAAAACGCCGCCTGCCCCTGCCCGTAGGAAACACTGAAATTTTTTATTTTTTACACAATTTTTTTTTTAAAATTCTGAACTCATATTTGCAATCAGAGGCCCTGAATTACTCCAGGGAGTGCAGAAATTCCGAAAAATCGGTTCAATACAGGGGGCTCCTTTTATATTTTTTGGGCGGGCAGGCATGGCCTGCCCGGCGTTTTGCAGAAAACGTCCAGGACTTAGTGCCGGGGTGCGCCCTCCTGCAGAAGGAGGGCGGTTTTCCAGAAAAGCCCAGGCAGAAACCCCAGTGAAGAGGGCCAGGGAGAACTGACCCCCTCGCTCGGCCGTGCAGGCAAACCCTGGAATTATTTATTTTTCACACATGATTTTTTTTGCAAGATCTTAATTCATTTTTGCGATCAGAGACCCCAAATTAGTTTAGTGAGGTCGAAAGTATACCCTAGAATGGCCCAAAGTAGGGGGCTTTTTTTTTACATGCACCCCTGGTAAGGACGAGCGAGGGGGTCAATCCACCCTGATCGTGAAGAGGGACAAAAAAGTAAAAGGTTAGGTCATGTAAGACCTTTTACTTTTTTGCAATGTGGGTATGAGGCGGGAATGGGGAACACGATTAATCATTCTCTAAGCTGAATTCGTCCAAATAAGGTTTTGAGCATAATTCCTATTATTGCACTTTAAAAGCTTTCATTGGCTCTTATTGTTAGTTGAAAGTAGATTCTAGATTTTTTGGAAATGCATTTTTTGTACTTTGTATAAATAAACTATGAATTTTTCAAAGTGTTGAAAATAGGTGTCAGTACCAAAATTCAACCCTAAGTTCTCATGTATAGAGACTATACATTTTAGGCTATAATCTACATTGGGATATATTAACAAAGAGGTCATAGTTAGGTGTTGCTAGCTTCCTCATTTGAAATTTTTTGAGTCAAATGAACATGTATTCCTTGTTCGAAGGGCTAGGTAAGCAAGTGGGTTTTTTTCATTAGATAGTAAGGGTGGCTTTTAGGTTATTAAAATGCTTTGAAATTCACATGAAAAAGAAGCATCTCCAAAGTTGTTAGCACAACTTTTATACACATATTTGCTATGGAAGGGCCATTTGGGCTTATGGTTGAAGGAGGTGAAGATAATGTTACGGGTACGAATAGGTATGAACTATAGCCCTGGTATACAAAAATGGTTATTTTATATGGGTGGATTATTAGCTAGTATGTAAATTAGCATGCCCACCATTGTACACTACAAATGCTACATCGCCACAATTACAACCAATGTTTAATAGTAGGTCCTTGTGATAAATAGTTTAGACCTCTCCATACTAAATAACCATTTTGGTACACTAGTACTCATTCATGTATTCTATCTTCCTTCTTAGCCTTTCTATTTTTTTTGTTTTTGTTACATTAACACAAATTCAATGATTCTTGATGGATAGAGATTTTAGCATGAATTTGAAATTGTGAATGTATATTTGTCTCTAGAATACATAGCATTTTATTCTTTCCATCTAGAAATAAGTATTCTTGTAAGGTTGTGGAAAACATTTTATACCAATTTGATTGATAATATTTGAAAAACTATAATTCAGAAGGGTCCTAATTTATATCAATAGAATCAATGAAGAACCAATTGGAGTTGTGTGAGTAGTGGTTAATGATTGACAAGTGTGATGCTAATTATAGCATTAGGCATTGAGAATAGTGGCATGTATTATTGAGAATGACACATGTCCTTGGTTTTGAGTGCCAAAGTAGTCTCTTTGAATGAGTGATTTTGGCAAAGTCTAGACATTGGCTTTGGGCTCCAAGCACTTTTTGGCTCCCAAAATTCATAGTAATTTCAATTTTGGCAATAAAATTATGAAAAAATTGCAATCCCAAAACATATGAAACAACTTGGGTTAGATGCCAATTCCACTTGTCTTTCAAGGATAATTTACTCAAAAATATTTCAAGAAGTTTCACCTCCCCAGAAAATCAGTTCCAGCTCTTAAATGGTCGATTTATGGACCTGTTACCTTATAACCCCAGTAGCCGTGTGGAAGTTGCCGCTAAGTTTTTCTCCTCTGTCACTCCTCAGTCATGTTCTTCGTGATGAGCCAGAATTCTTTTAGTATTGCTACGATTGAAGATAACCACGAAATACTACAAGTGTAACTGTCTTTGTTGTTGTTGAACAGCTCCTTCTTTCAATGACAGGAGAGTGTTTTGTGCAATTCGAAGATCTATATGTATCACAAAATCCTTTTTCTATGGATGGCTTCTTACTTAATATCTCTGTCCTCTCTACAATGAAAGAGCGTGTTGCCTCAAGTGGAGTGCAGGCTTTTCCATGCCAACTGGTGGTAGCAATCCTCAAACTCAATCAATGCTTGACGGAGGACATCTTCATGAAGTTTGCCAAACATGAGCTTCTTCAATTAACTTATTAGATCCTGGAGTCTCGATTGATTGTGGGGTTTTCATAGGCTTCATATTACCATGATCAACCCATTCTAGCAATCAAGGCACCATTGTCTCTCATAGAAATATGGACCCTGCGTGGGTAGTCACTTCACTTAAAATCCATGAAGTGGTGACGGGATCATCGCATCCTCAGGGGAGGTGTCGCAGAGACTAAACAGGAGGAAATCTCTGGGTAATTAGAATGGTTCGATCTGAAGGCAATTGACGATCGTTGGTGCCCATTTGCTATCGAGTTTGTGAATTGTTGCCGATGTAGTAATCGAACTAGACTTGTCCCTTGAGAGTTTTGAACCTGACTAAATTCACAGTTTTGATGAAGTCACACGTATCGCATCAATTTCGCAACTAAAGTGGGATGATGGAAAGCGGGTAAGTGTCTTTGGTTATCACATTTGTCTCCCTCGCAGGTTATTCTAATTTGACTGCCATTTCAATGTTCACATTCCAACATTAGAGACATTTTCCGAAAGAAGAGTGGTGTCACCCCACCCAGGTACACCGGGATTGCATCTTTTCAAATTCAGAAACAAAACTAGGCTTTTTGTAGAAGACATGGAATGTATAGCAGAAAGGACTCTCTTGGTTGAATTCTATTGAACAAGCCTTACCGAAATTTTGAGAAATTTCGGATCCCAAGTACTCAAGTTCCATTGGTTAGATCCAGTACATGTGAGCAGTGGTAATAATACCATCCTTGAAATAAGCTTCCTAACTGACGAATCCCTACTCCTACAGATATGGAAACAGCCGATTTGGGTCCATTTTCGCACGCCATTGGACTGAGGTGAAATGTGTAATAATGTACAAGCCTAATCATCTAATAAGTGAAGAGACAATGCAGATAGCCACCGCAATTCAAGACGAATACATCTCGATGACTCCATGTGGAGGTTGAAAGTTTCCACTGGAGCCCAAATACTTCAGAACACTCGTTAATTACACTAATAAGAATTCAAGGGAATGCAAATGGAGCCCATATATATATGAAGCTCGTATTCAATACGTACGCAGATCTTCAGGCGGGTCCGAGGCTGGCCAGCGAGTTCCAGCCCTCCATGAGAGACGTGTTGTGCATCTCATGCGACAGCAGCACCATCATGCGGTGCGCCACTTCCTGTTTGGAGCGCCCGTAGTCCGCGATGCGCGTCAGTTGCATCGCGTCGCCGCTCGTGTACGCCATGAGCAAAAATGCCTTCACGCACTCGCGCAGCGTGTTGAACGCGCGCGCCAGCTCGCCGGGCTCCGCGCTCTCGCAGTCGTGGTGAGTGATCTCGCTCTGTTGGGTCGCCAGGCGCCGCAGCAGCTCGGAATCGCGCGGCAAGTTCACGGTGATGAAGAACGTGTGCAATCTGCCCATCAGCGCGTTCATCCGCTGCATCATCCCGTCCAGCGTCACGCTCTCGCTCTTGTTGTCCACGCCGTCCGTGAACGGCACCAGGAAGAAGTCGGCCTCGGGGTGCTCCTTGTGCGTGTCGCGGATGGCGTCCATGACCACGGCCACGGCGTCGTACAGACGCGTCTCCTTGTAGTCGGCGCCGTCGAGCTCCTTCTTGTACAGCGCGCGGATGGAGTCGAGCTGCGCGGGGAAGTGGCGGCGCTCCACAGCGCAGAGCAGCGTGGTGCGCTTGTTGAAGGACCAGACGCAGATCATGTCGTGCGGGCGGAACGTGTCGCCCTTGGTGACGACGTCGGCGAAGTGCTGGAACAGGTGCTTGTACACGCGCTTCTTGTCGCCCGATTTCACTCGCTGCCAAGTGGAGCCGGAGGCGTCCAGTAGCATGTGGAAGTAGGCGCGGCCGTTGGTGGGCGGACAGATCTTGTACTCCGCGAGCGCGAGCTTGCCAGTGCCGCTGGAACCCTGCGCCTTCCAGGAGTGGAGGAAGAGCTCTGGGTCGATGGACTGCGAGGTGCTGCTGTACGAGTAGCGACCGGTGGTCAGCGGGCCGAAGTTGGTCGCCATCACCATGTATCCCTCTAACTCAGAGCATTCACCAGCTAGAGTCGGTGTCAAGATTGCTCTGAAGAAAAAGGTGATTCGTTCAACGCAATTTTAAGTATCGACAAAGGAATGGGACGTAGTAGGGATTGTAAAATTGAGGGTTTCAGAGTGCGAGACTTGTAGGTAGCAATTCCCAAACGAGACTTGGAAAATTTATGTGGAGGCTAGCATAATTGACCAGAGTTTGTGGCTCTGAATCGTAGCAAATGACAGAACCAAACTTCGCAGTTGAAATCGGGTAAACCCTAGTTACATTCAAAGGCTAAATCGAGATTCTTCCACTCAGAAATGTACAGGGCGTGCAAGGCTCAAAATGGAAAGAAAGGAGAAAATCTTACAATCCAAATGAGACACTGTAGTACTTTCGGACGAGATTCTAGAGCTCAGAATTGTGTGGAGCCCAATTCGGAGACTGTAAACAAAAGACTCCTGAAGCAAGAACCGTGAACTATGGCACGAACTCCTCACCACCAATCCGTCACAGAATCCTCTCACACAAACAAAAAACACTCCACTTACCGACAAAACAAATTGAATGCCAAACAAACGACCAATTCCAGCAAGCTAGATTCCTCTACCGATCTCCCGAATTCAAACTCTCTCCAATCCCAGTCAAGCGCAACCAAAGTACGCACTCCCACAAGAAACCGAAAACGAGCTCACATTCCAACCTTCCGCCACGCCCACGAAGCTGAGCTTCAAGAGCAAAAGCACAAAAGCTATATACGACCAGATCACTCGCTACAAGAACAGCGTCATGTTCACGCGGAACTTGGAAGAGAATTCAATTCAATAGCGTGTGAGTCAAGCAGTAACTTACGTGAAAGTTGCGGGCCCCGTTGCGGGCCTCAGTCGCTCGCTCGCTCTCCACTATCAAAGTCTCAAAACAAGGTGGCTCACATCCCCAGGAGCCAAACCCACTCTACTGTACAATTCAACAGATGTTTTTCAGATGCTCACAATCATCAATACCCACAAATTGCCAGTGGCCCAAATTAGAAAAAACTTGTACCCAAACTTTTTTATTGCTGAATACTTGGTGTTGAATATGAATTTTTGGCACATATACATGTGCTTTTTCGACTTGAGTTCATTATGAAAATCACGACCGGGACCACTCGGAGACTCATAAGCTTATGTTAAGTTAACTTAACCGTTCATTGGAATGAGCTCCTTCTGTTACGGAACTAGCAACCCAACTTGAAGTCTGAAACCCAATTATTCTTGTAAGGCATATGCGATTCAACCCTAAAAAGCCCTAAACAGACTGTCTGCACTCTGCAGTCTGTAATAATAAGTCTGTAAGTCTTGACCAATCCATGGAATTGCAGACAGAAAAGATGTGTTCATGGGATATTTCGTCGAACTGTACCATACCATTTATTGCTGGGGCGGTGCCGACTATAACTTTTTCACCGTGGGAAAAGGCACATGCCTGAAAAAAGAGAGATATATATACATATATATAAACTATAAATTTCCAAAAGTCTTCACAGAGAAATAACTTTCGTTCTTTTTGGAATCCATCTAAGGGAGATTTCCCATTCCTGAGCACTTAAGGTAGTACAGTATGCTCTAAAAGCGACCATTCAAGAGCTGGTCCGCCTTTTTCATAAGCTTACGTGGAGAGAATTATTTTTAGATCATTTTTCAGAGAAAGAAAAATGGATGTGGAAACTAACACAAGTGGTTTTGTATTTTTCCAAGCACTTTTGAATTACTTATAAATTTTCAAAGATTCAAATTTTCAAATTTTCATAGGCACCTATTTGTGACCATAGGTCTCCCAAAATCTGTCCACTTGCAATTTGTAAACAGATGTGCAGAAATCAAAGGCAATGATTCACTCTTGCAATAGAAAAATATTTTTTCTTCAATGCATTCAATTGCTACAGAGGTCCATTTAAGGATCACCATGTCTCCATTCTTCACCCCCAAATAGGGGCGGTTTGAAGAAGGCGGGCACTTTTAGAGCATACTACCTTGAGCAATTCCACATATTTGCAAGTCGGGTTTCATCAGGAAGGAAGTTTTCTAGTGTGCAGAAATAGAGTTTGGAAGGTTTCCATAATTTTCTAGATTTTTATTTCTCAAAAAATAATTACTACGAATTTTTGAGTGGAAGATTCCATTCTTCCCACTCTGGTCATATACACCTTCCTATATTCAACGAAGGGTTGGTTGCAATATTGAGAGTCTTCTAGAACAATCACAATGTACCACAATTGCACTAGGAACTATGTCATAAATAATCATTGTTCATCATTCTCCTCCTATGTGGAAAGAGAGTGGCCTACATTGCTAGAATGGAGGGGTGATCTAGAATGGGATTTCTCACTTACTACCTTAACTCCTAAAAACATCCAAAGACTTCTCCAAAATTTGAAGATTTGGGAAAAATCATCATAATGTACTATTTGAAAGAATATTTTGGAATTCATGTACAAAAAAAAATTTAGATTTTCAGTTTTAGATTCCATTTGTACGATTAGATTCACCAATGTTATTACCAATATTTTTTTTATAAATCTCGAAAGAGAAATTGCAAAATCCCTTATAAATTCGATTACAAACAAAACACTATCATTTTTTGAGTTCAATTTGTTGGAATGCATTTAAAATTTTTGTATTCTAAAAATCTATAACCTCACTTTTGCAAATCTAGTTTTGAACTAGAGTCAATGCAATTTTGGCTTGGTCAACCACTTGACATTTTTCCACATTTGTAATTTTAGAAAAATGTGTAATCGATTAATACCAAATCCAACCATAAGATAGGACAACAACTTGATAAAGTATCTCCACAAATGAGGATGACTTTCATCCCAAAAAAATGAGAAAGAAGGGAATGAGAATGATAAATTGGATGTCGAAGTGCTTAGAGATTAACCCCTAAATGTCTAAGGTCTTTTTTGAAATCTATGAAATTTGCTTTAAATTGAACAAACAGTCAATATTTTAATAAGTTTTATCAATCTTTTCGGAATTGCAATTGTTACTATACAAAATCAAACTAGACATGTTAAAAATCACATGGAAAAAAGAAAACACAATAATGTCACTTATGGATTGAAAGATTGTTATGTTTGATCATGAGGGTGTTAAACTGTGAAATTGATTTGAAGTCTTTCAATCCTCTTTTCACATATCAAATCTAAAAAATTGGTTGCCAAGAAAAATATGGTTAAAGGACATAACATGCATAACTCCAATTAATTTATGGCTTCTCAAAATGTACTCCATTATGTCTCAATTGAATTTCTAACGTGATTTTTTCTCCAAGATCTAGTGTATTTGAGGCTCATTTCCAAGAGCCCCTAACCAATTATAAAATCAAGATTTGCAATGGACACCCTAACACATAATCTGAATAGAAAAAACATAATCATTCATTTTCAAAATTGAATTTTTGATACTAAAGCTAGACTTTAAAAATAATGCATTACCCCCTATAGGACCATTGTCCCTTTGGGGGACAAATTGGATTTTGAGCAAGTACCTATGGTCTCAATTTTTGTCGTGATTTTCTTAAAACTTTTTTGGAGATAGAAAAACTGATTATCTTCATGGAAATATATATTTTTTCAATTGATGCCTTAAAACAAAAGTTATGCCCAGATAAACTCAAAATAGGGGAGACTAGGTAGCAAAAAAATTCAAAAATTCAAAAATTTGACTTTTTTATTTTTTATTTTTTTTCCTCATAGATTATATTTTAGTCTATATGGAAAGCTTTGATTCATTTCATTTAGATAAGTGATGTGAAAGTTATGGACAATCTTGTTTTTAAGCACCTTTATGAAAAAATAACTTATAGGATTCATTTCTTAATTCAATTTATACTATTTTGAAAAAAGAAGTTCCACAAGGTTCAGTTTTCTTGCTAGAACAATCTCACTATTGGGATTAGTGTGTTTTAATTCCATCTTAGAGATATTAATCATTTAGATTTTCCTTCCATCTTTTATCTACTTCTACTTAACAATTTTTTTAAGAATGAAAATTAAATTTTCTTTAAATTTTCTTTATTTCCTACACTCTCAACCCAATTCTCCACTATAAGGATTTAAACCTCAAAATTCTATAATGCAAAAAATTTAAGTTAAAAAGGTTCAAAGTCAAATAATCTCATCTCACAATGTGCAAAAAACACAAATATCTTGCAATCTATTTTTTATCAAAAAAATTTAAATTTATTCCACACATTCTCATACTAGTTAGGCATAAGATCCTACAATTAAATATGCAAAAACCTAACAATTTTCAAAATTCTTTTTACTCTTTGCAATAGAAATGACAGTTTTTAGTGTTTTTTGGCAAAAAAAATGCCTTGATCCTTTAGGGGCTAAAAATATGAACTCCTAAAAATATTAAAGTTTTGTCTATACCCAAAATTTGGTGCCTTGGACATTTAAGGTATAACCTTGGAAGGAAGGACAAGCCTATGACCACAAACTAATGTCAAGCCTTACTATCCATCACTATGTTTATTGCCATTTTGCAACTAGATATAAATGAAAAAATTTATAGTTGTTTTTCAAAGATGGAATCATATGTCTATTACAAGTCATAAAATTTTCAAATTTTTGGGGGAATATTTGAAATTATTTTGAAGTTTTTTAGAAAACAATGAACAAAATTCATATAAAATACATAATATATTCAAAAATATAAAACTTTCACCATAGATGTATATTATAGTGCATAACATCATGGTGTAAATCAATGTTATCGTGTCCCTCCAAAATTAGCAAAGCAATAAAACATGGTTATAGGCCCAAAGTTCATATTGCTATAAAATGTTAAAATTTAAGAATTTTCCAAAATTTCTAATGGAGTAGAAACTAAACTTGATAAGATTCAAATTTCCAAAAATATCATTTTCATGGCTAAAATTCTCATCAAGGATAAATAGCTAGGAATGACTCAAATACACTACAAGGGTGGTCCGTAGATTAAGCATCTTCTTCTTTAAAAAAGTCAATAATACCATATTGATGACAAAATTTGCAATACTAATCATTGAATATGTACTTGAGAAACTTTTTTTTAATTAGATGATTTTCTTTTTCTATTTTATAGTTCTAGGTGAAGTCATTCAAACAAACACTTAGTGTCCGCAACACCATTACAAGGTTAAGAGTTTATTCATTTATAGTTCCATGGATGTCAAACTACTGTGTAAAACCTACCTTTTTCACACAAAATTTCCAAGGATGAACATCTACACTTTTGTCCAACATGGAAAGATTTTTTGTCATCCATTGGACACTTAGTGTTTGTGGCATCCTTGTAGGGCTAAACCACATGCTCCCCTGCTCCATTAATTCCTTTGAATTTCAACCTCGTAGAGTACTTTGTGCTAGGTAAATGATATATTCTATGTCTTTCTTTTACTCTTAAATCAATAGAAATTTATAAAATTGAAAGGACTTTCTTGTCAACTCTTGCTGTGTGTTCATATGAATTTTTACCACAAATAATCTCCATAACTAATTTTTCATTTTTTACTAACTTTGATTGTGTCTAAAATGCAAGTGAATGTATGATGGAGTTTTTGAAGATGTATTATGTAGAGTGAAAAAGATGATAAAGTAATTCATTGAATGGAAGGAGTGGGGGGATTGAAATGAGATAGGTGTTGGTGTCATTGTTGTTTGACGTTTTTGTTAAAAGCTGTAGAAGCTGAAAATGTAAAGTAATCAAGGAAATTAGATTATTTCTCAATTTAGATTGTAGATTAGTAGATAATAAAAATGAGGTGTCATAAAAATTTAGAATATTTCAACACTTTTTGCAAATATTTTGACATTTTTTCAGAACAATGCTAAGTTATTTTTTGACATTTCAGTGTCCAAAAAAGTTTTGAAATTTTCTATTATAAAAAAGAGTGTTGGAAAAATGTTGAAAAGAGTGTTAGAAAAATTGTCGAGAAAAAATGTGAAAATACACTTTGAAAATTCATAACTAATTCCATGAACTCAAGGTCCAAAAAAAAAAAAAAAATTGAATCTCATTTGCCTTCTTCCCTTGAACCAAAATAATTTAAGTGAAAAATATTTAGGGTTTTTGTAGACCCTAAAAAAAGGTGATCTATAGTGGAAGAAATACTAAATAGATTCATAATCTTGTATAAGTTATAAAAAATTCTCAAGTTTACATATATTGCAAGATACTAAGAATTCCTACCACCAACTATGAGGTGCAGGGTTCAAATTTGGGCAACCTAATTTTTGTAAATTTTTTGTAGGCAATCTAGACATTAAGAGCAAGCAATTCAAAAAAACTCAATTATCATTCGTTCTATTTTTGGCTAAGTTTTTCAAAATTCTTTTCAACACTTTTTTTATAGTCTTTTCAGCATATCAAGTTTAACATTCTTTTCAATAATAAAGCGGCCCAAGCTCAGATTTTTTGCAAAGTTTTTTTTGACACTTAAGTGTCAAAAACAACATTTGGGGGCGGGGGGGAGTGAAACCTTGGGGGTTCATATAGTCTAATAAAGAGAGGCAATTAAAGTACCGATTACAAGTGTACCTAAAAGTAATCTCAGTCTCTCACGTGCATTTATTGTACATTTTAGGATAAAATAGATACATGCCACCATTAGAGCATCTGTAGTGCAACCCTGTATATTGACCCGGTATCTGTATAACTAACTTTTGAACAGTAAATAATTAGAGTCTGAAAATTGTCTCATTGGAAGCGCATCCAAAAAAACTCGGAGAAGGTACACATTTTTTTAAAGATAGACATTGGATAAGTATTTCAAAAGCAAGGTAAAAACCTGGTATTATAGAGGTCTTAGCAAAGCACAATTACCAAAGCAAACTTTGGCCATTGACCCTCCAAAAGTGGCCAAATGTGAAGGGTCAATGGCCAAAGTTTGCTTTGGCAATTGTGCTTTGCTAAGACCTCTATAATACCAGGTTTTTACCTTGCTTTTGAAAAACTTATCCAATGTCTATCTTTAAAAAAATGTGCACCTTCTCCGAGTTTTTTTGGATGCGCTTCCAATGAGACAATTTTCAAACTCTAATTATTTACTGTTCAAAAGTTAGTTATACAGATACCGGGTCAATATACAGGGTTGCACTACAGATGCTCTTAGTTTTGATGAGGCTCGCAACCAATACACTAAATAGTGAAATTAGATAGCCTTAATAATAATGTTACTTTACCCTAATAAACATACTTTACAAGACATCAAAGTCATTCAACAAATGTTTCTACATATATTTCCATTTGCACACATGGAGGTTCATAAGCCCCAATTACAACAATAGCTAATTCAAAAGTAATGCCTTCTTATATAGAAACAATACATATTTGTATAGAATCAAATGTTGAGAATTGAAATCAAACTCTCTTCCTAAAGGTAGGAGGTTTTGAAATAGAGCAGGCATTAAGAATGGACCCTATAAATGGCTGTGAAATGGACAAATGGTAGTTCATAAATTGACCTCCATAGTTACATTGAATGAATCAAGGAAAAAAGCATTATTAATTGCAAGAGCCAATCATTCTCTTTGCTTTCCCATTTTTTCTTTAGAAGTTGCAAGTGAACGGTTTATGGAAGACCTAGGGACATAAATAAGGACCTATGACACAACTCCTTTGAAAATCCATAAGTAATTCGAAAATGCTTCAAAAAATATGAAACCACTTGTGTTAGATTCCTATTCTATTTTTTTTTTCTGAAAAATGAGCTGAAAATATTTCCATTTAAGAAAATACATGAAAAAGGTGGATCAACCCTTAGATAAGCCATTTCAGAGCCTCCTACCTTAATTGGGAAACCCTTGCCATGGATTTCTTTTTAAAATAAATAAAAAAATAAAAAAATAAGCATGGGGCAACCTAATTTCACTGACTCTATTATTTAGTGTAAGTGCTGTTTACTGTACTGCGTGTACCAAATTTGAGGTGTGCATGTCGGCCTTGGAGTGTACTTTAAAAAAATACTGATTTCTTCGTCAATTCGTTCAAATTGGGACAAAGTCCTGAACTTCCTGCCCCACTGGCCCAGTTGTGTACCCAGGTCCCAGATGTTTCCATGTTGGTCAAGTACAACTCAACAATGGTATCCATTGACGTGATTTTGATGTGTCACTTATGTCTGCAATGGTTGCTAAGAAGAAGAGAAGGGCAACTCTAAAAAGACCTAAATAGTCTAGCTACGGTTACCAATTTGTTGACCATGAACCGTGAACATCACGGGGAGAAGGGAAGAAGAACAACTCCTAAAAGAAAGAAATAGTTTAGCTATGGTTATTATTTTGTTGACCATGAAACTTGACCATCATGCGGCTTATTGCATTTTGTATCCAATGCACATTTTGATATATTGCACAACATTCTTGAACAACTAACTGGAGTACCCTTTTTATTCCGTGCTTCTTGTTGGCTTTTTATGGGGTTTTTTTATTGGGTTATTGAAGTTCACCCAACAAAAGAAGTCAACAACAACTTGTTAGACTTATCATGACACTTTCTTACCTAGCGTGGGTGGGGAAGGTGGGAAGGGAGGGAGGATGGGTTTGACGGGTCTCACTAGAAGAAACTGTGTTGCGGTCAACAAAATCTAGATGACATTTATGTTGGCTGCAGCACAGTTTTCAAGAATTTGCGTCACTGAAACGCAAATTTCTGAAAACTGTGTTGCAATCAACATAAATGTCATTTGGATTTTATTGACCGCAACACAGGTTTCTACTAGTGTCTACGGCAAAATTCTTGAATGCAAAGTTTCCTATGGATCAAGAGATTGTTGCCCAGTAGCTCAAATATATTTGTGTGATGGTGTGATTGTAGAAGGTGTATCTGGTCAATTCTTCAAGTTCGAGAATGTTAGGCATATGTCACGTAGATTTCACGAAGCACTATGATTTCATGCATTGTCCATGCAACTTGAGCTTTTTTGTAATTTTATTATTATTTGAAAGGGAGATTGAAGTATTAGTGAAGAACTTTGAATGTCTTGGCATAACTTTATTATGCAAGTCAAGATGTTTGGATGTTCCCCTTTAAATAAGAAATGATTCCATCCATTTACAAGCTAGTGTAAATTAAGAGTTTGTTCATCTAGGGTCCCACATTGCACCTCTAGAAGTATCAACAAGTAATGCAAAGATTACATATCCTTGTTGATGGTCCTCCACTTTATGTGACAATACTGTTGATTTATCTAATACCGATCAGTTAGTGAGGCCACATGTCTCATATCCAAGTCCCAATTTGGAAACAACTTGCAGAAAATTTCCATTTTTGTTTTCTTTGATAGCACTCATTGTAGTAAATTGTGGGAGAGGCTCTTGTTTTCCAAATTCATGGAGATCAAAACTATATTTACCTCTAATCAACTTTAGAGGTCCAAAAATTATGGGATAATGATGATCCACATTTGTATCCATATCATCATGCATAGTTATATCTTCATATCCATGATTTTTATGCATTGAATAATATATCTACATGGGACACGGGACACACCACTTTGTTGGATCTTTTGGAAGAATAGTGAGGCCATTAAAACTACAAAATAATTGTTGAAATTAATAATTTAATTAGTAGTACAACCATTGCAACAATTTGCAACTTCCTCTCTGCCAAAGAAAACATAGTATATTATATAGTTTTTTTAGAATTAATTGAATTTTCAATTCAATATTATTTTCAAAATTTATATGAAAATTTATATGGAAGAAAATGTGACTATATCATGTCTAAATGAGAATGTGTCAATGAGATGTAACATTGTACACTTAAATATATTACATATAGTGATATTTTGACTTTTAATAATTTTAAATATATATATATAAATTACACCAAAAAAACCCAAATTTTTCAAGATAATAGAAGCAATTGCTTATTAAATACATAATATTCTTGAATAGTTTTGGGAAATCATTTCTAATTAACTAAATATTGCTAGATTTCTACAAACACTTTGGACTAGCCTATAGAAAATTGAAGGAAAAATGTAATTATTTAAGTTACTTTTTAAATAGTAATTTTGTTGAAAATGATATATTTTGTCTTTTGCCAAAATTTTGAAAAATTGATATTCTAGTATTTAGCAATATCAATAGGAATCGGTGATATTATATGCTCCGTTTTGGCATTTTCCAAACATGTAACTAGTTGTGCAAATAAACATGCAAATTGCATTTCATTCAAAACATTGTGTACTACAATAGAACTTCTAAGGAACATCACTCTCTAAAGTAATATCGAGTGCTGGTCTTTATCTTGGCCCCATACAAATATCATGAATGCAAATAATCCTCTCTTACCATAATAACCTCTTTAATATAATGTGTTAGATTAGTCCCAACCCTATGATTTATTTGAAGTTCTATTGTATTAAACTACAATTTTCCATCCCTCTACTTTCTAGGCTCTCTAAATCATTTCATTCCCTTCTTTAATTGAGGGTCCATGACTCCAATTTTACAAATTGTACCGTGCCAATCAATATTTTTTGTATGCACAATGATTTTTCACCATTTGGCTACAACCCAAAGATGTGAATTCTTTTTGATAAAGGAAAGTTTCAAATTTTTTGGTCAAAATAGGAAACTTACTATTGTATTTTAAGACCACTAGCCAAACTTTACCTAGGTATCACCTAGTTTTGATATAGATATCACCACATATCACCCAAGTATCACATGAGAATCACATGAGAATTGAAGAAATAGTTGTCTACTTCTCCAAAATCATAAGAAAAGCACTGGTGCCAATATAACCAAATTGACAATTACTACGTAAGAGAAGAAACAAGGGAATTGCTAGAGAATGTTCCTACTTCAAAATTTGTGGTAAGGACCAACCCCTTTTTTTAGGCACTGTAGGGCCACATTGCACCATTTCAAAATAAATATCTACTTTCTGCCATATAAAAGTAATTTTTTTTTCGCCAGAAATTTTCCATTTCTATTAAAAATATGGATGATGTCGCCAAATAAAAGTGCATGAATATGAAAATTGCAAAATTGCAAAATTGCTTTTTGTTCCAAAAGATGGATGAATGTAGAAATACAATGCTTCCGTCCCCAAAATTTAAGTGGCACTTTCTCAGAAAGTAAAAAAAAAAAGAAGGTTTGGTAAGGACTGAAGTCGATTTTCGACTACAGACAGTCGGTATACGGACCCTCTCGGTTTTCAAAAGGATTTCCGAAGCTGCCGTGACGATTCCGTGCAGGAGCGAGGAACGAAACGGAGCGAGTCCCATCACATTTTCTGAGCCGTGTTTCACAATTGAACAATTCTCTTTTTGAAACGATTTGAATAGTATAATCCTACAATTAATCACAGTGATACGATTCCTGGAGATTTGAAATACGCCACATGGAAGGTGCAATTAGGTTTACATCGTTGGTAACGATTTGAATAGTATAATCCTACAATTGCAGTGATTCGATTCCTGGAGATTTGAAATACGCTACTTGCAAGGGAGGTGCAATTAAGGTTTAGATCGTTGGTAGCAATTCAAACGGGGTTTGGAATGTAACAGTCCCGCAACTCTCAAATCCTGCTGGGCAACTCTCACAGTCACGCTATTTCATCTTCAAGTTTCGCGTGAACATGACGCGCGCCGTGCTTGTAGCGACTAATCTGGTGTTGTATAGCTTAGCATTGTACGTGGTTGTTTTGGGAACTCAACTTCATGCGCTTGGCAGAAGAAGCTAGATTGGCAGGAGGAGCATTCGTTGCAAATTGATTATAATTGGGTATTTGGGTTGCATTGATTTCATTGTCGGAGAGAGTGGAGAGTGTTTGTGTAACAGTCGAGTCCCGCAACTCTCAAATCCTGCTGGGCAGCTCTCACAGTCACGCTATTTCTTCTTCAAGTTTCGCGTGAACATGACGCGCGCCGTGCTTGTAGCGACTGATCTGGTGTTATATAGCTTACAATAGCATTGTGGTTGTGTTTGGAACTCAACTTCATGTGCTTGGCAGAAGAAGCTAGATTGGCAGGAGGAGCATTCGTTGCAAAAATTGGGTTTAGGGTTTATAACTGGGTTGCATTAATTTTCATTGTCGGAGAGAGTGGAGTGTGTTTTGCGTAGGAGAGAATTCGGTGGAGGATGGCCGGGTGACTGAGGAGGAAGTTCAGTGGCATTCCATTCTTTGTCGGTGAGACTGGAGTGTGTTTCTGTGTGAGAATTTTGTGAGGGCTTTTGGAGGAAAGGAACTTGTTTCTGTGTCCAAATGCTTGTATTCTCTCGGCCATAACTTACTTGTAACGAAGGAAGGTGTTGAAGAAGGATAATAACCTATTCGGAAACTATCCTATTAGTATAATAAGTTCGTTCCAAGGGAGACGGTCAAGTAGGATTTTTCTATGCTAATAGGTTCAATAACCCAATTTGGAATTCTATAGCCAAAAACATCACTACAATGACATTGCACTCATAATACAAAATTCCAACTTGGCTCACAGATCAAACTTTCAAACTTAACAAATAAAATCAATCAATCAAGTGCACATACATATGCCCAAACACCATCACATATGAAAATATATTCCGTATTAACTCAAATTTGGTGACAAATCACCATTACAGCTTATAGTTTCATTTATAACATCACCATTTATCTTGCTTTCTCACAGCTAACATTCAAATGACCACTCAAACATAAACTCTTCAACTTCCAGTCCTCCAACTAGGACATACACATTTTTCATCACTTCCTGGATCACCCTCGTGATACTACAGGACTAATACTCTAACACAATCCAATCACCAACTTGGAAATCACACAAACACAAAACAAAAATACACAGCACACCCGGCTGGGACACGACTGAATTCTTCAACAGACGGTAAGGAAAATGAAAGCAAAACAAGCCCAAATAGGCTCCCACTAACGGTTACCACATTGAGAGAGATGACTAACTACCAAATAACTACCAAATTGGGACTTGAATTTCAACCACCTCCCCACATTCAACATCCCATTTTACAAGACATGAAAAACTGCCAAATCAAACTAACAACTAATCTATTTACCCCTTTACCCACTCACACATTCCCATTTGGAAATTAAATTGGCCATAGCCCCCCCTTAACTGAACAAACCTACCAAAAGATTGCAACTTAGATCAAATAGTTTGACAAAATAACCAAATTAGACATCCAATTAACCAAAAACTTGTCAAGAACAAACCAAACACACATAAAATCACACAACAATTAACAAATCCTAAAGCCTAGTTGGTTATCTACATAGCCCTACTCCCAAATGTTTGCATCCCCGCAAACTACTTGGCCACTTTGGCATTTATCAAAGCCACTAAATGCACCCAAACCATCTTTAGAGTATGGCCACACTTGAAAAATCAATATATACAATTCAATGTATATCTTTTGTATGATTTTTGCCACTCTAATTTGCCTTGAATTCTTACCTATTTCAAATGTTGACTCATTTGACCAAATCGCATTGCAGTGATTGCACCAATCCTCAAAATTCCAACTTCCATGAGCTTGGACAAATGCAAGCCTATTTGTTTTATGCTTGTCATTAAGATAGGGCTTTTTCATTCAATTGGTGCAAAGCCATTTTAGAAGCCCATCTCACATAGATATGATTGCATTGTAGCATGGCTTATGTTCAAGTGGTTTGATATTTCTGAGACTAAGTGGTTGTCTTCCATTGTTTGTAACAAAAAGTGTCAACATCCTAACACCACAATTAGACATTTTTCAAGGCCTACCACATTGATTTTTCAAGACCTCTACATGGACCTTCCAATATGTCAAAACAATGAAAATGGTTGAGCATGGAACATTCAAGACTACTCCAATGTCCTTGCATTTCATCCCACCCTCACGGACCCCCACAATACAACTCTTCTCCTCAATACTCAACACCCCTATAATTCATAGTGCCCAATCCAACTTCTCAAGAATTTGTTAATTGATCTTATGACAACGAAAAGAATAATCAAAGTCCTACAAGGCCAACAACAACAAATGAATTCTCTTCTATGCAAGCTAACTTCTCATAATGTTGCTCACTATGTTCAAGATGTCCCACTCTCTACACCTTTCATCACTGTGAAGTGCAATGAACAATTACCATTATAGAAGCATCACAAGTGGCCCTCCCTCAAGGAGCTCAACAGTCAGAGATCCATAATTTCTAAACTCATGACAACACATTTTACCAAATCTAATCATAATCTCTAATTCATGACATTTTTCCATGATTGATTGGTGGGGATTAATGACCACTCACGGCTACACAAATTGCAATAATTAGTTTGGTGGAAAGGCAGTTCAAATCAAGGGAGCTAGATTCAGCTGAACAGAGTGCCTTTTCATGAACTTACAACGATGCAAAAATCCGAATTCCTTTTGGACCCTACTGTACAGTACTGTACAATACACTGACTGACTGACTGAGTAGTTCATATGTCTACTGATCACAACGCTTGGTTATCTTGACGTGTAAACCATTATCGAGCAACAAGAACGACATTTGGCGGTATTTCACAACACCGCCTGGCTCCAAATGGAACTTGAAGAACCGGCACAGAACGGCAAGACACATTCGCAGCTGCAGCATGGCCGAGTCCTTTCCAAGGCAAATCCGAGGTCCTGCCTGCATTCTCATGTCCACCACAAGATGGTAATCGAATCATACCAAACAGAAGGATAAGACCTCATTGAGATTATGAAAGCAAAGTTTGATGCTAAGTATGTGCAGTTGAATCCTGGAACACTGCTCCATTATCGGAGTACATAATTGTAACGACATCGAGATCAGGTTTGCAGAGAATGAAAAGTGGGAATAATTTAAGAACTGCCTGGTTGCCTTACTTGAAAAACAGGAGAATTTGAAGGAAGATTGAGTGGGGACAACAAGAATATGAAAGTGGCAATTAATTTTAAAGATTGGTTGGCTACTTGGCTTACTTGAAAAGCAGAAAATTTGAAGGGAGATTCAGTCTGGACGACCCCGTCAACAAGCCATCTCTCTGGCTTGAACTCGGTTGCATCAGGACCCCATAAGGAAGGCATTCGTCCCATTCCATAGGCTGTGTACAAAACCATGTTTCCTTTCTTCACTGCTGTCCCGTCGGGAAGTACGTCGTCCATAGCTGCACTTTTTGCATCCTGCACACATTCAGAATCACAGGGTTGTGGTCTGAGAATGGAAGCCATGAATTTGGGAAACAATTGTCGAAACCTTGGAGTGGATCGAATTTTCAAAACATGATATGCTATTACGACGTAGAAACTGCGACATTTCGTTTCTGTTTGACCCTAAACTTTGAGATGGAACGAAAACGATGCTAGTCCACAAGAGCAAGCACTCCCCTTAGTCGTCTATTAATGTGTGACAAAAAAATCTGACATGTATACATCAGGGTGCCGAGGGTGCCGAGACTCAGTTACCATTGGTACAGCAGGATACAGGCGCACGGTCTCCAGGATGCAGGCATGAAGATAATGCAACTTGAGGAGGCTGTCAAAAGTGAGTAACTCCGAGAATCGCAAAATTCGTCGCTTGAAGTCCTCGTCTTCCCCACTTCGTGTCTCATCAGGCTCAGATTTGCTGTCGGTGATGTTCACAGCTTGCAGCTCGGTGTCTAGAGCAAGAAGCTCCTGGAAAATTTGGTCAGCAACATGAGGATGCAGTGTGATCATGTACACAAACCATGATAAAGTGATGGCAGTGGTATCTCGTCCGGCCAATAGAAAACTCAGGAGAATATCACGGAAGTTCTTGTCTGTGAACTGCTGCTCTCCTGCTTCGTTCAAGAGCATGAACCTGGTGAAGAGGTCCCTTTTCCCCTGCATGAGAACGATGGCGATTTAGGAACGGTTTTGAGTCTTTTTGAGGACGATTCAGTGTGGAATGTTAATTGCCATTGTGTAGCTTCACCATGCTTTTTGATATTGCACTCTTGAAAAATAACCCTATTTTGACATCTGCAATACACGAAAAATAATTGATATATTCAAGTTCATAAACCCAATTTCATAGTCAGTGCAGCAATGGGACTTAATGTGCACTTACCGAAGTATGAAGATCCTCTTTCCCAAGCCCTTTTGTGCTCACGGTCAGCTCCTCTTTTCTGGCCTTGATGACGCTGTAAATGAATTCGTCAATCTCCTTTGCACTGGCCACCACAGCAGCCTCGTTGCCCACTTTGAGAGCTCGCTGCAGCTTCCAAAAGGGATTAAAAAACCTACTGGTAGTGACCTCATTTGTGAAATCAAACGCCTTGGCGAACGGCAAGTCGGGCCGCTCCGGCTTCAGGGTGTCAATCTCGTACCCGAACACAGTTTTGAAGATAGAATCCAACGTGAACCTCATGAACAAGTCCTGTGATGACAACGTGCATTGCAATCAACACATGCTGACACAGGTCAGTCTTCAAATTCGAGTAGAAAACCGCGTTGAAAGAAACAAATTATGGGTGACATTTGTATCTTCTGTGACGTCGAATTCTATGCAACTCCTTTTATTAGAATTAATGTTCCCAGAGTTTAGATAACATTCTTGATATAGTTTCAGAATATTCATTCAGTGTAATCTCAAAAGTGACTCTACTTTGTTCTTGATGATTTTTAGTCAAGTCTCTTTTTTACTTCGTTATGCCTCATCACGTACTGGTGACCCTAAAACCCAAGCTAAGCTTACTCAATAGTTTGATCGAGAGGCTAACCTGCATGTCTAGTGGCTGCTGCGTCACGGAAGCGTTGGTGATGAGAAATGCAGCTTTCACGGAGTAATCTCGAAAGACCACAGTGCTGAAATCTCGCAGCTTTCGGGAAGCAAATTCCGAGCTCACGATCTTGCGCTGCTGCTTCCATCTCTCCCCATCAACGTTGAAAATGCCATCACCCAGAAATATATCAAAAATTTCGTGAAACATTTTCCCCTGAATCAATTACCACCGATTCAAAAATCTTGCCATGATCTCGTCTCTGAGCACTCAGGCAAATTAAAGACTATGAATTTACAGATTGAAGCAAACGATACTTTCGCTCATTACACACTCAGGGAAATTAAAGACTTTGAGTGCCCATATTTATATTGCAAACGGGTGAAAAACATGGAGTCAGAGCCAGAGAAATCCAAAATGTCCATAACCCCAATTCTACATCAATCGCAACTAGCTACGATATGCAATTTAACAGATTGAGTATGAAATTTAATTTGGGCTCTATTCGATTCTCTAGTTGTACAATTCCATGGCACTATGGAATTGCGGCTATGGACTTTTCGGCTGGATTTCTCTGGTGCAGCTAGGCAAGCTCGAAAAAACAACAACAGAATTGGCATCGTGCTCACCGAATTATCCATAAATTGCTATCAATGCCACTACTGAGTTCGTCCTAAAATGCGCAAAAGGTCACTGAAAATGCAGCAAATTCAATCGACTTACCTTCGGGTAGTTCGCAAAGTTGGTCTTGACAATATATTCCACATTAGCAGGGTCAGCCGTGAAGATGAAGTTCACATTCGCCGTTTTGCAGCCGAAAGTGAGCCCGTCTCGCAGGAAATAAAACACCAGCCAGTCGTTGAGCTGGTGAAAATTTCGTAGCACTTCCACCGTCGCCCCTACCAAACGTGATCATATGTACCCAAAGTACATGATCCGTCAGCATGCAATTACGAAAGAAAAGCTTGAAATTAAACAACCAATTCAATTCCTTCAGAACCAAAGCATGGCTTCCATGCCCCAACTTGAGCCTGCAATTATCAATCAAGACTCGATCCAAGATGGATTAAGAGAACAGATCTAAATTCTTGATACAGTGATCGAGGGATCAAAACTGATGAAGCTAAGCCAACGATTGGTACCTAGAATTGGCCATTGCACGGGCCCTTTGCGTCCTCTGTGCAGCACCCAACGATCTGCAATTGCCCACAGAAGGTAAGCCAAGACGGTGCTGAAAACGAGAAGAGAAACCACCGTGAGGATGCTCATCCTCTCCACAAGCCATGATCCCCACACTTCCATAGCCTTGGAAATTACAGGGAGAGATCGAGATCGAGAGAAATTCAAAGACAGTTCTTTGAGATTAAGAGCCTGGATATATATTGATACCATCTTGCTAAAAATTAATGATTTTCTACAGTAGAACGTGCACATTGCAAGACGGTACAGTGATTTTGTGAGGACGAGTGAGCTCTGAGTGACACTAAGACTACGTAAGCAGTGAACATATATAAAATAAAATACATTAATGTAGAGTGATGAGTTCGAGAAGGTGTTTTGAGAGGGATTTGGAAAGGAAAAAAATTTAAGCTTCGCAGATGTTGAAGTTAGTGACGGGAGAGGTTGGTTGTTTTCAAGCTTTCTTTCAATGGAGAGGTATGTAATTACGTGGAGTATTCAATGATAGCAACGTTATTGATCATCTGTCAGTAGTGTTTTTCTTGATGTCCATTATTGGAATGTGGAACTGTTCTTTTAGTTGTGTTATGTGTTATGGAGGTGGGTGGGGGTGCTTGGGTATGGAATACTTTTTGCACGACCCCGACATTGGCCAGGAAATATGTGATGGGCCAATTCAAGGGTTCAGTCACCCGGGAGTAGGATAGGGGAATCGCGGGTGTCTAAATTGATGATCGCGGGCGCCCTCTGGTGTACCGTTTGCCCTTGCACGGCCTGGGTCGGTCGGGCATGCGATTTGAAGGTTCATCTGGTCTGCCCGTAAGGGAACATGCCCGGGTGAACGCAGGGAACATCGCAGGTTGTGTGAACGCGCCGGTGAATGAGAACGAAACTGAGTGGAACGACAGACGGAGAAGTGATTGACGGAGGACCGAACGAACTGACGCTTGAGGTTCTGCAGTTCGACAAAAGCACAGGTGTTAAAAAAATAAAAAAGAATGGAATTAAATTCATTTTCATGCATCATTAACCCCATAAAGGACCAACATGTTTAGAGATTCAAAAACTTCTTCAAAATACTTATCTCCAAAGTAAGGTCAAAATCTTTATCAATATTTATTTTTAGACAAATTTAACCATAGGATCCTTTAGTTAACTTGCTCAAGTATATTGTCCCAAAATTTTAGAATGAACATCTCCATTGATTGCAAGTTCAACGTGTCTAAACTTCAAAATGGAGGCTTTTCTACCCCTTCCAAAAGGTGAAGTTTTGTCTTTCAGCATTTTTAGGAAAAAACACCTATGTCCTATAACTTGTGCATTTCAGTCAACATGTCGGAAAATGGGTTGAAAACATGTGTAAGAAATTTTAACCAAAAGAACTTTCAAATTAATTTATTTTAAAATTGTAAAGTGGAAGGTGTTACCAAATGAAAGGTAAAACTAATGTGCTAATAAATTTTGGAAGAATTTGAGAATTGTTAATCCCAATGGTGAAAATATTCTAGTAGAAAATTAGTATGTTTTATTTTCATTTTTATTTTCAAATTTTCAAATATGAGAGCAAACTGAGACAACTTTACATGTTTTTTCTACCTTCATTGCCCACAAAATAAAACTCCTCATAACTTTTACATCATTATTTGGAATTCAATGGTTCAATTTTTTTAGTAGGTATCAATCTATCCAATTCTAAAAAAAAAATTGTTGCCTGGTTTGACATTAAAATTGAAAAAAAACTTCTAACATTTTGCAATATTTATCAAAATAACATGATCAAATCTTCACACATAGATTATAATGAATAGCATCCAGTTTCAAAAATGCATGAAAAAATTCGAAAATTTGAAAATAAAAATGAAAATAAAACATACTACTATGTATTTAATTAAAATTTAAAGTATTCTATATTCATTTATAGATGACTTTTCCTAATAGAGAATGGTGTAGTGGATACTTCAGCCACTCTACCATAAATGATGCATTCAATTGGTGGAAATGAAATATTATTGAACATTCGTTGTAAATATGGCACCGTATTGAATGTTGATGGGCCGCCGGTTAGTAATGGGTGCCTTCACCTTGGTGGCGTGATTAGAGAAAATAGTAGACCACCAACTTTTGTTAGGTTAGCTTCCCTAGAAAATGAGGTTAAAAGAAAAAAAACATGGCCAAGTGTTTTCAGAACCTTACTTGTAGTTAAAGCAGACTCAATGATTGATAGTCTCCATTTCTTGTATTCGCATAGCACAGTGGCACAATGGCTTGCATTCGAGTAGATGGTCATCAGGTCCCACTTGTTTTCCCGGTAGAAGATGAGAAATATGCCACAATATCTAGTCACCTCCTTCATGTCCGCTTTAGGTTTTTAGAGTCGTCAATCTATGTTGAAGAAGAGAAGAAGTCAGAATCAGGTGAATTATTGCAATCTATCCCTATTGTGAAGTCTGTCTCCGGAGAAGGTCATTGTTGGTATCTGCCTTCGGGAAACTACAGGGCATATGGTCTTCTTCTATCCTTCCTAGCTGCATCCACGGAGATACTAAGCTGAGAGTCAAATAATTTGACTGTAGATATGCCTTACATGTGTGGTTCAATATCACCTAATCCACCTCATGAAGTATCTCCTGTGCTAAGAAGTAGTGCAATCATCCGGAAAGTGAAGGTTGAGAAATCAGACCCTATCATAGAGTTGTCTAGTGAATCAGAAGGTGAGTCCCCTCACTTGACACTTCAAACACGACCGTGTGCAATTTCGCGTAGCTCACATGAGACGGATATCCATAAGTCTGTATGGGACACCTCTTCTAGTAGCCCTACGTTGTCTTCACATTCACATCCACCAATGCATCCAATGTCTGTTGAACAAGTAAGCATTATGGATTGCTTGAAGCGGCTAGCCACCGTTCGCCATTCTCGTAATGAGTTGTCAACAGTGGATCTTCATGATGTCATGAAGCACCACCGTGTGCAGTTTCTACCTGCAGTTTACAATGGAGATGTTGTCTTCGAGTTGCCTCTATGCCGGTCTTCATCTTCGGCGGCTAAGAACTTGGAGGGAATGGACAAGCGTTACGACGGACACCCTTGGTGTAAGGTACTGACAACGAACATCCAAAACACAAACAACTTGAAGTTTCGTAAGTCCTATTGCACTGGCCATCTTGCGTGTCTGAACGTGGAATGTGATTATTTAAAGAGAGCTTCTAAAAAGAACGAAATAGAGTGGACTGGGTACACCGTGTTTCCTTTTGTAGTGGGGGACAGTCCTCCTAAAGATTGTACTCTAGTGTGCAAGGTTTGCAAGGTTACACCTACTTGTTTGGGTACATGTGATGCTAGGATTAATTATTGCTATACGAATGATCCAAAGAAGACGAGGGCCGCAGTTCACTTCGGGAATCATATTCACCCAGTGGCAAAAGGGATGTATAGAGATTCAACGGAAAAGATTTGTGGATTCATTGCAAAGCAGGTGGCCAAAACACCAATGGCCACCAACTCTGCCATTGCTCTATCTGCTAGCAAAGACTTTCTAATAGACTATCTTTTTCACAACGGAGAGGGAGAAAAGGAAATGTTGAGAGGTGAGGAACTAGAGGAGGTCATGGATCGCTTCCAGTATCTTAGCAGTCCAAATATACGAAATGTAATCTCTTCATTTCGCTCAAACAACCAAGGAGGGATTATTGACAACATTATGACTATGAAGAAGGACTCTAAGTTCGAGTATATACAAGACAGTGTCTTTTCTGGACAAGGTAAAGAAAATGTGTATATCTTCAAAATGCTCACCAAAGGACCTGGGAGTGGAGTGGACCTGGTGAAGCGTATGCAACCCGGAGGTGATCTTCAAAATATGTGGATGATGTTCGACCACGTCAAGCGTGTAAAAGAGTGGACCACGATGGCTTGCCACGTGTATGATCCTGAGTACAAGAAAGTGATGACCATTTCAACATGCGACATGCAATCTGAAGATACGGAAATCCAAATACAGTTTTGGAGATGCTTGAACAATTTCGGCCTCCTCCATGGTCTTCGAATCTTTGTTGGTTCATGTGGGGTAGATTGTGATAATTGATAACCAACTAATTTATTCAATTATTCAAAATATTGAGGAAATGAAAGTGAGGGGTACCCAAAAGCAGAGGTCCAGCTGGTACCACCAAGACCTTAGTCGGATCCGACTAAGGTTTTAGTGGTCTCAGACATGATTCCTCTTTTTGGTATAGCCACAGCCAAAAAATCAAATTTGGGTGAATTTTCCATCGAAGTGATTGTATGTTGGTAATAAAAAGGTGTTAATTTATTTTTGGGAAATCACTTATTTTCTTGTATATTAGGAGTCTTTCATGTTAAAATTTACTTTATTGTGATTATCCTACATCTTTTAAAAATTTTACCTAAACCTTTTCATTTATGTTTGAAAAAATAAATAGGGCTGACGTATGGAATCTAATATAGTAAATCCATATTTCTGTTTGCTTGGATTTGTAGGATTTAAGTTTGGAAGAGATGGCCGACATGCCCTCATGCAATTTGTCAGAAACAGTTCATAACAAGTGACTTCAAATGTCCGGAAACCGAGGCAATAATTTGTTTGATGCCACTTGCGACGATAGTATTCGAGCATGGATGCAAATGACAAACTACCGTGCATATTTGAGAGGGCATACATGTGGATCTGGTCCATCAAAGGGGGAAATGAAATTGAGAGCTGCAAGACGAAGTGGAGATCCAAAGAAAATAGCGGAAGCATTGAATACACTACCTGGAGCAAAGGATATTGGAACTCGAGTACCACATTTGGAAAGAGAGGAAGTTTTTGGAAGCACGAAGAGAAAGTTGGATATACCCATTGGTGATGTAAGAGATTCACATCGACCAGACAGAGTTAATTTCTCTCAAGCGCGTGTTCAAACAAGGTCAAATGCGACTTCAATGGAGTTGTCGGAAGGGAAAAGTAAAGAGGCTATGACAAACAATTTTCAGCATGTTACAATTGCATTTGAAAGTAACTGTGATACATCAAAGTGGCATATTGCAAGAATCAACCACAAGTCAGGTGCAAAATGTCAAGCTCAATAGAAGGGATTGAACATCAAATGCATGGCGAAAATAACAAAGGGACGTTTGGGAACCCCAACTCCCACCTAGGGTTGTCTACCCGGACAACTCGACAACTCGACCAACTCGACATCGAAGACGTCTAGTAGAAGGTCTCGTCCGTCTAATAGAGTCAACTCTATCCTTTGACTTTTTCGGAATTTACCCCCCATTTACCTGGTCTTACTTGACTGCCATGTGGCAGCCACGTCACAAATTTAGGGCAACTTCGGGTGGGGGCGACCGCGGGTAGGGGAGACCACGGGTAGGGGCGACTGCGGGTAGGGGCAAATTCTGTACTACAATTCAAAACTGCCACTTTTGATGAATTCATCTAAAAAAACAGATTTTTTTTTTTAGAATCCAACCGTAAGATCTTGTACTTCACTTGTCTAAGATCACGTGGTAAAAATTTGATGAAGTTTGACCATATAGATTGGAAGATATTAACAATCAAAGTTGGAAAAAAAAAATCTGAACTGTGATTTGCAATTTCAGTTGACTTTGACTGTCATTTGTGGAAATTTTTTGCACTACATACTTTGAATTAAAAGACACATATGTTGAATAATCAAGTTGAAAGTCTAGGGAAAAATATTCACTAATAAAAGCACTTGATTTGCATTCTTTAACCCCTAAAGGACCATTGTCCCTTTGGTTGACAAATTGGATTTTGGGCATGTACCTACGGTCTCAATTTTTGTCATAATTTTTTGAAACTTTTTTTAAAGATAGAAAAACTAATTATCTTTGTGGAAATATAATGTTTTCTCAAGTGGTTCCTGGGAATAAAAGTTATGCCCAAATAAATTCAAAACAAAGGCAACAAAAAAAATTCAAAAATTTAAATTTTTTTTCTTCATATATTATATTCATTTTCTCAATGGGAAGCTTTGATTCATTTCATTTGGATAAGTGGTGTGAAAGTTATAGACAATCTTGTTTTTCTAGCAATCTAAGAATCTTCTTCAAAAAATAACTTGCAAGATTCATTTCTGAAATTTATTCCACACATTTTTATACTAGTTATGTATGAGATCCTATGGTTAGACAATTAGATGTGCAAAAGAAACAATTTCCAAATTTTTTACTCTTTGCAATAGAAATGGCAATTTTGAATGTTTTTTGGCAAGAAAAAGGCCTTGGTCCTTTAGGGGTTAAGAAATTTTAAAGTAGAAGTAGGTCCGAGATTGAACAAAAAAATTAAATTGTTAAGAGCTCTAAGATGGAATTGAAACGCAATAATTCCAATGATGAGATTGTTCTAGTGAGCAAATTTAACCTTGTCAAATAAATTTTTAGAAAAATTGTGAAAATTGCATTAAAAAATGAACCTTCTAAGTTTTGTTTTCAAGAAAATGCTAAGTTTGTCCAAAAAACAAGATTGTCCATAACTTTTGCATTACTACTTACTAGTCCAATTACAATGAATCAAAGCTTCACATGTAGACAAAAATATAATATTTGAGGTGTCCACTAATCTCCATTTTTTACTTTAGGGTGGCATAACTTTTTCTTTCAAACACTAATTGAAAAAATGTTATATTCCTACAAAGATGATATATTCTTCTATCTTCAAAAAAAGTTTCAAAAAATCACGATGAGAATTGAGACTCTAGGCATTATGTGAACCGAGATGAGAATTCCCTAAGAACTCTTGGTCTTCTATGGGTTAAAATTCAACTTCATTTTTGTAAAATTTCTCACACAATAGTTTAGAAGCAAATAAACTATAATTAATTGTTTGACAAAAATTACAAAATAATTGCACAAGAGAATTGAAATTTGAAATTCTATACAATAACTTTTGCACTTTGCATTTAGAATATTCAATTCTTTTTTAAAAATGTCATATTGTATAAAAAGTCATTAATATATTTACATTGATCTTCAAAATTTGAATGCATGCAATGTGACCTACGTTTTTATTTATACTAATCTAGTAATATCATGTCCTATTACAAAAACATTAGTGTGGGAAACAACTTTAAGGGGCATCATCAACCATGGTTTATCAATGAGGAAGTTTGTCACCTATCCACATATTAATTGCTTCTTTAGATTAGGCTCAATAAGGTCACCTAACTTCCTTACAAAGTATCTCATTGTCAATGTATTTTCAAATACTTCATTGTCGTATTTCTCCATATCATTCATATTCATTAAGTGGTCAATTTTTCTAATAGAATACAAGATGGATTTCATTGTATATTTACAATTTTCTTGCATGATCTCTATGGTCCTCTTTGAATATTGCAGCCCATATACATACGTTAGAGCCACCCGCCAACAATTCTTCATGTTCTCTAACTTTTTTTCCTTAATAGGTTATCTGTAATGAATCTTAGGGGACTCAAAAATGATAGCAAGGCACTTAACAGTAATCCATATAGTTAGCAAATATGTCCTTTTAGTAATAATCACTCATTCTTCAATGACATCAAACGTTTCAATTGAACAACCAAATTGATTATTTTCAAAGCACAATTACAAGAAAGAACTTGCAAATCATAATAACGATTTTTGCATTATAATTAGGAAAAATTCAAAAAACAAGGGAAATTTAAAAAGACCCCACCTTATAAAGACCCTAGGAATCAAGAAAAAATTCTATAAACATTCCCAATGGAGTTCCTAAAAATTAGGCCATATATATATTAACAACTCCAATGTAATGAAAGAAATCAAGGGAAATTAAACAGTAAATGATTTTTACTAATTTAAAAAATATATATTTTGAAATTGATATGAAATATCAAGACTCTAAGAAAAAAAACTATTATTAAGAAACTTTCAAAATCAAAAAGAAGAAGAAGAAAGATGTTTAGAATCTCTTTATTATGTAGAAAATTGTAAAAAAAGGATAACCTCAAAGCAATGGCTTCCACCTCCATCCACAGTTGCATAACACAACAGGTCGCTCTCACCCGCGTTCTTTTCTAATTAAAAAGTCGCCCAAGACCCAAAGTCGCCCCTAGACCCCCCCCAAAGGTCCAATTTCCAATTTTTGGACAAAAGGAAGGCAATTCTTCCCACCTGCACCCAAAGTCGCCCCTCACCCGAGGTTGCCCTTAAGAGGTCGCCCCCACCCGCGTTCTCCTCCCAAAGAGGTCGCCCAAGACCCAAAGTCGACCCTAAAATCCCCCAAAAGGCCCCAATTTGCCAATTTTGGGGCAAAGAGAGGCCAGTTCTTCCCACCTGCACCCAAAGTCGCCCCCCACCTGAGGTCGCCCTTAAGAGGTCGCCCCCACCCGCGTTCTCCTCCCAAAGAGGTCGCCCAAGACCCGAAGTCGCCCCTAAAATCCCTCAAAAGGCCCCAATTTGCCAATTTGGGGGCAAAGGGAGGCCAATTCTTCCCACTTGCACCCGAGGTCGCCCCTCACCCAAGGTCGCCCTTAAGAGGTCGCCCCCACCTGCATTCTCTTCCCAAAGAGGTTGCCCAAGACCCGAAGTCGCCCCTAGGATCCCCCCAAAGGCTCCAATTTGCCAATTTTTGGACAAAGGGAGGCCAATTCTTCCCACTTGCACCCGCGGTCACCCCCTACCGGAGGTCGCCCTTAAGAGGTCGCCCCCACCCGCGTTCTCCTCCAAGAGAGGTCGCCCAAGACTCAAAGTCACTTGAAGAATACGTTGGATTGTATTTTGTGGGCGATGAAGGTAAAAATTGAGAGCTTCATTAGAGTCAATTACTTTTGTTTTAGTTTGCTAGGTGTATTAGTGGACCTTCTTTGTTAGGTGAGCTAAGTAAATGGACCTTGATGAGATCAGATTTTGTAGCTTAGACACTTAATCTCATTTATTAGAAATGAAAGCTCCTCTCAAAATCTAGTTGCTTTGGATTCTCCATAGTACAACTTGAATTTGACAATATTTTGTTTGATCTATTAATTTGCTCTAGTATATAAATTTTATGACAAGATGTCATCTTCCATTGAACATTCAAGTTTTGCAACCATGCAATTTTTTAAAATATGTATCAATGGTTCATTATCATTTATTTGATTGTGATTACATGATATGAAATAAAATCAAATAAGAAAGATCATACATATCTGTCCATCTAATTTTTTGTATTTCAAAATTCATTTGATAAATTATAGACTTGTAGAATGACTATTTGAGATTTGCTTAAATCCATAGGAAAATTTTTAAATTAAATCTCTTTCCTCTAATTTTAAGTTAGAGGTGAAGATGGTAAGTAATTGATAAGTATAAAGATGCTTGGAGAATTAAGAAAATTAAATGGGGAAGGTATTGCAAATATCTTCATGCATTATTTTGTATTTTGAAATACACTTGATAAATTATAGATCCTTTAGTAGGATAATTCATTGAGATTTGCATAACATTAGAGGAGTTTTCGGACCCTTGGAGGGCCGTTTCAAGCAGCTGCGGGGGAACTGTCCCCCTTCAGTTTTGGGGGAACAGCTGTTCCCGATAAAAAAAATTCAAAAAAAAATAAAAAAATAAAAAAAATTTACTCTTGCAAAAAAAAACAGAATTTTTTTTATTTTTTTCCGACATGGAAGTCGCCATTAGGGGGCTGAAATCTCCTCTAATGATTAAATCAAAGGGGGAGTTTTCATTTAAATCCCTTCTCCACTAATTTTTTAAGTTAGAGATGAAGGTGGTAAATAATTCATGAATACAAAGATGCTTGGAGAATCAAGAAAATTAAATGGAGAAGGTATTGCAAATATCTTCATGCTTTATTTTGTATTTTGAAATACAGTTGATAAATTATAGACCCTTTAGTAGAATAATTCATTGAAATTTGCATAAATTAAATCAAAGGGGGAGTTTTCATTTAAATCCCTTCCCCACTAATTTTTTAAATAAAAGATGAAGGTGGTGAATAATTCATGAGTACAAAGATGCCTAGAGAATCAAGAAAATTAAATGGGGAAGGTATTGCAAATATCTTCATGCAATATTTTGTATTTTGAAATACACTTGATAAATTATAGATCCTTTAGTAAGATAATTCGTTGAAATATGCATAAATTAAATCAAAAGGGGAAATTTTTCTTTAAATCCCTTCCATCTAATTTTTAAATTAGACATGAAGGTGGTAAATAATTCATGAGTACAAGAATACTTGGAAAAAAGAAGAATTCAAATGGGGAAGTTTTTTATACAAATCTTTGTGCATTATTTTGTATTTTAAAATCCACCTCATGAATAATCACTAGAAGAGAAAGGAATGTTTTAGGTATGGTCTTAGCAATATAGTTCTATAATTTATGACCTTTTAGCAAATTATAGTAAATATTTATTAGAAATACATTTGTTTTCAATAAAAATTTACTAAAAATCTCCCTAAAGATCATAAGATTGTAGGACTATACTACTAGGTTGTACTTAAAATAGCCTTTTCTCTTGTAGAGAATACATTGTTAGGATGTTAAGCTCTAAAGTCTCAATTGTCTTTGTAGCTTGCAAAATGGATTTTGGGCAACTTCATATAAGGTCAATTTTTTATGAAGCTTTTGATACTTTTTCATGATATAGATAAACTTACTAGTTTTATGGGATTGTAATTTGTATTTTAATTGGTGCCAAAGAGCAAGAGTTATACCACAATAAGCCTAAATATAAATTAGGTGAACAAAAGCAAATTCACAAAAACTTGAATTAAAAATTAAAGTTTTTTTGTTCTCATAGATTGGAATTTTTTTGTACTTCAAAAGCTTTGGTTCATTTTTTTTGGATTGATGGTATGAAAATTATAGAGCATCTTCTTTTGTGAGCAATCATAGTATCATATTAAAAAAAATTAGGCATAGGATTCTTTTGGGCCATTCAAGTTTCAAACTTTTTCAAAACAATTAAACAAATAAGTTCAAAAGATTAACTTTGATTGATAGAACAATCTTACCATTGGAATTAGTGTGTTTTAATTCTATTTTAAAGCTATTAATGATAAAGTTTTTTCTCTCTATAATATACTTTCTTTTACTTAATAATTTTTTAAAGAATGAAACTACATTATTTTTAAATTTTAAATTTTTTATATTTTCAAATCAATTTTGAATGATGAAATTTTTTTAATTCAAGACTATAATGCAAACTTTTTTAAATTAACCCCTGAGCGCCCAGCCCATGTTCACAAAAATCCAAACCTTTCTATACTCATTCCAATTAAACTATCACCTAAAAAAAGATCTACACTAATTGACTGAACCGATTGATAGTAGAGACATGTCCAAAGATACATCGAGAGGGACGTGTCCTTTAACCGTACCATTGAAAAGATTATAAGAGTCAAACAAGGACATCTTTCAAAAATGGAGAGGCCATATTTTGGCCCCTTGGGCGCTCAGGGATTAAGAAGATTCAAAGTAGTTTGCCAATATGTCACAAATGTTATCTCTTTACTTTGAACGCATTTACCTTACAATCTATGTGGTGAAAGTGTTTGAAATTTTTTCCACACATTGTCATACTATTCTACTTTAAGATCCTATGGTTACATATTCAAAAATGTCATTAATTTTTTTTTCTCTTTGTACTAGAAATAGTAGTTTTGAGAGTTTTTTTGGACAATTGCAACAAACAGGTTGCCCCTAGAGACCAGAGGTCGCCCCTAGGAACCAGAGGTCGTCCCTAAGGACCAGAGGTCACCCTTAGACCCGCGGTCGCCCTTAAAGGGACCAGAGGTCGCCCCTAGACCCGCAATCGTCCTAGATTTCGGACCCGTAGTCGTCCTAGTACCTGTGGTCGCCCCTCATGAAGCACGCCACGTCACAGCCATGTAGGACAGTCTGTTTTACCAAGGGGTAAAAAAATTTGAAATCCAAAATCCGTACACGACAACAAAAAACGCCCATACTCGACAACTCGACAATTCGACATGCGACATGCGATGTCTATTAGACACAAAAACCTGAAATTCTGTCAGACAAGACAACCCTGCTCCCACCTACCGTGGTAGAAAAGAAGATTACGGGAGTAAACGAGAGGTGGTGGCGGACTTTTGGTTTTGTTGGGATGACATTGAACAATGTGTGAAAGGCTCAAAGCGCAAATGGGTCATTGATTGGCCAGAGGTGCCGGAGGTTTGGCTTGTGTTGATTGGAACTAATTTGAGTAGGGACGAGATTTTGTTACTACAGCATGCAAGCTTCCCCCTCGAAGAACAACTTGCATTATCACCACGCCGACTTTTCAATATATCAAAAGTATTCAAGAGCGTGATCTATGATCAACCATCGCCATCCAATTCAACTCAATATCCAACACGACTCAATATCCAACAGTTCGGAACAACAAAACCATACGCCGAATTGGAAATGCACCTACTACTGAACATCGGAACAAGTGGGAGAGCACGGGCAATGTAAGAGGGCAAATCGTGGGAGTGACTTTGCTTCCCTTTCCAGGCCTTGGTGCAATAGTGTCACTTGAGACAAGGGCATACCCCAACAAAAATGTGTATCGAATTACTGTGGGTATGTTCCCCACGTGCACGTGCCCAAATTTTACAAATATGGTTGTTTCTGCAATTGGAGGTCGACAGAAGTACGTGAATTGCAAGCACTTGTACTATTTGTTTAGATACTTCTGCAAGATGGACATCAATGACGATGTTTTCATTCATGTACCAAATTATAGCTTCAATGAGTTGAAGTTACTTATAGTTCGAGCAAGGATCATCACAGTTTTAGAATAGGCATATCTACATTTTGTTTTTTACTTAATTCGTAATGTTTTCATTTACTTATTACGATTGAAAGGATTTTGTGGCATTTTCACATTTTCACATTTTCACATTTTCACATTTTCACATTTTTCTTGTTTTCATTTTCATTCTTTTTCAATGTTCATTACATTTTTTTTTTATATATTCATTTATATTTTTTTCATTTTTTTTTCATTTTTTGGAAGTAGGTTTCTTGTATTTTATACGAGCATGACATTCCAGGAGTGGTCACTCCCTTAGGTCATATGGAGTGGAATAGTGGTGGCTGAAAGAAATTCTACATGAAATGAACCTAGGCAAACTGTGCACAAAAATCCTTTGAATCCACGGTAATAGGGATAGCGGTCATAGGTCTTTAAATTTTCTTGAAATATAAAAAAATTCCACAAATTTTAATTATTTTTTTCAAAAAATATGTGTTTTCGGTATAAAAGTCTAAAAAACATAACTCCAACGTTCACAGCTCACACGCTAGCGTCGTTGAGCTATAGCACACTTGATTTGAGGTTTCATGTGGTAGTGGCACCCATTTGAATATTGGATGAGTTAATATAGGCTAGGACAAGATTTTGATGTTTTATATGGTATTTGGGTACTAGTATGTTAGTATTGAAATACAACCAAGAGTATATACATACACATAAATTTGGTATATGTATCATAATATGGTGTGATATATATTATATATGGATCTTATACATATAAATCTTTTACATACAAATAGCACTAGCATATATAATCTATACTTATGATATTTGAATTGAATAATATTTTTGATCCTATTATGTAAATAAAAGATTCTTCAAACAAATAAGAGATTGGAATATATACTTGAAGGATAATTTGTTACTTAGTGGAGTTTTCTTATGCTCTTGACCTAATGTAGTTGCAATCAGAAACCCAACATTTTCCTTAGGCCACTCTTGCTACTTGATACTGGAGGAATATTAAATTCGAAAAAGGTGGAATTGTAGGGTGAATATGAAGGTATTGTTTTCATAGGACATTAGTTAGAGTTGATAGTGTTTCATTGTTTTTGGATTTTCACTTGAACAATAAGATGTATCTAGTATATTTAATTGCAATGTTGATGATGTTAGTGAATGTAGTGGTGGTGGTTTGTTTGGGTAGTTCAAGTTGTTGGCAAAGTATAATAAAAAAAGGCGTGGATCTTGTCCCCCTGGATCTAGCTGTGAGGACAATAAGGGTATATATGTGCACCCCATCCATGAGTTTTGGTCATTTGAATGCTAGTGTGGTATTTATTTGTTTTTAAGGTTAATAGAGTCTTAAGAGAATTTGACATTGCAGTAAGTGAATTTGAGGTATTGCATTGTATGTGGAGTAAGTTGGGGAGCATTATAGTGCAAGATTGCACTAGAAAAAAATAATTTGGCTAATAAATGGCAATAAATCATGAAATTTTTTGCCAAAAATTTTTAGATTAAATTGCTAGATTGTGGATGAAAATTGAATTATAGACATGCAATATGTGCTAATGTGAAATTTTCTATCCAATATGTGGATGAATGATGAAATTTGAAGCACCACTATAACATTTTATATTGCCACTTTGGCACTTCATAAATTAAAAAAACAAAATTGGTGTGGAATGTGTAAGATGTCTCAACAAAGTTTGACTTCATAAGTGTAGTTATTGAGCATGGTACATGTACACATGTACAACTATGAAGGTACTATATGAAGGTTTGAAGTTGTCGGCATTCATAAAGAGGTAGCTTCTTGTGTGTGTGTGTGATAAAGAAGTTTCAAATGTCTTGAACTACTTTCAATTATGTCTTTGAATGTGGAGGGCTTTTATGTAGGTGTACACTATAGGAGGACATGGAGCTAAGTATTTAGTTGTTGGAGATTACATAGCTAGTGGCCATAGAATGGAGGGAATAAAATGTAGGCTAGAAAAGATGTTTTTGAGTCTACAATAGACTACTTCAAAATGAAATTGGGGTTGAAAGTTGTGAAATTGGGTTAAACATTTATTGTTTTATAACTCCAAGGAACACCTCCATGTGATTTAGACACATGAACAAAAGTTCCTTCATTATTCCACAATTTTGAAGGGAAGGTTTTGGATTACCATTGCAATTTATGTAGGAAGTCCAAAGAACCACATTCATATTCAAATGGACTAGAATAGTCCTCCAAAGGACAACAATGGGAGCTATATGTAAAGGGAGAGGTCCGATGAGGAGGGCCTCCTATAATAGGGTGCTCGAGCAGGAGGAGGGCGTAGCTTGACCGATGTTGAGTGCTCCCTATTACAGGAGTCCCGACGAAGAGGGACTCTCCCGGCGTAAAGCCCGGTCAAGACCTGTCGTGCCATGGTATCATGCAATTTAGTCTACCCTCGCAATTCTCACAAGACTAACCCTGTGAGATCAATTCTATAAGGTTAGCCCTATGAGATTAACCTTGTGAGATCTCACAGATGTGAGGGGTCGTAAAAAGATATTGCACTTTAGATGATTGGGCTTTACGTTTTAGCTTTGACCACCTATAATATATCTTTTTTTTACTGAAAAATGAGTCGACTAAAAAACATGTGAATTTTTTTCTAATTTGTTGTTCTATTGGAATTTTTTTGTGAAATCTAAATTTGTGCAATGCCCAAAGGGACCACAATGGGTATACTTACCTTAACCTTATAAGAGAAGGCAGCAAGCCTGTTCTTATGTGAGATCTCTCCAAAATCCCCAGGTTTAAGTCCTTACTCCAAGCTTTCTACTCTCACCCACAAGTATACTCCTTTTGGTGATCTTCATGAGCGTTTCTTAGAAAATGGAGCTAATGATAGCATCGTAAAATTTCTACTAAAATTTCTGACTGAACCAATTCAAAAAACAGGATGCAGAAGGCTTATGATTTACCGGCATACGTGAAGAATCCAGAACATAGACGAGCCTATTCTTTAACATTAATAGCGAAAACCTGGTGACATCAGATGTAAGATAATTGTGCAACCTTGCCCCAAAGCAATTCCTCCAGATTCTTGCCTAAAATGTCCTGATTCTGAACATGAGAACATGAGAAACTAGGATCGATTTTAGGTACACCTACAATTAGGACTCTGAAAATTCGTACTAGATCACTCATACAATGTTCAAAACATACACAGTAAGGTGCATTAGAATTTGGTTTTCAATTGCAAACCAACCAATAAAAAAACTGGCAGTCTAATAATAACAGAGTCCATACTGAGAAGCTGAACACTTTCGGGTACACAGCTTACGCTGAGCATAGAAAGATCAAAATTGCATATAAAACCACGTGAACGCCACATAGTTGTGAAAAGAATAATTACACAGGCTAAGGAAGAGGAAATCGCGAGCCCTTCTATATATATACATCATCTCCGAAATAATATATGGACATACTACATCGATAAGAAACATAACATTAGGAACACAAGGATGCTGTTGCATTCAGATTTATGACGAGGGATATATCATGCCCAAGCCAGTGGCCTTTACGATGGGGTCGAAAACCTTGGCCCACTGGTCCACGCTCCAGCTCTCATCAGCTCCAGCCACTGCAACTCCATTGACTAGATAGGTCGGCGTGCCGACAACTCCTCTGGAGCATCCATACTAAACAATCCACACGCAATCACAACAAAAAATCAGAAGGGAAATCAGTGAGAGCAGTAATTCAGAATTTTTTGCATTCGCTAGACTGTTGAAAAAGGTGCTGAAATAGATCACAATTTGAACATTGTGAATTCAAAACGTTCATAACAGTCTTCAGCAATGAGGAGTATGCACTCTTTCCATTTTGAAATGGAATCCGAAGCATCATGCTAGATAGAGTCAAGTTCTCTATAAATGAGAAAATAAATTAGTACAAATCTTGCTTAATTTATTTTCACTAATATCAAGTCAGAAGAGGAATCAGAGCAACAATTTTGTTTAGGGGATTTTGAGGATTAGCTTGACCGGCTAAAATGGCTAGAACTTCAAAGCCAAATACTGTGGATTCAATATGAATAATGACTGATATATAACACCTGCTTAATTTAGCCACATTTAGGGGTAAAGTTTCTTGCCTTGAAGGAGATTCGAGTGGCTTGATCGGTGACAGAGTCGTTAAAGCCAGCTTCAAATGAATTAGCGGAGATACCAAGGTCGGTCGCCAAAGCTATCAGCCGGCTCACCACGTGTGCTGGCGTCTCATGGTTCGTGCTAGGATTTAAGAATGTATCCTGCAAGTCCCAAGCTTTCACAAGTTAGAGACTAATGTGACAAAGTCTCAATGGTGCATTCGCATAGGCTGTATATCTGATACTGTCAATCGAAACCACGAGTATTACATATTATTCAAAAACAGAACATCATCGTACTAAATTTGAAATCTCGCAGATAAGGTCTCAGACATCATTTCGAAAAGATCAAATTCTGGTTGTCAGTTAAAATCTTCATACACATTAACAAGATGTCCACTAATGGCAATCAAGGTCACGATTATCAAAACCTGTCGCAACTAAGTCTTTACAAACTTACGAATTATTTCTGATGCCAATGTCCTTGATTCCCACTATCTAGTCCAATGTACAAAAAAAAGTACAAAAAATCTCATAAGCAATCCCATACCTGGGTGGCGAAGATGCGCTCCAAGAGGGGATACACAAGAGACGCATTCGTAAGCTGTGCAACATGAAGCGCCCGGCACGCGAAAAACGCATTATGATGAAACCTGACACGAATTCCACCAGCCCCCATGGCCCCATTTCATTCCACACTCAACAAGAGTCGCATCCAAGTGAAACATTGGATTGATCTAACAAGATGTTGTGTGTTTTATATAGTTTGAGTCTTCACATTAACAAGATGTTGTGATCCAGAAGGCAGGTAAGCTTACGGAGCAGGGAAGGGATGCACGATGACCACGAGCGAGGAGCCGTAGCGGTCCGCCACTTGCTTCACCACCGGCCACCCAATCTTGCAATCGATGCACAAGGGGTCGATGAAAACCTCCCAAAGCACAGGGCCGCGCATCACGGGGTCTGGCTTGCCGTTGTACACGAACCCATCGTAGCGCTCCGGAATTGAGAATTGGGCTAAGACAGTTTTGCTGCCCAGCAGAGACAACCAGACTACTGCGAATTCCAGGGACGAGGCGAATTTGAGGGTACCCATCTTCGACATTTGCGAACTGGGCGGGATGGTGGAGTGCACACTAACTGAGGTGAAGGAAATGCTTGAGAGAAGGGAGAATGATAGTGGACACGAAATCTGGACCAGGGGGGAAGAAGGAGGAGCGACGTGTTTCGTCCACTTTTTGGACGTATCGTTCATCTTTCGTCCTTCTTGCAAGCATCCAACATCCGCAGCAACCCGGCAGGAGGATGCCCATTTGCTTGTTTGGTGTTTTTCGTGTGTGTGGTCAAGCGTTTGGCGATGGCGATGGCGATGGCGATGGTTGGGAGCAATGTGCTACGCCTCTTCCAGACTTTCATGGCGAGGTTTGGATCTCAAGGCGCACTTCTTTTCCAGCGATTCAGTCTACCAATTAGGGTTTTAGCAAATGCCTTCCTTCTGCTTCAACATTGGTATGAATGTTGCTATGATCTTTTCTCATGCCATAATTTATTTTGCCAAAAAAACTCGAAATCTACATCCGCCTTCTTAGGGATTGATTGACTATATTGATTAAATTATTGGCTTCCGTTTTTGCTGAGTATGACTGGATTGGAAAACCAGAGTGATAGGGCTGGAGGATATGGCGAAGCTGAGCAGCCAGATGCTGGCGGTCTTTCAACAAGAGCTTGGTAATTGACCTCGTACTCACTTGCATGGACTTGTCGATTCGAAGTTTTATGAAGAGTTGTCCTGAGTTTTAGGGTTTCAGATATGTTTCGTAGGTCGCCTCTAAATAATTCAAGTACTTTGGCCCAAGTACTGGCGAAGGAGCCCAGTGAGCGTCTGAAAGCGTACCAAGAGGCAGGGTATCGGCATTGTCACACCGATCATGCAGTGCTGGTCAAGTGTAAGTGATTCAAATTGCCATGGCATTTAGAATGCTCAAATTGCTTGTGTGAAATTCTGTTCGGGGTTGGTTGCAACTTTTGTTCAACTTTTGGATTCCCACCTTGTACTGATGGGAGCTTGTTTTTTGCAATGTTAAGAAACGACAGTGGACAATGCACTGAAGTTCCTCCAAAACCACGTCCAGCGAGGTATACTCCTGGCCTATTGCTCTTGCAAGTTGATGGTAGTGACTCTAACAGTCATTCTATTTAGTATTTCTGTCTCAACTCTTGCTGCAGGCCATCTTTTTATTTGGGATCTATTTGAATATCTAATGACGTAGTACTACACTAGTCATGTTTTAGTAATTTTGACAAACTAAATCAGTAAAGTACCATTTCTCCAGTAAGAAACTATGGCTTGAAGGAATTGCATCAGCTAGCTGCACTAAGTGTAATGAAAGTCTGGTTTCCTTGACTTGAAACAAGTATGACAATAATTGATTTGCATTTTTGTGCTCTGAATATTGTTTCTCTCCGAATGCTTTTTGACTGAGGAAACTAAGATTTAGTGTCAGACACTAGTAAACCCGCTCCCTGGGGATATTCCAGAAAACCTACTTGCCTTAAACCTTGACCTTTTTTAATCTCCCGGGAATTAGTTAAACCTAGCCCTTGTACGCAGTTTCTAATGTAAATCTTGCCGATTGTAATGAGATAGGTTTTCTTCGGGTGAGATACGGTATATTTCTAGGGTTGGATTTAGGGTTGATCGACTTGGTTGTTGATTTCACCGATTCCAGCTCGTGAAGTCATTGAGGAGCTTCAAAAGTTGCTGGAAGAAGCAAATGGGATTATGCATGACGACTTGAACGCGCGGTTGGGTAACGTTGCATTGACTGAAGGTGTGGGGAGTTCCGAAACTGCCCAACCTGGTGATCTTGGACAAGGAGTGGGCATTGGACAGGTACGCATCTATCCATGATGTTTAAAAGCGATATGAAACGTGTCGGACATGGAGGAAGGCTATTGCATTTGCTGCTTGAACGAGGACTTTACTGGTTGTGTTTCTAATCGTGCATTTCCTTTCTACAGGTATCCTCTCCAAATATCAGAGTGCGGCAGCTGCTTACATCAGACTATGTGACAACAATGGCAGCCATTTATGGCATGCTACAGCAAGACTTCATCATGCAGGTCTCTTCAAATCACTGCGCTCTTATCCAGTAATTGGTTCAAAGCATTAATGCGTATACAGCTCTTTTATTAAACACTCGTAGTGAATTCTGATATGTCTTGAACTTTAATCATTTCGGTTGCAATTCATGTCTGCAGCTCCTTTGATGAATCGATTTGATCATGGTCTTTGTCTGAAAAAGCATACTAATGCATTTGGTGCGTGGCGAAACAGCAAAGGGTGGTTGTTACTCTTGGATTAGACTTGTCTTCTGAACTTCTCCAAAACTACCAAATGATGTGGACGTTACGGCCTTTTGTGGATGAATCCGTTGTGGAGGAGGCTCTCACTTGGACCACACCATTTACGGGTTAGGAGGTTGAGAATTCAGTTGTGATGTCAATCAATGATGTGTCGAGCAGCCGTTGCAATCACGCTTTCTCAGAAATTTTGTGGTGTCGGCAGTCACAATTCTTCAAATTTTAACTACCAATAGCGCTTTGGATCGAGACAACTGCCTTGAGCACAGCGGCTATGTCAGCACAGTGATCTCGACATGGGGAGAGAACTTGTAAGTTTCTTTCATACACTGATTAACCACTGAGTTTGAAAGTTTCTGAGAGTGCTGTCTTTGCAGATGACTTATTGTGACGTTCATCTAAGGAAACTCCTGAATTGTGCAGTTTGAAATGTTCAGGTGGGAGGTCAATTGAACTGCCCAAAACATGTATGACTGCTATCGAATTCTTGATGAATCCGCTGAAAAGTGGAGATCCTCAGACCTTGTGCTGCGCCTCAGTTGGCTTATCATTCGGAAGCCATTCTCGTGTTCACTTAGGGGTTTTAGTTCGCGACTTTCTTTCTGAATTCTTCAGTAGATGCGTCATGTTTTTCTTTTTGTACAGTTCAGTGGTCCCAACATGAAAGCTGCTGAACTTAAGAGCAATCATTTTGCATTCCTTCCATACCACTAGACTCAAAACGCCGGTGATGGTGTAATCTAAGGATACACTCAAATTTGCTGTCGTCATTTAAGTATACATGTCCATTGAATGTGCAGCGGCTGCTGACCACATTTGTGTGTGATATTAGACTTTGTCTTTTTGGATATCCGATTATTGAATCGTGCCAACTATAGCTCTTTCTTTCTGTTTGCATGATTAAAATTCCCTTATGTACTGTGCAGTGCTTGTGTTGCTTCTCGAAAATCAAACCTAGTCTCTTCATCGACAATGGTTTGTAGTCTCTGATATGAAATTAGCTACATCTCGTAGCTTTGTAGTTGCACTATGTAAGGGACACGCTTCCTCTGGTAGCTTGTAGTTGCTTCTTTCGTTGCTCAAGTGCACGAAGTGATCTATCAATCTCAATCATCCAAGCGTGCTTGAATACTTTGGGAATCACCTCAAGCCAGCTTCTCTGACCACCCACATTTAGAGGCACTAGCAATTAGAATATGGAATTGGTCGCCTGATAAAATAGCTAGAAAGGAAGGAAGAAAAACTGCAATGTGAGTCTCAAAAATAAAAGGATTTGCAGTGTAAATTTATATTTTGTTGAAGTACCCATTCCAAAGTCCACCAGACTGTTGAAACGTTGAAACAGCCAGACTTTTACGTCATGTGCATCTCAGATCGTCCGATAATCCAATTAGTGCAATAGTCTTCTACTTGGACTTTCCTGCGTCTTGACTCTTGAGGTCTTCAAGAGCGTCGATCGGTATTTGTTCCATTTCATGCAGCAAAGAGTTTGATCAAATTAGGGCTTTCGCATTTGAGGTCAGTCAGTCTCTCGAAGCTCAGGGTTCAATTGAATCGTTGCGAGGTTACATTGTTGCCCTCCAACTTTGTTGCCCAAGAATCATATCGGCGATGGCGCTCTCTTACTGCACGCCTGTTGTAACAACTTCCCCATCGCTCTCTTGGCTTGGATCCCCTGTCTTTTTGCCGTCTCTCTCGTCATCTCTGTTGGTGCACAAGAATGACTTGAAGCAGAGGAGCACCCGGACTTTGGTAGCCAGCTGTGGAATCTCAGCGTTTGGCAAACGATACCAAACCCCCGGCACTCTGATGTCCACTGTGAATCCTGCCTTCGCCGATTTCCAGAGGAAGTTCCAAACCCCACGCGCCACGATCGAGGGAGTCGTCCTTGAGGACGTGCAAGAGCCGGAACTCGGTGGCGGCGATGGCGGAGGTAATGGCCGTGGAGACGGGAATGGCGGCAGTGGTGGTGGTGGCCGCGGCGATGGCAGCGAAGGAGAAGGAGACGGAGAGAAAAAGAAGAAAGCCGGGATGTCCATGGCGCAGAAGCTCACGCTGGCGTATGCCATTCTCGTTGGAGGTGCTTCAATCTCTCGTTCAATTCCTTTGCAACATTGATGCCGCTGACACATTTTGCAATCCTAGGTTGCTATTTGAAGCAGCGAGTGTGAGAACCTGGAATCCGTGGCTTAGGGTTTGATGCTCAGTCGTGTTTTTTCTCAATTTCTTGAACAGCAGTTTCGCATTTGTTTCACATTTCTTCGTTATCGGGAACCTGTTGCATCTTGATTTCGTGCTGCACTCCTGCGGGAAATCAGTCACGGATTGGAAAATCTTGGGTTGTTCTTTGCGAAGCAGCGACTGTGGGCATCTGGGATCCGTGGTTTAGGGTTTAACACTCAGGAATGTTTCTCACTTGAATTTTGAAATTCATTTTTGCAGTTCTTGGGCATTTTTCTAGTGAACGGGAACCTATTGTAGCTTCTTTTCGTGTTGCACTACCCTGTGAAATCTGTCCCATTTTGAAAAACCCTGGGTTGCTCTTTGCGAAACATCCACAACTGTGGATCCGTAGCTTAGGGTTCGATTATTTGTAGCACTGCACGCCTGTTTCTCTCTAGTCATTTTCGAACATCATTGTTGCATTTTTTAGCGTTTTTTTAGTGAACAGAAACCTGTTGCATCTTGTGTCGAGACTTCGACTTTACGATGACGAATGCGCTGCGGAGTGGTGATAATTCTTTGAGCAAGCAATGGATTGTTTCCATTGAAAGAGAAACCTTGAAACTACCATTTCAGGCAATTCTATTTTGCAGGTTGCGTCATCTTCTTCTGTGACGTTATTATTGTTGCTGATACGGACTGTTTCTGTGGTGTCCTTCGCAGTTGGAGGAATCATGGGATTTGCGAAATCTGGAAGCAGCAAATCCCTCATGGCTGGTGGAGGATCGGCGTCCATCCTTTATTACGTCTTTCTGAACCTCCCTTCAAATCCTGTTTTGGCTTCCGCCATCGGCCTTGGTAAGTCCACTGGCCTTGCAACTAATGTACTCTCGAGGAGACCCATACGAACCCTAAACCCTAAACCCTAAACAGCTTCAAAGTTTAGGAACTTTTTTTATCCAAAGATACCTCTACAGGTTTAGCATAATTGTCACCTGACTACTTCATTGTTCAATTATACTTTCCACATTTCTCGCCACCATTCCTTTGCCTCTCTACACAAGTTTTTTTTTGCAGAAGCATGGCCTGTCAAAGACTCTTATGGTATTGGAATTGTGCGAACTGTGATTAATTTCGGTGTTTCTCTTGACAGGAATCTCGGGTCTTCTGTTGTTTATCATGGGCTCTCGGTACTTGGAGTCCGGAAAGGTGTTTCCTGCAGGAGTTGTCTCTTTGTTCTCTCTGGTTATGGCAGGAGGATATATTCATGGAATTGTGCGAACTGCTCACTGAGCCAAGACTCCAACGTTTGGCCGAGCAAGCTTGTTAAGTAGGCCTCTTGTACTGTACAGTAGATTCTCAGGACCAGTGTGCATTGAGACCAATTTGCAATGGCATTTATAACACATTTGTCAGATATACTTCACGTGTACTCATTTGTTTGCTCTTCATGAAGAGTAAAACTTGTAGGCAGTACCGAAGCTCTCATTTCAATGGTGAATTGGTTTCTGTTCTTTGTATTGTTCTGCATGTTTTACATTGGTTCAAGTCTCAGCATTCTTTTAGAACAGAGATATTCTCAGAATCTTTTGATTCTGTGGTGTTCTTGTGAAGACTGCTAAGGTATGTTAACTTAAGGTAAACTATCCCATTATGGACAAAATGGGAGCAAGCCCATTGTGGGCAAAATTGTAATGGTGGTGTACATTAAGTTCTTATTCCAAAATCTAGCCACAAAGTTCTGAGAAGGACTCTCTTGTTCATTGATTGTGTCAGTTACAGAAGCAATTCACCGGACATTTAGGAAGATTATGTTGTTGTGTGATAGAACATAGAATGAATATATATATATATATATATATATATATATATATATATATATATATATATATATATATAATTCAATTGTTCACTGTACATTTAGAAAGACTTTGTGTGACAAAACATAGAATGGAAAAATAGATATAGATTTAATTCAATTGTTCAAAATTATAATTGACTATACACCCAAAAGAGGCAGTCACACATTTGGTTTGCTATTAGTTGCCCCCCTTTCTTCCAAAAATGAATAGGTCGTTAATTTTTTTTTTAAATGCTTCCCCCTCCAAATTGCTGTTGATTTCTCAAAATTTCTTAAGCCGTTGATCTTTGAGATTGAATCTAAGCCATCCATCCAAATACAAATACGGATATAAAATTAGAATATGGATATAGAACCAAAATACAAATACAGAACCAGAATACGGATATGGATATGATACCAAAATATAGATACTTGATATTGAAATATTGTACAATATGGATATGGATACAATACGGATACGGGATATGGGATTTTCATTGTCCCATATTGTTTGTCATGTAAATCTCAATAAAAAAATTACAAGTAGGGGGGAGGGGGGATGAAAAATTAAGAAATTAATTTTAATTAAATTTTTTTTAAACCCGGGGTGGGGGGATTGGAGGGGAGTTTAAAATTAATTAATTAAAATTTTGAGTGCATAGTGACAAAAGTGTCACTATGCACCCAAAAGTGGCTATAATAGTCACAATACACAAGAATATATTGACTACTACGGGAATGTGTGGAAAAAAATTCAGAAATTTTGATTACATATACCCTACACAATGGTGAGATTCAGTAGAAATTAAGTCATTTTGGAAGAAAAAAAAGTGGCATATGTCATCTTGTGAATGGTGTGAAGAGACCTAGAACCTTGAGAATTTGACTTGGAACCTCAATTTCGACACTCAATTAGGGAGTTTCAACAAAATTTGGATATGTTGTAAGTGGAATCATAAATAATAATACTTAGTAATAACAAGTAATAATACTTGCATAAAATAAACTTTCAGAGTTTTTTAAGCAATTCTTGATTTTTTTTTAATTTTATCAAATTTACTAGTGAAAAAACTTTTAATATTTGTAAGTGGAATCATAATTCTTTTCAAAAATTTCTAGCAAAATTTTAGGAATTCTAAATTTTTATTGAGTGAAATATTATTGACTAAAATATCATTCCAAATATTTATCATGTTTTTAATTTATTCCAAAATCACCAAAAAATTTGAAAAATTTGGAAAATATATTATATATATATATGTATATGGGTTATATTTTTCATGAATTTTTGGAGATTTTTAGAGTAAGTTATAAGAAGTAAAACTATTTGGAGTCATATTTTAGTTAGTAATATTTCACTCAATAAAATTTCAAAAAGTCTTGGTTCTTAAAAGAATTATCATTCCACATACTAAAGAATCTTGAAAAAAATTTACTTGTATTAAAAGTTTTCCACTAATAAATTTGTCAAAACTTTTAAAAAATATACATCTAAATTTAATTCTCTTAATTTATTTTATACAAGAGTCTCATTTGTACTTAAACATGTTCAAAATTTGTTGGAAAAATCTAATTTCTGAGTTAGTTATGGCAATTTTCAAAGGGTATAAATACTTATAAGAGCCATTGATTGTAGATTGCAAGATATAGCGTTTACATTTAGAAGAAAATTGGATGGACCTTATCCTCCAAGGTTAGTAAACTTCACCTCATTTTTGAATGATATTTTGGTTGTTTTTTGGTATTTCTACTCTATATTACTATATATGAGTTATATACTTGTCAAATTTTAGAATTAGAAAAAGAATTTTACACATATTGTACAAAGTTGTTTACCTTGCCTTATAAACTTTCGAATGCATAATTTTTTATCTAAGCAACTAAATGGGGAAAAAATTACATTGCTACAAAGAAATTTGAAAATTGAAATCATATCTTTTTTTAGTTGAATATTATTGGAATTTTGTAATAATATATTCTATAAAATTACATGGTTGTGGATTCCCTATTATTATTTTGAATTACATTATGTACTGAGTATTTGAATTTATGTATCAAAAATATATTATTTGACTTACTATAAGTCTACCTCAACCTCTAAATGCTTAAAGCACCACATTTTGGTGTTGACAAGACTTTGAAGTTAAATAAAATCTTGCCAAATTTTGATTTTCAATATTATATATTTTATAGGTGCATAATAACTCAAGTCTATTTTGAAACTAATAAACCACTTTTGAAAAAAATATGTTTGTGTATGATCTTTCTATTCAAGTTTTTATGCAATGTTACAAACTATGAATAGTCTATTATAAAACTTATAAAACTTGGTGTTAAAGTGTTGAGAGTTCTTCGACATGATCATCAAATACATTGGAATTTGGAAGGAAAATCAAATTGCAAATTGATTTCATCTTTAAAATTTGTAGAATACCAATAGATTTTTAAATGGTTTAAATTGGTTATAGCTATAAATGTTATTTTCCTTAAACCAATATTATATGCATGACTATAATTTTAGATTTGAAAAGTAAAGAAAGTACTAAAAGGCTTCAACCTCTAAAAGCCCAATGAATTCAGACAAAACACAAATGTGTTATAAAATATAACTCCTATAACTTTTTTAATGTTTGCATCAAAAAAGATAATTTGAAGCACAAAAAGTAGAAAGTATTTGTAGAATTAAAATTATAAAACTATTTTTAGATTCTCTTCAAATGAATTTTGAAGATATAAATTCAAAAATTCACCAAAAATATAATTTCTATCTTTAGCATTTGAATATTTTTATTAATCAAATTTTTTTTTATTGATTTGTGAAAAAATGCATTAGATTTAGTAAATGAGAACATCAACACTTTTTTCAAATAGTAAATTTTTCAATAGTAGGCAAATTTTAAACACTTTGTATTATTTCTCTTATAATTTTTGTTTGACCATAGTGATCTTAGTTTTGAATATAAACGTTGAAAGACAATTCAATATTTAAAATTTTTTAAATTAAATTAAATTAAAAGTATTTTTCCACCTAAAAATGAAAATGCTACCCAACTATGAAATGATTGATTGAGCGCTTAGGGGTTAAACAACTTCCAAATTTTAATCCCATTGTGTTCAAATATATGATCTTTTGATTCATATGTAACATTGTTGGTTTTTGATTTTTGATGTAATTTGCGAAGCAACTAATTGAAAATCTTATTGTACAATTTTAGAAAAGTTGTTAGAATTTATAAAAGCTTTGGTTTCAAGGTTCCATCTAAACAACCTTCTAATAAGCTCAAAAAAAGCCTTGGGCATTTATAGAATTATAGGTTGAAGTTGAGATGATTGATAGACAAAGAGATAAAGGCGGTACTTGGAATTGAGTTGTGCTCTAGAAATGAAGGTTCATTTTGACCTTCTTGAAGTTATAAAAATTATTAATTTTATTCATGTTTGACAAATCCATGAAAAGAAGGGAATTAGTATGGCTTCTGTACTATTTCTACACTAAAACTTCTACTAATGATTAATTTGAAAATTTGTAGTCTAAATTCTTGTTTGAAAATGATAATTTTGAAACTTATAATTTATAAATAAATAAATTTTAAATTTTATAGAATGTAAATTTATAATTAGTATTTATAAAATTTCATATTTATTTATATGATCATTTATTTTTTTGTTTTATATATATTTTTTAAAATTTTAAGATGATGAAATATAATATAATGTATTTTAATATTTATTTATTTAATATTTTCACCAAACTACTAGCTATATAAAAAGTTTTGAGGAACGTGATCATTTCATCAGACTAATTAATAACATAACATTGTTTTTTTTGTCAAAATATTATTGAATCAATTTAAACTATTAGCAAAGTTTTAAAATGAGTCTCATTGCAAAAATTAGTGTCACTATAATATTACTTGTTTTTTTAGAAAATAGTAAAATATGGTAATATTAAGTGAATATTATTTAAAAAGTATAAAAAAGAATATTTCTTTGGTAAATTTTTTCACATATCAAAATAATTGATTGTAGTTTATATGGACCTTCATTATTTTTCAAAAAATTGTATTATGATAGGTTCATCCTTTGTTAACCCCTAAAGCCCTAAATTGCATTTTTTGGCAACATAGCAATTTTGGTCAACTCACTACAAATGGAGTTTTTTATTTTTTCATTTGAAATTTTCACAAAATATGTGTCCAAGGAATAACTTTAAGGCCCAACAATTTTCATAACTTTTGACTACATGGTTAAAAAGTTATTGTGTGGGTAGCCTAGGCAACTATGAAAAATTCTTTAAAAATCACTTTTTTTTCAAATAAAAATTTGAAATGTTTTTTCTAGATTTATATATAAGTAGAAAGATTTGAATCATTCCATTTTGATTAATAAGATGAAAGTTATGAAGAGTTTTAATTTGCGGGTAGTTGTGGAATCTCTACTCTAAGCTCAACTCTAAGATAAACTTTGAAGTCCTTTATTTAACTCAATTTCCAATATTTTTGAAAAAAAATAAAAACTTTAGGTGTAGAATTTTTATTAGAACATTACAACCATTGAGATTGGCATTTTTGAATTCCATAAATAAATTGTTAACAATTTAGTATTTTGAATCGTTGTCTACTTCTTTCTACTTACTATTTTTTTCCTATATGTTGTACAATTCCAAATGATTTGAAATTTTTTCAAGCATTGAGAAAACTTGCCTTGAAGAATGAATCTAAAGAATAAACACCATTTTGGACATTTTTCATACAAATGTGACCTTGTGAAGTGCAGCTCCCTAGTTTTTCGGAGGGTCCAAAAAAAGATTTTTGTCACTTTAAATGGCTAATATCTTGCAATCTACATGGTGGAAATTTCTGAAATTTTCTCCTCATCTTCTCAAACTAGCGTACTACAAGATCCTAAAGTTACATATGTCCAAAAATGATATTGAAAACATTGTTAAAAATCTTTAGGGGTTAAATTAATGATCTAGCATTGAATTGTTTTAAAACTAATATTCCGTATCACTTAATTTGATCAAAACCTACTTTACAATATATATGAAAGGTTTGCAACCATTAAAAGTATATGTTACAATACCTTTTCAACCTTCAAGGATTTTATTTATTTGTCAACTATAAATTATGATATTTCATATGAAATGAAGTCATCAATAGATATCTACAACATTCAAATATTTAATTCTAAGAAATACATGTTGTTCATTTTATTTGACAATGATGACATATTATAAATATTTCTACCAAAATTCCAATTCAAAGGAATGTAATATAATAAATTCAAAACCAATTTTGCACAATGATTATCCAAAACAAGAAATAAAAAAGGATTATTTTCTCTTTAATCAAAGTAGACATCATTAATTAATTAAATGAAAACATCAAAGCCATTCCAAAAGACATATGGAAAAATCTCAAATTCTTTACATTGGTCAAAGTATGATATTCCATACAATGAAATCGTAAGAACAACAAAATTTAGATCCCGCCCGCATTCAAGTATATTTCAATTTGGAAAATTTAGTCACGTTTATGAAAAAAGGTACAATACTAAAAATCACTTTCAACAAGTTGTTGAATTAAGAAAAAATCCTCAATTGTTAAGTGAGTATATTATTTGTTTATTATGTAGGAGATCTGGACATTTAGCTCATGAATGTATAGACTATGAACCTAAAGCCCATCATTCAAATATTCAAGACTCTTCTTCAATGTCTTTGTCTCCTAAATTGAACTATATAAATAATATACAACATGACAAGACATCTCAAGATAACTTATACACAACCCATATAAATGGCAATGATTCATTGCCAATTGTTTTAGCAAAAAGTCCCCTAAATACAACATCATCAAGAATAAAAAATGAAAATCAAGCAGTAAATAATGACATTTCATCTTTAAATTCTATGATAGATTTTGTAAATATTTATCGTTTGAAAGATCCTATATTGTTTAGTAAAGATCCAATATTTATTAACAAATCTAGTAGTAAAAGTTATTCAAATGAAATAAATTTTGATCCTTTATTAAAACTTGAAAGTGTACAACATAAAATAACACATTTCAAAAAATGTGAAAGCAATAAAGTAGGATGTATGTCAAATTTTACTTGTAGAAATTATGAATATTTAGCATGCAATTGTATTAATAATTGTTTATGCAAATACAATAATCAAGAAGCAATTCAAAATTGTAAGAGAATACAAATATGTGCTCAAATGAGTTTTCGTATAAAAGGTCGTTCACAATTTTGTCCAAATTCTCACTTAGAGTTGGATGGAAATAATCAATGTGAAGAAAATCAACTAACACTACAAAATACTAACCAAATCAGGAATGATTCATGTAGTGATAGTGAAATACTTAAAAATAATACTAATTACAAATTTAATTATAAAGTTCCAGAAGTTGATTATGAACAATTATTAAATTCAAAAAACAAAGATTTTAGACCTATAATCAATTTGTGTGAATATGAACAATCTGTGGCTTTGGTTTGTGGTAAGATAAATGGAATTGAAAGTACAATGCTATTAGATACAGGTTCTTCAATTTCAGCAATTACAGAAAATTTTGTACAACAATTAAAACTTGATACTTGGTACACAAATGATGTTTTAGTGGTTACATTAGCAAATACTCGGGTTGAAAAGTATAGAGAACGAAAATGTAATGTTATGCTTGAAATTGGTGATTTTAAATCTTGTGAAGAATTTGATGTTCTTCCTGGACAAATTTATAATGTGACTCTTGGAAAAAACTGGCTTAAAGCACATATGGCTATATGTGACTACGGACTTGACATCTTAAGGTTACCCAACTCACGTCCCATTAGAATGGGCTTTCCATCACCTACAAGGTTAAAAAGCGCATTGAAGAAAAAATCTTAATTATAATTCTATTGTTTTTTATTTTAATTTATTTTAGAAAGTATAGATTTTTTTAATTTGTTATGCTTCTTCAAAATAAAACTAAATTTAGACAATTTCAAACTTTGTGATAAATTTTTTGTTGAATTAAATTTTTTGTAAGAATTTGTTACTCAACTTATATATTAATAGATTTTGATTTATACAAACAAGTAACAAAAACAATACACAAATACAAATGATTAATAAATCAAATTACAATAAAAAAAGAGTTCCTTGAACTTGTATTTGTTGCAAGTTGTTTCACATTACTTGAACTCTTGAAGAATTACATATAAATATTGAAATTGAAATCACACAAGGCTCTACAAGTGTCCCCACCTTGATATGTGCACTATTGATACATTGAAGAATGCAATATGTGCCTCTCTGTTGAGGTAACTAAGCCTAAATGTGTATGAAGTAGCCATTTAGCATTGTTACTATTATTAAATTGCCAATTTTTTGGTTGAATGTTTTTGAAAGTCAAAATAGTATTCTATATTTTCTTCTCAAGCATTCTTTGAACACTTTATAAAGAAATTATGAATTTTTAAAGTGCCAAAAATAGGTGTGCTCAAACAAAATTCTAAGTTCTCATAATTAAAGACAATAAGTTAACTACACTTAATTTTGACGACTTTCTAAAACCAACTACTACAGATTCTTGACTAAAATGTATTCCCACCTTAGTGAACGCTTATTTAGATTCTCTTTTAGCACCTCCCTTTCACCAACTTTAGCCGAAGTTTGATCCCTATGGTTCAAGAAGGTGATATTACAGAGGTCTATCCGAAACCCTGTTCACACAGTTTCATCTTCTCTCCATTTGCGAGGGTTTAAGCTCATCCACTCTCCCCTCGCAAACTCCCTCAGCAGCTGGGAAGAACATCGAAGCCTAGAACCGAAAGGTTCGCAATTCGCCACCACAAATCCACTTCTCGCTCCATCGCAATTTTCCGATTCCACACATGTAAGAACCATCGCATATGGACCCGAGAGTCTCAGCTTTCCTCGAAGAATGCTGAAGCTTTTGGACTTTGTGTCGTCGCGTGGATGGAGTGGGGAGCCTTCGGAGAAGGCGAAGAGAAAGATCGGTTTAGGGTTTAGGTTTTGAAGGAGTGAGGAGCCGGGTTCATGAGTTGGGTGCTGCGAGGGGTGAGATCGCGCACCACCATGGCGGCTGTTACGCGCGGATGGGGCGTGCCAATGTGGGAGCTCTGCCATAAGCCTAATGCGCGATTGGCGGATGCTTGTGCTGAAGGTCGATGCTTTGTATTTCTGGAGGGCAGAGTGCTGCAGAATGGCGTCCTGCAGGTACGGGTTATGCACTCGTGTTTGCGATAAATTAGGATTGAGAGAGCATTTGAATTGGTGCGTGAGAGTGTTTTGATGGATCGATTTGAGGAATTGAAAGAATTCAGTCGAAATTTTGGTTGTGATGGTGGTTGGAAGGTTTAGGGTTTATGTGCTCCTGTTCGGGATTTGGAGATGAATTAGGGTTGAGAGATTATTTTGATCGGGAGATTTGAGGAATGGAAAGAATGGAAGCGAAATGTTGGTGCTGGTGTTGGTTGGAAGGGTTTAGGGTTTGTGTACTCGAGTGGAGATTTGGCGATGAATTAGGGTTGGGAGATTATTTGGAATGGTTCGTGAGAGTATATTAATCGTGAGAGTTGAGGAATTGAGGGAATTGAGTTGAAATTTTGGTACTGATGTTGTTTGGAAGGGTTTAGGATTTATGCCCAATGTTTGATGATTTTGACGATGAATTAGGGTAGATAAATCGTCTGTGATGGTGAGTGGAAGTGTGATTCATTGGATTCGAAGAATTGAAAGAACGGAATTGGTTGCGGTGAAAATTTGATGGTTGGACGGATGAAGGGTTTAAGCACTCATGTTGGGATTGGGCGATGATTAGGGTAGAGAGATCATCTTTATTGGTTCGTACGACATTTTTCAACCGTTAGATCCGGAGAATGGGAAAAATGGAGTTGGTTGCTGGTGAATTTTGGTGTTGCAAGGGTTTAGGGTTTATGTACTCATGTCGGGATTTGATGGTTTTGACGTTGAATTAGGGCAGAGTGGTCGTTTGTAATGCTGCATAGAAATTTTTGTAATCAATGGATTTCAATAATTGAAAGAACGGAATCTGGTCCTGGTGAAATTTTGGGTTAGTGGGATGTAGGTTTATGCACTCATGCTGGGATTTGATGGTTTTGACGATGAATTAGGGTAATAGATCGCCTTTAATGGTGCGTAGAAGTTTTCTCAATGTTTGGGATCGAAGAATAGAAAGAACGGAATCGGTTGCTGGTGAAATTTTGATGTTGATGTTGGTTGGAAGGATTTAGGATTTTTCGCGAATTGATGATTTTCGCGATAGATCAGTGTAGAAAGTTACCATGAAATGGTGTGTAGCAGTTTTTCTCAATCATAATAATGGAGATTTGGAATTAGTTGCTGGTGAAATCCTGGTGCTGATGTTGGATTGAAGGGTTTAGGGTTTGTCGCGATTTGATGGTTTTCGCGATGGATTAGGGTAGAAAATTTTCTACTCAAATGGTGTGTAGTAGTCTTCCCTACCGTTGGATTTGAAGAATGGGAACTTTGGAATTAGTTGCTGGTGAAACCTGGTCCTGATGTTGGTTGGAAGGATTTAGGGTTTAAGGACATCCCGACAATTTGGCACCGTCGCTGCGCCCATAGAGAGGAAGGCCGGGTTTGGCAGTGGAAGCGCAGAGTATCGCAAAAGGAGGGCCATAATCGAGGTGGCTGTTGCTGCCGCAAGTGGAGATCAAGTCCGATCCGTCGTGGTGGTGGAATCCCCGAGCAAGGCGAAGACGATCACCAAATACCTCGGGAGTGGCTACACGGTGTTGCCCAGCTATGGCCATGTCCGGGACCTTGCTGCACGCTCCGGTTCCGTTCGGCCAGAAGCCGACTTCAATATGCTCTGGGAGGTTCCCAGCACCGCCAGACCTCACATCAATTCCATCAAAGCTGCATTGAAAGGGTTGGCCCTTTGCTTCCTCCCCTATATTGCTGTCGTTGTACTTATGAGTGTCGTACTCCTCCAGTCTCGAAAGAAGTGTCCGCAGTTTTGTTGAAAACTTTTGGTACCAATTTCAGTGATCATGTTATGAAGAACATAAATTCAAAAAGGGTCCATATTTTATGTCACTGTAATCGGAGAAGAACATTGCATGTGTTCTTTGCAACCTAATTAAAATTGGACAGGAAAGAGCCTCCATACAACTTGCTCAAAACAATCTTGAAAAATTGGGTTAAAAAATGAGGTCCAAACAAGACACTTATATCAGGATGGTCGGGATGGAGGGAGTAAAACATTCAGGGTTTTAAATTACGTGATACTATTTGCATCACTTTTAGCATTTTAACCAATGTGTTGGAGTGGTTTCATTGGGAGATTGGTATAGAGAGATGTGTAGAGATCTCTTTGGGTACAAGAGCCAAATCTTTATTACTATTTACAAATTTTGCATGCAATTTCAAATTAGGAGTGTAGGCCACTATTGAAGGGACAACAAGACATTTCCATTTCCATTCAAAGATGAGTAGCCATAGACATTTAGCCAAATCATGTGTACATCCAGTTTGAAGGCCACCCAGCTTGAAGGCCAACTAAGTGTCTCTTGGAAGAGATGAGTTATGGATGGTAACACGGGTCATTGTAAGAGACATGATCAAGTTCCTAATCGTTGTAATGTTGTTTACCTTAGAGCATCCTCAATCCAAACGGTATATTGGTCCTCCAAATGTATTTCTAACTTTTGAATGGTACATAATTAGAACCTGAAATTTGCATCATTGGAGGGCATCCAAGAGGACTTTGAGTAGGCACAAGAAAATTCAAATTTAGACATTAGACAACCAATTCAAAAGCAAGGTAAAAGTCAGAAACTATAGGAGGCTTGGCAAATCATGGTGACCAAAGCAAAATTTGGCCATTGGCACTCCATATTTGCCATACCTACTCAAAGTGCTCTTGGACGTGCTCCCAATGATGCAAACTTCAAGTTTTAATTATATACCATTCTAAAGTTAGAAATACATTTGGAGGGCCAGTATACCGTTAGGACTGAGGATGCTCTTATTGCTGAAATTGATTTTGTATATGTGGTTTGGGTGTGTGGGGTGGGGTGGTTTAGAGCACAGGTGTTGGTGCTGGCATCCGATCCAGACAGGGAAGGCGAGGCGATAGCATGGCATATATTAGAGATGCTAACACTGGAGGGAGCATTGAAGAATGATGTGATAGTAAAGAGAGTGGTGTTCCATGAGATCACAAAATCAGCAGTGATCAGGGCAATGGAATCAGCGCGAGATGTGAGTGAGACGTTGGTGAATGCCTACCTTGCGCGTCGTGCACTGGACTATCTGATCGGCTTCAGTCTCTCTCCCGTACTTTGGCGCAAGCTGCCGGGCAGCAAGTCTGCTGGGCGAGTGCAGTCGGCTGCTCTCCGCCTCATCTGTGACCGAGAGCAGGAGATTGAGACCTTCCGGAACCAAGAGTACTGGAGTGTAGAAGCGCAACTGAAAAGAGATGGAGTTGCTGCCACAATTGCTGCTCGTTTGACTCACTTGAACGAAGTTAAACTAGGCCAATTTTCCCTTGCGAATGAGTTGGATGCTGGATCCGCATCTAAACAAGTTTCAGAAGCCAAGTTGCGTGTTCGAAGTGTGAAACAGAGGCTTGTTCGTCGCAACCCACCAGCCCCTTACATCACCTCCACATTGCAGCAGGACGCGTCGGCCAAGTTGGGTTTTGGGGCTACTCATACTATGTCGGTAAGTTACTACTGTGCCCTATAACGGATTTATGCACTACCATTTGACTTAAGTGCACCATTACCTTCTTGTCCCTGAAGGACCAAGAAGCCCAGATTGGCCTCATATTTTTATAGCACTTTTGAGCAGGTTATCGGGGATTTCTTTTGTCGAATGCTATTTTATTTTTCACAATATGAGCGATGGAATTGGTCATTTTCAAACTATGGATCCTTGGTTCTTAGTGGTTAATGCCACTTTTTCTCAGTGCTGCCGCTTCCCTCGTGACGTTACTCTCACTAAGGTAGTTCTCGGCGCCTGGATTGCAAGTAGTGTTAGGTCTCATTACTTTGTTGGGAGATCTCTTATTTTGTTCAACTTGGTGAAGGTGATACATTGCGATGCCTATGTCTGGTTTTACTCGCTGAGTAGACTTTATCGTGTATGTGCAGATAGCTCAAAAGTTATACGAAGGAGTGAAACTTGACGGTGATGAGCAAACGGGACTCATTACATATATGCGTACTGATGGTGTTCAGGTTCGATTTTTGTTTTTTAAGATATGTCGTCGTACGAAGAGTCTATTAACCGTGCCTAGATGCAATACTTGTACATGTTTCCTGGAATTGTTGTCCTGCAACTTACCAAGTAATTGATGTGGGTTTGAAATCAGATGTCTCCAGATGCGTTGGAGAGCATAAGGTCGCTGGCTGGCTCTAGGTATTAAACATGATGTCTCACTTTTTCCTATTTATTGTACAGCTTTCAAGTGTCTTTTTGTCACATTTTGGCTTCCATCACCTGTTATATCACGATGGTATTTAACCATTTCGATAAGTCTAAATTTTACGGGTTTATCATTATACACTCTTGAATCACACCGTACTCCTAATGTACAATATACAATCCTTGAGGTGCCCAATGTAACCTTTTCTCCATGATCAGTAGGACTCTCAAAGTGTAACGATTAGTTTGTATTAGATTTGGAAGTATGCTGTGAGATCGTTAGACTGAAGACAATGCTCATTATTCTATTCTGTAGGTACGGAGAAGACTACGTTCCTGCTGAAAAACGTGTCTACGTATCCAAAGTGAAAAATGCCCAGGAAGCTCATGAAGCTATTCGACCAACAGATATTTTTTGCCTGCCATGTAAGCTTCTTTTTCTTTGTGCGCTCTATATCCACGTTTTTTTTTAATCTGAGCTTCAATTCCATTGATCTCTTCTTAGTATTTGGAGTACCTGTCAGTATGTATGTTATAGAAGAAATTGTTTCTGTTTGGAAAGTACACGTGACTACATACAACAAGTCCTATTGATCGTTGCGCATTTCTTCCCGATTAGGTGATCAGGCCAACCATGTTACAAGAGGGAAATGATTTAACAGGGCTCGCATTGTGAGTGCAGCATCCGTAGCCGATGTCTTGGAGGAGGATGCTTTGCAATTGTACACCCTTATATGGGCTCGCACTATGGCGTGCCAAATGGAGGCTGCCGTATCTAGCCAGGTCTGGATGAGTAATGTTATCGTAAATCGAGGTCATTTAATTCAGTGTATTCTGCATTGAAATTTCGGACTAACACACTCTTTCTTGGTGTGGCTGGAGAGCGTTATCTGATCATCTTTTGGTCGTAAAATACATCAATTTGCTTCTCTTTTCCTATTCTGTGATTCAGGTTTTGTAGGCCTCTGTTTGGATACAATACGGAAACGTTTACCGAAGCTGCGAGAGAAGCAAGCAGTGAAAGTATATAGTGAATGTACAAATTGGATAGATCATATTGTTGATTACACTTAACATTGAAAATAATTCTGAAAATACTTTATTTTGGTCTCAACACTCATTCGTCTTGCATTGAGGTGACGTGTAGGTCTCTGTCGACGTGGAGGATGATTGTAAAAATGTGCAGCTACGCGCAAGTAGCTCCGCCATTACTTTTCCGGGATTTGTTGCACTTTATAAGGTTCGAACTGCTGGACGTTTCATAATGTTACGAGGTTCAACTCTCCCATCTGGAAATAGGATATGCATTTATATCATTTAGGCATCGGAGCACTCAAAAGTCTAGCTCCAACGATGACGTAGGCTGTGCACGTCTGATCCGTACTGTCAACTTTGATTTCTATCCTTCATGATTGATCAATGATGGCACCCTATTAAATTGCCTAATGCTAATGCACAGGACACGGCAGCGCTTGGTAAATTTGCAGAAAAACTTCAAGATGATGACAAAGATGAACCTACCGCAGATTTGGATCAACTTAAGGTGACGAATTTTTTTTTTTAATTTCAGCTTTCCCTTCTTCGGATTTCACTCGTCCCTCTGCCTGAAGTATTGAAATGGTGTGGGTTTAAGCCACTTGTCTTGTATGAAACCTCTATGATGGCTCAGTTTCTTGACAATTGAGATGAATCATGCAACCATGGTAATGAAGTGGACTTTGTATGGTAAGAAAGGTGGGGGATTCGCTACTGCTCTCAAAGGTTCGACCAATTCAACACTTCACAGAACCGCCGCCTCGATTTTCAGAGGGTACTCTAGTAAGTTTGCCCAATTCATATTGATGCTGTGTCTTTGATGCAAAATTTTCACAACTCGTTTGTTTATTCGAGTGTCACGTTGTTCTCCTAAAAGAGATCGTAGAACTTTTCTTTTCCATGAACATAGCCATTTGCAGGTTAAGCGTCTGGAAGAGCTAGGCATTGGCCGTCCTTCAACATATGCCCCTACTCTACGTACTTTGCAGGTATTGTCGTATGGTCCCTTCGACTGGCATCTGGGCATATATCTTGTCACGTAGATTCGAGAGCTTCTCTGCTTGTGCCTTCTGAAACTTTTTACTTTATTTGAGATGATGTTTGGTCTACAGCTTCAAATTCTGGTGAAAGTTCTTCTATTAAGGTCCTCTTGTCTTGTGATTTCCTTTCGAATATATATATAATAGTTTTATACTTTTTTTAAGCATGCTCCCCTTTGTTTCAGATGAGGAATTATGTGAAAATTGAAAAACGCCGGATTATGCCTGAGGCACGAGGACGAATGGTATGTACGGGAACTGTGCCTTCCATTTTACTCTTATTTTTAAATGTACCAGTATGTTGTGTATGACTTTGATTTTCAATTCTAAGCATTTTCAGGCATTCTTTTTTACCTCCAGCATGGTAGCTCCCTAATTTTCTAACATTTTATCCCTTTGCAGGTCTCTGCGTTCCTGATTCATTATTTTCCAGACTTTGCAGACTTTGCTTTTACTGCAAATATGGAGCGTCAGGCATGGACTTTTTCAACCATTTTTCCTAAGTCAAATGCTTTTTTGATGTCATACTATAGATTGCGTGCGTCTTATGAAATTCGTATTTCACATCTATTTCAGTAAAATTGTTCCATTATTTCTCTATTTTAAGGTGAATCTTGCTTCCAATACTCAACTGCGTGAGTTGAGCGGCTAGCATTGTGCTATCAATTTGCTTAATGCTTAGAGTGGTTTATGAAACGAACGTAGTTGTGGAGTCAAGAACCTCACTAACGGAGACGGGTTTTGTGAGACAGCTTGATGAAGTATCAGCAGGGCAGGCTGATTGGAAGAAGGTGTTGGGGAGTTTCTGGCCTGACTTTCATGGAAGTGTTCTGGATGTCATGAAGATTCCTGTTGATAAGGTGAAGTTCATGTTACCCATGTTTTGATACTCTGCCACATCCTACCATGAAATCGGAGAGTTTTTTTTTATCGTTTTATTATTTCATTTGTGAAGGTGGTGGAGATGCTTGAAGAAGTGCTTGCTAAACAGTTGTTCCCAGCAACAAGCACAGGGATTGGGGACAGAGTTTGTCCAAGGTAAACTAGTGCCTTACCCCGTTTAAAATTACAATGCTGCTAAGAAATGTGTCACGCCCTGTATATACACGGGATTTCTGTGGAGGCTTAGGAGATTTGACCAATTTAGCTTCTGCAGCTATTATTCTGAGTGAATGTGCTCGTCTTTTCCTCACTGATGAAGATGATATCTTGAATTGAAAATCTGTCAGCTGCAAGGAAGGAAAGGTGTCTCTGAAATTGAGTTGGTTTGGAGCTGGCTACTTTTTTGGATGTTCTCGTTATCCCAACTGTGTGTAAGTTTCTCTTCCAATATGTATTAGTTCTTTTTGATCGCACTAGCTTGTTCAGGAAGTACTAAAAAACATTCCTAACAAACCTTTAACCCCTGAAGGACCAAGGATTCATGTTTATAAAATGACCAATTAGATTGATTATATTGTACAAATATAATTAAAATGGCGCCAAATTTTATATCATTAGAATCAGTGCAGAACATTGCATGTGTTGGGCAAAACATAAATAACAGTGGACGAGAGAAGTCCTTAAATGACTTACTTAGAACTGCAAAGAGAACATGAGGCCCAATTTGTCTGTACTCTAGCTTGATATTTCCACGATTGTATCCACAAACAGTTAGCATTGTCCTCTGACGACCTTGGCATGGTCGAAGCATATCACGTGCTTTTAATTTACGCACATCAAAGTTCGTAACTGTTTCTCCCATTTCTGTTATCCAGCTTCAAAGCTAATATGGTATCTGGAGAGGACGAGTCTAGTGAAGATGAAGATCTGGAAACACCAGCTGCCCTGTGGTCCGCTATTGCACGTCCTCCAAAGGTTCTTGGTGTGGATCCAGCTACTCAACTACAGGTATTTCTTTACAGAAACTTTACAGGCGTCCTTGCTTGTGGCAGAATGCAATGAAACGAGTTTGTCGGACGATAAATGGGTGGATACTTCGTGTCAGTGGATTTGGGGGAAGAAATACCCGATGAAGAAATAAATAACACCTTAATTTTTGTTGATGTTTTTAGGTGGTCATGAGGGTTGGGCCTTATGGAGCGTATGTACAACTTGGAGAAGCTTCCAAAAGACAGAAGCCTCGTCGAACTACATTACCCAAGGTACAGTACATTGTCGACTTTGTAAATCATTTTTTTTTCATGCAGAAGAGACTTCGCCATAGAACTGCTCGCTTTTCTCAGAGAGTTTCAACACTGCCGCAGAGGCAGGCAACCCCACTTCCACATGGCACGAATAATAAATTAAATTTCTTCCTTTTCTCTTTTCATGGACTTCCAACCGTTTGCTTAAGGTGGGTGCTCGTAAAAAACGTTTGGTTTTCATGCTTTTACAGGGTGTCAAAGCAGACGAGGTTACCTTAGAAAAAGCGTTGGAGTTGTTGAGCTTTCCCCGTGAGTTGGTAAGTGCCCTGATAAAATGGTTGGTAATTATTTTTATCGATTACAGCATCATATGTTGAAGGTCGAATTTCTCTGTTTTTTCGGTGATGAGTATTTGAATAATTTGGATTTGGAATATACCCAGACATAATGTAAAGACATACTCAAGTATTCGAAATGTCTTGCATTGCTATAATTTTCCTCATTATTGCTAAAGTGCTGTTGGCAATAGCCATGTACTGACAGTCCACTTGAGGATCTTATAGATATAATTGGCCATATTGGGAAAAGCTTTAATGTCTTTAACCCCTACATGCCCAAGGCGCCACACTTTGGTGTTGATGTAACATGCAAGTTATATAAAATCTTACGAATTAACTACTATTAGTATTTCCTTATTCAGGTGAATAATCATTCCAGTCTAGTTCTTACTATCAAAAAACATTTTTGGAAATAATATTCTTGATACGAAGGTGTCCACTGCAAAACCTGATTTTTTCTAGTTTGAAGACAAAGAGCTCTTGGAGATAGACCTCAAATAGACCACATCTTGGGAAAAAAAAAACATTACAAATTGCGAACACATGGAAAAAAAAGTGAAGATTAGATTTGAGATGGAATAATTCGTTGAATACCCTTCTGAGCAAACAATATAATCTTTCAATCCATATGTGATATTGTGTCGTCTTTTCCCCTTGTGATCTTCGATTGCTTCGACTTACCAGCTATTGTTGTGTGCATTCCTGTTCATATTTTCCGTTTCACTTACGATTTTATCTGTCTGACAGGGAAAGCACCCTCTAGAAGGAACACCCATTACAATAAGCATTGGAAAGATTGGTTATTTTCTGCGACACCGGGCAGTTAGTGCATCTGTTCCTCAAGTAAGATTTTGCAGCAAGATTTCTGTTGTCTACGGTCTATTTCTTATCAAACATTGATATACCTCTATCAGACTGTTATGAGATTCTTACTGATCGTCCTTTGCAGGGCCTTGGTTTGGAAGATTTGACTATGGACAAGATCCTTGAAATATTGAAAGGAAAACATGTCTCAAAACGAGGACGGCGACCCCGTAAAGTTGCAGTAGAAAAGCCAGTTGTAAAATCGAGCAGCAATGAAAGTGAATCATCTTCAATATCACAGAATAGCTCACTCACTTCAGTATCACCTCAGGAGGAGCAGAGTCCAGAGATGCCACCAGAGAAACCGAAGAGGAAATATGTTAAGAAGGCGAAACAAAAGAGTGAAAAAATTCCAAAGGACGAGGTTTCAGAAGACTCGCTGAATGGGCCTGACCCTGTCATTAAAAAGAGGGGAAGGGGTCGGCCTAAGAAAAATGTGGCAACTCCATCCGAGCTCCTTCTCGCCCAGGTCTTCATCTTCATCCTCTCCACTCCCTCCTTTTTTTTCCCCCTTTTTCCCGTTTGCTCTGTGTTCTTTCCATGTTATCAATGTTAAGCTAATAGACTTTAGATTCATATAGGCCTCAGGTTTAGTTAGTCTTAAGTTACTGTTAATGTAATACAAATTTTGTTAGTGTGAAGTTCGTGTCATTGGCAATTACTCTTTTGGAAACTATTGAGTTGATATTAAGTGAACATTAACATAAACTTGACATTAATATATTAATATTGATCTAGAATAACATCAAGTTACTATTAATAATTTTGTGAATCTCATTGGGGATCTTTTGAGTTGTTAGAAGTGAAAGTACTGGCTCTACAGGAATGATAGCTTGATAAATACATGTGGTTTTCTTTTCAGGGCGAGTAGATGATGATTCGGTTTGTATGACCTAGTAGATGCTTGAGGATTCTACAGGTATGTCCACCTTCAATCTCAACATATGGTTCTAAACTAGAAATTTAGACTATTTCATTAAATCTAGACCTAACCATAGATCCTTGCTTCTAAAAATAAATTGGGTCCAACATCGCTTCATATTTAGATTCAATTCTTTTAAGTTTCTGGGTCTGTTTTGAATGTTATAAGGAAGATTTTTTTGAAGTGTTTATCAATCGTTTTCTTTGCTTCCAAACATTTTTCTAGTACCAATTCAGAGTTGAGCTGCTCTATTGACGACTGCCTTACCTTTAACCTTTACTCTCTCTTAAATATCAAACTTCGATTCGGAGTTGGCTTTATACAATCTGATCATAGCATGCTGAGGTTTTAATAGTGCTATTCCTTCAATTTCGTGAACGCAATTCTCATTCTTGTATATATTGATCCGTGAGTAAACATGGTGGGATTCTGCTTGCTCAACAGAACCCTTTATATTGATCAAGAGCTACATGATTGCTGTGGTGTAGATCAGCACCTTCTTGCGGCCTTAGCATCTTGCGAAACTTGAATCCGAGAGTAGCCTGGTGCTTGATCCCAAGGACAGAACCCCCAATTTGATGAGAGACTTCTCTCTTTTACTTTACTGCGCCGATGTCACTGACAGGTATTTCAGTAGTTTACGTAGGTGTTCCTTCTCTATGACTGTTGATGTTTTCACGTTGAAACATCAATCCAATGTTGTATGCACAATACAGAGAGTCAACATGACATTCTATAGAAGGCAAGAGACGAATTAAGGGGTTAGCTACATTGGATCTACATTGGATCATTTTCTTGCATCTGTGAAACCAAAATGGAGGTGAAACTGAAATATTTCTTGCAGACTTTTGTGCTTGCTTTATTGATTCAGCGAGTTTCTGTTGCTTCTCATGGGACTCTATCCTAGTTGAGGCAAAGCGTACACCAAGTCTGTAAATGGTCTGTAAATGGTCTCATGACGCTACCGAAAATGGTCATGTTGTGAGGCTGAAGAGGCAAAAGAAATTTACTCCATATACTTTAATGAAGGTTGCATAACATTGTTCAGTTAGGCCTATTTTTCCGAAGAGTTAAGGTAGACAAGCCTATCACCACCCGGATTTGCAATCTGAATATCTTGGGCCAACTCCAAGAGGGGCACATATTTTTCAGAGGTGTGCGCTTGTTTCATGAATCAGACCCAAGTAGAATTATAATTTTCTGATTAAATTTGTAATTTATGTGAATTTTTGAAGTGGTTTGCCCTGAAATCATAGAACTGCCCATAGAGTGGAGTTATAAGGGTCCCATAAACAATTCATAACTACCTTTCCGTGTATCTAATGGCACTTAAGTATTCACTAATAAAGGATTGACACATTCTATTTATCTAATGGCACTAATAAATGTATTTGCTTTTCATTTTGTTAGAAAATGAATAGATTTGGATGAGTTTTGTGGTAGAATTGGGGCCAAAAGTAGAATGATGGAATTATTAGTAGGCAATTGGTAGAAATGGGTAGATCAACCTTATGTCTTTGCTTGTAGCTAAAGATTCAACAAACATCTCTTGAATGTTAGAAAAATAGGCTTTTAGTAGTTACTTTCTATTGTCTCAAAATAAATCTATGGTTTCTAGTGGGAAATTGTAGCTAAAGATTCAACAAACATCTCTTGAATGTTAGAGAAATTGGCTTTGTAGTACTTAGGTACATTTTAAATAGTGATTTGGTACATTTTAAATGTCAAGTTTGCATGACAAGACTAGCAAAATAATGTTATGTCAGGACTTAATAAATAGATGCCTCCAAAAGATATCCCTAGCTCATTGATGAATAATGTTATGTGGGGACATAACATATAGTAGAGCTTTGTTGTGAGAGTAACCACACCTAATAGCAATTCTTTAATCCTTAAACAATGTGAAGGATTGAAAGTGTCCAGTGGATGACTTTCACTATTAGCGTAGAAAGAAAGAATGCACTTATTGGTCCAAAATTTGGATCATATTTTATTGACTACCTCATTGATAGGCCTTGCTCTTTCATGGTTAAGCACACAACACTTAATTGGTCAAATTCTTAATAGCAATTGCAAGGAGATCTCAATGCACCAAAGTATGCTTTATTTGTGTATTTTATGCAAAAATTGAAAAGGGACCAAATTTCTACCAGTAGATGGTTGAAAATCAACACAAATTAGGATGCTAAAGATTGGTACATGTTCTCAAAATCAATATGTACTCATAAACCTTGGATAGATGGAGCCTATGACGATGTAATCTTCCTTAATTTATTTTTCTTTGTTTCCTATATTTTGCAATTAAGATCAAGTGAGAATTATTATATTATGTTTCAGAGATGAAATCACATGTTTTCAATATAATTCACAAATTTTTCAGAATTATTGGAGATGATTTCAAATTACCATGATTTTTTGAAGAAAAAGTGAAGAAAATTCATATCTAACTCAAACTTAACTCAATAAATCTGAAATTTTCTATATAGGTGTATATTATAGTGAAGAATATTATAGTGCAAAAATATTCCATGTCCTATTATAATAGAAAATTATTAGACCCTAATAATAGATCTAATGTTCAAATTGAAATTAAATGTTTAATTTTAGGAGTTTTTGAAAATTTCAAATTGGAGTAGAAAACTAGACTCAATAATCTTTATTTCATTAGTTGAGCTAAAATTTCCAAAGATCATTTACATATCTCAAATTCATATTAAGAGCAAAGATGTATGAGATGCAAAAATCCAATAGAAGGGCTCTTTTTCATTTTTAGCAAATTCTTGGACACCCTATAAGGCTATTCTTGCGTCAATGTGTTATGTCAAAGAGAATCTTCTCTACCAACTAGAAAAAAGTTGCTTGAAAATTTGTTGCATTACATCCTCCAACAAGCTTGTTTTGTCATCCAAAAGCCTCATTTGGGTTCCTCAGGCATTCCAAAGTTAATTGATTGAAACAGCAAGTTGGTCACAATGGACATCATCCTTTTGGTTATTGTTTGAATCATTTGCTTAACAAAAAAAATCATTGGAGATCAAACTAACATACAAAACCTTTCATTTTCACACAAAATTCCAAAGATGAACATCTTCACTTGTTTTACATCCAAGGATTCTTTGTCATTGGTTGTTTAATTTGCTCTAGGCAATTACTGCTTCTTTTAAAGGGATAGGGATAAGGATGTGAAAACCAAACATGAGCAATTAGGGGGTACACATGTCATTTTTCCATTGGTTGAGAAAATGGGACAAATGCTTGTAAAATACTCACCCCCCATACCATATTGGTATTTGTCTAAAATTTGTTTGGCTTGCAAACAATATGGGATATCTAAAATTTGTTTGTCGTATGTATTTTGTATGTATCTATAAAATTCATATTTGTATTTCACATTAATAACTATATATCCCATATGTTTTTGTATGTATTTTGTGTGTATTCCGTATACCATATTATCTGTATTCTGTATTATATATCCCAAAGTGCCAATGGCCAAGATTGTCTCTCACAACGGCAATCAAGAGTGATTGTTTACTTTTTTAATTGGACATCAACAACATTGGAGGGAGGGGGGGGGGGGCGATTTTTGTTTAATCGAAATAAACTATTAAACGGCTCTAGAATTTTTCAAAAAGGGAGAAGGGAAATTGTAGGAACAAGACCTACTTACATCTTTTGAGGGGATAGTCATTCGTCAAATTCATTTAGTCCGTTGCATCGTTACAAGGTTGATCAAGATTTTAGACAAGACACTAAATCCTCCATTCAAAGTGAGACCAACACGATAAAAACATAGGTTCTCCGGAGTAAAAGTAAATTCATGCCCCCTATTTTGTGCCATGTTTATTCTATGTTTATTCTTGATCTTTCCTAGCTAATTTAGGGTGTCTGATTACAAATATGAATTCAAAATTTGCAAATTTTATCATGTGTGGCATATAAATAAACTCCTATGGGTGTCCTCCAAATTTTAGGGTGTCTAATTGAAGTCTGCCCAATTTGGAACAATTCTTCCATTGATACTGAAGCCCAGCCACCCATTCTGACTTCAGAAGAAAGCAACAAATCTTCTACTCCAAACCTCCTTTGCAAGGCAAAATAAAGAAATGACAATGAAATTAATTTTCATTTGTGTTGGCAATTTGATGCCAAAATCTCTTTTCTTTTCACTTTTTTGTTCATCATTGTTCAAGCACACCAACTTGGAGTGCAAGCAAAGGAAAAATGGGAAAATGGATTATGGATAGAATCATATTCATTTGTACACATTTACCACTAAAATTTCGTGTCACTAGTAATCTTTATCTAAATTTGGGCAAATCAAATATTTCTATATAGAAAGCTTTCATTGACAAGTTCATCCATACTATTTTACACCCATTATTTGGGTGTTCATGTAGCCAATGTCAAAATGGATTAAACAATAGTGGAAAGAAAGGTCTCATAGATCCCAAGTACACAACTCCAGTATTATATGGCCTTGATTATAATCACTTATAATGCATTTTAGTCCAATCTCAACCCTCAAGGGATATAATTTGTTTTAATGTAGAAAATTCTTGTATCCCTTTCAACTAGGAATTCAAAAATGTAATTATATACATGAAATGTTAATTCTTTGAGGACATTATTAGCAATAAAAGTCTTATTTTATGAATTTTTTAATACACATAGCATAGGCCAAGCTATCCAACTCGGAGGGGGGGGGGGACGCGATAATAAAAAAAATTAAGATTTTCTAATTATAAATTTTTAAAAACTTCAAATGAGTTTTAATTTTAATTGGAGGGAACTTCTTCTCATATAAATTTTTTTAGTTATGCATAAGTGTTTCAATTCTTCATATATATATTGTGAAGTTATTTTTAATAAATATGCAACCTAACATTTTCTACATCTCATTTTATATAATTTGTTCTTCACCTAGTTTATTGGTCCTTTAATTTGATAACATTTTTATAAAATGCCTTCTCTTAAGCCATTTTAATGTCAATGCCTCATGCATATAATATGAGAGTTACATATTTAGGTCATAGACTAGAGAAATGACTACGAGAAGACTTACTAGTAGAGTCAATTAGCCCAATGCCTTCAATCACCCAATTCTACCACTGATCTACTAGACCCTCCCAATTGCCTCAATCTCCTACCTATTTCCTTAGAGTGTGTAAATCATGTATTTTGGGAAGCAATTACTATAGGTGCTATTGTTAACCCCTAAAGGACCATTGTCCCCTCAGGGGACAAAATGGATTTTGGGTAGGTTCCTATGATCTCAATTTTTTTATGAAACTTTTTTAAACTTTCTCATAAGATAGAAAAGCTTATTAGCTTTGTGGGAATATAAATTTTATTTCAATTGGTGCCCAAGAACAAAAGTTATGGCACCTTAAACATAATTTTCACATCACCAGGTAGAAAAAGAAATCTACAAAAATTTGAAATTAATTTTTTAATTTTTTTTTCTTCTTAAAGATCATATTTTTGTCTACATGTGAATCTTTGATTCATTCTATTCGGATTAGTAATGTGAAAGTTATGAACAATCTTGTTTTTTGGGCAATTTAAGCATCTTCTTGAAAAAATAACTTATAGGATTGAATTTTGAATGCAATTTTCAAAAAAATTCAAATTTTTTTTTGACAAGGTTAAATTTAGAACAATCTCACCGTTGAGAGATTATTGTGTTTCAATCCCATTTTAGAGCTATTAACGATTTAGTTTTTCTTTCAATCTTGGACCTACTTCTACTTAACAATTTTTTAAAGTATGAAAATCAAGCGGGTTTTTTTTTAATTTTTTTTTTTTAGACTTTCAACTCAATTCTTCAACACAATTTTTTTTTAATTCAAGGTCCATGGTGCAAAAAAATTCCACAAATGGCATTCAAAGTCATCTGAAATTGCAAGCTAGTGTTCAAAAAAACTTTCTTTTTTCAACTTTGAATGCTAATGTCTTTCAATCTGTACGGTCAAACTCCATGAAATTTTTACCTGTACAGTACATCTCGACTAGTAAAGTACAAGATCCTACAGTTAGATTCTAAACAAAGTAATTTTTTTTAATTTTTGGATAAACTCTGTAGAAATGACAGTTTTGAGTAGTTTTTGATAGAAGAATGGTCCTGGTCCTTAAGAGGTTAAATAAGGACACCAAGTTCACATCTATTAATGAATAGTTTAAGGTTGATTGAGATGGGGTTCAATAAATGTTGATTTACGTGAGCTTAATTGTGAATAAGTACTTGTCAAAATTAGTTGTAATTTCAACCAATAAAAAAGGTGCTTTTAGAATGCCGAACTTGTGCTTTTATAACACTCATCAGTTTTACATTTTTGGTTTGAAAATTCATATCAATTCAAGTTCTTATCAGATTAATATGATTCTAGTTGTATTTCAATCAATTCAACTAATTCTTTCCCTAAAAAATACATGTAACAATCAGCACATTGCACTAGATACCTAGATTGCAAATCTAGGTGGTCATAGGTTGTTCTACTTTAGTCAAGTTGGACATGAGGTTCTTCTCATGGATCATTTTCCTCAAGTCTACGCCGCAACCCATGTTATCACTTGGTAAAGAAACTAACTAAATTTCACTCAAATGGCTAAAATTCCACCCCCAAAAAATCAAGCTAAGGGAGACTTGGTGAGCAAGGGGGACCGGTTTAAAATTTTAAATATTACGTTATGGATTTGATTGGGAATAAGCGGTTTTCATAGATTTTAGGAACTCCCTTCCTTGAGCTTCTGAGAGGAGCAAAAATGAATTCGAAACAAGTTCAGAGGGAGGCTTGTTGAGCAAGGTGGTTTGAATCCCAGGTTTTGCAATTGGATTGGGTCAAGTTGCTTTGCTTTGCTTTGCTTCGGCCATAATTCTTGGCTGCAATTCTGTGATTTTGAATCATATACACCAAGCTTCTATAATAAGCTAATGGACTAGGTAAGGCGAAAAAATAAAAAAATAAAAAAATGTGTGCCCTATTACTTGTGCAATTTAATTTCCATGTTGAAAATTGGATTGAAAACAAATAAAAATAACATTAACAAAAAATAATCTCACATTCACCTTAAAATAAATTACTAAGTGGAAGGTGGTACATAGTGGAAAGAAAACCTACGTCACTTATAACTTTGGAATGAAATTAAGATTTGTCAATCCCAATAATGAAAAAGTCAATCTAATAAGCAACACATCTCTAATGCTCTTTTATTTATTTGAAAATTCTTCTAAGTGAGTTAAAAAAACTACTTCTAAAATAAAACTAAATTTTTAATCTTGTTGCTTGTGAAATAAAAGTTCTCATGAACTTTCATCTCACTTGTCAAAATAGGATGACCGAATAATTCTCTCGTATAGCTATTAGTAAATCCAATCAAATGGAAAAAAAAAACTTTTATTTAAATGTATATTTTTAGCTTCCTGTTTTGACATTGAAATCACGTATTTTACTGGTTCACTTTTCATGTAAATTATGACTATTTATTCAACATCCTTAGGCCAGGTAGCTTTTGTTGATACAAAACCTCCTCACCTTTGGTTTAGGGTTGATAATATTTTGTAGTGCTGCTAATTTTTTAGGTGACGCTAACTTTCTCCCTTCACTATCTAATAGTTACAACAAATCACTCTAAGACTTGAACCTCTAACATCACAACAACCAAAAAATGGTAGATGGATGACTTTCAAGATTACTATAGAAATAAAGAATGCACCTATTGATCCATAAATTTGATCATTTTTGGCAAACTAAGTACCTTGGTGGTAGGTTTTATTTTGTCTAGGTTAATACTATAAGGACATTACACATCTAAAAGATTAGATGGATGATTTCACGCTTTATCAAAGCATTACATGAGATTTGGGGCCTCTGGGAGACTGCGAGTTATAATGTTGTGATAACCAGAGAACGTGACTTCTGTAGTGACACCGCAACAGTCTTACATGGCCGAGAGGTTGCCACTTCATTTCTCAAAAAAAAATTCAACCTTTTTTGCATTTGAAGAATTTTAAAAATAAAAATAAAAATTTGAATTTTGAATTTTGAATTTTTGACAGCCGGCCATTCCTTCACTGCAGGGGGAACAATGAAGGAAACAAGCCTGAAACAGTCTTCTGGAGGCCCCAAATATCATCTAATGAATGCATGTATTGGTCAATAAATTGCATTGATTTAGGCAAAGTAACTTGGTAATAGGTCTCATTGTTTTGAGGTTAACCTTGTAAAGATACTACAGAACTAAAAGGTGGAATGGATGACTTCAATGTTAACTATAGAAAACTAAAAAAATGCACCTTCTATTGATCCAATAATTAATTATAGTATTTTGGTGACTACCTTGATCGTAGGGTTGCATCCATTCAAGGTTAATTTGTCAATTGATATTTTATTTGTTCTTGACTTTTATTTGTTGAAATTTTGGTATTAGACACGCAGCAATGACAAAATATAACCTATTTCTTATGTATATAAATTCCAACCTTGTTGAGTAATGTTATCCAATGCAAATGATCTAAGTATAAAGTACTACACCTAAAATCGCACACTAGAGATTCTTGCCTAAAATGTACTCCCACTATTCACGAGACTCAATAATTGCTTTTAGAAACATTTATTTTTAGCACTTTGAAAATTCATAGTTTATTCATACGGTGTCCAAAACTACATTCTAACAAAATATAGAATCCCTTTTTACTACCAAATGACCCCACAAAAAATTCTAATATAATAATGGAAACCATGCTAAATTATTTGTTTGTGCAATCTTAGGTGTAATTTTCTTAAAAAGAAGTGCTTCATAATACTAAAGCAATCCCGTGTTGTGCAAAAGAACGTGCCTCTTCTCATCCACTAAGAGAGTGTCACTTGTCCTTAAAAATCAACTCCATTGAGAAGCTATGTTGAATTGATAAAGAAATCATTTGAAAACCTTAGAGTGTGAGCTACGAGCTAATGGAGACTTTCACTACACCGAAAAAGGAAATGTACGCTTCATTTTTTTATAACCCTTAACGTCACACCTAGCTCCTCAAATTAGCTTCCTAATGTAATTTCCAAAATTGTAATGTTAAAATAAGGATTAACTACTAAAGTCCAAGGGTTATTTTTTTGTCAATAATCATTCAAAACTATCGCTTTTAATGCAAACAACAAAAATTTAAACCGTAGGATCTTGCATTACACTAGTATGAAAATCTCTAAAAGAAATTTCAGAAATTTTGACCATATTGATCACAAGATGTAAGTATATAAAGTGAAGAAAGTGAGTCTTTTTTGCTCCTAGCCTAACTAAACTCTTAGTTTGAATTTTTTGGTACTACAAATTGTGAATATAAAGAATTGAGAAAACTAAATTATTGATGGCTCTAAGATGGAATCAAAACAAACTAATTCTAGTAGTGGAATTGTTCTAGAAAGAAAACTAAACAATATGCAACTTCTTTTTTTGAAAAATTGTCAAAAGTGAGTTTATAAATGGATCCAATACATTATTTTTTCTAGAATTTGCTAAGATTGCCTACAAAACAAGAAGCTTTATAACTTTCACATTACTTATCCAAATAGAATGAATCAAATCTTTCCACATAAAAAAATATGATCTATAAGAAATAGTGTTTTTTTTTAAAACTATTTCAAGTTTTTATGTTTTTTTCTGCTATGTGCCGTCAACTATTTTCGACTTATTATGGCATAACTTTTGTTCCCAAGCATTGATTGAAACAAAAATTATATTCCCCGAAACCTAACCAATTATCCTATTTTGAAATAGAGGTTTAAAAAAATTTGCCAAAAATTGAGTACTTGCCCAAATCTTCAAGAATCCCATGAGGGGTTTTAAGAGGACTTCAAATGTGAATCATGTGAATCATTTTAGAATTAGTTAGGATCAATGAATCCACATTTAGAATAATAAATTCTAAATGTACATTTTATATTGTCTCTCCATGTTTTGATCATGGAACTTGGTAGATGTGATGAATCCTTCGTTTTGCTATGAATTAGATAGGATGTGAAATATGAAAAATTAAATCTCACCATTGGTTATATATAGTGGTGGTTACCACTACTTGCAATTTCTTTTTTAATACTTAGGCTTGTTTGAATCCAAACCTCTTATTTATTGTTACTTTGGTATAACTACTTTCTATGGTTGAAATCTATATATAAACTTTTATATTCCTATAAATATTTTCACAAACAAAAATGTACCAAGAATTGCAAGCTATACATGTTTTCAAAAAAATTGTTTAGAATGTAAAGGTTTGAGGTTACTTTCTACAACTCACCTTCAAATTCTAATAGAATTCAATCGAAATTCAAAAAAGTATATAGAATAGTTAGAAGAAACAAATTAACAAATTGATATTTACAATGACTCAAGGATTGGTAACTTTGTTGAAGTACCATTGAGTGAAGTCAACAAAGGTGTTGTGATGTCTTTAGTTTACATCCATAATTCCCTTTTAAAGTGTCATTCATCAACTATATATAAAACTAAATGTTGAACTTTTCTAAAAATGGGCTTAAATGAAACTTACTTTTATTTTTCTTAAAGATTCTACATTCTACTATGCATTTGTTGGCCTCAGCCCGCCCCAAGAGGGGAGGAGTTCGCTACTTGCTCTTTTGTCATCTCACCGCCCACTCAGCAGGCAAGCAAGTTGCTTCCACTGCTGTTGTTGGGACAACTCGAGTGGATCCCAACGGGTAGAAAATGCGGGGGTTGAAGGGTTCTTCTCTCGCCTTTCATGAGTATTAGGGTGGACCCTCTAGGTCAAAGAAGAGGAGACTTTGGATTGACAAAAGCCACCTCAAAGGAGTTTGATCGAGGTAGGAGAAACCAATGGTGTCAGTGGATCCAATGGCATCAATTTCTATAGATGGTAGTAATTTTAGAACTTAAATGTAGGTGGATTGTAGATGACTTATTTTTGTTGACTGAAATGATAAGCCATTTATGCTATACTTACATTTAAGTTGTAGAATCATTGCCTTACCTAGAAAGTGATGCCATTAGGTACATTGATGCCATTAGGTGCTCCTACCTTAGCTACCATACTCAAGAAGTGAGCTTGTGCTATAAGAATTGAGCCTCTCGTAGTATAACTACATCTTTGTAAATCAAGTGTGTATTTATTTGTTCAAAACCCACTCAATAATTCATCTATTAGTCTCAAGTCACTCAAGTTAATTCAATTAGTACCTTGCTAATTGTTTTATATTGCAATTTTCTAATAGGACAAAATGTATTTAAAAAAACTTAATGACTTTAGGGCAAACTAAATACTTCCCTTAAGTTTCTCCCAATATAGCCACAAATTTTTTTTTTGTATTTTAAAAAAAGAATTCTAATAGAAAAAATTTAAAAAAATTTAAACTATCCAAGTGGTCTAGAGCCAATATCTGTGGCAGAGTATTTTTTTATTTTAAAAAAAAATGACTCGGCTATTATTTAAAATACAAATATTATATAAATATGGCTGAACTGCTATTTTAAAATACAAAATATTCTACAATATTATTTTTTCCTTGATTATTTTTATTGGCAAAATCCCAAAAGATTTGTCATCTATTTTTAGAAATATCCTGAACACAGTGAGTTGCTTCGTACTACCGTAATTAATAAAAATTGTTTTTTCAATTGTTTTTTTTACTGCCAAAGACAGTCTGCTTGTACTACAGACTTCCCCAATCAGGTATGCACACGTGTAGAGCATGCATAGCTTCAGTAAGTTCAAATTGGTGTGGATTTTTAATGAGAATAGTGTGGCAGACATCTCCGCCATCACCGCGTCAGCAAAGTGATCAGCTAAGTTAACTTGAGTTAAGGTAACTACACCTTAAATCACACAAATAAGCAATTCAGCATGGTTCTCATTATAATAGTGGATTCTTTTTTATGGAGTCATGTTGGTAGTGAAAAAGGGGATTCTATATTCTCTTAGAATGCATTTTTTGGACACTGTATGAATAAACTATAAATTTTCAAAGTATTGAAAATAGGTGTTTGTAAAAGTAATTATAGAGTCTCATGAATAGTGGAAGTACATATTAGGCAAGAATCTCTAGTGTGCGATTTTAGGTGTAGTTACCTTATACTTAGTTTATTTGCATTGGATAACATTAGTAAGGATGGAATTTACATACATAAGAAATAGATCATATTTTGTCATTGTCACTTGTCTGGCACTAAAATTTCAATAAAAAAAGTCAAGAACAAATAGAAGATCAAATTGACAAATTAACCTTAGAAGGATGTGTCCCCATGATCAAGATAGTCACCAAAATACTGCAATTATTTATTAGATCAATATGAGGTGCATTCTTTTAGTTTCTATAGTTATCATTGAAGTCATTCATTGCACCTTTTAATTCTCCAATGTCTTTACAAGGTTACACTAGAAATGATGAGACCTGTCACCAAGGTACTTTGTTCAAAACAATGTAATTTATTGACTAATAGGTGCACTCTTTGATAAAGAGTGTAGTCATCTATCTAATCTTTAGATGTGCAATGTCCTTACAATGTTAAACCAAAAAAACTAAAACATATATTGCCAAAAATACACCAAGGTACTTATATTGCCAAAAATTATCAAATTTACGAAGATTTTTATTTCTGAAAACAAAACGTAGTTTTATTTTAGAAGTCATTTTTTTAACTCACTTAGTTGAATTTTCAAATAAATAAAAGAGCATTAGAGATGTGTTGCTTATTAGACTGACATTTTTATTATTGGGATTGACAAATCTTAATTTCATTCCAAAGTTACTAGTGATCTAGGTTTTCTTTCATTATGTACCACCTTCCACTTAGTAATTTATTTTAAGGTGAATGTGAGATTCTTTTTTGTTAATGTTATTTTTATGCGTTTTCAATCCAATTTCCAACATGAAAATTAAATTGCACAAGGTAATAGGGCACATATATGTTTTTTCATTACAAACCATATAGTCAAAGCAAAAACATATAATTTTTCATTGTGGTTTCTAGAAGAGGACTATTCTTGCCCTTTGGTATTCTAATGTGACTCTCTCACTCTCTTATATGGTTCTCAATTTCCAATGGAAATCCAAATGCACCCCTTTGTGATAGTAGTGAAATAATGAATGAACCTTTTGCAATGTCCAAAGGCAAGCATGTGTGAGTTCATTGAATTCATTAAATAGTGAATAATCTAATTTCAACCCTTTCATCCCCAATTCCAAAACTTTGAGTCCCAATTACACACTCCATGCAATAAAAACCACATTAGAATGCAATATAATTGAATTGAATCCAAAAATAGAGCTCCAAATTGGGTTGTAGTCCATAATGGATTTGCTTACCTTATCTCCTTTTACTTTTCATGGGCTTTCCCTAGTTCAATCGGCTAGGGTGAACTAACCCCCTCATTGCCTCGTCCAAGGGTTATTGTGAAAAAAAGCCCCCTAATTTTTGCAGTGATTTTTCTAATCTCTATACCTAGCTAATTGGGGGCCATTGATTGCAAATCTGAATTCAGAATTTGCAAATTTTATCATCTGATTGCAAATAAAAAATTCCACAGTGTTTTTTCCAGGGGTACAACGGGGCAAACCCTGGAATTTTTTTATTTGCAAGGCTTAATTTTTTTTTGAAATTATGAATTCATATTTGCAATCAGAGGCCCCAAATTACTTCTGGGAGATGCAAGAATTACCAAAAAAATGGCACAACATAAGGGACTTTTTTTTCAAACCAAAGTTGACCGGGGCAATGAGGGGGTCAATTCTCCCTGCGCGTTCACCCTGCCCAGTTCAACCTACTGTACACTACTTTAAAATAGTGTCTTTGGTAAATTAGTGTCACATATACCATTAGGACAAATTAGTGTAGTGTCAGCGAGTTTCGCCCGTCCGTCAGTCGGTCCCAATAAGCGGTGGACGGAGGGTCCGGTGACTAGCGTCGCGGCGTTCACGGCGCCTGGATGCCAGTCCTCGACCCTCGTCAGGTTGCCGCTCCTCCTCGGGCTTCTCCCCCGGAACTTTCCTCGCTCACCCACAAATCCACGTGACCTCTTTCGCACCCTCAATCCCTACATTTCTCTGTTTCCAATTAGGTCTCTCCCCCCCGAAGCATCCCTTGAAATCCCAGTCCAAATCGTCGCAATACGCGATCACTGCAGCAGCACAAGAGAGAAAGCTCGTGGAGTAGACATAAGAGCTTCCAAGTCCAGTGGCAAGTGCGGTGACAACAACCCATTCAGCTGCTCAACCTGAATTGCAGTGGAAGGCACGCTATTCGGTGTAATCGCAACCCCATTTACTTGGTCGGTCAATTCTAGTTTTGGACTTGTGGAGTGGCCGCGAAGACGAGTGTATGTGGAGTATGAGAGACGCGAGCGGAATGCGTGCAGCAAGAGAACCGAGAGAATCGAGAGAAGGGATAGAAGAAAGGAGAGAATTGTCGATGGGTTTGGTGTTTATACGCCAGATTTCGCCTTCTTCTTCTACTTCTTCTTCGACTGGGATGAAGCTGCCGCACTACTCTGATGATGTAGCGGCGGTTGTCACTCCCAGAATTTGGCCTTCGTTGTTGCTTCCGTAGCGACTGGAGTTTTGGTTGCTATATTTGCGAGTTGCTTCGATAAATTTAAGACTCCGCTGTGGTAGTAGTAGTGTTGCTTCTATTTTTTGTGGTGGTGGTGGGTAAGCATTGATATGCGACGAAGTTGCAGAAAGTCTTTTGCCTCTTTGCCCCTGTTTGTGGGTATCTTTGCCGTAGTAGCGCAGTCGCGATGAGTTACCTAGTTCGACGGCACTATGAGTCTACTAGCAGCCGATTTCGTAAAGCCAGTTTCCACTCTGTTTCTCCCCCGCCGGTGGAGAACAACGAGAAGCTTGGAGCTTCCAAATGGTTTGAGCCTGAACCCAAAAGACGGAAGACTTGTTTGAAATCGGCTGCGACCAAGTTAGACCCCGCCCTCTGGAAGTTCCTCCCTGACGATGTTTTTCAGAGAGTGGTGGCGTACATGCCGTTTCCTGGAGTTTTGAGGTGTCGTGCAGTGAACAAGCAATGCAAGGAGTTTGCGCTCTCGGAACGTTTTCAGGAGGCGCGGGCTTGTGTGAAGTCGTGGGAGGTTCTTGAAGAGAGGACGCAGCATCTACTTGTGTTTGCGACGATCAAGGGGGTGATTATGTGCACGGCGTATGATGCGGCAAGGAATCGGTGGCTAAGGATGCCGCCAATGCGGGGATTGGACCCGAGAGCAAAAGATTGCATTGCTGGTGAGTGTCCTGTTTGGAGTCTGTGATTTTCTTAGGTCAAGGACGGAGCTCTAGTGTCGGAAACCGACTGCGTAACATGAAACGAGAGTCTTGTTATGATATTGCATTTTCTTGACAATGTTGTACTTTAATGATACCGGACTTAACCAACTATCGTCTGAAAAACAATCATGGTCTAAAGAAACCCACCGCAATGCTAAGAGGACAAGATTATGAGATAAAACTATATATGATTTCCATATCCAGTGCTTGGTTGGTATCTCTGAGAGAAGCTTTTGTTGAGATTATGGATTTCCTATTGAGGTTATGTGTTTGAGGTTGTGTGCTTTCATATAAGCAAATGAGGATTTTCGATTGAGGTTGTGTGTTTTCATATACGAAAACCGTCTCCTTACAAGCTTCTCGTGATGTTTTACAGGTGACGGTGGACTGTTGTGTTTCCGCGATGTGAGCTCACAAGGATTAGCAACTTTGTTCGTCTACAACCCAGTAACCTCAAGCTGCAGGTCGCTTCCCCCTATGCACGTCGGAAACTCCATGACCCAGCATACCTGGCTCTTAACACACATGGTGTACAACCGCTTCACAAGCTCCTACAAGCTCTTAGTGCTAACCAAGCTTACCACCCCCACCCACTCCACCTCCAGCGCCCACCTCGAAGTTTACGACTCCCTCACCCACTCCTGGACCGTGGACAACAGCCTCTCCCTCATCGAACGCAAGTACAAGCTCAGCTTCTCCCCGCAAGTCGGCGCCTGCTGCGACAACTTCTTCTACTTCGTGGCGAAGGAAGGCATCCTCCGCAACTCCGTCATGGGGCTCGTGGTGTACGACATCTACGAGGGCGTGTTCCGGGAGAAGCTTTTGTATCGCTGTGAGCCTCGTTGTCCCAACAGCAAGATCGATGTGCAAGTGGTGGAATGCAAAGGCACCGTTTACATGGTGGTGCGAGAAGACGATTGTAAGGGCACCAAGGGGGTTTCCTTCTGCAGGTTGAACCCTTCCAAGGAGCAGAAGATTGAAGACGCGGTCTTGTTCGAGAGCTTCTTCACCAAGTGGGGGAATGTTTTTCCCAACTACAGGTGTGTTTCGGTCAGAGATGGATTGGGGTTGCTTCTCTATGACAAGAGCTTTGAAGTCTTGGCGGATGATTTGTCGGATGAGCTGAAGCTGCCGCCTTGTCCGTTCCAAGGGCTCGCCAGTTTCGTACCGTCGGCGGGAGCACAGAATAACTTGCCCTGGCCTTTGTATTTTGCAACACAGAACGTGGTTTCGGAGGCACACTTTCAGCCCAGTGCGTCTGTGACAGTGTAGAGTAGCAAAAACAGCACCCTCCCTGTCTGGGAAGGAAGGAAGCTGCAGCCATTTTTTTAGTGAAATAGAAGCAGGGCTTGAAGCTGCAGGTTCTTTAGTTAGGTTAGGTAATTTAGGTTAGGTAAAGCTCACATGAGAAAGCTCCTGAGAAAGAAACCATTTGGGAGGCGAGGCGCTTCGAGGGTACGAGGCTCGTGACACATGCAGGCGAGGAATGAATGCACTGTCTCTTTCTTACATGTACATAACGTTTCTGCTTGACGTGTTTTTAACGAGACTTGTACCATCCGGTTTCAAGGTGTATTGTCATGTACAGGCTTTTGAGCTACTGGAGGGATTATGCTTGGTATCATGGGTTTGATTGTTTTTCCTTCTGTTAGGCGGTGGGGTTCCATATATTTGCGTCAGTTAAAGCATTTTAATGTATGTAGGAGCACTTGTGATTTTGGGGAGCTCGCTGTTGAGATCCTTTGGGTTCAAGAGCTAAATCTGTTGTCAGTGATCAGGTTTATTTTTATTATGTCAGAATTTCTTGTGGAATCAAACTGGGCAGTTGTGGATCACTATTGAAGATGTAGGAGACAATCCCATTTTAATGGTACAGTAGACGATCCCGTTTCAATGGTACAGTAGACAATACCATTTCAGTAGTACAGTAGACATCCCCGCAGTCATGTTGCGTACTTAGTCATGCTTACATCAATTCTTGTAATCAAAACCAATTGCGTGAATAACTGAGTTGCTCTTAGCGGTGTTAATGTAGGAGACGGCTTAGCGTTTTTATGCTATTTTATGTTGGCACTGCAAAGTTTCCAATTCCGGGACACCGCAATTTGCAAGTAGCTAAGGTTTACAGCCTGGCTTATCAAGGAGATGACACTTACTTGGACATCACGAAGGATCTTCGAAGGGTGATTCTGTGCACGTTGTCCACTTGCAGGCTGTTGATGCTAAACACCACTACAGTTGAACAATTCAACAAAGTAAAATTCATGTATTTATTACATGTAATATTTGGCTGATTATAGGTACCATCTCATCTCTGTAACTAGCGTTGAACCTACATTTGCACTACAGACAAACCTCTATACATGTTATAGATGTTACAAGTAAGACTATTTTTTTTTGGCACTACAGTGCCAGACTGCACCAGAAGAAAAGAAATTTGGCTAAAATATGGTAACAAATCATGAAGATTTTTGCCAAAAAACTTCAATTTAAAAAAGAAATTGGATGAAATTGCTAGATTGTGGATGAAAATAGAATTATAGACATGCTAATGTGGTACTCCATATTTTTCTATTCAATATGTGGATGAACGTTGAAATTTGGAGCACCACTATAACATTTTATATTGACACTTTAACACTTCATAAAAATGAAAACAAAAGACAAATACCTACACTAAATAGTGAAATTAGGTTGCCCCAGACTATAGTTGACCATGTCTGAAAGTGTTAGATATGAGAAATTAGTGTGGGGCAACCTAATTTCACTATTCAGTGTAGATACAAGTAAGGGAGTAGAAGATTTCTGGCACATACAACATTATAACATATACTCTGGAGTAACATATAAATATATATAACATATATTTAACTTTTTTTCTATTAACAAACAATATATATTTGACATGTCAATTTTTTTTCTATTAACAAACAATATATATTTGACATGTCAAATTTTTTTCTATTAACAAACAATATATATTTAACATGTCAACTTTTTGGCTATTAAAAATTATATATATTCTAATTTATCAACTTTATGGCTACTATAATAGATGGTGAGGTATATTTACAGATGATGTTATGAAGAATTAGTAGCATTTAATATCTAACAATTATCTTCAAGTATCTAGAAGGGGGGTCACATGTATGCTAGGATTTTAAAACTTGTTGAGGTAATAAGTATAGAAGTTTGTCTATAACATACATGAAAGTATGAAACCATTAATTCAAACAAAATTCAAACTAGGGTGCAATGATTTGTTCAGTTTGTGAATGTGTTTGACACTTATTTACTAAGTCCAACTATTTGTAAAATGATAAAATTAGTATAGTCAAAAATAAAATAAAATTTTGGTGGGTGAAAATAATTTTTCACCTTAACTAATACAACAAATTGGTGTAGTATCTATGGAGCTTTCTCATACTAATATTCATACCTTCTTTAATTCTAAAAAGTTGGAGCTTATGACTTGGTGGTCAAATGTTAAGATCTTGTAATATAGATGCTCCATTCTACTATTGAAAATGTATAAATTATTATTATTTAGTTTTTTAGATATGAACACACATGTCACCAATAAGTCATACAAATTTCAGTTCTTTTTTAAAATCTTGAAATTACCATGAATACATGGATAAAAAGTAAAGAAAATTCGTAAAAAATATAAAATAAGCTTAAAATGTAAGTCCCTACATATTCTTGTCTAAAATGTATTGCCTCTAACCATAAGAGTCCAAGGTTACTTTTGGATATATTTTTTTCCAATACTTTGAGAAGCATTAGAAGAAATTTGAGGGCATTAGAAGACCGTTCCGGACCTGTTCCCGTGGCAACAACGAATGCGACAGGCGAACGGGCTGTCAGAATTTTATTTTTTTTCAAAAAATAAAATAAAATTTTAAAATTCCTAATATATGAAAAAACGTTAATTTTTATTTTTTTATTTTTAAATCTAACTGGTAGTCTCTCGGCCACGTCAGACTGCGCTGTTGGCACCAGTTCCGACGCTGCCGGACCTGTTCTCTGCTGCGGGAACTCGAGGCCTTCTAATGGCCTCAAATTTTTTCTAATGTCATTGTTTATTCATACAATGACCAAAAAATGCATAATAAGAGAATCTAGGATACTCTTTTGATTTCCAACATGATCTAACACTTGGTTAAACTTCATTAGTTTTCTTTATTAAAATACACAATAGTTTTCAAAATTTTAATATTCTTTTCAGGTAGTAATATATATCTGAAATTTATCTTCTTTTTCTTATAATTATAAATCATTAAATGAACTACATACGATTTTTTAAAGCAATTTCTTCAATTGTAAAAAAAATAGTAATTACAAAAATGCTTAAAATAAATTGAAATTTTATAAAAAAACAACAAAGATTGTAATGATAAGCATTGTAGTGTTATTGGTATACTCATTGAACTCACACTAAGAGAAACTCAATAGAAAAAGCTCAAAATAGTGTATTTTAAGCTTTCAAGATATTACCTTCAAAGTGCCACAAATATTACTATTTTAGTAATTTTGAAAAAACTAAAATGGAATAAAGAATAGATTATTGGAGCTATATATTCTTAGTTAAGTTTTAAACATTTAAAATCAAGAAATATGTGAGAATTCAAGTTTGATTTTCAAATGCCTTGTGGGCTTTTAAAGTCCTTTAACCCTTGAAGGCTATAACAACTTCTTGACAATGAAGGTTTCAATGAGTCATCCCTCTTTGATATTTTTTTGCACATGGATATGCTTGAATTTTTAAATTTTAACTGTACAAAAGTAAAGAATACTTTGTCTAGAATGCATGGAATTAATTGTGGAAAATGTTGACGGTTGGATTATTAGATTAGAGCAATTTGGGATGATCAACTCATAGGGAAAAAAATGCAACTTTGGGGGAAGAAAAATGATAAGAAGATGAATAATGCTTTTTTTACCCCTCCCAAAAAATTGTATTGGAATATAAGGCAAATTTAGTATTTTTAATTTTTTTAAATGAGAAATAAAAACCTCTATCAAATTTAAATACATTTTCAAATAGAAGGCGTAGAAAGCCAAAATTGACCAAATTGGATTCTATAAAAAAGAAAAATTTAATATTTGGAACATCTTCAAAAAAATTGGAATCATTCTAATTATTTTGTTTTCTTGGTCACACTAGATTGAATCTTGTATTTTTAAAATTGCTAAAAATATGACTTTTAAAGAATTCCCCTCTAGACCCATTTTGTTTGCAATTGTGTAGACTAAAGACTAAAATTGTCCAAAAAAATATTTTTATCCATCCCCACTATTCCTTTCATTATAAAAGAATTATGTTTGTTTCCTTTTTCTACAAGACTGCATTTTCTAATTCAATTTTTAAATACTTCTCACATTGAAATTTTGAAAATTAGAAAATGCAACAAGTATATCAACTTGTACTCCATAAGACCCTACTTTACAAAATATTGAGATTTGTTTCACTCTAGTACCAAGAATTTGCCATTGAAAATTTGAAAAAGATACTTTGTTCCTTTTTAGTCCTTAAGGGATTAAGGGTTAAGCCCTAAATGCCTAAGGGAAGTCTTCCTTCCCAAATCACCTCCAAATTGTTGTTGTTTGAAATGTAAGTATATAAATTTTTTAGAATTGCTTGTTGAAAAATCTAACCACAAAATCTTGTTCATCACTATCAAGTTACTCTACCCTCCAAGTTTCAATAACTTTGAACATATGGATTTAAAAATATCATCAATCAAAATTCAGTTTTTGAAAAAATAACAATTTTTTTTCATTGGGAAGAATGATTTGGGGTCCATATTTCGATTTTTTACAAAAGAAGAATTTGTCATTGTTGATGAAATGCAATTAGGAATGGTTAAGAATATACATGCCAATTTTCACAAACTAAGTTGGAGCAATGGAAGATTGTGTTTAGAGCCTTGAAATCAAGTGATGTACATTGGGAAATAAAAAATTTCACTTGACCATGCCCATTTATTGGGATGGCCTTCAATTGGTTGGGTTTCTCTCCCAAGACAATGCACACTTGCACACTTATGGAACTTTTTTTAGGATGGCCTTTGATTGTCTAGGTTTCTCTCCCAAGATAATCTGTAGTGAACACTTCTTGGAGTGTTTGACTTTGAAAAATCACCAAAGGTGGAGTTTTTGTCCAAATCAAATTCTTTTTTCAACTATGAAAAAATAACTTGATGAAATACATGAGAAAAATATGAAATTTAAAAAAAAGATATTTAAAAAAAATATTCAAACAAACCTTGAAGTTAGGTAGTGACCATAAAATGGTTGATTAGGCATTAAGGGGTTAATAAGCTTCAATTCATTAGTTGGGTTCAAATCAAAAACAATGATTTCAATGACTAAAATTTAGGTAAAGAGAAAGGAGACAAGAATTGTCAAATACACTAGAAAGGCATCTTCTATGATTCATGAATTTACCATCTTCTTCTCTAGAAGATTCTATAGTTGCTCAATAGGGGGCTTCCCACCTCCAAGTGTTGCATACACACATACACTCAAGGAACTCTACGAAAAAAGTTTGGATGTAATTCATCTGTTTATCATTACGGCTTGCCCATCCATCTGCCACTTGTTTACATCCCTTGTTCACAGAAATCTTTAATTACAAGGAATGGCTTGAAGCAAAATTGGCTGAGGATGGTGTCTGCTCTTCAGACCTCCAGTCTGCCAGTGTCGAGACAAGAACGCTCCATGCAACTTTCAACCGACTTAGGAATTCAGAGTTCCTTCGGAGTTGGGACCAAACTATTGAAAGACATCTGAGAAGTAGAATTACGATATACACAGTACAGACCTGGTTTAAGTCCCTAAACCATACACCTTGCTGGTGACCTATTCTTGATAGGAAAGGATATTATTTGTTTGCTACTACGTTACGTCTGAAGGAGCTCCTGCTCATGATTCTTGAACTGGCTGAAAGCACATTTTGAACATTGCTAAGGATAGAAAGGGCACGTGCGGAGTCATTCATAGGACCCCATGCTCTAGAGAATATCGACCTCAACCATAGAAAAGTGGGGAGATTTAACAGAGACGGCACATAGCTAGATTGTTGAGGACGTAATTAACAAATCTCACTCTCATTAAAAACAATAAGATGCTCACAAGAAAGCCTATACCATACCCAAAACCTCTGAAGCATACCTAGCTTCTCACTTGGAATCACACTAACCAAATGGAAAAATATTTCTCAATCTACAAGAGTACATGACAATAGGCTGTGTCCTTGCAATCATGAGAAGAAAATCTACAAAAAAAACGAAAGAATGTTGGGTGAGAGCACATCCCATACACCATGCATGGTATACTCTATTCCGCCTTACCAAGAGCCATCATAAATTCTCCGTCACACACTAATTCGCCTCCGACGTAGGCTTGACCGTCCATCTTTGCGATTCCGAACCTTTTGTTCAGCTTGGTGAGCTTCATCTTCATCACTAGGGTGTCACCTGCAATGACAGGCTTGCGGAAGCGCACTTTGTCTACTCCAGCGAAAAAGAACGACTCCTTGGAACCTCCTACATCCGGCTGCAACATCACGATGCCTCCTACCTGTGCCATAGCCTATGCAAAACACATACAAGATTAGTGTGTCAATAGATATCCAATGAGCTATCACCAATATCAAACCAGAACGAAGAGTATAAAAGAAATGACGTAATCAATACTTGCACACAAGCAAATATTTTGAGTGATATCTCGTTAGAAAGCTACTGGAATTGCACTACTAACGCGCTATACGACTCCTAACTCAATGCATTGAAATCACAGCAATCGATTCAAACTCACAGTTGAAAGTTTCAATTGCCGACAGCAAGGCTTCTATAGCCACCATTCCCGTTTAAATAACCTTTATATCATAGAAAAATTGTTTCAACATTATAGCCAGTGTAACTAACTAATGATGTGTAGCTCAAGGCAACATAACAATCTGACAATGGCGAATACGTACACACTCGAGCATCCAAAACGTCAATACGGTAGACAACGCAATTAATATGAAATCAAAATCTCGTCCGGACGTTTTCAGAACAGTGTGACCTAAACCCTCGACACCACGATTCAACGAAATCACCAAAACACAATCGCAACAGCACGGTCTCACCTCCACCATGAGCACACCAGGCATGATAGGCCTCTGCGGGAAATGGCCAGGGAAGAAATTGTCATTGATAGTCACATTCTTGATGGCCACAGCCGACTCCCCGGGATTGTACTCAATCACTCGGTCCACCAACAGGAACGGGAACCGGTGCGGCAGAATGTCCATTATCTGATTGATATCCAACGCCGTCGGAAATGCAGGGAACCTCTTCTCGATCGGAACCTCCGCAGGGGGAGCCTGAGCCTCGCCTGCTGCTGGTGTCGCCGTGGTCGTCGAGTTTCCGTCCAACGCTCGGACTACAAAGGTCCTCCTCAAGTTACCATTCCGACTCCGCAATGCCACGAGATTCTGCTGCTTCTGCTGCTGATGATTCTTGCAGGTGAGGGAGAACGACGCCTTCGACGCCCCTGAGGCAATTGAAGTCGACGCGGCAGCGTAAGTGAGAGACTCCATCTTCGCTCCAGCTGCGGAGAGCGCCCCTGCTCCAACGACAGCTGCCGCCATTGCTTTCAAAAATGGCAACAATCGCAAAACACCTACTGCTGCGAAAGAATATGAAACGAAGGCGAAAGAAAACAGAGCTGAGAGAGAGAGAGACGAGCTCGGAGTGTGTGTTCTAGAGGACATCAAGGGCGGAGCACTCGAGGACGGAAGGGCAAGGGTAGATGGCATGGCAAATGGTGGGCCCAACATGACCAGGTGGAGTTTAAGAAAAAATTATATTCTCAAAATGTTGTGTACACTTACAAAAATTGTGATAGCTAATTGAGAAATTAGAGATTTTAAACAAAATTTGGACATGTTGTGGTACAAGTAATATACTTACCTAAAATAAATTTTTAAATTTTTAAAAATAGTTTAAAAATAGTTTAAAATTTTTTAATTATCTAATCAAATTTAGTAGTGAAAAAGAACTCTTCATACCACTCAAATTTTCAAGAATTTTTAGTACATAGAATGAAAATTCTTTTTATAAATTTTCTTATAAGAATTTTAAAATTTTAAAAACATTATTGAGTGAAATATTATTGTCTGCAATATGACTCTAAAATTTCATGTTTTTTATAATTCGCTCCAAAAGTCTCTAAAAAATGTATTAAATACTTACAAGATTATTTTCATGACTTTTAGGAGCTTTTGGAGTGAGTTATAAGAAACATAACTATGTAGAGGTTTATTTTTGTTAATGATATTTCACTCAATAAAAATTTGACTTTTGTGGCATTTTTACCAAAAAATTCCTGATAGAATTCTCATTCTACTAACTTACTAAAGAATCTTGAAAAAATATTCTTGTATTAAAAGTTATTTTCACTAATAAATTTGATTAAGTTCTTAAGAAATAAAAAAATTGTTTAATTTTAAAAAAATCATTTTATATTAGTGTGTTATTTGAACTTCAACATGCCCTAAATTTGGTGAAAAAACATAATTTTCAATTATTTATAATAATTTTTTAAGTATATGAATACTTATGAGAGTCATTGTATGACTCAACTTCTTAAGAACCAAGGGTCTAGATTTCTCAAATTGTGAAAGATGCATTATAAAATGTAACTTAGAATAATAATTTAGTGATGGCTCTCACACAATAGTTGTAAAATTTGATCTATTGATCATATCTATATGGTTAAATCAACTAGTGCACTAATCAAATTTCTTCAATTAAATTTGAAGCCAAAAGTTGAAAATTCTTTCTAAATTTGATTGTAGATTGAATACTTGTGATTTTTGCAAGAATTTCCTTAAGTCTAAAATGTTAAGTTCTAATCAAAGTGATTTTTGAAGACTTTTATTTTACTTTCCTATTCAAATTGTTTCAAAGGGATCATTTTCTAAACTGAAAAGGCTATTTTTTGATGCCATACTTGGTAGCAACTTTAGAATTATAGAATATTCTTTTGGCAAAGTCTTTAAAATCTATATTATACAAAATATTATAGAATTCACACAAAAATCTTCAAAAAAAAGCAATGGATGAAAAAATTACATTTTGTGTGCTTGGGATGCATGTCTACTCATTCGTTTTCCAAAATTTGAACATTGAGTCTTTAAAATAAAGGGTTAAGTGATTGTATGTACTTCTTGAAGTGTTAGATTGGACTGTAGACATTTCATTTTTTCCTTATTTTTTTAAAGCATTTTTATTTTCATCATAAACATCAAAATATAGTGCAGGTGAGTTAAAGAAGAAGAATTTTGTATACATGACCCATATTTGAACTCCATAGTCTTCACACTAATAAATTATAAATCCCTCCTTTTCCAAGACATTGAACTCTAGATTTGCTATAGTACAACATTGTTTAATGTACAAGAAATGTAGATGAGAATTAAAAAAATTAAAATATATGCATCACAAATGCATTAAATAAATGCATTGCAAGAGGAGTAGAAATATACTATAGTATACACTCTTGTGTGTATTGTAAGAATTACAAAATTTGGTACAATATTGAACATGCAAAATCTTTGATTGTTTGATTAAGGATAAACAATATCAAACTTGTACCATGCCCATACCATCTGTAAGGATGGAAATGATTTACTTTAGCATCTCATTAGATGATACATCTTTAGTTTAAATTTGGTCTTGCCAAGGTTAGTGCAAACAAGGATGATCAAAAGCATATGTTAACATATTTAGTTGGAAATACAACTAGGACTATGGAGAGTGTGAGCACCAAACAAAGACTATATATATATATATATATATATATATATATATATTCCTTGAAGCCTCATAGAAGTTATTCATCAATCCATATCCTCAAATGTTCTAAGAGTGTTTCCTTGAAAATTCTTAAATTTTAAATCCCTATAAGCTCAAATTAAAGATATTGAGATTTTTTTTTAAATCATAATAAAGTGAATAGTGACTCCACCAATTGAAATATCAATATCATTGATTTATGTGGATACTTTTTTCTTCTTTCTATTGATATCTCACATGATTACATTAATTAAGCTTCTTTAATACTAAACTAGTGTTTTTTTGCCCAAGGTGAACCACCACCCTCGCTCATCCTCCAAAGTCATTCTAGAGGTGCATGTATCAAAAAGCCCCCTATTTTATGCATGATTAATTTATCTTCTACAACTCTCCTAACTGATTGGGGGCCTTTGATTGCAAATATGAGTTCAAATTTTGCAAATTTTATCGGCTGAAATACAATTTTCAAAACATTCATCTCCCACCTAGTAGCCTTTTGGAGTCCAATTTCACGTGATGGATGCTTCTGGCCTAAACCCTTCAATTAAAAGGTGACTAACTGAATCCCGCAAAAGTCACTAATTTCAATTAGCGAAAGTGACTAATCCCGCACCCATATTCAGAAATTCAAATGGTAATGCTCCTGTGAGTCTCGCGCCAAACGAAATCAGTTGTGATTTCCGTTTCCATTCTCCTAATTTCTCGAGTAAGTCTCCGAAAGATCGATTGTCGCAGGGTAAACGTGCAGCATGATTTCGATGAATTAGGTCTGAAAAGTGTGCTGCCGACTGAAGGAAGGCGTATTGAATTCCATCAAGATTTGCGCGCGGTCTTTGAATGCGTAGTGAAGATTTGGATCTGCAATCTGGTTCGGTTTTGGAGTCATTAGGGTTTGAAGGTGATATGCTTGGAATAGGCTGGTGAGGAACGACGAGAGCAGAGGATTTTATCAAGCTTGTCTGTGGATGTTAGAAGCAAACTAATTTCATGAAAAATTTCTCTTGAAATTTCGAAAATTCTTTCGATGTGCACAATTCGACCTTTGATTTAGGAGAGGTTTGAATTTTTGTGTTTGATATTTCCTGTGTCTGGAATGGTACGTTATCACCGGAGGGTGGAGATCGGGTGTAGCGAAATGGTGCGTAGCGGTCGATTGCTTTAATTGAGATTGATTGTGAGGTAGGGCGACGGTGGAGAGGATGGTCCTTATTTGAGTGATTTTGAGGAGAGGAGGATTTGAAGGAAGGACGGAAGAGGAGGAGCTATGGACGTAGGATCTGCAGCTGCATTATATGCAGGGTCGGTGTTGGTGAAGAAGACGTTCGAGGCTGTGGCGCAGCGCTCTCTCTCTTCACTCTTCACGCGGCTTCATGTTCGGTTCCGTGGCCAGATTGAGATACAGGTTTGAATTTTTGGCTGTGCTTGGCGCAGTGTCACTGCAGTCTGATTTGCAGAAGTTTTGAAGTGAAGAGGAATTATTATTGTTTCCCAGCACCTTGTCGTCGCTTGTACGATTTTCGTGAATGTGAATAACTGAATTTGGACGGGTTGTGTGTGTGAAGCTCTATCGTGAATTCTTACTATTGAGTTGTTCCGTGCAGCTCCAAGTGCTGCAGAAGGAGCTTGAATCCCGGCTTCAAGTAAGCCTTCAATTTCGCTTTTGGATTGAGTTCGGTGTACTGTTTGATTGGCTTTCTTCTTTGTGTGGCAGCATGTCAATAGGTGTCTTGAGTGCTTGGTTCCATCGAGGGTCGTTAAGGTCGTCAACGCTGCCATCGCTATGAATCGGAATTCTAGTGTGCTTCATCATAAAGCCTTCTCTGCATTTAGACGATGGTTGGTACAATTATTTGTTTCGTTTGTTGCTTTAATCAAGTTGCTGACATGACTAGGGTTTAACGATTCTAATCCTTTTCCATCGAGCTTGCAGGTTCTGAGCCTACCAGTCGACATGTGCGTGCAGTATGTGCTCCATGGCAACACAGCACTTCAGGTGTGTGTGTGACTGCAGTTCTGAATCTTCACATTGCTCAAATACATCTGGAACGTAGTGCATGGGCAACGTAGAAACACAAACTTAAGGTGTCCTTTTCCATGGAATTATTGGGTAGGATTTATTTTCAAACCTGATTGACTTTCTTTTCTATGGTTTGGACTGAAATCAGGGTGCTTTAGACATGGCACTTCGAGTCATCAACGACATTGTGAGTTTTCAAGAAGAGCTTGAGGCACAGACTTACAATGAGGTGCGTAATAGCTCCCCTTTATCAATGAGTGAATTTTAATACTAGGTAGGTCACAGAAGGCTGTCAAACTTTAGAAACTGATTTTTTGGGTTTATTGCAGAGCATTGTCAAAACTTCACAAGCTGATGCAGTTGCGCGGTTACAGAGTTTCATGACACGGTATGTCATTGCATTGTGCCACAGAGAGTGCCTTCGTTACTTGTATTATAAAAGTTTTAAGATTTCCATGTCTGTGCATAACACACGCCTGCCCATATGTTCGTGGATGTAGATTGGACTCGATCTTGCCTTATCTTTCGATGGCTGTCAATGCTGTCTCCCTTCTAAGAGTAGCAGACTCAGGTTTGTCGCCTTCAAGACTGATGGAGTCTAGTCATTTGGTAAGCATTATGCAGAGCTGTTCCGAAATTTTGAATTATTGATTTTTTGATCATATGTGAGCTATAGTCCACGTTCAGTCAAATGCCATGTTAGAAGTTGTGTAGTCTTGTTGCAAGGTTTGAGCAGCAGTGTCAGTTAGTCTGTCGTTCATGTATGCCTCTTTAATATCTCAGCTCATTGTCGTGTTTAAGACTTTCCATTGTTTCATTGCTTTGCAACTTGTCTGCAAACACCAGATTCGTACAGCCAGTGGTAGGCAAGGGACAGTGATCAATCTTCGTGCTAAGCTGTACAAGTACGAGACGAAGTTGACATTGCCACGTTGGCAAGAGAAAATGATAAGATGTTGTGTAACTCTGAAACAAGCTTCTACAGTACCTGGTCTGGGAAGTAGCGAGTTTGAGCTCTCTATCACAAATGTAAGTCTCCGAATGAATAGTGGGTTTTGTTGTCGCCTTAGTTTGCATGTATTTTTATTGCCGATTATTGATTCTCGTGAAAGAACCTTAAGGGAATGGTTGACAGGAAGAAGAACCTGAAGCTGAAGACCTCCCTACATGCCTTCGCCTTCCAATGTCGGACATCTCTGCTGTTGGTTTGCCCCTTTCCTCCCTCATGAGCAAGATGTGCGACCTAAGTGAACCGAGTATCACGTCAAATGAATACAACTATTTGTTTCAACTTGCTTGGTTGTATCAAGATCGAGAGAGCACTGGTAATTGTAATTGAGCGGTTTTCAACATAGTCGCTGGGGGTTTGGATGTTTGGGGAGTCAGGCTCATCGACGCTGCATGTTCTAGGACTTGGTCAGCATGAGTTAGAAGCTGTCTTACTGGTGAATACGTTGGTTTCTTCAAGCTCATCACACATGCAAGGTGAGTCGTTCATTACTGGCCTCCCTAGTTTAATTATCACGTTCATGAAACATATTCGGCATTTTTGTATGGTAAGTTACCATGAAAATGGAAATTCAGTAGTTCTTACTTTTGTTTCTTTGTGGGGTAGTTGCTTCCACTAACCGTGAATTGTGATACCAGTACAGATTGTGCTACTAGATTTGGAAAGTATTATGATGGATTCATGGAAATTGTGAAATTGAAAACACCAGTGTCTCGCAAAGCCAATGAAAATTGCCTGAGATGATGAAGACGAGAAATTAACAAATCTAGTTGTGGCTATATTGCAGAGGCTAATAGAGACGGCTCTGCAAGTGCTTCTCTTCAGGTTCTCTTTGTCGCCTTGGGATTTGGATCTAAGTTGTGAAGTGTTTCCGTGTACCATGATGTAGACTTTGCTAGTGCATCTGTCGGTAGTTGTTCTGCACGCTCCTCCTTTAGGTTTTGTTATTGAGCCTTTCTTTGAGATCTTGAAATCAAAATTTCTTTGGTCGTATTGGCTTTGGATTCAAGTCCTCCGTATTCCTATCGTGAAGAAGAGGACCGTACACGGTAAAGTAGTTGCACAGACCAGATTTTCATAATTGTTTGTCTGTGTATGTAACTGAATTTTTTTGAACACCGTGGTGATCTGCAGGACACGAACTACTATGCTATTCAGGTATGTAGATGCGTATCTTACATCGAGGCAAATGTTTGAGTACAGGAGTACAGGATTACTCTGTAAGAAGAGGGAATGTTTGAAATTTTTTTGTTTTATTTGTGGCTCTGGTTTGGAGCATTCTGACTCTTGAAAAAGAAGTCCAATGGATCTACACGCAAATAATGGATCTTCGTCAATGCGAAGCATGTATAGGTGTCGTCGATGAGTTTGTAGTACTGTGCAAGGCAGTTAGTTCCTGGGCTTTTTTTGTATGATTTAGACATCTCCTATTACAGTGCTTTGAAGACAACGATGGTGCTGAGAATGGAGTAAACCACCAAGACAATACAAGTGACCATGATGAAGACTCTAGCCAAGATAGTCAGGAGGGAGATGACCAGGAGGTTGAGCCAAGTTTTGGGTCAAAGGTGTATAAGTTGGGGATGTTGGAGGTGAGCCTCGATTCTGGAGTATTTTAAGAAATCCGCTATACTTTTCGAAAACCCCTTTATGTTCCACTTCTTCAAAGCCATTTCACGGTTTTATTCTTTCCATAATCTGTCGTATGCACTTTTGAGTGGCTTCTGAATTTGGCTGATCTCCTAATCATTACAAACTGTGAGTGCAGTATGCCTTGAGGCTGTGTATGCTACAAGTGAAGGAAGAAAAGGAGCATTGGCTACTATCTGACGAGAGGATTCGCCTCTTCTTTGTGGATCCACGGTGAGCTGTTGTTTATCATGCGGTTGTTAACGTAATTTGTATCATGTTTGCAGAAACAATCCTCTATTTAGGTAGCACTGTCTGGATTGAGTTTTTGGATCCATTTTATTGTTGCATAGTATTATTTGTTTTCTAGTTTACTGCCTTTTAAATTTTTTTTATCATAGATCAATGACGATGCACGAAGAGAATTAAGGGGTTAAGTTTGATGAGAAACCTGCCGGTTTGCAGATATATAAGCGAGCCCACGGGTACAATCCAGAAGACTAGATCTGGGATTGGGAAATTATCAAGTGGCTTCCAAACACCCACTCCAGGCAAGGGAGCCCCATTAAGACAAAGTAGTAGGACACCAGCTGGCACCACCAAGGTAGCAACAAGAATTCCCACTTCAAGATCTAATGTTGCAGAATTATTCTATGATTTAAGAATAGATAGCCCTGGTGGTTCTGGTGCCAACTGATAACCTTTTCTTTACGCCAGGTCATAATTAGTTTGAGTACTAAGCAGGAACAGATATTTCTCTCTATGATATACCTTGGGTTCTTCAATTTGATACTGCACAGAGCAAAATGTTTAAGTTAGGGGGCTTGTGAAAGTCATTCCTTAAATTTTAGTTTGAGTTCTTCTTTGAATGCCGTACTGTTTTCTTCTCTAAGTCCTAATTTGGATCATTTTCTAAAGCCCCATCGGGATGCATCACTGGCCTTTTTTTACTGCTTAGTTTTCAAGGTTTTTGTCTGTTTTTCAGTCACTAATTAAGGGTTAAGAGCTTTCATCCATCGGACAGAAAATGTTTGCCTCGCCACGTTTAAGGATTAAGAGCTTTCATAACTGGGACACTCAAAGTGGTAGATTGATATACTCCAACTTGATAACAAAAAATATGAACCAAGTAAATATTACATTTTTCATTACCCTCCTATATTACCCAGCTAGACATTTGCTTTTAGGGTTCAAAAATATGTCAACTTCGACAAGCCTTTTTGTAGAGTAACACTTTTTGGCTATTGGGTGAGACATGCTTAATATCGTAGTTAGTGTAGTTCAATATTTGATTTTTGGACTTGGTCACCTATTGTATAAAACAGAGATGGCATATTTGACACTTGTAGATAGGGACACTTTAGGGAATCATGGACCCTCCCTTAAATTAATCCTCAACCCTTGAGTGTCCCAACGCTTCAAATTTGACCTCTCAAAATTGAAAGATTTTCTTGTTTGACTATTATAATCTTTTCAATGGTTAAAGGACATGTCCCTTTCCTTGGAGCTATGGAATTAGTACAGTTAATTTTATATGAATATCTTTTTAGGTGATAGTTTGATTGGATTGAGTTTAGAAGGGTTTTGAATTTTAGTAAAACACATGTTGGGCACTCAGGGGTTAAAGGACATTGCAAGCCCCTTGGGCATTTCAAAAGACAAACTTGAATTTTCACATAGTTCTTAATTTTAAGTGTTTTTAAACTTAACTAAGAAAATGTAGCTATGTTGTTAAAAATACAATTTTTGTAACACTTTGAAGATAGCATCTTGAAAGTTTAAAATACACTACTTTTGAAGCTTTTTAATTGAATTTCTTTTGGTGTAAGCCCAAGGAGTACACCAATTACACCATAATGTTTTTCACTATTATTTCTATTTTTTTTAAAGACTTAATACTATTTAAATCATTTTTATGATTTCTTTGAATTTACAAAGAAATTTCTTTAAAAGTCATATAAAATTCAATTTGATATTTATAATTATATAAATTTAAAAATTACATTTTAGACATATATTACTACATATAAAAAACATCAAAATTTTGAAATGTGTATTTTAATGTAGAAATCTAATGAAGTTTGACCAAGCCTAGTAACCATAAAATGTCCTTTAAGGGTTAAATGGACACTTTTGTTTTTAATCTTAAGTTTGCCTTTGATTTGTCTAGAGTTTTAAACTTAAATTTGGTAATTTGGGCACTTCAAGTGACTTTGCATCAATTGCTTGTTTCATGTTTCATGTTTCATGTTTTGTCTTGTTAGGGTGTAAGCAATGGAATGACTTAGTTTGAAACAAAAGGAAGGTAGTTACCATGTGTGCCACTAAGTGGAGATTTGAACATGTCATATTAGTCATTTATGCTACTGTATACAATTGTATGCTACTTTATCGTGGACACAATTTCCAATACCTTGGAAGGTTGAAAAGGTTGAGGAAAAAGTGGAATGAATTCCATATGTAAAATTAATATGCAAAATAAGACAAAGTAGAATCATATCTTTCTAAGAAATTGTAATTCAATCCCACAAGAATGAAGAATTAGTATGCAAAGTAGTAATACAAACTAGAATCATGTTTTTCAATCAAAAGTATAAATTAGCCCTTGTACACAAATAAAATTCATCATCTCTATTGTCCATAAGTGCAACCTTGCTCCTCCAAAATTGACTTCAAGTCAATTTTAGAATATTCATGTAACTCACTTCAAATGATCACTCACAATATTTTTTTTAAATGCCATTAAAGTATATTGGAATGCATTGTAAAAAAATTGCACACGATCATGAACATGTGTGATGTGTTTGACTTGGCCACATGGTTACATCTCAAGGTAATTCAAGTGTTCAAGAGTTTTTAGATTCTTAAATATAGAGTTTTTGGGTTGGGTTTAGTGTATGACTTCTTTGCTAAGGATTTGACATTTTGATTTTGAGGATATGTGTTTTCTACCTATTTGCAGTTCAACATTTCATTGGTGATGTTGGAATTTTCTAGATATTGGTTTATTCATAGTTTGTCTTTTTGTTGTTGTGAAAATGACATTAGGACTTCAAGGTTTATGAGTTTCATTTGAAGCCAAAGCAAAGTAAGATAAACCAGCCTAATACAGTCACCTAGAAAATCATACATTAGAGTCTTACATCAACCCATGGTAGATTTTTTCTAATAAATAGGACTAGGACTATATTAGGCTAATTTGTGGCCATAATAAAAGCCTTGGGAGATGATCATGGAGTTATTAGTGATTGTCATAAAACACTTACACCTTTCTATTATAAATTGGTAGTAAAAGTTTAGTTTTTTATTCCTTCATGTCATGTCCATGTTAGGAAATCTTGTAGCCATGTTACAAAATGTTGTGACTACATTAGGTGATAAGATAACCATCATGGAAACACTTTTCTACTGATTTGGGATAGTCTACAGATGTTTTTGGACCAACATGCACAATCTTCAAAAATTCATAAAAAATTCATTTTCTGTCCAATAAATAAAATTTCAGTTGCTTCCTTCATTTCTCACATTTGTCTTTGTATAGAAAAAAATCTGATTTTTTTTGCTAATGGCAACATGACAAACCACTCATTCTGCTTGTCATAGGTAGGTTTACCTTAGTTCATGTTGTCAACATGGAAATAGGCTTTGATTCTAGAATGGTATTGCACTTTGTTACTGTGATTAGGCACCGTATGGATGAGCCATCAATAGATGAAGTAGTGAAAATTGAAACTTCAACTACGCAACTTCCAAAAATATTACAAGTATATGAAATATATTGTTAGCTTTTTTTAATCTCTAATGTTTCAAGGCCTTTTCTCATCAAAAACATTCAAAAATGCAATTTTGATTGTAAAGAGCAAAAAACTTTAAAATTTGTTTCTTTTCTACATATGTAACTATAGGATCTTGTACTAGACTAGTGTAAGAATGTGTGGAAGAAGTTTTAGGAACTTTAACAATGTAAATTGCAAGATATTTACATTTAAAGTGAAGCAAATAATTTTTTTGCACCTTGCTTTTCTAGAGTTTTTGGCTTTGAATCTTCTTAACTTAGATAATTTTCACCAATGATTTTAAATTTTAAATTTGTAATGTTGAAAAATTGAGTTTAGAGTCTAGAAAAAAAATTTAAGATCAAAAATTAATTTTTCATCCATTAAAAAAATATTAAGTAGAAATATGTTCAAGATTGAAGGGAAAACTAAATTGTTAGTAGCTTTAAGATGGAATTGAAACACACTAATCTCAAGGTGAGATTGTTCTAGCAAGACATCTTAACCTTATAAAACTATTTTTTTTTTTAAATTGTGAAAATTGAGTTAAAAGATTAATCCTACAAATTATTTCAAGAAGATGATTTGATTGCTTGAAAACAAGATTGTCCATAACTTTCACATAACAAATCTTAGAGCTTTGCACTTTAGCTCAAATTTTAAAAGGATAAGAAATTCTAACCTTGTGGCAACAAAAACTAAAGTGAAAACACCCAAAACCGTCCATGTATCCATTTTTGTACAAAGAGTAGACTTCCATTAATGTGTCCCTCAAAAATGTCATTAACCCCTAAAGTCCCAAGGTCATTTTTCTGTCAAAAACCACTCAAAACTGTCATTTCTACTGCGTTTGTCCAAAAAAATAAAATAATAAAAAATAAAAATTGAACCGTAGGATCCTGAACTTTACTTGTTTGAGATTGTTTGGTAAAAATTTCATGAAGTTTGACCAAACAGATTGAGAGATATGAGCATTCAAAGTTGAAAAAACAAGTTTTTCTGAACACCGGACTGCAATTTCAAATGACTTTGATCTCTATTTGTGGAAAAAATGTGCACTATGGAGTTTGAATTAAAAATTTATTGTGTTGAAGAATTGAGTTGGGAGTCTAGGAAAAAAATTTCAAAAAATAAAAATTTGATTTTCATACTTCAAAAAATTGTCAAATAGAAGTAGGTCCAAGATTGAAAGAAAAACTAAATTGTTAATAGCTCTTAGATGGGATTGAAATACAATAATCCCAATGGTGAGATTGTTTTAGTAAGCAAACTTAACCTTTTCAAAAAAGAAATTTGAAGAAATTTGAAGATTGCATTCTAAAATGAATCCCATAAGTTATTTTTCCAAAAAGATGCTTAGATTGCCCAAAAAATAAGATTGTTCATAACTTTCACATCACTAATCAAAATGGAATGAATTAAAGCTTTAGATGTGGACAAAAACATAATCTTTGAGAAAAAAATTTAAAAAAAAATTATTTTGAATTTTTGCAATATTTTTTGTATTGCTCGCCAAGTTTAGTTTTAGTCTTTTTGTGGTATAACTTTTGCATCTGGGCACCGATTGAAATAAAAATTATATTCCCACAAAGCTTATCAACTTTTCTATTTTTGAAAAAAGTTTCAAAAAATCAGGGTGAAATTTCAGCCCATAGGAACCTGCCCGAATTCCAAATTGTCCACCGAGGGGACCATGGGATTTTATGGGTTAAATTGTCTTTACACTTCATTGCAACTGGTTGAATATTGATTTTTTTAAATTTTGGTTTCAGATCCAACTATATGAAGTTGACTATTGATTTTTTTTTATTTTGGTCTTGAATTCAAATGTATAACAATTTCAGTAGCCTACAAAGCTTCAACTTTGAAAATTCATAGAAATTACATGTCATATCTGAAAACACTAATTTATTTTTTGAAGTTTTACGATTCTCAATTGCTAATAGTACAAAAAAATTTGTTATTTCTAGAAGGAAGTGCCTCCAACTATGCCAAATTGCTTATTCTGTACAGTTGACGGTTGTACGTGTTTCCACCATTATAAGAATTTTGAGGCATGTAAGGTAAACCACCCCATTACCATTAATTTCCCAACTCAGTGAGTAGACCAGCCCAATTCCGTCACCTAATTTTGTCCATAATACATCCAAATTCATTCGTCTTATGACAGAAGTTAAAGTGTTCTATGATAAAATCTGATTTTTTATGACAACAAGGGATAATGTGTCACTCCATTAATGGTTAGTATTTTGTACTTGACTTGGGCGGTTATGAGTTCATTAGGGAACGTTTATTACTGTAGTCTACTAATGGTTTTGTAATTTCAGTCCAATTACTTCAAAAATTTATAGAAATTACAGTTTTAATGGAAAAATTATAATTCCACTTGGGTTTGATTCGTGAAACAAGCACACACCTCTGAAAAATATGTACCACTATTGAAATTGGCCCCAAGATATTCAGATTGCAAATCAGGGGGGTGATAGGTAGTTCTACTTTAGAGGGCTGTCAAATTCTAATTCTCAACACGCACACAAATTCTCAACATGCAAATTCTCAAATTCTCAAATTCTCAACATGCAAATTCAAAAAAATAATATAATTTTTTTTTTTAAATTTTGAAAAAGAAAAAGAAAAAGAAATATATATACATATTAAAAAAATTGACGTGTCGCCAACGTGACAATAATAGTGCCACGTCAACTCCCAAATAAAAAATATAAAAAATATATTTTTTTCTAATTGCACCGTTGCCTCCAAAACTAGCAGCCTTGTTTTGGCCTGAAATTTTTCCTAATGCGGCTTACAGCATTGCCAAGCTATTTTGACATGAAACTGCTTATAATTATTATTTTCAGTACATTTTGCAACACCTGGTGAAATTCTTCTTCACAGGGACACAGGGATCAAATAATCTTGACAAAAAGCTTTCATCAAAATAAATAAATAAATAAATAGTCTCACTCCTACCATCCCCTACTATTGTATTTTTCCTTTATGAATGCTGATCCATCAAGTTGAGTCTACTATTTGAAAATTTTCCCAGAAATGGGTTGTGTTGCGTGCTGCTACAACCTCCAAAATTTTTACAAACCACTAATTTTTCTTTTTAATGCTGGCAGAGCTTTTCGAATTCGGTGAAATACGTGGGGAACGTTTTGCGTGTACACCCGGGGTCCAAAATGGTGACGGAGGTTCCTCCACAAGCCACCAGCGAGAACGCCATCGCCATACGGTGGTCGTCGTAGGTTTCGATTTTGGCAGGAGTTATTCTCTTCGGAGGAGTCACGATGCAATAGTCTTGGCCCTCCTCGACGTCAGCTCCCAACTGCAAAAAAACCAAGTGCTCTAATTTAGTATAGATGCCAAATTCAACCTGGAGTTCGAAAGAATTCTACAAAATTCTACAAAACCCATCCATCCATCCATCTCCACAAGCATTGATCTCTATCTCTCTCTCTCTCTCTTTGACAAAATAGCAAGGAAATGAAAGCAAAAACAACAGTTTTAATGGTTATAGAATCGTTGTAGAATCGAGATTGTAAGAGAGGTCTTCATCATTTCAACAGAACCAACAGCACATTTTGAGTTTTTTCTTCTGGGTTTCTTTACCTTGGTGAGCTCATCAACGATGGCTCGCATGCGCTCTGTCTCCTTGACTCTCCAATTCTCAACTGCAAAAAGAAAATGGAAAAGAAAACGTGGAAGATGAGGTCTTGAATAACCAGAAGAATGTTACAAATCACATCTAACTTAGCAACGTTAGGAATCAGCTTTGGATCAGTTTTGAAAGGACATTTTCAAGGGAAAAGCATTGAGATGTTTTGTTTATGATGCATTTGATCAATAGTTGTTTATGTAGCCCAATAGATAGATATTTTTAGCTATCAGGATTGTAATTGACATGTAAATTCTGTGGATTTTTTTTGTAATTTCAAGTAGTTGATGAAGCTAACCAGAAGAAAGAATAGGAAAGTATAGCACAACCCCAATTCAAACTTCATTTCCTTTTCTGCAATTCAAAGTAGCAATGCAGACATGTGGTGCAAGCCCATACCGTCTCGAATGGCAACAGGGCCGTCGGCGAAGAGGCCCAACACCGCCAGTGTCATGGCCACATCGGGCATGGCATTCATATCCACGTCGATGGATTTCAATCTCTTGCCGGTGAGAGGGTCTACGGGTGCCCCGGTGACCGTCACCGTGTGGTCCGTCCACTTGACCGTGGCTCCCATCTTCTCCAGCACTTCAGCGAATTTCACATCACCCTGTCACTCAATTCATGGGTTTATTATCAATACTCCCAAACCGCAGGTTTGACAAGATTGTGGCCAGATGACAGACAGGGTGGTTTTCATAAGGTCCAAGATTCATAAAGCTTACAGAGGTGGAAGTGAAATATGAAAAATGAAACTTTGATCCTTTTTTCCAGGAGTTTATAATAAACGAAAAAAAACTGCAACCCATATTCCTGTTGTTTGGGAATTTCAAATGAATACCTGAAGACTCGTGGTTCCACAGCCCTCAACGGTGATAGTACCTCCAGTGGCAGCAGCGCCAGCTAAGAAATAACTAGCGCTTGATGCGTCTCCCTCTACGTAAGCACTTCCGGGTGACCTGAAGGAAGTGTCATGATCAATTCATTATCAATTCATACATGCAGATTTCCCATTAGAACGAATACAAATACACTAAACGATTAGTGCGTGCTAGATTTTGAGTTAATAGGACATTCGTATTGTTGTTGAATGCTGCCTCTCTACTTATACCAAATCTTAAGCTGAACTTCGTGGTACATCTCCCATTCGTCTAAACCTCAAAAGGGTCGACAAAAGTTTAGAGATTTCTACTCAAGTTAGTGATTCGATTCGTGCAAGACAAACCAACTGATTTACATTCGTATTTTGCAACTAGAAATCCATTTCTTCTATGTGTGTGTTTAGTGGATACTGAGACTGGGAGAAGAAGTTTAAGGGAGTTGAGAGTTTCTCTCTTCTTCAAAGTTTGGAAATAAAATTTTGAATAGGAACCTACTTGTAAGTTTGGCCACCCTGAATGGAGAAACGTTCCCAGCCATCGTGTCTATCAACCGTCACTCCAAACCGCTCCATTAATTTCAAGGTCATGTCCACGTACGGCACGGACACCAGCTTGTCGATCATGACAATCTCCACATCACCTAATGCAAGAGGAGCCGCCATTAGAAGAGCAGACAAGTACTGGCTGCTCACTTTTCCTGAAAGACGCACCTGCAATACACAACACCAAAAAACAAAACATGAAAAACATCTTTTCGAAACTGCAACAGAAAAAAATTTCACCAAAAGTCGAAAAGATCTCGGCAACGGATTTCAAAAGGATTCCAACTGATCAGATTTGGGTTCTACTAACTTTGCAGTGCAGATTCAGAACTACAAGTCGAAGATTTGCAACACATACACTCTTGTTTCAACGCCGAAACGTTACGTGAGGTGCACACAAGAAAGAGAAGGTGAAAGAATTTCGTATAGTAGTTTAAACCCTACTTGTCGATTGTAATGACTTCCAAAACATTAAAATTCTATCATTCAAAAAGGTAGGGACATGATTTCTTCTTTCAATTGGTGCGTTTTGATAACACTTCTTTGAAGCTTCCTACATGATTCTTTTCGACTTTTATAGATATGGAAGTTTCAGTCATTTTTGAGCATAGATTCAGCACTAGTTAGAGAAGAGAAAACAAATTTTAGAAAATTTTACCGTGCCGCCAGGAAGGCCACCCTTGGCATTAATTTCGACAGGGGGACAATCTGTGTTGGCGCTGCATTTGACATCCGCACCCAGCTGCTGCAGACCTGTGACCAAATCTAAAATAGGTCTTTCTCTCATGCGAGCCACGCCATCTAATTCATAACTGCACATTGGTTCAATCCAACAATCAGTTTCAAAGCAAGAGCACACTTCTAATATGAATCATGTATTTGCAACCAGTTTTGAGCAGGTCACATGAGGACTTTCCTATGTCCAATTATGTTTATCTGCTCACCAATAAATGCAATATTCTTCATTGATTCTGGTGATAGAAACGGATTTAACCCCATCTAAATTAAATTTTTCCTAATATTGAACATTTGAAACCATGAATCCTTGGTTAACAACAAGGCATTTGAGGAACAAGCTCTAAAGACATATGCTTCACCACATTTCAATAGCAGAGACGTAATATCAAATTACATGAGCTAAACATCAAGAGTCTAGAGATCAATTTAAGTATTCCCCTTTGAAAATTCATAACTTCTTCATCAAGTATCCAAATAATCCATGCTAAGAAGTGCTGGAACGCCCTTTCAATTGCTAAGAAGTGAAAAATAATCATTAAAATTGAAGGGAAAAAAAGAGAGCAGCCTAGAACCATACCTGGCATTGCCACCAGCTGCAGCCACAGCAGCCGTTAAGGGACGCATGGCAGTTCCAGCATTCCCCAAAAAGAGCTTCACCATGGTGTTACTCTCCTCAGCTGACTTTGCAACGGGAAACACTCCACCGCTGCCATTAATCACACAACGATTCTCTGCTCGGTCTTCCTTGATTTCATAGCCCAGAGTCTTGAGCGCTTCAATCATGTAGCGGACGTCCTCACTGTCGAGCAGATTCTCCACCACGGTCTCTCCCTGATGAAGTAAATTAAAGAACAATTTCTCAAAAAAGAACAATACAAAGAACAGCATACTTGAAAAGTAGAAAGTAGACCACACAACAAGGACAGTCATTAACCTAGTGACGAGAATGCTGAACTCCAATGGACAATCAAAGAGTATGCAAACAATAATCGCAGAAACCCAGCTTTATAAATTCGGCATTGGAAATCAACAAACGTTCTTTAGAACGCCAGAATTCATTCTCAGAATCAGAATTATGGATCCTGATTCCTTACTATGTTCATATAAGCTTCATGAGCTGCTTTTAAAAACAGACAAAATTGCAAACAGGTGAGACACGATTACACACTCTTGGTTTCAGATCATATTATTTTTTGCGCTCAGGAAGAGACGAGATTGCAAAAACTCTTGGGACATGATTACAGACTCTTGATTTCAGATTACATTATTATTTGCGTTCAGGAAGAGACGAGATTGCAAAAACTCTTGGGACATGATTACAGACTCTTGATTAAGACTATTTCATTTTATGGCCTCACAAGAGCTGTTACGAACGTGAAAAATGTACAAGGACAACTTAGATCCTGATTCTTGCAATGGTTATAACAATTCCATGAGCTCTGCATTACGAATGTGAAGATGAGTAAAGAAAACTTGGAAAACTGCGCTCAATCCAAACAAAGTGGAGTACCTCAGAGAGAGCCGCCAGCAGCAGCGTCCGATTCGACAGAGACTTGGACCCCGGAAGTTTAATCTTGCCACTGATGCTCTTGATGGGCGCGAGCGTAATCTCCTCCACTTTGGCCACTTTCTCCGCCACAGCAGCCGCCCTCACAACGAGACCATTCTTCTTCTTATTCCCCGATCGCCCCCTCTTCTTCTCCAAACCTCCAAATCCAGCCACCAAGGCCATCCCTTTCAATTCTCCCAACGACGGCGGCACCTTCACCGCGCATACCTTGGGTTGCAGATTCTGGTTGCACACAACGCCAAGCGCACCGCTCGGGCTCCATGTCTTTGCCGACACACCCAAAACCTCCATTGCTAACCCACACTACAAAATTGAACCCTCAGAAAGCACACACAATCTCTCTCTAGAACCCAACCAAATTCACACGATTTTATCACACACTGTGTGTGTCTCTCCAACCAAAGACAGATACCCTAAAACAGGGAATTGGCCAATTCTCTCGTCTAGAAACTCCTCTCGGGAACGGAGCGCTGCATTAATAGACGGGGAACCCTATTGAAACCCTTTGAGCTTGAACTCTTTGAGCAAAAGGGAGTCAATTCTCGGCACCCACAAACACAAAGCCGGCCCTTTTCGGAAACAGAAAAGTGTGATTGTTGTGGGTTCGAAATCCCAAGCGCCCAAAGTTTGACCAGCACCAGCCGGTCCTCTTGGTCAAGTCAAGTGGTCGTTCCTGTTTTTGCCCTTTTGGGTTGACATTGAAGTCAAGTGGAACTGCATTTGCTGTGCAGTTTCAACGCTCATGCAGCAGCATAGCAATGAGGCTACGCTGTGATGCATGATAGCGTTGCATCCTAGCCTCCTTTTGCATCCTTGGAAAAGAAAGACCCGTAAGGGTAGTATGCTCCTAAAAGTGCCCATGCTCTAAAAGCGATCATGATATAGAGGTACATTTTGCTTTCTTCAATGTACGAGCAGTGTAGATTTCAGGAGGTGGTCACTGTTAGTGACCAGTGCGTTTTAACTTTTTAAAATTTGTGACTAATTCCTCGAAAGTCCAAAAAATATGAAATGACTTGGGTTAGATGTCAATTCCTTTTTTTCTTCCTATGGAAATTTACTGAAAATTGTTTCAAAGAGTTTAGCTTCCTTGAAATGACAATCAACTCTTAAATGGTCGCTTTAAGAGGAGATGAACTACCTCACAATGAACACAATGGTCCTGTACAACTCTATGGCTCCTGAGACAACCTCAATCCTTGAATTAACTAATAAGCACGGGTTTTTTATTTCATTTGTTTTAGGCAATGCAGAAAGTGATAATCACTAGAAGGATGAAGCTATTTACATCCATGGAAGTGGATGACACTTGCAATCCTATAGATGAAATTTTATTTATTCATCCCAAAAAATGTACATTCATCCAAAATATAATGATATTATCCAAGATTTGCTAGCAAATTGGCAATTTCATCCACTAAAAAGCAAAAATATTTTGCCCAAGATTCCCTTCCTCCAAAAAATCATGGCTTTTCAGCGAAAAATCACTCAAACAAAAAACTCTGCTAATAAGTTTGTAGTATGTGAAAGTGGTAGAACTTGTCCAATTGGTAGAATGATGGTTAAATATAGAATAATTATCAATAGAAAAGTGAATATAGTGTAAACATGTCCCTAATGTCAATTAGTTTTTGATTGGTGAATTTAGTAAGGATATAACCTAATTGGTAGATTAGAAAAGACAAGGTTGAACCGTTGCAACCAATTGTGAAAGATACAAGAGTAGGATCAAATGCCAATTGAGTTAGTTTTCATGCGAGGGAGGCTGGAGCTCCTTCCTATGAGAGGAAGTAAATTATTAGTTTGTTTACTGATTGGAGAATCGAGACAATGTGTGGTGATATTGTTGAAGTAATGAAATGTGTTTGGGGAAACTATGATGTGATTGTGACATTAGAAAATAAAGAGATTGATTTGAAAAGACTTGGTGACTTTGAGTAAATGGCCAATTTCGTTAAAATGGCGGTATTCCATTATATTGGCGGTTTTGGGGATGGCGGGGGGCCGAAATTGCGTTTAGAGATGGGAGTGGGGGTAGAAAAATACGTGTATTTCCGTTGATTTATCCGCATGTGGGTCAGAATCAAGCCCATACGTACGTGCCAAACTCCTTATGGGCGCTATGTGACGTAGATGTCCATCATGGGGCATGTCCGGCATCGTGTTCTAAGGTCTAACACGTCGTCCTCAGAACAAGACGGTCAGGTAATATGCTCTGAAACCGGCCATTGAAGGACAGCTCCACCTTTTTCATAGATTTTCACGATTAAAAATCGCTCAGAGATAGAAAAAAAGTGGCCGAACCTAACACAAGTGGATTCGAAGTTTTAGACGCATTTTTGAATTAGTTACGGATTTCCAAATAAATCTGTTGTATTCACCAATTTGTGATCCTTGGAAGGAAACTGTGGATACCCAGGCCGTTGATGGACTCCTGCAATAGAGAACACCTTTTCCTTGATTCAAACAAAAGTCGTTAAGGTCCATTTCAAGACGAAATCATATCCATTTAGTACCTTTTTGTAGGAGCCCGCTCAAGAAGACGGGCGCTTTTAGAGTGTTCTACCTCAATGGAAGTTCCAAAACATCTCTAAGCGCCATAATTTGTGCAAGGCGTGGATGACTGTTAAGATTTGTGGTGGATCACAAAGACACATAACATCACCACTTGGGTTATTGGCAAAGTAGCGAAGAGGAAACCAATTCACTGATCTGGATGCGTTTGCATGCACGGAGAGAACAGGGGCACAAATGAAGTCGCGGCCATTGTTTAAAGAAGACACACTTTATTGAATAGGGTCATAGTGGATTTTGCATAGGGATCCAACCCCGTTTACAACATTCTTAGCTCTCTCTTCTACTGGTTGCCGTGTATAGTAAAGGTACAGTCCGGGAAGAAAAGGTACAGTCTGGGAAGAAACTATTTACGCCGAACTTTTGGGGACCATGTGCTGCAGGACAAACTATAAAATGGGGGAAAGTACAATGTTAACTAAGTTCACGCCGGGACAAACTATAAAACGGGGGAAGGTACAATCTTAACGAAGTACATTCTAAGTTCACGCCGGGACACACTACTTCAGTGTTCATTCGCCACCGCATAGGGTTGGATCTTCACTCCACATTCTCCAATTGCGCCTCCAAAACCGCCTCCAGCCAACTTCGAGTGAAGGGTCTTGAGCTTCATGAACAAAAGCAAGCGCCTATTTGCCAATCATGTCTTTGTGAGGTCTTACAGCGCATTCGGAGATTTGCAGACAAATGCTCGTCAATTCCGCCATGGACCAGTTCCGGCGTCGCCTCTTTGCCGAATACATCATGGTTGAATTGGTCGACTATGAGGAATACAAGCAAGAGCACTCACAACCCATCCTCGTTCACAGGGGAAGTCAACTTCCTCTTCGAAAGAAGTTGACACATGGTCACCGCTGAAACACAACAGGATCCACCTCGCGAACAGGGTGTCACCGGCATACAAGGAACTCATTGGCGTAAGGAAGGACGGCGTTGTTATACAAATTTTCCTCCAGCAGTTTGAGTGTACTTGGTGGGAGCGACGGCCATCCACCGTCCATGTCCTAGCATCCGAAGTTTTTGAGGGTGGGAACCAGAAACGGTCGACTTTTCCCGGGAAGTCCACCAATGTGATGAGGCCGTTGATCGTAATACCTATTGGCTGCTCATAATTCAAGCCGTCGAGCGGATGTGGGGTCGTCCGTATTCAAGAATGCACGTAGAGAGCCAAGTTGAATACGAACGACCCACATCCACTCAGCGGCTTGAGTTATGAGCAGCGAATAGGTAATCCGATCAACACCCTCACCACACCGATCCACCGTCCCGAGAATAGTAGACCGCATCTGGCACATGCCCACAAAACCCCCGGATGCTTGGAGACGGAGGGTGGATGGCGCTCGCTCCCACCAGGTACACTCGAACAGTTGGAGGAAAATCTGCATGACAACGTCGTCCTTCCTTGCGCCAGTGAGCACCTTGTATGCCGGTGACGCCCTACCAAGAAGAGGGCCATTGATTCCAGTGCCATGAATCCCCCGTGAATATTCATGTCCGGACAGAAGTTCATAGGGGAGTCAACTTCCTCCTCGAAAGATGTTGACACATGGTCACCCATGAAACACACCAAGACCCACCTTGCGAACAGGGCGTCACTTGCATTCAAGGAGCTCCTGGGCGCAAGGAAGGACGGCGCTGTGATACACATTCTCCCCAAGTTGTTCGAGTGTACTTGGTAGCAGCGACGGCCATCCACCGTCCACGTCCTAGCATCCGGAGCTTCTAAGGGTGGGAACCAGAAACGGTCGACTTTTCCCGGGAAGTGGATTGGTGTGAAGAGAGTGCCCATCGGAGTACCTATTGGCTGCTCATAACTCAAGACGTCAAGCGGATGTGCCATCGTCCGAATACCACGGTGCACAGCGAGAGCCATGTTGGTTTACAACGACACGCATGCACTCGACGGCTTGAGTTATGAGCAGTCAATAGATACTTCGATGGACACCCTCCCCACACCGATCCACCGTCCCGAGAATAGTAGACCGCATTTGGCACATGCCCACAGAAACCCCGGATGCCGGGAGAAGGACGGAGGATGGACGTTGCTGCTACCAAGTACCTTAGAACAACAGGAGGAGAATGTGCATGACAACGTGGTCCTTCCTTGCGCCGAGGAGCTCCTTGAATGCAGGTGATACCCTACGAAGATCAGGGCCATGGATTCCAGTGCCATGAATCCCCTATGAATATTCGTGTTCGGACAGAAGATGGGCCGCGAGCGTCCCTATTTTTTTGCTCTACACAGTCGGCAAGTTCAACCATGAACGCGCTAGCACGATAACAACGCCAGAATGGATCCACAGTTCCACACCGAAGTTGACGAGCATTGGTCCGCCCTTCTCCGAATACACTACAGGGTCTTCACAAGAGACATGAATAGCAAATAGACGCCCGCTGTCGTTGGTGAAATGGTGGTTCGTTGACGATCTAGAATTTTGCAAGCTAGAGGGGGCAGTAAGCAATGTGGGTACGTATATGTCTATAAAGAATGTGGGGATGCCCTACAATTTATATTTAAAAAGACAGAGAAGCATTCGTACAATGTAATAGTCCTAAAGTACTCTCTAGACATCCCAAATCCTAAAACATAATCTAAATGGATTAAAGTCCTGACGTCGAAGACAAGAGTTCGGCGCAACGGGACGAGGACGTCGTCCAAGGTTTAAGGCGGGCGCCCTGAAGCATTCACCTGGACGAGCCATTCACCCAGAAACTACATCGCCCTTGCTGTCGGACAGAGACCAAGTAGCCTGCACAAAGAGGCCAACGATCAGTTGCGGACTGCGAGAGGGCCAGACAGCGAACTCAAAGACATTCCGCTGGAGCATCAATTTCAAACAGCCGATGGAGGTAGTGATAAGCCGACCTTACGATACACGTAGTCGTCGACAACCTCATTTACAATCCCGTCGACGTGACGTCGACGCCTTCCTCCTCTGGGGCGACGGAGCCGGAGCAAGAGCCCACTTCCTCCGTCATCCGCGTCCGCCGTCGCTTAGAGTGGCTCGTCTCTTGCCGCGGGCCGTCGCCGGAGGGCCCTCCCGGCGCAGAAACGCGGTGACGGCCCTGCACAAGCATCGGTACACGAGTGGGCATCATGTCATTTTCTTCCCTTTATTCTCTCTTGGAGATCTTCGGGGGATGAAATGATCGTTCCCGTGCCTAGTGTACTTTTTCACGACATCGGGATACTCTAGCAAGAGGGACCCGTCTTGCCATGAATCGCACGCGCGCACTCTGAGTCCGAGCTTCGTCTGCCTCATCGGAACGTCGGGGGCCCAACAGAAGGGGTTACTGGACAGGTATTGCGACACGCTAAGACCGGAATCTAGCAAGTCGTGGAGATACGAGGCCAACGTCCCCAACAGGATTTTGTCGTGTTCGCTGCCAGCATAGGACAAGGGGAAAATGGCGTTGTAGAGCGGATTGAGGATGGTGCTCTCGGGCGAGCAATCGACGAGCAGGGTGTTGGTGGAATTTGCCCTGAAATTCAGCGCCCTGAACCTATCTTTGTCCCAGACGCCCTTGTGCAGGACTTTCAGCCGCAGCTGCCCCTCGGGATGATCGGGGAACTGAATGTAAATGTTCTCCTCGAGATCGGGATCGGGCGAGACGTGGACGGGGTGCGCGGGGCAAGGTGCGTCCGGAACATACGGCGGAGGCCTGCACCTACACGCATTCGCCGGCCGTCTCTCGACTATGGAGATACACTCCTTGAGGGCCAGCACGCGCAAGGATTTCAGGCACTCCATGCCGCGGAAGAGGAAGTCCACCACCGGTCTGGCGATTGCGGCGGGCAGTCTGGTCCACACGGACAAGTGGAACTTCTCGTCCAAGTTTTTCAAGAACTGGCGCATGTGCGGACGGCAGTAGAGGGTGTACTCGCCGAAGATGTGGCATCTACTCGAGTTGTATTCCTCCTCCGATGGGGCCTCTCCCAGGGGCACGGGATTGTGCAGGACTCGTTGAACGTGCTGGGTTCGACACAACACCCCCTCTACCTCCAGGATCAGGAAATAACTGAAGGGGGGAAGGGCGACGGGAGGGGGCGTCTCGTCGGGCGGCTGCGAGGCCTGCGGATGCGAAACCCCATGCTCAAAGTGGACTTCAGAATGAATGACATCGATCCAGAACAACAGACATGCATGCTAATGGAGATGTGCCGGGAAGTCTTCCTCATCGACGTGCTAATTCAATCGGACGTGCTATTTCTAACGGACGCGCAAACCAGATACAGACAAGCTAGGTAAGAGAGTTGGAGGGAAATGGAGCCTCACCTTTCTTACATCCGTGGGGGTGGCGACCTGGACCGCAGGCACTGCTCGCCCAATGGCATCAGGAGTGTCGACTTCCATGGGGATGGCGACGGTTTCCTTCCGGCGAGGGGACAACGATCGACGAGGTGGAGCAACCGGAACAGGTGGGGACATTGCAGACGCGTCGCCCAGTACAAGAGCTTTGTCACCCTGAACCCAAAATCAAAAGAGCGTAACTAGATTGTACATAATCAATTGAAAAAAAAAACGTATTGCGAAATGGAATGCAGTCACCAGAGATTGAGCAATTTATGTTTGTCAACAACACATCCAATATATTACAATTATAACAATGTTTTACAAACGGCCCCACTCTCACAGAAGAGATTTTCACATCCTAAGCCCACGTCTACGCTCCATGAATATGACAACTGAAATCCTAGCGAAGACAAAGAGAGCCCCTATGACTACGGACCCACAACCCCGTGGACTCGCCGGGATCTGGACGAACTCAAGGCCCCGGCGTAACGCCCTCACATAGCGTCCACACCTTCACGACAAACATAAATGATGGGAGCTATGTCGAAGGGTTACCCACCGCGGGAGCCTCGTCGACATTGACCGGCGCCTGCTCCTCTTGCGTCTCCGGGCTCTGCTGCGTCGCCATCGCGGCCTGCACGCGGGGCATATTGCTCAGTCAAGTTAGTGAAGGACTGTTCCATATCTCCCAAGTCCACGTCGAGGTCGTAAGGGTCATCGTCGTGCATGATAGGACGATGGGAGAGTTCATGGACATGCACAAACGGAAATTGACTGAGGGCCAGGTCATCGACGTCTGGCTCGTGAGTGACACTCACCCCGGTTTGCGTTGCCTCTCCGGAGGCCAGGTGCCGAAGGCCAGATGCCACGGACGCCGTCGCCGAAGCCGAGTTCGTGGAGACTCCCGAGACGTTGTGAAGCTCACTCGCTGGAGTTGGAATCGGAGAGACGGGAGGAGGAGAGGGAGAAGGCGTCGTCTTGGAAGTATGGATTTGCGACTTCATTTCCCTCATTTCCCTTATGAACTCCATGTTCTCCTTCCAAGCCGCTGCGTTTAGCTCATCCTTCTCGGCCTGTTTCTTCCTCTCCTCCGCGAGTTCCTTCTCCCTGACTGTTTTCTTCGCCTTTCGCCTCGCCTTCTTCTCTGCCTCCTCCTGCAGCCATTGTTGCCTCTCCCGCTCCATTTTCTCCTCCCTCAGCTGTTGTTGCTTCCTCTCTTCCTCCTTCTCCCTCCTCAGCGCATCGATTTCTTCAATGCACTTGTCCATCTTCCCAGACTCCTTCCTCCTGACCTGTTCGGCAATTCTCTCCGCGAATGCGACGTTGATCCCGACCTTGACGTCCGGCTTCGTCTCCGCAGTCGCCGCGGCGGAACTCCCCCCGACCCCAGGTACAGTCCCCGCGTCCGATGATGATGCAGCTTGGGCGACCTTGAGAGTCTCGTCATATTCCTGCCTCAACTTGACCGAATTGGACAAGCGCGTCTCGAGGTCCAATTCATCCATGTCGTCGAGTTCGATCGGGCTCTCCTTGGAATTCTTAACTCTCGACAGTTCTCTCGCGCTCGCCGTAGCATGGGCGCACATCGCTTGCTCTTCAGGGCTGGGTTCAGGGATCTCCAACTCGGCGACCTGCACAAGCGTCAATGTCGTCATGCTCACTTCCTCTCTAAGAGCGGTCGTGGGACGGAGGGACTTCAAGTCCTTGACGATGGTCCGCGACTCCAGGATCCTCTCTTTCATCGTCTTCTCGGAGGGCGTGGCGGGGGTATGAATCAGATCAAGCCTCACTTTCTCCATCTCGTTTTGCTGCTCTTTAGAGAGTCGTGACCTCAACAGACCCAACTCTATCTGCAGGTCCTCTATCTGCATCCTGGGTGGAGTGGATGGCGTCACCAATTCCGGCTGATGAGAGCTCGCGGTTCCGATCGATGGAGTACGGGAAGCAGGAACGCGAAACAAGTGAGCTCGCACATCAGAGCGCCCGCCCTGAACTTGTTGGGATGGCGGAGGTCGACGCCAGGACTGCAGGGAGAGGGAAGCAGGCAAGCGGGAGTGGACCAGTCTTGAGCGGGAGCTCCCAAGTGGCTGAGATGGTCGATAGAGTTGGGCAGGAGATAGAGGATCAGACTGGGATTGGTGTGGACTGGAATCAGTCCGCCCGCTCTGATCTGCTCCGGTCTGAGAAGGAGAAGACGGAGGAAGAATGGGATCAGAGCGCCCGCTCTGATCTGCTCCAACTTGAGACTGAGAAGATGGAGGTGGGATGGGATCAGAGCGGGCGGTCTGATCTGCTGCAGGAGTGGAGTGAGACGGCGACGCCGGAGGAATTGGATCCTCCGGCTCATCATGGTGAGAGTCCGGCCTCGGTTGCCCGCTCTGGTCAGGTTGCTCTGATTGCTCGGTCGCATCGCTGTTAGCACGATCCAACGACGGCTCCCGGTTTCCCTGGACGCCTTCCTCGTCTTGCCGATTCCCGGTCTGCTCACTGTGTTCATCTCCTTCCTGTTCGTCCGCGTTGATGTCGGGGTGCTCGATTTCAACGTAGTCGGCGTCCACGATGTTGAGGGCCTCGTCCGCTTTCGCTTCCTCGACGGTAGGATTCGGCTCCTCGTCCTGCTCCGGCCGGGTGGCTCTCGCCGGTGTCGGGGTGACATAGCCGTAACGCAATGTCCAACCGGGGACCAGAATATCCGGCCACATCTCCGCGCCTTTGCGATTATGCTGGGATTGACGCAGGAGGGCCTTCTGAGTAGAGATGATCAGAGTGACAGAGCTACGCGACAACATCTGTGGGCACTCAAAGGATTTAGTCATTACTGATATTACAATGTCTTACACCCGCTACATCGGGATGTACATCAGAAGAACTATGAAAACACAGCGTGGTCAGGTGCTCACTGTGCATGCCGAAATTGGCTTCGCACCAGCGAAGACCAACATGACGGTTCCTTGATCCCTACAGAACTTGTCGATGAAGCGCAGATACACCTCGTATCGGAGCTCATACTTCGACAAGGTCCTCGGATTGTCGTGACGACAGACCTCTCGATGTAGATGGTTCCCTCATTGGTCAGGTCCTCGTCCTCATCAGCAGACAGCGAGGGCACCTCGTCGTTCGTGTTCACCACACTCGAGTTGACCCACCTCCACCGGGACCTCTGCAGGTACATCACGGAGACCTTGTTCTTCTCCTTGTACGTAGGTTCCCCCGCTCGACATACGTACTTGCACTCCCGCCGCATGTTGTAATCAGGAAACAATTCCTTCACAGCTTTGTCCACATCAGCCGCCCGCTTCGAAAAGAAGATCAGCATCCACGTGTGGACCAACGAGGACATGACGGACTGCGACACCACCTCCACCTCCTCGAGGATTTTCTTGTTGGCTGAATTGATCTCCATGGTCTCCACACCCGGAAACTGGCGGAAATCGATGATGCCCACCTCGCAGTACTTGAGGTTAGCGGGTCCGTCTACGGCGCACTGGGGGACCCAGTTCTCCCTCTTGTAGACGTACAGCGTTGGGTCGAACCTGCTTCCGGCTCGAAGCCAGCGGCACATTGAGGCCCGCGAATACCTCTGCACATACTCACACCGTTCATAGTTGACCATGACACGGTCGAAGGCGGCAAGGAGCTCATCGGACGGTAGGACGCTCTTCTTTCCTGAGCGCACCTCCGACTTCAAGTACTCCAGATCGATGGTCTGGAGGTACCAGGTGTGGAAGCCGTTGATGCGTAACTGCGTCTTGAAGTCCTGCCACACTTGCGGTTCAATGTCTCCGGCTGCGTTGATGACTTCGCTTGCCGATATCATGCCGCTCGACTTGCCCTTGTCTGCCAACTCCCTCGCCAACACGTTCTTGTACTTTCTGTTCGTGCACCACATGGCGATGGGAATGGCCGAAGTCCACGAATTGGGCTTCTTGTTGAGGTAGACCTTCGGCGGTATATCGAGGATTTTCCGAGCAAGCTCACCCACCGCCGCGTCATCGAGGCCGTGCAGGTTCTTCATCATGTTGCTCGTGATGGGGAGGAACTTGTACAACTTCACGTTCCCCTCCTTGGTCGTCACTTCGTTGAAGGGTCCCCCGGAGTCAATGTCGTGAAGTGACCCCGACTCATGACCTTGGAAAACCTTCTGCCATGCGGCCCAAGTCTCCTCCGAAGCCATGATCACCTTCCACTCCCCCATCCGGTCCAGGTCGTAGATTCGTTGGGAGTTGCCCAACGGCTTGAGAAGACCAGTCGATTCGAAACTCTGCTCGGCTTTGACACGAAATTCCTGCAGGAAAATTAACACATTTGAGTCGGACTCGGAAGTTGGATCCGTGTAGACCGACTGAGGTTCAGCGGATCAGAGCGGGCGCTCTGATCCTGCCAGTCCTAATTCCTCCATCTCGGGGAGGGCAGTTTCCTATCCATAGACGGTATCCTAACCAAATCGATTCAGAGCGCCCGCTCTGATCTTCGGACTCCCAAACTTAGATTCAACATGAATTGAATGGGCAGGATGGATCGACTAAAATGCGTACCTCGTAGCGAGCAAATTCTTCGCCTTGTTCTTCCTTCCTCAGGTTCTTCCGCTGCTGCGCCGGCCTTCGAGCATTGTCCCACAGATAGCGACAGTGCTGGATTGTAGCCGGCAGCGACGACAGATACGGACTTGTCACGTTCCCGTCGTTGCACTTGCACGACAGCGCGTGCAAGTGATTTTTGTTGTCGGACCATACGACCTCGCATGTCCACTTGCGCACCTTCTTCTTCAGCGCCTCGTCGTCGACCAATGCCTCTCCCGAGATGATTTCCTTGGCCGCTTTCCAGGTGTGCTGGCCGTTGATGATCTTCAGCAGAAAGGACTTGACGCAGTCCGCCCAGCATGTTGGCCTAGCCTCCGTGTCCGGCATCACGGTCAGGATTTGCTTGGTGAAGTTGACCTTCACCATTCGATCAAGCACGGCCATCACACCCTTCTTCTCCAGGGGTCGGAAGATCATACCCGACTTCTCGTCCGCCTGAATCATGTCGTCGACTTCGAGCTCAAAGAATGTCCCCCGCCCGAATATGTACATGTACTTGGACATTTCTTTGAACTTCTTATTCGCCATAGCCTCGGCCTTCAGTCGCTTCCTCGCCTCTTCTTCCTCCGAGCGCTTAGCCTCCCTCTTCAAGACGAGATCCACGAACAACTTATCCGGAACGGCGTCGGGATCGTAAGGCACGGTGTCTAGGTTGTCCAACCATTTCCCATTCACCTTCTTGATCGCCTGCTTCTGCGCGACCTCCTCGGAGACGTCGGTGTTGTCAAGTTGGTCGCTCTGCTGTGAGGAGCTGGGCGACTCAGCATCTGCCCGCCGTTGCCTGACCATCCTCGCCGCATCTTGCGATGATCCGGCCGCGACCTCGGGTTGAGGATTCCTCTTCCTCGTGGCTTTTTTCTTTTCCCGCGACCTCGGTCCGGAACGCCCCGCAGATTCTTCAGCAGGTTGCGAAGGGATGATTGGATTTGTCTCCGGGACGGTTGGTGTGTCACCAGTTCGAGCTGCCGGTTGCGCTGGGATGTTCGCGCCCGTCTCGGTTACCTCTGACGCGGGAAAAGCACGGGGTCGAATTTGCGCCACGTTAGAGGCTCCAGCCAGGGCCGATGCGGCCGGCGGTCTGGCCCGCGTGGTTGCGCTGGAGCTCGATGCTCCTCCCCTCTTGGATTTCTTCTGCTGTCGACCTTGCGAGTCCATTTGATTTACTTGCTTCTGCTTGGACTAGAGTTCGACTGTTACCGCAGCCTGTAGACTGTTTGCATTGGTGAGAAAAGATTTTACTGCCTGACCAATTGCTACAAAATCGTCTAAATGAGCTTCTACTCTACCTCTGATGTCGAGCATCAAGGTTTGGAATATATGGGGAACTTGCTCGTAATTTTTCAGGATGCGTTCGTGACAGAACGTCATCTCATCTTCTACCCTAATGGCTAGCACTCCGAATGCGTTGTTCGAAGTGTTCACTACATCTACCAGAATGGCTTCGCGCAGCACATTTACATTGATGACTACGAGTTCCCTGAATGTTTTCCATTTGGGGTCACCGTTACTCGTGAAGCCTAGTTCTAAACAAAATACGGGGGAGCCCTCGAGGTAGCTCATCTCCACGGTCCACAGGGCCTTGGATGCGACAAACTCCAGAGGAGTTTTCCCTTCGACGAGTGCCGTCCAGGACTCGTGCACTCTCTCTGACGCAATTGGTTTGATGTACCCGGTGAGGTGGGGCGTGCTGTCGAGGAAGGACTCCATTGCACTGTGCACAGACAGTGGTACAAATCAGACCGTGCGCTCTAATCCGGACATGGATATGAATCTGTCGCAGAACTACTAACTATGAAGTAGTTTTCGACCGAAGGACCTAAGTTGATTCATAATCATCATTTGATTGGAATCTGAAATTGCGAATGCTTGGGATCAATCATGGTGGAGGTTTAGTGCACCCACTATGATCCTCCCTGAATTCTGTTGGCTCCTTGGGAGATCAGAGCGGGCGCTCTGATCCTCCTTGTCTTGGAATGGCCAGAGCCCCCGCTCTCATTCTTTTGATATACATCAACCATCAGAATGGTTTAGGGCGGGCGCTCTGATGCTCGACTCCTCGGAATGTTTCGGAGTGCCTGGTCTGGTCCTTCCAGAATGTTGTGGGGTATTTTGAAGACTAGAGCGGGAGCTACTGCTTATGGTCCTGGAGCTTCAGAGCGCCCGCCCTGATTCCCCAATCACCCCCTAGCATTCTAATAGGATCAGAGCGGGCGCTCTGAACCTTCCCAACTAGGAGTGGTTTAGAGTGCCCGCTCTGATCCTCCCGGAACGATGTAGGCTGTTTGGAGGATCAGAGCAGGCGCTCTGAACCTCACCAATTAGGAATGGTTTAGAGCGGGCGCTCTGATCCTCCGAGAATGTTGTGGGCTGTTTGGAGGATCAGAGCGAGCGCTCTGAACCTCCCCATTGAGGAATGGTTTAGAGCGCCCGCTCTGATCTTCCCGGGATGTTGTGGCTTTTTGGAGGATCAGAGCGCCCGCTCTGAACCTCCCCAACTAGGAGTGGTTTAGAGCACCCGCTCTGATCCTTCCGGAATGATGTGGGCTGTTTGGAGGATCAGAGCAGGCGCTCTGAACCTCCCCAACTAGGAGTGGTTTAGAGCGCCCGCTTTGATCCTTCCGGGATGATGTGGGCTTTTTGGAGGATCAAAGCGGGCGCTCTGAACCTCCCCAACTAGGAGTGGTTTAGAGCGCCCGCTCTGGTCCTCCCGGGATGTTGTGGCTTTTTGGAGGATCAGAGCGGGCGCTCTGAACCACCTCAACTAGGAGTCGTTTAGAGCACCCGCTCTGATCCTTCCGGAATGATGTGGGTTGTTTGGAGGATCAGAGCGAGCGCTCTGAACCTCCCCAACTAGGAGTGGTTTAGAGCGCCCGCTCTGATCCTTCCGGAACGATGTAGGCTGTTTGGAGGATCAGAGCGGGCGCTCTGAACCTTCACGGCTCGAAATGGTTCAGAGCGCCCGCTCTGATCCTTCCCGAAACCATGAAGGGCGGCGACGGTTTAGGGTGGGCGCTCTAAACCATTTGAAGCGCCTTTGAGGGTGCGCGGTTACAGGGACCCAATCTTTTGTATCGATTACCTAGCTGATCTCCTATCCATTTTTCTATGCACCAGAATTACAGCAATGACAATTTCAATGCAATGCAATCACAATGACGACTGCTATGCAATACAATCTCATTGACGAATGCAATGCAATGCAATCACAATGACGTTTGCAGTGCCATGCAATCGCAATTCCGTATGCAATGCAATGCACTAACCGATAAATTCCACCGCTCATGTTCAAATGGCAGCAATACTGGTTGACATGTTTGAATATGGGCAGCAAATCAACAAAGTTACAAGTCACAAAATCCAGAACTCGAAATGCAGCACCACTAATGATCTAAACCCTAAATCCTCGCGTCATGAATCTGCTTGACAGCTAGAAACAAGCTCGTGCAATCGGCAGAAGGACCAGCAGAAGATCTAAACCCTAAATCCGCATTTGATGAATCCGCTTGACAACTAGTTTCACTCTCGTGAAATCGGAAGAAGGCACCAGCAGACGAGAGAACTGAACTTGTTGATGGAACGGAAAAAAAACATGACACTTACCTGCAATGCGTAGCTGGTTCTGGGTGAAAGAACAAGTCTCTCCTCCTCGCTGAAACGAAGACACCGCTACCGCTCTGAACTCGCCGCGCGCTGAAATCGAAACTTGTTCTTCAGTTGCTTCTGTCGCGGGGTTGTGGAAGCTCAAGGCGCACACACAAACTCTCACACCCGAAGTCGCGCCTACGCTGCCAGCTCAAGTCACTTCCTCTTGGATCGCATCGTCCCCGAAGAACCCTAAATCGCACCGACATGAAACAGAAATTACCTCAATGCTGCTACTTGACACACCACCAAAAGAAACTGTACAGTCTAATTTCCCTCAAAGCGCCCTCCCAAAACATCAATGAAAGCGCCCTCCCAACAAGAAATTCAGCGCACGTACCACCAATTAGAAGCCCACCAACCACAGCTTCCCGTGCAAGAAGACACCTTCTACAAATCCGAAACCCACTGCCACAAATTTCCACTGCATGTGCTCCAGAAAATTAGAAACAGAAACAAGGAAGAGCGAGGCGGCAAGCTGAAAGCAAAACAAGAAAACTAGGAAAGTGCGCGCGGAGAGACGACCACCAGACGTCATTGACGGCGATCCAAACCAATGGTACACCAACGCTCATCCAAACCTGGTCCGAACCTCCAGGACAACCGAACCTGCTGGAAACCTTCTCCGAGGCTCCACGCTATTCCCAAACCTGCCCCCAAGCCTACCACTCAACTCACTTACTGTTGAACCTCGATAAGTGTTAGGAGTTGGGAGCATCCTTTTAGTTATTAACACTTACACACTAGTAACACATAACACTTATAGAGGGTGATGCCAATGATTTGTAACACTTAAAAAAAAAAAAAATTAGAAAGATTAAAAAGGTAAATATATAACTTTTATAGAAAAAATGGATGAAATTACAAAATATTGATTCATTATTCATCTAAGTCCGTCGAAACAATGAATCAATAGTATTTTGGTGAGTTTCTACGTCACGCCAAGATTGTACTTCTTTCTCTAGTGCTTCAATATTCCTAATAGATAACATGGTGTCATTAGGTCTTCGCTTCAAGAACTTCTTCAAAGTTTGGGTTTATAAACTTAAAAGTACACTTATCTTTTACTTTATATGAGCTTAAAAATATATGATCTTTTAGTTTATGATCGGGAAAAATACATCATTCTACCTATTAGTTTGTTTCTAAAATGGACATCTAGAGTCACTTTGCAACTAAGTCGCGAGCGCGACATTGCGTAACACTTAACACATAACACTTACTAGGGTACAAGCATGCTTGGGGTACCCCATAAACACCGTCACACAATAATATATAGTGAATTTCATTTCTTTAATGTAGGATTAGGCTACAAATTTTTCTGTAGAAACTTAATTTTAATACAAATTTACTTGCTTCAAATAGAATAGAATATGAAATCATTAAAAAAAAGTTACCTTTAATTGATTAAAGTTGTTAATATGATTTCTGAAGCCCCATTCAGGACTCTGTCGCAGTGTCCATTTTTCATTCAGGAATCAAGAAGGAATATAAATATTTAGTAGAAAGTGTTTTCAAATCACTACATTGGTTTATGATGTTTTAATAACCAATTTTAGAAATTTATAACTTGATATGGGATATTTAACTATTTATTATTATTTTTCAAATCATCCTAAATATAACAAGGAGGGGTTACGTTTAAAAGGAATTCAAAATTTGAGATTCTTTTGGATTTCATAATTAAAACATGAAAAGTAATTTGTAAAGTAGTGAATACTATTAGGCAAAAAATCATGGTAAAATTCTTGTATATACATGTATATTTTCCATTGATATGATATCAGCTGCTATATCCTAACAAATATGAAAATTAAAGATTTAGTAGGTTTTGATTCATGAAAATTATTTGCCTATATGTGTTCTAACAATAATCAATGTTTTTAAAAAATTACTCTAATTTATTTTTGTAAAATAGGCTAATCAAAAATTATTTCATTCCTATTCCTTGGTTCTTGACTAGGGTACCCCAAGCATGCTTGTACTCACTAGTCTTAATTTGAAGGGAGCGAAAATCTCCATAACACATATAGAGTTTTAACACTTCTCGAGGTAACACTTATCCAAGTTCGGTTGTACTCTGTCAATCGTACATATTCAGACTACACTTAAAATTCTATTGTCTTTTTCATTTACTAATTTCTTAAAACATGACATTGCAAATAAAAGTGTAGGAAATAATGAACTCCTTACCTCTAGAAAAGACCTTGGGGTCCACGCGGACCACCCATATTTAGCCTTAGAATTGTTAAACTGTAGTCTATTATAGGCATAATTGTGATACATGTTATTCATACACTATTATGATTTATTTTGTATAACACAGTGGTAGCCCCAAGAACTTGCTCATAGTAGCATTTTCCAAGGAATTGTCGTACCTTCGTTTCTTATTGTCTTCCTCATATTTGCGCCTAAAATAATTATTTTAAAGTGTACAAATGTAAATGCTACTTTGTTTAATATGAATCAAAATAAATCATAAAAAATTCAAACGTTGGATTTTTAGATTATAACAATTGTGGATGATCAACTCTATAGGACACAAATGTCATTTAGGTAATTAGTAGAACCATGATAAGGAGATGAATAATGCCTTTTTTATTCAAAGTAAAAACTGTGTATTTCTCTAAGTGAAATTTAGTATATTTTTTTCTTTAAATGCACACATCTACTAGTACATTTGAGCCCCTATAAAACTTCTGATTCTTAGGGCCGGTATACACACAACCTCAGGCAGGATGGAAGGCTGGCCTGATCTGCCACCAATCTTATCCTAAATCACGACTCCAACCTTAGATAATGTACAGGGTTGAGGTTGAGTTCTAGGGTCAAATTCCAATTCATGACTTAGGCCCTAGGCAATGTAAAGTGTTGAAGCCCGATTGTAAGGCTGAATTCTTGATTAATAGGCATTTGGATTTCTGGATTGCTCCATAAAAGAAAATTATAAAATACATTGCCTTTCCTTTATCTTCCTATTTTTTCTATTCCAAAAAAATTAAAAGGTGTTTCTTTGTTTTTTATATATTTTATGTATATATATTTTTTTCCTTTCTATTTAATATATGACAAATATATATAAGATACTTAGTGTTTAGACTTCCTTTTGATCTTTTCTCCCTTTTATCCCCAAAATTTTTATATTCCTTAGTAAAATTAAAATTAATTAATTTGTACTATTTAATTAATTATAACAAAAGAAAATTTTATTAGGTACACTACTTCTTTTTTTTTATTGTTTTTTTTTTAATAATTTTTTATTTTCTATTCATAATTTATATGTTTTTGTTTTTAAAATTATAATTTTAAAAATGCATCCACCACAAGTTAAACCTGCAATTACTCCAATTATGAGTTGGGTCAACTTTAACCGTAACTATGCTATTTTTCTCAGTAAACACTATTTTTTATTTTTTATGTTATACTTCTTTATTGCTGCTTATTTAAAAGAAAATGTATAAAACAAAAATCTGTTATGCAACATCGGTTTAACCCAAATCCATAGCTCATGATCATAGGGTAATGAAGAATCCACACAAATCCATAGCTCATGATCATGGAGTGATGAAGAATCCACACAAAGAAAGATGAAATGAAATCGACATGAAATGAAACCAAAGATGAAGTAGGTTTTAAAAACAAATAAATAAAATCCTCTTTATCGATGTTAGAGGTTTGTTCAATCCAACGGAAGAACCCAATCCAACCCCAATCCCGCCTCAAATGGAAAATTGGGCCAGCAAAAACCTTAGCCCCATTGCTCCCTTGGGAAAAAATATAATGTATGAGGAAAAAAAGCTATTTGAATAGTGAAATAATTAAATCACAACTGTATTTTTAAAAACTATTATATCCACGAACTCCTTTTTTAATAATTAATCACATTGTTTAGTATTAGTTGTGAGGACTCCTATAGAGAAGTATAAGATTTCAAAGTAAATGGAATACACTTAAAGTGCACTTTTCACTCTACATATAGAATCTTTATTAAGGGAACTTGAATGAAATCCATGATAAATGTAAATTAGGTTTTATCATAACTATATGTTAATTTTGGTACCCTAATCTTTTTTTATAATTATATTTTTAATCTTTCACTCAAGCTAAACTGTGTATGAATGCAATACATGTGGGAGGAAGTTTTACTCCAATTTATCGAAAAAAAGAGTACGTAATAACTAATGAAGAAAAAATTACATTAATGATACAATTTCAGGAGTCTAGCTTGGCGGTAACTAAAAACAACTTGTGCTTTAGACAATAAAGTTCCCTAGAAAGTTGAAGTGAAACACCATTTGAAGAGAATGCTTTCACATGGCAAAGGAAATCACAATCAATTCAAATTTTTTAATATACTGCGTTAGTAGTCCAAGGGAATTTTTACTTTGTCTTCTATTGACCCTATTAACCCCTAAAACACTGGCATTTTTATAATAACAAGTACCAAAAAGACAAGTACCAAAAATGAATTGAGTTAGATAAAAGATTTCAAAGTTTACTTTAGACTATTGAATGCAAAACCACCGCAAACAAAAAAATCCTCATTGATTTTGACTCAATCATTAAAATTAAATTATTCAATACTCTCCAAAAATATACAAATATATTTAATATAGAAAACAAATTTTAAATTTATGTTTCTGAATAAAGAGTTTTTTTTTAATCTACCTAGACTGCCCATTTTAGAAAAACAAAACAAAACAATGTTTCCAAAAACAAAACAAAACAATGTCATATTCGACCATAAGTTTTAATGAATATTTCCAAGGAAATAAATAATAGGTGGTTACATTTCATTTCGTCATGAAGTCTACACGATTGTTCTTAACCCCTAACTGCTTCATCGACCATATATGGTCGATCTGAAATTTCAGGCTCATTTTGAAGTGAGCAGTTTAATTCGTTTGCCCGTCTTAAAATGTTTTGGGGGCATTTTTCAGGGTTAACTATTCAGAACTTTCATTTTTCACTGAGAAAGGTACATATTTGAGTGTTGAGAGGTCTCCAAAGCCATTTATGTCCGTTAATGGAAGAGTAAAGCTTGCTAATTTTATTTCATTTTTCAACTTTGAGCAATTTCACTTGATTTGAGATCTAAAAACTTCCACTTATTCATTGGCTTTGAAAATGGTCCCAATCGAAAGAGTAAAGTGTTTTCATAATTTTCACCATTGAAAATTTAAACAAGCAAGTGTTGATTTGGAGTTATTTGTGAATTATACTTATTAAAAAAATTGCATCTCAACAATTGCAAGGTGGATTGTGTAATGAGTTTAATAGCTTTTCAAGTGATCTTAAGTTTTTTGAAAGGGTATTTTAGTGTGCTAACACAATTTGTAGTTGTTCATGTCACTTCTAATCCCCAAAAGCTTTTATGTGCAAATTTCTGAAACATTGTGGAGAGGGACAACATATTAAAACTTACTAGAAAACGTACATTTCTCTTATTATAATCTAACAACTCTTATGCAATTTTGCACTCAAAATTGGTGTACATACTAATAAGCAAGCTCTTTAAACATCCATACGGTTAGATTTTGAAAAAAATTCATTTTATTTCAATGGAGATAACTATAAGCCCATGTTCTTTTCTCATGGGAAAAACACACTTGGAAAGGCTTAGGCACTTAGGGGTTAACATGCATTAACAAATTATATATATTATTTTCTTATTTATTGTCCCAGAAATATTGAGACGTTGGAAATATCGGTTTTTTGAACTATCATACATGGCTCATCATTTTCATACAATACATAGATACCCCCAAAAAATTCAAATTCTCAAGAGATAGTTTAAACTAGTTCTAAAATAGCTAAATTGAATATAAACAGCCATTTCAATTAGAAAAGCTACTGAATTGCATAAATTATAGTGTTATCACAAGTATGTCTAGGTTCAATTTTTTGAATACCACTGATAACTGATTACATTCAACCTTCTTCCATAATTTTAAAATTTTAAAATTTCTCTAATTTTAAAATTTTTAAAATTTAATGTCTCAATTTCACAATTTTTAACAATTTTAACAATTTTAAATAAAATTTTGAATTTTTAAATTTTCTTGAAATTTTTTACATTTCTTGAACTTTTCTAAATTTCTTGTAATTTTTTAAATTTCTTTATATTTCTTATATTTCTTTATATTTCTTAAATCTCTTTACAATTTTTACAATTTTTACAATTTCTTTAATTCCTTTTAATTTTTTTAGTTTCTTTAAATTTTTTTAGTTTCTTTAAATTTTTAAAATTTCTTTAAATTTTTAAAATTTTTAAATATTATGGGCAGCAAACAATCTTCATAGGAATGGGATGAAACGGCCTTTTTGAGGCCCGTCAACTCACTGAATGCACCTTTCGGCATCCTAAGGCATGATTAGAGGCATGAATGGCTTCAAATAAGAGCATTGTTGTTGTACATTCCAATGATTCACAGCATTCATTGGTACCATTCTATGAATAGAATTCATAATGTAAAAGCAATGGAGCATTCATAGTCATCCTATAGTCGCACGCTTTAAGGAATTCTATAGAGTTTGACTCATGGTTTTCAAGTTGTAAACTATAGAATTTGACTCATGGTTTCAATTTGCAAACTATAGAGTTTGACTCATGGTTTGCAAATGGTATGTCCAAAAAAAAAAATAAGAAGGTATTAAATAAAATTTGGTTTTGGATTATACATCTTCCGTACGATCATGACGTAAGTATTATTTTCCACTTCATTGTCACGGCCATTTACACGGTTTTGGGAAGTGCAATGGTCTAAATAAAATAGAAGGTTTAGCGTTGAACATGATTTTTGTGCACCACCTTAAAATTGATTATTATAGTGTTTCAAAATTTAATTTGATCATTAATTCTACATGTCCTATATATTAAGATCTTCTCCAAACTATGTTGTTTTCCCCTCATCTTCTCGGATTTAATTATATTTAGTTCCTTGTCATATTTATTTTTATTGAAAGGTCTAAAAAAATTACCAACAAAAGATTTGAGATGTTCATTAACCCTTTAAGGACATTCACTATATTTTCACCAGAATCGCTCCAAAACTGTCATTTCTAGTACAAGTACCAAAATTCTGGATTATTTTTTTGGGACATATCTACCCATAGGATCTTGTATTGTGTTGTATGAAAATCATGTGGTAAAAATTTCAAACATTTCGACCAGGTGGATTGCAAGATATAAGCATTCAAAGTAACTAAAATCATTTTTTGTACCGTACGAAAAGAAGGGCAGCTATGCTTCACAAGGTCACATTTCTAAGAAAAAAATGACCTAAATGGTGGTGCTTCTTTGGATTTATTTTCTTAGACAAGTTGGCCACATGCTTCAAGGTTTCAAATACTTTGGAATAGTACAGCATATAGGAAAAAAATAATAAGTATCATGTAGTAGTAGAGAATGATTGAAAATACTAAATTGTTTACAATTTAAATATGGAATTGGAAATTTCCAACCCGAATGGTCTAAATGTTGTAATAATGTATGTACATCCTACGATTTTTTTTTTGTCCGAAAATATTGAAAATTGGGTAAGATAAAGGATTTCAAAGTTTATTTTAGAGTAGGAAATCCAAAACTACCTCCAAACAAAAAATCCTCATCACTTTTGACTCATTGATCTAACTGATGGAATGATCCAAAGCTTATCGTGTATATGAAACTCTAGAAAATCAATTTCAAATTTCTCTTCCTCAAAAAAGTGATTTTTTCTTGATGTGCCCAAACTGCCCAGTTACGATAAAAAGTAACATATTAGGCTATAACTTTTGACGCGTGCCCAAATGTAATGAAGTTTGGTGCGTTTGAAAGATCTTCCTTGCCCCAAATATGAAAATTTCCGCTCGAAGGTACCTGCCCAAAATTTCTTTACAGCCAAAAAACACACTCCGATCCTTTAGGGGTTACTTAATTTTAAGTCTTTTAATATAGAAGGCTTAGAAGACCAAAAGGTTCAAGAAGTCCAAATTTAACAAAAATGAGATAATGGACAACAAGTTGGATTACTCATAATGAACCCATACAGGACCAAAGAAGCTCTACAGACATTGAAGAACGATACATGTTAAAAGTATTTGTACATATTAACCCATAAAGTAAGTTACCATTTTCCCTTCGGGAAACAATATGGATTTAGGACCGGGACTCGGAGTCTCAATATATTACATTATTTTTTTAAATTAATTTCTTGTTTTCTACATTGTACCCATAATATTATTAATATGTACATAGGAATCTGTGATTTATTCCATTCATATCTATTTCATGAAAATTATGAACAATACTATTTTTTTAGGATTCTTTTCTCACCTCAATTTTTATATTTGGAAAAAAAAAGTTGTTCACATGGTCAAGTTTTCAAGCTCCAACAACCTCACAATAGACATTGGTGTATTTCAATTCTATCGTAAAACACAAACAATTTAGGATGTCCTACAATCTTGAATCTATTTTCTATTGGGGAAGCATGAGTCGCTGGCAAGTGACATCCTTAATTCCTTTTGCCTAAAATAAGGACTGACAAGGTGTGCTTGCGACTGCAAAATCGAATCCCATTGGAAAAATTCGAGGTTTGTCGTTGTATTAGTCAAGTACTGCCTTTGTCATGTCCAAATGAGGTCAAATTTTAGAACGAATTTTAGTAAACATAGTTAGTACTATACTAATTAATAATAATGAAATGAGGTGGCTTTGTGCTAAAACCTTGACTTCTGACACTATTAGAATATATAGTGTTCATATACAAGAATCTAGTAGTACTAATTTATGCTAATCCTATTTTTTACGTTGATAATTAGTTACAGGACCACAGTATAGTCCAATTGCCATTGGAAATGGAATTACATGTATTAATTAAATTGAGTACACCTTTAGCAAACTTTCAACTCTACATCTAGATTTTTTATTACATATAGATTTTTTATATATTGGACAGGCCTGGTTTGAGAAGCCAGCGAAACCAAAATTATGTAGTATTTCTTTCATGGCTAGAGAAAGAAGAGGAGCTCTTATTCCGTGTGTTTTTCAGAATTTTCGCAGTGACAGTGAAATTTGGCGATTTTATAAGCCAGAAGTGCATCTGTCGCTCATTACGCACATAGACTGTAGCTGTAAAGAATATAGGAACTACAATGAATGGATCAAATCCTAGAACTCCAAGTGTTCATGACGCTTTCTAAATCATGCAAAATACATCTCAATTCAATTTAACCCTCGAACGTTTGGATCCATCTCCAAAATTGGCTACTTGGGAAAAATCATTATAAAGTACAATTTGGAAGAATATTTTGGACTTGATATACTAGTAAAAGTTGTAGATTATGAATTTTAGATTCCATCTGTGCGGTTAGATTCACCAATGCTACCATCGATATTTTTTTTTTAATTAAAAAAAAAAAATTCAAAATATCTTCTGAATTCAATTACAAGCAAACTATTATCATTTTTTGAGTAAAACTTGTTGGAATGTATTCCAGACGAGGTTCTCTTCATGTGGTGATTTTTTGAAACTTTTGTGTTCTTAAAATCTATGACCTCGGTCTTGCAAACTCAGTTTTGAACTAAAATCAATGCAATTTTTGGCTTCATAAACTTTAACATTTATAATTTAAGAAAAAAATGAACTCTAGTAACACCAAATCCAACCATTAGATAGGACAAAAACTTGACGAAGTATCACCACAAATTAGATGACTTTCATCCAAACAGTGATGAGAAAGAAAACTAAATTTCAGTCTGTACATCGTACACAAAATGGACGTCGGAGCGCTCCAAGGTTAAAGTGGAAGCACCCAATATGACACCTGTACCTAATCCCTGTTCCTAGATGGACATCAAACCGTCCCTGGGCTTTTATTGAATGGTCCTTGACAAGTGTCATAAAGTTTTCTCCTCTCTTCACTGTGATTGGGTAAGTGCTGAATTTGTCAGAATTCAGATTTGGGTCCACGTTCAGGACGGTTCCAGTGGTCTAGAGGACTGAAACTTTGAAAGTCCCAGAAACCTCTTCATTTTTTTGAACACCACGAAAATGTTAATTTCCTGAAATGTTGTCTCCAAATATGCTGAATTTTTTAAACTGTCAATTTGGGGTGCTTCCACCTTATTAGTTCCAACTTACAATTAAAAATTACTGCATCGCATTAACTACCTTTCACTTCCAGTGTGAGGTTGTCGTCCTCTTTCCTCGTCGTCGCATATTATCGGCGGTTTTAGGTTTTCTAGTGTCAAAGTGTATTCCTGCCTTTTTTTGGTAGACACACAGAAGTTGCGAAGCAACCTTCAGCAGTTCTCCAGTGAAGTGTACGGTGATTTCTCAGCCTTCGCATTGGACCCGCCAACCTCTCCATTCCGTTTGCTCAGCTTCCTTCATCACCCTGGAAGTGAAAGGTGCTTTTCATTTCGATTGTTTTCCTCTTGAAAGGCTCGCTGTTTGATTTTCCATTTTAAATGGCCTCGTCTATTTGCGCTTTATTGTGGTGAATTTCATGTCTTGCAGCTTTGCGCGTAGCAAGTTGGCCAATTCGAATTTGTGTTGCGGGTGGACCTCTACCGAATCGGACCTTGATAATTGGAGGTACACTTCCATTGTTTTTCACTCCATGCATTTCATGTCGCGTCCGTGCATTGAGACCGATTAGGGTTTAGTCTTGGTACATGCGTAGAAGTCGTTCATTTAGAGGTCCATTGTTTGAATGATTCCTTGATTGCGCTTGCCTATAGCGTCTTCGCGCATTGCAATTCCCGAGTGATTGAATCGCAAATGGCTAGTACGTAGTGGACAGCTAAGATTTCCTTTTCGTAGAATTCTGAATTCTCGGAATCCGAATTCATGTGATGAGCGCAATTCCTTTTCGTGCTTCCCTTGAACTCATGATCAGTGTAGCCTAAGAATTGGATTCCTGCATTCACAATAGTTGAATTCATGCATACAAATAGTGTAGTTCCCCCGATTGTTTCTGAGCCTCATTGGAGCGTGCATCATCGACGTGTGAAGATGCTGTCTCGTAATCCAAAAACATTCCTGATAGTATAGTTCATTCACTTGTTATATATCTCGAAGCTGCACATGTGCTCATGACCATAGTGAATGACCAGAGTGGTTGGGCCCGGCATAGTTCAGCGGGGGTGCCCTGACGGGTTTCAATATTAGTATTCTCTTTCTCTTGGGGCGTCAGAATGGATCAGTGCGCCCGCTCTGAACCTTTTTGATGCCTCCAAAGTCGCGTTCGTTATTGGTGCTTTTTTCAATTCAGAGCAGGCGGCCTGAACTGAATCGTGAGGTCCACATTGTGCCGGCAATGAGTTCAGGGTGGGCGCCCTAAACCTTTTTTTCGTAGACGTGGACTTAGTCAGTTTTCGGTCCAAAATAGGTTTAGAGCGCCCGCCTTGATTTGGATTTCCGTGGCCACGGACTCGACAATCTGTAAGGACCCAGTTCAGAGCGGGCGCCCTAAACCTATTTTTCACCGACGTGGACTTAGTCAGTTTACGGTCCGATTCAGTTCAGAGCGCCCACCCTGATTTGGATTTCCGTGGCCACGGACTCGCCAATCTGTAAGGACCCAGTTCAGAGCGGGCGCCCTAAACCTATTTTTCGCAGACGTGGACTTAGTCAGTTTTCGGTCCGATTCAGTTCAGAGCGCCCACCCTAATTTGGATTTCCGTGGCCACGGACTCGCCAATTTGTAAGGACCCAGTTCAGAGCGGGCGCCCTAAACCTATTTTTCGCAGACGTGGACTTAGTTAATTTTCGGTCCGATTCAGTTCAGAGCGCCCACCCTGATTTGGATTTCCGTGGCCACGGTCTCGCCAATCTGTAAGGACCCAGTTCAGAGCGAGCGCCCTAAACCATTTTTCCGCAGACGTGGATTTAGTCACAATTCTGTTCGATTCAGTTCAGAGCGCCCGCTCTGATTTGGATTTCCCTGGCCACGGTCTCGCCCATCGGTAACCTGGATCCAGTTCAGAGAGGGCGCTCTGAACTGAATTGGGGAGACCAAAGACCCGACAGCTTTTTTGGAAACAATTGTGAGTGGGCACTTCAAGCATTGATCCTGTTTATCTTGTGTGACACGACCGAGTCTAGTTTTGTTCAGGGCAGGCGCTCTGATCTGTCGAATTGGTTTATTTCTTCTTTGCATTGGCAGGCACCATAATTTTTTGGCCTGTACCCTTAACTGTGACATTCCACTCTGTAGTTATGTACATGAAACTTTTTTTTTTAACTTTGTCCTTCTGGAATACCGAGATTTGAATTGTTTCTTCAGGAGACTTGATTCGTGCCTATACGTCGTCTGATTTGCCTTCGCGTCTGGCAGCCACGCGTCGGCAATTACTTCGTACAAGCTGTGCCAATTCTTTGACATTTCATTCTATGACCGCGACCATCCTGTCAACAGCCCTGAGTATATCTTCCACGCGATTCCACTTCAAGAGTCTTCGTTGTGGCGTATGACTTCTTCTAGCGAATCCGACGGCGACGAGGTGCAGCATTTTTCTATCGAGCCCATCTTGATTTTTCTGTCGTTCGCAAGTCTTCGTTTCGTTTCGCTTACATCGTGCAAATGTCATTCGTGAATCCTTCGACGCTCAGGGTTTCGAAGAATGTAAAGAGGAGGATGTGGACTTGGAGGCAGTTGCCGCGGAGGACGAGGACACTAGTCCCATTCCAGATTGCGAAGGCATTGCCCGCGACGGATGGTCTGGTAAGGCCCTACTCGCACGACACGCGGACGGCTCGGACTTCGCAGAAGTGATCATCATCACTGCCGACCCAAACGCTTGCATTGATGGGAGGAACAGATTGGGTAAGGACGACGTGGGCATTATTGTACTGGAAGTTCGGAATGGGGACCCCAATGCTGGGGACATGTGTCTGCGTTGGCCTATGCGCCAAGTGTTTTATCACGGGCGAAATGGGTATGTTAGTATGTACGACCATGCTCGTAAACGAGTTGCTATGGATGAAGAGCTACAGGGAAATCGGAAAAGGACAGGCGTTCGAAAGTACCGCTACGATAGAAGAACCCGTGCTGCCGCATTGGTGGATCGGAGGACACAGATGGTGTCGTATGAATCTATCGCAAAGGTTTTCACTGAACTGTGCTGCGACATGGAGTGCATTCGGAAGTTTCGTCCTTCGACGATCCGTATGCTTCGCACGGAAATGCACATGCAGTCATTTAAAGTCAAGTCTAGCAAAAATCTGGACGTGCACAGAGCGTTTCATGAAGAAGTTAGAAGGGGGAAGAAGCTTGTCACCGTGGAGGGCATAGACATTTGTCTACGTGCTTGGCGGATTCTTCACAACATCCCTCTCCGCACGTTTGAAAGATACAAGGCTAGGGCAGATTTCGGTGTCAGAGGTGGTCCTCATGGCAACCTGAAGAGGACGAAATTGAGGAGTGCAACTGTTCAGGGCATCGAGACTTTGCGCTCATTACTAGAAGCAGCGGCCGACCACATGCCCCATTTGTCTCGCACGTTGCCTACTGGCGAAAGGGTGGGCTTAAAAGTTCTTCCGGCGGGTACGGAATGGAAGCAGTTCTTGGCGAGTGTGAATGAGGTAGGAATGGGACATGCACTCGGCATCACACATGGGTTTCCATTGAGTATGAAAGACAGCTCTCGGTCACTTGCTATCGATCAAATGATAGAAGAATGTATGGTCCGTTCATGTCTATTGAAAGTAGGGACCTAGAACCGTCGAAGTGTAAAGAACTCCTGAAGTAATTCATAGAGATTTTGGGAAATATGTAACTCCCTGTGTTACATTTTCCATCCATTTCTCTGAAAAGGAATAATGTGGGAACATATTTCAGGCACAAGTCACTTACTTTACTGGTTGTCTGGTCGGCTTTGTTTGCAGGCGAACGAGGAACTCGGACTGTCCCCTTTGTCGCAATCATGCTTTAGTAAAATACGTACAAAACATTTTCCGGAATACGTCATCAAAGGAAGAGGTGACTCGTTTGCGAGATGTAGCATTTGCGACAACTTGAAACAATTGAGGGCATCTTTTGCACCTGGGTCAGAGGACTATGGTCGCATCCAAAGGCGTTTTGAGAAGCACTTGTTCTTGCAGGAAGCGTGTCGGCATGCCTACTACCGCAGTAGGCAGTTGTCTAGATTACGACCGAAGCAACTGCTATCCATCATGCACGACAAGATGGACCATTCAAAAACAGCATGTCCCGCATTGGCGAGGAAAACAAAGGCACTAGATGGATTCATGAAGTTACCCGTGAAGGTGTCAGGAATTTTTGCACACGGACACGGGGATGGCAAGTACGCACACTACAATTTGGATGTCTTTAAAAGCAACAGCAACTTCACAGTGGGATCGGTGGCGAAGTTGTTGCGAGATTTGGAGGACCCTCCTGCAAAGTCTTCACGATCATTGTTTCGCGGATCCGGTAGCACGCAATTGTATCGGGCGTTGCTGAATGGTAGCGATATCTGTGTGGATGCGTTGGGAGAGATTCCGTTTCCACCTATCGAATCCACACCATTGCCACCGGTGTTACACATTCAAATGGACAACTCCTGGAGGGAAAACAAGAACAGATACGTCTTTTGTTTTTGGTCCCTCTTGGTGGCTAGGCGGATTGTAAAAGAAGTGGTGGTATCCTTCATGATTGTGGGACACACGCACGACGATATGGATGCGTCATTTGGTCGGTGGAGTCAACAACTCCGCGAAAAGGACCATCCTACTTTGCCGTCGTTGATGGAGTCGTACATGAAAATGGAGCAAGTTCCTTTCATTCCCCACCTGGTAGAAGAAGTGCCTGATTTCAAAGCTTACGTCAAACCGTTTATTGGGATGAAGAAGCAGCAACTCGTGGGCCACTCCAACGGAAGGCAATACAAATTCTTCATGGATGACAAGGGCTGGCCAATCATGCAATACAAACTGGCATGTACAGACATCCCGTGGTTGCCCAAAGCGGGCTTGAAGTTATGGAAGGAAGATGCAGAGCACAAACCGATCCTTCCCCAAGGTGATCCGCCGTGCGTAGCTCCAAAGAAAATGACCAATGAAGCAGAGATTTTGCGTGGACTCGATGGATACATCCAACATTGGACGGACATATCTCAAGACGACGCTCCACTGGAGTACAAGGCCCGACTTGCACACTTGATCACGTACTGGACCGGAGTGAGAAATGCCTTGGGCAGTGGCGCCGAAGAAGATCTTCCTCAATCCAATGAATTGAGGTATGGATTTTGGCCTCGAACTCGACAACCCGGGGATCTTACGACGGATTTAATGCAAGATGGAAGAACGCGGGAGGAGGTCGACATGGATGATCCTTACATTGGCACTCTGGAGGGGAGGCCACCACCAGCATACAACGTGGTCACCGATGTCCGCGAGGGGTTCTACCTCTTTGTGAGGCCCGGATTGGATTGTGAAGAGCCCGTGTGGCTTGCTAGGGCAATTGAAAATCCGCAATTTGATCCAACGGCGGAGCACTTTCGTGAAGTTTTGGTGCAATGGCACACCCCATGCGGAGCATCGAAGGACCCTCAACGATTGTACGCAGGCTAGGACACGAAGACCAATTTCAGATGGAGGGTTGATCGTACGGCCGAGAAGGCTGACTACATTTCTACGGACAGTATAATGGCATCGTGGAAACCAAAGAAGAATGATGGGAACAGTTTCATTGCCCCCCGTCAGCAAGTGCAATTTGTAGTGGATCATTTACGTCGAATTGCAGAGGACGAACAGCGAGGCTCTTGATTTTTTTTAGGGCGGAGGGCTCTTGGTAAAAAAAATTTTGTTGCTTACAATGCTCCCGTGCACTGTAGAAGTCAGTAGAGTGGCAGAAGATGCAAGAAATGGTGCTCATTTGCATGTTCATCGACATTTGTACCCTCCAATTTTATTAAAGTCCAAAAAATCAAGTTCCCGCACATGCCTCGTTTATTCTTCCAGGCCCTACTCCAAATTCAATCTTTGCGGTCCTCACGATCCTCAACAATGCAAATCTAAAGATTTTCTAAAACTTCTGCACATCATGACTCCTAACCAAAATGTAATCCAATGTTTGCTTTCCTTCCATTCTAGAGGTCGACATCTCTCGTGCCCACACTAGGAAATATCATGCAAAACTCGGACAACTATATAAAATTCAAGGCACTTTCTTCCTTACAAGTCCTACAAAGAAATCCACACCCCTCTGTTTCAAAAATCGCACTTCGCCAAACTTCCATGTACAAATGGCACATGGAATACCGCCATTTTAACGAAATTGCCCATGTAATTGGAAACTTATAAAAGAAATGTCGTTGTAGAAATTGTAGGATATTACTTGATATAAGAAAGATTCTATATATTCAATCAATCAATTAAATTATTATAAGACAATACGTGACAAGCTAATTACACAACCTAGCAAATGGCCTCCCCAGCATTCAAACTCGACCTCTTTGGATATTTCTCCAATAGGCAAAAATACTACACCTACAAAGTCCCTCCGGGTATCTACCAAAGTGTAATAGGGGTAGTCACGCCTTCTTCACTACAAACCCATTGTTTGGGGAATGGGGATGTGGCGGCTCCCCATTGGCTCTTTGTGGAAGAATATACTTCTATGGAAAAATCTTCTTCATGTCCATTATTCACCTCTGGAGGTGAATAATAGACGTGAAGAAGATTTTTCCATAGAAGTATATTCTCTTACACTCCTTGTGCTCCTAAATTTCACCCCTTTGCTATCACCACTTTTCCATTATTCGTTTTCATCTTCTACACACCACAAAAAGGGTGTCACACCTTCTTCACTCATAATTGTTCCCGATTGGTTCCCCTTTTCTCTCACCAACTTTTCATTTTTCATAAAAGATTGTTTGGTGAAGAAAGTGTGACTACTTCTAATACCTTCCTACTATTCCTAGCATAGGAAGGACCATTGTATAGTTAGAACACTGATGCACCTAAGCACATTGGGTGGGACCTCAACTACTCCTATCATAGACCTTCATGTAAATCCATACCCTACCATTACTCAAACTCCCAACTTGAACCAAAACCTCAGGCTTGTCAAAAATTGACCTGGCCACTCAACAATTGAGGACCTTCTTGTTGACACAAGATGGTGGATTCAAAAGGATCTAGTTGTTAGGCTTCATCTGAACATAGCAACGCGCTAAAAAACAACAAAATGTGGGAGCAAGGGAGCAAGGGGAGTGCTAGCATGTGAACATAGAATCTATGAGCCCATGAATCTATGAGTCTATATTATAGACACCTTCTATGGTTGTGTTATAGGTATCTATGTTATAGACTCTTTCCATGGCATAACATACCTATGCTATAGGTACATATGTTATAAACACCTTCAAATGGTTGAAGATACATACCTACAACTAGGTTCAAGGCTTGTAGGCTCACATCTCCCCGCTCACATGCTAGTATTGTTGCTACTTCAAATTAAAATTATATTGGTCATATACTTGTAACTCCAAGTTTAAGCAAGGGACCAAAGGGATTTTTTCAAGGCTTAATTTATTGAATGTTTTTGGTCATTACTTTTCTTGCTAATGTTTTTTTTTGGCAAAAGTAAAACAATTGGACAATGCTTGGAAATCACTAATGTAAAAATTAAAAATCTCACGTGAGACACTATAGAGTGGGATTTATATTTTGGATCTACAGATTGTACTTTACATAGATATAGGCATGATAGGATAGGTGAGTATTGTTTATCCTTTAGAGGACAATTGTCCCCCGAATGGACATTTGTAAATTCAAGCAAGTCACCTTCAAGTCAATTTTGAATGGATATTTTCAAAAATTTGGCACAAGATGTAGACATGTACCTTGTGCTGTGAGAATAAAAAGTAAATTATGATAAGGTGTTTGGATCAAAACTTATGGTATCTAAAATGATTAGGCCAATCTATGCAATTTCAACATCTTTGGGGCAATTTTTGGTAGACCCCTCATCTACTTTTGGAATTTGGCATTTATGTAACTAATGTAATATGTCATGATATTTCTACAAAAAATAATTATTTTAGCTCTAAAATCAAAGTCCAAGAGGAGTCAAACTTTGTTAACTTGAAGGGTAATTTTGAAAATAATCATTTTCATCTAACTTCAAACTCTATAATCTTGCAATCCATGTTGTCTAAGATTTTTTTTTAATTTTCACATATTCTTATTTTTTTAATTCATATTTTCATTGTTAAAATTTCAAAAAATCAAATTCCCCAATGCACAAGAAATCATCAAAAAAATACAGCCAATGTATAGCTTGACCTCTTCATATTATAGGACTATTTAGAATATGACAAAACTTTTATTTGTTTTTGAAATTTTGCATGAGTATACCTAACAAGTTGTATTATTTAATGGTGTATAGTTTTGATTAAGAACTTAGCAAAAATCTCACTTCAAAAGGGCTTAAAGTTTGTTGTCCCTATTTGGCAAGTTTTGGAAAAAACAACTTTCAATCATTTAAAACCTAATAATCTTGCAATCCACCCATTCAAATGGGATGATTACTTTTTCACATTGCCCTTATAGTCTACTACACTTCTCTATGGTTGGATTTCAAAAGAAGGTTTTAATTTTAAAATTTCGTCAATGCACCAAAAATTGGCAAAATTTGATAGTTCACTTGAAAAACACCCTTTGTCCTCTAGGAATTACAAATCTATATAAATAAAATAAATTTTGATAAATATTTGATTGCAGATATTTAGTATTTCTACTTTAATATACCATAAATGTATGCGGGCATGGAAATAAAAATTTAGGTTGTTTATTTGTAGATATGAACTATGATGAGATGTAAACATTGGCATTCAATAATGGATGAAACATTGCATTGCCTAGATGAAAAGTATTGATTTTAACCAATGGTTTGTTTATCATCCTTTATAATGTTTGAATTTTTACTTAGTAGTGTGCATGGTATGGTGTTAACAAATATTTGTCTATTACTATAAATCCTATGTCAATCGTATATATTTTTACTAATGTATTGAATGGTTCTATCTATAGCTCATTCTTTATAAAGACGTGTTTTATTTTTCTTGCATTTTGACAAGTGTTTAACCCTGGAGCACTCCAACTTCCATAATTTAGACAATGTACAAAATGGATGAGCCATTGTTGACAAGGAATTTTGTTTTTTTATTCATCCATTTTTGTGATAGTTTGCAAGTGGATTTTGCGTTTGCTCGTGATGATGACAAATGCATTCGGACAAGCAATACTTTTGTAGAAAATGATGAAGTGAAACATATTTGATTTTGGGACAAATTTGGAAATGCCCAATAGGAAGTTCGGGCTCAAATGACATTTGTGTGGTCCGAAAATTACAATTGGGTTGTAGGTTTCAGGCAACGCTGTAGGGCTTTAGTCGCCATTATTTAAATGAATGCTAGTTAGTAAAAAATGGAAAAACTCAACCTTCTTCATTCTCTATGACGTCGTGCATAATAACAACTAGTGGTAAATGAAGGGCAAATATCACTTAGACAAGATGTTTGAGTTTTGTAATTCAAAATATTGAAATAAGAAGTATGTATCATACTTCATTTTGGAATGTGCAAAGTCCAATGTGTACAAGCTTTTGATGTCATCATGACCCAAGTATGTGTAGCCTACCATTATCTAATGTGGATAGTAATATTTTACTGCATTGACTCATTTACATTATTGCAATCATGAATTCGGGCATCCAGGTGAAGCACTTGTTTCTTCCTACCTAGGCAAGTTGTAGAAGATAGGATATGCTAAAGGAAAATGCAAGTTTTCGCTTCTCACTTGAGAGACCTTTGTCATTGCAAGGTCCACATTGTCAATGACATTGTCGAACTCCATCAAGAAATTCTATGGTCTCAATCTTCGGATCACTCTCTCTGCATTGAGTATTTTTTGTAATTTTTTGAGTAGGGGGGCAGTAGCTGTGACTTCATTTCCTTAGTCAAAAGCCCCTACACGTCTAAGTCAACACCATTGTCACCATGGTCAAACCTCTTGATCTCCACATCCTTCATTGTTTCATGCGATCTAACTTCATAATGCAACAAATGCTTTCTCCAATCTCCAAATCCTACAATTACTTTTAATGTATACAATGATGATTTTTCTACAATGTTCCTACAAATTCCCACTCAATTTACACTTCTTTATACTTCACCGATGAGTTTGGTCCTTCTAGGGTTAAAAAAATGGATTTGTAAATATATGTACAGTTAATTTTCATCATAGAGTACTTACAAGGTGAATTTAATTCTTGGGGAAAAAATATAGCCCTCCTAAAATACTCTTGTCATTCAAGAAGGTGCCTTAGATTTTAATAAGTAATGTGCTTGAAAGACAATAACCAATGATTTCAAACTCATTACCCCCCTAAAGGTTTTTGACTATGTTTTCACCAAAAACACTCTAAAATTGTCATTTTAGTATGAGTACCAAATTTTTGAAATTTTGACCATAGTAGGTTGGTTTGAGAAGATGTAGAAAAAATTTCAGAAATTTCGACCATGTGGATTGCAAGATATTAGTGTTTGAAGTGACAAAAATCCTTTTTGGGAACTTAAAAATGCCAATGCACTAGAAGAAAACTATGTTAGAATCCCTGAAAACATGCCACCTTGTTTTTGTTAAGTTCCCATTTCAAAACAAAACAAAACAAAACAAATTCGTTTTTTTGCATTTTGACTGCGTTTTGAAACGGGAACTTAAGAAAAACAAGGTGACATGTTTTTAGGGATTCTAACATAGTTTTCTTCTAGTAATGGTTGTAATGTTGTAATAAACAATTTACATCCTATGATTTTATTTTTTTGTCACTTCAAATATTGACCATTGATTGTGGAAAAATTTTGCACTACAAATTTTGAATTTAATTTTCTAGCATACTCAACATGATGTTCATCATGTCTCCAAAAAATTTCAAACCAAAAAAAGACGTGGAGCACATCCAAAAAAATCTTGCAATGCAACAATATCTAAGAATTTACAATGCACAATATGTTTTTTCAAGCACATTTGCCACCTCATAATTTTGCAACTTGGAAATCCAAACAATTGGTTGAAAGATATACTAATGCTTTACAAGTTCCAAAAAAAATTTGGAAAATAACAAATCCTCTACTTCCTATAAAATTTAGAAGGACGATGTGAATAATATATAAGCAAAGGCTTTCGGCAACCCTTGGAAAATGGATTCACATGAGTTCCCAACCTATCCCCTCCATTAGGAACTTTGAGCTTGACCTCCTTCATCCACCTTCCTTTAGGGCATCCACATCACAGTCTAGGGAGATTTTTAGCTTAATTGGCTAAAATCCTACATTTTCTCAAACCAAACAGTTGTTTGAAGCATTCTCTCAGCTAGGCCTTTAAAAATAGAGAATATTATTTGATTTTCCACTTAAATGATTGGTTTTTTTCTGAAGATTTTGAAATCAATTTAGCAATTCCTAATTTCAACTAGCTAACTTGTAACTAAATGCCAGTACTCCCTATACATTGATCCATATTGTGGACACACCAAGAAGGGGTGCCAAGTGAGGTATGCCATTGTGATGTAGTTTCATTGCTTGAATATATTAAATTGTAAAAAATCAAAATCCATTGAGTACTACTTTGTATGGCTTTTAAAGCATTTTTAACTTAATTTGAATTTTCAAGCATGAATAAAGACTCTTTATATACATATGGGGTGGTAGGAGGTAGAACCCATGTGGGATATGTAAATTAGAATTAGTAGAAACTCAACCACTCATAGTTAAGCCAATATTAGGAATTGTGTTTCAAGTAGAATTTTAGATCTCATTTAGGCATAGTAGAATAAACTTTTTCAAAATAAATTGAAGTTAAAAATGTTGCGAAATCAAGTTAAATCTCATCTTCAAAAATCCGTTTGAGATTTCAAGCCTCTAATAAAAAGTTATGGACAAATTTAGAGAACAGCTGGAAGGAATTTTTTTTTGACATTTTCAAACATCCTCTCTAAATTTTGTCTATATATTTTTATTGGAGACTCAAAATCTCCTACGTATTTTTGGAGATGAAAGGTATTTTTACTTGCCAACTTTTTGTAGTTCAAAGTGTTTTGGAAAAAGTTATTCTACCATACCTAATTGAGGTCTGAAATTCTACTTCAAATACAATTCATAAGTTTTGACAATGAGTGGTCAAGCTTTCATCTTCAAATTATCCCGTATCCTTTGAGGATTCACAATGGACAATGGATTTCATTGTAATAACAACCTCTCCACTCAAACTTCTCACCAAATGCTAGTGAAGCAAATTCTATATTTAACCAATAAGTTCTTTTTTGATGGCAAATTTGTTGAATGACATTGATATTTCTCATTTATTTGTAGATTTAATTCTTAAGCCTGAAAATTGTTGCCATAAGACTAGGCATGAAATTCTAGGGGCTTATACACGTTGGAGGGGTGGCCAATGGTCCTAACCTTTCACTTTGGTCTTTCGTCCTTTTGACTAGTGCAACTTTTGCGTCTGCCATTGGGCCTTAGTCAACAAAATTTGGACACCCTTGCATGCCTCTCAAGTTGAAATTTGCTTGTAAAGGCCTATAACTTCTTTGCCCAATATTGAATTGAAATAAAAATTATATATCCACAAAGTTTTCACAGAACTACACATCCACAAAAAATTTTAAAAATTCGAGTAAAATTTCAACTCATAGGAACCTACCTGAACTCCAAATTGTCCCCCAAGGGGACAATGGGCCTTTAGAGATTAAAAAAGTGATTTTTTGAGCTGCCCGCCAAGGATTATAATTACATATCATGCAATAACTTTTAAACCATGTTGTCAAAAGTTATAAAAATTATTGCGCCTTAAAGCTACTCCTTGGGTATATGTGTGAAATTTCAAAGAAAAATAAATGAATAAATGCATTAGTAGTGAATTGCCCAAAATTGCTATGTTGCGAAAAAAAACATTTTGGTGCTTTAGGGGTTAACCAGGATTGTTTGGATGACATACATCCAAATTTGTCAAATGCAAAGGCAATCCTAATAACATTTTGTGACTCTAAGATTTTGAAATTTTGAAAAAAGTCGCCTATTGTTCATTGATTGGGCCATTTTTGTCTTCTACCAAATATAACTAGCCTTGCGGTCAACCATCTAACCTTCTAGCCATTGTTGATTAAATCCTAAATGCCCAAGGTCTTTCTTGATTTAAGAATATCATTGCTTTTGAAGTGTTATAAACCTAAATGTCACTAAAGTATAGATATCTCAGCCATACAATCTTGTAGTGTATTGTACATGTTGTAGATGACATGAATCAAATTTGAAGTCATTTGGCATTAGATGGGTTTTCCCTACCGGGAAGGGCTGTGAGTTCCCAACCCTGAATTTGGCCGAAACAATCGAAACAGGCTATTCGTAGGCTCTACTGACCTGGTAGAACGACTGCCACATCCTTTTTTTCCAAAAAAAATAAAGTAAAATAAACTTTGTTTTTCATTTTAAGAACTTTAAATTTTTTTTTTTTTTTTTTTGAAAAAAAACACAAAAACTAACACCCGCGTTCGATGGGGGCCGGGGGAATGGAGCTGGGAATGGAGCTGGGAATGGGCCTGAAACGGCCCTCAAGCCCCCCCAAATCCCATCTAATGTCACAATTGATTGCAAGATTAGAGTGTTTTAGTGTTGAAAAAGGATGCTGAAATTTTCTTGACACCACATTTTGAGGTGAAATTTGATTTCCAAACCTACTCAAATAATAAAACTTGAAACTATAAAGTAAATCAAAACCACCATACAAACACATTGGTGAAAGAAAATATCATTGAATTGACTCATGGTGTTTGGAAAATGGCTTTGAAATACCCAAAAAATAGCAAAAAAGTTGCAAAAAACACATTTGAGGTTGAACCTCCTTCTACCAAAATGCTTCTTAGTAATTCATAACGTCTTGGATTGATATGAAAATTTAGCTAGACAAACTAAACTAGTATGTGCAACTTTTCCAAATTATTTTTATTGGAAATAGACATTGTATGAAGAAGAAACAAGCTGCCGAAGTTCATTGTAATCCAAAAATGTTGAGATTTTGGACTTTGAATTGCTCCCAAAGATTCAAAACAACTAGGATTGACATGAGATTTTTACCACAATAACTAGAATGTAAGGAGAACATAAGCCAACAAATTTGATTGAAAACGAACATTAGATGAAGGAGATACAAGCACCCAAAGTTGTAGCCATCAAATGCAATTTGGTGAACTGAAATTGAACCTATGAACTTTGTTTGGCTTACAAAAATCATTACATCTTGGATTGATATGAAATTATTACCACACAAACTAAATGAGAAATCTCAAATTTTTCAACAAATTTTATTGAATTTGGACATCAGATGTTAAAGTTATAGTACTTTAAATTGGACTTGAAACTATGTGAGGACTCTTTACATGATTGTTGGCATGAGTGTCATTTTGTACAAAAATCATGATTGTTTAAAATGTCCATTCAATCTTCATAGAATGTTATGCACCTCAACATTAACTTGACTTGATGTTTAATTAAAAATTAATAATGCATCCTTAGTTCCTTACATCAAACAAGGCAAAATCGGATGAATTTCTAAATATTTTCATTAGAATAATAAATATATAATATGACATTTGAATAAGCATGAAAATTTTCAAAATTCTATATTGTATGAAAAATATCCACATGAATTTGTATTGAGAATTATAAAAAAAATAAAAAATAATAGTTTCAGAAGTTTTTTAAAAGACACCAATGGAATCTTTAGTGTTCAAAAAAAAAAGTGTAAATATATATGATTAAATTCTAATTTAAATATGTCTTCAAAACAATAAAGTCAAATATACAATGACACTTTAAAGAAATGAAATAGCACATTAATTGAAAAGATTTGAATGATTGTTCCAAAATAACAAAGTAGACATTATAATTGCTTAAAAGTTATTATCAAATAATCCATCAAAAATATAACTTACTACAAAAAGCCCATTTTTTTTGCACCATGGTCCTAGATTGCACCATTTCAAAATAAATGTCTACTTATTGCTAAATAAAAGTAGTTCTTTTCTACCAGAAATTTTTCATTTCTATTGAAAATGTGGATGAAAATTTGCATGAATATGATTGAAAAGTGTTTTTTGGTCCAAAAGATGGATGAATGTAGAAGTACAATGCTTCACCAAATTTTAAGAGATCACCATCTTGACACTTTTTCAAAATGTAAAAAAGAAAGGGTTGGTTACTACTTTGGCTATGTTTTAAAGCTCACTGTTTTTTGCATTTGTAACACTCAATGTTATGTAGGTCAAAAGGTGCATCAAGACAAGTTTGTCAAGCTATTCAAGTGTCTAGCTAGTCCATCTAACATGCCTATTTGATTGGGGCAAAAACTCTTGTCAAATATAGTCAACAATATGTTGACAATTTGATATAGTTACTCATATGCACATGGACTTACTTTCTCCATGTATTGGATCACATGCATGCCATATATATATATATAAAAGCATTCAAGTAGGGGTGCCAAATGGAAATTTTGGATTTGGGCTTCAACAAGTTGGTGTTTGGGTACAAAGTTTGCATTCAATCTTTGTGGATTATGACATCTATTGGTGCCTACATTCCATATGAGTTGGCCCTTCTATCCAACAACTAGAGCATACACTAAAATGTTGACACCCACACCAACTATTGGCACCTTAATTCCAACATCAAAATTCACATCAAATTTAAAGGCCTATATCATGTAATAATACTAAACTACAAATGACTAGTAAATTTTTTTCACAAATCCTAAAATAAAGGCCCTTAAAACCATATTTGTTTGGATTGCCCATCCATCCAGTTTGTCACTCCAACAAACAAGTTTGGTAATTTCCACCCTCTAATGTGACAACCATGCATGGGTAGGGTAGGATTGGACAAAGTAAAGAAATTAAGAATAAAAGGTTGCTAACAAAGTTTAACAAAAGGTTTTAGAAAATTGTCACATGTTGATAAAAGACTTGATTGCATCATTGTTTTTTCTAGGTTCTCATTGTATTTTTCAAAAAAATTCAAAACTTTCAAAGAATTAATGATTGAACCCATTCTTGACTCCAAAATATTGTCAACAAATGGCAGATTTAACATGTGTCCATCGAAGATTTAATTTTTTTCAAAAGACTTAATTTAACATCTTAATTAGATATAAAATTAATTTCAATGAACCTCATATTTTTTCATAAAAATTCATTGTCAAAATCTTGAAATAAATTTTATGTTGAAATAAAAAGGTAAAATTTGCAACTTAATTGTATAAGATGATCATGTCTACTCTAATCTCCTTTAAGTCACTTAGACACCTATATCAATTGCAAGCAACATTTTTTTGAAGAACAATACTCCACTTGTTGGAAGCATGTCTTTGAATTAAATTTAGAGGGAAGTTAGTGTATTGGCTGTTTTTTTGTCAAAGCTAGCAAAATTTCACCAACAAAAGAAACACTAATTGAAAGGTTCTAATGATTGCATGAGACTTTAGAAAGCATGTCAATAATATTTATGTTTCTCAAAGTATTAGGCCAAAATTTTCTAAATAAATTTTTAATTTTTTTGAAAATAATTAGTGTTGGACTACTATTTTCATGTAGGTAATGACAAAGTACCAAGTTTATTTTGCTATTTATATGACCTCTAAAAATTTTCAAAACCGATTGCATTGACTTACACTTACATTTGCTAACACCTCAATATAATTATTATTAACAAATCATCTTCACAAATGTTGAATCTCAAACAATTATTTATTTTAAACAAAGATTTCTTTAATCTTATTCACTTTTTTTCACACATGTAGGTGAGAATGAGAGTATATGCACCAATTCTTCCCAAAATGGGCAATTTAGTGTCAATTTACCTTGTTGGTTGTGCAAATATTTTAGATTTTACAAATTGCTCACAAAGCAATTGATTGTAAGATGAAGAAATCTATTTATGCTATTTTAACTTCATTGATACATTTGAATAGTATAATTTACTATGAGGAAAAAGATTTGTTGAATCATGTGCCTTGGCTTGAATGGAATTGATAAAACACTTGCTAACATTTATTATACCACCAATTGTCCAAAATCCCACCAATTGCTCAATTTGGAAATTTAAATTCATATTTGGTACCAAGGACCTTGTTTCATCTTGAAGAAATCAAGAAACACCAAAATTACAAATTGGAAACTACAAATTGGAAAGTAGATTTAAACATTCATCCTCTATAATAAAGAAAAGATTGGAGTTCCTACACCATCGACCCACAAAGGCCAAATGTGCTCTAACGCTAGCTGTCAATTCTAGTTGGAAGAAGACTTTACAATCTAGGACCACATACATAAGGTTGAAGACAATGATGCTAGAGCGTGAGCACATAGATATGAGCCTATGAACCTTGAACCTAGTTGTAGGTGTTTATAATATGTGTACCAATAACATAGGTAGATTATAACATGGAAAGAATCTATAACATAGAAACCTATAATCATAAAAAGTGTTTATAATATAGACTCTAAGGCTCATGGGTTCATAGATTTTATGCTCACAAGCTAGCACTCCTCAATTCAAATGGCATTAATCAATGTGGGCCAAGGATAGTTACAAGAGTGGGTTCAAACATACTAAGAATTTCAAATACCACAACATAGAAATGGGTATTTAGTATGGGTGAATATTTAATCATCTATAATTCACGGAGTAGATAACTAGGGTGTCACTTATATAATATAATAATAATAATATTAATATAATATTAATATAATATTTGTATTACACCATCCTAAATAATTATTAAGATATTAAATGATGTTCTTCACGACAATTAACATCAATGCCAAATAAACTTAATAAATAATTAGAGCATCCAAATTTTTTAACATGATGTACAATAGTATGTACTAATGAGAAATAAAATGGACTACACTAAATTAACATTTTGGTGTAATGTTGTTCATAAATCTCTATTCACATAAAAAAGTCAAATTTCAAAATTTTAATGATTTTTTTGTTATGAAATAGTTAAGTAATTGTATTTGCTTCACTAAAGAAACTCTTGCACAAATTTTAGACTAAAAGAATGTAATTGACAATATGTTGTTTGTATAGCTTAATAAAAAGTGTACCTATATGTTTAATGTTAATCCCAAAGCATGCTTTTTAACAAATTTTGTATAATGTATAGAAAAAAGAATACATTTGAATATTTCCAATAAATCCAAGAACTCATTTAAGAACTTCAATTAATTTGAAAAATATAAACCCAAATTATACATAGATATTTTAAAATTTATAGTATTTGAATCAATTATTGCAATTTTAAAAGTTGCAAAATACAAAATATCATATATTATGAGTTACTAACTGAATTAATATATTCTTTCTTGAAATTTTCTAATCTAAAGTTTTATGAAATGATTCTCCATCAGCATCAAAATATAAAAGTTTTAAATTTAAATTAATAAAAAAATCTACATTGGATATGATTTTTGTTATAATTTGGACCTTCAAAAATCATCCAAATTCCATGTTTATACAAAAAATTATTGAAATTTTTTTAATTCATAAATAATACTTCCATTTGTTATGTTGAAAATGATATATTTAGTTTGTTAATTATATAGAAATTAAATTAACATAACAATAAACATTTGTCCATTAGATATCCAACTTATTAAAAAGCCTATATTTTCTAAACTAAAGTTTCACTTTTATGATATTATATTCATTGATGGTAAAAAAGGTCCTTTGCACATGAAGAATATAGAATCAATACAAGAACACCTAAGAGCTTATAGAATGAGATTCCAACTTGAATTCATGCCTTGTGCGGCAAAAAAAATCTCTTACTTTACATTACTATCTTGGCACATATTTGTACTATTAAATTATCTTAGTAGCTTTTAGCTCTAAGAATCTTCTATAGAAAATAATTACTTGAAATTCTACAAAAATTAGTAACTTGGTAAGGTTTTATTTAACTTCAAAATGTTGTCGACACCAAAATTTGGTGCCTTGGGCATTTAGGGGTTAATGCATCTCTTTGAAGTCCACAATCAAATCCTTGCTAACTCTTTGTTTTTATAAAAGATTTTTGTTGTAATTTTTTAATAAAAATTTTCTTCTAAAATTAACATTGTCTATTTTTTAATTTATTAAAATATAAAATACATTGTGATTATTGAAGATACAATATTTTAAAATTCAACATCTTTTTATTTGTAGATTTGAATTTTACAAAAGACCAAATGTAGCCTAAATTTCTAAAATTGTGATAAATCAATATTAGGTGAAAACTAAATAATAATCTAATGATGAATTTTAATGAATACAAGTTCAAGTACTGAATTTTCAATTCACAAAACATAACCAAGATAATAATATTTAAAATATTCAAAACTTTAGATTCATGCTTAACCCCTAAAGGATCATAGCTATGATTTCACCAAAAATGCTCCAAAACTACCATTTCTAATACAAGTACCAAATTTTAGAAAAAAGAGCATTTTTGGACACATGTAACCATAGGATCTTGTAGTACACTAGTTTGAAAAGTTTTGGAAAAAATTTCAGAAATTTCCACCATGTAGATTGCAAGATATTAGTGTTTGAAGTGACAAAAATTCTTTTTTGAACATTGTAAAAAACTAAGAACTCACATTTGTATGAAAAATTGTCCAAAATGGTGGTGCTTCTTTGGATTCACTCTTCAAGGCAAATTGGCTACATGTTTGAAAAAATTTAGATTATTTGAAATTGTACAACATATAGAAAAAAAATAGTAAGTAGAAAGAAATAGAGAATGACTCAAAATACTAAATTTTTAAGAATTTAATTATGGAATTGAAAAATGCCAATCCCAATGGTTGAAATGTTGTGATAAACAATGTACTTCCTATGATTTTATTTTTTTCCAAAAATATTAAAAATAGAGTTAAATAAAGAACTTCAAAGTTTATTTTAGAACATAGAATCCATAACTACCCACAAACTAAAACTCTTCATAACTTTTGACTCATTCATGAAAATGGAATGATTAAAAGCTTTCCATGTATATATATAAGTCTAAAAAACCAATTTGAAATTTTTATTTTAAAAAAAACTGATTTTTTCTAATCTGCCCAGACTACCCAATTACAAGAAAAAGTAACATATTAGGCCATAATTTTTAACTCATATTTCCAAATGTCTTGAAATTTAATGCACATGAAAGATATTCCTTGTCTACACCTTCTATTAAAGTTTGGGCCAAAAAAATGGAAATCTCCAATCACATATACCTGCCCAAAATTTCTATGTTGCCAAAAAACATAGTTTGGTCCTTTAGGGCTTAAGAAAATTATTTTTGTAATAATCTTTAAATTCATATTGACAATTTTAGAAGGAATTTTGAACTATTTGTTTTCAAAACTTATTGATAAATATTGATTAGTATAGTTGTAAATTTAATAATAAAAGACTATACTCCACTGCATATTCTATCCTTAAATTGTTGTAGAGGACAAAAACTATTAAATGAATGATTTTCAAAGAATATATAGAACCCAGAAAAACCCTATTCCCCTAAGAATTTGATAATTGTTTTATTTTTATTTATTTATTTAAATACACATACAATTTACTCCACTACTCCAAACAAAACATCACAAACAAACAAATCAAACCTCAACCAAGGAAAAATCATGAAACAACCTTAGTCAACCCTATAAAGATGCTTCATACCATAGAGTGCATATGTTCATCCTTGGAATTTTATGCGAAAACAAAAGGTCTTGCACAATAATTTGACCTCCAATGAATGCTTCTTTTTTTTCTTTTTTAAATAGATGATTCTCACACTATACTGAAAAGGATGATTTCCACAGTGACCAACCCCTCCTTACAAGGTAAACCCAATAAGGACAAGGAGGACCAAATGTGTGCAACAAATGACTTTCGTGGAAACTGGAGACACACAAAAAATGCAGCAGCTTATCCTGCATGGAATAATTTTTGGCCAACTACCTTGGTAATAGGATCGCATCCTTCCAGGGTTAGGTTCAATAAGACAAGAACCCAAACACAGTCAAAGATCGCTCGAGTGTCCTACGAATCTGATAATTTTTGGCTGCCTACCTCGGTGATAAGGCCTCCTCGGTTGTCCTCTTCCCGTCTTCCAGAGTTCTTAAAGATCATGTGGTCAGGTCTATGTGGAAGTACACATGAGCAACGTCAGGGGGCGGCAGGCTTTACAGGCATCAAAGGGCAGGATAGCTGGCCTGACACACTTCCAAGGACACAAAAAAACACAATTGTTGAAGTTTTATCAGCCGAAAGGGAAGAAAAATCATCTGAGCAAGTGTTTAATGCCGCACTGCTTTTCTGCACAGAATTTGAGTTCCTACGGCTCTACAGCATGAATGATTGAGGCCGGGGGCTCCGACTCCCACATTCGGGGAATCAATATGAAAAAAAGCTGAGAACCCAAATTGATCACTAGTCAGTCTCACTCATTCTAACTTATGCGTGCAACGGACAATCACTAACTGTTCATTTGCATCAAAGGGGGAAACGGGCAAAGACAAAAGGCAAAGGCAAAGGGGAGAAAAAAGCTGAACCAAACTAGGTACATACAAACTATTTATTATAACGGCATTTTAACTGCAGGAAAGTTTTGAATACGTAACCGTCTCCTGACGGACGCCATCAATGGGAGGTTCAAAACTCCAGTAACATAAATATCTGTTTTCAAGGAAAAGGAGAATACACCAGTGAGATGAATAGAAAGGGAGAGCCTCACTCAACTAACTTGAATAATGCTTCAAAAAGGGGCAAAGGCTTTAAAGATAAGTGGCACCTACGTAACCTACCATTCTTGAACTACCTAGAATGAGGCTCATGTGCAGTGAGAACATGATATCCTCGGAAGGAATGCAGAAGGACCGCCGGGGCCTCCGCTTCAAGCCTTTCAAACAATCAATCATTGATAAAAACTTGAAATTCAAATAAGGAAAGCATATTCCTTCGTTAAGGAAGTTGACCAAGGGAACAAAAGGGAAAAGCCTTCCAAGAGCGTTGTTCAAGCAAAAGCTTTTCAACGAAACGTGGAGGCAATCCCAGTCTCGAACATCGGGTACCAAGCACTGATTGAAGGAGAACAGAGTGCTACCATGTCAGAACCGAAAATGCAAACAATCAGGAGAGCTAGGTACCGCAAACAAAGCTAAACATGCAGTTGCATCAAGAAAAATACATATGAAGAAGAAAAACCAGTGCAAAAAAAGATTTTTACCTTTTTACTAACATGGGACACACTCAGGTCACCAAGAAAAGGTCGTCAAAGTGCCCAATGAGAGCCCATCAACATCTTGTGTAATTTTGAACTGGATCCTTGGGTACAAGAGGTCCAATTTCGGACATCAACACTGAGATAAATGAGATGGCCCCCCAAATAGCACGGCAGGTGTTCTCCTATAGGGTATATATATATGTACTAAGCTCTCTACTAGGGTGTATAACAGATATTATGTACAGTATCCAAAGCAGACAGGACCCCAAGCTGACTGCAAGCCAGCCTTCCGAAGGCCAAGCCAGTACCATAGGTGGTAGTCATCTTCCTCACACACCCTATGGCTTCTCTCTCATAAGAAGGAGAAAACCAGTATGGACAGCAGTCCCAGACCCGGAAAGCAGGGAAGAAGAATTAAGTATAATTTTTTTCACTACAATAAGCCTACAAAAGGCGGGGCATCCGTGCGGGGCCCTGCAAGGGTGCGGTAAACGTACAACTTCTCCACATGGTCGTCAGGATGGTCAAAGAGTAAGCTCTCTTCACTGATGATTTCGACGTTGAGGGACTGGTTCTTCTGTGCCAGGAACTGGCAGCCATCCAGGGTGACTTTACAGGAGGACATCCACAACGCGCGCATGGACTCGTACTTTTCGATGCCCGTCAAAAGGGCCTCATCCCCAAAAGGACAGTCCCTCACCTCCAGCTTGCGCAGTTTGGGGCAGCCTTCCAGCACATGCTGCATCCCCAAATCGGTATCGCCAGCAAATGCGATTGACAAAGTCTCTAACTTCTTCGCATATTGACTAATATACTCGAAAGTCTTATCAGTCAGACGCCCGGAGAGTGACAAACGCCGGAGATCTGTACACTGCTTGCACACTTCACCAAAGCCATAATCCAAGGTTTCTTTCGTATCGCAGTCGACCTGGTACACCCTCATGATACACAAACGAAAGTGGGTCATTTTGGGGCAGTTCCTGGCAAATCTCGCCATGGCTGCATTAGTCATCTGCTTGCAGAAGTAGAGAATCTTCCGCATTTCGGGACATCCCTCAGAGATGGCGAGGAACCCCTTTTCAGTGACAAGGCCATCCTCCATGAGGGAATACACACGGAGCTCCCTCAAGTCCTTGCATGTTCGAGCTGCCCACATTAAACCCTCGTCGCCCACATGGTCTTGAACCTGAAAAATCCAGAAGACATCTAGGAATTGTTAAAATGCTGACTCAGGACAGTTCACGATCATCTATCCATGAAGGAGGTCAAAGCCATGACGGTAATTAGGGTTAGGTTTGCGGGAAAGTCACAAATCTTCTAAGAAGTCGCTTTCTCCAGCTCATACTAATAATCCTACACAAGAATTGGAGACACGAACTCATCACCCAACGTGTGCGGATATATCACAGATGATTCTGCTTGAAGTGTTAAAGAGCAGGCTAGAGATGGAACTTAGGTTCTTCACGTGTATGGAATTTTCACATTATAAGAAACCCTAAAGTTGGAAGACCGTTTCAATTAGAACCAAGAAGTTATCAGGAATTGATGTCTCTAAAATGAAGGGGAGCAACCAACCAGTAGGCGCTGCAGCTTTTTGCAATATGAGATGAGGATGGAGAAATCTCTTTCTGAGAGGAAGATATTCGAGAGGTCGAGGGTGAGAAGCTCCCGATAAATTGGAATCAACGCGTGATGGCAATATGGGACAATGTCCCAGAGTCCTGAAAGTGTCCGAATATTCTTGCACCCAACAATGGAGGCCAGAAGTTCATCCTGTGTTGAGGGATTTAGGCCATTGTGGTTGAAAACCCCGGTGCCAAGCTCCACGAGCTGTGGAGCTCGCACTAAAATCCTTCGCAACTGATCCAGAGACATCTCCTTGTTCAACTTCAACCTCTTCAGACTTCGACAGCGATCCACCAGTGCCTCCAGATGCTTAAACTCAACTTCACCCACTTTGCTTTTGATGGTCGCAAAGTTGAGACACTCTAACGACGTTTGAGTTTCAGGAAACGCTTTTAACCACTCTAAATTCTGGATTTCCATGTCATTTTCTTGGAGATCCAGCTCCGTGAGGTTCCTGTGCGCAGGAAAACACAAAATGCTTAGGTCTTCGAAATAGCAAACCCCGAATAAAGCACACACTTACACATGGAACCTCTGCTCACATGTGGAAACCTGTATTTTACAATCAGAGGTGGAAAATGCTAACTTGGTGTTCTGTTGGGATTGGATACATGGCCAAAGAACTGTGTACAAGCAAATACAATATACAATATTTTGGATTGTTACATGACCCCCAAACCAAGAAAAATGCAGATTGCAGAACCTACTCCTTTTAGTAAGCAGGGAAAATAGTAAGCATAGAGGGCTCATTTCGCATTAAAAATTGGAACTCTCTTATGAGAAATAATATGTCTTCCCACTGGCAAGGATAATATTTCTCATAACGAGAGACTCTACTTTCACGTTACCAGACACAACCTCAATGGTTGAATGGTTGCATGTTACCGGAAATAACCTAGACACAACCTCAATGCTTGAATGGTTGGATCTTGGTCAATCATGGGTCTGAAAGAAGGGTTTTGTAACGCTAAAGCAGCCCCACGTTATGGAAAATAACTGGAAAATAACATGCCTCTCCTCATCCAATGAGAGGCTGTCAACTGTACTCAAATGAGGTCCATCGAGGTTATGTACACATCTGATTAAACAACTTTCACAAGCGAGAGTGTATGTCCAAGCCCATTTGTGACTCAACCTTCTCTTATGAGACACACACTCTGCACTTCCACAGTCCAAGTATATCCTCACAATCTGTCCCACTATGTACACACCTGATTGGACAGATTCTAGGACTTCAGTTGCAAACACAAGTAAGAGTGCATTTCAAAGAACATGAATTTCCCCAAAGGCGTATCATAAGAGATTGTGGCCTGTAAAACGCCGAACAGCATGAAATTTCACCTGCAACTCCTTGAAATCGCCGTAAGCCCCTCGGTGCTGAACCCATCACAGCTCGTCATCCTTAACGCCCTAAAATTGGGGAAGCAACTGGCGATCATCCTCAAGCTCTCATCCGACACCGTCATCCTCTTCAACCGCAGCTCCTCCAACCCTGAGTAGTGCTCCACCAGAGCCTCCACCCAGGGCTGAAGGAAAGCGCCCCAATTGGGAGGCACCAGGCCGAAATCCGTGAACCGGGGCCGCCCTTTCATTTCCAGGGAGGTCAGTTTGGGGAACCGACGAAGGAGAATGGCAGGGGAGAGCGCGTAGCAGTTCCCGATGAAGACCTTGCGGCGGCTCCATCCTTCGGCTCTGAACCAAGCCTTGCAGACAAGAGAGACTGAGTTGCGGTCCTTGTGGGCGTCCAGAAAGACCAAGACGTGCTCCAGAACCTCGTCGGGGAAGACGAAGGGCATCGCAAATGGCCGATGCAGAGGATCCAAACGCAATTGATAATCTATTCTTACACTAAGTCTCTACTCGTGACATGAGGTCACTCTTATGTTTTCAAGAGTGCTTGTCAACTTTCACGGCCTACCAATGCGGATCCTATTGGGAAAAGGAGTCACTTTAGAAGGAAATTAAGCTCCTGAAGTACCAAACGCAATTGATGTCTCTATTCTCACAGAAACCACACCCTTCTCATCACTCTTATCTTTTCAAGAGAGCTTGTCAATTTCCACCACCCCGTGCAGCTTCTATTGGGAAAATGAGTCACTGTAGATGGAAATCGAGCTCCTGAAGTACCAAGGGCAATTAATGCCTCTATTCTAACAATATCCACACGATTCGTGACATGAGGTTCATCACTCATTCCTTTTCAAAAGAGCTTGACAACTTCCACGGCCTACCATCTGCAGCTCTAATTGGGAAAATGAGTCACTAAGGATGGAAACCGAGCTCCTGAAGTACCAAACGCAATTGATACTCTGTTCTCACACGAACCACACTACAGTTGAGATGACACTCATCACGATTATCTTTTCAATATAAACTTCCACGACCTACCATCTGCAGTTTCTATTGTGAAAATGCGTTCACTGTAGATGGAAACCAAGCTCCTGATGTAAGAATTACAACGACGCTCATAGAGACGAAGATCTCGTTTAAAGAGGAAGGCGGTTCGAAACGGAGATGAACTCTCTCAAATCAATGATGTCTAAGGATGTATGAATCTCTAAATCTGTAATCTCATTTTTTCTTCAAAGAAGAAATATACACTTTCGCTTTTGAAAGCGTCACTTAGTCCAACCGAAGCTCTGGCACCTATTCACCCTCCTCAATGGCGACAATGGCACAAGACCACCCTCACTCAAACTCAGCTCTTATAGGTTTCCTCTACGTGGTAAGCTTACTTCTTCTCAAGAAACATATTTCCATGAATCATCGATTGGGAGGCTACAGGTTTTTTCTGTGTCCACCTGTGAAATTCCCAGCAAAAAACGTGTGAAAGGGCGAAAGAGAGCATCGCAAGCATGAGCACTAATAACTACGGCACTCAATCACATGACTACATCATCATTTCGAAAACCTTTCGAGGACACACTTTCTCTTCAGCTCACTCACCCCTACTACCCTAACCAAGTAGCGAAAACCAAACCCTCCAACACAGAACCATCACCTCACCAAGCTCCGAGATACTAACTCACACACCTACTTCAAATAATCAAACCTCGACAGAAACAGAGCTCCACACGTACAATTGGCCACATGACAACCACGTACACCATCATCAACCAATCCTGACAACAATTTATCACAAACCAAACCGAAAACACACTCACAACCCTCGTCTAATAGCCATTTGAATTGCCGGGATAGTCATAGCAAAGGAAAAGACAGAAATCGAATCTAAGATGCTCCAGATGATCTCACCTCCTCTGCGCAGCAAGAAAACAGCGACAGCAATCACGTTGATCTCGTTGATTGTTTCTCCCTTCCTGCCAAATTCTCTACCTATTCTCGATTGAGATGATGATACCAGAAGCTGTCATTTCTTAAAGTAAGAGAAGATGAGAGGATATTTGGAGAGAAGAAGTGAAGTATTGAATGGTGCAATTGGAGTGGGTGGAGGGCGCAAAGCTCGAAGGGGAAAAAAAAAGAGCATCAAACAGATTCGCAACAACCGAGAGAAGGAGGCTTGCGGGTTCCCAAGACGAGGGTTTAAAGATTTCTTTCGGAAAGAAGACGAGGGGTGGAAAGATGCGGGTTGGGCTGGATAGGGGGCCGGGTTGGGAGGCGCGGGCGTCGGAGACCGTTGGGGATTGCGCGGGTACGGGGGAGTGGAATTGGTTTACTTTTGCATGGTTGGAGAAAGTATGTTATCTTGATTGTTGAAGAAATATTATTCTTGTTATTTGAATCTTGGATTTGGGGGATTTCAAGTTTATGTTGGATATAAATAAGGTGTATATTATACAGTTAGAAATGGAAGTTGTTGGAATATAAACTTAGGTTTAGAAGGTATAGATTAGGGCACTTTTATTTTGTACCTATCATACCACTATTCTTGAAGAAACATTGTTCTTTTTGGGGGGGTTTCTTGTAACAAAAATTTATTTCACACTAACTCCAATTAGATTCTTTACACCAACTTCAATATCATTGGAGTTCTTTTTGTTGCTTGCAATAGGATTCTCAACAAGTAGGTTCTTCTCGCTAGCTCAAAGAAATGATTGGAATTATGTATTTCGCGTAGAATCTCTGACAATCACATTCTTTGCATCAACTCAAAAAAAAAACTGGAATTTTATTTTCAGTGTATAATTTTTGACAATTGCACTCATTTACACTAGACTGGATTGGATGTCTTCACCTTCCAACAAACATCACATTTCAATTATTAGATGTTACCAAAGGTTGTTAAACAACAATCACATGAGTGCCAAACAACTCTAAGTTGATTTATAAAAGACTCCTATATTTCTAATAGATTGTTAGAGCCAATTAGGTTCTTTTTCTTTATAGACAGTCTTGATTAAACACTCTTCATTCCATTCAAGAACATGACTTAATTCTTATGTTTTTTTAACAAACAACCACACATTTACACAATTACCACATGACTATTTTACAATTCTTATATGACTCACATGATTCTTGATATGGTGTATTTTTTTTGTTGACCATCTTGGATTGAAATGTTATGATAATTTGAGTTCACAAAAAACCAAAGCAAAATAGGAAGTAAATTAGGAGATTTGTGTACTTTCAATTATTGCTAGATGAATTTGTTTTGTTGCAAGATGAATTTCTACCTCCAATTGGTTCAAAAATTGAATCATTTTTACTAAGTACCTATCTCCAAAGGCACATCCTTCCAAGATTAACCTTTTCCTTTTTGTAGGAGCTATAAATTGATTTGACCAATCGTACAGTATTTAAATGGTGGTTTTGTTTTTCAAACGTGAGTTTAACTTAATGGATGAACTTTTTGACTTTAGTTATATTACTATTTGAGCTCATAGTTGTAGTGGGAATCACATCGTTGAGTTCAATGAATGGACCATAATGTATATAAACTAAGATCCAGTTGTATATACATCGCAAGCTCATAATTGAGTCCACAAATTGCCCCAATTGACATATTCAATTGGTTTTGCTCACATAGCTTACATCAAGATTTATCGCTTCTCTTTTATTTATGATTTATCTTGTATGCTACAATGGTCATTTACTTTTCATCCATTTGTAATCCTAATATTGTCTATTTCTTGCTTCCCATTCTTTCTTAACATGATGTGAAGGCAAGTTATGAACTCTTTGTTATTCTTAAATTTTGAAAGTAACCACACATGAACCTTTTTTAGGAATGATCTAAAAAGCCCAATCACTTTTAAGACCTTCTACCTCACATGCAACCACTTCAAGCTTGAGGCTACATTTTTTGATGACCCAGTTGAGTGTTCAACTATACACTTAGGTCATCCAAGATTAAAAAATGTTGGGTTCAAAATTTGTTCAAATTTTTTATATAATTTTTTTTAAGTAGTTTGACAATTGTGCTATAGGATTGCTACTTGGATTGCTATTGAAGTAATGTATTAAGTTAGTACAATTCTCAGTACAATTGCACTTGGCAGTTGATATGCATAAGGTGGAGACATCTATTCCCATCACTTTAAGCAATTATGTACACTTTTATGTGGAATCAACACGTGAATTGTTTTTTAACATGTTAACAAATTCAAAATCATGATTTTTTTTAAATGATAATTTTCTAAATTTGTATGAATATGCAATGATTTGTGAAGTTCAAATACACGGTTTACACTAAACTATTTTTTGCTTTCATGTATGCAAGGTGTGCATTTTTAACTTCCTATATTTACATATTTTCAAGATTGGTTTAGCATACGATGATAGAAACAGGTACCTCAACCTTACTATATGAAAAAAATGACATGTGTGCACAAGACCTTCTATTCATGGAGATTACTACATTTGGCTAATGGGGTTGGAAAACCAAAATTTGTAAATGCTAAAAACATGAATATTACTTTAAGTTTTGTGTTTTTTCCATGTCCTTATTTTTTTGGAGAATATAATTTCAATGAAATTCCAACATCGATTTTTATAATTAATTAATAAGGAGAAGAGCCAAGTTTGGAATCCCCCTCATATTTATTTTTGTATTGTTGTCAATGACAAGGAAAGCCCCCAAATAAACAAAATGTTGCAATAAATTAGCATACCAAAAAACAAGTAGATTGATGGAAGGCTCTAACAACCTCCCAAGTTGAACTCTTAAATCCCACTATAAATTCTTCAACTAGCTTCAATAGGCAAAGCAATTAAGGTGCCAAAATTGATTTTAGAAATTATTATTAATTTTTTATAAACCATTTATACAAAATTTAATTATATGTATTTGGCAATAGATACGGATCTTAACCAACGACGCTAAAATGTGAGCCTAGAAATGCAAGCCTATGAGTTTTGATCTTACGTGTAAGTAGGTACTCTACAACTATTGAAGGTGTTTATAACATACATACTTATATTACAAGTACCCTATCACCATAGTAGGTGCATTACATGTGTTTTGGCTGTTGGGGAGGGCTATGAGTTCCCAACTCGAAACCCACCTGAGAACCACCAAAACCCGCCAAAACCCGCCAGCGCTGACCTGGCTGAAAGACTGCCAAGTCAATTTTTCAAAAAAAATAAAAAATAAAAAATAAATTTAACTTTGTTTCTCATTTTAAGGACTTAAAATTATTTTTTTATTTTTTTATATTTATTTTTTCAAAAAAATAAAGTTTGACACCACAGTTCGAGAAGACCGAGGAGAACGGAGCTGGGAAAAGGCCCAAAATGGCCCTCCACTCCCACCCACCCCATCTCATCTAATGCTTATAACATAGTCATTTATAATATATATATCCTATAACCATGGAAGGTACCTATAATATACACACCTATGATATAATTATGCACCTACAATATAAACATCCTAAAACTATGGATGGTGCTTATAACATAGGTATAGTTTGTTCAAGGTGTTTACAACATTAGGTATAGTAATTTACCTCCCAAGCAAGTGAAGCAACTACTTAATCTAATAATAAAAATATCAATTGAATTTTTTTATAATAAATAATAGTAACTTTTGTAAAACATACATTTGAAATATTCATATAAAACATTCTTTTGCTTTGTCCATGTTTTCCATTGATATATTACACAATCTTCATCAAATCTTCTTCAATGTATATCAATTAATTCCAAATTTCTATTATTTGGGGATCATTGGGCATTAAGGGGTTACAAATATCTATTAATCATTTACAAACTAGTGAACTATTATTTGTGCAAAAAATAATAATTTAAATTTAAATCGATAGAAATTGAAGCTTTTACGTACTTATCACGCATTTATACCAGCTTTTTCAGTGAGGGGAAACACAAGAAACTAGTGACCAATGCAAAAGAGGACAAATTGAATAGAATATAGCAACAATTACTATCATAAGTTGAAAGCTCCATCGGCAAGAGATTTTTTGAATGCTTTATCACCTAAAAGTGATAAAAAAAAATTATTGAAGGAATAGTCAGAAAGAGATACATTCTCATTTTTCAAATAGATGATATATATCACTCTAAATCTACTTCATTTTGGATGAATGTATATACATTTGGATGAATAAATGAGTTATCATCCATGTATTTATAAATTTCATATAGGTCTATGAATGTAAAAGGGCTGTGTTGAACCGTCAAAGTTCTTTTCTAGTTTCTCTATTGATTTAAAATAAGGGAATTCAAAATTATTGCTCCACCCCATGAAAACCAACCCATGAAATAGATTTATCACAAGCTCCTCATGACAACTCACATCAAGAACAATTCATATCTTGGGAAGTTTGGAACCAAAATACACCATTTGAAATTAAATCCCTATATTTTTTGCCAAAATGTTTATTTAATTTCTATTTAAAATATGGATGAAGTTGTCAAATTTGGATGAAAAGTGCATGAATATACATGAGAATTAGATTTTCTCCCAAAAGATATGGATAGATAAATGTGAAAAATTTGGCTCTTCACTAAATTATATATGAGTGATGACTATTTTGGCACTTTTTTTAAAAGTAAAAGAAAAAGTTGATCACAAAGTAAATTACATCAATATCATTAGATGTTGTCATAGGGCATCACATTTAATATGACCCTTATAAAATGGCAAAACTGGAATACCTCCTTATTAACATTTAAGTTATTTCTATCAAAAACAACTTGTAGGGTGTTATTTCAATAAATGATGTGGCAATCCATTAAGGTAGACCATGAGGTAGACAAGCCTATTACCACCTTGATTTGGAATTTGAATATCTTGGGGCCAATTTGAAGAAGGGCACATATGTTTTTTGAGGTGTGCGCTTGTTTTACATATCAAACCCAAGTGCAAATCAATTATAATTTTTTGATTAAAATTGAAATTTATGTGAATTTTTGAAGTAGTCTGCCCTAAAATTACAAAACCACCCATAGAGTAGACTCTTTTATCACTAAAGTATCCACTAATAAAAGATTGACACATTACCCTTTGTTGTCATTAATGTCTTGATTTTGTTGGATAGATTTAGATGTTTTTTTCTATAAAATTTAGGGGCCAAAAGTAGGGGACATAATTAGGTAGAGGATGGAATTGAGCTGGTCTACCTTATAAATGCAAAAGACTATGATCAAGCAAGAAAACTATACCTAAAATCATCAAAATAAGCATTTATTAATTACCATGTAACATTGTTGCAGATAGAAAGTATTTGATGGATGATAGAAAGATGATAGAAAATCCTTCTATGTAAGACATACATGAGAATGACTAAGTGTAAAACATCTTTGGAAGTTTGTGTAAAAAGAGGATTGGTTTTGCACAATAGTTTGACCTCCAATGAGCGTTTTTGGATTTTTTTAAGCAAATGATTTACATGGTACATTAGTTGATTTCCAAGATGACCAATTTGTCCTTTTAGGACTAAATATTAATATGGTTCCCTATCTTCTTTGTTTACAGAACTAGGTGTTTGGGCTCCCCCCACCCCTATGAAAAATCGTGAACCATTGATAGGACTCATAAATATCCATTATAGCCATTGATTTAATTTTGTTTCCAGTAAAATATTGGCCATTGTGTATTCCTGTCATACATCTCAATTGGATATACTATTGGCTCACTCATCAATTTTCAAAAAGAAAAAAAACTCCCCCCTACCAACTGGCCATCAGTGAGGTGCATCTTAACTAGATATACTATACAGATGTATACTACTCAACTATATACATAACACATATTCGGAATACGGATACCAAAAAATACATACAAAATACATATATATTATCCCATATTGTTTGCTCACGTGAGTCTGTGAGTCTAAAAAATATAAGAATGGAGAGGGGGGAGGAAATTGAATTAAAAATCATTAATCATTAACTTAATGTAAATCTAAACCTCAAGATGCACATTCTCCCACTATCCACTCAGAAGACATAACCCTGCAATGACATGGTTGTCTAAAAGTGTCTGATGGATGACAAAGAATCTTTTTATATAAGTGACAAAAGTACACAAGATGTTCATCCTTTCAAGGATGAGGTGATTGGTGTGTGTATTTAATTTGACCTCCAATGAATGCTCAATGTTTTTTTTAAAGCAATTGATACACATAATACTCAAAATGATGATTTCTATGGTGACTAGCCCGGGTTTCTAGATTAATGTTGCATTGGTCAAATAATTGACCAATGAACAACTTTGAGAGGACTTAGAGGATGGAAAAACACAATTTCTTCCAATTATTTTTGGGGGAAGTGTTTGAATACATTTTTCAAGAATGGTGTTGAATACTACCTTAGCCTCCTAGTAGCTTGATCAAATAATAAATAATTAAAAATGTGCCTAAATTTTTGAAAAATCATTGACCTAGTTTGTTGGAAAAAATAATTTAAAATATATTTAAAGATTGCCTAATTCATAGAAATTCAACTTGCTCTATATAATCTTGCATCTTTTTTTTGTCAGTAACTTTAAATATATATTGCAAAGTTTTTTGCATCGCCATTTTGATGGTTTTAAAGCACAATCTCTCATAAATAAAACATCTCTCTCACGCCCAACAAACCCTAATACTTAACAAAACTTTAACACACAAGGTAGAGAACTTAGGTTTTTGAAGTCAAAACAAAGATTCACGTAAATGCAATTGCCTTAGATGAAAGTAACGACAAACATCCAAAATTTGTAAGAACAACTTCTATCTTGTATTTAAATTATATTTTAAAATTTCCCACTTTCAATATATTATTTTTCAGACTATCTAATTGTTTTTTGCACATTAACCCCTAAAGGACCATTGTTCCTTCGGGGGACAAATGCGTTTTACAGGCTGAAATTTTCTTCTAATATTTTGAAATTTATTTTGGAGGTAGAAAAGTTGATGAGCTTCGTGGGAATATAGTTTTTTTCGAAATCGGTGCCCGGGAACAATAGTTATGACCAAATAAGCTCAAACGAGGGGATGGCGGGCAGCTTGGGCAGCCCCCCCACAATGGAATTTTTTTGGAATTTGAATTTTTTATTTATTTTTTCTTATAGATTATATTTTTGTCTATCTGGAAAGCTTTGATTCATTTCATTTGGATATAAGGTAGTATACTGTTAAATGGCACATGACCTTAAAGCGCCATCTAGAAGGTTTGTACATTTCGAATTTTAGTTATGTACCTATTTGGATGGAGCGCTTTCAGAAACAAACTTTGATCCTTAATAACTTTTGCATACAATATCCAAATGTGGTGTTCTTTGGTGCGTTGGAACCTCTTTTCACTTGCCAATATGAATGTGTGAAAATTCGACCAGTTTCATAATAGAAACTAGGCTCAATAGTAAAAAGTGACGATTTTGGGTGTACCCACCTTATTATGAGAAAGTTATGGACATTCTTGTTTTTCGGGCAGTTAGAGCATCTTCTTGAAAAAAAGAACTTATAGGATTCATTTCGGAATGCAATTTTTCCAATTTTCCAATTTTTATTTTGTCCATGGTTTGATTTACTTGCTAGAACAATCTCATCATTGAGATTAGTGCATTTTAATTCCATCTAAAATATATGAATATTTTAGATTTTCCTTCTATCTCATACCTACTTCTAATTAACAATTTTTTTAAGAATGTTAATTATTTTTTTTTTTGAATTGTTTTTTACCTAAACTCTCAACTCAATTCTACACTATAAAAATTTAAAGCTCAAAACTCTGTAGAGCAAAAATTTTAAGTTAAAAATGTTCGAAGTCAAAAAATCTAGTCCTGCAATGTGCTGAAAAACTTGTTTTTCCCACTTTAAACGCAGATATCTTGCAATCTGGGCGGTCAAAAATTCTGAAATTTTTTCCACACACTCTCATACTAGTTAGGTGTAAGATCCTACGGTTAGATATGAAAATAAAATAATTTTCCCTTTTTTTTACTCCTTGCTATAGATAGGGCAGTTTTGAGTGTTTTTTGGCAGAAAAAAGGCCTTAGTCCTTTAGGGGTTAATTATTAGGCAAAAATTTGCCCAAGTTGCTATTGCTAGGAGGCTACAATTGCTATAAAAAATTGATTTTGAAGTTCAACTCTTTTAAATTTCAAACATGTTTTTATATTAATCATCCAAATTAATTGGATTTTCTTTACAATTTCCTTGCAATTTATCCACATTTTGTAATAAATTGCAATGATAATCTTTTTTAATTGTGGAATCATGGAAGCTAGAAGAAATATTACAGCTTTCACTTGCAGGACAGTATTTTCGGGTATAATAATCTGAAGTTAAACTTGAGAAATACCCAAATTGTAAATATGTATATTGATTTGCACTTGTAATTACATTACAATTTTCTTGGAATTTATGATTTGGATCCCCCAGAGGAATATAATAATGATTTTTGTAATTATTCTTTTTATTCTTTCTATTCTTAGGGGAATTTTTTTTAGTTTTGCTTGAATAATCATGTGGATTTGATGAACCTACACTCTCTTGATCTTCTTCAATTGTATGCCTTGAAAGAACCTTGGTTGATTTAGTCATTTTTGTTTCACACGTCTATTAAATTGTAAATTATATGAATTTGATACTTTGAAGTGAATGAAAAATGAAAAATATTTAGAAATGAACTAATGTAAATATGCATAAACTGTAATTTAATTAATATTGGAATGCAATATATAGAGAGAAGGGATCTATTAATGTAAATAATTAAATTTCTATAATAGATTTAACAAAGAGGAATGAATAAATATAATGATTCAGGAGATGTGGAGTTGTATTTATATACTGTGAATTAAAGTAAAATAAACAATATTTTTTAATGTAAAAGTAGAAAAATTATCAAAGTAAAAGGAAATGACTTGTTATTGTATAATTATTAATAGCAATCTAATGTTTATCAATGGAAATACAATAGAACCTCTTTGAAGTAATACTCTAAAAATAATAATCTCTCTAAGTTAATATTGTTTTTTTGGTCTTGACTTGGGCCACATACAAATGTTATTAATGCAATACCCTTCCTAATCTAATAACCTCTCTAAAGTAATATAATTAGTCCAATCTTGGCCCTATTACTTTATTATAATAACAATTGTATAAACTTAAGATGTTTTCAACATTATTTATCAAGACAATGAAAATTAATTTAGATAAATCTTAAAATACTCATTTCCAATAATTAAAATTATTTATAAATCTTGATTGAACAAAATCTATGATATATTCTATTTTTGTATTTTTTGGGGTATGTTTTTTTGGTCTTTGATGAATAGATATTGCCTTGTATCTTTATTTCTACTAGTTTGCCTTGTGACAATGTACCCAAAAGAGTGAGCTAAAGGTATTAGTTGCCCCCATCCTCTCTCAAAAATTTTTAAGGCCATTGATTTTTTTTTAAATGCTTACTTTCAAAATTGTCATCGATTCTTCAAAAAAATTTAAGCCGTTGATCTTTGAGATTTAATCTTAGCCATCCATCCAAATACGAATATGTATATAATATACGGATACAAATCAGAGTATAGTTACGGATATTGTACGGATATAGTACTTGATATTGGGATATAGTACATACATGTGTACAAATACAAATACATGTATAGATACAAATACAATATACTAATATGGGATACGGGAAACAAATCCGATATTGTTTGCCACCATAACCTTGTTCAAAAAATTACAAGTAAGGGGGAGACAAAGAATTAAGAAATTAATTTTAATTAATAATAATTTTTAAACCTAGGGGATTTGGGAGGGAGTTAAATTTTTTTTAATTAATTATTTTTTTGAGCTCATTGTGACAATTTGTCACAACGACAATAAGCTCAGAAGATGCAGTGATTACATCATCTGCAAGTGACATTGCCACAATTTTGTTAGTGAAATCCATATTCCATCCATTTTTTGTAGCATGTGAAAAGTTTTTAATCTTTCATGCCAAATCCCCTTTCTTCTTGGGGTATGTCATATCCCTTACATTATAGCTCACTAGAAATACCTTTTTCTTTGTTCAGCATGATAATATTTCATTAGTTAACTACTGTATGTGCATATGATGTGTACTTATACTTACAAAGCAAAATAGTAAGGTAGGATTGAAAGGTTTTCAAAGAACCTTCTTTTCTCTTTTCATATTATCACATTAATGTGGTTTTTAAAATGACCATGAGTTAACTTGTGCTCATAATGTTATATGTGAATATTTTATTGGTTGATTGTACTAATGTGCCAAAAAATTTATGTAAAAGATAAATTGGAATTGTAAAATTTTCAAAAAACCTTTCTTTAACCTATTTTTCCTTCTAAATGTGGGTTATCAATTTTTAGAGGGTCTAATAGTAGTTTTTACTTCGAAGTTACAACATTTGCCACTAAACTTGCTTTATACAAATCCCTTTCCTAAGGGCTTTTTGATGAAAGTAAGCATGTGTCTATCAACCCATTAGTCGTGGAAATCTCATCTACCATTACAAACAAAACAACTAAATCCAATATATGTTGTTTAAATTTTACATTTAAAACAAGTTGTCCTTTCAATTCATTTAATTACCTCTATGTAAGGTTTTAGACATAGGAATATTTTCAACTAGTTTAGTGCACTAATGTTTGATAAAGGCCAATATAGTTTTTAATATATTGTGTTGTTGCAAGGAACACTTGCTAACATTAATTTTTGCCAATGGGGAGAAGTATTTGAAGTATAATGAACTTTCGGAAGAATAATTTTTAATCAATTACAAATAATTAGAAAAACTTGAATATAATTGCATATCCAAAAATAAAATAAAATATTTATTTTTAGAAATTAACAAGAATTATAAATTTTAAAGAATGTCATCATTTCAATTTATAATAGGACAAGATTGACTCATGCAAGTCATTAATTTGAAAGTTGTTGAAAGTTCATTTTGTACATTAGTGTATAAGACATAAATATGAAAGTTAGATTAAAAACAGGATATAGTGAGAGAGTCCAAATGAATTTAAAGAAATATTTTTGTTATTTAGATAAAAATGAAAATAAAATTAATTTATAAAACAATTTAGAAGAATTCTAAGTTTTGAAAACAAACGTTGATTGTTGGCCAAATAATTGGTACTCAAAACAAACATAGAAGACCCAAAAAGGGACCCCTCTTCACAAAGATAAGTTGGATAGTTTTTTATTTTATTTTGAAGAAGTAAAATTAAGAATCAAAATCACCATTCTACACAAAATCACCATGAGCAATCAATAATATAAAACAAGAAGACCTAAAAATCTAAAGGGTGGTTGTAATAAATAAGTTTGCTATATTTTCTTTATTTCCTATGAGGGGTGGTTGCAAGAAACAATTGCACAACTAGTCAATAATATTATGGTGACAAATTTGCAAAACAATCATATAATATCCAATTAGGTCTACATTTGGAAGAGTACTTTGAATATTCCTTGGAAGGAGGGAATTTGAAACTTTGTTCCAAATATTTGACCTTAAGAAAATATGCAAGAACTTCTTCTTTCCCACATATATTCAAATTTAGAAAAACTTGAAATTCTTACACGTAGAACTTCTCCAAGTCAATACTCTATAAACCAACAAACCTCTTTCAAGAAATATTGATTGATTATCTAACCGGCTTGGGCAACATGCACAACATGCAGATAACCTCTCTGGTGTAATGTGTCAAACTCATCCCGAACCTATTGCTTTACATAGGTTCTACGTGTATTTGGAATTTGAGAACCCTGAATTACCTAGGAGAGGTCATAATAAATAGAATCAACAACTTTTTTCACAGTTATCTTCCCGCTGGGAAAAAAAGAAATGCTGTGAAATTATTCTACAATAAGCATCACCGGTAACCTTTAATTCATTATGGTATGTCTTCCAATGTACCGGTAAATAAATAAGACCTCCAAGTGTATTTGTTTTATGATTACTACTTTCAATTACAATTTTCTTTAACATAAAACAAATATGAACCTGTGTACTCTTGCAAAAGGTCTTCCCCAATACATAAATAGACTTTCTCCCCATGCTTCTGGTCTCAATTTTGTTTTCCAGAATAATAAAAATACCAAAACAGACACTGCTTAATTATTGTCAGCATTTCCTCTCATCTGATTCAACACTTCTATACAGGGAATGCCACACACAAACAGAGAAAGAATGCTAGATGTCAATCACTACAAGCCATTCTCCACAAGCAGCGTGAAACTTGCAAAGAAAAGTCCCAAACTGTGGAACTGAGCCATCTGTACTGTACAATAACTACTGCATAAAGAACAAGAAGGGTTTCAAACCTTGTTTAATGCTGGGAGTGTAACATTTCAATGACAGATATTCATTAGTTACATATGGAACATTGGAAACATCATAGCCTTTGATAGATGACTTGAGCTTCAGTCTCCAACTGTAACGATATTCAAGGAAACAACAACATGCTGGAGTCGGTATTGTGAGTACGTAACGACGATGTGTTCAACTCTGGATTCCTTCCCGCCATCCGTCTCAAACGCGAGGCATGCTTAGGCCGAAGACGACTTGAAACCCGAATTGCACGCTTCGTCTTGCTGCTTCAGAGAGACAGTCCACCTGATTCTCAGTTGCACGCAGCTTATTTTGAAATTGACACACCGGCGGCCGAAACCAGCCAGCGAAAAAACGCTCCCAACTCCACGCAAACCACAGAGGAAAAAAGCATGTACATGTAGTCCACATTGAATAAGAAAAATCCACCTCCTTGCTGCCATGAAAAATCACTTCATACGAACTGAAGCTAGTGTATGCCACCATCCACAGGCAACACTAGCAGCACGTCTACCATCATTTATCGTTACTTGCACTGGCAAATCTCTGTTGTTGCTGTCACCCAAACCCAACTGCACAGGCAAGCAGTTTAGCTCTTATAGTCAATTTCGTTAGATTGGCACGATTCCGGCGCCAAAAATTGTGACATTCATGTACACTAGGAAAGGTATGGATTTATGTTTCAGAACCCAAGTTCTGAAAATGCCAAAGTATTGGAATCCCGCCAATTTTACAAAAATTGACGTTTTCTGTCTATACCTCTCGAAAGAACTCTGCATTGTCCCACACAATACTGATAGGTAGAAAGTCATATCTTGACCTTAGGTTGTCAGTTCATTGAAGTAGGGGAATATGGATAGCAATCCGTCATCTCCCGAAATCTACGATATCATGACAGCCCGCTGACAATTTAAAAGAGATTTCGTGATTGTGAATCTCTGTGAATATTCAAATACGATCTGAATGATCTGAATGTACGCTTTATAGATTAAGTATCAAAATGCGATAACAATGAAATGAAGATACTGAATACAAAGATATTGAATACAAAGAAACGAAGATACAGCGGAATTGGTACGTGCAACAAACCTGACCGTATTTGTTCCAACCCCAGGCAAAGATCTTTCCTGACCCTGAAGGCCAGACCATATAAATGCAGAATCAGCGGAAACTAGAGGAGCAAACAGTACGGTACTTCAATTTGCAATAGTAGCAAAAAAAAGGGGCAATTGAGATTACGGTACCTGTTAGCACGACACTATGGCGCGCACCGCATGCAACTGCCACAGATGATTCGTCTTCTAGTAGAGGTGCGTTAATCAGCCGTGGAGACATCTGGAACAATGCAAGACCCTGTGAAAAGCTTTTCCTGATGCCAAATCATGAAACGTAAATTATCGAGCCTCGCCTGGGGCAAGTTTGAAGACCCGCGGGGAAGCAAACCGCTTGAAGGACAGGGTTTAGGGTTTAGGGGTTTAGGGGTTAGGTGAAGTCAGAATTGAGTATGTTGTGAGACATCTACCCTACTGTTCATGAAGTCATAGGACATTTGGAAGCCATATATGAAACTCATATGGGAGTACCGAAGAAAATATCTTTGGAAAAAGGAACCTAACCTCCGCAGTATTTCCACCCACACCAAGTTGGCCGAACTGATTTCCACCAAAAGCATATATATCTCCGATGTCAGAAATGCAAAGAGTGTGCCATAAGCCTGCTGCAATCCCTACGATTTTTTGGCCTCCCATTGTAGAAACAAGACAAGGCCTTAGCTCATCTTCAGTACTGCCTTGACCAACCTGCCAACCAAAAAAACAATCTTCAAGAAGGTGGGATTGGAGGCAAACTTGAGGTCAAAGGGCAGAGAGCGGAATTTCATCCTCCCAATTCGTCCTCCATTCAGACACAAGGAAACTGGCAAAGCAACACAATTTCCTGTCAAATCCCTGAGAAGAGATGATGTCCCTTCTGAAGAGGTGATAAGAATTGACACAAACCTGACCATGAAGACCCCATCCAAATGTTAACAAAGCTCCTGCATCTGTTATCAATCAGCAATCTCCATTGATTTGTCAGGAGGGTAGTTTTGGTTAACGCCTTAAGGTTGCAGATTCACAGAACAGGAGTATTGATAGGAACGAACAATATATCTTTATGAATGGCTACATAGAGAGATAATGTGGAAGTCAGAGTTGCTACTGAACAGTATTGCAAATATTGCCAGCAAATGCAGTGAGCTTGCTACTCCATATGGTATAACTTAATCATCTTCGTAGAGAACGTTGATTTAGAAGCCCGTCATGATTAGGAAGCGGAAAAAAATTAATACAATGCTCTTGTTTGCATGCGTCTGTACCTGTGACGACGGCACTGTGGCGGCCTCCACATGCAATCGCTTTTATGTAATTCCCGGGAATAGGAGTCCCACCATTCTCTGGTAAATCGAAGCAAGGAATGTGTTGTGGGGATGACACAATCCGCATGCGAGAGCCCAACCCAAGCTGGCCCTCGCCTCCGTAACCCCAGCCCCAAACGTGCCCCATATCTATTCCCCGATAGCCAATCGGACGTCAGATGCCAGCTCGAGTGAAAATGATGTCGCGTTTGAGATTCTGTACTAAATGATGCTGAAGGGAATAGTTGCAAACCAATATTTCAACTGCCACCATCCACTAGAACGAGGATGTCCAAATCTGTGGTGCACGAGGTAATTGAAGGCTGCTGGCACTAACCGACGAAATAGTTGCCGTGCTGACGTTCCTATTAATGGAGAAAGTAGGTGTTTCCTACTTTTATGAAACCGGAAAAGGTTGTGAAGACGATTTAACATTCCTAGAATTCAAGCACATACCTGAAAGAGCCAATGTGTGCCGTCCACCTGCGGCTACTGTGAGAATTTTAATTCCAGGATCAAGATTCACCAGACAAGGTGGAGAAAAAACATTCTCTTCAGCTGCGGGAGGGCTTTCCGGGGATTGTCCATCTTCAAAGCTAACGACTTTTCTTTTTTTCTGATTTTCTTCTACACCTTTATTTTCTGTGGTTTTACACGTCATATTTCGATGGCTGTGTCGACCAGTCTGTTTGCTGCCTGTCAGCGATCCTCCAGGACGCAAATGTGATGCAGATGCAAGTGGTTTACCAAGAGGGGCAGCCCCACTGTTTTTCGGTGATGACTGTAAGCTTGTGCTTGTATCGCCTGGAGACGTGTCATCTCCTTGAACTTGTTCGCTGTCGTCCGCATTTGCTTTAACACTAGGAACACATTCACTCCAGCCCCAAGTGAAAACTTCACCATCCCCTGCACACAGGTGCTATGATGGTCAGTGTAATGACCAAAAAACAAAATTAAAGTTTCCCTTCACGTCGCTTCACACACCAATTGCAATGAACTGAATCTTAAACTGTCTAATAGGCATGCACCATACCTTCACGATGCAAGCTAGCCTGCGAACTAAATTCATAAATAAGTTTGCTTCACAATCAGCAGCATCATTGGTAGGAATTTAAAATACTACGAACAGTGTTACTGCAATCACTGTCTAGCCATGATCGAAAAAGAACTACTGCATTGTAGCGCCAATACTTTCGCGCAAATTTAACGCTACATTTCACCCTACACAGGGCTAACACTCTAACGTACGAAAGTTAGGAGACAACTGGCAACGAATTCTCTGGGTACATCATGCCTGTCCAGCATGTACATCGAAGTCTCCTGACGTCAATGTAGACTGACCCAGGATACATATTACAAGGAATTTTTTTTGTCAAGTCATTAAAACTAAGGCTTCAAACACACAAAGAAGATAAATACAAACGTATATATTATTCAATTTCAGTAGACCCAATATGGAGTCTCTATGCGGTCAGTATCCCGGGTCAGTATCCAAGTCAAACTACCTGACTCACCGTATTTCACTAAGGACAACCATCATATATCCAGTCACTCTTCACGACGCACTCGAGGATATTTAAAGTAAATAAGACATCACTAACTAAAGAAGATACAAAATACGTACTACTACTGTGATTACTCCCCATAACAGTGCGTATCGTATGTCTGCCAGACGGCCGCTAAAAGATCAGTATATCATTGTTCAGAAACAAATGATTCTTGAAAATCTGTCAGTGAGTTTCTAGAATCCTCTGCTAGACCAACTACTGCTCGATTATGATTGAAGAAATTACTGCAGTCACTATAGAATTTGGTGACTGCAGTCATAAAAAAATCAGTGACTGCAGTATAAATTAAATTGGTGACTGCAGTAATATCTTACACAAGCAAGTTACGATTGTCAAGGCACAAAGTAGACAAAAAACAAGATGAGAAACCTTGCAATATTCAAATTGAACCGATGGTCCAATATCGCTACAAATGAAAGTGGGCTGTAACTTGCGACTGCAAGCATAACCAACGTCAATTTCGTTAAATTGGCGATATTCCACAAGTCAAAGATTGTGATATATATCTTCACAAAGTTCTAATTTCAGGCCAAAAACTAGGGCAGGTAAAGATTTAGGTTTTAGGCCGCGCGTCCTGAACTGCGCCAAAGTAATGGAATAGCGCCAATAATTTCACGAAATTGACGTTAACCGTAATGAATTAGTGCATATGTATGAATGCCTATCGTCACAAAGGGATCTAAAGTTGAATGACATCGCGCCTGGGTTTTCGAAACACTCAAAAAAAGACTATCGAGATCTTCCAAACAGTAATAGAATGATTAATCATTCTGATTCCAGACATCATTGTGATTAAAGGTATGTTCCACCTGCAAATGCCTCAAATGAAATGAAACGATCAAGGCTAGCTAACCATGAAAATTTCCTAATAGTCAATCTATTAATGATATATCATTGAAAATCTACGTACATTGAAAGTGTGATGACTACGTACCTACACTACCACTGCACAGTGCACATGAGCTCATGCATCTGTAAACCGTATGCGTAGACTATGACACTCAAATAGAAGTAAAACAGGTCACTGGAATTCCGCCAATTTATCGAAATTGACGTTGGTGACAACTGCGTGACTCACTCAATTTACAGCCAGAGACTTTCAGAAGTCTGCTCTGTACGTATAACTGCGCGCGTGTATTGAGTTTCAAAGGCTTTTTGAGACTTCTTGAAACGAAATCAGACTTTCAAACAAATAAATTAGAAACGAAATTTGCATGACATGAATATAATTGAAGCGTCCGCAAGAGAGTTATTTGAGCTTATCATGGAGGAAATGAAATGGAATTTACCATCTTATTTGAACCATTACCACCTGCTAAGTGGTAAACTCCGTTTCATTACCATGATAATGGTGAACTCTAATAACTCCGTTTCATTACCATGATGATGGTGAACTCTAATAACTCCGTTGTGGTCGTCCACGACATCCACCAAACAAAACTTACAGGCAGACGTACAGATTGCAGAATCGTTTTCTAATAGTCGTACGTACGCGACAGGACACTGTAACTATCAGAGGTTATGACTGGAAAATTTATGTCGACAGAGAAAATGAAACGTACGCACCCAAAAAAATTTGAGGCCAGCAATTAGCAACACCAGCGAAACTACAAACGTCGAAGATCTCACTGAATTGTTTCAAATTCTCAATAAGAATAATAAAAAGAACAGCAAAGCTGTTAGCAAATATAAGATTACTGCAGTTTCAAAAGGAGGATCCTTATGATCATACTCGTTAAAATGGCGTGTTTCAAATTGATACTGAAGTCCTCAGAGCTACAAATTAAGACTGGTGTAGATCTGAAGATCCAGACGGCTGACTGAAAAAGTGTCGATTCTAGAAATTTAGCCATTTTAACGAATATGTCGAATGATCCTTCAAACGAGAGTTCCACGAAAACAATCGTGACTGAGGTCTACATCTACGATGTCTCCAGGGTCATGAAACCTCACGCTTTACATATTTATCGACAAGAATCCGTGGTTTTTAGCAGCAATCTACGAAGTCTCCGACCAATAAGTAGCTTTAAGCCAAGAGCATGATCAGTTGTAGAACTCATACCGACACTTATTGAAGCTGGTGATTAGTGTAAGTGCATTGAGACTTCTATGAAAAAAATGTATACAATTATTTTTACTGAATAAATACAAGATAGGTACAGGCTATACAACTCGATCTTGAGACATCTTTCAACGCAAGAACAAAAACTGAAGACGTGCTCATCAAACGTCTGAAATACACCAGTAGTGAGTGTCCCAGGGCAAAGAGGGGAAGGAAGAATCTTGCTTGGTTTCTTCTAGTTTGTAAGTACTATCGTGAAGCAACAACATTTGAAGACATAATTTCCTACTCAGCTCAATATTTATTTGGGTCCTTTTAAGAAGTCTACTCCAGAATGTGACATACGTCCATAAAATTGATCTATTTAGAAACTGACTGGATGAGGATGATGTATACACAAAAAAGAAGAAAAACAAAACAACTTAACGTTGCTAACCCTATCATATATATATATATATATATATATATATATATATATATATATACGCATTCCGCTTCTCAAATCAAGTGTCGTTAGTGTTTCCAGTCCACAATATATGTCAAAAGCGAGATGAAGCGAATGGAATCTTAACTAACGAATTAGAGAGTATCATGTGCTAATTAAAGTAGAAGAGTAACGTAATAGAATTGAGGGTAAAATAAAGGGGAGAATAGTAGGTTGAGTTGAACATTAATACCTGTAACAGCTGCACAGTGTGCCCAACCTCCAGCTGCTTGAACAATAGGTGAGTCCGTTGACAGGGGGTATGGCTCAGGAACTTCCTGTGCAACTCATGAATAAGCGCGATGTGAGTCTAGCCCTTCTGTTTCCCGAACCGTCTCATCAGCCACAAGAATTCAAGGGATTTGCCAACTAAGGTGATTAGCTCATCACCTTTACCTTTACTAGCTTCTCCCACGGTTAGTATTAATTAAAAGGATGGCACAGTAACTGAAGTCCAAGTCATATACTTAGTTGCACCACAAACATTCCCCTAATGGTACTGAGTTCGGTGTACAGCAAACTACACTTCTTAATTTGTTCCATTGTTGCGCGGTTGGCAGCATCACTGATATAGCTGTAACGCAAGAACACTCGTGATGAGCCTGTGCACATAGTCGTATAGCAAGTCACTGATACTCACCTAATATATCTTTTGACTCTCACTATCAAGTCAAACTTTTAATCTACTTTAGCAATCTCATCCATAACCGATTTCACAAGCTGTACATAATCAGCGCACTAGCTGTAGCAGTCACATTTAGTCACTTGCTATACTCTCAGTGTTGAAAGATGTACGTGCAGCAACATCGTTTCTTTCACCAATCCTAAACAGACAGTACTCTAGCAGCTGACGATCGACGTGGAGCTCCAACCACCCGTATGCTTACACCATGAAGAGGAACCAGTGAAACCACTCCCTAAACATGGTAGAATCTGATCAGGAGGACAGAATCCTCCCGATGTAAATTGAAGCCCCCCATGCCACGCACTCACCTGCTGTTTGCCAGAGATTAGGTAGCACTGTCCAAGCTCAGTAGTGGAACCCCATGTATTCAGCTTACCGGATTCTGCAAATAGCACCCACAAATGACATCCTGAGTGGGTTCAAACTCTTTCAGAAAACCATGAGTTCCATAGTATCACATCATTGGGCTCCTCAGTTGCTTTCTAATTCGCCTGGGAATATGTACTGCTCCACGCTTACAGATCATTCACCCCGTTCTAGAACCTTGAAACTTCATGCAAAGAATCCAGTCCTTCAATACTACTCCGAACAATATTATATGTAATTAGAAGCGATTGACCAACGAACCTGTCGTTTCCATTTTCGCCTAAATTACAGCAACTTTATGACACTTGAACCGTGTTAGCAGGACGTCGACGGAACAAAGATAAAGTCGCTCTGCTCACTCTTAACTCGTGACAAAATTGGAGACCAAAACCGAAAATCTTTTAACTGTCAGTTTCTCTGGGCATTGAAACATGAGAAATCTGTCATCGACTCCGAAGCAGTCACTTTTCTCTCCAGTGTGGCTTACTATCGTGGAAAAGGGCAATAAAGATGTGTGTCTTTCACAGAGACTGCAATTAGATTCCTTAGTCTCATAAGTTCGTAATCAGATTGTCTCTACTATGTATGGCTGCAGCAGCAATTGAATAACATCACAATTGATTCTTTCACTTTATAATTTTCAAGAGGTTTTGAAGTAGGAAATCGGTTCAGAGATACTTCAGTTACGAAGACTAACCAAGGCTTAACAATCAACGCTGGCATCCTTAGAGCAATCAAGTTTCTTCAGCAAGCCAATGATTTTTATTCGAAAGAGAATTTTGCAGGAGACTCTCAGCGAGCACACGTATTTGAAGTCGCTCAACACGAGTACTTGAGATCGTGGCAAACATTGAGATCGAGCTATATTTGTTTTTTGACGGCATATTCCATGATGAACTATAAACGGGCTCTTTTAAAGGGTTTTCCAGCACGCAGTAGCTGACGGAGAGCAGATAGTGCGGTCAGGCTGCATACCAGAGATTGCAATCCCAAAGCCACATCCGCCATTGCAGACAATCTTGAGAGGATCATTGAGCGCCGTACTGGGCACAGGCACAGGCAGCAACAGCGGCGCCCGCTGAGGCGACGCGGCGGGCAAATAGCCCCACATCCGCACACTGCAGCTCCCGCTTGCGATTGCATTATCCCTACCCTCATCTCTCATTGCAACTCCAATGTCATCCGTGTCCCTCTCCAACTCCTTTGATCCGCTCCCCAACCCCAACCCCACACATACACATCAAAATCCAACATCCCTTTCGATCAACCCCAGAAATGCCGCCTCCTCATCCCTCCAAAACACCTAAATACCCCAAAAAACCCTTCGCAAATACCATTCACATGTGTTCACCGTATCTTACCAGTCGGATTCGCCTCGAGCACCTAGTCACACAAAGGATCCAACCACTCCAACACCATACAAGTAACTTGACTTACTGCAGCTCCATACAAGCAACGCAACAAAAAATTGGATGATGCTCTCACTGCAGTTGCAGTGCGCAACCAGCACGCGACACATGGAGCGTGGAGAAGCTTACCAAAGCCAGCCAGCCCCAAAAAGTCTGGCTCCAAGAGAACTAAGGTGCGTCACGCTCCCAACGTCATGCGAGCCACGGGGTCGTCGGCTGTGTGCAAAGGGAGTTGAGCGATCCAGCCTCCGGCGGGGCCCAAGAAGTGGAGATATTTGAGCGAGGACTAGCGTGCCAAGTCATTTAGGGTGGCAAATGGCGCTACCGGAAAAACTGACGCTCCAGGGGCCAGTGAAGGCCCGACACCGCGTGGATGAGTCATTTCAGATTCTCTGCCCCAGCCAGCACGTGTTCAGTTCGGAGGTTGCCCACTCTTGGACCTCCAATGGAAGCGACGATTCGGATTTTTTTTTTTATTGCATCGTGTTTAAAAGCTGCCCTAGAGATTTTCTTAATTCCCGACCCCTGGCAGACCGTGGCGTGCGTGGCGTTGAGGAGTATGCCGAAAGGGTTGTCCTTCTCCGCCTCCCCTGGTCTACTTCTCCCGGGAGTGTCGGTGGAGTGCATGGCAAAAGTAATCCACATGGAGGCCTCAGAGTTGTTGCGCGGCGCTCCATCACGTTGGTAGAGAGGGCCGTGGTCGTCTGTTGCCACCATTGTCGCGGCTGACGCTTTCGCAGCTGCACCACCAAATGTTAGACTTTTCATATTGGTTGGCTCTGGATCGAAGGGGAGCCTAGACACATCGACAGAAGCTACATGTGAGGAAGATTGAGTAGGAGCTTACTAGAAAAGCGAGTCAGGGCTACAGGGCATGCGCAGAGCCTCTCGTCTCCAGTAGAGTAGCTTCGTGATGTAACTTGAAGGACGCCATTGCCTTGAAGCCCTAATGATCAACCAATCACCATATTGAGTCATGTCAACGGCAATTGTTACCCTAATTTCGAGACAAACCATAAAATATCTGGTTACACGATCTCAAAAGGAGAAATTGGTGTGTATACTTCTGCAGAGGACAGGACATCAAATGTATGGTATTCATTAGCAATTGTGGACAGCGCAGTCAAAAGTCTGCTATTAAGGTATCTCTTGGGTCAGATTGAATTTCGTTTGGTCCTTGTCTCAACTGCAGCTGTATTCTCGAGAGATTTCTTGTGAATCGATCTGCAGTAGGGTTAGGGTTAGGATGCGTAGAGACGAACAATTCCAACTGAATGCGGTACTATGCATAATCGACAAATTCGTCTTCTCAACAGAAAATTTCCTATTATTCAGAAAGCTCTTTACGGTGACATCGCTTTGCAAAAACTCGCTGGGATACACTGGGATCCCTCTGGGAAGTAAGTACTGGAAAGTAACCCTAACACATGCAGCAATGAGATTGATCCACTTAAGGAAGTCATTCGCGAATGCGGGGAAGTACGAACTCGGCAATTGGAAGGGGAAAAATCTAAACACGGTTAAAATTCTTGAAAGAGTTTGGCATTCTTGATCAAAACAGCATTGCGACATATCTAATGTCGATACTATGGCCTCTACTGGAGTGGCTAACTTGATTCACACATGGATGCTGTACAGTACGTGATCAAGAATTGCAATCAGATTTGGAAGTTTAAAGTCGATAGAAATAATCTGGAAATTCAATTCACTCTCCAAAGGGTTGAAATATCTTTAGCTACATGGCTGTTATCGGTGTTGCATTTGATCACAGAATTACCAGTCTCGATTCCTTATGCGGCTAAAGAAAGCGAGGAAGTACAGTACAACTGACATCAACATTCAAAATAGAGTCACTAATTGGAAGGTGAAGTCGGATCCTACCTAAGCAGACATTCTTTCTGAAAGTGCTCGGAATCTTTATTTCAAACAGCAGTGCGACATACATAATCTCCAGGTTATACCTACTACATAGACTAATGTGAAACAAATGGTTGCAGTGACCAAGAATCGCAACCAGACCTGGAAGTTCTCATCTGATCAGTCACATCTGAACGTACTGCTTGGAAGGTTGAAAAATGTTGAGCTACATTGCTGTCGTTGTTCAGGCATCTTCGGAGTTGTTGCATTTGATCACACAGAATTAGCATGTCTCGATCTATCATGCTGCAATGACATATAATCGATCCTCGAAGGTAAGTAAACCACAAATTCGAGGAAGTAGAAACTGCATTTCGAAGATCAGAAGCATACAAATTTATTGTACACAAGATTAGAGTCCCTATTGGAAAGTGAAAAAAAAAATCAGAGCAGAGTCGAAGTTCTTTCTCTGAGAGTTCACGATCCGTGATCCAAACTCCATATATTATAACAGCTTCCACAATCTTGATGCCGTGGCCACTTCTTAGGCTAACTTGAAATAGAAATGGTTGCAGTGATCAAGAATTGCAACCAAATCTGGAAATTCAAATCTGTGTCTAATCTGGAGGTTCAATCGTGAGCTACATTAATTGCTGTCGTTGATCAGGTATCTGCGGTATTGCATTTGTTGACAGTGTCCAAGAGACGTCCGTGGAGAACTAAAGTTACTGATTGAGAATTCTATGAGCACGACACCATTTCTTGTACTAAACTAGGGTTTCAATGTGAGAGATTAGTCGACAGACACGAGTAAGAAGAGGATTTGGAAAACCAAGCTAACACAACAGAGCTTGGTGGCAAAGTTTGTATGGGCACTAGCATGGTGTCCATATGGGTATTTGGCGGGTTGGTAGAAATTGGAGAAACAATTGCAAAGAAAAAAGAGAAAAAAATCAACCACCTAAAACAATTACAGCTGTGGGGTGAAGGGGGACACTAGTGACACTTTCAAGTAACTACCAAACCTTCATGAGAGCAAATGACATCAAAGTCAAGTCAAACTCTTTCAAAGCATCTTTGTGCACCTCTTACCCTTATCAAGAGTCTAATTTGGCACCCAAGTTTTGACAATGTTGCATGGTGCTCCAAAACTTCTTTTCTATTACCGAAAGTGAAGGGCACAATTGGCACATGCAAAAAATAGAAATTATTTTGCAAGATTATATTTTACTTGCAACAAAAAACTTAAAAAAATCACAAAAAGAATCGTATTTAGTTTAGAAATCATTTTTGCCAATCTTGGCCTACAACAATAGTTAGTAGTGATAGTACACCAATATTAATAAGAATTAATGAATCTTGATTGCTCAACCAAGTTTATTTTTCGTTTTTGAAAATTTTGAAAAATTATTATGTATTTTTTGTTTGTAATCCCTCTTTGTAAGTGTTCTTTAGCTCACATTGAATACCATTTCAAATTGCATTTGAATCTATTATTAACTTAAATTGTAGATTGGTGTATAATCTTGTCCTCAATTTGCCATAACATTCAATAACATGCATTGCCACTACCTTGGCTATACAATAGATGGTGTAGAATATTCCACACCTATCACTAGCTAATCAACAAGTAGAGGCTCAATGTAATGAGTAGAGTGCATAAAGAAAAGGCACTCAACATGAAGGCTATTGAATGTTATGGTAATGAACAAATAATGTACCAAATTTTGGCATTGACAAATTTACACAATTATGAATAAATCAAAGAACAATTAGAAATTGGATGGACCATAATTTAATGTGTTTTTAAATATAGATCAATTTAAAATTTCTTTTTTATTTGTATACATTTAATGACACTTGACTCTATTGGTGAATAATGTTATAATATTGAACAAATATCACAAGAAATGTAAGAATTTTGGATGAGCAAAATGTTACATTTTCGTGATAAAGATGCATAAGTATGCCAAGACTATTAATGCATATGTAGTGCTTACCTATGAAAGGACATGCCTATGACTATGGAATTGAACTCCATAATCCTTCACTCTTGATGTTTCCAATATAATTGTGGCTATTTTTAATATAAAACAATTGTATTATCTTAGTTAGGGATGAAAACACATGTCTTTTTGAAGTCTTAAAAAATTTAGATTCTTTTGTGTAAAATTGAAATTGTCAAGATTTTTTGAAGGTTAAGTCAAAAAAAACTTCTATCAAATATAAAGAATATGCATTAAATATATATTTTAAAATCTTCTCAATTTATATGCATAGGAGTACTAAACATCATGGTGCAAAATTCTTTTTATATCATTCTGTAATTAGCAACCTGCATATCATAATTATAGACCCAAAGTTGAAACAACAATAAAAAAATTCATTTTTAGCAAATTTTCAAAATTCAAATTGGAGTAGAAACCTTTTTTTCATAGAGTTGGCTCAAATTCAATAAATATTGTTATATGGCTAAAATTCATATCAAGAAAAAAAAATTGCACTGGTAGAAACATAGTCTACATAGACTAAGTTTCAAGCCCCACACTTGGTCTAATAATTATGAATGACAAACTAGACCAAGTGTGGGGCTTGAAACTTAGTCTACGTAAACGATGTTTCTATGAGTGTAGAAGTTTTTTTATATACAATGTATGGTGTTTCAGTTTCAAAAATCATTTTCCATTCCTCAAAAAAAGTGATCATCATTGATAGAGTTTAGGTGCCTACATTTGCATAATTGTTAGTACCTTCAATCAAAGAAAAAAATCTAAATGAAAAATTACTTCTATAGTTGTCTATTACAAAAAAATTCATGTATCAAGTAGATAATTATGTTCAACATCTAAGGTTAATATTTTGTTGAAATATGCTCTTATTATTTACCTTACCAAAATACATATACAAATAGATTTCCCTACTTTGAAAGTTTATGTTTTGAATTATTGATATTTTTGTTTTTTAATAATAATTAATTACAAATTTTTGAAGTAAAAAGATACACTATAGAACTAAAAAATAACTTTCACACCCCTATATTATATAAGAAAAAAAATTCTAAAAAATGAACAAAAAATTCCTAAAAATAAATCTCTATTGAAAGTTCATTTTGAGTTGAATATTGATTCAATGGTCATCTAAATGTATTCTCTATAATTATTCAAGTTGAAAACATGTCATTTTAGTTCATTTTCAACCTCTTCTAGAAATCGTTTCATATTTTATTTGAGTTGAAAATTCCAGCAATAGAAACCCATAGTCATTATTAAACAATACTCAAAATTTTAGATTGAAATTATAGTTTATTAAAAACCACTTATTTGCACGTGGTTTGTTGTAGTAAAACTAAGTGCACCCCCTGAGCCTTTATCTTTGCCATTGTGGTAAGTAATCTCAATTGTGACTAGACTACAATTTCTATTCTATTATTGGAAAATTTCTTCAAGATTTGTCACATTGTTGGAAAATGAACCTAATTGTCAAGATGTATTATTTTGTTTAATTTTAATTATCCATTTTTGACTAGGATGGATTGAAGAAGTCTATTTAATAACGTTTAATGACGACAATGCAAAAAATAGTTCAAATTTCAATATGAGGATATGTTGGAAATTACCACAAATTGTATCGTAAGTACAAATACAAAAATGTGAGCACACTTTGCTAGAATCAAAATACATAAATATCTAGCTCAAACAAGAGATTATTCAATATCTAAATTCAATATCAAGTTAAACTTCATATGATATCTTTATAAGAAAATACATACGGTATTTCCTACAAAACAATGTTTGTTTGTCCCTCACAATTTTCATTTCTATTTTTATGCAATTTCAATCCATCATACTAAATGAAAACTATATTTTAAAAAGAAAATATTTCTTTGCATTTTACTTGATGAGTATTCAAAAACATTGTGGTATTCACCCTACTTACAATAGCATGGAGTCATCCACCTTTTGTTTTGCAAAATAGATGTTTCAAAAACTATAATTAGATTTTTTTTAACAAATAACACTATAAAATTCATAAGATCAAAATTATTCACACAATTGAGGTCAATATCTAAAAATTAATTATAATTTAAATATGTCTATTTTACAGAATTTGGGTAGGCATTACCATTCCATCAGTGTTGTTTCTTACATGTTTGTAGAATTCAAATTTTTTAATTCATCACTAACATTCTTTGAGAAATTTTCAAATAAGAATTAATATATTTCATTCTAAATAGAGTTTTATTTTTGTATAGTGAAAATTTTCATGATTGAAATTGCAGAAGAAGACAATGTTGATTGTGCATTTTTAAATGTAGAAATTGCAAACAAACAAAAATGTCTTTGAGGGAATAAATAATTAAAAATTAAAAATTAAAAAATTTGAAGTTTCTTACAACTTGAAAAAGATTTCCAAAAAAACACTAATAGAAACTTTCTATATCACAAAATTGCATGAGTAATAAAACATTTCATGATTAATAAAACATTTCTAGAGTCTTCCTAAGGATGGAATATTTTATAAAATCTTGTATAGAATTGGTTTACTTTTGTAGTAAGACACTAACTTTAGTTTTCAACTTCAAATATTTTTGCCTAATTATAAAGTCACATTGAATATTAGCCCCTAAAGTCCCAAGGCCTTCTTTTCATCAACAATCACTCGAAATTGGCATTTCTAGTACAAAGAGCAAGAACATTTTTTTAATTTATTTATTTTTCATATCTAATGAGAATCTACAAACATTTAGACCTTAAGGAGGGCACAAGACAAAAGTCTTAAAAACCGTGTAAGTACAATGCTAGGGGTCTATTAATTGCAAAGCATATAAATAATAGACCACTTAGAAAGCTTACTAGTTCCAAAATACCTCTCATATATCATACAATTGAATCTTATAAATACTAAATTCCATTGTTTATTATTTTGTTTTAGATATTTCTTAGAAATGAAATAGGAGTGTATGTAAAAATTATAGATGAATGGTGTTGGGTTGCATGTGTACTTGTATTGCATCTTAGAAATTAGACCTCTAGATATAAGCACATATTAAAGGATATTTGACTTTTGAGTGGATTCATGTCCGCCTCTATGATTCATGTAGGACGGTTTGTGGTTTAGATTTCCACATTGTAGTAGTATTTTTCTTTAGATATGCCATTCTTCGACTACAATGCTCTGCATGCTACTCTAGAGAGGTGATCGTATAGGAACAATTTTTTTCTAGGACTAGTTGTTTGAGTGTGTTTCATTCTTCATTGAGCTTGTGTTTTGTGAGCATATCCACTTTAGGGGTGTAGTGTATGGTCGCCCCATGTGTTTGATTTTTTCGCTACTACCTCCAAGGTTTATGGTTCTATTTGAGTAAGGGTGCTAAGGTTGAAATAATTTGTTTAGGGTTTGGGTATCTCCATAATGACTTATGATTAACAGAGCTATGATAGCAAATTGCTTCATACAAATTCTAAAGCTAATGAAGAAGAGCAAGTATTTTGGATTTGCGTGTCAATCCTCAAATTGTGTTCGAAGTGCTTGGAGACTTGAGCATTGTAGAGGTCCAGATTCTTTGCCATATATTGTAGGATTCACGCTATCAATTAGAATTGGTGAAAATGACCCAACACTACTTGCTTGATATCTAGTTCTAAATCACTCTAGAAACTTGCACTTAGGTAAATTAGTTTTTATTTTTTCCAATTATGGAGTTTAGGGTTTAGATTTTAGGGTGTACAAATCATTGAATTTTTCCAATTATGATTTTTGTGGTGTGCAATGCATGACAAAGAATTGCGTGTCACTAGAACACTCAATTTCTTTTCTTTGTATTTCTTATTTGGTAGTTGCAAAATGTAACATAGGGGTACAAATTTTCAATAGGGGAAGATGTAGACAATGCCAGTGTTGATTTTGTGTTTGTAAATGCATATTGTAGACCCAAAATCATAGCCTTCAAGGTGGTTGTGCATTCATAGGTTTGTGTTTGAAGATTCATGTAATCCTTATCATGCAAGTTTTGTACAAGAATACTATAAATGATAGGTTAATGATTTAATGTTTGGTGTATCTTCTTTTTTGTGCATTCTATTTTATTTTTTTGCTTGTAATTTGCTTGTACATATGTTTACAAGTTCATTCAACAAGTTCTTCTTGTAGATTTGGCGTGCTCAGTGCAATGTTATGCTCTAGTTTTATTTGAAAGATCCTAACACCTAAATTACAAACCATGAACCTAAGCTTCTTCATGTCGTTGTTTTTTTATTTAATTTCTATTGTTTAGTAGGTAGTGTTTGCTCAAGTGTTTGTGTCTGCTCTTCTTTACCCTAAATCAAGTTCTTTGGCCTTGGTTGCATTCCATTATTTCAAAGGATTAAAAATTGATTGTTACCATTGGGATTAGTGTGTTTTTATCCCATCTTTGAGCTAATAATGATTTAGTTTTTTCCTCTATCACATACCTTCTACTTAACAATTCTTTGAAGAATGAAAATCAATTATTTTTTTAACTTTTATTTTTTCTATATTCTCGACTCAATTCTTCATGATGAAATTTTCTTAATTCAAAATCTATAGTACAAATTTTTTAAGTTAAATAGATTCAAAATCTCATACACTAGTTTGCCACAACACCAAAAAAATATGATTTCTACACTTTAACACATTCTTATACTAGTCTAAGATTTCACTCTAATGTAAGATCCTATAGCTAGATATGCAACAAAAAAAAAACATTTTAGATTTTTTTGGTCTCTACACAAGAAATGGCAATTTTGAGCAATTTCTGACAAACACTATTTTTGTCTTTATCATTCTCGAAGGACAAAGTTCAAAATATGTTTGATGCCAACTTGGGAGTGGTGGTTGGCATAAAGGTGTAGCAAGTGTACATGATCAAGAACTTCCCATACACAAAATGTTTTTAGCAATGGGTTCATGGAACTGAGTAGTATCGTTATGGTATAATTGGGTAGTAAACTTCCTTGGCTAGCATTTTTTGGGAGAAGTTCTCTTCAGTGATGCGGTGATCATCTTTGTATGGTGATTGAATTAATTACTTCTGAGTTGTTTAGAATGTAAATTGAAAAGTGTCCCTTTTATTTCCATCATCCATGCATGGTTTTGGAATTTGCCTAGATAACATTTTTTTATCAATGAAGTTTTTTTACTAGTTATGTTTGTGTGCAAGATTTTTGACATGGTAAATGATTGGTGTTTTAGTGCTTGGAGCATCGTCATCCAATCTAAAATTTAATTTTGCTCTTCAAATTTTACTTGCAAAGTTCCAGTTTTGTATTGCAAATGTTCTTTGTTTTGTGTAGCAATGTGATGTTGAATCACTTAAATGTGTTGTTTAACTTGACATTATTTCTCCTATACTTGAACTTGTAGTAGCTTTTGAAGAAGTTAGAATTTCTACCTACTTTGTTCTATCACCAATCCTTTTAATTACTAATCACTATGATGTCTAAAACATGTTGATGTTACAACAAAAAATCTTGAAGTCATTGCCTATTCCAACTCTTTACAATAACCTATTAATGCTAGTTGTTTATACATAATTAGAAAAATACAACCACCAAGCTTCAAAATTATATTTACTATAACCACTTCCTTCAATTCTAGCTCAAAATAATGAAGGAGCTAGAGAATTCAAAACCTTCTTCAAAGAAAGGCCACAAAGTTATTGGTCATAAAACCCCAAAAAGAATATTGCTTTTAAGGCCAATTTCTATCCCCAACAATTACATGCAAAAATGTTTACTAAAAGTATGTAAACACTTGGCGTTTGGTAACAACAATTGTAAAATGATAATACCTCTAACAAAAACAAAAAGGTGCAGGTTCCAAAGAAACATTAGTTTTGAGTTGGTTTGACGTTGGTTTGTCAAGATTATGGTCATTTTAAGTTCTCAGTCGTTCAAACCCCAAGGCCTAACATTCAATAAAGTAGTTGTAGAGCATGCGCAACAGAACACAATTATTGCAAGAAAGTAAAATGAAAAAAGAAATTGTCAAATTCCAAATAAATTAAATGACCAAATTGTCAAATAAAAAGATTATGTGCAAAGTAGTCCAATTACCATCTAAAATCAAAATTTTTTGGATGGCAATGCAAAAGACTTACTTCAACAACTATGGTGAGATTCAAGGGTGAAGAGGTTTTTTTATAACGAAATCAATTGTCCATCATGAATCCTCAAAGAGTATGGGATAACTTGAAGATGAGAGCTTGAACGTTCATTGTCAAAACCCAAAAATTGTGTTCAATGTATAATTTCAGACCTCATTTTGACATAGTAGAATAACTTTTTTCAATAAACTTTGAACTACAACAAGTTTTTCAATTAAGAAAAATTTCATCTTTGAAAATCCTTTTATGATTTTGAGCCTCCAAAAAAAAATTATAGACAAAATTCAAAGAAGATGTTTGAAAATGTCAAAGAAAATGTCCCTCCCAACCCCTCTTTGAATTTTGTCCCTAACTTTATACTGGAGGCTTGAAATCTCAAACGGATTTTTGGAGATGAAATTTAGCTTGATTTAACAACTTTCTTTAGTTCAAATTTTCTTGAAAAGAATTATTCTACTATGACAAAATGAAGTCTGAAATTATACATTGAACACAATTTGTGCTTTTGACTTAACCCCTCACCGCCCAAGGGGCCCAAAAGTGTCCTCACAAAGTTTCAGGTCCAATTCAAAGTATTGTAACTTTTGCATCCAATGTCCAAATTAAATAAAACTTGTTGGGAAATTTGCATCTTCTCTTCTAGTTTGTTTGGTAAAATTTTCAGAGCAATCCAAGAGGTAATGATTTTTTGGAAGCCAATCGAAGTTCACAGGTTCAATTTGATTCACCAAAGTGCAATTCATGGCTGCAACTTCGGGGGCTTGTATCTCCTTTATCCAATGTTAGATTCCAATAAAATTTGTTGGGTTATATTACCCTTGAAGTCTAGTTGTTGTTGTAAAATTTTCATGTCAATCCAAGTTGTTTTGAATGTTTGGGAGCAATTCAAAATTCAAAATCCCGCCATCCTTGGACTACAGTGAACTTCAACGGTTTGTATCTTCCTCATACAGTGTCCGTTTCCAGTAAAAATTATTGGAAAAGTTGCGCATACTAGTCTAGTTTGTGTGGATAAAATTTCATATCGATCAAAGAAGTTATGAATGACTGAGAATCATTTTAGTAGAAGGAGGTTCAACCTTGTCTGTGTTTTTTGCAACTTTTCTTGCCTATTTTTTGACATTTGCATGCTATTTTGCAAACACATTGAGTCAATTGAATGATATTTTTTTTCACCAACGTGTCTTTATGTTGGTTTTGAATCACTTTGTACTTTAAATTTCTTTTCATTTGATTATCAAATTTTGCCTCTAAATGTGTTTTCAGGAAAATTACAGCATTCTTTTTCAGCACTAAAACATTATAATCTTGCAATCTATGCAGTCAAATGACTTAAAATTTGATAGACATCATTTACAATATGTATACTACAAAATTGTACGGTTAAGATCTCTATAGCTTAGTGAAATTTAGATCTATATCACTTCAAAAGCGGTGATGTTTTTGAACCCAAAACAGCCTTGGGTGGTGAAGGGTTAACTAGTTATGAGCAATTGAGCTTGTACTAATCCTAATCCCACATGAGTTATTTTACCTCTTACCACCCCACTACACTAAATATCAACTTTGTAAAATTTGGAAGGTGTAAAACATCATGGGTGATGGCAATTAGAGTTCAAGTTCAGATTTAGTGTGTACACATTATTGATTCAATTGACATTTAGTGTTCAAGTTCGTAATTAGTGTTACAGACACTAATTAACATTATTAGTGTAGCTTGTATAAAGAAATTGTGTGTACATCTACAGTTACTCACATTGAAAGTGACGTTCAAATCCATGTGAGGTGCATGCTGAATAATTTCAATATTTTTTATTTTACAAGGTCGAGCCCTCTAATATTTGCCTTCAGTAGCTAGTGTTGTCACGTAATGGACTCCTGTGAGGCTCAATTACACAAGAACACCCGTAATCTTTGAAATGTTCATTTCTTGAAATAAATAAGAACCTTTTGACAAGCACTTACTTCACAGTTTTCCAGAAAATAATGAACATAAAACCGCTTCTTTTTGCATGCCACATCACACGCCACGCCACTCAGGTCTAGTGGATTACAAAAAAACAGAGGTGAGAATGTGCTATAAATCTTACAACTAATAATACTGCATCCTCAGAACCGTGCTTAAGGCCAAGTGGGAAACATACCTTAAAAGAAATTTGCTCCTTACTTAGTTGCAGATTCATGGTTGCAAATTGATTAGTCCTACAATCTCTGACGTTAGCTCTCTGAAAACATAAAAAAAAATGCTCACCAGGGTCTTGTCCTGTGGTTCTGAGTATCGTTTTTGTTTCAATGGGAATCATCCATGTGTTTTTAAAAAAATCAAAAATCAAAACAAAAAATAGTATGGAGTATAGTAGGACCACCCATACCTAATCACTTAAGCATCTGTAGAACAGATGGTGAGCAGTTGGCTGCGTTTGAAATTTTTCCCATGTAGGGAGATAGAAAATATTGGGACTGCAAAATTTTCAAAATTTTATTTTCAAAACTGAAATTTCTGTGAATTTTAGAAGGCAAAAAGTGTTCCAAACCAGTACATAACATTTAGAGTCTTGCAATTCCACTCATAGGGGAGGTTCCTTCCTACTCATACGTACAAATTTCAAAATAATAAATGCTGTAATACGTGGCATTTAGCAATTGGTCCTTTCCGCCTCGCATATTGTGCATGTCATTAAATTGAGACTCCCAAACATGATTCACAGAGAAGTTTGGCTTGACCGGAAATAGGGGTACTCTACAAGTCACGTACCCATCCCTGGTTGGGAATGGGTGCTTCTACTATAAGATTGATTTCAAGATTTCCATCAGAGATTTCTACCAGTATTCGATCTAGAATTTTCCAGAAGGTTCCAGAAGATTCCAGAAGCACACTACATACCCTCCCAGTCCCCCCAAGTCATAAATTTCCCCCATGGAATGTTTTCTTGTTTCCCAAACCTTCCCAACTGGATGCCTCCAATGGTTTGAGCTTATCACTGGAGTCCCTGGAGGAGACCTGTCGGGTTGGGTTGGGTTGGGTTGGGTTAGGTCGGGTTGCAAGCCAGCTGCATCAACGAAAGCCATCCTTTTTCTACCGGTGGAATATGCTCCAACGCACACAAGAGAGAGAGAGAGAGAGAGAAACCCTTCAAGGGTGAGTTTACTGATAGTTTTTCCAACGCACACAACAGACTCACTCTTGGCAACCAAAGACCTTGTCAATTGTCATCCCGTACAAAACCTTATAATGATGCCAGAAGCCCCGGGACAGCACGCATGCACGCACCACTGCTGGTGAATGAATTGGTGATAAGCTTAACTTAGAATTTGGAGGACGGAGGAGGAGTGTGGACGACTCCATCCGTGGGTATCAATCATCATCATTATGTAATGAGAGCTTCAATTGATGTCAGTCAGTGAGGGCTGTACACTGCAAGACCACCTGTCCTGAGTTTCCCCACTACACTACGGAGAAAAAGCAGCAGCAGCCCTTCTTATCTTTAGCTAAAGTGGACCACTTCTTGCTACTGTGCCTAATTGTTATTATTATTAGGCTCTTCAAACAACATATATGTACAGTTTTTTTTTCTTGTTGCCATGTGAGAGGAGGAGGTTCCAATGCACCAAAGAACGTGACATTCAGATACCTTATGCAAAAGCTATTACAAAGGGCTTCAGGATTGTTGTTTTTAGGTAGAGGTTCTAACAAGACTTGTTTCATTCTTCAGCAGATGTACATACTGATTTTGACGATGGCGGTTTTAGGCAAGGTGTGATTCCTGGTGTACCCACTTTAGCAGTACATACATATGTACGCCATTGTCTGGTTACAGACTTTTACAGTCGTTGCAATCCTGAAGGGGGGAGATTCAGTTGGTGTGTGAATATTGCCCCCCAATCAATGATATGACCAAAATGGGGCACGCCTTGTGGATAAAACTTACTCTCGATCTCGATCGCTACGATCGGTACCCCCGAGATTTTGGGGGAGGGGTGGGGTGTACTCAGTCAGGAAGGACAGTGATGAGTGAGTGAGTGCAAGAGAATTGGGGACGGAAGGACAGCCATGGCCAGCTCATTTGTAGGGCGTCAGGGACCAATCAGAGAGAGGTCTGACCAGGGGTCTGTCTGTCTGTGTCTGTCTGTATTATCACAGTGCAACTATAATATACAAATTTTCTTTCTCTTTTGTTTTCGCTGTGTCTGTCTGTCTGTCATGCCTGCTTCATGCAAGAAGAGATAAAACTTCAGCAGGCTATGTTATGAACCACGTAACGGTCGCCCGCCTGATGCCGAGATAATGCCGGACAGGTGTCTGTGTTGTATCCCAACTGGAAAATTACTGACAGCTGGAGTAAGAGTTAGTCACAGACTGGAATTGGTCGTGGCTAATAATAATGTGTTAACCTAATTAGCAAGCAGCAATTAAAACTAATTTTAAGAAATTTGGGGTCCAATTGAATCGGCTTCATCGACCTGTTGGAAGTCCACTTGGTTGATTGCATTTGGTAGACATGATTGAACTTCAATAGCACAACATTTGAATCCATGTACACGAGGAAAATGCCCACAAGCGGAGACCGAGAACTTGGTGATCTAATTGGCGATGTATAAGTTAGGTCATCTGCTGGCCGGGTCATATCCCAGACGATGTTTTTTCCAGTTACGTACGTTTTCGGGGGGTTGTTGATTGATGCTTTCACATCAATTCGGGGGCATATCCTCTTGAGGAAAAGGAATTAGTTGCATTTTCGCATTTGTGGATGAATACAAGTGACAACTCACTCGTGGATGATGTGAGTTGTGGGCGCCCCCCTGGACTCCCCGTGGACTTTGAAGGACCTGGTATTGAATGGCCACTTTATTTATTCCCTACCAGATGATGAGGTCCCTCCAAAAAGACATGCAATACCCACATCGTTGACGACAAAACAATCAGGTAGCAAGGAGGAGGAGGGTCCTGTTGTATTCCTCCACAGTCGTGCTCCTCTCAATTAGTGTTTCTTGGACTTTCAAGACCGTTCTTTTTATTGTTTTATATTGTGAGTGAGTGCAAATGAAAAGGAGGAGTTCAACTTTCAAGCTTGTTTTTATATTGTTTATTTTGGGTGCAAATGAAAAGGAGGAGTTCAACTTTCAAGCTTTTTTTTTATATTGTTTATTTTGGGTGCAAATGAAAAGGAGAAACTCAACTTCTTCTTCTTTATGAAACAAAACGGCCTTCAAGGGTCGCAACCAGGCTTGGGAATTACACACCTTAGGGAACCCCATCAAGAACAAGTGGAGGAACAAACCCCATACAAGCAACGTTAGCACAGGGAGTTGAACCGAGAACCTCATGGATTCCATCGGATGTTCCTATCACTTGACCATCACCCGGGGTAGAGAAACTCAACTTTCAAGCCTATTTTTTTTAATTGTTTTATTTTGCGTGCAAAATAAAGGTGAAATTCAACTTTCAAGCCTATTTTTTTTAATTGTTTTATTTTGCATGCAAGTGAAAGGAGAAACTCCACAACTTTGAAGCCTGTTTTTAGTCCCTTTGCCCCAGGGGATAGGCAATTTTTAGCCATATGCAGTGACAAGCTACCCCATGATTGTGTGCACAACTTTCCAGATGAGTTCCTCCTGATCCCCTTGTGGCAGTGAGTGTTGGTTGATTTTGAAATCATCTGTGGTCAAGGGTTTATGCCTTTGGTTTATTTGGGCTCTAGGCTATGTCTCTAGTACCCCACACACAATGATTTTCGACTCTTGTTGACTCTTGAATGCGTGAAAGGAATTCACGTTACAGTATAAAAATAGTATCACAACACTGTTAAGTTAAATCATCAGACAGACGAGGTCCATATGCAGCAGCGGGCACACCCATGATTGAATGAGCACAATTCACAAGAAGTTCTTCACAATCCACTATGGAATGGTTTCATTGTTTGTCATACATTAAAAAAAAATTTAAATCCTAGAAGGACACCATGTACTTTAAGTGTCTAATGGATGACAAAGAATCTTTTTATGTAGAATAAAAGTGCAAATGTTCATCTTTGGAATTTTGTATTAAAAAAAAAGGGAAGGCCTTGCATTGTAGTTTGAATTTTATATATCAAAAAAAGGGAAGGTCTTGCACTGTAGTTTGAATTTTGTATGAATGTTGGTTTGGTTGCTTTTTTAAGCAAAGTGATTCACACGGAACTCAAAAGATTGATTTCCACAATGACCGGTTTGTCCTTATGAAGTTGAAGTTGGAAAGCAACCCCATATGACAAAGGTAGTCACCCAAACACTTCTATTATTGAACCAATAGGTGCATTCTTTGTTTCTATAGTTGACAATGAAGTCGTCCATCAAGCCTAGGCCCTTTAGGTATACAATGTCCTTCTATGGTTAAATTTACTTCTTTAGCAAATTCATTGCATAGTATGTGTGTGTCCCTTTTGAGAAAATAGTCAATTGTAAACAAATGATTAAGATTTAAACAATTATGAATAGGTTATTAAATTATTAAATTATATTTTTTTGAAAAAAGAGAGTAATTTTTCCTTGTTTCTAGAGCACTCTTTATAAATGGACAATGTGCAGATTGATTTTGGAATAAGTTAATAAAAGGTCTAATATTTCAATTGATTTCAAGCTAAATTGGACCAATAGAATTAATCATAAAGTGGTTTAGACTTGTTATACAATTGCAAACTAAATTTGAGTTGTGGTCCTTGACAATAAATGCATTGTAGTACACCACTTCATCTTGAGTTAAGCTCTAAATTTATGACTTTTTTCTTGAGTTGCAGTCCCCAATCTCATATGTTGCATGCTCGTGAATTCACATCGATGAAAACAAAACTTGGATCAAAACTCAAAAGAACTCTATTTTGGTCTTTTGGATCCTAAAGAGTTTGACACCTAATTCTCTATTTTTTACTATTTAAGAGGAAAGAACCCTAGTTTCCTCTAAATTTATAATTAACTATAATATATCAAAAGATTATGGTCTCTAAGGTCATAGAATCTTTTTGATAATACTATTTTGTGTGTAGGCAATTTGTACTCATAATCTATAGTTTCACAACGTTGGAGCATTACCACCTCTAAAAAGGTCTTATCCAAAATTTGCAATGCCCGCACATGAAAATGCCCCAAATGCAAACACAACAACCATCCAAAAGAATCCTAACACCTCAAAAAAATTGATTGTTTTTACCAACCTATTGTCTTTGGACAACTCACCCCTTAGCTTGAAAGTAAGGATCTCAATGTCAACATGCCACTCAACTTTGTTCCCAATATGCAATCCATAATCTCAAGTTGAATAGCATAACATTGTTTACCAATGAGATAGGGGTTCCTTTTGCATCCTTGAAAAGGCAACCTTGAGTGAAGGTTACTATTATGTGAGCCTAGGAGTGTAAGCCTATGAACCTAAAAGCTAGACTATACACCTATATTATAGGAGCCTTCCATAATTATAGTATAATTATGTTATAAATACCTAAATTATAAGTGTTTAAATTATAAGCACCTTCAATGGTTGTATGATACTTACTTATATATATGCTCTCAAGGCTCACATGCTCGCATTTTCATGCTCATACACTAGTATTGTTAAATCAATGCCTCTTCAATGAACAAAATTGCCTTATGTGGTTCTTCAACCAACCTCCATTAAAAAAGTTTGAGCCGTGAAAGGGAAGTTTAAGCAAGGTTCCCCAAGTTATGAACCAACACCATGTTGGTCAAATAATTTAATAATTTTAAATTATAATATTTTAAATAGTAAAATAATAAAATTTATAATAAAATAATCACAATCTGATGTGATGCTACATTAGATTTCAAAAATTTGTAATTTCATATTTACTTTAAATTTAAAATTTAAAATTAAATTTTTTTTTGGGAACTGATGGCCTTCTTTGAGGCTCAGATTTCTTGTAATGAATCCTTCAATTAATTAATAAGTCTCTCCAATGTATCTAGCAAAGCATAATACCTTCCCATCAAGGAGAGGATCATTGCCTGGTTATACAATGTTATGAGCCCGGTTATGAGTGATGACAACACTACAATCTCAAAGTGAATAATGATGATCCTAGAGTAAAACAAGAAAGGCATGAGCTCAATTTTGTCAAATATTTCAATATTTAAGCTCAACAAATCAATTTGGGTGTGTAACTTTCATTGTAAAAGAGTAGTGACCATCACCAAGGTACTTTGCCTCAAATGATCTTCTTTATGGAATATGGACCAATAGGTGCATTTTTCATTTTTACAATAATCTTGAATGTCATCCATCGGCTTCTCTAAGGCCTCAACACCCTCGCATAGTTAAAAAAAATTGTATGTCTTACGATATAAGATAAACAAATCTAATGATGAATACATGATGTTTTTTTTAACAATAAGAATTTTGTATTCATTCTTAGGTTTTTATTACTAGAAGAGGGTGGTACAAATTGATTAAAAGCACTAAATCACTAATAACTCAAACAAATAATTGAAAAATGTCACCACGAATATTGAAAAAGTTATAATAAGAAATAAATGACCAATATTTTTTAACCTCTAAATGCACTAGGCACCATATTTGGATGTCAATGAAACTTTGAGCTTAAATTAAATCTTACCAAAGTACTATTTTTCGTATTTATTTTGAGTTGAACGTATTTTTAAGTCTATTTTTAGCATCAAATTTTGATTTTGAAAAAAATATTTATGTTTTTTAATATTTGAGATTTTGTACAAGGGTGCATTGTGCAAATCTTGATTTCTTAGTGTTAAGAGCTCTTCGAGAACAGTCTTAAATAAACTTGATATAGGGATAGTCACAGTGAAGATTAATTTAAAAACAACGTAGAGTAGATTTTGGGAAGCTATAAATTGATTATAGTTATACAAGTTACTCTCTTTGACTTCATAATTCCATGACTATAATTTAAGATTTGACCTATAAAAAAAGATTGAAAGAATTCAATTCTATTTCAAGTTTTTCACTTCTTTATAATTAAGCAAATGTTATAATCTTTCAATCCATATGAGATATTGTCGAGGGGATCCTTAAGTTATCCATAACATGTCTATATTAAGATTATATGGTTACAATTCAGAAAAACTCGTTCAAACTTTGACTTTTTATTTATTGAAGAATAAAACTCATAGAAACTAAAAAAATTAGGAGTTAAATGGCAAAAACTAAGTTAAGAACCTCAAAGATTGTTGTTGTGAAGGTGATTGCCAACTTCCTCCGACTTTCATTTCATGAATCAAAATAGAATGAAATGAAAGTTATAAAAAATTTCATTAAAAAAGAAGATGAATTCCCTACAAATTATGATTGTTCTTATTGAAAAAAGATTAATCCCTCAATGAGGGACTAAGACACCAAATTCTAGTATCAACAATATTTTGAAGTTAAATAAAACTCAACTAAGCTAGTTATTAATTTTAATAGTTTATATTTTTTGAAAAATTTAGTTTTAGCATCAAAATCTGATTTTGAAAAAGAATGTTTACGATTTTTCTATTCAAGATTTTTGCAAGGGTGTCCATTGCAAATCTTGCAGTAGAGGGAATTTGAGGGCAAAAACAATCCATTTTAGGCCTCTTCCCAATGATGTTCCCGCGGCAATAAAAAAACGCGGTGCAGTCAATTTAAAAAGTAAAAAATAAAAATAAATAAAAATTAAAAAGTTCTAAACTACAAAAAAAAATTGAATTTTTTTTCTTTCAAAAAATGACGTGGCAATGTCGCCACCACGTCAGATTGCGCAATTGGTAGCATTCCTAACGTGGTCGGGATAGATTTCAAAGCCAAGAACTTGCAGGCTTCCGGAGGCCCCAAATATCTTCTAATGTTTTCTAGTGTTGAAGGCTTGTAGAAATGAGTATCAACTACACTAGATCTTGGAGAAATAATTTCATTAATAACACATTTAAAAGAATTGTAAAGTAGATTTTTAGAAGTCGTAAATTGATCGAGATTATGCATGTTATGTCCTTTAACCCCATATATTTTTGGTACCTCAATTTTAGATTTGACACGTGAAAAGAAGATTGAAAGACTTCAAATTACTTTTACAATTTTAACACCCTCATGATGAAGCATTATAATATTTCAATCCATAACTAACATTGTGTGTTTTCTTTTCCCATATGATCTCAAACTTGTCTAGTTTGAGTTTGTAAGTTACAATTCTAAAAAATTGATAAAACTTATCAAAATGTTGGTTTTTGTTCAATTTAGAGAAAATTTCAAGAAGCTCAAACCTTAGGGATATCATTCTTTGTAATTTAAGCTATACACTTGTGTTAAGAGGATATTCGACGTGGGACTATTTACCTTAATTATTGCATTTAAAATTACCATATTTTTACATTAAAAGCTACAAGCGGCATATTTTCAATCTCCTATGTTTTTTTATAAATTCGTTTGTGAGTTTTTTTTAAGTGGGGCTATTTATCATATAAAATTCTAAGTGTTCAATTTCTTCCTACCCCATCCTTCTTTACAAATTTTCTATGGCCGTCGATTTGGACAAACAAGTTGTTGACATGTCATCTAGGTTGTCCCAATTTTTTTAACAGAGTGAACAACCTATTTGTCGACTTGGATGGACATGCCGTCTCAAATATATATGGATCTTGATGGATGTGGAGTTGATATATCTTGCAATTTAGGTAGATTGAAGCACTAAGGTGGCAAAATGATCATTCATGTGGATATTAATCATGTGAATGACAATACCTACAATTGGGGCTTTTACATTTTTTATACATTGTTTACATTTACATTTTTTTTGTTACTGTGGTTATTGACTCTTCATGGTGAAATTAATTATGTGACAAACTATGCACCATGACAAAAAAAAATAATTTAAAAAAAGTTAGTTTTTAATTCACGGCCCCCCCCCTCCCAAAAAATTTTAAAACTTTAATTTGGGGGGGGGAGGAGGGTTGAATTAAAAATTAAATTTTTTAAAATTAATTATTTTTTTCAGCCCACGTCTTCCGGCCCTCCCCCTCCCCTCTTGTAATTTTCAAGGTGGGTGGGGAGATGCAAACATTATGGGATAAATGTGCCGTATATTTTGCCATATATGTATTTTGCCGTTTGTATACATATCTATATTCGTAGGTGAGCATATCCAGATCCAATGGCTCTTGATTTTTTGTTGAGAGGGGGTGGAATTTTTCCCCCCCCCATCCAACAGTTTCTGATTTTTTGTTGAGGGGTGGTGGAAATTCAATGTCGAGGGGGGGGACACACAACTGTGTTGTCTCTTTTCACTGGATTGTTTTTTGTGGTGTTCATTTACTTCATGATCAATTGTTGTCATCTTTGTTGTTGGGAGTATTTTGGAATTAGGATCATGCGGCAATTTTATAGGATCCTTAGAT